>OX602115.1:4886716-7313824 GCA_951449985.1 Falcaria lacertinaria | reverse complement strand
AGACAGTTTTACATTGTACTACGACATATATGTACGTTTTCCTGCACCAAACACATCGCAGGCAGAACGCGATGGTGGGAAACTAAGCAAACTTTGAACTATGGGAACCAGCAGCTGATAGAATACCTTAATACATTGTTTTTTATTAAATACATACCACACACACAGACGCTAGGCAAACTTGTTTGTCACGTAAATGTTTGGCCCGGCGGGAATCGAACCCGCAACCTCTAGCATAGCAGTCAGGTATACTAACCACTATACCAGCGGTCACGACATTGTGTAACAAAATGTCTTCGAAGTTCAATAAAACCTTATTATTTTGAATATTTTAAACCCGCTTTGGTTTTTTCCTGGTATACTGTGCGTAAAGATTTAGTCAACAATAATTCGTTCATTTTAATACCTACACCCTTAACATCCTTTAATAATAACCAAATGAATATAAAATATATTCACACATAGGTCGTTAAAATGTTTACTGCCCCCAAACTGATAATGATCGCACACGATATGCAAACAATATAATTTGTTTTAGTACCTGTTTATTGTATAAAACATGTTATTTAACGCCAATAATAACCAATTACCATTATATATCTCCCAACATTCATGATCACGATATGGATATAAAACATAATAGTCATAAAATAATTTCTATTTAATACAACAACGCAGGTAGATAGCTACATTCTATTTGAGAAAGTGCTCCTGAAATGTTAAAGATAATTTGTTATACACTTTTCCTAGTATCCTTAAGTGCTGCCAACCGTGGGCGAGAAGGCGGCAATTGTGAGGCTAATTTGACTCGTATGTTTTATACTAACCTTTAATTTTACGCTAACATAATCATCATCATTCTCATGCCCTTATCCCACGTTATCGGGGTCGGCGCAATTAGTGTTTCTCTGCCATCCCTCTCTATCGGCCGTCATCTCTGTATTCACTTTGACCACATACTATTTGTGCATAAATTAGTCAATAGTAATCTCAAATGATGAATAATAATTTAATCGATATTAAGATTAGGTTATGTTAGCTTACATTTTATAATATTTTTTATATAACAGATTTTAGTCAGACACCGGGCTAAACACGGTTGTGTCAAAGGGTGAACAATTTAATTATTTTCGTGCGAACAATAAATATTTGGTTAAAAGTAAGAATACGATTGGGTACAATGTAAATACAGCCGATGAAAATATTAGGAATTGTAGCTTGGACGGCTTTTTGAAGGCATCAAGTATGGAAGCTGTAATAAAAATATGTAATTTAATTACAGCCGAACCGGTCGACGGTCGTTCCGGTATCGTACAGATAGCCGGCTCACAAGAATACAGCACCAGTGAAGAAGAGTCACAATTACAGTCCTCCGACGAAAATGGTCTCATTGGACCAGAAGGCTCTGATGAACGCGGTACGTACACCGTTTGAATAATAACTTATTAGGCACTTGTAGTATCATAGCTGTTAGTCCCCGTTGAGTAAACGGACAGTTAAAAGATATAATAATTTTATTTCTTATCACAAAGCTACGTTGGTGAACGTGAAGGAAATTGTAGGCACAGATGATCTCCACCGAACTAATAATTCTCAGATCGCATACTTTAATGAAATACTTGTACGTAAGAACTATAACTACAAGTATAAAACAAACATCGCAGCTAAGTCATTAATCTGATGTTGGTGTATCTGCAGTGGTTAATATATCCAGAGCTGCTCTATAGCATCATACACTGCACTGACAACACAGACCAGTAAACTTACTGGTCGATGGCTGACAATTAAAACGTTGGCGACACGCTGCGCTAGTGATGCCCTTGGTATTTTACACACACGCGTTTTAAGGCTACGGTGATAGCTTACTACAAATGAGCCGTACCATTGCTCATCATCTTCATGATCGATGTTTCTAAGGAGGATATTTAACATAAGCACGCCTGTATCTTATGTAAAATAATGTTAGCAGACGGAAAGTAAGACTAACGGTACGGGAACACTTCTCCAGGACCTTTTCAGTAACGAACCTTTAAAACTAAACCTTTGATCATCGTAGTCGGTAATTGATATCTAAATCCAAAATAATAATCGTCCCCATCACACTAATTGTTGAACACGGCACTATATTCGTTATTCAACCCGATATGACTTGTCACCCGATTTTACACTAAGTGACTGCCATATAACTATCGCAAGCTATTTTTATAGGGAGAATCGGTTACTTGGGTCAAACCAAATGACAGACTTTCAGCTTCTGACTGAAAACAAACGATTGGCAAATATATTGATTGACAACCGGAACGGCTTAGCATGCTCTCTCAGACACGGACGGGACTCAGGATTATATGTATGTGCAGTTACCCTTCTAACTACTGACCATCGTTAAGGTAGCTTAACCTTACACATCAATCGATAATAATATGCATAATAAGACCTCTCTATCACCAGGCCCCTTAAAAGTACATACATGTATAAACTGGATGTACTGGAAACTATTTTATATATTTTCTTTTTATTTCAGGTAACCCTTCAAACGTAGCCATCTCAAAAAGTTCATCAAAAAATAATATCAATGTGAATACTGGAAACCCATCTACTCCCCCTGCAACTCCCCCTGCATATTCCCCTGCATATCCCCCTGCATCTCCCCCTGCATCTCCCCCTGCATCTCCCCCTGCATCTCCCCCTGCATCTCCCCCTGCATCTCCCCCTGCATCTCCCCCTGCATCTCCCCCTGCATCACCCCCTGCATCTCCCCCTGCATCTCCCCCTGCATCCCCCCCTGCATCTCCCCCTGCATCTCCCCCTGCATCTCCTCCTGCATCTTCCTCTGACTGTCCCTCTGAACCTTCTTCAACTTCTTCAACATGCCAGCCAAAGGGTGTAAGTATATAAGACAATAAATATTCAAATTTACACACACATAAACATAAACATTTCTTATGACCTGTAATAATTCCAAAAATGGTTCAACTGGCAAGCGAAACATGGCTTTAGGGTTTAAGGGTTGAAACAGAATTATCTTTTATAACAGATTTAAATTAAACTTTGTATGAAGATACTTAATTATAAAATAAGGGAAATAGGCAATTTTTAATCGAGAAAAAAACAAAAATTCTAACGTGATTAAAAACACAGTATTCACTTTATTCACAGTATTCACACACACACAGATATATATCCACGCGTAAGGAGTCACGGGAAAATCCTTGTATATATTGAACCGCTGGTCTAGTATTTATTTTCAAACCAGACATAAAACATAAAAATCAGTAGACCAGTAGCTTTATTAGAAAGACCAATTGCTTTGGACAACGTATTCGTCTCGCCTTAATTATTTTTGTACGGAAAAAAGTGGAACTTAAAATTGGTAGTATAATTTGAGAGTTACGTTTTCTAGAACTATTCGAAAGATGTTCCTTTTATCAGTACTGATAGCTGCTTGATGGCAGTCGCTTTTATGCACATACTAGGTAACCAGACACATCAATGATTTACTACCGCCCCAAGAAATTGATAGGATGATAAGGCTCAGGTACTCATGATAATGATGAATAATTTTGTTGCAGATCTCTTTCTTTGGTTGGAGGGTGAGCACATTTTTTAATAATCTTTACCAATAACCTTAATCTCGTACGCCTTAAGAGTATAATATTAATTCAATGACTAACTATCCCATAATAATATTACTTTATCAATACGTATCTAGCTTTTATACGGAATGGGTTACAGTACTTTAATTTATATAGATGTTTTAGTGTATAATGTTGAAATGCAATAATAACAATATGTTTCAGGAGAGTCCCATACAGAAAAAAGAGACCAAACTGTTTTTCTGCCATTTACTGGCAGTTTATCAGGCTACCAGTTTTAGAACATTTATAATCTCCAATTTATGTACATTTTGCACCCCTAATTTTTAAAAAAGCCGATACATAATTTAGTTTTATAGCTGTGAACAAAACAGACAAATTCATTTTCCCTTCACGTGTAGTGGAACAAAATACTGAAAATATCAAATCTTTAACATTGTAATTATAACCATCTAGAATAGAATATTAACCATATTTTGGGCCTCACATTCCTGAGTTGTGCAATAAATCTTAAGAAAAAAACATATATGTATGAATTGTTTTCAGGTCTGCAAGGAAACCTAGTCTGACGACTGATATATGCAAACGATGCCTTTTTACAGAACACAACACACAACTGCTATTAAGTAAGTTAAAATGGAGTAAGTCTTATATCGATTTAATTAAACATTGATGTTTGAAATCGATACTTTGTATCCAACCCTTCAGCGACCATAAAAAATATCTCTAAAATAAAATATCGTTTACATGAAGTTGTTTTTTTATGAAATATCGTACAATCATAATAAAGCCATGTACCTAACTATTAAGATAAGTAGGCGCCTGTTTCAATGGAAACAATGTGGTGGCACGGAGTGTGGTATACACTGTGGTATAAATGAGGCAGGCGCATTATTAACCTTACTCTCTCTCTCTTTCTTTGGATTTCTTTACTGTTAAAGAAATCGCAGCGATGATTGACTAGAACATAATATTCTACTGAAATGGTGATTGTTGCGAACTTCTGTATATAGTCGAGCAATACAAACACTCCTTTACGGCTTGGTCTTATATTTTGGAGCCATATTTACACTTATATGATTTTATAATTTATATCTATAAATTTATATCTATAAATGATTTTATAATTTATCTATATATAATTTATATCTATAAATGATTTTATAATTTATACCTATAAATTATAAAATCATATAGTGTAAATATGGCTCCAAAATATAAGACCAAGCCGTAAAGGAGTGTTTGTATTGCTCGACTATATACAGAAGTTCGCAACAATCACCATTTCAGTAGAATATTATGTTCTAGTCAACCATCGCCATGTTGTGATCCTCTACTGCGTGGGTTACCAGAGCACTTCGCGGAAGTACTGTAGCTATTAATTTCGTACATAATGCTCTCAGCACCGACTTTTTGGCAACTCACTTTTTTATTAATTGAAATTTAAATTAGGCAACGACGACATATTACATATACCTTACAGACTAACATACATATTTTATTTATCACTCAATGAAATGGTATATCGCAGGTGTCCATAGACAACATAAATAATCATCGAGCCGTACAATATTGTGTTACCTTTGAAGTAAACAAATATAGTGAAATAGTGGTGAACTTTAATAAGAAAAAGAAAATCATAGTCAGTTAGATTTAAATATCAAAGGAATTTGTAGACAAAATATATTGGGTGTTGCCTGCCACTCCTTTGTGGTTACACGAGGCAGTTACATTATCCACGTGGCTGGTAGGTGACATAGGCTCCTAATAACATATCGAATACAAAACAGGAGATGATAGGCTGCATCCGAAACTAAATCTAATTTAAAAATACTCCCTCCGTAGAGATTAGCGTGGATAAGTCTAAAGATTTCTTGTCGGCAACCCGCAAGTGACACCTCTGGTGTTGCAAGCGTCTATAGGCTAAGGTGACCGCTTACCAGCAGGCGGGCCGTATGCTTATATTATTTAGCAATTTTCAAATCTATTTTCTAAGATTTTGTGATGAGTCAGGGAGTGGTATGATATGGTATTATTCCTATATTACTGTAGGGGCATAAACCGTATCTATTTAATCTCAAAAAAATCTATGGGCTATAATTAAATAAAAAGTAATATTTAATTTCGACGTCGCCTTCAATTAATATCGGTCATAATGTTTTACCGACAGACTGCGTACACCGACACAACATATCCGGGATATTGCTTACTAATAATAGGTATCTCGGTTTATTTTGCAAGATCATTCATTCATTACAGTAATTTTGGCTTCCTTTAGGACAAAACAAACATGCCGTATGTCACAATTAATCAACATGAGAGGAAGTCATAATTCAAAACGATTAAATGTGACAGTCAGTTATCTTATATTATCTTAATGAGACTTTTCGGGC
This sequence comes from Falcaria lacertinaria, assembly GCA_951449985.1. Taxonomy (NCBI): domain Eukaryota; kingdom Metazoa; phylum Arthropoda; class Insecta; order Lepidoptera; family Drepanidae; genus Falcaria; species Falcaria lacertinaria. The sequence continues at coordinate 7,307,838 of OX602115.1, read as the reverse complement.
CCTCGTTGTCCCAGATGCATGTCGACCCTTGGGATCTTTTGCCATTAACGCTCTACATACCTTCTGTATCTCCGTGAATAAATCTGCAGACATTGCCAGCTGCAGGGAAGAGGCTGTATTCCTCTGGTTCCAGATATGCCGCCCCATGATTTCCATTCGCTGCTTCGCGAGTGCGTTGCAGCAGCATACCGCATGTTTAATGGATTCTGTTGCTTTTTGCAGCACCTACATACCACTCTGCTAGATTTGACTCATCTTGTGGAAATCGTTTAGGGTTGGCAACGCGCAAGTGATATCCCTGGTATTGCAGGCGTCCATACGCTACGGTAACCGCTTACCATAAGTCGGGACGTATGCATGTTTGCCACCTTAGTGGTATAAAAAAAAGATCAGTCGTGCCATAATGACCTATAAAAGCTCCTGTCACATATCAGTTACTAAGAATCGATCAAAGCACAAAGTTAAGTGACAATATTCGCGGTGGACTACGTGAATAGGTGACCATACACGATCATACTTGATACCTTTCTTTTCTTGAAGAGACCGCAGTCAAGTGCCTCACTTTTCTAATGCCTGATAATAGTTGACAACTAATTCAAATAACGGTTTTCGTAGGCTTTTTTGCAGCAGGCGCTTTTGCGACGCCACATTTTACCCAACTATACTAATAGCCTCGAACAACAGCAAGTTCTCTGCACCTTTCGCGGCAGTAGTATTTGCAGCCAAAGGGTAAATTTCCTTTAAACTTCTGAGGAAGTGCTCTGTGACCCCTTAAGTCCCTTACACTAATGTAGAACAATAATAAACAAAAACAAACAGTCTTTAAAACAGGTTAAGCCACGTGCAAGCTCTGGTGTTGTACATAAACTATGGCATCCATCACAGCTTAAACCGTGGGTTGAGGCTCCCTCCACGGCTTAAGCCATGTACCAGAGGGCTGTTTATATTTTACTGTAATACAGGCAAAGATACAGCAGTGAGTCGTCTTATCAATTATATGTTTTTATCGAACCAGTAAAAAGCTTCTCATCTCTTGCAAGTATGAAGGTGCGCGCATGGAGTGCATTGATGGTACCTCAACAGACTAACAGGGCAGTTTTGTTCGGAATCTAGGATCTATTATAGGATACTATGGCGTATTGTTTGTAAAATATATTCTATGTGCTCACGACATTGAGAAGGCCTTGTTCCTTTTTAAGTAATATTTATTTCAGAAATGTATACCAACATATGTGTTAGGGAGGAATATCCAGACTAAGCCAATGCAAGGTGAACTGTACTCGGCCTGGCAAAGAATTTCGTTTGGTTGGTGAAATGACGCATGCGACAGGATGAAAGTGGCTGCACACTACATCTGCGAACGCAAATTTTATTTACCTTCACTATATATCCAATAATCTTTGAATAAACCTGAATGAGATACAAAGGATCTATATCTCAATATGCAAAGAAATTTGAGAATAAAAATATATTTAAAGAAATATATTAGACGGATTGAACAGAAAATATGTTATTGGATACATTTTCAATGAAACATGCCGAGGCACAATAGATTTTCAATGAAACCATACACAAAGCAAGTTTCTAAAGCCTGTAGGTTCATTTATAATAATACTTTTTGGATTAGTCTTATCTGTTGAACTTTTGTTAACAATTGACAATATACCTTAATTAAACCCACAATACAATTCGTATTGCTTGATCGCACGTGTCGATTGCTAATCACACCTAGCAGGCATTAAAATGTTGTCTGTTTCTGTAATCCTTTTTTTACTGACTTCCCCGATTAACTACTAAACTTTTTTGAATTTGTGCTAAAGATGAAGTAGGTAAATGAAAATGCTTTTTACATATTTACATATATTCAAATTTCCAATTCTCCCTCAGCTTATTTATTATGCACATACTATGTTCATTGTTACATTCGGCATACATTCATAATAATGATTTACATGAAAATTGATTCCTATTACCCTTTATCACAGATTTTACTATATTACACTAAGGTATTCATACAAATACCCTGTTAGTATTTTTTTTATAATTTTATTAATTTATACAAGAAAGGTACTTGCGGAGTAATTAAATAAGATTATTTTTACATATTAGTTACAAACCGTGGTGGATATTACAACTAAAACTACTATCTTAGGAAGAAGCCTCTACCGATGAAGTATCTTGGTATGGCTGGCCCTGAAAACAAAATAAATTTTGATTCAAAAGACTTTCTAAAGCTACTCATTGAATTAAAATAGATGCCAACTACTTCAAAAAGGATAATGGACTGCGAATACCAAACAATTATTATTATGAAACTTGCTTTAAGGGCAATTCAATACTTCCACGTTATTCTCATCCCAATATCATACAAAAGTGCAGTGCTCTTTAATCTAAACGCCAAACCATTTTGTTAGTATCTACAAGTGAAGTGTGCTATTTAAGCTATTTAATACAAAAAGCCAAACATTTTCAATATGACCGAGAAGAATAATAATCACTCAAGCAAAGTTATACCAGCGTTCGAGAGTACTTGCAATGTCTCAAGTGATAATGAACCTTTCTCCTTTAATTTTAGGGTTACGAATGGAGGAAACGCCATGTGTGTCGGATTTCACGCTCGTCGGGTCGGAAATGCACAAAGTTTCCTTTTGTGGCGTTTCTCATAACTTGATTTGTGACGGCGCAACCCTTCAGCCGGGATCCGGCGTGGCGCCGCAGCGGCGAGACGCGTCACTTCCGTCAAGGGACGCGGGCGCAGTGATAAGTTGTAGCGGAAGCAAATTTTTAGTTTAAATTTAACGAAGGCATTGTAGGTAGCATTTCAATAAAACTGAGTTTGTCTGAAACGTAAGCGAGTTGACGTCATATATCTATAATCAATTTCTCTGTTTACTCGTATATTCTCATAAATATTGTAAATTAATTTAAAGTTGTCCGTATTTAATATTAATAATAAGTTAATTTATTTATTGGTAGTTGCATATCGAAGTCACTAACGGTCAAATAAATAGACGTAACATAATAATATTATTTTATATTTATGAAAATTATTCGTGGATTCAAAGGTTAGATAGCATAATTGATAAGATTAATTATTGAAATTTATTTTATTGAATAGTTGTATCGCTTCACAATAAAGCCGCAGCCTAATCTAGAATAATCTGTGCACGTATTACAGAAGTGCAAAGTTTAAAGTCAGACAAGAACTGTTCATTAAGAACAAATCCAGTCACAAATTACTACAAGTTCAAATAAAATTGTATCAGCAATCAGTCAGTATATATAAACGAAGAGGCTGACTGACTGACTGACTGACTGACTGACATATCAACGCACAGCCTAAACGGCTGGGGGTACAGACTTGAAATTTTGACAGTACGTACCTTTCATGACGTAGACATCCACTAAGAAAGCATTTTTGGAAATTCCACCCCTAAGGGGGTAAAATAGGGGTTGAAAGTTTGTATGAAAAACCTTCGTTTTTGAAGTTAAACGCATGAAAATTGGTATTTGACCTTTCAGTGGAAAATAAATAAATACGTACTTCAGGATTTTTGGAAATTCCACCCCTAAGTGGGTAAAATAGGGGATGAAAGTTTTGTATAAAAATCCGTCATTTTTGAAGATTGTCGCATGACAATTAGTATATGACCTTTCAGTTGAAAATAAATAAATACATATTTCAGGATTTTTAGAAGTTCCACCCTTAAGGGGTTAAAATAGGGGATATTTTTTTTTTAAGAAAATCCGTCATTTTTTAAGATTAATGCATGAAAATTGGTATTTGACCTTACAGTTGAAAATAAATAAATATGTATTTCAGGATTATTGGAATTTCCACCTCTAAAGGGGTAAAGTAGGGGATGAAAGTTTGTATGAAAATCCGTTACTTTTGAAGTTAAATGCATGTGAATTGGTATTTGGCCTTTCAGTTAACAATAAATAAATATGTATTTCAGGATTATTGGAAGTTCCACCTCTAAAGGGGTAAAGTAGGGGATGAAAGTTTGTATGAATATCCGTTATTTTAAGAAGTTAAATCCATAAAAATTAGCAGCAGTGGGCAAAAGCTATCATTTATAATTTAAGATATATAGGTACATGTTAACTTATTCACTTTACCACGCGTGCGAAGCCGCGGGCAAAAGCTAGTTTCATATATACCTATTAGCCCATGCGATGGGAAAAATCTTAAATCGTAAACACGTACTAAATATGTATATCTAGATGGTTATATTAAGCGTATAATAAATAATGTTTTTTAATAAGTATCTTAGTAGTATTAGAAACTTCATAATAAATAGGTAAGGTCAATAATATTATATCGGTATAATGTTTTCAATTAATAGTAGGTAATCAAAATGTTTACCGAAATCTAAGGATGCACTATGACAGGACAAAACAAACAAGCGATCCATATAAAACCGAAATACTCGTCTGAGCTGTCGCAGCAAAAAGCTTATGAAACTGTCTCAACTTTAAAACTTTGTCTACTTTCCGAGACATAGGTATCCGTTTTTCCACCCCTGCTTAAAAACAATTGTTTCTTTGCCAGTTTATATATATTCTCGTATCTTTTTAAACAATATCTTGTTTAAATATCTTGCTGTTGCCTGTTACATATGGTTGTTATGAACATCGATGATGCTAGCCATCTTTGACAAAATGAAAATAGATGTCAGCAAAAGAATATTATATAAACACTATGAACTATGAAACACTTTTTTGTATTCTACTCGAACTAAGACTTAGGCAACAGCAAGTACTATACAATATTAAAGAAAATAAAACAACATAACTTTCATCAAACGACACTAATTTAATTTCTCGAAATGAAAACTGCGAAAGGGTCAGTAATGCGACTTAATTTGACAAACACCCTACCGTTTGTGTGCAAGCATATAAATATGCATTAGTTACATATCACAAAGGTCCGACTAAAAATGGCGGAGGAGTCCTATTAATTTTGTAGAGTACAAACTCTTTTATTAAATCATAAAATGCCGGTCCACTGCGCTCCGTCCAGCACTTGTGATATTATGTCAATTTCATAATTAAAATCCGTTTGACCGTAATACGGGGCCGCTAGATTATGAGATCTCAAATTGAATGCTGCCCGCCAGGGTAGAGCCCCGAAAATACAAAATGAAGTCATCGAGAAACGACAAACACAATTAAAAAGGTTCGTTATGAATAATTGAAATCACATTGTTTATGTTCCCATATGGGTCACGTAGAGTGAATTATACTTTGTTTTTGACTGATGTAGTTAGTACCGTACGATATATAGATGACGCGCATTAAAATTCATCTATACATTTAAAAGGCTTTGTTCTGAATGAGTGACGGATCAACGCACAGCCTAAACCGCTGATCGTACATACCTGAAACTTGAAGGGTGTGTTCTTTGTATGACGTAGGCATCCGATAAGATTTTCCGAAAATGTACCCCTAAGCGGGTGAAAAAGGGGGGCAAAATTTGTATGGGGCAACTTACTTCCCTTCCTAAAACTTCCCCATCTTACAGATCGTTACAAAATACTGGCTCACGACAATATCGTCGAGTAACGAATAAGTGATAGTACCCACTCAATATTAACAATGAAAACCAAAAACTTACAAAAGAGGTCTACGCCTCATTGTGGAGTTCAAGGGTTTAATATTTTTTTTTAATAATAAATTAAATTGATTCTTAAGTTTCAACCAGATCTAATTAGTCGTTTTCATGTAGACAATTGAGTATTAATATCCAAATATAAACTTATTTATATTTTTAAAGTATGTAGGACAAGGATCCATAGCTGGTGGCGTAAAAATCAATCAATGTTAAATAGTATTTAACCTGATAAGGAAAGATTTTAAACCGTCTGACTAAAATCTACCACCGCATATGGATGTTTTACAAAGATGAATCTAAGCAGTTAATCCTTAAATGTGGTTTATTGATGAAGTACCAATTGTGATTCGGCATTTAGAAACTTCATGTATTCTTTAATGACTTATTGAAGATTTATTGAAAAAAAAATCTATGTAGTGGTCAAGTCCAAAGCTAAAGTAGGTATGTAATATAACTAACCTATCGTTACTCATAATCGCTTGTTCCGGAAGGCGTGCGTGCATTAGCTAACTAACTTTGACCTTCGCGCTGCCGGATCAAAACGCCCGTTTCCCTATCCATTTTATTATTATTATTTTCTTTTGTCAACTACAATCACGACTTTCAGTCACTCACTGTCTGACATTCGCCGATTCTTTGAATTAATTCGCTAACACATGTAATTAGGTCCAAATATTTGACCTACTTTTATTGACACACTTTTCGTATCTGCCAGTGTAATCGTTACAACATTCTTAATACGTACAATTAACAGAGGTTTATGTTGCGTCCGTCAAACGAAAACTACAGTAACTTGAACCAAATTAGATTTTAATCACCAACTTACCTGACCTGATTACATCAAAGTGAAATAAATATATATTACTGTAAATGAACAGCTTCTCAAGTGAAGTCACACTTTTTTTGTATCTTGAAGTTGTCACACAAGCCCGTGTCTGATGGTAAACAGTCATCGTTGTCTATAGCCGCTAGTAATACCAGGGGTATGACTAACGCGTTGCCAACCATGTTGTTAATGACGACTCACTGTGCTAGCATCATGACTACTAGCGCAGCCTATCCTCGTGGAGCACTGTCAAACTTACTTACCGCAGAAACACAACATCACAGTAGTGGTATTTGACTACGGTAGAGGTACAATCCGGTGGATCCAATTTTAATGGGAAATCCCACAGGAGATTACAATTCGCCCTACCTTTCACCAACATACAGAGTAAAAATCATATTTTGGGAGTATTTGGAATGGTATAATAAAACTACAGACGTAAGAAAATAGACTTTCATCGAAATATAAGTACCTAAGTACTAAATACGCCTTTTACTTTTTTACTGATTTGATCATTTACTGTATACATATTATGACGTATCAATTTTTATCATTTTGATATCATCGTAGCTCGTTTCTAGCTTTTTTCAGTGAAAGAATAATGCTATGTGGTTGCTTTATGATAATTTAGGTATAAAATTAATCATTATATTGCGTATATAAACTATTTGTAAACTATATACGTGCAAATATAAACTATTTAACATTATACCCATTAATTAATTAAACTCTACCAACACTACAATAAAATAATAATCATTCCGTGCGTACATGCGTTGTTACTAGTGCGGCTTAAAAACTAAACAGGATATAAATAAATAAAACATAAAGGAATTATTTCTTTTTATTTACAAATCATAAATATTTACATGGGCTATGTACAGCTTTAATCTCGATAATAATACAAAAAAAATACATTCATTATGTATCATACAAAATGCAAATTAAAAAGGTTATTAGTCTACAAATTTGGTTCACAAATTGCAACTACATACATACTTTTCTAAAAGAAAACAATAAAAAATATCTTCTATTACGGCCCATTTTCCCGAACAACGGGTTAAAACCATTTCCAGGGAAAACTAGGGGTCATATGAGGTCATAACATGCAACTACCCATGCGCATATTAAAGCCACTATTGTATTTAAATAACAAACAATAAGTTACCATCAATATGTCATTCCTCGTCGGCGACTGATGGAATAACATATCAATATCGTCTACAATTAAACATTATATATAGTGTAACATACAAAAATCTTCAAACATTTCGTCATGATGTAATTCAATCCCAATAAAAAATATAAGTCAGTAATTTTTAATATAAAAAATATTCAATTGTTAATTTCGTACCCGATTGACGTTAAATCAATTTAAGGTATTTGCACAACTCCAACCAAAACAATAAACAAAGTGCTAGAAGCGAAACTCCTGGACTGGGCTCACGGTAAGTGATTAATAACTGTTCCACAAGAAAGATAACAGAAGAAGTTTCGCGTTTAGTTTATTTATTTATTTGTATGGCCTAATCTAGGCTGTTGTTACACTATATACAGCTATATTAGTTCTAACTACTTTGACTAGCTCATCGTCCGTAGGGTTTACCTGAGGAGCCCGGGGGCACGAACCCGTAGCCCGACGCGCCAACCACCACCCCACTGGACTGACCTGGGTCACCGGCGGGCGAGGGGGGGAACACTACTGGACCTGGAAAGTAAATTAAGACAAATCAATGTTTGTATTAATTTAAATATGTCTATATTGCTGCAATTCTCTTGTTCCTTTTCATGTTCACTGTAGTATGTATTGATTGGATATCCTGGGAATAAATTTGTATACTTAAATAAAAGCCGTGAAGGTCGTGGGAATAAAATTATGGATGTCTAACGAGGCTAAAAGTAAACTAAAATATATTCATCTATCCATAAAATATTCATCTTCTAGACAAGAATTAATTTAATTATAAGATTTAAAGTGTCAGCTCTAGCTCGGTAAATGAATGCTGAGCATATTTACATTGAACCCCAAATAATCAATTACAACTTCTTCTAAAGTACGAAATGTAAAAATATGAAGTTATTACGAAGAATTGAGTAGGATAAGCTAAAAATAATGTAAAATTCAAAATCGCATGGGCCCGCAATGCAAATCGTGAGAGTGTCGACGAATAATTTATTTCGACGTCATTTTATACTATAATCTATAATGGTACGGATTACTTATGTTATAATAATTTACTTAGGAATATAGATGAGCATTACTAATGATAGTGTCGTGCTTGTCGATCAAGCTAACGACGTATATTATCTACTCTGAGCTAACGAAGAACAAACGTGACCACGCATCTAAACACTAAACAACATTCGCCTTAATTCCAACTCAAATTGTTTCCAAATCAAAATATCAATAGCCTATCTACACAAACCATGAATTATTTGTCAGCAACTAACAAAAGATTTTAGACAACCGCTAATCAATTGTCAAGATTTTATCAAAAGACCGAGACAATGGCGAAAATGAAATATTTGATTTGACAGTTATTAGTTAACAGCTCATTCATTGTTTTATTTCGGTAGAAGGTTGTTTGTAACAGTTTTGTCGTTGGCTATATTGTGCTTATGCCTGTTATAAACTTTCATCAAATTACACATACAAATCCCAACTAATTAGTTCCTTTGTAATAAACGTATTCGGTTACTCAATCTAAAGATTGTCACCATATACATGAATCATATTATACGTTGTGTGTAAAATAAGAGTTTCGTAGTGATCTTAATATTATCTTTGAGCATACATTTCACCCTTTGAAGTCGCTTTTCGAATGAAACTTTTTATAGTAGGTACCTAGGTATTTTCTACCAAAGATAAGTTGTTACGACTCGGCGCAATCGAAAACGCTTATTAAAATTCGCATATTCGCAATAATTCTGCTTGCTCCGTTAGTAAATTGAGATATTATGCGGTACTGGCTTATTATGTAAACGATCGAAATTAAACCGGACTCGAGATCGAATCTTCAACAATATCGTCTTTATTTGGTCAATAACTGTAAAAGTGAGTCGTATCGTAAACCAACTTAATTTAAAAACGATATTATGATTTCACTGACGACCACACATGAGTGATATGGACAGTAGGTATGAGCTTCCACACTAAAAACTGTGTTTTTCCACAGGATAAACAACGAAACGGTTGAGTCCGATATTTGTTTGTCAAGACATTGTATTGAAATCTTAATTATAAGTAGCATTATTATTTTATTTGTATGCCAAATGAGGCAAAGTATAGTGACACCAATAATTGTATATTTCAATATTCTATCTCCTACACCTATGTTTCTGATTCTTATTCTGATTCTGAAAATATTTAGAAAAAAATTTACAAGAACAAAAACAAAATACTGTTCCCATCTGATTATTTTTATCTTGTGACCTTCGCTACGAATGGGACATTCAATGCATTACAGCACACACAATATCAGTATTTCCCAATTAATTATAATGTAATTGATCTTATATAATGCTCATATTAACCTTAGTTTAATAACAGGCAATCACAATAATGTCATATGGAATGTAGGTCTTAAACAAATATGATGTTTGGGGCTATTGAGTGGGTCTGATAAGTGGACTGTAATTGCATAGGTATTACTGGACCCAAGGATAATGCCGCTACTAAACATAGGCAGCCACTATTAATTATATAAATCATTGTGATTACTTGCTTTTGTTACACGTTTCGTCAAATAGCATTAAAACTAAGTAGCGTTTATAGCGATAAAGCTGAGATAAAATCTTTAAATCGGATATTCATTCAGAATACAGTACCCTTGCAAAAATAATTTGCGAATACGTATTCGTATCGGCATCAACTATCACTGTATGGGAAAATCCAAACCGCTGCGCCGATGAAAAGTGGAACTAAAAATTAGTATGAAAATTGTGACATTTAGCGAGTTACGTTGTAGAAGTCTAATCAAATAAAGATGATTTTGAGCTTGACTTATACGTAGTTGCAAATTATTCTTGCTCGGGCTACAGATCAAAACCAGTTTAATCTATCGAATATCATTTAGTAGTGATATATAAAGAAAATATTTAGTTTCATATCCGTCTGTCAATAATATTTCACACTCACAAGCTCAAAATATTTACACCGATTTATATATGAAAAATCTTTGCCTAAATGTTAGATATATACATAAGAAATAAGCGTCTACTGTTTCGGTCTAACAATAGGGTGTAGATGCCTAAAATTATAGAGCATGATACCTTTTTGAAACGAAACACAAAGGCACAATGGTAATTAATTTACACTCCAATATCAAATAGGTTTGCACAACGTATGTCCATTTTATTTGATATTGTAACGAACGGTAAATTAATCAAAGCGTAACTGAGACAATCGTGTTGTTGAACGCATGGAGTAATCTCATGTAATTATTATTGTGAAAGATGTCCTTACAATTTTCCTTGTGTAGAACTATTTCGTAAATCGTAGGCACGACGTAGGTTGCTTTACTTCCGACACACTATCTTATGAGATTAACTTTGTGGGTAGATTAATAATAATTATTAGTAGATTAATACAATATGTGTCATGACAAAGTTATGCGACGTTTATCTAAATTTATAGATCAAGAACGTAATCTTACCATTTTGTTGCAGACAATTATGTTATCAACCACATACCAGTACACGTTTACGTTCTATTGCCATACGTATCTGACAAAAGGGACTTGAGATAGATAGATCACTAATAAGAAACAACTTTAGTAAAAAAAAACCCTCTTGATTAAATAAGCGATCTATATATAAGTATCGCTTATTTATTTTATATAGCTTGGTGTATATCCCAAACATTATTGAAAAAGATATCCGACTACCGGACCTATTTTTTTAAATTGTAGCATTACCTATTTTGTCTTTAGTTTTACATTTAAGCGATGGTCAAACTTTCTTAGACTTGATAGAATGTAGATACTAGCTATTTTTTTTCACAATTTCATGAGTTTTTATTTGTGCGGAACAGTATTGTTTTTTCTAAAATAAATATCACCTAAGTTATTCCTTGTAACATCGCTATCTGCCTATCAACATCGGTCCAGCTGTTTCGAAGATTAGCCAGTATAAACACACAGACATAGAGATAAAAAATATTGTTTTATTTTTTATTTACTTGTAGTTTATTTACTTAGAATACGACTGAGCTAGCACCATGCTCTAGTTACAGTCTCACCATGACATTGGAACTACGAATTGGCAACAACTACAACGCAATCGCGCACGATGTAATGTTTTACAACGTACACATAAAACAATTAAATAAACTACACTTGTGTTAATTATAGTGATAATATCTCAATTTTGAAATCCGCACTAATTATTTGGCTCGTCCAGCTGTTACAATCATGATAATTATCTAATATTACGATTATATGTAATGATAGCAATGATACAAGAAGTGAGATAATTCCATCCCTAAGATAATGCAGCAAAATAAATTAAAGGTTTGTATTTAGAAGTCGAGAATTTAGCGCTAGTTTACCATTGAATTATATTATTTATGAAATATTATAAACACTCTTAAATATAGAGCAACTATTTCCTTAATTTACAATAATGACTTACAAAATGTTACGGTATTTATTATGCAAATTATTTTTAAGAGAATTCGAACAGGAAATGCAAACATTAAATAATTATAATTTGACCAGTGATATCGTAAATGGTGAGATAAGTTATTGATATTTCAAGTGGTTCATAAATGTGTTACGGTTTAATTTGTGCAAACTTGATGGTTGTAGGAAGTTGGCTGCACGCGACGCGAGAGACATTTTAATTAAATTAACATAAATTAAAATTCATATTGCTTACTTTATTTTCTTATTGATAACTATTAACAAGAAGGTAATAAATATTGCACAGAATTATAGTGAGTGTGTCGCCGTTAAAACAGACATGACAATAATCATATTTTCTTATCGCATACGCTGGGGTTGTGAGTGTTGTGACATAAACCTTTTTACAAATGAGGCAAAGTAGATAAATTAAAATGTCTCAGCTAATCACTACAGCTGAAAGAGCGAAAGTGTCATGCGTCGAACCATACAATATTTACGTTATCGGTTTGCAATTATGCTAGCAGGAAAGAAAAACATTTAGTATTAAAAAGGTATCTTTTTTCAAGTCACAAATAAGGTTGTTTTGATCCTCTCACTACAACATCTGCAGGAGTATTCATAACCTCATAATTCACCAATACTTCTCCTAACCCTTTGACGACCATACGGTAAATAATGAAACAGCGAAGCTTATTAATCAAATATAAACTGTTTATTTAGGTTCATAGGGTTGTAATTTATTCCGATTGAGGGATGCGGTAGTACCACTTGTGCACTGTCCTCGGTTTTTGCTCAACGGAGCGTGATTCTGTCATCAAACTGTGGACCCTAAAAGGATAGTCGCTGACTGTGACCAAAAATATTACGTTTCGCTTTTTTATATGAGGGGTTGATGAGTTTTATTCCCAGTATTTCTATTTTTATATTGTAATTATCTATGTTAATATCTAAGTTAGAAAAAGTATGACAGATTTCAAATTTACGAGTATATGATATGTATACTTAAATTTATTATATGGATATCAAAAAGACATCAACATTTTATATGTTTTTGTTTTTAATTGTATAAGCACATAGAGGTAGTAAGTAAGTATAAAAAGATGTCATACATAGAAATAATAAGATCAATTGGCAAGTGGTTACCGTAGTCTAAAAAACGCTTTCAATATTAGGTGGAAAACAGTCGCGTTACCGGCCCTAAAAAACAGATCAATATTCTGAAATCTAAAGACCTCATACATTAGTTCTATGTAGTAAAAAAGGAAATCAATATACGTATGCGTAGTAAAAGTTGAAGCAAATTAGGTATATTATTTTACAATCATTATCATTATCATATCATACAATCGTTACATATTCGTATTCGTATACAAAAGTCGTTTTCCGTGCCCATTGCTTAAATTTATTACTTACTAGCGGCCCGCCCCGGCTTCGCACGGGTAGACATTGATATCAAATATTTTGTCTACCAGTGCAAAGCCGGGGCGGGCAGCTAGCCGATGTTACTCAGTGATAGTGTAGCTTTCTAACGGTGAAAGATTTTTTGAAATCGGTTCAGTAGTTTCGGAGCCTATAGACATTTTGCAAATATTTTGTCTACCCTAGCGAAGCCGGGGCGGGCAGCTAGTATAATATATAGCCTATGTTACTCAGTGATGATGTAGCTTTCTAATGAAAAAATAATTATAAAATCGGTCCAGTACTTTTTGAGTTTATTCGTTACATACAAAAATACAAATCTTTCCTCTTTATAATATTAGTGTAGATGTATGTTAAAAGGATGCATGTATTCTTTGAAATGTAATTAGTACTGACATAATATAGCAACTTACCCCTTGCTTTAAGATCTATTAAAATTAATTATTGCTTAAATCGTTTTCTTTTAATTATAATGCGCATTATACTATTTCAACCAAAGGTAAAAATGTCGAACTCATACAATGGGAAAAAAGGCAATATATCAAAAGACTTTTAGCAGTATTTTGCGCAAATTTTCATGTCGTATTATATTTAGTGAGACGTGTCAAGTTCTTAACATCACGCATTTGCATATGACGCTCTATGGGCATTAGAGAAGTAAAATTATTATTGCTCTCGTGTGGTTTGGTTGGACACGCATGTTGCTGACACTATTGCTATAACCACTTACATAATAATGTCTATATTAAACTAAGCGTCACTACACACAGCTCTGAACAAGCTTCTATCTTATTTAACAATCATATTTAAAGAATGTAGCTAACTATTATTTATGTCACGACGTCCTATTCGTACACCGTCTAAATCTGCAATTTGGCTCATTTATAATTTTATTTTCATTTTAATGTTTCGAATGGCTTCCGATTTAAAGCATTTGTAATTAAAATATCATACGAAATTAAAGATTTAAAAAATACTATTTCATCGCTTCTCGCCCTTTGGTCGCGGACTTTTTGTCCGCATAGAACGGCACCGAATAAAAAATGACATTAAGTGTAAGGCCTACAGACTTTGTCTGAATCTATATTTTTGTAGTACCTACATTCTAATACAGCAAATAAAATAGCCATTTAAATTAAAAGCCATTTATTACTTACTTTCAGCCCTTTCCTTAAATGTGCCATCTGACACTGGTTTAATTTAAATTAGTTTGGCCGATGTCTTTTACATTTAATTAATATAAGCCATCCGTATGCGTAAATTAGATCTGAGTAAACTACATGAACTGATTTACAATTCGTTGGGCAAGCGTTCCAATTCAACAGCGCATCGACATTCGTTACATTAATTATCTAAACGAATATTGATGCTGCGCAAATCTTTACTCAGGTTTCTTTGTAAAATATTGATACTTCAAATTTCAAATAAAGGCAAATTGAACTAAATCTTATACCGAGTACATTTCATCATTAACTGAAATTTTGATGAGAAATCAAATTGTCAGACTTCATTTGTTTAGAAGATAATTTCCATCCGTAGGCGTAGTCCGCTTGGGCCGTCTTAAGAGGTCCTAGGTTCAATTTACAGGTCAGGTTCAAATGTCCTTTTACATATTTAAATCGATCTATTTAATAAAGCCCGGA
The DNA here is from genome assembly GCA_951449985.1 of Falcaria lacertinaria. Lineage (NCBI taxonomy): Eukaryota > Metazoa > Arthropoda > Insecta > Lepidoptera > Drepanidae > Falcaria > Falcaria lacertinaria. Next base: position 7,292,709 of record OX602115.1, on the reverse strand, counting down.
ATTGAGTGCCTAAACTATATAGGCCCATCACCTACCAAATCTGGATCAAAAATATCCTCAGAAATAGTGATGTCAAATTTGGAACATTTTTGATAGCACAAGAAGATATTTTCTATTTATTATACAAAAAAAAACACTGATACAGTGTATTATGATACGCAATGTACTGGTTATTTGCACGTAGCAATAAAAGAGCCTTGAACCGCAAACATTTGTCGACAAGCTAATATCCTTTGTCATAACATGTGACCATAATTTAATGCTACATGCAATTAATGGTCCACGTATTTACTTCCTCCCTATTTGCACGACTTAACGACAACCACACCCGAATTCATTTCTACAAATGTAATCGCCGACAAAGTAGTGCATTTGACAGCCCAAACCAACCATGAGTTTTCGCAATAATATACATTTAAATTCGTCAAGATACTATCTAAGATTAGCTGACAAAACCATGACCGGCCCATTTTTGTATGATATTGTGCAAGATTTTAATAGTTGATTGAATATTTAAAGTAATGTAACAGAGGCTGGTCGATGAGTGATTGTGGCAAAGCCTCGCAGGAGAAGCTGACATGGAGTTGCAATTTGTAGCACGCGCAATGAAAATAGCAGCAAACACCCTTTCACTTTATCGAAACAAATGGACGTTTAAATTAACTGTACCTACTCCATAAATTCCTTTCTAAAGAAATTACTCTATTTATTTTATTCACGGAACTAGATAATAAATTACACATTCTAAGTAAACTATTTCGATCAAGTAAGTTTATCTATATATATAACAAAATAACGAGTGCTGGATATTTTGTGGCAGCAATAAAAGGGCTATGCTTGGTTTATTTATATTCACAATTTATATCCAACTGTTGTCCGACATGGACAACCTGGACAATCATATAATACTGAATAAGTTATCCGAATTAACTATGTAGTTAATATAGTACTATGATTCTAGGGCCATCTGTACGAAACCAATCCGATGTGGACAAGGTGACTGACTGTTAAAATCAGATTACAGTTATCAAAATTCGCCAGACACGCCAGCTCCTATCAATTGAGTGTTAGCCTTAATGCCTGTGTCCAAATTATGTTTGTTTTCGTAACTCTCACCGACTTGATGATAATATCGTTTATTGTTCTCAACACGAGCGGCCTTCTGGCTCTAAAATAATGTACCATTGTCTGAAGGCTGTATTGTTTAACCTTTTTAATACAAAATACGTAGTCTTTTGAAATGGTTGACAATGATTCCTTTCGTTGTTAAAGATAAATAGCTCACTTCGTGCCCTGGGACTTTTAAATGTCTAACAAGAGTTGACAATCATATAAGAATCGCGGAGGAGGTCAGTAGGTCAGTGCATCTAAAAAGTCACATGTTTCATTGAGGTCATTAATTATTAATTTAGGAGAATGATAATAAGGGGGCAATACCACTTAGTCAAATTATTGTGAAAAAAGTTATTGTATATTTATTATTTCACACCAAGGTCAAGGCTCTATTAGAATACGGATTCTAAAATTATAAATCTGAATTATGTTTGATCTAAATTTTTAAGCTTTTTTCGTCTTCAACTGTTTCTCATTTATTTTATATTCTTACGTCAAGATTCTAATTAGTTGTTTGTGGTATTATATTTTTCAAATTTACATTTGACATTCTGTTTGTCATGCACCAAATTGACTGCCTATTTACCTGTATTCGCCCTGGGATCCCTGGCTGCTGCTGAGAAGCTGCCGTAACTAGGACCACCAAAGTCAGTCGCGTAGTCCGAATAATCCAGTCCGAAGTGCTGGAACTGTGCTGACGCTAAAGCCAGACATGCGCAGAGAACTATGGCCTGAAACAAAATAAAATTCACCTTAATAAGTTTATAATTGGGTTTCATTATTACATTGCTTAAATACGATTTCGTAAAGAAACAATTTCATGGGTCCAATTCTTAACCCCGAGGACGTAAAAGTTAACTAATTCTCAAATTCGTAGAGTACCAAAATACTTGCGAGAGAGAATAGTTCGTGATAAGCTCATTAGTTGTTAAACATATTGCTAAAAACCATTAAAAATAACTTATGAAATACTCAGTACATGATAATACTCAAATAATATTTATGCACAAAGTCGTGTCTTGTAAACAATAGAAAATAAACGATCCAATTTCAAACGTATGATAAATCTATTGCTAGATTGAACGAAGATCAAAGAAATATATGGCTTAATTTGTGTGTACAGAATTTAAATTAAGTTGATCTTGTTTTAATTTCAATGTTACGGACCAAATCTTGTAATACGTACCATAAAAAAGTTACGTACATACTAAGTGCAATACTTTTATATTTATCTATCGGACAAAGAACTTCTGATCGCGTTACGTGGGTAATATAATTAAGTAACATGTTACCTGTTGTATATCATTAATTAAATCACCGACTCCGAACTATCAATTAGGCTTTTATATCAATAAATTACCCAGCAGCCAGTCTTCCGCGACCTTGAGCACTTTCAAATACTATTTTTATATTCAATAGAATAAAACAAATATTCGTTGGATAATGCAGCGCTCTTAGAGCGGCTTTATCAGTTGCGAACAAGGAAGGTAAATCGCGGAAACCTGTGTTAAAATGTTGTGTAATAAGGTAGCCGGCTCACGTCTGACTAACTGGTTTAGATCAAAAACAAGTGTGTGAACTTGATATGTGACCTCAAATGAGGTCTGTACCGAAGGCGGGCCGCGTATGAACTCTACGTGCTGACAATCAGCTGATTTAACACGTGTGCTGCTACCTAGACGGGCGACAATTTGTTGCCGGTAACATTTATGTCGATGATATATATTATAACGACTTTGATTTATGGACAAGTAGTAAAGTCTGAGTTTCATTGTATTTTTTATATTATAATGCACTTGATTTTACTAATTCATATTTGCACCGTTATCGAATAATAAAAGTTATCACGTAAAACATGCTAGGATGCTTTTTATGTTTTAATTATTTTAGTTGCCCGTGAAATAATTTCTTAATGGCTGATATCCCAAAATATGCATGCACAGATATGCGTGCTGATTGTGATATATTATGTGGCCGTACTCACAAAGTAGAGAAATCTTATGGGCTTATGTGGGGCTATGATTGCAAGTGCCTGAACTACTGCGAGATACAATAGTATTCCTAAAACGTGGATGGCATTTTTGGTTTCATGACAATAAATCGAGGCAAATTGTTTAAAGGACACTGAGCTCAAGCTTACCTTTAAAAAGGATGTAAACACACTTTAAGGTCTGATCAATTAAAATTATTAGAAACTATTCTAATAATGTGCTTAAAATTAATATAATCTCTCAATAGTTGACAACAACCATATATTAATCTGGATTAGATTGCATAATGGCAGGGCAGGCAACTATTCATCGCGCGACATAATCGTGGCCGATCTGTAATTTCACTTAATTCTGACGGATATTAAGGCGCACTTTCGAAACCAGTCTAAGTGGTTGTACGCTTATTGGCAACACCTACAGTGGGTACACAAAGTCATTCACCATTTAAGGATATATTGCAACTGCATTCGGAAATCTGAATATATATAAGCAATAAGGACTAGAATATATTTATTAAATCCATTAAACTGTCATTGCATACCACAACACTAGTAAATGCTTTAAATTAATCAATTTCGATTTAAATGTGTCTACACCTTTGATAATTAATAGAATCCGGGTTAGGACGACTAAATTTGCTAAAGAGCTCTTATTGATTTTTTTACTTAGAACCTGATTTATAATTTTAAAATGTCACTGCACAAATAAGCATAACCACGGTGAAGTAACTTATAAAAATACATTTGAAACACATTACTTATTGTTCTTATAATACAACTAATACAAGTTTATGATATTGATTTGAATCGATATAATATTGGTATGGAGAAGATTAGATATAGATCGAATGATGAATAATACCTTTTATCTCACCAATATACATATACGTAAGTATTCAAAGTGGGAATTTTCAATACAACAATAACTTTTTGCCTTTTATTTTCAGATTTTATTTCAAAATGATTATATCACTAAGTAGTACAAAACAAATCCGCTTCCGTGTGCTTAGATTTATAGAACTACGCAACTGATTTGGATGCGGTTTTTATAGATAGAGTAGATTTAGATTCAAGAGGAAGTTTTTATGTATATTTTTTTTTGGCATATAACTTATATGGCTAACGCTGGCCATGCGAAGCCGGGGAGGGTCGCTAGTAATATAACAGAATTAAAATGTATTTACGAAACCGTTTAAATTTAATTACCCTTTTATTTGAAAATTTAGTAGTAAATAATATTTATCAATAGATTTCCTAATAAACCGAAACACTAAGTAACGAGCCATAAATAATGTAGAAGACGTTGAGCAATAAAATGCATTAAATATTAATAAGTTTGCACATAAAGTAACAAACTACCAGCAAGTTTAAAAGCAGTCTAGGAAGTTAGCAAACTGTATTGATGAAACTATGCTTTCGATAAAACTATAGGTACCGACTGCTTATACACAATGTTTGCATAATAAGGGCTGGCGTGTAGGCCGAACCCTTTTGATAGTTAGCAGCTTTGTCTCAAATACAATAACTACACATAGACATAGGATTCTAACTTTACGAGAAGTAAAAAAATTACGAAGCAGCTCACAATTTCATAGCATCAACCACACCATGAAATTACAAACTTCAATCACATTTTTTACATGACTAATGGTGCCAATTCTATTATACAAACTTACTAAACTTAACTAATTTGACAGGTCTAAAAGTCTTGCTATCCCTTTTTCATGTGCGGGGTTAAATAAGGATATCAATAGTTTTAGACCTGTCAAATTAGTTAGGTTTAATAATTTTGTACAACAGAATTGGCACCAATATATATAATACCAATAATAGGTAAGAAACTTATAAATTATCTAGATACTAGCTGTCCCGACGTACGTTGTCCTGTCTTAGCTATGAATTCATGTATCAAATACACCATAGGAAATAAGACCTTTAGTTTATTCCAAAGTTTAAAACATTGCGATTCTTTTTATTTTTTTTCTATTTTAAGAACCTTCCCCTGACAATACCAAACATAAAAACAAAAAAATCAGCGAAATCGGTCCAGCCGTTCACGCGTGATGCCGTGACCAAGGGATATAGGGATTCATTTTTATATATACAGATATAATAATATCATATATAGATTTTACATGATGAGTTTATCATGAAATATGTAGAATCAATAATACTTTACAACCAGCCTAGAAGGGAATTGTAACGAAACATGGAACTGACACCTTTGCTTTATTATGTCTCATTAAAATAGCTTCAAATACTGATAAGAGTTGAGCATTAATGCTAGATAGACACAATTATAGATCAAGATAATCTGCCGCTAAGCTGTAGTGTAAACAATTCTATTTTGGTTAGCACGGTCCAGCAGCTAGTCAAATAACTGAGCATGGGAGATTAAATAGCGATTGTGTCGAGGTGGTACGTGCAGGACGACATCTCGCAGGCATTAGTCTGGGATTGCTGCACCTGCTATAGACGGTATTGACACTAACCATCAATCTTAGTGATATGAAGTTACTGTTACAGATATAATAGAATCGTCTCATCATCTTTACGAATAGAAGATGCGTGAAGTGATCTAAATAACACACACGGAACCGATTTGATCTGGTTTTTATATATTTTATGGTCATAATACACATATTTTGGTCTTATGTAACTGATCAGGAACTCAACCGCAAATGTATTTTTAATCATGATATATTTATATAGAAGAACAAGTTTATAGCAAAAAAAAATTACTGTACATAAAGAATTAACATTTAAATGAAAATAAATTAAAATAGTTTATTCCAGATTTACATCCATATTGTTAGATTACATTTAAAAATGAAAGTTATGTTACTGACATCACATATCACGTAATTGGTAAGTGAAAATATTTTAAAAAGATGTAAGATGTAAAATAAGCTATGTAGTAAAATGTTATACAAATTTGAGTAGCGTAGGTAATCCGGATTGCCAACCCTGGAGAAATCGGTACAATCTATGCCATAAATACAAGAACAATTGATTACCAGAGCAATACATTCTTTATGTCACAGACAGTGAATGCAGTTGCTTTACGATATTTGTGTATGAAATGGTACCAGAACTTGTTCCATAGGTAGCATGATTTTGTTAAGTGTTCCGTGCCTGAGAAGGTCAAAGTAATAAGCTCCTATCACCTTAATATAGGTCTTCACTTCCTTCTTTGGAAAAAAAACTTATTTCTTACTCTTAAAACGTTGCAAGAAATAGTGTTCTTAAGAATTATATTGATGCCGAATTAACTTCCTGTAATATACTAGTATTTTACGATTTTTGTATAAATAGACGTCCTTTACAAGGTGAAATACATAATGTTGATAGGTATACAAGTTTTTGCATAATTGCCGCTTAGCAAGGCAGCTTTTAAATAAATGGCAATATATAATCAAAATAGTGCAGCCTCTTTGAAATCCTGACAATGTCTTTGGATAAATAATGTGTTTAGTTATGTACATCTTTTGTTTAAATTAAAAATACACTATTTAATTGTTTTTCATCACTCTTGATATAAAGCGATTACCAGTTGAATCTCCTCCCAACTTATTTTAAGAAAATTCTGTCATCAAGATAGTGAACAAACTTATGCCTCTGGCGGACTGATAAACATTGCAAAAGTTATTCATTATTGGATTTCTGTATTAAATTTCTGCAAAATTGCAAAGATATATCAGATTTTCAATTATATACCTACTTTTGAATTAGCTCCACACACTGAAGTAATTCGTCACGGTTGAAGGAATAACAGTGGCCTCAATCGATCAATCATTACGAATCCTGAAATCCACACGCACATTGCCTAACTAGAACGGCCAAAAATTTACCTACTTTAGGCATAAAGAACCGTTTACTTCTAAATTACCTTTGTTGGAATGATAAGCTATCTGATCATTAAACTCGTCGACCTCAGCCCCTAGACCTAATGCAAGAACGTTGTTTCTACCATCTCTAAGCCCTATCTCTCATAACACAGCAAACACTGAGTTGACTACAAGTAGGTGTAGTACCTAACATTAGACCCAACAGAAGAATGGTAATTCAGTTATAGTGAGTTAATACGAGCTCACTTAGTTCGTATTTAAACACGTTTTCCTAGCCCGCGCACAGTGTAGTAATGTCAATATACGACATAATTTTAAACATGTAATTGTTTAACAGAACATCATACAATATGTCCTATTTGTAATAATGTTTAAAGATTGCATAAAATATCACAGACATTTAGCTAATTTCCAAAGATATGTGGAAATGCCTTTTATGTATGAATGTGGACGGGTACAGGGGTCGAGGTGGACCTAAGAAAAGATGGATGCACTGTGTAAAAGATGCTAATGGAAAGGAAGTGAATACAGAGATGACGGCTGATAGAGAAGGATGGAAGAGAAATAAGGCAGGAGAATGATAATGAAGTCTTGCAAATACCATACCTACGGCTACAATTATTATTACTTATTTTATTTCTTAATGCAGTTTAATTTAAACCAGGGGCTGCAATAAATATTTTATTTGCCATTTCATTTTTAAGTGTGAAAGAATAAGATCTACTATTCAAACGATCAATAGTACTCTACAGTTTAGCACAATAGGTCCAACTAGGTCCAGATACACGGCGTCCGTAATTTTCTATCTCGCCGAATAATCAGATAGACTTAGTATGATTAACAGGCTTAGCAATCTTCAACTGATGTGTGGATATGCCCACTCTAGATGTGTAAAGTAATGAACAGGTATTAGAAAACAATATAATGTGTGACCTTTCCAGTGTCTCAAGTTTATGATGTTACCCCTCAATGTTGGCTGTATTTGTTTGTTAAACTATAATTAATGCGTTTTGTTTGCATCTAGTGCACATAGTTATTGCAATGCCATCATGGTCTACAATCTACAAATCGCCTGGCAGTGCGCATTGCGCACGTCCCCTCTAGATTTAAATTCCTCAGTAGGTATGTGACGCACGTCACACAGTTTAGCAATGGTACTTAATATTATAAAATTGACCCTGGTTAGATAAAACTCTAAAAAAAGACTGGTTCAAATTACGTAAAACTAGAGTTTTTAACCAACATTCTAGTCAGATTTGTTGTTGCAATCTGAGTTAATCCTAGCAAGGTTAACGTTACAACATGATTATGTACGTGAATAGATTATTTTCATTTTTTACTGCTATGCGTAGAGGAATTAGGCTGCATTCTATCATACTGGTTAGTACTCGATGGTGGCACGCTTAACGTAAGTATACATACATTTTGTATATTATTTACGTATAGCTGAAATGAACAATAATCTAATATCCTTGTAAATGCATACTCTTCTTAGCATACCTTATACAAGTAACATCGAAATCAATTAACGCAAATATTTACTCTTACCCCAAAAGCCTATCGTTTCCTTCTTTATATCTTTATTGCTGTTAATAAAATGTCATGTGTTATTGAGTTCTGTTATATCAGTGACGCGTGTAAATAATAAATTGTATTAATTTGTTTGTTCGTGTAGCCGATTCAAATTATAGTTAAGCATGTTTTTTAATTATTCACTCGTTCAAACCAAACCAAAATAATGGTGATTCCGTAGATTATATACTACAGGATTACAGAAACAAGCATTTTACATAATTAAATCTTAAAAAAACATATTACGAATTTGAATGTGCCAACTGTATCTTGCAAATGTTTTATAATTTACGCCCAAGAATGTTAACAAATGAAACTTTACTATGTTTTACAAATTGCATATTTCAAATTAAGTTGTGCATGCCACATTTTGACCGTGTTTTATGATTAACGTTGCAAGTAATAGGGTGTAAAATTGTGTGACTTGACAGCTACGGTCACTTAGCCGCGGAATGCACTACGCATGGCCTAGGACCAAGCTGTGCTGTGAATAGATCACGCGCATGCGTGCCACAGTGAGACCAAATCAAGTGTGAACGCACATTGTTGCGAAACAGTTACGTAACTAGTGGACGTCGGCCATTGTGTTAAGATATTGTGTCCACTAACCTACGGACGTACTTTCCTAGTTACTATAGAACCTTCCAGTTATAAGATGCTTCTAAGATAGAGATATTATACAAAAATAATGGCTTCCTAAACTAATCTGTTAAATAAACGCCACCTTTTTCTATTAATCTAATCTAACTAATATTATAAAGAGGAAAGATTTGTATTATTGTGTGTATGTATGTATTGAATAGGCTCCGATACAACTGGACCGATTTCAAAATTTCTTTCACCGTAAATATCACCGACAAAATATTTTATAAATGTCTACCCGTGTGAAGCCGGGGCGGGCCGCTAGTATAGTATAAGTAGATGGGTTAAAAATGTGAACCAACCTTTTTCGCCTAGTCGTGCTATTTTTAATTGGTACTTCCAATCGTGTGTTAAACACATGTAATTTATTTTGTAAGAGGATATCTCAAAACATGCATCAACATCGAGTAAATTACTAGAGGCGGTCAAGATGGAACGGTTTCGAAAGCATTATTTATATCTTCAAGCCAGTATCGCACTATCGCATCTATGTTTGACTCAAAGTGATTAACTTAATCGACATCTCATTTTAATACTACTAGCTATCCCGCCAGGCTTCTCATGGGAAGAAATTGTTACGATACAAATTCCCTACTGTAGCCACTCAAGGATTGTTATTCATAAATATATGAATAACAATCCTTGAGTTAAAAAATCCTCTAAAAACATACGAATTTCCTACAGCCTTCCAACATCCATATCATCCTTAAAGTTAAGATTCTTTCCTAGTGTTAGTTTAAGATACACTAGGAAATAATTTTAGGACAGGTTTGTAGGCTTTACAGATCCTGTGATTTCGTGATTTGTGAGTCAGTTAGTGAATGGTATATTGCTTTAATTAAGCTATATATATGTATTATTTGAATTCCGTTAAATCGACGAGGATGGCATTGCAGCATATTGTATTGGAATGTTATAATTTGTATTGTGCAAACACTTTATACCAAGTGCCCTGAATATGGACCTCTAGGTATTTGAGTCATTCTCGTTCGATGTATAGTTGCTAGTATGTATATAGATCGAACTATGAAATTGCTCGAGTCCAGTAGTGAGATGGATGACTGATCATCTGATACCATATATCCGATATATCAGAGCTCCCTTCGTGGGCTCCATTTCAAAATCATCATCTTATAGAATCAATATATAACAGAACATTAGGAACTTAATTTTAAAATACCTTATTTCCAACCACATCGGGCAAGTGTTCGAAACGTGCTCACCCCAAAAATAATGACGATAAGATCATGATTAAATTACCAAAACTTTCTAGTCATTATTTAATTTTTATATTGATACGATATACCGATGCAGCTGTATCGATGAAGACACATTATGTAGTACACGCTACGAATGCCTCGACAATATTCCGTGATTACAACATTTTTGATTGGCGATCCATTATTATAATTTATTTCTTCTTTATAGGTTCATCGACCGTCTGACCAAAGACCAGAGAAAATGCACGACTTACTTCCTGATATCCTCGTCAGAATCATAAATTGATCAACAGTACTGTAAAGGTCAGTGCAAAAATGGTCGGCACAGTAGTGAGTAATGTGATATGACACGCACACATCCGGTAACCGGATACTAATCACGGTCGAATATTCTTTTGTTCAAGCCTAGCTAATACTATACAATCAGAGTCTGAATTAGTCGCTGAACGGTTTTTTCACTAAGGTGGCAAACAAGCATACGGCATGCCTGATGGTACGCGGCTACCGCAGCCTATGGACGCTTGCAACTCCAGGGAAATCACTCCCGTTGCCGACCATGCAGACCTCACACCGTTATTGAAGACCCCATGCTGTACTCTTTAAGGAAAACCGCGGCGGGGCAGCTTAGAGATGAAAAACTATAGACTTTATGAAATTTGGAGCTTGCTTATCGTACCTACTATAAAAACTGAATCATTTGCGAGTATGTACCGGAAGATTATTTGTCTCGTAAGAGATTTTTTAATGAAACTGACACTCCAATAATATAGCTAAAACTTATTTATAAATATTATATTCTTAATATGGAGCGGCATATAATTACTAATGAATTGCTACTATAATTTAAATCAAAAAACCGTTTTTTTTTGCAAAAAATTAAAACCTGTTATGCAAATTTGATGAATCACAAAGCGTAAGTTACAAATTTTACTTGGTAATAAATTGAAAAACTACCATATCGCCGTCTCAAATTGGATTCTGTAAACATAATATCGTTATAACATTTACATAACATTACAAGAAAGTTCTTGGGTAACAAAATTAAGTTCATTGTGTGTTCCAATGACAAACAAAAATTTATATTATTCTATGCACGAGTAGAAAGGATTTGTGCATCTTGTACAAGACCTATTGTAATATCTATCAGACTATTTGATTTTACTGCTGGGTAACGTAGTTTTCGAGAGATGTGTGCTGAAATAAATATATTACGTATCAATATATTCCATCAGGAAGACAGGAAAGCTTACAATTTTACGAAGGTAATAAACGGGTTATTCAATTTGAAATAAATAAAAGTAATGACGAGACCGCTGGGCTAGTGGTTAGTACACCTGACTGTTGCGCTAGAGGTCGCGGGTTCGATTCCCGCCGGGGCAAACATTTATGTGACAAACATGTTTGCCTTACGTCTGGGTGTTTGGTATGTATTATAAGTATGTATTTACAAAAAAAAAAGTATGTAAGTATTATATCAGCTACTGGTTCCCATAGTACAAGCTTTGCTTAGTTTGGGGCCAGATGGCGCTGTGTGATAATGTCCATGGATTATTATTATTAATTGGATTTTGTTCATTTTAAGGTTTCAAGAAAAACGTTTGGTACTTCGCCTTAACGTTAAAAGCTTAGTCCTTATTTCGTGTCTTTTTAATAATGTTCTTTCCAAGATACTTTGAATTGTGCCTTTTGTATACCATATTAGTTAGTTAGTTATCAATGTATGTAACCAAAAACACGATGCAAAAATTTCTGACATAATCAAAGCATTACATATTGACAAATGGAATCGTAAGGTATTCGAATGTATGTTTCAATACATTAACAATCATAATATTCGATTGATGCAACTTTAAAGACCATTAATGTAAACAAAGTTGCGACATCTGACGATAAGATTCGAAATTACATATTCCATTTCGATTTTAATAAGTCCTTGTAAATTTTCCGTGTTATGCCTGATTGAATTCATCAACTGGTATGAGCCACCTTGTATGTACAATTATGGCATATTGGACTAATGAGCTCGGAACTGAAATGCCAAGCTTACTTTTTGATTTTTTTTATACCAATAAGGTGGCAAGCAAACAAACGGCCCACCTGATGGTAAGCGGTCACCGTAACCTATGGCCTTTTTTTAGTCGTTTTACATACAGAATTGACATTTTAAAAATCTATCTTCGAATTCGTAACAACGTTTTTGCATAGCAATATGTCAACATAAAGTAAGCATCCATAGATTGATAATCATGTTGGAACTTCGCTTAAATCACTGCTAGATGCATCAACGTCCAGGCTTAGAATACCTATTGTAAAACATTAAATGTCTGAGAAAATATCTTAACCCAAGAACATTTAATCGTCAAATCAATGTCTTTCTCGCAGCCTTGCCATGCTGGTACAGGAACGCTGATTCTCTAGGCCTAAATTAAAATTCCGATATCGGCAAGCAAATTACAAAACTTAACCTCAAGATCATTGACGTCATGGCTATCCATCTTCGTAGCTCTAAATAGTAATCATTGTCATTCTATATACATTTGTCACCTAGATATTGAAGGTTGAAGGTGTGTTGGGATCTGATGGAAATGACGTGTGAATTACCTACGCTACTCCTTCAGTGAATGTTGCATTGCATAGTTACAATATTATGGAGGATTTATCGAACTCTACTGGTCATTAGCTTGAAGCAATTGTGAATACGGCCTGTCGTCTCATTCCCGTAATACTGATAATTTATATTATAAAAATGAATCCCTGAATGTGTTGCTAAGCGCATATCCCTAGCTGAACCGATTTCGCTAATCCTTTTTTAAAATATTCCTTGAAGTACGAGGATGGTTCTGACGAAAAGAAAATTTTAAGAAATTGCCTGAAATAGTCTAAAAACGGGCAGACAAAATATTTGATAAATATCTACACGTGCGAAGCCGGGCCGGGCCGCTACTAATAACAATAATATCGAACATACAATAAAATTATAACCTGCTCAAAAAGGAGGTTAAGTTTTATTGTAATTAGGTACTTTCATATAAAGTGCTCAATTAAGATTTAAATAAAATACGTTATGCTTCGAATTTCTAATTGATTTTTAATGATTTATTACTGATACTAAAAATATAATAATTAAACGCCCGAATGAGCGAGTGTAATGTCAAGTTCACGCGTGGTGTGTAAATAATTTACAATCAGCCGTTTTGTAACATTATTACACAAAACCGTTACAGAGCAATTTGTTACAATCGATTATAAAATGCCTATAAGTATTGAAAGCGACAGAACGGAAGGCCATATGCCGACCCCGAGTATATCTCGTATTGTTATGTAAAAACATTACCGTTTCACTAAGACGAAAATATCTTGAACGTTATTATAGGGTGTTCAATTAATTATTGGAAGTGGTCTTCCAACCTTAGCACTTACATCGACATATAATGAAGTATGTGGAAGGTGCGTAAAATATTAACATATTTTAAAATAAGCCATTACGAAACAAATCTCAAATTGTATCTCCGTTAAGTTCTGTGAATAAAAAACATAAAATACCTCTAGGTTTTGAACTACACTGGCCTTAAAACTTTTGAAGCACATAAGATATATATTTCCAAAAAATTGGATAACAAATAGTTTTTTTTCTATGTAAACTTATAGTCCTTTAAGCCTTAATTGGATGAAAAAACTTAATAAACAAAAACACATTTTTTTAGTTGGGTTATTTTTGATAGATGCAAAATTGGAAAATCCATAGGAAATTTTAGAAACGGTGCTAATGGCTAAATAATAAAATATCATGTAAAAGCAAGTTGATGAAATTTGCTATAAAACATATTTATTTCAAAACTCTGACTTCTATAGTTTAGGAGAAATTGCAATAATTTAAAAGTGTGGTACTAAGTTTTCAAGGTCCAGTCACTGTTTCAAACAGCTTAAATTAAATTTGAATAAATGTATGATTGCTTAGTTCCGCGTTGCTTAGATAATTATACCATACTTCGACCACCAGTGGTTCACCACTCGATACGGATTTCATTCGCTTATCGGGTTTCCCTGTCTCCTTTGAAAATAGGTATATACATATTATACATACAATGTATATATATATATATATGCCAATACAGGGGTTAAGGCTCCGAATATGATTTAGTCCCATTCGGTGTCGAGACCCTTGGTCCGTGGGGTCCTAGCGCCATAAGGCATTTTAAGGAAATAACAAAAAGGTTAGTCGACATCACAGGAGACCGAAGAGCCTCGGACAAAGAATTAGTCTATAGTCTAGCTATTCAAAGGGGGAACGCTGCCAGTATCTTCGGAACTTTGCCTAAAGGGACTCTTTTTAATTATATATTTAATTTAAGGCTTAGGTTTTAATTTAAGTTTATATTAAATGGAAGCTTCACATGTATACACATACATACTAATATACAACATCGTCACCGTTTCCTGTCTTTAAAAAACTTTGATTTAATTAAATACGTCAACGTAATAAAATTATGTATAGTGTAATGTATGTAAGTGTGAGTAGTCTATTTGCATGGAATACCTAATAATAACAACTAACACGGCATAAGTTTCCGTGTTTTGATGTATGCAAATAAATGAGGATTCAGTGATCTTTATGTGTCCGGTAACTATATATTATTCGCTTGATTAGACGCCTTATAAAACCAGTTTAATTAAGTAGGTACATGTATGTATAACATGATCAATTAACTTTGTAGACCAGACAACATTGTTTTGTAACCAGAAATAATACACATAGTTTTAATAAAATATGTATTATTAATATATTAATATATGTATTTACGTGACCGAAACAGTAAATAGGTTTTTAATACTGAGATATGTTTCTATTCCAATCTCACTAAAATAACCTGTGTACCCAAAGTTGGTAACGTGTAACTTAGAAGGTTCTTCCTGTAAAAATATCTTCGTCATAAATTTGCAAATTTTCAAAAAGAGTAGCACATTTGAGATGTTAAATTGGGTTGCGAAGGCGCATTGTCTAAAAATAGAGTTTGACCAGCGACTTCACGTTAGATGACGTTTGTTAGGTTTAGATAGTGCTGCTCCAAGAATGTTTAATGTATATTTATAACGGTCACGATGATGTTGATGATGGTGATGCGTCTTCAAAAGCTGCTCGTCCTTGTACTTAGACATTTCGTAACGACAGATTTTTCTAGAACGTATTTATATATTGAAACTTATTCTACTTAACTATTTTCTTTTTCTCAACCAATATATTTTACGTTCATGTACCAGCTAATTGAAGATATATTTTGTCCTTTCGGTAAAAATCAATACCTACTTCTGTCATTGTTATTGTTAAGTCTAGAAATGGCTAAGTTTAAAATAGATTTGTATCGTTTCCTTTATTTGATTGTCGGCATTCAATACCGACCTTGGAGAAAGAAAGGCGATATTTTTAAACAATTAAATTAAGCAATACACGATGTTTATTAACTTGTCTGTTATATAGGTAATGACAATTTTACAGACTGTTAAATTCGCTAATTGAATGGATAATTCGGTCATTTCATTCTAATAATGAAATTTTACAGCTCCAATATTTGTATTGCAAAACTAAGATAGACATTATAAGTTAAGACTTTATGAGAAATAAAAGGACCTAGAAATAGTCAGTGCCAATGCTGAGAACTTTACAATGTACTACTTAACACATCTATCATTGTACAAAAACACATTAAGTTAATAAAACTTATGCTTCTACATTTAAAGTAGGTGCATTTTTATTTCTTGATTAGTGCTAAATAAAAGATGTTTGATGTCTTAGCTTACCTATATCTTATCTAGAAGAATTTTGTTACAAATTGTGATTGATTGATGATTGAAGATTGAATGATTGTTACATGAAAAAAAAGACAGAGCACTGAGTTTCTTGCCGGTTCTTCTCAGGTGGCTTTTTTTCAGAACCGGTGGTATTTTAGACCTTCATAAGTGCCTTATTAGGGCCTAAACTGAATAAATGATTTTTGATTTTGATTTATACCTATTTAGGTACCTTATTACTCAGATCGAAAAAAAAATTGATGGAACTTTGAGATACAACCTTGCAGTGTTACTACATACAAACAGTAAACGCACTTATTACTCAGATCGAAAAAAAAATTGATGGAACTTTGAGATACAACCTTGCAGTGTACTACTAAATTCAAACAGTAAACGCACACACTAACAAAGAATACAAAGAAACTATGCCATGCCCACGCACTACATGTTTAAATTTTTTTTTATCTGAGCCTTATTAGGATAAAGTGCTTAATAAGTTACCTTATTAGAGTTATTAGTTATTAATTCTTAGTAACAATTTACATTATTCGTTAATATGTTTTCAAAAACCATGAAACAATGTCATGTATGTACGTATTAACGCATAAACTAGATCAGCAAACGTTAAAAGAAATCTTTATAATCACATGATTTTTAGTGTAAACATAAAAATAACATGTCAATATTAAAAGAAAGTGAAAACTGTATTAAATAATGTGACAACTTCACAAGTGTTACGTAACAGCGCACGTATCGAGATATTATGCCGTTATGCGTATTATTTTTTCTTCACGATTCCGTACAAAAACTTTTTACCGTTAATAGGACACTTTGAACGGGTTAAAAGGTACCGTCACATAGTCGATAATTATACTACGTATAGTAGAGTGAAATGTTTTTCAAGCAAGTTGGTGTTATCTGGGCGCAATTGGTCAAGTTTGTCTAAATTGGGAATGTTTGCTTCTTCTCAAAATGTTATGAAGTATGTAAAGAAATACCTATACCACGAGTAATGAAACTTATGTGATTCAAATTTCATTTTATGAGTCAACACCAACTAAGCCTATAATATAAATAAATCAATAAAAATTAAAAACATACCAATCAATCTGTAATTCCTCAGAATTAGTCAGAATAGATAGTTATACAACGTGTAATAATACTAATATGGTGCTAACTCACTTGTGACACACTAGCCTAAATTAGAACCAATTTTAGTTTAATGCTGTCAAATCAAACAAAGTCCTGTCAACGCGATGCACATTTTAATTTCAAGGAGGAACAAATATCATAGTTTGTTTTCAGTCTAGTCAGATGAACTAGATAATTGGCATCTATAATTAAACATAAAAATAAATATATTTTACGTTATATAAATAAATATTAAGTATAATCATTTTTATAAGTGTACAGATTTGCTAAGCTCGCACCGCGTGCGCAGTACCCTAAGCTTGCGTCGACCATGAATGGGCACGTACGTCACGGCGGCAGCGGGAAGTTTATCGCAGGTTGTATTAACATGTACTATGCATCATACGTGTATCTTACATGTATGGGCGCGCGCCGCAGACCGGTCGCGCCAATGAACTTCCGCCTTCCGACGCTCACGTATCATTTATATACAACATAAATTATCATGGTATCGTTTCTCGTACCTATGGTTTGTTAAATCGACATTTAATGAGAAATATTATTTTTCGATGTCGGTAATATTTTTTCTTGAAGATTAGTGAGTATTCAGAAGATTTTGAGGGACTTCTCGCATTTTTAAAGATGGTTAAGTTGGACAAACTGCTTACCTATTACTCCACTATTATGCATTATGAGGATAGTTAACTTATTTATTCTTGTTATACCATAATAAAGCTATAGATACGAACTATGTCTAAATATTATCTGTGTTGGATACGTTAACAAAATTGCTAAGAACTTAAATATAATTTAATCTCCTAGTATTGCACCATCCTAAGACATACAAATTATTTATTTATGTTACCAAAACACAGGTCTGAGAAGTCGTTAACTGAATTACCTACTACTTAAGTTCAGAAGTAATAAATACTACCCATAATTAGTTGGTAAAACACTTAATTAAAACCACCGGGTACTGGTTCAATGCTCTTTGATTTTCACGATGGAAATAAAATTGTTTGACGTCTTTGATCCGAAAGTTTTGATCGCGATAGAAACCTTAAAATTATATAAGTAATTACTTATAATCTCTCCTGTCTTACTCACAATTATTTTAAGTTTGTGATGTCAGCTTTTTCCACGCATTACATTATCATAATATAAAAGTTTCGCAGTTAACTACTTTGCTACTCACGTCGTCGCTCGTAAAATTAACGTATCTTGGTTTAATCTTCCTCTTTCCGTATGTCACTGAACCTTCATTTTTTTTCTCCTACATTATGGGTGGGAAACATATTCGTGTGTGTTGTTTTACTTTCTGTTAGACTGAAGAACATGAACTGTATTCTAGCATTATATAGCCACTTCTCCTCACCTTTCTTCAACAGATTATGTAAGTCACATCGTAAATTTGTTATGTACAAATACTTAAGCTTCTCGTTTGTCAGAGAATATATAAATAAGACTCTATAAAAATAATTTAATATTAGATATATCACGAAATTTACATAATCGCGCGGTATAGCTTCAATCAACAATTTACTATGTGATTTTTAGCATGGATGTCGCTGCGTAAATCAAATATTGACCGATGCTAATTACGTGGTAACTGCAGGATCGTACTCGAGAGGTCTACAATTATGTAAATAAACACAATGACAAGGTCCCTATAGGTATTTAAGCCACACAACAAGTACACATTTAAATTCGCCTTGACTCGCTTACGAGAGGCCGAGGATTGTGAAAAGGAAGTCGTCATCTACAATGGGAAATTCGGCTGTTCACAATTAACAATGTCAACAAGCCATGGCCATCTTACCAGTACGTTGACATTACAATATCACTGATTCACTGAACTTATTTCTCGTATTCGTCATTGACACGGAGTTTCATCCTTTATGTTAAAAAAAATGATGCTCTACGCGATTCAAATTTTTCCTTTCGCGGACGCCGAGGTTGACCTCCGCCGTGTTTTTGTCGAAGGTGTACGCCGTGGGATTCATCAGGAAGAGTGATTATTTTATTTCTTATTTCAGGGTCGCCTAAATCATCTTCGGTCGGCAATAGGTTTCTGGCATTGCAGATATATATGTGTATGTATAGCGTACGGTGTCCGATTACTTGCTAAAATACCGGTATGCAAAACTATCTCAACTCTATCTAAGTTACTAGTAAATAGTGTAATTAATTTTAATTTAACTAGTTTTAAACACTGGTATTAATATAACTACAGATTGCAACGGCGCGATCGCGGAATTCACTTTCCTTGCACATGAATTATGTGGAGCATTTTGCGATTTTATTACGCTCCCAGCTTGCATAATAATGGAATATGCTCTAGCTACTTTTCTTGGCGCTATTATTTTAGTCGTCATACCAAAATAACCGAAGTTTCCCAATTCCAACGAATACAATTTAATATTATAATAACTTTACAGGGTGGCTTAGAACAGTTAGAACATACTTATAACATTATCCTCCCCGGAACTGTCTTTAAAAGCTTTAAATATGCTAACAAACAGTCGTGTATTATGGCTTGGTATATAGGTCGTTCACCCACTATCCTTATGATCGTGAAGGTCGCTTTTTGCATAACTCGGTCACGATGTTCATCAAAGAACTAGTATCAAGCACGGCGAATACAAAAACCGCAAATATGTGCTTTGTGCGTTTATTCCAAGGATCATCATGATCACCCTTGGCCCTAATAATTAATTTCTTGATGCAGAATATATTAATTACTCAAATATCTTTAAATACAGATCTAGGTATATTATAATTTCATCAATATCCATTAAGCGTATTTAAAATCGTGTTGTGAAAATTAAACAATTTAAAACATACTAAATCCTGGGATTTAATGTACTGATCATATTTTCGAGTGCTATGGGACTATGGGCCACCATTGGGTGCAGACTGAAGTGGCACCTGTGCCTTGTAAGATTCTTCAATATAAGGTTTAGAAATATTCAAACATTTTTATTAAACTCCTATTCGTTCATGTCTAACTCTCATTTGATGTTAGCCCTACGATTATAAAAACGTTGAAGTGATTTTCGGTGATTATCATCAAATACATTATGATTAATTATCAACGCAACCAATTTACCAGACGAGGAAACAAGTTGGGAGCCATGATGTAATGTTAAGTTGCGTTTTAGCAAGTACTAGTGAGAACTCATTCAATACATTTTCTATATAATTTAAACCGATTACGTGCCGCATACCATCTTGTTTTATTTCCTGGAGCATCTATCACTAGGATACCGTATTTCCACTATAGAGGAACCTTTACTTACAAAATTCTGATAATAATTTGAAATGTCCAAAGTTATTTCGGTATACTTTCTTAAAAGGTTAGAGTAGATACCACTAAGGTGGCACACAAGCATACGGCCTACCTGATGTTAAGCAGTCACCGCAGCCTATAGATAGCCGCTAGCAATACCAGTGATATCACTAACGCGATGCCAACCCTGTTGTTGATGAGGACTCATTGTGAAAGCAGCATAACTGCTAGCGCAGCGTATCCTCGTGGAGCACTGGCAACCTTACTCACCGCAGAAACACAACACTACATCAAAGTAGTGTTATTTCACTGCGGTCTTCTGTAAGGCGGAGGTGCAGTCCCCAGTCGGGCGGCTCCAATATAAATGGGGCATACGGAGATCCCAATTCGCCCTACCGCTCTTTAAAATAAAATGATAAGCAGTTAATACCAATAATGCTTCACAATTTAATTTCACACTAAGTAACATCGGAAGAAGTGCGTGCAGCTGGAAATGCGTTTGATACACATTAAATTCGCTTATAAATTTTGAAACGATCCCTGTAAAATATCGGAGCAAATATAAATTTTACTATTGACAGATGGGATGGATTATTAAGGGTCAGACAATACACGTACCTAATGTCTATTATTACGTAGCCTGGGAAATGTTGAGTCTAGCTATTAGCCGATCGAACCATGAACCCAAGCTAGGGATCGAAGCTATTTACGGCTTTCATCCCAGACTGCCTGCACATACCTACGTCATATAGGTAGCTTTTTGTCATCGGACATGGACCTTTAAGAGTTCCCTTAGATGTTTTTTGTACCTTTTATTGAGAGAACTGTCTGCTGATTTTTTAAAACATTCCAGCCGTATTCGATAAAGATTCAAAATAAATGAGATTAAAGCTTTGACTATTTGATGTACAAACTTTATATTTTTGAAGAAACGATATAATTGACAAAGATCCAGTATCAATTCATAAGTTTTTTAAGTTTACAAATAGACGTACAGACCAAGCAACAACTGTCGAAGTGTCCACAGTTGTAAACCCGAACCACGGGAAGTCAAAAATCCAAAAAATAATAAGTAAACGTACATACGTACCTACATACTTTTATAACTTTTTCGTATGCGGGACGAACCACGGCTCCTAGTAACAATTTAAATAAAAAATAAAACGCGCTTATGAATCGAGTGAGCCGCTGCTACGTTTGAGAGGCGCTACACTTCACCAGCACCATTTCACTATTTTTGGTATGTGTGATCATATTAATAACAATTACGATAAGCTGACATAAGTGGCATCCAATTCCTAAGCTTAGACGTCCTTTCATACATAGGGAAACTGCATCTGTCTACAGGGTTTTCTAATAAATATAATTATGGTAGTTACCCAGTCAAATCGTTGCGGACTGGTTCGTTGTAGAGGTAGGTGTAAACAATTTTGGGAAATGTATTGAGAAATATTGTTTCATTAAGGACTTATCGCTGTCGTGATAGAGATATGTATAACTTAGTTATAAAATCTTCTAGTCGAAGTATCAGATTAAGTTACTAAGGCGCTGTCTTTAATGAGAAATGAGTGACAAGAACCCGGATACCTATTCAGGGGATACGAAAATAGGTATACTTTGAGAAATAGCGATCGATGAATAATAAATGTCTAGGAAATCCGCGTTTTGTAGCCTAAGGTTGATCGTTAACTTAGTGTGAGTGACAAACGATTACACCGTTAAAGAATAACTAAGTCAGACTTTACGTATTTCGTTGATCAATTCTATTCGAACCTTGAAATACTTTGACACTTGAAAACATGTACAGGCGTTTCTATTATGATTTTTAATAATCGAATTTCAAAAGCTTAATTGGAATAAAAAAAAATCGTTGGCATAAAAAAATACTCCTAAATAAAAATTCAACGTGCAATCACTTTTAGGGCATTTGTTTCTTAATCATAATGATATGAATGGTGGTTATGTTTTCATATTTGGTCTCTCAAACATTCAAGTTTGAATCTCGTCGTCAGCTCGTCATACATTAAGATTGAGATGATACACCAGGAAGACATTTAATGTAAGGCACTTAGTTTGTTCGTATTCGTAAATCAAAACTATCTACCAAAAGCAATATTTTTGCATAATGATTACAAAAATCATCAATATTCTAAAGAGACGTGATATTTACTGCGTAATTCATGAATTAGACATTTATCAATAAGCAGATCTGGAGTGGCCGGTTTTTTGCATGCATTAAAGTTTCGTAACTCTTAAACAATGATTTTTATCTGAAAGTGTCATCAAAGCACTTGACATTAATGTGTGGGAAACAAGAACACTCATTTAGTATCCGACCTTTGCCCATAAGGCACACATTCTTATCATGCTAATGATATTAATTTTATTCACAATCGCCATTTATTAACTTTTATTATCCAAAGAACCTCCATCCGGTCTGGTAGGCAAACAAGGTATAAAATATGCTTAGATGTTTGTTCTCATTCATAAACATTTTGTATACATTATAACTGACCTAATTTTATACGTTTAAATCGGCGATAAATCATTGTTAATTTATTGAAAAAGAATTAAAATGTATTATTTAAGAATTTGATAATTCTAATATTTACAAAAAAGAACTGATAATGAATGTCAAAACAATAGTAAAAAATAGTTTAGTTAAAGCTTGACTTACGATTTTGACGTAATGATTCATGGTGATAATAGATGTTGTACAGGCGATGATAAAGGCACTGTCACAGTATCACTGTTAGGCGGCGTAGCGCGCGCACTGCGACCGAGATGGCACGACTGGCTGGGGAGCTAGCTCCAGCTGCAACCAAAGTTACGAGTGGTGGTATTCGACTGTTACCAATGCCGCGGCACAGTAGCACAAACTCTATAATAGAACACGTATTCTAATGGAAAACAGATCGCGGGGGATGTGGAAACTCTAACTACTTAGTTATTTATTTCGCAAAACTCGTATAGACTCGACCTTCATTAATAATATTAATTGCTTCAAAAGTTGGTGAGTTTTTACGTACTGGGTATTTGCGGGTGGATGTTGGCGGTGTGCGCGTGAGTCGGGTTGTAAGCGGAGTGGCGACGTGTTCACAATATATAGGGCACGCTGCGACCTCCGACACGCGAGGGACTTGACCACGTGCGCCTAGCGTACACCATAGCTTGGCACGCCAGAAGCATCCCGAGTGTATTGGACATGATCCTTTTTTGTGGTTATGTAAATATAATTTATTTGATTTAAAAAAACAACGAAAACAAAATCTAAAGTGGTGAGGAGTCGCTTAACTACGTCTTAGTTTGCTACGGATACGACGATAGTGACTATCGTACTATCTAATGTAGACTTTTTTATTTTATAGCTATGGATGCTCATGGAGAAACTCCAGAACCTTAATCTACAAGGATTAAATAATATTGTAAGAAAATGAGCACATGCTTGGACAATAAACTATTTCCAAATAAATGAGCGATTTTCCAGATGAAAAGAAATGTTTTGTGATGCCGCTCAATGACTTCTGTTTTGGCGTCCTTGAATTGCACGAAGGCCATGAGGAAAATAATGTCATAGGTACATGATAATTTTATAATTAATTTTAACAATAGGTTTGCAACTTTTCTGCATTTTTTTCATTTTGAACATTGTCGGAAGGAAACGGCAATTAGTGGCGGTAATTATATGTGCAATATTTTTGCTACCTTGCGAATCCAAAATTATAAATAAACTAGGTCATGATATCGAAGTATAATTTACTGATAGGTGCTTGATAAATTTAGCACAAAACGATTGTATATGCCCGACCTCATTACCCGCGTAAATGGTGTTGCAATGTCAAAATATTTAAGGTTTTTTTTGTATATATTCAACACTTTCGCTATTTTATATGCCCTTGTTTGCAAATTTAAACAATAAAATAAGTTTAGTGTAATTGGATAACGTGTAAGCCTAGTCGGCACTTCCGTGTACAACTTGTGGTATCGCGAAGGTGATTGCCCTCGGGCTGGATACAGGGCAATGTCAGTGAGTGGGACATATTTAAACTTTTAAAAATCCTTCTTATTTTAGTGCATTTTATTGAAGGTGCGACTTGCATAAGACCACACTCATTTTACTGCCTTTTTATAGCTACTAATTAGACGACAGAAATAATCCTATCAAAAATAATAGGCAAAATTAAGCCATTTAAGTCAATAACATCCATGAATTTTCGTTTATTTTTATTGTTTGTGCGGAGGACGATATATGTATGGCGCGATTGATAGCTGTAGGTACTCATTGCCCCATAAATATTTTGAGTTCATATTATACCTATCGACTCATTTCTTATTGTATATTTTCTTCATTGAAAGTAAACAATTAATTCAAAACAGATAAGCAGTGATAAAAGCTTCCAGAGTTCGAATATACAGAGTGCTGGTAGGGCAGAGATCTGTTCGTCCCTTATACCGCTTACTCAATGATACCGCTTAATATTATTAAGGGGTAATCTTATACGATTCTGGTATTGCAGATGTCCATCGGCTACGGTGACCGCTTACCTTCAAACGGACACTTTTTTGTGACCTTTCTTGAAGAAAATGTCGCAATCCCGCATGTGGGCGTGTGCCTTGGATACAGCTAGGCAACATTACCATGCTAAACGGCAATTTATAGGTTAAGTGCATTAAGATTACATAATAATAATAATAATAATGTTTGGACATTATCACACAGCGCCATCTGGCCCCAAACTAAGCAAAGCTTGTACTATGGGAACCAGGAGCTGATATAATACTTATATACTTTTTTTTTTTATTTGTAAATACACACTTATAATACATACCAAACACCCAGACGCAAGGCAAACAGATTTGTCAGATAAATGTTTGCCCCGGCGGGAATCGAACCCGTGACCTCTAGCCTAGCAGTCAGGTGTACTAACCACTAGACCAGCGGTCTCGTCTATAATAATATTATATAATATTAATAATCTTCGGCGTTGAATTATAAGGGTGACCTTTAAAGGATTACCTTGATGATGACATATACTCACCTTCCAAAAACTGCATAGTAAGGTAGATATTTTGCAGAGTTTTGCATCTCCATGTGTGAAATGATCTTTAAACTCAAGGATCTTCGTTCAAATAAAATTAAAATTCGTGAAGCGTGAAGCTGTTTTATGTATAACTTTGCATCTCTTATATAATTCAAATTAAATTATTTAAAACTAGCTGTTTTCCCCGCGACTTCGCCCGCGTTTTTACATAATGTATAGCCTATGGGTACTCAATGGTAAAAAGATAAATCTATGCGACATTGTAGGTATGTGTCACACACACTGTTATTTAAGACGAACGGCCGCTGAGGATAAAAATGTCAGATTAACCAACCCTATAAAATTAAATTAGTGTGACTGGTTGTTATGGCCAAATATTTACACACAGCGACTGCCATATGACCTTCTCAACCCATTTTACAGGAAAACATCTGTTACCTGGTTTAAATAAATTGACGGATTTTTGTTTCCGACCGACCACCGGGACCAACAGCTTAATGTATCTGATGTTGAAGAACCAAATAAATAAATAACTTGCTCTTCGCAGCACCTAGGAGACTCCATAACGTATAGAACTATCGGCGCCCACTCAAACATCTGGCTATAGCTAAGGTTGCAGATCCATCATTATGCGCATTGACTCCTCTCCTCTGCCACAAAATTCCGTCGTGTAAAATAAGGGAAAAAATAACTGAAATTGAATATCTATGACAGGCGATGTTAATATTTTCTGCCTCGTATAACATACGTTGGAATTTGCATCTAAAAGTTTAAAATCGGAGTTTAAAAACGGAAGATCAGCGCTGGTTGTCCTTCACAAGACATCCAGCACATGCTGAGTTGGGACCGTTTCATAATGACACGATGTTCTTCTACACTTGTATTACTTTCGTATATGTTTGTGTTGTTATGAATAAATGTTTTCTTTCTTTCTTTTCTAACATTATGTATGGCAAAATAATAAATTCCTCAAAGCATTTTTGAAATTTAGAAAATATTGCTGTATGATTTTAATACAATTTTAAATATTTAGTTATCCAAATGTCAGGGTAGAATGTTACTATTTATCTTCGGTTGAATAATTTAATTTCGCGAATGATCGACGCAATGTAATTAAAATATGAAGTACAACTTGTATACTGTTTACAAGTGCACCCACCAGTTGTACATCAAGGAAAATTTGTAGATATTTGTATAGTTACTCCAAAAGTAAGTTAAATATATGCATAATGGAAAAAATATCAAAACCAGTGTAGCGCAAATGTTCTTCTTTAATTCAAAAACGCACAATACGAATAGGTACAAAAGAATGGCCCTTAATTATAGGAAAAAACGTGGTTATTAGTAATCCATCTGTAGGTGCCTACCTCATAGCGTTGTTCTTGTTGTAATAATGTCATCGAACTTGAAGCACGGTCAGGGTTAAGATTAATTGCCAAACTATGGGATTTCACTTCATAATAATATTACTTAACTACCTGAGAACTTTATTATTACCTATAATATATCTAGTAAATAAAACTACTGCCACAACCACCACATTTTTAGGGTTCCGTACCTCAAAAAGAAAAAAGGAATCCTTATTGGATCACTTTGTTGTCCGTCTGTTTGTCTGTCTATCTGTCTATCTGTCTGTCTGCCAAGAAATTGAAATTAATATCAAATACCGGGTCTATGATCTCTTTCAGCTGTAAAAAATATCACACCTGTAAGTCTACGTGAAGAAAAGGTACTTTCCGTTGTCCTAAAATCATGAAATTTGGCAAGAGCCAGTGTCTTGCAGCACAAGTAAAGGGAAAAAAAACGAATTTACTATAACAATCTAACAAAATATCACATCCTTTCCTTACCTACAAGTTTGTATGTAGCCCTCGGTGCGCGAGTCCGACTCGCACTTGGCCGGTTTATTAATTTATGAACCCCACGAACTTATTAGCAGTTAGATTCTATAAAGTACGTATAAATTCGCTAAAAAAATATTATTTCTGGACTAGCGAACCGCCCCTTCGGCTTCCGGCTTCGCACGGGGGTGGCACAAAAATAATACATAAAAACTTTGCTCAGGAATCACTCCGTCTATTACTGAAAACCACATGGAAATCAGTTGCGTAGTCAAAAAAATCTAAGCGTACAGACGGGAAGTGACTTTGTTTTATAATATGTTGAGAAATTGAGTCTCTAAAGATCACAGTGTCACTGTCATGCGAAATCCTGTAGGTACCACATGCATCCCATGTTGTGCGATAGACTTTTGCACAAGTAATTTCACTTAATGTCCTTTAAATCAGAATTAAGAATCAAGTTCCCAAACCAAATTCAGTTATGGTATACAAAGCAAAAAATATTAATTTCAGTAACGTAACAAACAAATATACGATACAGATATGCGGATCAATTATTTAAAGATTAGACTTTATACAGATATGCGGATCAATTATTTAAAGATTAGACTTTAAATAATTGATCCGCATATCTGTATCGTATATTTGTTTGTTACGTTACAGAACGAGATTTTTCCAAAAAGCAGATGTATCGGAGATATTAATATTTTTTGCTTTGTACATTCAATTTCTTATACCTGTGTCCCTGAGTTTCAAAAGGAACCTTCTTCTGTTAATGGGACATATTTTAAATTAGGTAAACAACCTATGAAAATGTTATAAAGAAAAAAAAACAGGGTGATACCCCTGGTGTTGCAAGCGACCATAGGCCGTATGCTTGTTTGCCACCTTAGTGGTATAAACAAAACCAATGAATACTTTTATTATAATTGTACCAAATTCGTGCTCGAGCGACATACCAGGTTTTAATTGATAATATTAAATATTTAAATAACTTATAAATAATGTTTTTGATAAAATTACATAGCAGATAGGTAATAACGTAATACCTATGTTTTGTCGACAATAATCATTGAACTTGAGAAGCTATAGACATTGACCCAATTCCAGTCCATGGTTCAATGATCTAATAAACCTTTGAAAATGCTTCAACAATTATATCACAAAGTTACACGTAATACACAAAAAGGAAATAGGAACAAATTAAATCAATTTTCCGAATAAAAGAGACGTTTTTCAAATGGTATTTGGAGGCCGTGTTTGTTTATGCCTATCGTTACAGACGCTATAATCTTGTCAACAATGGCAGTATTTTTCGATTGATTGAATAACTCAACATTGGTTTAAAAATAACAAAAACTAAAGATTAATGTTTCACCTTTGTGTTCTCTCTAGTGGTAGTCCCTTGATATGTATATATTTATAAGTAACGGGTTTCGAGCAAATAATATAATGTCACTATTTAATCTAAACAAAAGGTAAGTAGGTATGTATGCATAATATACTAATGTCGGAACAAATAAATTAAATCTATATTTCCCTAAACTTATATTGAAACGGACGAAACATTGTATCTACTTTGATGTTTCGAGATTTGATAGACATTTTAATTTCTTGAGTTACCAAAATAATTCTGAATAAAGTCCCAAGGAGTTGCCTTAGCTCATTATACTAATTTACAAAAATGTTATATATTTTGACGTAAATTGGCACAAGGATCTAACTACTCATATTCGTCACTATGTTTATAATAGTTAATTGAGGTTTTATGATATAAAATCGATTGTTATATACATCTTTACATATTTGATATAATATCATAAGCATATGAAGATAACTACATACCTATTAGGTAGGTATGTCTGTCTGTTTGCTAACCTTTCACAAGTAAGCCGCTGAGCCAATCTCGATGGATTTTGTCAGGGAGGTTCACTGAGGGTATCCTGCGCGTTCCACTGAACGTCCTTAGACATTGGATTAGTTTTATCCGTTAGTAAATTTTCATATACGCAGACGTAGGTAGCAAGCTAATTCCTCAGTTTACGCCTAGTCTATCCCTATATAGTATAGTAAAGTATAGTATAGTATAGTATAGTATAGTATATTATATAGCATATAGCATATAGGAGCTTATTTTTTATCGGTAAAACAAGTTCGCGAAGATCCGCCTACATTTAATTTCAAGCTTAACACCTGTTCGCCAGTTATACACCTGTAGAGTAGACGCTTCGATTTCTTCATTAATGTTTCATTGACATTATATTTGAAATGAATATTTTACGAAATAATCCATAAATTATATGCAGTTCATTAGTCCAGCTAACGAGAAGGTAAGCCGGCCCAGTTCCGATTCAGGTCAGGAAGTAGGCACAAGGTCTATGCTACCGTCATCCTTCCTTCCGCTAGTACAATTATCTTACTCTAATAATATCTATGCCTTCTCATTAACATTACATTTATCTATATATCGTTAGTTGTCTGTTATTTCAACTTGATTTGCGGATACACATTACACCTACAGTTCCTACGTACTTATATAAAAAACCTATACAATATTAGGAACACGTAATGTTATGAATACACGTGGGTGCGTTTGATAAAGTATATTAATTTAATATATATACATAAGGTATGTAGATTAAAATCTTTTTGAAATCATAAGACACGATTTGAAGTCGTATCTTCAAGTGTTTTGTTTTAAGGCTAGGAAAATTATGGGGTTGGCTACAACCTATTTTAGCCAGTGAGGCTTTTAAAGCTTGGAATTTAGTTGGAATTTTGCCATAATAACAAATCTTGTGAATTCTTCACGATATTTTGTTAGTAACTGACGTACTCCTTATTTTCAGTTCAATTTATTCCAATTTTGTTACATAGCCAAACAAGGCAGCTAGGATTCAGCAACTCAAACTAACTCTTCGTTTCTCTATGACCCTAACCTAGACAATTAAGCTTGGAGATGTAGGTTTTGTAGATTATGCTAATAAACATAATGAAATATGATAGCATATTTGGTTATGCTAATCCTAAGCAAGTCCGTTGCTCCGACAGATTTATGTCTCTGTGCTTACCTCCATACATATAATCAAAATATATGAGTAGGTAAATTATATAGACAAAATAATTAGCTTTGTGTATATCGTATCTCGCTTCAAGTGATCGACGCGGGAGTTTACATACTTTACTTCTTTTGTTCACAATTCGTAACAAAAGAGAACCACCGTTCACACGGGGCGACAAATTGTCTTCAACGAATCATTGTCTCGACGAAATCAAATAACTGAATAATTAAAGCCAAGCTTGGCCATAGTGCCCAATGAACTTGGCCCCAATATTGTGGTTATTAAGTAATACGTGATTTTTGCGTTACACGTCACGGTTGATCGAGAGAGTAGGCAAGGTGAAGGATCGTACGCCTATCTTGTACGCAAGACCTAGTACGTAATATTGGTTGCAAAATGTTTGCCAGAACAAAGACTGAACTTGAATACACAAATCAATATTTGATCGGTTGGTTCGTTAAATTAGAGTTTTTGTATCAATTATTAGAATTTGAGGTGCATATTATATGGAATTGGTGCTATTGAAACGCGTTGAGAACGAACATTATCACTACTAATCGATCTGTTTAAATCGAACGATACATATAATTATGTTATGTCAAACTGTAGGTACTGTTAAGAGCTCTTATATCGGGCAAAACCCAAACCTTGATCCAGTATGACAAAGTTACCATTATATCAAGTTAATGTCAAATACTTACGGTGTGTGATATTAATTTGAAAATCATCCTGCCAGCCAGCCTCCTTGTCACCCTCCTGCGTGACAACGACCAGCCGGAGCCGAGACAAGTTTTTTTTCCATAGGGTAGTTTTAATTCCATGCGGCAGAAGCGCACGCGCATATGAACATTTTTTAATTACCAATATAGCTGTTTCATGGACTTAAATTAAACATTAAAAAAAAAATTTTTTGTTGTGTCCGGCATCCAAGTTACCGGGAATTCTAGTGTGGGCTGATAGTCATAATTATTATTAAATCATAAATACCAATTATGTTTTAGTTCCGCCACTGTTGTAGTGTCATTAATCATTGTATCACGTCGTTAACCTGACAGGTTTTAACCGTTTTCCGTAACCTATTGGTTACACTGAGGAGGCAGTACGTACATTGTTACACATTACGCTTCATGCGTTTGATACAAGGTAATTTATCATTACATTCTTACAATAAGGATACATAATACACGTTTTTTTTATACCACTAAGGTGGCACACAAGCATACGGCCCACCTGATGGTAAGCAGTCACCGTAGCCTATAGCCGCTAGCAATACCAGGGGTGTCACTACGGGGTGCCAACCATGTTGCTGATGAGGACTCACTGTGCTAGCAGCAATACTACTAGCCCAGCGTATCCTCGTGGAGCACTGGCAACCTTACTTACCGCAGAAACACAACACTACATCAAGTAGTGTTATTTCACTGCGGTCTTCTGTAAGTCAGACAGGAGGTACAGTCCCCAGTCGGGCGGCTCCAATTTAAATGGGATAACCCACGGGAATTCCCAAATCGCCCTACCTCTCTTTTAAAACGTGTATGACATTACGTAGAAAAGAAGCAGTTTTATACGACATTAGCATGGTTGACATATGTTTAGGTACGTAGTACGTAGTAGACAAAGTTGTCATGTAGAGGGTAGGACGAACAATAAATTTTATTTAATGTGACCTGTAAAGATGTAACTATAATTTTTATATATTAAAATTACAATGCTGTCACACGAGTCATGAGGACGATGTCCTAAAATGTAACAAACACATAATAAAAAGGCGAATAAAAAAGAAACGAACCATTAGGTACAGTTTCCACAAAAAATGAATGTTTTATATTACTAAGATCTAAGTATGATGCCCGCAAGATGATAAAATGATAATCATAGGACATTAACCGTCCTTATACTTCATCTGAGGTATCACTCGATCGTTGCTAGCCTAGTAGGTACCCAATTAAAATTGGGACGGCAACGCGCGAATGATACCCCTAGTGTTGCAAGCGTACATAGACTACGGTAATTGACATCAGGCGGGCCGTGTGCTTGTTTGCCACCATAGAGGTATAAAAAAAGTTAACCTCTAAAAGCTACAATTTACGAGCGATCGCGGTAGTGTATAAAGCTCCATTGAAACCACTGAACTATTATGTACTAAAGCATGTACATACGTAGTAATATAACCTCAGAGATTGAACCAGTAGGGGGAATCCCCCTAACGCCGGACGGCACCTAGCGGTTCGTATATCTCGATAAGTTAAAACGTGAACGATTCAAACAGTGGTGAAAGAGGCGCAGCAGCCTATATCGATACAGGGTCAAATGACGCAGTTTGGCAATGATGCTCAAGACATCAGGAGGGGTCTTTTACAGTTTTCGGCGGAGTAACACTGCGTCACATCTGATCCAGGTAATGTCACAGCAAAATCTCTGTGTTAGTCTTTATGGTATTTGTTCATTAAGGAATGGTTCCATTATTATTCGTATGTAATTTTTTTTTTGTTGATTTTCAAAACGGATTGGGTATAGATGATGTAATATTGGCATTATCCTGTCCCCTAGTACCGGACATAAAGTACCTAGTCCCTTAACGCCGGACAATGAAAACATTATATTTTCCCGTGAATAGTTGTATTTATGCTACATTACGAAAAAGAGAAAGAAATGAACGCCAAGATAAGAAATGAAATTTTAATGAAAACTTAATAAAAAATAGCAAACGAAAGAAACGGTACGGTACCTACCTGTGATTGAGTGTAGGTACGTACTTCGGTTCAAAACAAGATTCTAAAGAAACAGCGGGAAAATAAATAAAAATGTCATGAATCATTATTCTTCTTCTTCTTCTTTAAGTTAATGGCGACGAGCTCTTAATACAGCTATTCCGCCAATATTCTTATATTCCAAATTTAATTCCAAGTTACCTATCAAGTTAGGTACTATATTTTTAAATGGCGTATTTTTTTAATGCTGGCTGGCGTACACATTTCAATTATCATATTTCTTTTATACTTAAATAAATCATATGGATATATTATAATAATATTCATTTGAATATTTGGAAAGTGTCTGTCTGTGCCTGCATAAGATCGGGATCTACACATATATAAGATCTAAACATATTGTAAAAGAGTATCTTTTAAATAAAAAAGTTAATGACAAACCGAGAAACAATCGACACAAAATGCTTACGTGACAGGAGGCACGGCTGTGATCATGACCGACAAACATAAATTTGCATTCCAAATATTATCTTACTACTACAGACTTATAGACTATTTTTAATTGTGGCAGCATAATGTTATAAAGAATGTTATTTAAGCTTTGATTCTTTGATTATATAAAAGGGTTTAAGTAACAAATTAATTGTGTATATTTTTTTCTTTGCTCCGTATGCACCTATAGTTACCATTAATTAATCAGAATACGATAACTGTTTGTACGTTAAATCATTACCTACTTAACTTTATCTTTACGTAGAAAGTTTTTTTTGACGATTATCCCGTACCGCGACATAACAGGAACATTTTTTATGCTTAGATTAAATGTGCATTCCACAAGCAATCCTGAAAACGCGGCCCGAGGGAAGAGGATTTACGACATAAAGTTGTTTTATTAAATCCCGTAGGACTACGTTGTTTTTGAGGGCAAAACGTATACCTACCTAGTCTAGATTATTCACCAACGTCCTCAAACTATCAGTGAAAATCCAATCAAAATCAGGTCTGCTATATCAGAGATTGGCCTGGACAAACTGACAGACAGACAATCAAAAATAATTAAAGCGATACCCAGTTCTTAGGACGAACATTTTCTATTCTTTTTCTGACCAATATTTATAATATAAGTTTTACGTGTTTGTCTGTCTGTGGCCCGGCATCGTATCTCTTAAACGCATAAACAGATTTTAATTTACTTTTTTTCTATGAATTTGACATGATTTCGCGGCGGGTTTCCAAAATTTTTTATTCAGTTTTTTAAGTGAATAGAAAATACGCGTACTAACGAACTCGGGATAAAAATTAACACAAACACGATACGATATTTATAGCAGAAATGCAATGTGTGTAGCACGGAACCTTCGGTTGGCGAATACGACTTGCACTTGTCTTATTGTTCTGTGGCATTAACCAAAGCCTAGCCCGAAAATTGTTTTACATAACAATAACAAAATAGTAGGTACCTATTTGTTAAAAAACAAGTATGTAGGTAAATAAAATTAGAGGCGATTGCAAGAAGACACTTGACAAAAAATAATAAATCAATTGGTACTAATTCTTCCTGCGTATCCACGTTGCGTGCACAATTTTTTTTCAATCAACTATTATAGCCAGGTATTATATTATTCTGTGCCGACTGTGCCTTCACCCAGATGTGCAATGGCACCATACACGCCATTAAACGGGTATTCTGCATGTCCTCTTCAATATTGCATAGTGTGCAAATGTGCAGTGCAAATTAAAGTGCAAAAAAAGTATGCAAATTTTGAACACTTTTAGGGTCAAGAAAATTAGCAGAACTAAGAATTAGCCTTTGATTATATAATCAAAGGAATTCGCTATTTTTTATTAATTATATATATAGGGTATTTATTCTACTATTCCCCTACATTGAATACGTATTTAATGAATAGGTTTCATTCATTCATTTCACTATTACATAGTAGTATTCATGTGGATATAATAATTTCACTTGAAAAATATTGGAATAATGGGAATCATTTGCGGACTATTTTTTTATACCACTAAGGTGGCTAACAAGCATACGGCCCGCATGATGGTAAGCGGTTACCGCAGCCTATGGAAGCTCGTGACTCTATTTACTACTATTCTATCATGAACCACATTTTTTTTATTTTCTGAGATACTAGGTATTATGATACATCAAGTGGTAATTTTCAAGTAATTCAAGCACCTTAGATGGATTTCCACTGAAATATAAAAGGGTACTACAACTACTTAAAGTAAATAATAAAAATTGTTTTTTTTTCAATTTTTTTAGTTTCCACAAAAATATTAGTGCACTTAGGTAGGTCTTTCAATTTACAAAGGCACGCCCCATCTTTCGCTAAAACGGCTGAACAGTGTTATTTAAAACCCATTTAGATTTCCTGGTTAAATGATTAAAAACAACATGTCACAAATTTATCTAGTTAAAGGATTTTGAAAAACGTGCACTATGAGAGTAGAGTAACATTCCTGAAGACAAAATACGCAGCGACGTGATTCCTATAAGCTGTGGCCGTCTCGAATTCCCGATACTGACTTTAGCCCCAACCGTCCAAGACACTCACTTATCCTTACGGAAAACAGGCGGGGGTTGCCATTGTGAACTAAAAGTCCTTATAATACATAGCTGCGACACATACATATGAGATTTGCTATGATATGAAACAAATCACTATTATTGAGAATAACATGCTTTACTAAAGAAAAGCATGTTATTCTCAATGATAGTGATTTTAAAAAATAACCATTGTTAATACAAAACTGCCTCACAGACTACTCCAATTTAAAGGAAAAATTTTGAGATCATTAAAATCAATACGTTTTAAATAATATTTATCCAAATTGAACGGGTATATAAAGATTAAAGGCCCTAATGGAGTTGTGTACATTATTTCGATTGAAAAATAATAAGGTAAGATATGTTTAAGTATAAAAACAATATAAGCCGATTACATAAGTTATTATAACACAGGAATCGAATATACATTATAACTATCGAAATTCTTTCTGCAATGTTATATTTTAATACAGGATAATAACATCATGAATTCTAAAAATGGTTAGTGAAAAAATTTATTGGAAAAACCTTTTTGATCAAATAAAATGTTTATCAAACATAGAACATTCTACTTTGCTCTAGCATGCTCTTCAACACGTTCAAACGGCGAGGGTTCTTCTCCA
The DNA here is from genome assembly GCA_951449985.1 of Falcaria lacertinaria. Lineage (NCBI taxonomy): Eukaryota > Metazoa > Arthropoda > Insecta > Lepidoptera > Drepanidae > Falcaria > Falcaria lacertinaria. The sequence continues at coordinate 7,256,275 of OX602115.1, read as the reverse complement.
AGTCAGCGTTGTTGAACTTTTCACCGCTGTAGGAAACAAACCATAACACTGATTATTCACTAAGTAATAAAAAATATATATCCCAAATTAGTTCTTCGATAGCTGAAGAAATTCCCGGTCGTAGGTTCCGGTCGCCAATTTAATCTCTTTGGCGAGAGGCCTGTCAGATACAGTAAGTCTGACAACTAAAGTAAACCACGTATTCAGTTTTTTCCTACAAATTGATTGCAAATATCAGACGGCAGTCAATTTGCGTTCAAATCTGGTAACCAGCCGTATTGGGTTAGATCTAGGGCCGACGCCAAAAGCTTTAGGTATAAAGGGAGGGTAATGATGATAAATGGATGATACAAATCAAGAAAAGCGTTAAAATCTTCGTTACTAGCTTTCCGCGCATGCATTCGTCTGGTGTGTAACAGACGTAACAGTGTAACACGTTATGTGTTCTCAGGGATAGCGTAGCGCTTTATTAGTAAAATATTTTTTTATTCGGTTCAATAGTCCCAAATATTACCCTATATATACCAACTACCAAACAACTAATACAAGTTTAGATGAAAACCTTTCCAGCGGAAATGTAAGTGCTTAATTTGGGAGATTATTCTCTGAAATATCCTGCTAAGGTGGTCAATCCATAATAATTGGATTATGGAAACAATTCACCACTAGAAAGGACGCCGAAGCATAGTTTTTTTTATATCATATGGTGGCACACAAGCATACGGCCCACGTGATGGTAAGCAGTGACCGTAGCCTATAGCCGAGCCACTTGCGAGCTGCCAACCCTTTTGTTGATGAGGACTTACTGTGCTAGCACCATTACTACTAGCGCAACGCTTCCTCGTGGAGCACTGGCAACCACCTTACTCAACCTAGAAACACAACATTACATCAAAGTAGTGTTATTTGACTGCGCAGTTCCTAGTCGGGCGGCTCCAATTTTTGAATGGAAAAACCCACGGGAGGTCCCAATTCACCCTACCTCTCTTAAAACCAGATAGTAATGATAAGTATACGTACTATGTGAGCGAGCGCGCCCTGAGGCAGGCGAGATGCGCGTAGTAAGTGGGCGTGGGGTAAGACACGGAGCGCATGCAGCGTGAGAACAGGTGGCACAGGTAGTATGTCAGTTGCTCCACTTCGTCTGAGGGAATGCGCCCGTCGTTGCAAACTGCGTGGTAGCGCGTCGGCCGGGCAGTACCCTTTATCGCCTGGTGGGATACCTGCAAACACCAAAAACATGATTCTCTATACACCACTCGTTACACACCCCGTGGAAGCGTGTGGACCGGCAGTGCCCTTTATCGCCTGGTGGAAGATCTGCAAACACCAAGCAATATAATATGCCCTATGTACCACACTCGTCGCAAACCACGTGGAAGCGCGTGGGCCGGGCAGTGGCCTTTATCGCCTGATGAGACAGCTGCAAACACCACCCATCATAATATGATGCTCAATTACACACCCCGTGGAAGCGTGTGGATCGGCAGTGTCTGATGAGTCACCTAAAAACCACACGCCCTACGCTCACACTACGCTCTGTACACCATTTGTTACAGTTCGCGTGACATCTTCTGATCATTGATGTAACTCACCAGATAGAAATCCAGTTCACGAGCATGAACAATATGCGTGTCCACGACTGTTCCAGGTTCCACGTTGTTCCTGTTATTCTCCGCATCGAACAATCTGAAAAACAAATATGTATAAAAATACTGTAGATATTGGCATTAAACAGCAAAACATTTTCGAGGGACGAGGAGATAATCACATTTTCTACACATGGGTTAAATTATATAAATGTTTCAAGAGACACTTTCAGAATGGCTAGAAGTAGAAAGCTTATACTTATAATAGTTACTAACTATATACTAGCTAATACTTAACTTAATGTTAAACAGAAGAATGGGCCTAAAATTTAGCCTTGTATAACTCCTGTTTTGTTGCACTGCATTATGCAGTGTTCTATAAGCCATTTAATAATTATCTATAATTCATTGATGTGAATGACTAAAGGCTGACCACACCAATTTTATGTCATAAGTTTCCAAACAACGTACCTGGTATGATGACGCTTCTGCACGAGCAAGAACAGCACTTCGGGCTTCACGTCGCTGCCAGACATGCGCCGGTATGCGGCGTGCACTGCCGTCAGCTCACTGTTCATCACCTACACACACACAAACACGTTCATTACAAAATATTCGTTGCTCATGTGAATTTACAACACCTATATATTTCGTTGTTACTTCAAAACTTGAGCTAACATCCAAGCCGTGTTTCGAGGAACACTTGAGGTAAAGCGTGATCTACATTTAGTCTTCCTCAAATGGACCGTAGGTTAACTAATCCTCAGATCATATGATGGTTAAGTGAAGGTAACTTCATTGGCGATTTTGATGCTATCAAAATGCGAGAGGAACTCTCGAAGTAACTACAAAAACAAACCTTGAGGCGCAAGATGCGCACGCGCTTAAATTAGGAGGCACACCATCAAAAGGCTTTACCTTAGTAACCAGGATTAATAAAAAGTCGTATGCAGAATAATATTATAAATCCCTTACCTGAGCAAACTGTCCCTCAGACACACCATCGCGGAAGACGTATATCTTCTTCGGCAATGATCCCTGTCTGTTTTTATAAACCATCAGATGATCCACCATCATATCTTCAAATTGAACAATCATCTCTTTCTGTTGAATAAAACACCCGATCAAATATATCCCACTTTATGGGACTATACGATAGACAAATGTCAGTCAAATATTTACCTTGGGCGTCTGGATACTCAGTTCAATGTTGTATGAATAGCATTTGGGATCTATTGACGCGGTTACTGCGGCGATGCTGGGTACACTTGTCTGCAACAATATACAAAATTAAGTCAATTCAATCTATCACAATCAATATTTTTCATAGATGCTTGGAAAACAAGAGGTGCATTTGGACTCGGTGCGATTAAATAGTACTAGTTATTCTCGGCATGCGTTGCAATGCTTCTCGTTTTTTTTTTCAACTTTCTTTTTTCCCGGAATTTTCTCACAACTCTCTCTCACATCATCGTATTCGGATAAATAGTATTGGGCGTTTCAATACTATTTGGGACAAATAATGAATATTATTTTTTATATAGACTTGCCCACTACTTCTTCCGCGTGGAATTGGAAAAAAGACTGCGATTTTAAATCTCATTAGAGCCCTTCTTTTCGGGACAGAAGTTTTACAACGACATCGTAGGCAGACATCTCAACTTTATTAATTAGTCGGGCGAGCCGTACAGTAGTCGCAAATGATGTGTAACACCTGAAAACCTTACCACTTTTGTTTGCTGCTAAGTCTAAAAGAAAAGTCGTCAGTTCTAGTTGTACGTAGTATATTATCTACTCTGACCTTCTAGCGTCAAAGTCGCTAAATAGGTAATACTGTTTCCCGGCTTCCAAAAATGTATTTCCGTCGCTTTTCATGAAAACACTCCCAGGAAAGCGAGAAGAAAGATGTTTCACATCAATAAATGTTTTTAAAATCAATGTGGTCACCTGTTCAGGGGAAGGGTGAGTGACGTCAGCGCCGACGATCATGACCCCTCCGCCGACCAAACACTTGGGCATGCTGCTTTTGTCCAACGCCTGGTTGATCCCCATCAACTTTGAGTTCACCTGAAGTCGAACCAGCATTAAACTCAAACTCAAAATCATCTTTATTTGACTAGACTTTACAAGTACTTTCAAATCGTCAGAATCTACCACCGGATTCCAAAAGTCGTTTTTGCTGAGAAGAATCCGGTAAGAAACTCAGCTTTACTCTTTTCAAATAAAATATAAAATTTACATTTAAATTAATTTCTTACATGATTGGAATACATCACAAAAAGTTATCACATAAACAAGGATATTATGCTTGAATCACAAATCTAAGCTAGTAGTTAATAAATCAAAAGTAAAACGGCTATAAGAAGTAAAAAGTAAAGGCACATATATCTCCACGTTTACATAACACATATGGCCCTTTCCTTTGGCTTTGTTATATGTTGTATAGACAAAAAATCATAGATGAAAGTAGTCACATTAGTAGTTAATGGATAATTGGATATACACCGCCTTAATATACGCAATCCTAGTATGGGAAAGCATTTGATTACTTATTAGAAAAATATTTTGAAACATATCTCTAACACTGAACCAAAAAATACCCTGAGATCCACACAAGCCACATTTTTTGGACTAGCAATTTACAATAAACTAACGTGATAATAAGTGCAAATGGCAGATGCTAAGGGACATAAAGAATGGTAGAACGCAATGAGATTTCACATTAAAGATTAAACCGGACTGGAGAATCACCTCCACCTTACAGAATAATGAGCATTATTATACAGTTGAAAATGTCAGTTAACATAACCCTCGTCCCTCTATCCCCGTAGTTTGTCTATCTTTACTTACCTTGAGCAGTATATTGCGAACAGTCTGACCGTTCATGCGGCGCGCAGCCGTGTTTTCCTTTATACACTGCGTCAGAATACCGACTTCGCGTTCCGCCATTTTCTTCACCTGAACATGGAATATTGTCCATATAATTCTGCTTGCGACTTCGTCAGCGTAGATTTCAGACAAAAAATCCCTTAAGTAAAATCAATAGCATAAAAATCTGCTCCATAGTAAAATATTTAGATGTGCCAAATATTGTGGTGATGTGCAGCGCTAGTAGTAATGCAGTTAGCACAGTGAGTCCTATCATGACCAAGGTAGGCAACTCGTTAGAAATATCCCTGGTATTGCTAGCAGCTATAGGCTACGGTGACTGCTTACCACCAGGTGGCGTATGCTTGTATGCCACCTTAGTGTACTTTTAAGTTTACTACATAAATTTACCCATAGTTACGCCCTATAATATCAGCTATCTGTCAGTGGAAGTCCCGGAGATTAGCCAAGCAAACAGACAGACAAATTTTATTAAATGTTTTTGATAATTTTATATACACAAAATATTTTGTAAAGATTTCATTTAAATATTTCAAACCGACACTTCAATTTTGCATGTGAAGATATTCCAAAGAAACATATGTCGCAGATTTATTCGCTTAAAGAAGTCAAATATTTCATAAGTTATATGCTATTTATATAACATTTACATACATACAAAAATAAACTCTAATAACTTACCATGTGGTAGTAATCGCGGCCTCTCGCAGAGACTATTACGAAAAGGAACTTGACCTCCTTCTTCAAGGCTACCGTCAAAATATTTAGCAGATCTTTCATTTTGACATTCAACGGGCTTAGTTTGGGCCGCTCCACAGCCATGCCCATTTGTGCTCCTGTGTCCATAATCTGAAATAATATTCAACCTTAAACACTTATTTCATAAAATAAGATTTCAATTTGGTTGTAACAACTTTTCGAATAGGATTTCTAGCGGTATTTTCGGTTAAAAACCGGAGCTAAACCATTTAGGGCAATTCCTTCTCACTCACAGAACATGGCAACCAAATAATTAACTCCAAAGTAGTTAGTGTTATATTTATGCAGTAAGGTTTCCATGGCTCATGTAGAAAGGAGAACATGTTGCGATAATAAGCATACTAATTGTAAGACCAGTGAAGTAGTTGATACACGTAAAAGCAATATTATAATAAAAAATGCTTGGATATTATCACACAGATCCATGTAGCCCCAAACTAACCAAATCTTATACTACGGGAACCAGCAGCTGATAGAAGACTTATATACGTTGTAAATACATACTTACAATACATACCAAACACCCAGACGCTAGGCAAACATTTGAGACATAAATGTTTCCTCGGCGAAAATCAACCCCTAGGGTAGCAGTCAAGTATACTAACCACTAGACCAGTGGTCTCGTTCTCATATAAATGAAGGCTTACCATTTTAATCATCCTATCGAAGTCGCAGCTGTTAGGATCGGGCTCTACCGCAATGAATGCCCAAGACTGTAGGGGTTCAGCCTTCAACAAGCGTCTGGCTTGCCAAGATCCATTTCTGCAAAAATCATCCAAACACAATCAGTCTAAAAACATTAATTACTACACAAGTTCTATATGTAGTAAGTGATCACTAAATATTTCCCTCCTCGTGCTCAAAAAGTCCCGTCTTTGTAGCGTACCAGAGCGGGGAAATATTGATTATCATGCTCTAAGGGAAAAAGTTTTTTTTTATTTATGCCTGTTACCTGAAACTAGGTAACAGGCAAACAAGATAGGTAGGAAAATAAATACATACTTATTTCTGTATTGGATTATTTTATTTTTCGCACTCGTAAAGCAATGATACACGGCTCTAGTTTTACTCCCGAGCTTAAGCGTAATAAATAAAAACCGAGGTACTTGAGCAGCTTGTATAACAATCTACTATTACATTCAACCCATAAATGTATAAAAGGGGGATTAGAAGTTTATATGCAGGAGTGACACCACTGGCGCATGTAGTTTAGATGTAAAAGCATACAAATATATTCATTAACTGTTCAATCACTTTGCTAACACCTTATATAACATTGAATAAATATCATAGACTGTACCTGGGTACCATTGGCTGTCTCTCACCAACATCCAAGCTAGGTGCCTGCAACACCCTCGCCGTAACAGGGAAGAATTTGTCCTCTATCTCAAGGCCAAATTTCTTAAAGTATTCATTTCTAGAATAATTCATCTGAAAAAAAAAAATTAACTCTCATATGCGTGTATTAAAAAGCGGTTATTTCGACGTTATAAACAGACACTTGCAGTTTATTTATTTGTATAGATATATCGGAATTAATCTCGATATGAATTTACTATGACGTAACAAACAATGACTTTTAAAATGTTGCGCTATTGTAAACGCGCAGCTTGCCTGCAACCGTTCAAGAGCAATATTTATTTATGCTCGGGGAATTCCCGATGTTTATTTCGCCACGTGTGCTCAGTCGCATCGCATCTGAGTCATAATTGTAAACAGCAGGACTCATCCACAGACATTCTCAAATCGCCTTTCTCTGTCCGAATTATCAATGTTGTGTTTTTAAATAAATCTCAAATTTTTTTTTCTTAGAAGCTTCATTCGATTCAATCACTATAGATGCATTATTGATCTTATTTCTAAAGAATGATATTATTAGCCTGCTTTATTAAAAAAAAATGTGTCCGTACTTTGCATTATTGTATTTACATATACAAAATAAAAAACAAAAAAACATTTATGCAGTTTAGACTGAAATAAGGCACTTATGAAGGTCTAAATTACCACCGGTTCGCCACGGCCACTATTAAGAATTCACTGAACACTCAAGTAAATTTAAGAAAGAGCTTCCTTACACTTTTTTTAGTATTAGAGTATTAATTACATATTATAGCTTTTTAATAAGATTCAAAGTTGCTATTTAACCGAAAAGCAGCGTGATATTTTTTATCTCGCTCACATATTATATATGTTTTGTAAAACTTACATCGGTAATGACTTCTTCAATTTTGCGTTTCCTTTCGTCCGGTGGTGTGGCAGCTTCACGCACCATTTTCGCAAGTTGCGTTTCATTCAATTGCTTGTTCAAAGCCTGCGAAAATAAAAAGGTTGTAAAGAACTAATTTCATCAATTATATGATCAGTTAATTATAGCTCAGAGTAGATAATATACTGCGTATTATATGAGCGTCCGAAAAACGCTACGAGGTTATATCACGAAAATATTATCAACTCTTCATTCTATTCAGTCATCACCCTGGTTATGTCCTTAAAATTGATAGAGTAGGTACTGGATGTGACTGCATAGCCGTTCGCATCACACATAAAGCGGCTGCCACCTGACCTTGATCTCGGTTAAAACCCAGTTATTAGATTTACTGCTTATGACAGATTACTGAAAATTGTTAAAGGCACGTAGGGGACTATTTATCCTACTAATATTATAAATGCGAAAGTTTGTGAGTATGGATGGATGGATGTTTGTTACTCTTTCACGCAAAAACTTCTCAACGGATTTGGATGAAATTTGGAACACAGATAATTTATAACCTAGATTAACACATAGTATACTTTTTATCCCGGAAAAATATAAGGTTCCTTTGAGATTCTAAGCTCAACGCGGACGTAGTCGCGGGCAGAAGCTAGTGCTATATAAATTGTCCCCCATCATGCCTATCGAACTACAGACCACAGCTAAGGTGGCTTAACTTTGTGGATCGATCGATATCGATACGCAGTAGCAACTGTGCCGTGAGCCCCTCAATTTCAGTGTATAAGTGTTAGAACATTGTCTATCAATGTAATTAACAATCCTTGAAGTTAAATATGTATACATATAACTAGGATCACGTCGTCTAATAGTGAAAGCCGCATTAAAATCCGTTGCGTAGTTCAAAATATACAAATGAAACATGTGAGGTTAATACCTGACCATACGCCACATCCAGTAACTCCACTGGGTAGAAGATACTCTTATCTCGTGGTCCGACCCACATACAGTTAAGATTTGGGTACTGGATCCTGCAAATTCACCGTAATATTAAGATTAGTTACTAAATAAATAATACGAACATGTCTTATGTATCTGATATCATAAATTTAGAGCCGTGGTGACCTTGTGGTTGAAGCAACGGCCTGTCATCTGACGGGCGCAGGTTCAAACCCAATGAGTTTTTCTATGCTTAAGTGATTAATCACACCATGAGCTTTTAAAAAGAGAGATAGGGCGATTTGGGATTTCCCGTTGGTTTTCCCATTTAAATTGGAAGCGCCCGACTGGTTACTTACCTCCACCTTACAGAAGACCGCAGTGAAATAACAGTACTTGATGTAGTGCTGTGTTGTGTTTCTGCGGAAAAGTTGCCAGTGCTCCACGAGGATATGCTGGGCTAGTAGTAGTGCTGCTAGCACAGTGAGTCCTCATCAACAACATGGTTGGCAACCCGTTAGTGATATCCCTGGTATTGCTAGCAGCCATGGGCTACGGTGACTGATTACCAGCAGGTGGGCCGTATAAAAAAATAAAATAAAAAATCCCTAAAAGCAGTGTATAATTCTTGACGTGTACCTGTATTTCTTAACTTTTCCATAGTATTCAGCTACGGACATCCTGATCTCTCGGCCACTGGGGTCGGTGTACGGGAAGAACAGATTGGTCGGTGCGCCAACCAGGTCGTTGCATATAAACTCACGCTTTAGCATCTTCCCGTCATCGGTTTTTATTGTGGCAATAACCTGTCAGTATTTTCTTTAATGAGTTTATTTATATAAGTATTTTATTACATAGTATATAAAAAATAGGTATTGAAGTGGATGGGCCCAGGTGGCAATTTAATGCAACACATTTTAAACATACACTGTTCAGTGATATCAGGTCTATAAATAGTGTCAGTGTCGGGTTATTAGGGTCGGCAACGCGCAAATGATAACCCTTGGTACTGCAACCGTCTACAGGCTACGCAAACCGCTTACCATCAGGCGCACCGTATGCTTGTTTGCCATATAAGTGGTGTAAAAAAAACAGATATTGTAATATATTTACCCTGAGGTTTTTAACAAATGTCTTGAAGTTTTCAACGCTCCGATAGTTATTTCTTTGATCATCTAAGGAACGATTCAAATCCAGTCGAAAGTCTGAAGCCATCGCATCAATCAAACGCTGCTGTTTAGGAAATCCCTTGTGGACAACTGAAATAATATTATAATAAATTAAACCCTACGTATTATATATCTTGTGTTAAAAGCTAAGGATATACCATATTATATTGGATTAACAAAAACATACAGTCGAATAAAGAACCTCCTCCTTTTTTCAAGTCGGTTGAAAATCTTAACTATACTCTTCTATGTAGCTTGATTAGAATGTCAGATACCAAAGTGTTTGAATAAGTATTAAAATCTGCTATCTGACAGTCAAAGCCTCGTTTAAATCGGTTTATTATTTTGACTTATTTATTTATTATTAATTACCTTATTTTGACATTACAAACAGACCCTTCAATTGTATTTATTTTTATAGATAGTCATTTACCATCAATATTCACAAAGGCTGAAGATGTGAATATAGCAGACTGGAACAGCCCAGTCCACATTTCGAGTCCGTCTCCTAGATCTATCGGTCGAGACGGCCGTTTGAAGAACATGCGCCCAGCCTGAGAAATAAAAAAAAGGATCGTGTAGTATCAGATAATCACGACCACGAGCAAGTATTGAACAACATGTTCATGGTAAGCTAGAATATGAATCATGAAAGTAGAGGAATGCTCAATTTGAATACCTTTACATAGGACTCCAGTGTTCCTTGTCTCAATATGACGTCGATGGCTTGTATAGCCTCAGTAGGCGGCGACAATGAGGTGCCACCCGTTTGCATGTACCTGTTAATGACATACTCATCCATATATTACCAACGCACATATTATTCCAAATAAATGAGTCAGTTTCAAGCCACCTTACGACTTACATGTAAAGCTGTTTATTATATTTATCCCAAAGGAGAATTTTTTCGAAAAATGTTATGGGTCAATCGACTTCATTCATACACCAAAGAATTAAAAAAAATTACGTACTTTATTTTTGTTTTAATTTTATCCCTATTTTATTGCAAACATTTTAAGAAACTTTTAGATACTTATTTAAGAATAAATGTACGTAAGTAGAAATATTAAATTAAATAATCCATCACAGAGTATTATAATACGTAGGTAACATAGTAATATAATGTTGGGTATATAGAAACAAGAAACGAAAATCATAACGTTGTGCACTCATTCTAACCATAATGTTTAGTCTGAGAACGCGACTTACAGATTAAATATCATAAACTAATCTTACTGCATAATTCTTTTCAGGTCGACGACCCCTGTAGCTTTCATCGACACCTCAAATGTAATCACTCTTCCATTGGGATCCGTTATAGACGCCTATAAAAACAATAATATTATGTGTAACAGAAGAAAACTTGTTCCAATTCCCAGAATGGGACATAATGACAACATAGCATATAGGTAGGAATGTGTTGATGCGAACCATATTGTTAGAGCGAAGATTCACTGTTATATGAGCATAACCTCAAGCAAAGCATATCTTCGAGAGTTGTAAAAACCTTACTCACTACAAAAACAACACATCATCAGGGTAAGTGCTATTTGACTGTTACCTTCTGTAAGATGGAGACCCTAAGGTACAGTAAGCTATAGTCTCCAGTTAGGAAGCTCCAATTATTCCATTACCCCCACCTTCCTTTTTCAGGATTCCATACCCAAAGGGAACCCAATTACTAAGATTTCGCTGTCCGTCCGTCTGTCCGTCAGTCTGTCTGTCAGCGGACTGTATATAATGATCCGTAATAGGTAGACTGTTGAAATTTTTACGGAATGTGCATTTCTGTTGCCGGTTGTTATAACAAAAAATAATAAAATTAAAGAGGGCTCCCCTACTAGAAACGTGTTTTCTTTTGTTTCTTTTCTTTATTTTAATAATGGCAACAAGTAGACGCTTGATATGCTCATCGAGTGCGTATTGAAATATTTTCTAAAAAGTAAGAGCGAATTCACTTTTAACAACTTACTATTAGCGGCTGGTGTAGTAGTGTCGAGGAATCGAAACGCAAAGTTAGGTTTGTCATTGAACCGAGTTTTTTTTAAATGGAAACCCCAGATTCTACCTTGCATATAGCCGAATTTTTTACGGGTGTGGTGTAATTAATCACTGTACTTATGTTTAGAAGAACTCATTGGTACAGGCCACTGAGCTTTGAGTTTGGAACACATTACATGGCTGTGGTAACTTTTAAACTTTGAACACGTGACCACCACAGTGAAATGAGCATAATTATTTTGTGAAATTAATCTTAGGGTACTTACAGATGTCGTGTAGCGATCATTATCAGGTACCTTCTTTAATGCATTTAGACAATAGCAATTCTTCATTTGGTCAAATGCAATAAAATCTTTCGGGAAATCTTTGTTCTTTACCATTTTAAAAGCTTGCGGTATAAATTTCTTCGGTTTGTCGGGTTTGAAACTTACATCATACCGGTACTGGAACAGAGCACTTTTTTACACAAGCCAATATTCGCATTTTCACCTGCTTAAATATAGGATAACAATACCTTAAGTTATGGGGTAAAGAACCAAATCAAGAAGTGGGATTGTATTCGTTCTCAATATGTAATCAGGCTCCTTGGATTATTAGCAATTCAAATAAGAAATTTATAATATTAATGCCAGCTTTTATCTATTTGAAAAGTGTCCCTAATAACTCAGAGTAGATAATATACTACCTAATAAAAGGTTTTTATTTGTGTATATCAACAGGGGGCATTTTCAAAATTCGTACATTTTAAAGACACTTATTTCCTGCATGAACAAAAATGTGTGCACAGCTGTAGTGATAAATAATATTTTTTTAAGTAACTTACAATTTGCAGGGGCTTGATGGTCATTCGCAAATAGTTGGTCAAAACATTGACATTTCTAGATCTCACAGTATTGCCAGGTATTTTGGACGGTATTTGATAGCGACAAAGCGGCATATCGGTCATCGGTGTCTGTTTTTGAGCAGATTTACTCGGGCTCGCCAGTGGCACTGTTAGCGGAGTGGGGTTGGCTTCTTGACGTGGGTGAGGCTGGGTTGTAGGTCCCGGGGGCACCATTCGTGGCATTTGCTGGCCTTGTAGTCCAGGAACACTTTGTGCGATCGCCGCGCCTCGACCAGGGCCCGCACCTCCTGGTGCTCGCTGCCGAACAAGCGGAGGTGCGGTGAAGGCTGCGGATGGAGGTGGAATGACGGCCGTGGATGGAGGTGCAGTGTCGGCCGCCATTGGAGGTGCAGTGACAGCCGCCAATGGAGTTGCAGGCGACGAAGTCTCCTCACTCTGCATCGGGGTTAGAAAAGTAATTTTAAGTGTTCATAATTTGGAAACTGACTATATTATAATGCATTGTAGCATGTGAACAGTAACTGTATTGTTAATAATTTTATTAAATGTTTACTGGATATCACTGGCTATGATTTTATCATATCCAATTAACTACATACTAAACTGAATACTATATATATACACTCTTACAAATATAATAATATAATATCTTTACGCCTTGCCACAAGGGTCCACAAAGAAATACCGTTTTCACCGAAAATAATTTGGTGCCAATGGGGCAGATAGTTTAGACACTCCCTGCATCCTTGAAATTCTTGTCAGAAGTATGCTAATATGACCTTAGCTTCATGTAATTTAACAGACTTCAGTTTATCAATAATTATTCTGGTATTAATTTTCAATTTGGGTGCATTTTCTACAAATTTCTTCACTATGGTATCAACTAATTTAAAGAGAAAACTTAAATAAGACAATCTCTGCATCACTACCTTCAGAATTTGTTGTTGTTGAACTTCTGGTGCGGCTACAGTACCATCCCTTTTCTTTTTACGTGGATTCCTCTTTCGAGCTCCAGATAAACCCAAGCCCAAGCCCTCATCTTCTTTCTTGCCCTCCTGGGCTAATGATGCAGATTGTGGTAGTTCGTCAGCATCAGGTATCTTAACTACTTCAGGTATACTAGAAGTTGATGGATCTGGCAATGGATTTGCCTTTTCCTTTTTAAGTGACTTTTTCTTTGGGCCAGGAAGACCAAGACCAAGTCCGACATCTTCTACGGTCTCAGGAGTCGACAGAGATGTTGATGGTGTGCTATCGCTGATGCTCAGAGAACTGACAGAAGGTTCATCTGGCTCCTCCATTTTAGATCCCTTCTTTTTTCCTGTAAACAATATATCAGAATATATAAAAAATCATATAAATGTGTTGATAAAACAAAATCATATTGTGTAACTCACCTCTTCCCATTCTTGTGCTTTATTTTCAGATATGGTAACAGGTAAATAACTGAAAATAATTTAAATACATTAAGTAAGTCAATATCATAATAATGTTAACATGTTTTACAGTAATGTATTTAATTACTTAAATATGATTATATTTAGCAATATTTGACTACCACTGCGGCTGCTACTGCTAGAGAAAACAAATGAAGACAACACAAATTTTATACATATATCAATTAAATTATTCACATCACTTGCAGCTCTATTAAACAGCATATAAATTAATATTGTAGAGAATAATTAGCCAAAAATGCTATTTCTTAGTAGTGTTCTGTTTCTGTGAGGAGCAAGATTCCCAGGGTCCCTCTAAGATATAGTAATCTGGAAGTGGGGAGACTTTTGTTCTACCATATGCTGGTAGCAATACATATTCACTCCACATATGATTGGCAAGAGATCAGTACCCCTGGAATTGCAGACATTGATAGTCTTCCACCGATCCTTATCATCAGGAGGTGAGGGCCACATGTTTATTTGCAGCTTATGTAGGAGTACTCTCATTTGGTAGTATTAGTAAGATACAATTATAATTAATAGAATTACATGCCATGCAGAATGGTAAAACATATGGAATACATTTTAATAGAATAATATTATACAAAGGTGGCAATCAAGTATAGACAGCCTGATGGTAAGCAAAGTGAACAATGAAACCTATGGATATCTGCCCTATCAGGGGTTTATGTATAATAATATTAGTTGTTTCACCATGACTTTACCCGCATATCAATATAAATTCTGTTAGTCAGTGATAATAGCATGCTGTTGGTGAAAGAATTTATAAAATTAGTCAGTATTTCTGAGTTTGTTCATAACAGACAAAAATACAGGTATTTTCTCTTTATAATATTAGTACAGATGGTATAGAAGTATGTATTTAAGATAACATTTGTGAAAATTGCATTTGAACAACTATTTCATCATCTTTTTCTGTACATAATATTTTGCATACAATAATTTAAACTTATACTGGATGGTTTATATACAAAAGTGAAACGTAAATAAAATAACTAAGGTATGCATGTTATTGTATTATAAATGTTAGCACTCAGCAACCATTTTGTTATGTTGAACTACTGTTGTAGTAGTTCGTTTAATGCCTTGAACATAGATAGGTACAGTACATTTCCATTTCAGTGAAAGAATGGGTTAAAATATGTTAAATAACTAAGGTACTTACCCAATTACAGTAGTTTAGAATTAAGGAAGAAATTTTCAGACGAAAATGATGATTCCCGATCCGAACCACTTCACATTTCACAATTTATAACAGAAACAACTCAAACAAGCAATGACGTGTTCCACAAGAAAATTTTAAGAAGCGAGCCAAGAGAATACAACCGCTTGATGCGAGCGAGTAGCAACGAAGGCTGGGATCAATGAAGCTAGTTTATGTAAAGTAGTCTGTATGAGGACAGTGAGTGAGAGAAAATTATCACACACATACTTTTTGATGTATTTTGTTGTTGCACTCGTTCGCCAAGAGAATACAGCCGGTTTACTCTGTCTCTCAGTCTTCCACAGAGTACATAACAACTACGTTTTACAGTCTACGGCACTGACTGATAAAAAAGGGACTTTACTGACCATAGAGCTTCTCATAGTATTCCTTTACTATCCGAAGCCCGTACTATACGGCCATGACTCATGAGTTTTTTTTTCAACATTGTTTTGTTTTACATTGGTCATATTCACATTGTCAAAATTGAAAAATATAATTGTTTTACTTCCGAATATAAAGCAGTTTGATTTAAAAAATCCCCAATAACTGCTACAGTTGTTCGTCCTTGACATGTTCCACTTCATGACTTCACTGTTGGCGCCTAGTAGGGGAGTACCCCACATTTTCTAGCGACTGTGACATTTACTTCGCTTTAGGTCGTGCGCGCACTGCCTTGCGTTTTTAGCTGCCGCAAATTCTGTGAAGTATGGAGTCTCATAGAAAGTGCGCGCACTGCCGCGATTAAACGCATGCGGCCAAGGTTATCGCCGCAAACTTCCTTTGTTGCTGCTAACAGCAAGTCGCATCACTAATGATGCGACTCGAGTAGGATTTTGTGGCTCCAACCAGTCGAGTTGTCTTCTTCTTCCTAACTATGGCAATCAATCCTCTTAAGGGACTATTTTTGCCGAGGTAGTGTTAGAGAATTTTCAAGTTTCTAAATTTTTCGTGCTTGAATTAAATGCCTACGATCTGCTACTGCCGTGGATTGTCTTTAGGACCTCCAATAAACATAATAATGCATATTAATAGGCATTTAAAAGCAACAAACATGAACATTCTCTAATACTCGACAGTCGACACTGGCAACAATAGTCCTAAAAAAGGATTCATTGCCATAGTTAGGAGGAAAAAGAAGAAGAAAAGGGTTTAATTAAAGCGTTTCATGGCAACAACATTTTATTTATTACAATCTGTTTTTTTTTTTTATAGTAAATAAAAGTTTTCTGTGTGTTAGCCTTTGATTTAAAGACAAGTATATAATCAAAGGGATTAGCATTCTCGGTAGATAGCACCCATTTGCTAGCAGGTTTTAATCCGATTTTCCTATTTTGTCTCATTTTGGCACTACGAAAAACTTTGTGCTTTCTTTATATTTATATCTTAATATATAATAATGAATCCCTATTCTACTTGGGCACGGCATCATGTGAACGGCTAGACCGATTTCGCTGTGTTTTTTACTGTCAGAAGAAGGTTCTTAGAGTCGAAAATAAACCGGAACATTTTGAATTTCGGGATAAATTAAAGGCCTTTTTTCTATGGTGTATTTGACATAGCTGAATACATAGCTAATACAGGACAACGTCCGTCGGGACGGCTAGTTAACAATAATATTTACATAATTAAAACACTATCTATGGATCGATATAATATATGGATCCCTTTTACATTTACCTAAAAGTTCTTACCACATAATACAATCTTCAGCCATAATCTGTTCCTTATCAATATCCCTTAAAGGAATTGGCACACAGGTTTAAACAACAACGTAACCTAAATGTAAAGCGTAACTTCTTCAAGTAATTTGACAACGTTAGACAGTTTCTACTGATCTTGTTATAGGACCCTGATTACCTACCTATATTTCAAAATCACATCAATATACACCCTCTCTTTGTTTTTAAATTATGAATCTACTTTATTATCATAATAAAGATTAAAATATTGACGTAAACCCGAACTAAAACTAAAACTACTTTAATAGTTAATAATTTTATTATATTTTATTAAATGTTTACTGGATATCACTGGCTATGATTTTATCATATCAAATTAACTACATACTAAACTGAATACTATATATATACACTCTTACAAATATAATAATATAATATCTTTACGCCTTGCCACAAGGGTCCACAAAGAAATACCGTTTTCACCGAAAATAATTTGGTGCCAATAGGGCAGATAGTTTTGACACTCCCTGCATCCTTGAAATTCTTGTCAGAAGTATGCTAATATGACCTTAGCTTCATGTAATTTAACAGACTTCAGTTTGTCAATAATTATTCTGGTATTAATTTTCAATTTGGGTGCATTTTCTACAAATTTCTTCACTATGGTATCAACGAATTTAAAGAGAAAACTTAAATAAGACAATCTCTGCATCACTACCTTCAGAATTTGTTGTTGTTGAACTTCTGGTGCGGCTACAGTACCATCCCTTTTCTTTTTACGTGGATTCCTCTTTCGAGCTCCAGATAAACCCAAGCCCAAGCCGTCATCTTCTTTCTTGCCCTCCTGGGCTAATGATGCAGATTGTGGTAGTTCGTCAGCATCAGGTATCTTAACTACTTCAGGTATACTAGAAGTTGATGGATCTGGCAATGGATTTGCCTTTTCCTTTTTAAGTGACTTTTTCTTTGGGCCAGGAAGACCAAGACCAAGTCCGACATCTTCTACGGTCTCAGGAGTCGACAGAGATGTTGATGGTGTGCTATCGCTGATGCTCAGAGAACTGACAGAAGGTTCATCTGGCTCCTCCATTTTAGATCCCTTCTTTTTTCCTGTAAACAATATATCAGAATATATAAAAAATCATATAAATGTGTTGATAAAACAAAATCATATTGTGTAACTCACCTCTTCCCATTCTTGTGCTTTATTTTCAGATATGGTAACAGGTAAATAACTGAAAATAATTTAAATACATTAAGTAAGTCAATATCATAATAATGTTAACATGTTTTACAGTAATGTATTTAATTACTTAAATATGATTATATTTAGCAATATTTGACTACCACTGCGGCTGCTACTGCTAGAGAAAACAAATGAAGACAACACAAATTTTATACATATATCAATTAAATTATTCACATCACTTGCAGCTCTATTAAACAGCATATAAATTAATATTGTAGAGAATAATTAGCCAAAAATGCTATTTCTTAGTAGTGTTCTGTTTCTGTGAGGAGCAAGATTCCCAGGGTCCCTCTAAGATATAGTAATCTGGAAGTGGGGAGACTTTTGTTCTACCATATGCTGGTAGCAATACATATTCACTCCACATATGATTGGCAAGAGATCAGTACCCCTGGAATTGCAGACATTGATAGTCTTCCACCGATCCTTATCATCAGGAGGTGAGGGCCACATGTTTATTTGCAGCTTATGTAGGAGTACTCTCATTTGGTAGTATTAGTAAGATACAATTATAATTAATAGAATTACATGCCATGCAGAATGGTAAAACATATGGAATACATTTTAATAGAATAATATTATACAAAGGTGGCAATCAAGTATAGACAGCCTGATGGTAAGCAAAGTGAACAATGAAACCTATGGATATCTGCCCTATCAGGGGTTTATGTATAATAATATTAGTTGTTTCACCATGACTTTACCCGCATATCAATATAAATTCTGTTAGTCAGTGATAATAGCATGCTGTTGGTGAAAGAATTTATAAAATTAGTCAGTATTTCTGAGTTTGTTCATAACAGACAAAAATACAGGTATTTTCTCTTTATAATATTAGTACAGATGGTATAGAAGTATGTATTTAAGATAACATTTGTGAAAATTGCATTTGAACAACTATTTCATCATCTTTTTCTGTACATAATATTTTGCATACAATAATTTAAACTTATACTGGATGGTTTATATACAAAAGTGAAACGTAAATAAAATAACTAAGGTATGCATGTTATTGTATTATAAATGTTAGCACTCAGCAACCATTTTGTTATGTTGAACTACTGTTGTAGTAGTTCGTTTAATGCCTTGAACATAGATAGGTACAGTACATTTCCATTTCAGTGAAAGAATGGGTTAAAATATGTTAAATAACTAAGGTACTTACCCAATTACAGTAGTTTAGAATTAAGGAAGAAATTTTCAGACGAAAATGATGATTCCCGATCCGAACCACTTCACATTTCACAATTTATAACAGAAACAACTCAAACAAGCAATGACGTGTTCCACAAGAAAATTTTAAGAAGCGAGCCAAGAGAATACAACCGCTTGATGCGAGCGAGTAGCAACGAAGGCTGGGATCAATGAAGCTAGTTTATGTAAAGTAGTCTGTATGAGGACAGTGAGTGAGAGAAAATTATCACACACATACTTTTTGATGTATTTTGTTGTTGCACTCGTTCGCCAAGAGAATACAGCCGGTTTACTCTGTCTCTCAGTCTTCCACAGAGTACATAACAACTACGTTTTACAGTCTACGGCACTGACTGATAAAAAAGGGACTTTACTGACCATAGAGCTTCTCATAGTATTCCTTTACTATCCGAAGCCCGTACTATACGGCCATGACTCATGAGTTTTTTTTTCAACATTGTTTTGTTTTACATTGGTCATATTCACATTGTCAAAATTGAAAAATATAATTGTTTTACTTCCGAATATAAAGCAGTTTGATTTAAAAAATCCCCAATAACTGCTACAGTTGTTCGTCCTTGACATGTTCCACTTCATGACTTCACTGTTGGCGCCTAGTAGGGGAGTACCCCACATTTTCTAGCGACTGTGACATTTACTTCGCTTTAGGTCGTGCGCGCACTGCCTTGCGTTTTTAGCTGCCGCAAATTCTGTGAAGTATGGAGTCTCATAGAAAGTGCGCGCACTGCCGCGATTAAACGCATGCGGCCAAGGTTATCGCCGCAAACTTCCTTTGTTGCTGCTAACAGCAAGTCGCATCACTAATGATGCGACTCGAGTAGGATTTTGTGGCTCCAACCAGTCGAGTTGTCTTCTTCTTCCTAACTATGGCAATCAATCCTCTTAAGGGACTATTTTTGCCGAGGTAGTGTTAGAGAATTTTCAAGTTTCTAAATTTTTCGTGCTTGAATTAAATGCCTACGATCTGCTACTGCCGTGGATTGTCTTTAGGACCTCCAATAAACATAATAATGCATATTAATAGGCATTTAAAAGCAACAAACATGAACATTCTCTAATACTCGACAGTCGACACTGGCAACAATAGTCCTAAAAAAGGATTCATTGCCATAGTTAGGAGGAAAAAGAAGAAGAAAAGGGTTTAATTAAAGCGTTTCATGGCAACAACATTTTATTTATTACAATCTGTTTTTTTTTTTTATAGTAAATAAAAGTTTTCTGTGTGTTAGCCTTTGATTTAAAGACAAGTATATAATCAAAGGGATTAGCATTCTCGGTAGATAGCACCCATTTGCTAGCAGGTTTTAATCCGATTTTCCTATTTTGTCTCATTTTGGCACTACGAAAAACTTTGTGCTTTCTTTATATTTATATCTTAATATATAATAATGAATCCCTATTCTACTTGGGCACGGCATCATGTGAACGGCTAGACCGATTTCGCTGTGTTTTTTACTGTCAGAAGAAGGTTCTTAGAGTCGAAAATAAACCGGAACATTTTGAATTTCGGGATAAATTAAAGGCCTTTTTTCTATGGTGTATTTGACATAGCTGAATACATAGCTAATACAGGACAACGTCCGTCGGGACGGCTAGTTAACAATAATATTTACATAATTAAAACACTATCTATGGATCGATATAATATATGGATCCCTTTTACATTTACCTAAAAGTTCTTACCACATAATACAATCTTCAGCCATAATCTGTTCCTTATCAATATCCCTTAAAGGAATTGGCACACAGGTTTAAACAACAACGTAACCTAAATGTAAAGCGTAACTTCTTCAAGTAATTTGACAACGTTAGACAGTTTCTACTGATCTTGTTATAGGACCCTGATTACCTACCTATATTTCAAAATCACATCAATATACACCCTCTCTTTGTTTTTAAATTATGAATCTACTTTATTATCATAATAAAGATTAAAATATTGACGTAAACCCGAACTAAAACTAAAACTAACTACTTAAAATAAACGAAAGTAAAATGCAGGTACAAAACTTAATTACTTACACGTAAAACAAATGTGCCAAACCACTGTCACGGGGAAGTGTGCCAAGAAGGCTGGCGGCATTGCAACGCTGTATTGCAATGCTTAGATGCAACCTTTGAGCCAGATATTCGCCAGCCCTCTTGTCACGAGAGGCCTCGCATAATTGATTTAAGATCTTGAGCCTCTGGCCCCCACGGCCTAAGAGTTTCGACTTCAAACGCCACAAAGATATACCCGTCCTTCAGAGATATATGTTTACGGCGCTTGAGGCAGCCACCACTCATGTGTCCGGGAGGTGAGACGGCGCCAAAGTTTCGACGCAGGTATCGTCCCGCACTAAGGGCCGCCCCCGCCTCCAGGGTACCAACGTCAAACCATCGGGCCTCTTGGCATCGTCACGGGCCAGACCACAAGGCTTCGAGACAACTGGAGCCCCCACGTTAGCAAGCGCCCGACGGATAAGATCATTGATGGCCGCATGCCGCGACAGCCAGCCCGCACTCTTGATACAAGAAACGCCGTATATACTTTGTAATCAAAGTGTAGACAATCCTATTTTTTTCCAACTAATCTGGATCTTTAAGAACCAACATTCATAAGAATTCCTCCGACTTATTACCACGATAAATAACGATTAAATCAATCACACCATGGATGTAATTTAACATTTGACATTTCATGGTAGGTATCATGCTAAACAGTAAAAACTTTCTCCCTAATTTAAATTGGGTACATGGTATACATACAATGTAATAAAATATAGGACGGTCGTAAAATTCTGGAATCATTTTTTTATATAGGAACTAACTTCCTTTTAGCTTAACTTTAAATGATCTGCCGATACCGGCCAAATGATCGGACTAAAATTATTAAGTGATAGCGGAGCAGCCTGATGAGATTGACTCGTATGGGGCCGCACCGCCAGTTGTTCGCTGACGGCGAATACCATCTTCTAGTATTTTGACCTGTAAACCGTTTAAAGGTCCAAAAGGTCTACGTAAATTAAACATAGAACATTGGGCTTTGTTGTATTAATGATGTCATCACTTTCAGACGCTGTGGTTCTCTTTCCAAGGCTTCAAGGTCATGTGTTAAGCCACTGTAACAATAAAGAACTCATAAGCATAACAGACTAGTCCAGCGTGTGACAATACATTTTTAACAGAATAATGGCCGAATACTGCCTTGCCAGTCCAATCTGATGGCTCATGAATTTTGAGTAGCCACCGATTTGTCATGCGAAATTGTATTTTAACGACGGCGAGCGAAAGTTCAAACAGTAAAGGGGGTTTCAAAGTTCGAATGTCGTTTCAGTATTCGGCCACGCCACTCAGTTAGACTGCCTAATATTATACCCCAATGTCTAAGTAGATTTGTTCTAGTGGCGCACAAGAGCCGAAATCGATATTGATGATTCCTTGCGCGCCTCACTTAAGACTTGGGTTGTACTTACTTCCAAATTTCAGCGATTGCCGCGATGTAACGCTAGTCATTTTAGTGTTGTGATGTATTTCTGCGATAAGAAAAGTACCACCGCTCTTCGATGAGTTGAGATGACAATTCCAAGACATAATTATGGTCAGTGCCATAGCTAGCGTGGGTGACACGTTTGACGTTACCCAGGGCGGGTATGGATGGTGTCACTCCAAGAATGTAAAATAGGTTTTAATATAAAATTTGCCCAGTTCCATGATGGGCATTATAATCCGCTACTTTTTTCGTGTACAGATGATCACAGACAATTAACACTACTCTGAGATAGTGGCGTGCCTCTACGGTAAGTAAAATATCCTGAACTTCTCAAGGATACGCTGTGAACACCATACGTTGCTAGCACGGTAAGTTCACACAAAAATAAGTAAGGCTCATAACGAACTAGTGATAGACTTGTATAGGTATTGAAAGCATCTATACTAGAGGCTAGAGGCTTCCTACAGTGACCGGTTTGTGTCAAGTGGGCGTACTTGGTACCCTAGTAGTTAAAATACCCTATTTAGTTAAACTATGTAGTAAATTGGTTAAGCCCCAAAATCTCTTTGTTTATGCATTAGTCTCCTATAATGTTTTGCGATTTCTTAACAGCTTTGCTGAGCCATTATATGTTATACATAATTATGTATACGTACTATGTGAGCGAGCGCGCCCTGAGGCAGGCGAGATGCGCGTAGTAAGTGGGCGCTGGGAAAGACACGGAGCGCATGCAGCGTGAGAACAGGTGGCACAGGTAGTATGTCAGTTGCTCCACTTCGTCGGAGGGAATGCGCCCGTCGTTGCGCACCGTGTGGTAGCGCGTGGGCTTGGCGGTGCCCTTATCTGCTTTGTGTGATACCTACAACGCCACACATAATTATATTTTATTCAGACCACTCTAGCTATACGCATCGGTCGCCATAAGTCCACATATCATAATGATACTCTATCTATACCTAAACCACAGACTGCATTTCGGGGTTATGGCGGCTGAAATCTTGAATTTATTATTAAAACTGGCCTATGCAAGCAAGTTAAACCCGCGCACTAAATATCCGTAAGTTACGGATATTCCGTACGGACCCCACATATTTTATTTGAGTTATATATACATTTTATACGTAAACAGTAAAAAAAACCATTTCTGTGTCTTTTTTTTAGGGTCTGTGAAAATTGAATTGGAAAAATTACCCGGGAAAGATATCAGCTCCTATTTTATGTTTGATACTCCTGATCATTTTTCAATTCTAAGTTATTCATTATTAATTGTGTTGTAAGTTATGAATTATTATACTGTTATAAGTCAATATGTTCAGCTAATTTTGGTTTGTACTTCATTCAAGTTCTTACTTGATAATACACGTGACTACCATGACCATAACCATGACATGCATACAGAGGGGTCTCCCTGTTGAGTACCCACGGTACCCACACGACCATCATGCGGCATAAGGACATAAGGACATAAGGAACAAAACGTAGTAAACAATTTAATACATTTATTAAGTACTTACGAGAAAGAAATCCAGTTCGCGCGCATGGACTATTTGTGTGTCCACCACAGTGCCAGGCTGGACATTACCGTAATTATTTGCCTCAAAAAATCTGGAAACCATAACACCATATAAACGTCTTATCCTAAAGCAACGGTAACTATTGCCATAAGAATCTAGTGCCCTATACGGAACACTATGATTCCAACTGAATTGTGCGAATTGCTCTGAATGTGCTGCCTAATTTGGATTTACCCAATGGTTACAATCTGGGTGTTGTCAAGTCTAGAGTAAATCAGTTGCTTCTAGGCAAGCGTGCTCCATTGTCTTAACATCAATCGAGGTTGCAGTAAAACGCAATTTTAGAATTAAAACAGGAAAGAAAATACACTTTTAATTTTTTTGTGAGATCCTTAGCCCACCCCAGAAAGTAGAGAGGATACGTATGAAAACGGTGCAGACCTGGTATGATGTCGCTTAATCACAATCACGAACAGGACCTCAGGCTTAACGTTGGTGCCGGTCATACGCCGGTATGCGTTGTAAACTGCAGTCAGCTCACGATCCAGCACCTGCACGTTTCAGAGAACAATAGTAGCTAGATTGTTATACAAGGGGCTAAAATGAGAAACCGAGTTATTATGGGCTTTAGCGCCTTGTGTAACACTCTACTTTTCACAACGATTGCGGGAAAATAAATAATCCAATACATTATTAAATAACTATATACCTATAATAACAGTTAGCTTGGTAATAAAAATTACTCCAAAGGAAAATTGGGCATTCACGGGAGAACGTTAGCGCACCATTGGGTATCTTTTAAAAATAATTATATATATAATACATATATACCATATTGAGCTGAGTTCTTACTTACCATACCAAACTGTCCTTGGGATACACCATCTCGGAACACAAAGATTTTCGTTGGCAATTTTCCTTGTTTTTTCTTATACATCATCAGGTGATTCACCAACATGTCTTCAAAATTGACGATGATTTCTAACTGTTGAATAGCACGACACAAAATATCATACTTGTAGTACTCCTAATGAAATTGTTGTGTACTAGCGGCCCGCCCCGGCTTCGCACGGGTAGACATTTATATCAAATATTTTGTCTACCCGTGCAAAGCCGGGGCGGGCAGCTAGCCTATGTTAATCAGTGATAGTGTAGCTTTCTAACGGTGAAAGAATTTTTGAAATCGGTCCTATAGTTTCGGAGCCAATAGACATTTATCAAATATTTTGTCTACCCGAGAGAAGCCGGGGCGGGAAGCTAGTATAATATATAGCCTATGTTACTCAGTGATGATGTAGCTTTCTAACGGTGAAAAATTTTTTGAAATCGGTCTAGTAGTTTCGGAGTCTATTCAATACATACAAAAATACAAATCTTTCCTCTTTATAATATTATGTATAGAAAAATAAAAAAGAAGCCGATAATATGAATTTACCTTTGGCGCTTGTATGCATAATTCAATGCTGTAGGAGAAATATTTGTCATCCATGGAAGCCGTCACCGCCGCGATGCTAGGAATTCTCGGCTGCAACAATATGAAATAATCGTAAAATAATGTGATAACTTACACGTATACCTATAAGTATGTGATGTGACAATCTCTACCTATGTGATTCCTTAAAATAATTGCGTTTGAAAATTGTGTGTAAACGGATTATAGATTCGAAATGTGAAATACGGCTTTGACATCCTTATCATATCAAGAAAATCAGATCTGAAAATTAGGGTTGCAACGCGCGAGTCATCCCCTGGTATTGGAAACGTCCATACATTCCGGTAACCGCTTACCATCAAGAGGGCGGTACGCTTATTTGGCAACGGACAACAAAGTGATCCTATAAGGATTCCTTTTTTTCCTTTTAAGGTACGGAACCCTAAAAAAATAATCTAAATCCGATTATTTCAAGAAAAGCACTAATATATTGCACCACCTTATGAGAAAAAGAATATGCACACTATGTCGAATATGAATCGGGCATTATCTATTCGAGTAACAGTGAGGTCACCTGAAGATTGGTGGGGTGTGTGACGTCGGCACCGATGATCATGACGTTGGCGCCAATCAAGCACTTGGGTATGCTGCTTTTGTCCAAAATTTGGTTGATCCCCATCAATTTTGTGTTCGTCTGAAGCGAAACATTGTACAAGTATTAGAAAGAAAAAAAGAAAGAAAATACATTTAATCATAATAACACAACACAAAAACATATGAGAAAGGAAGACATGTGTAGAAGCATATAGTGTAGTTATGAAACGGTCCCAACTCAGCATTTATGCTGGTCGTCTTGTTACGGACAATCAGCGCTGATCTTCCGTTGGGACCGCTGTATTACGAAGTACCATGTCTTCGCCATTTAGTTAAGCGACTAAGCGTATTCGCATAATTTACTTCCTATATATCTACTGTAATGTGTAGAGAAGTTATTCGCTATATTATTGCAAAAAGCGAACAAGTGGGTTATACCTAATAGTAGATTGTTATGGGCTACAGTGTCTTTAGCTCCTTGTATAACAATCTACTATTATTGCAAGCTTTTATTCGGTCATCGAGCGAGAGGTTGTGACGACGCGGAAGGCCGTATTGGATTGAAAATGGTGGCGGTCACCTAGTATTGTCACGGGAAGTAAACGTATATTCAAAATTTTTGCTGACTCTGACACTGGGAAGTGGGCTAAATTTAAGTGGGCCATACAATTTAATTGGGTTGAAAAATCTGCGGGAAAACACATTTAATCTTTTTAATGTGAGATGTCAAACCAAACTATCAAGATACTTTTGACAAATAAAAAAAAATGCGTAAAAACTAATTAAAGTAAAATCCTGAGGTAATCCTGGAGTTTTTGGCGGGAATCAGGCGGAGCGGTTGAGATTTTTTCCAGTGTCTCGTAAATTGTGTTATAGTCATCTTTAATGTGTATTTTTGGTGTCGTTATGTGCAGTAAAGTTTCATTTAGTGACTGATTTATAGGAACATTGGATATAATGCCATAATACGACTTTTGGTTTAAGTGATTTATCATTTTGATCAATAGGTTACCTCTGACCTAAAGGCGTGTATCGATCTGCTACTGCTGTGGATTGTCTCCAGAAACTCCAAGCATTAGAATGCATGAAACTAGGCATTTTAATGCGGCAAACACGAGAAATATGAAAATTCTCTGACACTCGACACTGGCAAAAATAGTCCCTGAAGGGATTGATTGCCATACTTAGGAAGAAGAAGAGGAAGAGGTGATCCTGAGTAATATTATAAATGCCAACGCGAGTATGTCACCAATTGATTGATACACAGAGTACATAACCATTACGTGATTGATAAGTTAGTATAAACCTTTGAGTATATAATTATTTAATCTGGCTTATTTATCTGCGAAGGCAGTGATATTATAAGTAATTTACAAATACATAATATAATTGGTGGAAGGCACGCTGTGAATTGATTTACCTGAAACTTATTACTGAACTAAGAATAATTTAACTACCTAGCTACCTACTCTAGTTTCTACATAGGTATTATTTACTGTATTGTATGTATAGTTACTAACTAGGTAGTTATTCTTTGATTATATACTTGGTGGTTATTCTAAGTTACTGAGTAAATTTTGTAGAATGATTTTGAATACCCGTTGTTACAACTTACTTTGTAAAGCATGTTGCGCACTATCGGCTTTAGCAAAATCGTAGGCTTAAGAAGTATTTTCTCAGTCAAACATTGTGTGAGAATGCCCACATTCCGCTCCGCTTCAACTTTTACCTGTTTATTTAACAAACAAACTATATGATACACAATAACCTGCGCAATCAATGCAGAGGACGTAGTAATCGCAGCCATACGTAGATTTTTTCAAATCCTACATACCTAGAGAACAAGCATAAGAATCAAATTAAAACTGCCAAGTGCGGGTTTGACTCGCACATCGAGGGTTCGGTACTATAGACACACTAGGTTAAATGACAAACATAAATTTGCGGTTCGATCCTTAGACATGGCTTTTGCACCAACCGCAAATTATTATTAGATTGTAATAGTAAATTTGCTCTAATTTTAGAAAATATAGCAATAGAAGCTCTAGGTAGACGCAATGCGCATTTCAAGGGTCTACTATTTATTATTATTGATGATTATTAAGAAAGAGCAAAAAAAATACGTTTCTAATAAGGGCGCCCCCTTTATTTTCTTATTGTTATAGCGGCAAAAACATACTTTTACCGTTACCCTTCGGTGACGGAACCCTAAAAATCTGGATGGGTCAAATGCAACTGAAGTTCGCCCTACTCGTAATTGCTGGCTACCTTCTATACTAGTACAGTATTTACTAGTTGGCAAGCACATAATTTATTGTATGGATGTTTCATGTCAACGAGTGGTAACTAGGTATTTAGACCACGACTTACCATGTCGTAAATATGGTTTTTTTCTGATATGATTACGAAAACGTAATTTATCCCTTTCAGCTTCTTTGACATTACATTATGTAGCTGATGAATAACAATATTCAGCATTACACATTTTGGTGGTATCACGCGCATACCACTTTTTGAGCCGATCTCCGTGATCTGAAAAAAGTAAAATAGTTTTTATTATTATACTAGCTTAAACCCGAGTGATTGTTGGAAAAGATCATGTTTTTTTTTCGGATGAACCTATAGTTTCCCTCTATTCAATTTTGCATGTACCCTTAGCGATGTATGTGCAAAATTCCATGGTAATCGGTAGTCTAATTTAGGCGTGAATGCGTAACAAACAAACTCATATTTGCATTCATTTATGATATTATGTATTATTATTAACCTAGCCCCTGGATGTGTAGGCAGTTACATATTTTCATTCGCGTGGCATTCTTTGTGTATTTAATACATATCATTAAGCTAAGTAGGTAGGCAGAGAACATAGAGCGCCATTTCACTCTTGACTTACACACCTTCTGTTTACATTCATCAATCTCTTCATACATGCCCGACTTATGACACATGTATGTATACCTGAATTATTTCTAAGAACGAAGCAAGTATACTTACTAATTTTATAATTTCTTGGACGTAAAATTGCTTGACAGTTGTAGTCTCTACTGCTATGATTGCCCAGGATGTGAGTGGTTCAGCTTTGAAGAAGCGCTCGGCAATCCAAGATCCATTTCTATAAAATTGAATCATACATATTAAGCAGGTATAATTCGATTTTTATTAATTTCACAAGCGAATTGGACTTAATCAAACACAGAATATGTTTTGAACTGTTAATGCATTTATCTCAATAATTGTACGTTGATCTTACCTCGGGACTACTGGCTCCCTTGCGCCAACGTTTAACTTTGGAGGCTGGAGAATCTTTGCCTTTATAGGCAAGAATTTATCATCTATGTCCATACCGTACATTTTAATATATTTATTTTGAGGATAATTCACCTGAAAAGACAAATCAGGGTAGTCCTGAGTTACGA
Source organism: Falcaria lacertinaria (assembly GCA_951449985.1). Classification (NCBI taxonomy): domain Eukaryota; kingdom Metazoa; phylum Arthropoda; class Insecta; order Lepidoptera; family Drepanidae; genus Falcaria; species Falcaria lacertinaria. The sequence continues at coordinate 7,226,638 of OX602115.1, read as the reverse complement.
TCTTAAATAATATTATAGAAGTGCAGCAAAATTTCACGAAATGTCATCACACGGGATACTCCTGATAACAAGCGTCTTACTGCTTACCATCAGGCCGGCCGTTCGTTTGCTTGCCACCTCCTGCCATTATCCTATGTCACTAATTAGGGTCGGCAAAATATGTCCTTTTCTTCTATTCCTCTCTTTCAGCCGTCGTTTCTGTATACACTTCCTTTCTAGCCATGTCATCTTTCACACAGTCCATCCATGTTTTCTTAGGTCTCTCGACCTTTGTACCCAATCACATTCATATATGAAACTAAACATATCATGTTATATGAAAAAAACTTGGTACGTAAATTTTCTGTCACTGGTGCTACTTTCAAACTTCCTTTGATATTCCAAACACACATTTCCTACCTTGTCCATTCTCTTTACGCCACACATTCATCTCAACATCTTCTTGTTGATCCATACAGTGCATACCTTACAGACATGGGCTTAAATATTTCCCCTTAAATTTAAGAGGTATTGGGAGACACATGTGGTTCCCTTAACCTGCCGCCATTTCATCCATCCTGTGTTGATTCTGTAATGCTCTGTCAGCATCGCCGTCGCTTTACATAAGCGAACCATAATACCGGAAGTCAGAGTAGTAATCGGAGAAGTATAAGTGTTCCATCGAACCGCACATTGTACAAAGCAGCTTCACATAATTCATAGGCACAATTTCTCTTTCAGGTCTCACCAGAAACCGTCCGAGTGCTCTAACCTCCTTTGGTCTACAAACACCCTGTGCATGCTTTCATGTGCACGTTTGACGGAAAGTAAATATAGCGTCTGTTGTCTGACATGCGTCCCGGCATGTACCCAGGTCCCAGACTGGTTTTTGGCTATCTCAATTCCTCGCGCAATCGTTTCGCTATGACCTGCTCCCAAAGTTTCATACTGTACTGTATTTTTTTATACCAATTTGATGACACACAAGCATACGGCCCACCTGATGGTAAGCAGTCACCGTAGGCTATAGCCGCTAGCAATCGCAGGGATATCACTAATGACTTGTAAACCCTGTTGTTGGTGAGGAGTCACTTTGCTAGCACTAGCAGCATTACTACTAGTGGAGCGTATCTTCGTGGAGCACTGGCAACCTTACTTACCGCAGAAACACAAGACTACATCAATGTAGGGTGTTTTGACTGCGGTCTTCTGTAAGGTGGAGGTACATTCCCCAGTCGGGCGGCTCCAATTTTAATGGGCAAAACCCACGTGAGATCCCAATTCGCCCTACCTCTCTTAAAGCTTAACTGTGTGAGATGAGCTTGCTTTGCTTGCCACTTGCCACCTTCGTATGTTTCGTCCTACACTTAATTAAACACCGAACTATATACTCTGCGTTTCAGTTCAGGTTGTATTAATTATGTGTTATACAACTTACCGCTTTAATAACGTCTTCTATTTTGCGTTTCCTCTCAATGGGTGATGTGGCGGCATCTTTCAACATTTTATTTTCTTGGAAATCTTTTTTGCTCTGTGGAAAAAACAAAAATAATTCCAACGATTCATAGGTAATGAATACTTTCACCTTATTTGGTTGATTTGTTCGGTTAGATTTTTGTACGAAACTACACGTCAACAAATAAAAACACTTTACGTGACATGACCCACAACAGGAACTTCAAGACTTAATTCCTCCATCACCTTTTCGACATCGGACTACTATGCGTGGGGAGAGTTAAATCCATGAAAATAGTCGCGGATAACAACTATCATTTATATAAAAATACATGTTGACTTATTAACTTTAAAATGCGTGCGAAGCCGCGGGAAAAATCGGGCTAGTATTTTATAATGCGTACAGCAAACGACTGGAAATCTATCCCCTCGTCAGTGTTACCTAAATCCTACAACCTGGTAATTTTTAAGACTCGAGTGACTAGGCTAACGGACACGCGAGCTCCAACTTCGATCGACCACATTATCACTAACCATCAGGTGAGATCGTGATCAATCGCTGAACCCTAATTAATTTTAAAAATATCACCTATCCCCGTCAAGATAACATTCCCTATCTATATTACTGTGTGGCAGTCATGTCTTGATTTCATCTATACATCGAATGCAACTTTAGCGAGATGAAAACTGGTTAGTGTTCAGTTCAGTATCGAATATTGAACGTCCAACATTTTTTTTTTCAAAATATCTTAAATGTACAGAATTGGACCTGTAACAGTTTTATTAAGTATAGATAACATACCTGACCGTATGCCACTTCTAGTAATTCCACCGGGTAGTAAATTGATTTTTCCTTTGCACCGACCCAAATACAATTGAAGAATGGGTATTTGATTCTGGAAAATAACAATCCATTGAAATTACAAGTGAAGAGTTTTTCCTACAACTTTCATCGTCAATCAAATTTAGTCAATTTAAACAAAAAACTTAATACATTATCATAATAATTATTAATTAATAATACGTAAACCAAAACCTTTCGTCGGCGTGACACAAAAATTGCGCGGGCCGAGGAGTATGACATTTGGCACAGTTGGAGTGGAGGGCAGTTTTTTTTTAAATAAACCATTTTGCCCACTAATACCTACGCATAATACTTAATGTCAACAGACGTTGTCCTGTCTAAATGTCACAAATTCCATTTTCTTTTTAATCTTCAAAGAGTATGTAGGTACCTAATCTATTTAACTATATCTCATAGTTCGTGGTCGAATTTCGATCACCAGATGACCTCTTGCAGTACACTTGAACCTTACTCTCGGATCACTCCATCCATTGGTGAAAACTAAGGCTTTAAAATACCGGACTTTTTCGATACCGGCATCAATACCGGTATTCGTGTGATCAATACCGTGATCACGTGATTACGGTATTGGCACATTCTTATAATTATGAAATCAAAAACAGTCATAATATCTAAAATTAAACAAATATCATTAATACAATTTGCCGACAAACAATAAAAAAAATTAAATGAAATTAAATAACATAAAAAACCGGTTTTAATGAACACACATTTAATTTTTTAGAACGCCTCACCTGATTTTGTTCTTTATTGTTGTGTTTATATTTTTTTGAAAAAAAAAACACTTCAATATTGATAATTCGAGTATGTCATTAAATGATAGTTTGAAAGTTTTTCGAAGATTTAAGTAGGCAGATAGGACAATAATAAGGAGCAAAGTAGCGGTTATCGAAAAATCTTGCACTCAAATGTTACGAGTCCCGACAGCTAAATGCGAGTCCCTCCACAGTTCATAGGACTTGGAACCAATAGCGTGACATTGTTTCTATTGACAGAAACCAAGACTTGAGAAGTAATAGATTCACCGAGTCTAGTATAGAGCCTAGATCAGGCGCTCGCGCTGGCGATAACAAGTGTGGGAGTAATATTACATAGTAAATTATACCACATAATACAATGTCCCACCACTTATTACAACAAACCGCAATAATATATACTAATGTTTGTAATACCGTGATCACGGTATTGGCCCGCCAATATCGTGATTACAAAATACCAATATATGTCCGTGATTACGGTATTACGGGATCCCGGAATACCGGTATTGAAAGCCCTAGTGAAAACCAAATGAAAACCTGTGCAGTGGTTTTTAAATTTATCGTGCTCAGACAGACAAACAGACGCTCCGTGGGGACTCTGCTTTATTATATGTTTTGATTTTAAATTTTAATATCGTTATATTGTCCAGAATGACAATAGGTAGGTACAGTATAGTCTGGCATAAATGGTACCAATATTAACACTGAATAGTACCTGTATTTTTTTATGTGTAAAAAGTAATCGGCCACGGATATTTTTCTGCTCTCGCCAGTGGGAGTCTTTAACTCAAAAAATTGCGATTTAGGTGGGCGAACCAGCTGGTTGCAGGTAAAATTATACTTCTGCACTGTCCCGTCCGGGTGAATTCTCGTCGCGTTAACCTGTACACAAAATAAAACAGGGTGAAATGATCTGAGAAACTATCTTGCGATTTTTGCTACTACTTTGTTTAAGTATACTGACTATTTTATCTTACCTGAAGGTGCTGAATAAAGTTCTCCAGTTTTATTATGTTTTCCTTTTTTTCAATTTGGTTTTCGATTGGAAGATTTAAATCCAACTGGAAACCTGAGGAAATGGCCTCAGCCAAATTCTGCTGCTTCGGAAATCCCCTGTGTACCACTGCAGAAAATAAATACAAAAATAAGTTAATGATCATTCAAATTATGGCCGAATAATGAAACGCTATTCAAATCTGATGCCACATTAATTTTGAGTGGCCTTCGATTTTATGGGATATTGTATTTTTGCCGACAGTTCAAATAGTGACGTGGGCCTTGGGCTTGGGACTTTGGGAGCGGGATCAGCTCTCTCCCGATCTCGCTCGGCGCCCTTTTTCTGTGACATGACCGTCTCACAGAAGGAGACCACAGTCTTCCAAGCCTCCTTCTCTGCCAGCATAACCGTTACTATGCGTGGCAGGGAGGGGTCCTGCCCCATCTTGGCGACCAGTATCCGCCGTTCCGATCTCCACGCCGGGCAGCTAGCGTGTGCTGTGCGAAATCCCGGTTACTCCCGCAATGGTGGTATTGTGCCGTCGGTTCGAGATCGATCCGGTTCAGGTACTCACCGAAGCACCCGTGACCGGTGAGCACCTGAGTCAGCCAAAAGGTGACGGGATCCTTCCTCCTCAGCCAGGGCTTGAGGCTGGGCAGAATCGCACCAACGATGCGCTGGCGGGCGCTTGGCAGCTCAGAGAGCGCGCCACGCCAAGAAGGCCTGTTGGCGCTCTTGCCTCCTCACTAAAGCCGCATTTGGGGGGGCGGTTCCGTTAGCTGGCGGAGACGGTCGTACACACGAGCAACCATCTCCGACAGAATATCCAGGGGCGGCAACCGCGCCAAGATGGTGGCCGTATCAAAGGACACCGTATGGTACCTTCGTACGACCTTTATGGCTATAGGACGCTGCGGGCTCCTTTCCCGGGTCACCCGAGATTGGGTAGCAGTCTATGCAAAGCACCCACTACTCTCTTGATTCTGGGGAACATGCGGCTGAAGTGCTCCTCAAAGCCCAAGCGACCGTCCAAGGTGAGACGAAGGTACTTTAGGTACCCTCCCACCTGGACGTCCACGTCACCCACGCGAACCGACGAGCTGGGTTGGGAATCATATCGCCTCGGTCTTTTGATGCGCTATCCTCAGACCCAGCTCGTGGATTTAACCACGACGCATGCCACAACAAGTTATGCGCTGCATGTAGAGGGACATACAATGGTATACCAGTGACCCCTTTATCGCTACCCAGGGCAGGCTATTGAAGGTTGAATGTCAAGATTGACCGCAAACGTCATCCCGCCCCGGACAACAGCCTGCGTCTACAGTGTTTGGACGCGAATGATCGTGTCCACTGTCGACCGCGCGCGTCGGAAGCCATACTGGGCTTCCGACAGATCTGGCCCAACGCTCGTCAGGGCGTAATGAGGCGGTAGTATCATTTTTTCGAGCAGCTTTCCCGTCTGATCCAGCATGCAGAGAGGCGCAACAACAAAGCCTCTTTCCAGCCTTTGGGTAACACGCCGCAGCGCAAACAGTCACTGAACAACTGCCGCAGCCTGCCCCCCAAAATCCCAAGAGGCTGAATTTCGGGATAAAAAGTATCCTATGTACCTCATAGTATAAACTCAAATTGTGCCAAGTTTCATTTGAATCTATTTAGTTTCGGCGTAGTGCGCGGCTAAGATACAGACCGATATACATTTTTTTAAATATACAGGTTTGGTTCAGTACCAAAGACAGAGTGCAAACCAAAAAAAAAAAAAAAAAACTTCAATATACAGAATTGGGCATGTTACAGTTTTATTATAATTATAGATTTAATTTTTGCATCGAACCAAAAAATGTGTACGTACAATGTAAATTTTATTAGAAAACAATAATATTTGATGTGAAGTTACTGACCATCAACGTTCACAAAGGCTGATGATGTGAATATAGCAGACTGGAACAGCCCAGTCCACATTTCGAGTCCCTCCCCCAGATCTATCGGTCTAGACGGCCGCTTGTAGAATATCCAATTAGCCTGCGGAACGGAAAGGATCGTAATGATATTAATCAGCAAGTACTGTACCGGAATACATTATAACATAGCCATGCTAATATATGTTGTTTTATTCTATAAACTTTTTGAACATGCAGAACTAAATTAATTAATTCGCATATGCTTCTTTGTAAATGTGTAGGTTAATGTCGAGGAAGCAAATATATAAATAAGTTCAAGCAGTTCCACAAAAGCACATTCAATTTTTGTTTATTTGGAACTGGAATACATTTATTAAATAAAAATATTTCATGCTCAATGCTCAAAGTGAATACGTAATTACGTACCTCTACTGCTGATTCCGAAGTTGCGTGCCGTAATATTATATCTAATGCTTGGACGGCGTCAGAAGGCGGCGTTAGAGAACTGGTGTTTTCATCCATAAAACTGTAATTTAAAAGGTTATAATTAATTTACAGTTTAATCTTAGCGTTTTCGTCGACAGCGCATAAATAATAGATTTAAGCACCGATACCCAATTGGTCGAAGGCGGAGCGCCGACTTTGTAACATCGTCGGCGGCGGCGGCGCAGGCGGCGCGTGCAGGACAAAACAAACAAAAAATTTTTTCAGTGTCGCGCGCCTACTTACCGTCATTGCGTTACGGTACGGGCACAGTCGCGTGCGTGCGGTAAACATGCGATTCCTAGTTTTGGAATCCTTATTAAATTTCCCTATTATATCTATTGCATGTATATACCAATTTTCATGCGTTAAACTTCAAAAATGACGGCTTTTCATACAAACTTCAGCTACTACCGTACATGGCAGTGAAATTCCAGTTCAACGCGTTCCAGCCATTCGGAATTAGTTCACAATTTCATAGGTTTTTTATTTGTAGCGCGGGCCCCTAATTATATTTTCAAAACAAATGTAGCCTAATTTACGCCTTATAGCATCAGCCATCTGCTAGTGATCGCGTTCAAATCAGTCCAGCCGTTTAGATTTTGTTCACTATTTCATAAGCTTTTCATTTGTTTTACGGATCCCTATTTATTTTTCCAAATTAATAGTTGCCTATGTTACGAAAAGTAAAATCACCTATCTGCTAGTGAAAGTCTCGTTCAAATCGGTCCAGCCGTTTCGGAGATTACCCGGAAAAAACAGACAGACAACATTTATAAAGGTTGTTTATTATTAGTATCGTGATTACTTTCGTATGCAATTTTGACATAACAAACAGACACTTAAGTGTATAGATAATTAAAAATAATCATTAAAGCTTACTGCAAAAGCCTTTTCAGGTCAATAGCTCCTGCCGCTTTAAGCGACACCTCAAACATATTTGTTTTTCCGCTCTCATACGTTATCGGCACCTACAAAAACAAAGGGTATGATTAATCAGTCAGAGATAACATAAACACTACGTTTTGAAAACAGTCATTGGTTTACGTGTACACAGTGCCTTAGAATGTTATTTCAACTATTAGCGCTTCCTAAGAAAAGATATCGCGTCACATAATGCCTCCGTGCCACTCAAACACCACTACTACGGCAATGCAAATCTAAGCTTATAATAAAACTGTAACCGGTCTAATCCGGTATATTTAAGATATTTTGAAAAAAAACTAGTACGCGTTCGATACTGGAAAAAAAAAATTTTTTTTTTTTGTCTGTCTGTCGTCTCATGGCCGCGCATCACGCCCATACTACTGAAAGGCTTCAAATGAAACTTGGCATGATTTGAGTCCTTACTACGAACGAAACATACGATACTTTTTAATGAAAATGAAATTCAGCACAGTTCCCTTGGGAGAGGAGATGAAAGTTAAAATGTGTATTTGGCAGTAGCTCATAATACTCGTAGTCCGATTTAATTAATTATTTTTTGTAAGAATGGATATATTTTCAAGTTTGTCTCGTAAATATTTACAACAACACAATCCTCAGTAAAATTGCCAAGTAACATGAAAACTGGAATGTACAGGACCCTTAGAAAGGACGGCTCGTCTCAAGCTGGGGTGCACACTTTATCGTAAGCATAGGCTTCGCGTCTGTAATTACATAAAACATATTTACCAAAAATTGATTGCGGGTGATGTTTTGAAAACTTTGTTTGTCGGTTTGTCTGTCTGTTTGTTTGAACATGCATGTCTCTATCTACTCCTCCTTATCTACAAGATGAATTTTCATGGAGATAGCTGGAGTTTAACTAGGAGCAAAATATTATTTTCAGAAGAGGCTTTATTTAATTAAAATTATCTCGCGGGAAATAAACTTATTTACATAAAATTGAATTTGGTTCCCCTAGAGGACCGAATGTCATGAACAATTTTTTTTAATTCGTGTTTTGATTTAAACGTTAGGGCTTAAAAAGCACATTTAAAAAAAACTTTAGGTGTTGCTCGTGGCTTTGATTGCATGCGCCCGTGGATATTACGTACGGTATAAAATAAAACTATGTGTATATACGAAAAATATGTTTCTGTCTGAGTATTTGTATACTTCACCTACACTTTTGCCTATGGTGCCTACGCAGAAGTAGGTAGGTAGACTGTCACAGCGGACCTATTTAAGTACACATAAATGGTCAATTACCTTTGGTGGTATACTTACGTTTTTAGCAAAACGCCCTTGGGCAGGGACTACGCTTAAGCGTTCTACGCTAAAGCAAAATTTGGCTTGATCAAACATTATTATGTGATTTTGGAAATTATTATTTTTGAATGTTTTGAAGGCTTGTGGCCAGAATTTTCTCTGGTTAGCCGGCCTGAACGCGACATCGTAGCGATACTAAAACAAAGATAATCTGGTTATTGCAGTCATTTGAACAAATGTTCATAAAGCAGAAAGGCATTGGGCAGTACAGATCTTGGCTTTGGGGTTCATGCGCGTACGCGTGGTATTAATTTTGATCATAATTTCATGGGATTTTTGGATGTTGCGCGGAACCCATATATTTTTTTCCAAAACAAATTAAGCTTCAGTTACGCTTTATAGCATCAGTTATCTGCCAGTGAAAGTCTCGTTGAAATCGGTCCAGCCGTCCGTAATTTTTTCACAATTCCATGGGTTTTTATTAGTGCGAAACACTAATTATTTTTCAAAAAAAAGTAGCCTTAGTTACGCCCAGTAATATCAACTATCTGCCAGTAAAAGTCCCGTTCAAATCGGCTCATCCGTTTCGGAGATTAGCCAGAACAAACAGACACAGTTTTTTTCTTTTTAATTTTTGTTATTAGTATCGAGTTTACATTAATATGCATTTAGTAAAAAAACTGTTATTTTGATATAACAGACACTTCAATTTTTATTAATTTGTATTGATAGAAAGATAGATGATTTTGAAAACTACTCGGTTGCCGTTTTTCACATGTTTCTGACACTTCAAAGTACTAGAAACCAGCACTTCATGTGCCAGTACTATCAGGGTATTACCATAAGAATAAGTAATAACTGAGGCATTACTAAGCGATGTTTCACTTATCGCTATTAAAAGAAGACGGAACAAAAAGAAAACAAGAAAAAACTACTTACAATGACTAATGGTTTGATTTTCAATCGTAGATAGTTTGTTATTAGTTCCATTTTGGTTGTCTGTACTGTAGTGCCAATTACCTTGGACGGTATTACATACCGACAGCCAGACTGGGACTGTAGCCGTAGCTGTAGACCAGATGTACTGGGTATTGCGTCAGTCACTGGCGGCGGAGTGGGTGTGCCTACTTCGTAATATTCTGATATCGGATTCTGTGTGGTGGTCGTCGATGATAAAACTTTAGATTCCGGAGAAAACTTCGGATTTGTATCCGGAGTAATTGTCATGCTTATTTTTCTTTTACGTCGATTTCTGTTCGGAGCTCTGGATAAACCTAAGCCGGCACTCTCCAAATCTCCCTTTGCCTTCAGTGAAGCGCATATTGGAGGCTGGTCATCGTCTTTTGATGATGGACCTGGTAATTCTGTTCGTTTCTTAGATTGGGTTTGATTACATTTTTGTTTTGCCGTCTGGACAGCTGCTTGCATATGTAATGATGGAAACATCTTAAGACTTAGAATTTCAAGGTCGTTGTCTCTAAGGTTTCCGCTTGAGTTGGCTCCTACAATACAATACAATATGAGAGTTCAGTTCTGGGCTAATTGAAAAAGATAGTTCTACAAAACTAGTTGATAGGACTCTATACGGAATTACTGATTTTCAGTAAACAAAATCCATTGAACGTTGAGTCGAGGGGCTTTCGGGACCAGGAGCGCGGTCCCAAAAGCCACCTTGAATCGTGGAAAGCGTATTGCAAAAAATAGGCTGTTGTTTGTGTATTTAGATGCTACCATTAAATGTTTTTAACTTCGCTTGAAAACTTTAGTAAAACTTTACTAAATAAAGACGAGTTTGGGGATATTGGAATTGCATTATCACACCTTCAGCACAACTTTGAGGCCGGTCAGTCGTCGTCATGTCGTCCACATCATCATCTACTGCCATGTCTTTGTCTTCTGCAATAAAAAATATATTTTAAATATCTGTAAATCTAAATATACTGATCAAGTATTTGGTTTTATTTTATACTACGAAAATGGCAAGCACGCGTACGGCCCGTCGTCTGCGTCTGATGAAAAGCGGGCTCACTAGCTGCAATATCAGGTTTATCACTAGCGTGCTGTGAATTCACTGTGCTAGCAGCATATTTCTGCCAGCACAGCGTTGCCTCGAGCAACTCACGAAACCTTATGCACCGAAATACATCATGAGTTGTAGTCAAATAACCCTACTCCGATGTACCTACTAATCGCAGTAGTGTTATTCGATCACGGTCCTCAAATGGCTGGCGGTCATTTCAACCACACGGCCATCACGGCTTACATGACCGATTCTCATGAAATTTTGTGTGCATATTGGGTAGGTCGCAAATGGCTAGGTCGATTTCGCTATTTTTTTTTTGTCTTTATTACTCTTAGTAGAAGATTCTTATGAAAATAAAATTTGAAAAAAGAATCGATATATTTTTTTATATCGGCATAAACTAATGGACCTTTGTTCGGTAGTTTATTTGTCTTAAGAATACAGGACAACGTCTGTCGGTACAACTAGTGAATGTATATTCTACGAAACAATAAAAGTACTTTTATTGTTCGTAGTGCGTATCAATAAAAACTAATTTCTTGTCGGATTATTCATGCAATATGTAGGTATGTAGCGTCCGAACTCTTAAGGCTTTTGACATCAGCCAGCTTCATGAAATTTCGGTACTGTGCTCAAGCAAGAAAAACTTGCGACTATGTATGCCAAAGCATGAAAATTTTTATGAAAAAAATTTGTTCCACTTTTCATCGGCGCAGCGCTGTTCATTATCCCATACAAAAATAGTCGAAAGCGATACAAATTAATAAGAAGTTGAAAGTTTTGTTGCTAGGGCTAAATTCAAACATTTACTGTCATATTTTCCATACATATTGAAGAAGCGATGTAATCGTATTTATTTAAGCATGAATCCAGTGGTGATCATGTAGCGATACAAAAATGGCCTAAATGCCTGTATTGGTATGCCAAATATAATTTATGTGAAAGCTAGTTAATTGTGCCTATTCTAAGTTCTACAGCGTGTACTATATACCTAAGTCGATAAAGCTATGAAAAACTCTGAGCATGGAATTGTTCTTCTCAAAGAATATAGTGCTATCTGCGCGAAGCCGGAGCGGATCGCTAATAAAACGAATAAAGTTACCTAATTCGTAGATTTCTTGCATTTTTCGAAGTCAGAATGTTTGTTGTTGAAGTTGGAAAACAACTGCATACAAAATCTGAAATTACTGACGAAATAATCCAACATCACATCAACTATTTGCATAAGTACCTACCTAACTTCCTTTAGCTTTTCCCTACGGCTTCAGCCGCGCAGTCACATTATAGCTGTATAGTATATGTCACTCATGGATAGTGTTAAATGTAATTGTTTTTGGATACTCAATAGGTAAATATTAATAACAAACAGCATTAATATTATCTACATCCTTATAGTGGCGGGTTTACACATTTCCCAAGTAAGTAATAGGCTTGTAAAGGGTACAAATTGTGTAGCTATACCTACGTATAGCTGCACAATTTTGAAACGTCGAGGTAAATAAAATGTAATAGCATTCTTCTTCTTCTTCCTTAGTATGGCAATCAATCCCTTCAGGGACTATTTTTGCCAGTGTCGAGTGTCAGAAAAATAAATTTATGTCACACAGACCTAGCTAACACAGACCTAGGATTTTTTTTTGTGCTAAGGTCAAGTGTAACCAAAACGACCATTTTTTATTTTGCTGCTACGTCAACATGACTTCAGAAGAATGTTCACAACCATAGATTTAGACTGACAAAAAAATATATCCCAGGTCTGTGTTCACAACCGTCATACAGAATAAGCCCACAGTAGGTAGAGGTACTTACGTCATCAATATATTGTTAAAGCCCACAGACCTAGGTTTTTTTTCTAAATCTATGTTAAAGCCAACGACCTAGGATTTTTTCGCGTTAAACCGTCCATAACTCACACCTTAGCATAAGGACTTACGCTAGTTCTTATTCCTAAGCCTCACCCAAGAGAATACAACCGCTACGCTAGAAGCCTCACACCCAAAGTATATTCTCCTTGCTCACACCACACAGTATATTAATCTTTGATTATATACTGACAAGTATATAATCAAAGTATATTATCTACTATGTCTCTACCATATATTCAAAGGTCTTACAATCCAACAATTTGATTGAAATTGAACAAAACTAATCATTCGGTATATTTATGATTTAATGTGTCTCACCGTCCTCCATTGTTAGTGAATCTAAGTCTCGGTGAAACACAGGTATTCCTGAAACAATTATAAATGTAAACATTAATAAGGTAGCCTATAGCTCAGAGTAGATAATATACTACGTACAACCTATAGCCACAGAGTACATAACCGCCTATAGCAACTTGCAAACCCAGGGATATGACCAACTAGTTGCCAACCCAGTTGTTTATGAGGACTCACTGTGCTAGCAGCATTACTACTAGCGCAGCGTATCCTCGTGGAGCACCGGCAACCTTATTTCGGCAACCTTATTTACCGCAAAAACACGACACTAAGTAGTTTTATTTGCCTGCGGTCTTTTGTAAGGTGGCGATACAGTGCCCAGTCGGGCGGCTGCAAATTTAACAAACGAATCTTAACGTTCTTGAATTTATGAAAACATTATAAAAGACATCCTACGAGAAAATGGCCGATGAGATGTAGTTAGTAAGTTGAGTTATGCGCACTGCGCACTGTGCTTTATTGATATACACTATATCTATGAGATTCCTACCCCATTCCACTGCCTCCCGCCTCCTACCTCCCCAACCTGTAAATTAGGACATCTAGGACGTTGCAGATACATGCGCAAACTGCGCAGATCTGATACCTAGGTTGACCTAGTTTAAGCACTATCAATCAATAAAGGACATAGGACATTAGTGCGCAAGTCAATAGCTGCAGTTTCAGTTTGCCGTTGCAGCATCTCAAAACCGATGCAACCAAGATGGCTTCTATCGAATCGATATATTTGGTAAAACAATATATTTGGTTTGATATCCCTTAGGACATTAGTGCGCAAGTCAATAGCTACAGTTTCAGTTTGCCGTTACAGCATCTCAAAACCGATGTAACCAAGATGGCTTCTATCGAATCGATAAATTTGGTAAAACGATATATTTGGTTTGATATCCCTTAGGACATTAGTGCGCAAGTCAATAGCTACAGTTTCAGTTTGCCGTTGCAGCATCTCAAAACCGATGTAACGGAGATGGCTTCTATCGAATCGATATATTTGGTAAAACTATATATTTGGTTTGATATCCCTTAGGACATTAGTGCGCAAGTCAATAGCTACAGTTTCAGTTTGCCGTTGCAGCATCTTAAAACCGTAACCGATGTAACCAAGATGGCTTTTATCGATTCGATATTGGTAAAACGATATATTTGGTTTGATATCCATTTGATGAAAAGGTTTTGCGACCCAATCCTTTTAACCGTCGTCGCACATTCCCTACTATTCTTATCAAAGTAAATTAACTAGTATTCCCAGATAGCGATCCGCATCCGCCATTATAATATTCACTGTCCCTCTGCCAAAATAGTATGTTCCTAAAAGCAATAATTCGACGCTTAAATGCTTTCGTCTCTTTTTTTTCTGTCACTGAAGCAACCTTAAACTTCGGATAAAACGATCCTGTACCTGACCTGACTGACTGAATGTTCAGATTTTGTATTGTTTTAAAAGAGGGAATACTTTGAAACTAACCCGTATTTTATTGATGTCAAGATTTAATATTAGACTTATTCCTCGAAGAGTTCGCTTTAGGTTTTGGGACAGCCTGTATACAGTTGCTTGACATTTCAAACCTGCATTTTTTTTATTTAATTAACAAATAATTGTAACGGTGGTAAATATCGCAAGTCGTAAGTGCCATCGCAATCGGTTATTGTCTAGATTTTACCAGATCTGTATATATAAAAGAAGAGGCTGACTGACTGACATATCAACGCACAGCCTAAACGGCTGGGGGTACAGACTTGAAATTTTGACAGTACGTACCTTTCATGACGTAGACATCCACTAAGATAGCATTTTCGGAAATTCCACCCCTAAGGGGGTAAAATAGGGGTTGAAAGTTTGTATGATAATCCGTCGTTTTTGAAGTTAAACGCATGAAAATTGGTACTTGGCCTTTCAGTTAAAAATAAATAAATATGTATTTCAGGATTTTTGGAAATTCCACCCCTGAGGGGGTAAAATAGGGGATGAAATTATTGTATGAAAATCCGTCAGTTTTGAAGATTAACGCATGACAACTGGTAAATAATAAAAATAAATACTAGAACATGTATTAGAAGACAAATTTATTTAAAAAAGGCGTTGCACTAGAAAATCTTAGATGTAGGACCACTAATTGAATAATGGTTTGCACAAAGAAAAGTCATAAGTTGTGTATGTACTTGCTGGATTTCATCATATCAGAATAATAATTATGTACGGGATCGAAGGATTGATAGCGGCCATTTTGAGACCTAATAGAAGTCATAAAAAATTGAAACAAAGTGGGTAAGAATAAATCGATAGAAATTATGAGATTATTTGAAATAAACCCTATTTCAATAAATACATTTCTGAATGAAATAAATAAGGATTCGTAATATTATTATAATTTTATCAAGTGCAGCAAATACCTACTTTAAAAAATCTTTTCACAATGTAAGAAAAGTAATTCGCAGAAGAAAGAAAGTTAATTTAATGCAAATGAAGACTCACCCAAGGATTGAACACCGCCTCACGATAAGATGAAATCCAATAATAATTTCCCGGTACACATAAAAGTACCGTACAATGACAGCACCTGAGATGAAATGGACGAGATGATGGTGGGCAAGTTATAGATTTAAGTTATGCGCAGTGCGCAATGTACCTTACCTACACTATTGATTTGTACGCACCTGTTGCTTTATTACTTATTCTTATGTATGCATATTGCCTAGTCCATACATGCCACTGAGCTCTCCCATTACGTAGGTATACTGTTTTTTTATACCACTAAGTTGACACAAAAGCGTACGGCCTACCAGAATGGTAAGCAGCCACCGTAGCCTATAGCCGATCACTAACGCGTTGCCAACCCTGTTGTTGTTGAGGACTCACTGTGCTAGCAGCATCACTACTAGCGTAGCGTATCCTCGTGAGCAACCTTATTTACCGTAGAAACACAACACTACATCAAAGTAATGTTATAGTCGAACCCGAAAATAACAACATCGTTTATAACGACAGATCGACTATAATAGTCGCCTTATAATAGGACCTTGCCGGTTGGCAAGGTCCGGGCCGAATCCGTAATAACATCCCACAGCTTCCCACCTTTGATAAAGCATCCCATCTATAACATCGGATACAGCGAAATATCGCTTAGATTTAGAACGACGAAATTTTACTGTTAACTTTATTATCTACTCTGAGGCTATAGCGACCAACTGTTCTGCTTGTACCAGCAAAATAAAACAAAACGTACAATATTCATACTTATATTTTTTTTAAATTATTCCTTAAAACTGAAAGAGCATCGATTGCCATAACCAAAACAAGAAGAAGAAAGACCACAGACCACTGTGTGTTGATGGGAGGACCACAGAGAAAATATAATAATGGCAGCGGCACGTATGAAGCGCGACCTAAGAAGCATTTACTAAATGGATCTAATTTTACTGTAAACATGGAAATTTAAAAGTAAATTTTATGTGTAAAACTTGAAACGTTTCATGGTTAAAAAAAAGAAAAGGGACGATAAAAGGTATTTAAAGACATGAGTGATGAAGTGCACATTCCAGTGTTCGATGCTCTATTCGTAGTTTTAACTAAAAATGGCTTATTTCAACGCCGGCAATGAACATTCTGAACATTACTGTGAACTAGTTGATGATAATATTGTTGATGATTTGTCGATAGTACCTCTTGGAAAGGATAGTTTTGGTAAGTAGCTTGTAAATGGTGTTATAAACTCGAATGCGTGGAGTTGGTTGTGGTATTGTCCTAGAAAACAAAAATGTGAGTTTTACTAAGGTTTGGTTTCTTCTATTTCAGCGATATGCGAATTGTGTGGTCGTGTAGGTCGTCGCGGGCAGTTCTATACACGAAACAATAGATTTTGCTCGTTACGATGTCACGCGAGTAATACTAGAAGAAAACACTGCAACTGGAGGTTCAGACTGATGGAGGGAGCTGAACATATGGAAGGAATGATCCCTCTGGAACCATTGCCCCAACTCCAACAATGGCAGGCCACTCTCAATGACTTGGAGGTACTATCTGCATTGGTTTTATGACAGACCACTATCACATTTCACACTAATATTTTAAATGCGAAAGTTTGTTTTGGACGTGTTTGTGCTTGTACCCTCTTCACGTCTCAATGGCTGAATGGAGTTGTATTGTATGAATGTATGAAAGTTGGAATTGAGGTAGCTTAAAAACAGGATTAACATAGACACTTTAATTGTGTGGATCCGAGGAATGGGAAAAACAAATACTTGGCAATGGCTAAATGGATTAAAATTAAATTTGGAATGGAAGTAGATTATAGGGCCGACCCAAAAAATAGTTTAATATAGCTTTTTTTATCATTAGATGTTGTGTATGTTTAGTATGTTTTGTTGCTGAAGAGTTAAAGAACTTAATAGAAAGTGCACAAATATTTGACATGATCTTTTCGGAATGTAAATGGTATTTGCATGTTGGGTTGCCAAATGCTTACAGATCAGGGCAACGCAGCTGCAAACAAGTCTCCAGTTGCCATGGAAACTATCCAAGATGCTAGTTTCGAAATAATTGAAAACCCCCATATTCAGCAGATGGAGCTCCTAGTAATTTTAATTTATTTCCTTGGCTGAAGGAACACTTCATAGAAAAAATTTAGGGTGATGAAGAAGTGATAGCAATATTATAATATGGGTTTTTTTAGGGTCCTAAAAAAAATATAAATTTTTTTTGCATTGTTTAGCTAAATGAGGAGGAGCTATTAAGTAGAAAAATAAAATTATATTTCTGTCTGATATAATCATTCTCACTACTTTTTGAATGGCTTTCATATACACTGAACTTCACAGTCCCTGTATACCAATATAATGATTGCGAGTAATAAAATTAATATTGAAAAAAAAAAAGGTCTTGACCACATTATCTTTAACTTTTTGTATCTGTGCAAGTAGTAGTTTCAGAGAGGAGGCACACCAAGGTTGCCTACTTAAAACCCTGAGCTGTAGATGTGCAGTGCCTCCATAGTACATATGATTTCAGACAAGTAACATTATTGTCATAGAATTAATACAATAAGCATCATATTTCTAGAACTATTCACTGTAATGTAGTGTTGACTTGAAGAAAGGGTACATAAGGGACAAATGGGAAGCATAGGAACATCACACTAAAGAAAGATGTGTATTTATTTGTCCACAGTCTGTTTGTAATGTACTGCCTCTACCAATATCAATGGGAGATTGTGTTCCCTCTTTTGCTGCATTCAAGACCAAGCATTGGCATATGTGTTTAAGATGCAATTTAATGTTATTCTTTTAATATTTTACAGGCTGGTCCAATAAAACAGTCAGCTGCATTAGTAGCAAACAGCTATGAGTGGAAAGATGAGCTGTTTGGCTGTGACTTCCTTGCTGCACCGGTCAGCCTCTTCAAGCATGCACCTTTACATGAAATGTGGGATAATACATTTGAGGGTATGAAAGTGGAAGTGAAAAACACGGATTGTGAAAATAATTCAGAAAAGCTTAGTGATTATTTTTGGGTTGCAACTGTTTTAAAAGTAAGTGTTTTGGTTTTGGTCTTTATGATTTATGTTAGCCAGTAAAATTACATTGAATAAGAACCAAACATTCATCCTCAACTCTGGGACATATATTTAGTACATAGATGGTAAACTCACAAAAAAAACAGCATTATAGTAGTTGCTGTTGACTTTGCAATTAAATTGCTGACTGTATTAGGAAGGGTGTAGTAGGATAGTAGTAGTGCCCTCTTTACCCAGGGTAATACTTTGAGGTGCTCCAGAACTTGTTTTACTCACCACAGCAACAAAGTAAATTTCTATTTAAACTGGCTAATTCATTGCATCCTACAACTGACTGAATGGGAGAACCATTATCAATGGATTGTTATTTTAGCTCATGGATAATGTAAAAGAGAGTATTTTTATTTAGTTATCCATTACAGCGACAATGTATTACTTGATAATTATATTACTAGTGTGTATACATTAATTCACTGTTTTATACAGGTAAAAGGGTACATGGGGTTACTTCGTTATGAAGGTTTTGGCAGTGATGACTCCAAAGATTTCTGGGTTAACTTGTGTTGTGCTGAGGTACACCCAGTAGGATGGTGTGCCACGCGCGGGAAGCCCCTCATACCCCCAAGAAGCATTGAAGACAAATACACAGATTGGAAAAAGTTTGTCATTTAAATTTTTATATTGGATCTCTGTCCGCGTAAACACATAGTCCTAAGATAAAATATGTAGCCTTTGTTGTCCGGTATTGAGTAGCATTAATTTCATAAAAAAATAATTAAATCATTGTAGCTCAGATAACTTTTTAAGATTTAAGTGATTAATAACCTAAATAAATAAATGACAATTGAAAATTTATTCAGTTTATGGTTCAATAAAGCATATGGCGCATGTCAGACTTTTCCACCGGTTCAGAAAAAACATCAGAAGAACTGGCAAGAAACAGTGCTATAGCATTATAGATTATTACAGTGACAATACTAGCTAATAGTATTTTTCCGTGGAGTCTTGTGGAATAAGGACATCTTGTACTGCAGTAATTTTATTATTACTATTTGGTTTAATACATTTTATGTATTTTCAGGTTTTTAGTAAAGCAGTTAACGGGCGCACGCACATTGCCAGCAAATTTCTACAATAAACTGAATGACAGCCTCGTATCGAGGTTCTCAATTGGGTCAGTAATGGAAGTTGTTGACAAAAATAGGATCTCACAGGTTAAGGTAATTAACAATTTGATTTACAAAAAAATTGATATATATATATATATATAAAAGAATCTAGAGTATTAGAGCTTTTACGCACAATCGGCTGCTTAGAATCCTAAAACTATTGACAATTATGTTGTCCAATCGACAGTGCATTAAAGTTGAAGAATCTTTTCAATGTTATACTTAAACAAAAATGGAATGCATTCATGCCAGAATGACATTTGTTAACAGGTAGCTAGTGTATGCGAGATTACTGGAAAGCGGCTGCACGTGAAGTATTACGATAGTTCACCAGAAGATAATGGTTTCTGGTGCCACGAGGATTCCCCTTTGATCCATCCGGTGGGCTGGGCGTTCCGAGTGGGCCACCCTTTAGACGCGCCACAAAGCTACATGCAGAGAGTCGCGGCCGGTCGTCTGTTGCCTTGCGACACCACACCAGACATGTTCTACAAGTATCCCAACAACGAGCCGCCGCTTTTTTCGGAAGGACTGAAGCTCGAAGCCATAGACCCTTTGAATTTGTCGTCGGTGTGCGCGGCGACTGTGATGCAGATTCTAAACGAAGGGTACATGATGATCAGGATAGACTGCTACCCCGCAGACGCGTCGGGCGCAGATTGGTTTTGCTATCATCAGAGATCGCCGTGTATATTCCCTGTCGGGTTCGCTGCGGCAAACAATATTCCCTTAGTGCCTCCTGCCGGGTATGTTACTGTTTTTCTATGCTTTATTGTTACGGGATTTGCGCGTCATTATCATCGGGTGACGTGACACGTCTATACCCGTAGAAAAATGTCACACTCAATGTCGTGTCTTGTGCAAGACCTTAAATTACAGGCATATTCAAACTTTAATAGTATTTGCCATTGATAATTTTATTGTTCTTCCAAATCATTAATAAATAATGCTTGATGTCGACATAGTATTATGTATATCTCAATTCGGGCGTAATTTTTAGTTAAACTGGTAGAGATAAATTTAGGAATCCCAATATTTTTGTAATCTAACAACCAAATTACTTGTGACAGAAAGTTATGATAGATATCGTTCTGGATATAATGCATTAGGCATAGTATTAGTAGGTGATAAACGTGTTCGAACTCAGGTTCTCGGTGGAGGAGTTCAAGTGGGATAGGTACTTGAGCGCGGGGGGAGCGGGGGCGGCGGGTCGGTCGCAGTTCGCGGCGCGGGGTCACGTGGTCTCGCACGGGTTCGTCGCCGGCATGCGGCTGGAGTGCGCCGACCTCATGGACCCTCGCCTCGTCTGCGTCGCCACAGTCGCCCGCGTCGTCTCTGATCTACTCAAGGTACATATTACACCTTACAGAAGACCGCAATCACTGCCTACTTTGATGTAGTGTTGTGTTCCTGCGGTAAGTAAGGTTGCCAGTGCCCTAAGAGGATACGCTGCGCTAGCTAGTAGTAATGCTACTAGCTCAGTGAGTTCTTATCAACAATGTGGTTGGGAACGCGTTAGTGATACCCCTGGGTTTGCTAACGGCTATAGGCTACATAAAACTAAATTGTGTACCTGATTCTTTATAAATGTGTTATGTATCTGATGTTGAAGAACCAAATAAATAAATATTATATGACATTTGTGTACACCGGCAACTACCCTGTCTCATAATCCATTCTCCAGTCACTAGCCAGGCTGTCTGGAAGAGATCACATCTTGTGATAAGGCCGCCAATTGTACCGATATGCATTGTATAATTTATTTTGTTTTGTTATTACTAATTCTGGTGTACAATAAAGAGTTATTTTTCTTATCTTATGACTTTTTATAGGTGCACTTCGACGGGTGGGGAGCGGAGTACGACCAGTGGCTGTGGGCGCACAGCACGGACGTGTACCCGGTGGGCTGGGCGCGGTGCGTGGGCCACCGCCTCGAGGGCCCGCTGCCGCCGCCGCCGCGCAAGCCGCCGCCCAGGCACCCAAGACCCACGCGCCGGAAAAAGAAACACATACGTAAGTACAATCACCAACCAGACGTTGTCAGTCTGTCATCTGATGGGCCCAGATTCAAAACACGACCTGTACCAATGAGTTTTTCTAAGTTTAAGTACAGTGATTAATCACACCATGAGCTTTTAAAAAGAGAGTGGGTTTTCCCATTTTAATTCCAGCCGCCCGACTGGGGACTGTACCTCGTCCTTATAGAAGACCACAGTGAAATAACACTACTTGATGTAGTGTTGTGTTTCTGCGGTAAGTAAGGTTGCCAGTGCTCTACGAGGATACGCTGGGCTAGTAGTAATGTTGCTGGCACAGTGAGTCCTCATCAACAACTTGGTTGGCAACCCGTTAGTGATACCCCTGGTATTGCTAGCGGCTATAGGCTACGGTGAATGCTTACCATCAGGTGGGCCGTATGCTTGTATGCCACCTTAGTGGTATAAAAAAAAATGTACGAATACACCCCCGACTTTCGCGCAGCAAAAGAAACATATGTATGACATCAAATGTCATTATAAGTATACGTAAGTCAATAAACCGGGATCACTGACGTTACCCAAAAAGCTAAACTAAAATGGGATTGGGCTAGCCACGTTTGCTGGATGTCAGACAACTTATTGGTTAAAACCAAGACATTCTGGTCACCACCTATCGGACGCTGTCGTCGTGGCAGACCAAAGCGCAGGTGGCGAGAAAACAGCTAAATAGAATAGAATAGTATTTCATAATAACTATCAGTCCATTGGTCAAATCAAGTAGGGCGCGCTTCCCGGCTTTTGTTGTTGATTTTGTTGTAACAAATTTTCGTTCCAGTTCACGTCACTCCCAAAGATTCTAGAAAAGCGACAGAAGGATGTTACACATAAACAAATACTAATGAAAAATGATTACGGTTTTTAATCCAAGATTAAAATACTGGATTTGGGGAAATTTTTCCAATGTTTTTTCAAGATTATCGTAACATACTTTTAATTCTTATTTCTCCAGCAAATAAATCAGCTGTTCAGCCGCCGAACACCACAGAGGAAAGTTCCCAAAACTCTGACATGGGCGATACGAAGAGCCTGTCTCCTCCCACTAGTGTTTCCGAGACCTCCGTCAGCACGGAGCCGCGGACGGTAGTGACCAACAAGATGGATATCGATGTACCGTCCAAGGCCGTCAATCCGCCCGAGGAACCGCTTGAAGATGATACCAATGAGGACTATTTGGTAAATTGATATATTCGCCTTATTCTTGTGTATCCTTAGGGTTCACCTCTCGTGAAATTAAAATCATACCTAACTATTATTTGTTTTGATTCGTAGACACCGCATATAACATCAAAAATTGATGTTGCAGTGTCTCAGTTAGATTACATATTTATATTCATTATCGAATAGTGAAATGAATGTTATGTTATACATCAGCGTTAATTACATTGCTAAACAATGACACCAAATAAATGTTATCGGTATATTTCAATTTAGTGATGATATACAAACTAATAATAATAATATATTTAATGCAATTTGATTGTTATTTCCCTTTTTCCTTGCAGATGTTGCCCCTGGAGACGTCCGAAGACTACAACCAGGATACCTCGCAGTTCTCCCCGGAGCCGCCCGTGGAAGCATCAGCCAAGGTGATTCCTAGGCTAATCAACACTACAGTACCCTTAGATGTACTCGGCTCAATGGACCCAGAAAACTGGAGCACAGCCGACGTAGCCAAGTTCCTCACAGTCAACGATTGCCAACCTTACTGTGTTAACTTTAGCCACATCACTGGGCCTATGATGCTCCAATTGTCAAAAGACGAAATCATTGAACTTTTAGAAATGAAAGTAGGGCCCTCTCTCAAAATATTTGATCTAATACAACAATTAAAGTGTAAAATTAAACAACCTCAGTGTAGATTATTAAGTAGTTTTAAGTAATTCACCGAGCTTCTTCCCAACACGTTGATTAAATTCAATACTTACGTACTTGGCTGAATGTAAGAGAATGTATTTTAGAAAACTGTGGCCTTCAAAGCGAATGTTCTTCCGAAAGCTTGTTTTATGGACGTGTAGTAAAGATGCTCGCACTAAGAATAAGTGGATATCAAATATTTGGTCTCTACTTATATCCTATGATATGTCTATTTGGATATCTACTTTAAGTCGCTTATAGTGTATAAAAATAATGTAAAAACCCTCATTGCATTAAAGTCCCGCCTATTTTAGACTAAAGCCACCGGTTTTAAAACTTGGGACATAATTTTATATCAGATTTAGGTATGTAACAGTTAAGTCTTTGAAAATACAGCCTATACAGGTAATTATATTTATTCTTTATAGTGTGAATGGCTTGTGATTTCTTTTAATGTGACTGAACTTACGAGGTGCAAGGAGTATTATTTAGTATAATTTCAAGTATCTATCTTTAATACTATAAAGCTGTAAATTAGCTATGTGTATACATTAGATATGCAAGAAAGAATTGCCACGATAGGGTAGGGAGTCCTCGAACTTGTGTCTCATATGAAAACGGTTTCCTAGTTCCAGGCCTGCGGTACAAATTAAAACCTGCCATACTTTAATTCCAAGAAGTCATGGGGTCTAGTGGGATACGGGATTAATGTACGTCTCTCAGGCGGTTATCGAAATTTTCGAATTGCACGATAACGAAAATCACGACTCCATATTATTATTATCCCAACTCAATTAAAAGCAATGTTAACGTTTCCTTTGGCATCTAGTCTTTTATTCTTATATTAAAATAATTGAACATTACAATCGACACAAAACGCTTATTGGCGTTAAATATATTATTACTTTATTGACAGCTAATTCAGCAAAGTTTTATTGAGTGTGTGTGTGTGTGTGCTAACGTTGAAACAAGAAATCTGTTGTGTTGCCATGCCTCCAATATCATTTGACTCTTGAAAACAATTAAATGGTGCTTGTCGGGAAATGGAGAGGTTTCTATATTTATCTGAGGATTTGGTATACAGGGGGTGTAAGTAGCGTTAACATTTTGACATCGGAAATAGATTGTAATTATGGCCTTTATTGCGCGCGTACAATTTATCTTTTACGCATATGCAACGCTGCCAGTTTTAGTTAATCGCACTGTAACATTTAAAAGGGGTTCTTACCACGGTTTGGAGGTTTTGATAATTCAAATTTTATGTCAGTGATGTAATGAGTAACAGTGTAATTTCTGTTTTTTGTTTAAAAGAGTGGTATGTAGAAAACTGCAACTTATAGTGATGTACGTTAGAATCAGAACCAAAAATTGTTTATTCAGTTTAGGCCCTAATAAGATACTTATGAATGTCTACTTTACCGGAATTACGTGGTAAAAGCATAATATGATGAAATCAGACTTTGAGATAAGACATGAGGCGTGTGATCTTAAATCTTAATCGGAAGAAGGTAACGACAGTGACCTTATTGTCTTTATTGGACGTATATATAATGCTGATATTTGGATCTTACCACTGCACTAAATACGGTGTGCACTAACAAAATTATAATGACTTAGAATCGAGCAATGGAGGATTTTTGCGAATAAATGTAACGCCAAATACTAGTGATACTGTTTTATTTAATGATTTCGATTGATGTGTAATTAGTTTAACGTAACACCGATTTTTTTGCGATCGTTAATCATTCCGAAACGACCCGTTTGTTTTGTTAATTAGTAAATCCTTTTCAAATGAAGTTAAACGGAACCGAAATCACTGTGTAAACAAATCTGTGAACTTTAATTATTTTATATTAGAAAATACAATATAATTATTATATTATAAAATTATTTATAACATCATTGATTGCATTACATCGTATTACGCAGTACGAAACGCATATGTAACAGAACGTATCACGTTGATAGTTTGAATGTTCTGTATTAAATGCATGTCAAATGTACATAATCTGTGTTTTATTATTATTATCTGTGTTGCAATTGCATTGCGAGACATCTTTTGTTTTCTTTTTATTCTATCTTTTCTTTTTCCAATAATAATATAAATAAATCTAAAATAAAAATAAATCTTCACGCCTTCCCACAAGGGTACCCGAAGTGGTAGGCAGAGATGTACAAAGGCAACTTATTGCAACTCATTTTATGCCGAAGATAATTTAGTGCCAAACGTGACAGACGGTGAGCCCGTCGCCGTCACCTTCCTATTTCCTTCAATTACTTCTCAGACGTACATTAGTACGTAATGTTTGTGTGCTTAAATCTTTTTGATACATTGAAATTAGATACATTGTTTTTTGTCACTAATTGAGGGTGAGGCACAAATGAAAAAGTACATTTTTATGTTGGACGGATGATTTAATTTTATTTAACTTTAAAGAAAAAGCTTTTAAGCTAAATTGCTTTAGTCACCAGCATATTTCTTTATTTGTATTTATATCTTGGATTACTTGAGTTGTTATTAATCTGAAAAATAATAAAAACAACTTCAATTTTATCATTTGCACAATCATTATTCAACTATCGAGTTGTGGAATGTGCAATTTTCATCCTCTACATTAAGTAGAGGATGAAAATTGCACACATTGATTATAAATGGATGGATGTTTGTTACTCGTCCATGCAAAAAATACTACGGATTTGGAAGAAATTTGGAAACCAGATGGTATATAACCTGGATTAAACACATAGGGTATTTTTTGTTCCGGAAAAATTTTAGGTGTCTGGGATTCTAAGCTCAACGTGGACGAATTCGCGGACCGAAGCTAGTATTATAAAAAGGCATAGAAAGGCTGAGGGAAGCACACTAACGCCTAGTTACTTGAGGTGGCGATGATTACAAATTCAAAGTAAATTTAAAAGTATCATAAATCATGTTTTACCTCATGGTATGCACCTGCACTGTCGAGGCATATAACACACAACACATTATGTGTCCTGATATCTGAGCGTGACATTTGTGGTATTCAGAACACCAGTATGTCTCACACATACCACTAAGTTCACACGCAGCTGGAATACAAAAAAAAAACCAATATTATTATTTTCAGATAGATTCAAAGAATGCCATCACTTTTGTTATACAAAGGGTATACTAGTTTTACGCATTGCATTGAACTAATCATATTCGAAAAACGTCTACGAGAACACGGTAGCAAGAACATCTTTCGTCGAAAGCGATAAGAATACGCAGTCTAAACTAATTCGAGTGTTCCTGCTAAGGCTGCAACACAGTATACGTTATTTCGCTTAAACATTTTTTGTTGAAGCAACGGCCTGTCATCTGATGGGCCCAGGTTCAAATCTTGGCCTGTACCAATTAGTTTTCTAAGCTTATGTACAGTGGTTAATCACACCATGAGCTAAAAAAAGAGAGGTAGGGCGAATTGGGGTCTTCCGTGGGTTTTCCCATTTATATTATTGGAGCCGCCCGACTGGGGACTATACCTCCACCTTTCAGAAGACCGCAGTGTAATAACACTACTTTTATTGTTGTGTTGTGTTTCTGCGGTAAGTAAAGTTGCCAGTGCTCCACGAGGATATGCTGCACTAGTAGTATGCTGCTAGCACAGTGACTGCTCATCAACATCAGGGTTGGCAACTCAGTGTGCAACACTCAACTCTTAGTGATATCCCTAGTATTGCTAGCGGCTATAGACTACGGTAACTGCTTACCATCAGATGGGCCATATGCTTGTGTGCCACCTTAATGGTGTAAAAGAAAAGTAATATACGAGTTGCCAAATGTTAGATACTGGAACAATTTATTTCATGCTCTTCTACTATAACCTTTGAATGGTAGCCAACTACAAAAGTGAATCTCAATACAAAAATTATATCAAAGAATGAAGATAAATATATTTTACATTTTTCGTGGCCATTATTTTGACAGACTTTGAGCTCTGGTGCTAACTCCCTAGCACTGGTGACGTAAAATGTTCGGAGGATGTCTATTCTGTGTGCTCCTGACATGCTTCTCTCCTTTTGAGCCGAAACGTGTAAATGGCGGGAGAAAACACACCTTTTATTCTTTATATTTACCACTAGGATACTGAAAAAAAAACAATATCGGTATAGAGTTTCTTGACAATATGCTGTGGTGGCAGTAAGGAGGAACGCTCACCATCAAGTGGGCCGTATCTGTACGCTTAAATGATGCGTTCGTAGTGAAAAAAACTATTCCTGACTCATATTAACTATTCCGGTCAACTAAAATTTAGTGCAGGTATATATAAATATTGTGCTTACCCTAAAACACAAGGATCGAACGTTAAACTAGCTGGGAAGTTTCTTGGAAATGCTAATTTTGCTTCTTTTATTATTTGAGCATATCCTTCCCAGCATTGTAGTACTATCTCATCTATGTGTGACAGTGCTGGTGTAGCCCCGCATATAACAAGGATATAAACATCTGCTAGAAGTTTGCATGTAACTGCTCTAAAAGCCACCTGCAAATATAATTTCCATTCAAGTATAAATATTAACAGTTTCTGTTTATTCTGGAATTATGCGTAGTAATTCGAAATTATGTGCACATAGTCCTTCATGACATTCAAAATAAATATTGGCTCCTGATAGGTATAATTACCCAACTTTTTTTTAAATACCAGGGCTATTTGTATTGGCTTAAGATTTTCGCAATGATTGTAGTCTAATTATCCTGAGACAAATTCAAATAAATTATGATAAAACTGTTTGTACTGACATTTGGGCTCATTTGAGGTAAATAGACCGGTGTATCTCTAAGGGGAGCACCATCCTGAGCTGCAGCAAGTAGGATCAGTAGTCTTGCTTCTCTAGGGTCCAGTTCATAGAAGTCTGAGCTGGTTGCTACCAAGTGTCCATGTATACAGAGGCAAGCCCAACGACCAGTCACATTTTCTGCATAATTGTCCAGTGCTTGCTGAAATGTTCAGATAGCCTTTTATATAAAAAGAATAAATAAAAACTTGATGATGTACTTTAACTAATTGACATACCATAACTTTTATGGGTAAATTTGTGAAGTTATAATTACCTGTAACTGTTGTGCTTGTGGGCACAGTATACTCTGAACTAAATCCAGGACTAATGTAGGCAATGGGCTGGACACAGCATTAGGATCCAATGACTCAAGCAAGTAGTCCAAAATAGGATAACACTGCCTTAGGTCTCTCTTCACTTGGTCAATGTTTTTTAAGTTATCCAGTTCTTTCTTTCCAATAAAAAAAACCATAGCATCATGGACACTGGACAACAAGAGTTCCAAGTCACATTCAAGGCCACCTGATGCAATACCAATCAATGTTATGCTGTAAATGTTCAGTGATTTCTGTTAGTTGGAATATTTGAATACAAGTAATAAAAGAGCAATTTTATAATCTTTTTGTTAGGTAATTCTAGATTTACTTTAAAGATTCTGGTAAGTGGTAGATTCCCTGGAAATCTCTCCAATATAATCTTTGGTTATGATAAACAATGCTTAGAAATTACAAATAAAATTGGATCCAATGTTTGTATGTACCTCTTACAGAATTCTTTCCACAGAATTGTCCCATTATCTACATCTGTATTGACCATTGATAGATTGTGACATTTGCTGAACATATTGATTCCATGGAGGGAGGCTATTGTTGAGAACTGAATCTGTAAAACAGATTAAATTGTTTGTTATTAATTACACCTGATTAAGTATATTTACATATACAACAAGTAAAATGACTAAAAACTGTAACCTGACTACAGAACCGATTTGAAAACCTGTGTTAAACAAGGAAGAAATTTGGCTATAATATAGCCTATGTTGCCCAGGCCAAAGTAACAAATCGATTGACACCTTATTCATCAAAATGAATTTCATCATATTATTATGAGAAATAGGTGTTATTATTACACTGCTGCCTTTTGGGGATGTATAAATAAACAATAATCAGCCCATATATGGTTTGGCTAAGATGTGGCCAATAGGCAGAGGTCATCGTTATAATACCTACTAGTCATATTGTACTGGATTGAGAATATTTTTTTTCTCAATAATTACTTATACATGAAACACACTATGACCACAGAATTCAATTTTTAATAGGTCCACAATGTAGAATGGTCAGAATACAAATGAGTAAGCTGGAAGCTTTGTGGTGTACATAAAAAGATTATGAATGCACATCACAAGGAATGACGAGAACACTGGTCTAGTGGTTAGTATACCTGACTGCTACGCTAGGGGTCACAGATTCAATTCCCACCGGCGCAAACATTTATGTGACCAACATGTTTGCCTAGCGTCTGGGAGTTCGGTATGTTTATTATACATTAAAAAAAAATTAGGTAGATTGACAGCTGATTCGCCCATGTGGTAACTTTTATTACGTGTCTGGACCACAGTCATGACACAAATGCAAGTAGTTCTTCGTCCCCAGGCACCAGCTGTAGCGTTATGTTGCTCTTAGTTTAATAAATAATAAATATAGTTTTTCCAAATTAAATAGCGTTTCAAAATAGTTTCATTTCACACCAACCATCCTCGCATTTATAAATGGTTAGCACATTTAGTTTACTATTAAAGTTATGGTTTAATAAGATCATTAATAATACATTACATATTATAAATCTACATTATTCTGAGATAAATTAAATTAGTATTTTAATTTCAGTAACTAATACTTACACTTTCATTATTTCCACGTTTCCTCGAAAATATAGGAACGCCACTTTCCGTAGCTACGGCTATTATAACAACGGACATCAGTAGTTATTTTATTTCAAAGTAAACAAGAATAAAAACTTTTCAGAATGTATTTTAATTGCGTTGTACAACTTTTAAAAAACCGTAGTTTACCGTGGTAGTATTGTTCTAAAGTTCAAAACAATAAAACAACACACAACAAAACTGACAGGCCTGACCTGACGGCTAAATAAAATTGACAGGTAAATTTCATTCATATACCTAGGTATTGTAAATTATTGTAATATGTTTTTCATTCAATCGGCTTCTTCTTGTTTTTGGTTATGGCAACTGAGTCCACTTCGTAATTATTAATACGAATTCGAGTTTTTAGCAGGAATCAAGCAGAGGCGGTTGCGATATTTTCCAGGTTTATTATCACGTCATTTGTTTTTATTTATCTTTAGTGTGTATGTTAATGTTTTGTGTCAATATTCGACTCTTGCAAAAATAGTCCTTGAAGAGAATAATTGATTGACATACCAAGTTAGGAAGAAAAATACGAATACAATTTTATTGTCTCCACGGCGCTGCAAATTCGTGTTAACCCTTAAACCCTTAATACGCCCAATGCAATTCTACTGACAACAATCTACGAATCTTTCCGGAGACAGTATAATGAAGTAGCAGTCAGCTAAATGCCAATACTTAATCGAGCAATAAATTTGAAAGAATACACAATATTGTAAATGTAATATCAATTAGTCAATCACTCCAAGTTCCTTATTGCCTACTACAAGGACAAGGTAGGTAACGAATGAGACCGGGCATATTATCATGATCGTGACGTTAGAAAGTCGATAAAAAACTGTTTATTTAAAAATACTTACATGTATTATAATAATTTATTACAGATTATATTATAAATATAGATGTAGACCATACAGAAAACTCTATTTCTTAAGTATATGAATTAAGTACTTAGGGTATTTAGTTCATTTTGTGAAGTACATCAATCAGATCATTTATGGTAGTATTCAAAATGTTCCAAACATTTTATTAAGGTGGACAATAAAATAATCACCACAGCATTACCTACTTAATTAGATAACAAAAATATTATATATCAAAGATATGATGTATTTTCCTTAGTAAAGTGCTCCACGTCACATCGTGGGTCATTTTCTGTAAAGAAAAAAAACCTATATTATGTCTCCACTAGGTATTATAAATCTTGGTTTATTCATTCCAATTATTACATTAAAAGAAGTTCATATTTATTATGAACCAATACGCACCTTCTCCTTTTGTTAGTAACCTTGGTCCGGTTAAAGCTATTAGAAGTGCTCCAAGTGGCGCCGATATCACGACACTTAAAACACTGACAGTTAAAATTGCTTTAGATAAATATTCCTCCACGTCCTTCGTGTTACCCGCACTTTGCCCATTATTAACAAAATCCAAAGCTGCGGGACCTAACGCTGCCTGTGAACAAGTTTTTTTACAATTAACTAAATAAGTACAACTTAACGTATATACAAACAGATATAATTCAGCCTGGCTACGTATAACTATTTCCTACGAAAACTTAAATAAGCAAATTATTTAACATGAATAACTAAATGCATAATTATGACGAAAAACAATAAAAAAACATGTCTGTCTGTCTGCCGATTTGAACGGGACTTTCACTGGCAGATCGTTGATTTTACTGGGCGTAACATAGGCTACTTTTATTTAAGAAGAAAAAATAGGTTTCTGCACAATAAAATTAAGCCCATGAAAAAAATTCATTCCACGCGTACATAGTCGCGGGCACAGGTAATCCTGTTTTCATGTTACTATATACAATTCATACCAAGCACCCAGACTGAAGGCAACACATAAATTATGCGGGGATCGAGCCCGCAGTACCTGACGTAGTAGTCAGTCAGACGACTAACTAGCCACCGATGTCGTCAATGAAATCGGCAATACCAAAAATAATCTAGAAGACAATCGAGCCCGCAACTTTTTAAGCGAAACAGTTAAGATAAAAAATCACTCTGTTACAAAGCAGACTTAATACTAATTTTACTAAATAACCACATACCTGTACGGTAGCTTTGGCCATCCAGGTTAGTCCAATAAATAGCTTCTCCTTGCTATTGAGTCCACATCCAAAGCTTACCAAGAAGGTGGCAATGGCACGTATTATTAGACAAGAAATAAGACAAACTGCACCCATTTTTACTACTTGCGGGTCTAAGGCACTAATCTGTAGGAAAAAGATTCAAACAATGATTTAGGAGACAAGTAGCTATATAATTAATTTGCCATTATGCCATTATCTACCGTTATTTGAGCTCCAGTGAAAGCGAAGAGAATTGGCTCAAAAAATATCCACAGGATTCTAAATAAATTGCTGACGGGATTCTTATTGACTGGCCAGCCCTGCTTCTCCCAGTAAAATGCAGCTACGAATCCCATTGATACAATAGCAAGGGGACCTGTGATATATAATTTTGTTTATTTAGAAGAAATCTTTTTGAAAAGAAATCTTTCAGATGATCAGGATCCACTTCATCTGGAGGATAACGACAGAACTCACCTGCACCACTCCAACCAAGCATACTCGATATGAATAGAGAAAAGATCCCACCCAACAATAAGGATAGGAATCTCAAAGGGACAACATAAATATCACCTTTCTCTGGTACAATTGAGGTCAGACCTCCCCACAACGATCCAATAGCAATACCAGCGATTATAGACAGCGGACCCTGGAAACAAATACTCAATCAAGTATGATAGAAAATAATATCCGCTTTAAATTTTTATTTCTTTCAACTAACCTTGATAATATTAAATGTCATAGAACCTGACGAAAACATTGCATTAAGTATGATAGCAAATACAGCGACGCTCACTGAGTCATCAATGGCTGCAGCAGCTACTACTATCGTCGGAATTCCTTTGGATTCACCGTAGCCAACGTCGCGTAGTCTAAATAGACAAGGCACCACAACAGCGGGAGATACTGATGCTATCATTGACCCTAATAGAAAACCTGAAACGAAAAAACAGAACATAAGTATTTTTTTAAATTGATTTATTTAATACGTACAGTAGTTGGTGTGAAAGTTGTTAGTATCTGCCAGTTCAGGTTTAAAAACTCCCTCTCTAAGACATGATGATATTTCATGATGGTCGTGTCTAAGATATGATTATATTTCAACATACCCCATATCCATGGAAAGTCTAGTAGAAAGTGGGTAGTTACAGCAATCATTACGCATTCTATCAACCAAGGTAGTAACCCCAGTTGAAGGACTGCGGCGTAGTGCTTCTTCATTACACCTGCATCTAGACCCAGTCCTGCTCTCGTCAGAATGATGACCAGTGCTATTTTCCTGGAAGTTTCCAAATACTAAGATCCATGCATATAAATATTATAAAAAAACAAAACACATACTTTGAAGAAACATCACAGAGTATAAGTTGCTCTCTCATGATTTTATTGGTCTTTAGATATGGATTTTAACAAAGTATATTTTTATACCACGACCAATATTTCAGTATCGCTATTAAAGATCTAATCGACTTACCGTAAATCCTGATTAAGTTTTCTATACTGATCAGTCATATGAACCAATCCTAGGTTCTGGAATATTATGCCCGTTAGCAACATACCTATGAGAGCTGGTAGTGTGGTCACTCTTGAAAATATCCAACCAACTAGATACGCAGCTATGACCAATATTGTCATACTTAGGAGCTCTCCATTTATGCCGACTGTTTGACCCAGCTCAACGTATAGAATACCCCATGTTAAAAGGACTGAGAAGAAAGCACGTAATTAAGAACTGAGTTAAAATAGTATGTTAAACCCAAAAAAAAAGGTAAGTTTGATACATACAAAATGACAGTATACATAATTGTTGAGCAGATTGTCTATAGGTGGAGAAATACGGGAAAGGAAAACATTTTGACCACCAAGACGGTTGCCACGATGGAGTTGGGTCCGGTTGGTGGCACCGCAAAAAGAGCTTTGAGAGCCAACTGAAAGAAAATATAAGAATTAAAATCAATTAAATTAAACATTAATATTTGCTAAAAAAATGAGTTTGTAAACTCAATATTTCCGCAAAATTACTTTAAAAAAATTATTTACGGTAAAACGTAGTTACTTAAATCTTGTCAAATAGAATACACGCAATGCTGCATTAAAACTGCTAATAATTATTTATAAACGATTTGGGTTGTTTTTAAACTATATAAAAATACTATTAAAACTTACCCAATCGAGTTCTGTTTATTTTCATCGTCTGTAAAATAAAATAATGCTAAAAACCAGGTAATGCATTCAAATATATGAAGTTCATAAAAACCTATGTAATTTTTCATAATATTAGGAAACCATAAAATTTGCATAAATCCTCATTAAATAGCTACTGTCTTCTTCGATGTCTGTCGTAAAGAAGTAGCTATCTCTCTATCTTTTTAAGTGAACTTATTCTAATCTCATTTGTCATAGCAAATAAAAAAACGGATCGCAATTATAATCAAACTGAATTAGAATGATTCATGTGATCGTGATAAATTCCCAAGCAAAGTTAAAATTGCCACATGCTTTGTTAGTTATGAGTTTATTAAAAAATATAATTTACCCACGAATGTATACACACGGACACCTATAACATAAACGGTTACATCAATGAATAGCACAGTTAATTCAATAAATTATTATTTATATTTAAATATCTCACCTCTCTCGGGTGTGATTTCCATATCCAGATCTATGTATCTCTTTCGTCTGCCTGTTAACATTTTTCAAATAATACCTAAATTCTATCGCAAAACAAACCAGCTTACGCGGACCATTTATATCGATCAAATATTCAACAGTAGTACTTTATAGATAATATAAAAGATAACTCCTCAACAAGTTGACGTAAGACGCCTATTGATGCTTAGTATACAAACATTTCCTGTTCTAAGTATAAGCAAAATATTGTATAACTGCTACGCTAGATGTCACGGGTTCGATTCCCACTAGTGAAAAGATTTATGCGTATCGTGGGTCTTAATCTTAACACGGTAGGCCAAATATAGTTGTCTGCCTTATGGCCAGTCGGTTCATCATATAAAAAGTCTGATAAATTAATTATAAATTTACTAATTTCTGAATTTATGCGTACTATAAAACATTTGTAATAGAATAGGAATGTAACATTTGAAATTAATACAACAGAAATAAAAACACGCAAGTGTTACTGCGTAAAAGTGGAGCAATAAATTTAGTTTATAAAAACGAAATAGTTTATTAAATTACCTGTAAAAGTTTTAGACACTAAAACTGTCTAATATTCTTCAAGTTTGCAACAAACCGAAATTCCATCTCAAACGTAAGTAATAACTAAAATCGTACGTGGAACTTTTTGTAACAAAAATTATGATAATAATGTTCCAGCTATGAATTACAACTGTTCGCGTATGTAATGTAGGTACCTACATACATAATCGTAATCAATGTATACAGTGAGAAGGCCATCTCAGTCAAAAGTCAATAAGATATAATTGTGTGAACAGGAAAAACAAACATACTGTGTTCGATTCCATGTGATAGTTATTTTACTGCAACTGTATCTTATCAAACTCTTTCTATTTAAAAACCTACGCTATAAATTAAATAATTGTTTAAATTGTATTTGTTTCTGTTTTACTGTGGTAGGTATATAATACGTAGTTCAATTTAAATATGATCTGTTGTTACAATACGCGAAATAACTACATTTCATGAGATTTAGACGAATTTACAGGGATATTGAAATAAATGCAGATTTTGGGTAAGGGGTCAAGTGATTTTTTCTTTTATCACTTACTTTACTTCAAACTTAGGCAAGAGGTCTTTATATATTATTACTTCGTGTTGTCTCCTGGGACTTATAATCACAAGATGATACAAGGTAATTTAACGCGAGGGCAGTGTTAAGTAATATTACAAATGTTCTTACACTTGATATTGGCAGAAATCATTCTATAAGAGGATTGTTGCCATATCTAAAAAAACTTGAAGTGTCTAAAATACAAGAATGAAATGAACGAATGAAATAGTTTTGTTTGATACAAGCTGTGACAAGCTTCTCAGTTAGTTGTTTACATTGTTTGACACTGACAGATTAGATGAGTTAATTTAATTTACTAAAATCAAAGTTATATTGAATAATGAGCTTAATTACATAATATTACACGTAAATTCATTTACAACACAATTTATAATTCTGTATAAATAAACAAACCAGGTAGTTCTCTGGAAATCAAAGTTTGTGTTCATATTAAGACTGACTAAACCTAATATACAGCTACAGACCACGTTAAGCAACATACAACATAAACGTCATAAACATAATCAAAGCATACAACATACTTCTTGAACCAATTTAGTTTCATGAACCTGACCTAACCTGATTATTTAACCTAATGTTTTAAAGCAAGATCTATGAATACTTACTTTTGTGGTATATAAACGGCTCTATTGCTTGGTTCTTTGCCTTTGTAAATAATAATAAAACACATAATAATCGACTCCCCAAAACACGTCACTTCGTGGCAAAATAATATAACTGAAATGAAAACCAATACTATACACTTCACTCCGAGACTCGATACTTCACAACACAACCAGTTTCACAACATGAAAATACTTAATACACTTACATGGGACTTGACTACTTCATTCAGATTCACATCACATCATTCACGTCAATATTCATTTAGTTAGTGGAATCGTCGCTAGATGCCACTATTATAAGCTCATGAAATGTATTAATTTACACCTTTAGCGCTGGCTCAGACAGAGTAGATAATATACTACGTGCGCTGGGTAAAATTTAATCACGGAATAAAACAAAATATATTATTAAGTTTCACGAATAATATAAATAATAAAATGGCACATCCAAGTTAAATGCAACTGGTTATAAGCTCTATTAGTTTAGCCTCATAGTAGATATTATACTTCGTACAAGTTTAGCGTTTAGCTATTATGTGGGAATATTTATTTATGACGAACCGTGGGGAGAACTTAAGGTTTTTTTAAATTTCCATAACCATAAGTTGTTTACTATTTTATTTATACATTTAAATAAATGTACGTATAAAGTAAGCTTATTCTGTTAATAGGTATAAGTGTACGTAGTATATTATATATCTACTCTGAGGTATAAGTAACTTCCACTTAGCACTTATACCTTTAGACTGCGAAAATCTGGATGTTTGTTTTTTGTTACAGATCGATCGGGGGGACGGTTCCTTATTAAAATTGGCACAAAGATGGTCCATAGTCTGATTAATTGTATATTCTTATACTCAAAGCCTGAACCAAACGGAAGGTTATTTTAATCTCGGCAAAACAAAGGCCTATCACGAGATTTAATAAAGAGATACAGACGGAGTCGTGCAAAAGCCAGTGATAATACTATAGTATGATGAGAGATGAGTCTGGTGCTGGTGTACACTTACCTCTTAGTAACACAAAGGCATTGATTTATTTCTTAACGCCATCAACACGCTGACCCGGCCGATAAATTTGGTAAAGGAAAGGAAGGTATTATCGGTATGGACTAAAATCATTTGACACAAAATATGTAGGTTAATTTTCTAATTTATAAGTTATTTGTAGCCGATTTTACTTAACATGCAGCTCTTAAGGTTAGGATCGCGGCAAAGCATTCGAAAACACCGCGACACAATTACCTAAATTGTACCTTATCGTGTCTAAATCATTGGAATATTTGGGTCCCGTTGGCTGGATTCGTGTTGACCGTGGTAACCACGGTCAACACGAATCCACAGGTGATCTTTTCATTGGGTTCTAATCTGTTTCATTTCATTACTGTTACTGACACCGTGCCAGAAAGTCGCGCGCGCGGCCTCTCGTAGTAAAAAGTTTAATAAAATAATGTTATCGATGATCTACATACGAATATTGGACTACTCAATGGGACTTTTATAGTGAATAGTGTAGTGCCAGATTATTTAATGGTGAAGTTAATTAACTTATTCCATCGAATTTTAACACAGTGGTTAGCGATAAAATGTGTGTACTGAAATGTGGATTGTTCATATTTATTATATCAATTACAACAGACATAGGTTGGTATTTTAAAATTAAACCTCTCTCTTAAATGTAGAAAATAATTTAAGTATCTGCCCACCAATGTGGTAAGCACAGTCATTGTTGTGACCTACACATTAATGGTTTATTTTTTCAAACATTTTCCGCTCTACTAGACGCAACGACCTGGCAAAAGAGAAATTGTAATTCTTAACATTCGCACTCAGATACCTATACGCATATCGTAGTCATTTTAAATTAAAATTATTGTGTGTATGGTATATTTCTATTAGCTGACTGATATGGCTAATAAAGGCTCATGTTAAGGGAAACATATTTGGCTTAAATATATTAGGTATTTGCAAAAAAAGATGACACAAAGTCTGGTATTAATATTGTCATATAAATATTACTATTTAAACATTTATTTAATTGAGGAAGATGCATTATACTTATGTGTTTACCCTTACATCTTACGTGGAGCTAAATGAGTCGTATATAAAATTAATTACATTAATTTAAAAAGTTTGTACTGCGTGACTGCGATACACAGATAAAGAAGTTAATCAAAGGTTCCTAGAACCGCACTGGCTGCTATGACCATAATCAGTGCGATGCCATTTGATAATAAAAAAGAAGAAAGTTATATTAATTTTAGCAAGGCATCCGAGATACCGACGCGACCGGCAAGCTTTAGTCCTTACTTTGAGATATCGACGGATTTTTCTCAATGCTCTCAAGAAACTTTGAAAATATTAAAAAAAAGTACAGTTACTGAGAAAACAAAAATCAATCTATTACCAGATATATATTGACGTTGATTCCTTAAATCAAAAAGAGGATCTCAACGATTATATATTTTTTTAAATATACTTATAATGTCATTGATCACACCTCAATTTTTCAGTAGGTAGGCAACAGATTTCCTTAAATTAATCTTTTATACATAGTTTTATTTTCAGTTAAATATATTTATCTAGCGTTAAAGTTTATATTAAGTATGATCACTTTCATGAATAATGCGTGAAAGTAAATAAATTATAAGTACGTACCTAGTTGTGGTTCCAAAAAGTTGTTCCACGAAACCTAACGGAACCTCCGAATCGATTCATCATCATTTAAAACTGTTTTCTTAAAAAAAACATTGTCTCACAACGAGTTATTGAGATAATTACATCAAACTGGTCGGTGACCATCTTCCGAGACAAGTGGTGAAAGTGGTCGGTTGCATGCACTTGCATCAGTAAAAGTGGATGCATTTATACAATGGATCTCAAACTGTAGCAGATTATAAGATAAATAAAAATATTGTGTTACAAACATATAAATCTAAAAACGTTGACACGTCACCATTCCATATCGTTGCTTGATTAAAATTCCTTATATTCTTACTACGATGGTTTGGCCAGGCAGATGGTAAGCAGTCGCAATTTAAGAACCATCCAGTATACCACCTAACAAAATGCGGTGAAATACTTAGGAAGAATAGAATTACGAACACACATACACTGGAATTTTATATACCTACTTATATATAAAGATAACCTTAATGTTTACTTGCAGCATCTCAAGCGGATGGCATAACGTCGATGATGGACTTCCGCTACTGGCGTTGTGTGATGAAGCGGGAGTGGACGTGCCCTGATAGTGAGATCAACTTTTTCTTATACACGCCGTGAGTATCATCATACAATATAATAATACCTAAATAATATTAACTACGTATAACTAAGCGGACATCGTGGGCGGCACAGTTTTACATCAAAAATGACAAATGGGTATTGACATGAATGTCTGCCTACCTTTCGAATAGGCTTGGAGGTGTGTTAGCCCTGTCTGCCTACACATTTATGTATTAATCATTAGATAGAGTAAATAACAAAAAACTATACATAGGTTTCTCATTCTAGAAAATTTATTGAACTCTCTGTGCGAGCTCGTAACAATGAGGTACAAAAAGTGATGCGAAATCAATGACTGCATGAAAGTGATGTTCTTGTTTTTATTTTCTTAAATACGTAATACATACCGGCAGACTAGTAGACAAAATTGTAGCTTGTGATATTTTCTCTGTCTAAGTTTAATAAGTCTATAAGCAAGAGTCTGGCTTACCCTCGAGCAATAATCTTATATATAAAATTCTTGTGTCGCGGCGTTTGTAGTTAAACTCCTCCGAAACGGCTTGACCGATTCTCATGAAATTTTGTGTGCATATTGGGTAGGTCTGACATTCGGACAAAATCTATTTTTCATCCCTCTAATTTTTTTTTACATCGTTCCAGTAGTTTCAGATCATATAGACATTTATCAAATATTTTGTCCACCCGTGCGAAGCCGGGGCGGGCAGCTAGTATTTTAATATAAAACTTGTAATATGCATATCTCATAAATATTTAACTTTTTGATCAAACCACAATAATTAATAGCTTATAGTGGATACCTATAGTTGTACGTAGTATATTATCTACTATAGTGCCTATAGTGGTGTAGAATAGTGATGTATGCCTAGTTTTGTATGTTCAGTGAGAATCCTCATAAAAAGCAGTGGGTGGACGTGAAGCAAATCAACCTCCTCGAAATTTTCGGCTGGAAGCCGACCAGGAAGAACGTGTTTATTGTCCACGGATTCAACGGTACCTACTCCAAGACGCCTATGACTTTTATAAGAGATGGTAAGTTAAGACCAATATCTTCGTGGATCCTTCCAAGAGAATATTTTTATTGATGAATTTTATTCTACAGCATACCTGTCCCGCAAGGATTACAACGTTTTCATGGTCGACTGGTCTTCACTGACCAGATTCCCGTGTTACCTCTCAGCTCTCTCCAATATGAAGTAAGTATACGACACTATAACAATAAACACTACCTAAAAGACTGGACCCGTGCCATCATGACATGGTCAATGGACATCATATATATCGTCATCATAATAGTTAACCTCACTACCTTTTATGTGGAACAATTAATCTTTTACGAATCAAGTCTAATCAAGTATCTAAGTACTTATTTCCGCCTCTATACATTCTGAAAATATCACGGGCCAGCGGGACCAGCCGCACTCTTGCACCAAGTACTTACCGTTTAGTTCAAGTCTAGCATGAAAATAAAAAACTCGCTAGTCATATTGCAAATGATCCTACAAAGAAAGTCTCTCCGATCTAACAACCGTATAGTGCGCAGAATTTGACTTCAGGAGTTGTATTTTTCCAGTTATTTTATATATTCCGGGTAGACCATAGACGTATAACATACATTTGAGAAGTGTGATATACTGATGTCATGACCTTTGTCTAACCGTTCGGGAACTTTTTTGGTTAATTTATTCATTTATTTACGCACTATCAATGCTGCTGCGATTAAATTATTCATACAAAAATGCAAATAAACCTGTCTGCATCTCCAAAGAGAGTAAAACCAGTCGGGCTGAATGTAGGTAAAGTTTAAAGCTTTCTTGTTTTATTTTGCATAGGTTCGGTATCGTTATGCAGATTATAATAATATTACAGTTATAGAATTAAAATACTTACGTGAGACGGCGAAACACTTCGCTGCCTAGAGCTGATTGAATTACTTATGCGAAATTAGCTTTCTACAAACAATTTTGTCTTAAATAAGTTTTATTTCCGAATAATATAACTCTATCTATGAATGCGAGTACATACACATATTTAATTCATTCTACAGAGCTGCAAATTATATCCTTGAACGATTAAATGACAAACCTTAACTAAGCGTTGACATAGGTCGGCTCAGGGCTTGACCTATCTTCCGGTAGTCGATAGAAATTTAAAATTTTAGCTTTTTTATAATTTTCAAGCTAATGTATTATACTCATACCAAAATAAAGTAATTAGCGATCAAAGATATGCCCTCCCATATATTTTTCCTTACAATTAAATCCTATTTCGTGCTAATCGTTTAAAGGACGTGTTTTTAATTCTAGATTAGCAGCGCAATGTACGGCGCAGTTATATTCGCTGATCACCCAAGCCGGTGTACTGGCGAGGATGATCACTTGTGTCGGCCACTCGCTAGGGGCCCACGTATGCGGGATGATGTCTAACCACCTCACTGAGAAACAGTACAAAATTGTTGGTAAGTGTTGTATACATATACTCTTGTGATGAGGCTCCCTCAAATTCTCCTCTCCTGCGCTGCTTCTTTGACCTCCTGGTACGACAATTTTATCATTTACTAGCGACCCGCCCGCCTTTACAAAGCCTAAATCAATCATAAATAAAAGCCTTCCTCTGGAATTACTCCGGCTATAAGTGAAAATCGCATTAAAATAAGTTGCGTAGTTAGAAGATCTAAGAGTTCAAAGCGGGAAGAAACTTTACTGGGAAAACTATAATATGCTTCATTAGTGTTTATTACAAGTTATAACTGGTACTTAGTATACACTGAAAGGCACTTTTTATACTAAAGCCTCTTCAATACAAAAATATATCGAGAAATAATGTTATGTACCTAGGTTAATTATATTTTACAAAGTTGGCTTTTTAGGCAGCGCGATTGTAACAGTTTTGCACTCCAAATAAGTGTTGATGCCTTCTTCACCCCTGAAATAGAGAAGATACGGATCAAGACTTACTCTATTGATTATTTCCTACTTCTTAAGACAAGAGGTTGGGAGGTAACACCAATAATTAATTGATATTAGTTGTTCGTGACGGAAAAATTGCCCTCACTATTTTCATTATTCTCAAATACGTCATTGTCCTAATAGACTTGCGATTTCCTAGATTTAGACAAAATGTTAGTACCACTTCGTTTTATTTGTGCTACATTATATAAACACCGTATAAATTTAAGTGTACCTGGCTGTCATTTTAACATTTCATAACTTATGACCACAAATAGATTCGTAGTTTGCACACAAATTTTCTGGCCAGGATCGTTTGAATGTATTTATAGGCTCCAAAAGATGAGCTTTCGAGATTTGTATCCTTCTGGTCCAGTTGTATCTAGTTACTTGAGTAGTAGACCTCACAGAGGACCGCAGTGAAATAACACTACTTGATGTAGTGTTGTGTTTCTGCTGTAAGTAAGGTAGCCAGTGCTCCCCGGGGATACGCTGGGCTAGTAGTAATGCTGCTAGCACAGTGAGTCCTCATCAACAAAATGGTTGGCAGCCGTTAGTGATACCTCTGGTATTGCTAGCGGCTATAGGCTACGGTGACTGCTTAACATCAGGTGGGCCGTATGCTAGTGTGCTACCTTAGTGGTATAAAAAAAAGTAGAAACGATGATGGCGGGTGCAGCCGAGAGGTAAGATGTTGGAGACCAAGACAGAACTGAAAGAGTGTGTTATGGAATCGGGCGAGGTGGGTAGACGATATAGCCAATATGTAGCTGGACGCGGAGAGCTCCAGACTGGAGGAATTTTTGCTCTATTAGAGGTAGCTAAATGTGAAGTCGATACTTACAGCTCTCTACCCAATCCAGAGTCTTTGAAGCCGCCGAAAGGAGTTTGACTAGTCACGTGATCATACGTGTTTACCCTGGAAAAATATTCCAAGACATTTAAACGCTGCCTTATACCTCAGAGTAGAAAATATATGATTATAAGTAAAGACATCTCATTTTCTGATTCTTTTATTTTACTACGATGACATGAGACGTATAAATTGGGGCTTCGATGTTTTTAAAATTATGATTACAAAGATACTCACAAACATTACCTCTTTATAACATAACATTTTATTCTACGAAAATGTAGGGTGTATGAAGTGAAAAAAATTACCAGACAGAGCCCGCGCGCACTTCCTTAGCGAAGCTCAGGGCGATGGTGATGTCATTGGTGATGACACCAGCTCCCAGGCCATAGTTGGTGTCGTTAGCACGCTCCACCACCTCATCAAATGTGTCGAACTTCAAGATACTCTGAACTGGCCCAAAGATCTAGACATGAAGACAATATAACGTTAACAGTAGTTCATGTATTCATTATCCAGAATCGTAAATCAGTAGCGCAATCAAAAATAATTTGCGGCTAAATTCGTATCGCCTTCGACTATTTTTGAATTGGAAAATGAACAGCGCTGCGGCGTTGAAAAGTGGAACTAAGAATTTGTATGTAAATTTTAACATTTCGTGAGTAACGTTTTACGTACGTTTTCGAATATGTAGTCAGTCCAACAATGTTCTTGCTACCTAGTTCTGATCCGGTAGCAAAAACATTTTATAAAAATAGTCGAAAGCTATACGAAAACTTTGTCGCAATTTATTCATAAAAAAATAAAATAAAAACAACAACGAAACAAAAAGTTATGTTCTGACTTAGTTATGAGATTATTAACACGCTTTTAGTACCTATCAGATGAATCACTAAATAGTAGATAAAGGTTTCTCAATAAATTAAAATGTTATGTAACCTCTTCTCTCGCAATTTTCATGTCATCTTTTACATCGGCGAAAACAGTAGGCTTGATGTAGTAACCCTTGTTGCCCATTTTGTCACCACCGGCGACGCATTTGGCCCCTCCTTGCTTGCCAGCTTCAATGTAGTTCAGTACTTTGGTGTACATGTCTTTATCGATCTGAAAATGTAGGTTTCGCATTAGAAACTTCCTCAACTTCAAGTTTGGTATATAGCTACATGTAGCTAGA
Organism: Falcaria lacertinaria; assembly: GCA_951449985.1. Taxonomy (NCBI): domain Eukaryota; kingdom Metazoa; phylum Arthropoda; class Insecta; order Lepidoptera; family Drepanidae; genus Falcaria; species Falcaria lacertinaria. Next base: position 7,181,777 of record OX602115.1, on the reverse strand, counting down.
ATCTACAAATAAAATAGTTGAAGTAAAAATAACACTATGAAATTTTCATCCTAAACCACAGACCAGGAAGATACTTGGTCTGTGTACGTTTATCACGATCAGAATTATAATAAGCATGCGAGTACCAACCTGCGGTCCCTGTTGAACGTCGTCGAATGGGTTGCCCACTGATCTCTTCAGTGCAATCTCAGCGGCCTTCTCAACGAACTGGTCGTAGATACCAGATTGGACGTAGGTTCTGGTGCCGGCACAGCAACACTGGCCACTGTTCGCAAACGCAGCGGCATGAGCTATCTGGGCTGCTTTCTCAACTAAAAAGGAAGTCATTAGACTGCTTTCAATTTATTTCCATTTCTCATAATTATGGTTACTAGCTTGTTAGCTGACGGTCATAAATACCAAAAAAACTCGTTCGTTTAAGATTTTTTATGGATCTCACCCATATGTTTTGTCGAATCGTCGTGTTTCAGAGTAAAAAAAATAATTAAATACATATTTTTTTACTCAGAATTATCTATAGCAATATTTAAAAATCGATGCTTATTGATTAAATATTTAGAGGATTTTACGCAGATCACGAATATTAAATCCTTTATTATGTGCAATTGGAATGTTGAATGGAGTAATTATTGTACATACCATCAGCATCATTGAACACAACTAGAGGACTCTTGCCTCCGAGCTCCAAGCTCACTCTCTTCAAATTGACCGTCGCAGCTGCACCTAAGACTATCCGCCCAACCTGAAATAATCAAATTATGCTTACTAATTAATAAAGAAAGGTTATATCGCTGCTAATGTAATGATATTGCTAAGGAAAAAAGACGAAATTTAAATATTAGAAGAATAAATCTAAATAAATACGAGTTAATTTCATATCAGTATTCTAGCTGCATCGCATACCCATAATGCGCTCACATTGCTTACTACGTTAATTGAAGAAAGATACAAATCTGAGACAGGAACAGCTAAGAATCGCGGTTCCCCAAGAACAACACAACAAAAGCTGAAATAACATCCTTATTGATGCTATAGTATGATCACTTCATTCAATACAAAATGTAGGCACTAGGCACGTACCTCAGTAGATCCAGTAAAGGCAACTTTATCGACATCAGGGTGATGTGTTAAGGCTGCCCCAGCTGTCGGCCCGTAGCCGGGCACGACGTTAACTACTCCGGGCGGGAAACCAGCCTCCTTGATCAAAGCAGCAACCGCCAGAGCAGTAAGCGGTGTTTGTTCAGCTGGTTTCAGCACTACTGTGCATCCTGATTAACATGCCAATGTCAGTAAATTATCAGGAGGACTGACATAACCAGCTCCAAGCTACTGTTAGCATTCATGCTAGCTGTTATTTACATGCAGGATATGACGAAAAGTTCAGAGATACATGTAATTTGGGTGAAGCTAAGCCGTCATTTGATAAACAGTAATCAATAATCAAAAACAATCTCTTGCAAGAGAACATGGTTCTGCTTCGGGTTCGGAAAGGCGGATAATAATTCAAAATTGAAATACTTATTATGTTTGAACGAGTTCCGAAAATGTATTTACATATACCTGCAGCTAGAGCGGGGGCAATTTTCCAAGACAGCATGGGTATCGGGTAGTTCCACGGAATGATCTGACCGCAGACGCCTGCTGGCTCTTTTAGTGTAAAAGACAGGACTTCACCATCTGTAAAATTTTTTAGTGTCTGTGTTTTAATGTTTCTATGTTTACTGGTTATTTAAGTAGAAATTTGAATACTACCTGCTGGTATAGTACTTCCAAGTATCTTATCGGCCTTTCCAGCGTAGTATCTAATAACAGTAGCTGAGTAGTACACTTCATCCTCGGCATCTTTGACTGGTTTCCCACAGTCCAAGGTCTCGAGCTCAGCTAGATACCGGGCTTGGGACTCGATGAGCTCTGCCAGCTTCAGCATTAGGACGCCACGTTGGGACGCGTCCATCGTACGCCATGGCGCATAGCGCTGGAATGCTTTTTTGGCAGCTGCGACTGCGAGGTCTATGTCTGCCTGTAAATTGAGTTCCCTTTTTAAGACTGTGACACATACTTAGTGGTTCAGCGTTTGCATTCCGCGCACTAAAATTATTTTAATACATATTAAAAAACTGTTTTGTCCATGTAAATATTGATTTCGAGTGCTTACTTCTTTTATATGGTTCTGATGGATTTAAGTTGGTTCTATAGGCAGATCGCATAGATGTCAAGGGTACAGAATAAAATATCCTTACATACGAGTTTTCTCGATGCAAATTTCATCGAAGCAATATCAGACAGAAATGTAATAGCGTGTTGACATAGTTTTAGATGTAGATAGCCAAACGCATCTGGTTGTAAGCTGAAAGCCTTCATTGCAAAAACTCATAAAAAACACATGTACAAATGATACTACGTCACTAAGCCAATGACAATAAGACTACTAATGTCTAGTAATTATTACGACCTTAAGCATTGCCATGTTGGATAACTCTTCATTAGCAAACAATGATGCAGGTGCGATGAAGGTCAAATTCTAGACCAATGAGGCCAGTGGACGGTATGAAAATAGGAATAGATATAGTGAGGCCGGAGCCAGGGAATTCTTTAAACTGAAAGGTACAGGTAGTAAGGAGTAAGTACATACGCAACTTCTTTATTACAACATTTTCCTTGAAATCGAATGCTAACATTAGGTCAAGAAGGAATGATGGCGAATTGAGATAAAATAGATAAAATGGAGGAAATAATGTAAATGACGATCCTGATACCAATCTCTTAGCTCCATAAACTTCTATGCTACCTTACGATCGATTTACCTTGTCACCTTCAGCGACTTGGGTGATGACTGTCTCATCCTGAGGGTTGATGGTGGGGAAGGTGTTTTTGCTGACGGCGTCCACCCACTCGTTGTTGATGAACAACTGAAGCAATAATTTTGAGTCAATGCATTTGCTTACGGACAATAAAGAAATTACTACTGGAGGACTATCCGAGAGCAATAATTGCTCTCGGGTAGTCCTCTATCGATCGATTATAACTAGTGTAATAATCACTTCCAGAGACAATACTAAACCACTATGAAGCGATTGTTGATGAGTACATTATAATAAGATTATAATTAACCTGTGATTGCATTTTAATCATTATTTCAATTTAATTCTTTATTCAATGACCACCCAAAAATTAATAGATTTCGTGTTGGTAGTAAGCTATAATCTTTGCTATAAACTAAAGCTCGCCTTATTATTCTGAGCTCAGAATCCTAGACTACACACTACGCTAGACTAAGGCTAGACTCAATAATAAATAATGCGGACAATGTTCAAGTTCATATAATGATTGTATGCGGACTAATGCTGTCTTGAGGTTCTGACGGTTCTGAGCTAGTAAGTCAGTCATAAATGTCACTGTTCACATAATAATAAATTGACTAGGTATATGCCATTTATGTGACATGAAAAAGGCTTTACCTTTCCAATAAAAAAATAAAATAATCTCAATGATTTAAAATTACACCAGCGAATATGTAAATAAAACGAAACGCAAGTTTAGTAAGTAGAAGAACTATATGTATAGTTACCACAGTCTCAGAGCATATAATATACTACGTACAACCACAATATTTGAAAAATAGAAACAAATTTCGGTAAAAACTGACATTTCAATAATTTGTACAATCATTTATAAGTGATAAAATATACAGACTAAGGTCACTGCTACGGTAAACTTTTATCATCATTCGAGCCGTATATTTATTTGGTTGCCACCTCATTAGTAGGTACGTTGATTTTTACAAACAGTAGTCTGTATAAGAAATATCTCAATATAATAAGGTCATTAGATATGGTCGTTTTATATCGACTAACGATGGATAAAAGTTATGTCAAATTGCGAAAAACATTAAATCATTCAAATGTATTCGTTCTACAGGCCGTGATGGCCGTGTGGTTCAAGATACCGCCCGATATTTGAGGTGCTAGGAGTTCAAACCTCGGCAGCCTGTACCGAAGGGATTTTCTAAACATAAGTAGGTACCTACACCACGAGCTTGAAAGAAGAGAGGTAAACGAGATTTTCCATAAAAACAATTATAGCCGCTCGAATTATATCACGGCAATTAGAGCCTGCAGTTGCATTCACAGCAGTCAATTAACACTGATGTTAATTTAGTTGTGTTTTTGTGGTTTCCAGAGCTCCTCGAGGATACGCTGTATGTTTTTCTGCAGTAACATTCTATAGAAACCATGTAACTAACATCAGAACAGTGCCGGTAGCAGGAACATTGTCGACAACGTTTTCGTATCGCCTTCGACTATTTTTGTATTGAAAAATGAACAGCGCTGCGGCGGTGAAAAGTTCAACTAAAAATTAGTATGACAATTTTGACATTTCGCGAGTTACGTTTTCGAATACGTTGTCGATAATGTTCCTGCTACCGGCACAGAACCTAAGACAGAGAGATGAGACTAATACAATCTTTTGTTCGCTTCATCTTACACATGTTCGCAATATAAATGTATTGTATAGACTATAAAGGTATTGATTGCGTGAACTTGACCTTGCGCCAAATATTAAAATTCTTTATCTTTGCTTTTTATCTGTTCATTTCAATATTATAGCAAGAAGCCAATTATGCTACAATGTTTTGATTATTATTCAATAGTAGTAATTTTTTGCACGTTGCCCTAATTTCTTTTCTAAGCCAAATGTACCCTAAGTGTCACCTTATAGCATCGTTATCTGCCAATGAAAGTTCCATTCAAATCGGTGGACCCCTAATTTTTTCCTGAATAAATGTAGCCTGTTTTACGCCTTTAGCGTCAGCTACCTGCCAGTGAAGTCCTAGTTTTACATGTTAACAAGTACATATTTTTGCTTTTAGCCTATTCGATGGGAACCGTGATTTATATAATAAACTAGCGGCCCGCCTCGGCCTCGCACGGGTAGACATTTATCAAATAGTTTGTGTACCCGTTTTTAGACCCTTTCAGCATTTTTTTTATTTTTCTCTCCGTAAGAACCATCCTCGTACTTCAAGGAGTATTCTAAAAGAATTAGCGAAATCGGTTCAGCTGCTCTCGAGATTTGCGCGTAGCAACACATTCAGCGTTTAATTTCTATATTATAGATATCCCATGTTTTACCTCGAAATATGAGCTCATATCATTTGATCCGTCCAGTTATTTCAGCGTGATGCGCGACCAAGATACAGACAGACACACAAATGAAAAAAAAATAAAGAATTGGGTTCGGTATCGAGCGAAGAGTGAACTCCAAAAAAATTTTCAAGATATCTTCAATGTACAGAATTGGACCTCATCATCAGCCGATAGACGTCCACTGCTGAACAAAGGCCTCCCCCATAGATTCCCACAATGACCGATTCCATGCGGCCCGCACCCAACGCTTGCCAGCGACCTATATGGGTCATCGGTCCATCTAGTGGGGAGCCGTCCTACCCTGCGTTTTCCAGTGCCTGCTCTCCACTCTAGAACTTTTTGACCCCATCGGCCATCCGTTCTACGAGCTATGTGCCCCGTCCATTGCCACTTCAACTGGCTAATCCATTGAGCTATGACGGTAACTTTAGTTCTACAGCGAATCTCTTCATTTCTGCATAGCCCTCTCCATAGCTCGTTGAGTGACTCTGAGCTTTCTTATGAGGCCCAATAGTGAGTGACCACTTTTCTGTTCCGTATGTCATCACTGGTAACACACACTGAAGACTTTCGTCTTAAGGCATTAGGTATGTTCGACGAAAAGACTTTGTGAAGCTTCCCGAACGCTGCCCAGCCGAGGCGGAGTCCATATGGCTTAAATTATAAGGTTTCTTATCGCTAGTTCATTATTCGCCGTGACAAAGGTAAGAATAACAATAATCATGTTGTTGTTTTAATCGCTAGTCTAGTTTATTATTCGCCACCTAGGTAGGTTAATATTATAGCAATAAATAAAGAAATAAATTTCTTCTTTGTTCTTGATCGTTGAATTCTTTATTTTCTCGTAAAATGCATAAATATCGGATGGTCTGTGATAATAATAATTTATACGTTGAGTTGTTGAACATATTATATTGAGAACTTACTCGCTTGAGAATAAATATGTATACTACAAGAAAATGTGCCAACTGATAAAACGTAATCTCCTGGCAAATGTTTGAACAGAGCTTATTAATTATATATACATATATAGATAAGAAAATACAAATTCACGGCTCATTGTTTAATAAACTAATGTTTAACGATATATTTTGCTACAATTTGAGGGTACCGTAGGACGTTTTTTTTACACAAGCTTTAGTGACTACTCTAAAACATTAGGTACATATTATTCTATTTCGAAGAAATGCCAGTTTATATTTACATTACAAATACGATACATATAGTCAATATAGTATAGATATTTGTAAGCAATATTATGTGACTCTGTAACTACATTGTCATAAAATGAGTCTATTAGTATCAATTTGCAGTCTTGTATGAATAATTTAAAATTACAGTTTAGATTGTCCATCTATACTAATATTATACAGAAACAAAATTTGTATTTTTCTATGTTTATATTTTTGTTTAAAATTAATAAACTCAAAACTTAATCAAAAACAACAACCTAATTAATAATTTCAAAATAAAATATACCAGTAGTATTCTTTATTATCATAGAGTCACAGGGCTATATTATATTGCTACGCGGTTGAAGTCGCAGTAAAAAGCTAGTAAAATAAAAAAATATGTTTTACCTTCGTGTATTTGACATCCACTTTCACCATATTGTCGAGAATATCAATTCCAACGCGTGCTCGTCTGATACCTGATTCCAGCAAACTAACTAATGTGAAGTTGTGTGAACATCGTGATGACGATGGTCGTTAAATTGGTCGTCAGTGAAGTTAGTTCAATGGGCTTGATTTACAAGAGTAAGCTCTAAACAACGAGGTAGTAAGATCTTTTCACTATGTACCCATTACGCATATAAATAAACTAAAAATAAAAGTCGCGTAACGGCTTTGCTTGCCTAGTATTAGCAATGATATTATAATAGTAACTAAGCTTACAAATCTTACAATAATATCTATCTCCAGATTCCACCTTAGCCTTTATTTATGAAGAGGATCTTCATCTATATATACCTGCCTACATTACTCCAAATACTTCACGGCCAGACTTCCTACAGCCTTTTTGTATTTGGAACTGGCCAAAAAAGCCTTCCTTATAATTTCTAAGCAAAGCAAAGTTACAATTACTTTTTTTTTTTTTGGGTGAGGTCGACTGACGAAGACGCATTGACTCGTATATACTTTTATTCAATTATTATTACAAAAAATAGGACCATAAGTAATAAATCTAATATTTTCCAGACCGACTGACTTATGGATAGACTCCTGCATGCATTCCGATCATAGAATAAAGACTTAAGCTACAACCTAAAAAAGAGAGGTAGGGCGAATTGGGATCTCCCGTGGGTTTTCCATTAATATTCGAGCCGCCCGACTGAGGACTGTACCTCCGCCTTAGAGAAGACCGCAGTGTAATAACATACTTTGATGTAGTGTTGTGTTTCTGCGGTAGGGTTGCCAGTGCTCCACAAGGATACGCTGGGCTAGAAGTAATGCTGCTAGCACAGTAACTCCTCATCAACAACAGGGTTGGCAACTCGTTAGTGATATCCCTGTTATTGCGAGCGGCTATAGGCTACAGTGACTGCTTACCATCAGGTGGGCCGTATGCTTGTAAGCCACCTTAGTGGTATAAAAAAAGACCCAGTCATTATTCTGAGATTCCGACAACTGAGTCTATAAATGACTTCTAAATAGTACATATTACAGTATAACTACTGTCGCTTGTTGTTATACTATCCTATGACTCTCCACCTTCTTCTGTCATCGTAACAGCTGTCTATTTTATTATACTTTTTTTTTCCACTAACTGGAAGAGATGCAGTGGGATCGTTTTAGCAATAAGTGTGTTCTAATTTCATCTTTAATAGGTCTATAAGAATAACGTGTGGTGGAAAGATGAAATCTATGAACCCGGTAAATGTCGATTGTCTAGAAGGGAACGGGAACCTTTTATTAATTTTGACAAGGACTTTAATTAAATATTCATTGTCGGCTGGGTTTATTCCCACAAAGCCCACAGGTATTTATTCTGGTTCGACGTCTGGGTGAATTGTTCGTGAAATTAAATGTTTAGCATATCAATAACAAGAACGTTAACAAGACATTTCGACGTAGTTTTTGTTGTACGTAGTATATTATCAACTCTGAGGTTTAAGTATTAGACTTGGCACGGATAATGTTCACTTTTTCAATTCACATGTTCAATCATGTAGCTGTACATACTATTATTAGCGTACATACGCTACGTTCCATATTATTATATAGATTGTAATTTATTAGTTAAGGCAAAGAAAGTGTTTTTTGTGCTCAGTGAAACCATAATAAATGATGTTTTAGACAAAGATAGTGGGAATGAAAAGAAACTGTAAGATAATAAAATATCAAACATTAAAATAATACATTGTTAACAATATATAGCTTTATTAATAAAGGCCTGGTTTCCAAAACTGGGTATTAAGGCTTATAGCATTTAGTTCGGCATAATTTGGCTTTCTTGATTGTTGTGGTAATTAGTTTGGTTTACAGCTGAGGCTTCTTGGGCAGGGCGATGGATATAGTCTTGTTCTCAAGGTATTGCAGGATACCTTCTTCACCCCTGTAAAATAGAACATCACAAATAATTGTAGTAGCATTTATTCTGTTTTCTCAATTATCTATCCATCAAATCGTTTGTTTTTCGTAATTATCCTAAATGTGCAGGATTTTCTGACGTTATCGTGACTTAATTCAAGAATTGGTGACTGTTTCTTAGAACTTAGTGAGAAAAAATTTATCGTGAAATAATTTTCCTGGATTGATTCAGATAACATTATCGAAGAATAAACGACCTGATGCAAAATATTAACCAAGTAAAAAGAAAATGGAAACTTCTTTTTTTTTGAAAAATATACGTACAATTCACGTCCAAGTCCAGAATCCTTGAAGCCTCCGAATGGTGTCTGAGGAGCAATGTGCTCGTATGTGTTGATCCTGAAATATTATATCACAATTAAAAAAAATTACCTAAAGCACTGCAATAGTATTTAACAATTTATTCAGCTGGCATGCGTCTTTCTTCTAAATGGTATTTGTCAATTTTTAGATATAGCCGTTTTCGATAGTTCCATAATTCAAATTCACGTTCCAATGATATTTTGTGTGTTGTTCTAATGGTTTAATAACCCACTAACCACATAGATCCAGCACGAACGTGCTTGACGAAGGAAAGGGCAGTGGTGATGTCGTTGGTGATCACACCAGCACCCAGGCCGTAGTTGGAGTCATTGGCGCGGTCTACTACTTCCTCAAAGGTTTCAAACTTGAGGATGCTTTGCACCGGTCCGAAGATCTGTGGACCGAATCATGGAGCGTTTATTTCGTATACATTAACCTTCTAACACTAGAGAGTTGTTGGTAAAAATCTAGTTATGATGTTGAAATGTGTTTACATCTATGGGCAAAGCTGGATTGCATCTATGTCAATGTTAATTCTGTGGAACAGCAATTACATTATTCGTTGGATCAATTTGTAGGATGTCTAAGAACTTTGGGACAATTGGTAAATTAGGAAGATCTCACCTCTTCCTTGGCAATCTTCATGTCATCCTTGACGTCAGCAAATACGGTGGGTTGGATGTAGAAGCCAACTTTTCCTTGGCGGTCACCGCCAGCAACGCAACGAGCACCTCCCTTCTTACCAGCCTCGATAAAGCCCATCACTTTGGTGAACATGTCATTATCCACCTGTAAAAAGAAATAAATATATTTTTCAACCGCTTTATGGTTTTGAATTCTAAGTATTCGTTCATAAACTGTTTCAGTTTCCTTCGTAGATATTTTAAGACGAAACTAGAAGGGTTTCAAACAAAAATATATTCCTTGGTACTTATTGTCTGTGTTTTAAGAAATCGACCCATTTTCAAAGTAGTCTGCCAAACAAGGTTCTAAATATAGCAGGTAGAGGGAGTAAGAAAATATATTTTTTATATTCATCTATTAATGAGTAACAACGGTGTGACCTGGGGTCCCTGCTGAACATCTTCGTAGGGGTTGCCAACAGATCTCTTCTTGGCAATCTCGGCGGCCTTAGCAACGAACTTATCGTAGATGCCGGACTGTACGTACGTCCTGGTGCCGGCTACGCAGCACTGGCCACCGTTGGAGAAGGCAGCATTGTGAGCGATCAAGGCCGCTTTCTCCACTACAAGAAATATTGCAGTCGGAATTAGAAAAAGTTTTTTTTTGTTAGCCAGCCTGTAGCTTGTCAGCAGTACCGTTCGTGCTGATTGTCGTGGGTTTCATGCCCAGGACAAACAATTATAATGTGTGTGTTTGTCTCTGGTTTGGCAACTTTGAGTTGCAAAATCACAATCTATTATCGGCAAGGTATTTACGAGTATGATGAATAATCTAAATAAATCTATACATTCTAACAAATTAATAAAATTCGGCATACCGTCGGCGTCGTTGAATACGACTAAGGGGCTCTTTCCTCCAAGTTCAAGTGTAACCCTCTTCAGGTTGACAGCAGACGCGGCATTCATGATGATGCGACCCACCTGAGAACGAAAACAGTTTTATTAGTCATTGCTTGTCGTGATGTGCATTGCTGAGTGTAAAAAAATCACATATTTTGACTACACGTTCGCTACCCTTACATTTCCCGTCTCAAGCCGAACCAGTAGCTTTAAATTGCTCCGCTTTAATATGTATACCAAAAAACTCAGCCCAGCAAGCAGCCAAGCAGCACCCTAGCTTTCTAGAGTTTTGGTATGAAAGTATCTTGATACCCTAAACTTAAGATACTCTTCATCTCTTTGGAAACATGCAATTATACACAGAGGACGTCGACAGTCACGGGCTGTAGCTAGTGTCTTTATAATAAGCTGATATAATTAGGATAGGCTGTAGCTGCGTCATATTGGAATATACAGACAGAGTATATACACAAATATTAAGGGCGTTGGACAAATGACTATTAAAATTCCATTGGAATACCATTATTTAATCAATTCCGCAGGTGTTAACCAATCCATATAAAGAGATTTCAATTATGTGCATGCATTAGATTAAACGGAATGTTTTGCTTTACGTAACTAGGAAATAACATATTATAAGTCAATTGAATCTGTCTTGCTTCCAGCAAAATATAATAATTACGTGTCTTACAAGTTTAAAGGTGGAACAAAGTAGCATGTACAATATTGATGCAAATTTAAACAGTAGACTAGCGCTGATACGTACGTCACATGCAAGATTAGTATTTTTTAGATGCTTAAGTGATATCCATGTAGGTAATTTAAATTGATAAGGCTAGATTCGATCTTCCATATTTATAAAACTAGTAGGCGCAATTAAAAACAAATACCTTATTAGATTGATCGTTGATATCCTTAGATTTGTTATCATTTTATTTTATCATTTTATTTTATCATTGTAATAAGTATGATGACGCCTTTGATTTATATACAGGTAGTTATTTAATCAAAGTATGTCACGTCATGATGTCTGCAGTCAAATGAATAAGTACAGAAATAAAGAAGGCTTCCTATAGGTTTATATCTTGAAAATATAAGGTGGTAAACAATATTATTTGGTAATCATTATGAACAAACGAGAATAGAGAACAAACGAGAGATGTTGTTATTTTTAGTTAAACACGACTGCGCACGACTACAAACACGAGTGCCTCCATTCTTATTTAAATGTAGTCGGGTATTTGCACAAAATATGTATTTTTTAGGCATTATCTGTAGAGCATGTCTAGCGACGACTATCACGCTACCGTAAAATATAACATTACTCAAAGGCAATGGCTAAGGGCGAGTTGGACTGACGGTTTCGTACTTAAAACCGACAAAGTTAAATAACAAATTTAACTTTTTTTTTTTATACCAATAAGGTGGCAAACAAGCATACGGCCCACCTGATGGTAAGCGGTTACCGTAGCCTATGGACGCTTGCAACACCAGGGGTATCACTCGCGCGTTGCCGACCCAAAACTTTGCCGTTCGATCCCTGACACGACTATGCCACCAACCGCAACTTTGTAATAGTAAATTTGCTCCTTTTTTCAGAAAAACACAAAGTATGCAATATAATGTCTACGAGCATTTCAAGCGTCTATTTTTTGCCATTATTAAAATAAAGCAAAAAAATACATGTATGGTAGGGGATTCCCCTTTCTTGTTTTTATAGCGACAACAGAAATACACCATCTGTGAAAATTTCAGCTGTCCACTTATTACGGATCATGAAACACAGCCTGCTGCCAGCCAGCCGGACGGACGGACGGTCGGACAGACGGACGGACAGTGAAGTCTTAGAAATAGGGTTCCGATGGTTACTCTTTGAGTACGGAACCCTAAAAAGTATCTTGTATGAGTTAATAATTGTAAAAATTACACTCATAATAATTTCATACCGGGCGCATATTATGAAGATCGATGTCGATCGATATGCTCCAAAAAGTTTTAATACCTCAGTGGAGCCGGTGAAAGCAATTTTGTCGACATCAGGGTGGTGAGAGAGTGCCGCTCCGGCGGTGGGTCCGTAGCCGGGCACCACGTTCAGAACACCGGGGGGGAAGCCGGCTTCCTTCACGAGGGCAGCCATAGCTAAAGCTGTTAAAGGAGTCTGCTCCGCGGGCTTGATGATCACCACACAACCTGGAACATTCATAATAAGAAATTAAAAAAAACACATTATTTTTTGTATTTTTGTAAAAAACACATTATTTATGTATTTTTTTAGTAGACCGGGTAATTTATTAGAGTACATACCCGCAGCAAGAGCTGGTGCGATCTTCCACACAAACATGGGGATCGGGTAGTTCCATGGCAGGATCTGACCGCACACACCGACGGGCTCCTTTAGGGTGAAACTCAGGACTTCGCCGTCTGAAAGTTTAATAGTTTGACTTGTCATGAGTGTCAAAACCAAGTTATAGCGTTTTTTGTCATAGTTTTCACTTTAGCACTTAAAACTAAGTATTCATACATGAATTTATTTGATTTTATAAAAGCATCATCTAGTGTGTCAGGTTCATCTTCTCTTTCGATTCACGACACAGCATTCGGTTTTCCATCATGTCGTCTTTTATTTATTTATTCTTCCAGATAGAGGGACGGTATCTCAGAATGCCGCATAATAATCTAGCTATAATATTAAGAGTTCTAACACAGCAGTCAACCCAAGTTTACTCACCAGTTGGGATTGTGTTGCCAACAATTTTATCGGCCTTGCCAGCGTAGTATCTGAGAATACCGGCGGACCACACCATTTCACCTGCTGCGTTCTTAACGGGCTTGCCGCAGTCCAAAGTCTCAAGGTCAGCCAAGGATTTGACGTCTCTTTCTACAAGGTCAGCCAGCTTGTATAGGAGGCGACCTCTTTGTGAGGCGTCCATGGTGCGCCATTCGGAGTAGCGGTAGAAGGCCTTCTTAGCAGCAGCGACGGCTAAGTCAATGTCAGCCTGGCGTAAGAATAAAGAATTTGTGTAGAATATCTTAGTTATAGGCTAACGGGTCCAGGTTACCCCAGATGCACTTCGACCCTTGGGATCTTTTGTGCAGTTGTATAGAATAAATGAATAGTAGTAATCTCAGCCGTATATCAGGACTAAATTAAAATAATACATAGTCGAACCGGATACAAGTGATTGGTAAAATGATAAGCGCTTCATTTGATTGAGCATGGAACAGAATCTGACCATTACATTGCTATGCTTATATATAAAACTGCTCAAAAATGCAACTAGAATTCTATATTTGACTACAAACGATTTATGTAATCTCAGCTGATGACAATCCCAATTGCTGGAGTGTCTATTCATTGTACAGGATATTTTTATAAAATAAATAATCGATGTATTAAGTATATAATTATATATAGTGTGAGTGTTCCAAATGCCGCTGATAAAACAGTTATAATAATATGATAGAATATTTGATCTAGATTAATACGGAATTGATGGTAAGATAATAGTATTTTCAAAGTGTGTGCTGACAAATTGAGCGATTTATTTATCAATTATGATTTTCAAATACATGCGATGTAAAAAATTGATTGTTTTCTGACCTTGTCACCTTCAGCGACTTGGGTGATGACTGTCTCATCCTGAGGGTTGATGGTGGGGAAGGTCTTCTTGCTGACGGCGTCCACCCACTCGTTGTTGATGAACAACTGTCAAATAAATAAGTGCATTAAACTGACATAATAATAATAAAATAGTTGGATGGACATTAGCACACAGCGCCATCTGACCCCAAACTCAGCAGAGCTTGTACTATCGGAACCAGCAGTTGATACAATACTGATATTTTTTTTTTTATAAATACATTCTATACTTCTAATACATACCAAACACTCAGACACTAGGCAAACATGTGTCCCGGCGGGAATCGAACCTGCGACCCCTAGAGTAGCAGTCAGGTTTACTTGGTATATAATCTAATCTCCCACATATCGTCATAATAATTATCTTATTCATCATTAACGGATTGGTGTGACGACCACTAGACTCTCGCTCGTGATAGATCACGTATTGATAACAAAAACCGCTTATTAAAGCTGCTGTTACGCTAGTGGACTAGGACAAGCTAATTTATTATGATAAAACTTATACCCCTTTTGTTTTTACATATATTAAGCTGACATACAGTTTCAAGTTATTACTAGGGTATGTATCACTATCACTATTATCACTAACACTATAACTATCACTACTATACTACATAGTATAAATCAAAGTCGCTTCCCGTGTCTGTCTGTCTGTCTGTCCCTATGTATGCTTAAATCTTTGAAACTACGCAACGGATTTTGATGCGGTTTTTTTAATAGATAGAGTGATTCAGGAGCAAGGTTTTTATTTATAATGCATTTGTGTTTTGTAGATATTAAACTTATATGGCTAACGCTGGCCGAGCGAAGCCGGGCGGGTCGCTAGTTACCTTATAAAAATACAATCTAATCAAACTTAAAAAAAAAGGAAATCAGAAAACAGGTTGGAGCTTTCTGTTTTCAAGTCGCTTGGTAGGTTATTTGAATAATGGAACAATGTTTTTCTGAAGCGTAGATCGTATTGTGGTTTATGTGGGGCCAGTGGATCAACAATAAGTAGTTTACTGAATTGTGGGACTTATGTTACCGCCGCATTATATACGAGGAAGTCTGATGTTACTTTATTGGTAGTGCGAACACTTACCTATTGAGGAAAACTAACTATATTTTTTAAGACTTAAGTTCATTAGCGGATTAGTGGAAAGGTAATAAGGTAAACGATTACTTTTGTATTATTTGTTGTAATTATGTATATTTCTTGTATTCAGATTATCTCTCTACAAATATCATTTAAAATATATTAGATCGATACTTACACAGATCCCGACTGTATTTACTGATACTGTATCACTATCAGTAGGTAGGTACCTTGTTTTCGAACAAAAACTGTTTCATATAATCATGTCTTAAAGCAATACCGATGTTGTTAGCACGTGGGATGAATTATAAATTGTGTATAAATAATTTAAATCGTTTCTGGCGCTTTATTTAGCATCATGTTATGTTTCATTTCTGAGCTGCTTCACTGCTTCATTATTCAGTCAAGTATACCGACGTATGGATACAGAAATAACCTAACCTGGGTGTCATAGAATTTAGTGAATAACTCATTTGACTTCTTTCCTGCGCTTAACCCATGTTATTTGGGGTCGGCAAAAAGGTTTATCTACTCAATATAACTAATATCAACATATCATGCTTAAGTATCATCTTTTACATGATTTGAATGACGAGTGCTGTTATAATATTTTTAAATTCCAATTAACCGGAGTCGTAGGCAGTTTGTTGATTGATTTTCTTATGCACTTACTACAGTACTCTGAATAATTTAATTTAAAGCAAGCGATAAAGTTTGTCCGCTGACACTCAATAACACATCGTGAATTTGATAAAACATTAAGTAATATTATGTCTGAATAATTATCGCGTTGTTCAACAAAGCGATTATAATATTTACCTACCCACATGAATGTTTACATAAGAATCTCAAAAAATGTATAGCACGTAAGAGCTTGCTATGTAACTCGACGAAAATGTGTGGATTTTGCTTTTTTATATCCCAAGTTTTTTGTGCATGTAGTCTACTCCGTCTAACAAATAACAGTCTACAAAGTATCACTGTAATGTATGTTTTTACTTACTAGGAATTTGAAATAAGCTTCAATACTATTATACTTTATTATACAATACAAAATAATAAATCTTTACTTTTAATAAAACTGTTACCGGTCCAATTCTGTAAATTGATGTTTTTATTTTTTTGATGGGTCTATATTCGGTACTTACTCAAAACTTTTTTATTTCATATTTGTCTGTCTGTCTGATTCTTGGCCGCTCACCACGTTGAAACTACTGAATAGTTTCAAATGAAACTTGGAACGATATGAGTTGATACTACGAGGTTTAACATTGGATACTTTTAATCCCGATGTTCAGCACGATTCCCCTGGGATGGGGGATAAAATTCAAAATTGTGTACTTGGCTGTAACTCCGAAACAGCGGGACTGATTTGAACGGGACTTTTAATGGCAGATAGCTGATTTTACCGGAGTAATTTTTATTTTTAAAAATCAATTAGGGTTCCGTGCATCAAATAAAAAACCCATGAAATTGTGAACAAAATCTGAACGGCACGTCCAATATGAACAGTTCTTTCACTGGCAGGTACCTGATGCTATAACGCGTAACTTAGGCTACTTTTATTTTCGAAAAAAAAGGTTTTCCCGCAACAAGAAAAGCCCATGAAATTGTGAACAATATACGAGCGGTTGGACTGATTTAAACAGATAACTGATGCTATAAGGCGGCACTTTTTAGGTTACTTTTAGGAATTATAATAATGGTTACGCGCAAAAAAAAAAAATCTTTCCACGAAGTCGCGCGCACATCTAGTAAATAATTAAATTCTTATGTTCTATTTTTTTATAAAACCTTATTTTAAGTTACAGTAAATCTATGAAATTAAGAACAATAAACGCAACCATGCACGTTCTTAATTTATTTCATTAATATTAAACGAGCGCGTTGGCAAGAATATTGTCTTCTCTGCTTCGTAAACCATACAATATTGTCACAAGTAACACGCGAAGACAGAAATGGTCAGTGCTTCAATAAAACATTAAGGATGGAGAAATTGAAAGACGGTATAGTACAGAACGCGCTCCCTGTGTTCAGCGTAGCCGGCTGAGTATATAATCAAAGCCGGCTGTTATGTTGATTCGATAAGATTAATACCATGGGCCTATTGGAGGATGGTTTTGCCCATGAACTATGAATAAAAGTAAACTAAACATTTATTGATTTAATTAAAATCTTACCTTTGTGTACTTAATCTCGACTTTGGGTGCCATTTTTATGTATATTATAGTCACTGAGATGCGTGCGCTACCGCCAAGTCCCGGCTATGTAGTGTGCCGGTACTTCTGAGCCTATCCAATAGCAAGCACACACACGTCTCTTTAATCAGTTGAATGTGCGATTACGGACCATTTATACTGGACGATTCGATAATATTATCTTCAGTAGATGTTATGAGTGCGACGCTTTACACGCTGTTTTGAAGTCTAAACGAGGTTTATTTTTATGTATAAAGATGACATGTTTAGTTACCATCTTATTGATTTATAATAAATTAGTAAAATATAGGAAATAATTTGAACAGCAATCAGTAGATTGGATATTAGAAGTCTGGCGTAATTTATTATATCTGATATGTTCGTATGTTATTTGGTTGGCACTAAATCTCTAACAGAACGTACCATTCCAAACCAAATTTGTAAGTTGTAAAACTTTAGTTCAAAGGGGTGTCGGTCGATTAATGACAAAGACCCGTATGCAATATAAATAATAATTAATTGCGTTTGAATGTGGTTAAAGAAAGTTTCTATCGATAGAAAGTGTCTTTAAAATCTATATAACAATCGTGTCGTATCATGTAGTAGTAGTCGAGTCGAATTCAGTATCGTCACGTTGGCCTCAATGTCATGGTCACTGTGCTTTAACCATTGGTAGTTTAATTTCATTAATGCATTCATTCCTTAGATATTATTTTGATTTTAAAACCAATAAAGTTATAGTTTCATTGCAATAATCAAACACAAAAATGTAAATATTTTTAATTACTTTTTGTCCAAATTGTTTTTCCCTAACTGCCTCGGAAGGAGGATAATGATTTTCGCGTGGATATATATGTATGTACTATTAATTATTTGGTGCTTTGTGTTTGTTATTAACCTGAATTGCTTGATGGACTTAGGGTATAAGGAGTCGTTAGATTTGTTATACAGGTTATAATTGAATTAAGGGACGTGCGGTTAAATTTAGTGAATATGTAAGAGCTTTTTTTGTATTGTTACTTCAGCCGTATATGTATAATTAATAAAAATGTATTATGTGTCCAAAAGACTATAGTCTCTTTTCTATAAACTATAAACAATATGAGACACTAAATGTTTCTGTAGTGTTTGTATGAAATGGGGAATTCCTTATTTTATCAGAAGCCTGTGTTATTTTATTTCTTCGCAGACGAATACTCGTGTAATAAGCCAGTTTGGTACAAATCATTATGACGAGGTTTAAACAGCTTGTGCGGACATAATACATGACTCGAGTGGCATTGGCATTGAATTCATCAATTCAGAAACCTTGCTAATGAGTCAAAGCAAACGCAGGATGTCTGTTTAGGATCCGTGATAAATTATATAGTTTTTGTAATGGTGTGTTGTAATAATATAAAAAGTACATAGTGCTTATCAATCTTGTCTTAAGTCTAGCCTATAATTGTAATTATATTAAAAGAGATTTTCATGCAACCAAATATTTTGCAAATGTGTTCAGAAAAGAAACGAAACAGTTATTTTCAAAATCGAAACAATTTACAAATCATAGAAAAAAGGAAGATGAATCCTTAGTAAGTCTAAAACAAATTGTGTGTGAAAAGGCTTTTGCCAGGAGTCACGTGTAACTCTGGCACATCTTAATAATACTGATGGTTAGGATATAGAACAGAAAAAGAATTGCTCAGAAATAAAGGTGCAGAATAAAGCGCTTAATAATAATTATTATTTGAACGTATGCATCTTAAACAGTTGACACGGTTTTTATTTTTAATACACTAAGGTGGCAAACAAGCATACGGTTCACCTGATGGTAAGCGGTCACCGTAGCCTATGGACGCTTGCAACACCAAGGGTATAGCCCGCGCGTTGCCGACTCTAATTTTTGCTTTTTCTAAATGCAGACTAATGACACTTTACTTTGCCATTAACCAAGGTTAATACATTTACTGATATAAAAGTACATCGCGTAGGCGAATGTATCAAATCCATGGCGAAACTACTTGGGAGATATGTCCCCAAATGGAAGCAATAACTATTTTTAGAATATTGTCTACATAGGTATTGGTGAATGCAGTATAAACGTGTGACAAATCACTAGTAGATTTATGAAACACTAGCTTTTACCCGCGACTTCGCTCGTGTGGCTCTAGAATAAAATAACGTAATTATCTAAGAATACAATTCTGACTGAGTTAATTACGACTCTGTTGTATGATGAGCAGCAACGAAGGGGCATTGTTTTGTAGTATTCGAAAGGCAAACTGCAAACTGTAAACATGGATGTATATACATTGATTATTATAATATACATATAGTTTTCGGTGCATCTATAGCTATACCTCATCATCATCATCATTCTCCTGCCCTTATCCCATATTATTTGGGGTCGGCGCAATATGTATTTCTCTTTCATACTTCTCTATCAGCCGTCATCTCTGTATTCACTTCCTTTCTGACCATGTCATCTTTCACACAGTCCATCCATCTTTTCTTAGGTTTACCTCGACCCCTGTATCCATCCACATTCATACATAAAACCTTTCTTACCACGTCATCTTCATTCCTCCGCATTACATGCCCATACCATGACAAACGCTTGCTCCTCAACTTATCTATCACTGGAGCTACTTTCAAACTTCCTCTAATGTACTCATTTCTTATCTTGTCCATTCTCGTTACGCCACACATCCATCTCAACATTCGCATCTCAGTTGCATGCAGTCTTCTTTCATCCGTCGCCTTAGTGGCCCAACACTCTGATCCATACATGACAGCAGGCCTTATCATGGTTTTATAAATTTTTCCTTTAAGTTTTAAAGGGAATCGGGAGTCACATGTAGTTCCCGTGACCTGCCGCCATTTCATCCATCCTGTGTTAATTCTGTGCTGCACGGCCCTGTCCACATCGCCATCACCTTGCATGAGCGAGCCTTGCATATATAGCTATACATATTAAAAAAAAACTTTAAACAGCATTACGCATTATTATCATACTCAAAAGTTGTATTGAATATAACGCCTGCGAATTTTACGGTTTGCCAGCAGCATCAAGTCTTATTTTGCAAAAAAAATATCCTTTCTGAAGTTCAGTGATAATACGACCCCAAAGAAACCGTTGGTGTTCAAAATAAAAATCTAGCTTATAAGCTACTTCCACTCCAAATAACCACCAAATTCGTTCAGCCGTTGCAGAGTTACGTTTTATGAGACTCGACATTAATAACTCCCGTAAAAACAACTCTGTGCCAAAAGAGCCGCTACAAAAAACAATTTGAGTCATAATATTATCATGCAAATGTTGATTGTAGTATTCGTTGTCCAAGGAAAAAGCCTCGGGGGTCCTTGCCTTTGCTTCACGTATTAATATTATATTCAGATCAAAAGACGCAAATATTAAATCTTATTCCGAAACTAAATAAATAAAAGACACAATAAACATTTCGAGCTTCTTATCTTTTCATATTATGAGGCGTTTCTCTCTTAACTCATCTCACAACTTTCGATGACATAATGTCACTTGATAACACTCAAGAGCATGTAATAAGTATAAACAGTGATTATTATATAATAAACAATGCTTTTATTAACTGGGGATATCTGCAAGAACTTGACTTATACTGACCTATACACACACTTTGGTAAAATCAATTTTTAAAATATCGGTGAAACATACCGTAAAGAAAAATAGCTTTAAAAGAATTAATAAAATTATGTGAAATAAAAATTTAGGTGGAAATTGTAAGATTTAAATGTAGTTTAGAATACAAGCTAAACCGATAGATTATATTGTTTGTACACTAAGTACACTATTCCGTGTATTTTACTGACAGCACACAGATATAACAAAATCACCTATTGAATGAAAACGCCTATTTATTCATTTAAGTGCCGAAATGTTTTTGTGGATAGCAATATTTCATTGTGATAAATAATTAAATACAGAGACAACGAGCGAAGTGTGAGGTACATTGTAGTCAAAAACTGCTGATAAAACTGTTATGCACTGATACCTGTAAGTTATCAATAATATTATGAATAGGCAGTTATAGATAAAATACAAAATTATTACCAGTGGATATTTATTTCTCAGAGATGCTTTTGAACCCATAACATTCATATGAACAACTGAAATAATCATTATATACCACAATTTGTAATAAAATAAGCTAAATTAAAACAACTTACTGTAGGTAAAATTTTTAGATCTGAATATGACCGATCCGACATATGAAGCTCCTAATCTATGTATGCTATATCTTCATGATTTGTATCGGGTACCTTATTTGTAAAATATTATTGCAAATGTACTTTATTTTTTATTTGTTAGCATAAGGTATGGTGGTTTTTCCAACTAAAAATATTGGAGCTGACCGACTGGGGAGAGTTCCATGTAGATCGCAGTCAAATGACACTCTTCTGAAATATTTGTTTTGATTCTCTAGTGTCATGGCGCTAACTTATAGCACAGTGAGTCATCACAGCATGAAAGTTGTTAACGCACTAGTGATCCTCCTGGTACTGCAATCATTAATGGGCTATGATGACCGCTTACCATTACGCACACGTCCGTGTAATATACTCTCTATATCAAAAATGAATTTTGTGCCGTCAAACCAGATTGTCAGTAGTAGTAATTATTTAAATTTGAGTAGACCTTTTAAAAAAATGGTTATCAACTGAATGCATTTCACAAGCACTTTTTTAACACGCTCTTAATAGCTCACAAGTGGCTGCACATGTATCTATCAATGTTATGGAATATTACAAAGTAATTGAATTGATAATTTGCAGAATTATTTAGAGCCGATGACAGTATAATAATTTCATAACTTTATCGTCCTTAATATCCTGACCAGTCACCAGGATCATTGGGATAGATACAGTTATTTAAGCTAGTTATGTATTTATGCACAGGCCTTGATCCAGCTCGTCCTCTGGTATCTTCGTACGGGTCTAGGCAGTTTCGGCTGGGACGAGATGACGCTCACGTGGTCCACGTCATGCACACCAACGCGGGGTTCTTGGGGGAGAGCGGGCTTATTGGTCACGCTGACTTCTGCTTCAACGGTGGAAGGCGTCAGCCAGGATGCAAGGGACATATGATGCGTTAGTATTCTGTTTTTTTATACCTAAGGTGGCAAACAAGCATACGGCCCACTTGATGGTAAGCGGCCTATGGCCCTTGCAACACCAGGGGCATTACTCGCACGTTGCCGATCCTACAACCTCGTATTTTATCTAGTACATTTTTTTATACATGTGACAAGCAAGCCTGCGGTCATATACTTAGCAATCACTATAGCCTATAATTACTTTTGCATTTGCTGCCTCAGTAACTAAAACAGGATCTTGGCCTCCGACTCAAAATGCCGTCACTCGCTCCTATTCTAGCCTATGGACGTTTATAATAAATTTGTGGTATCATTCGCACATTACCAACTTTTTCCTATAGGAATTACTGTGCCAGCAATAGTTACGGGCAAACCCATTATTACTCCCAATGCCTGGCGTGATGTGACTATTATAAATATATAATGCAAAGTCATTCGACATTTGGCTTATGATACAAGCAGTATCGTATTTTCATAGGTATAGCCCGGTGCAGTCATTTCATGAGCTCGTGCTACTTTGCGGCAAGTATCAGGAAGCGACTACGTATGATTGGAATCCCGTGCGACAGCACCTGCCCAAAGGAACGGGGCAAGTGGGGAATCAGTACTGACAGGAGGGCTGTCAAACTAGACGATGAAGTGCCTGATTCGTAAGTGTTTCAACCCTTACTTTCTAGTGGATGGTCGGTAGCGGCTTGTGTGAATAGCTGCCTTTTAAAAATCTAAATTTATTTAAGAGCAGTAATTACCATAATCACGACAGTTTTGGTCATCAGGAAAGTCGCATACAGTTTATGACTGCTACTCGTCATTACTTTTAGTTTGATGACTTACAAACAGATTATACTACATTCATAGGTAATTTTGGAATAATAACAAGTACACAATAGGTAAAACTTTTATAATTTATATTAAGGTATGCACTAGGAAAACTATTACGTATTTGTTGTTAATGCGTTTATTGTTTGTGAATTAAATATGAACGTATAAACATGGAGGATTGTCAAAGTTAAGCGTGATATATAATTCGGTTGTTCTGGACGTTACACGAGCATCGTCTGGTTATAATCGTTATTGCATACGTGCGTAGTAAATACTAGAATCACAGTTACTTTTATTCGGAATTATTGATAGCGCAATCATACATACTATATCAATCAGACAGAAAGAAAGAAAATATATCAGCCATGATAATGAGTGTGGGAATAAGTAAATGTAGTATTGATCATATTTTTATGCGTAATTTCTAGTTCATATTGAATTATGAAGCAAAGTATCGTATTTAATGGTCGATATCGATCCTTAGACGTCCTTGAATGCGCAAAAGTGAATATTATATTGGAATTTCTAAATAATGTTAAATGTCAATACTGTATCGCTGTATTCGACGAGACCGCTGGTCTAGTGGTTAGTATAACTGACTGCTACGCTAGAGGTCGCGGGTTCGATTCCCGCCAGGGCAAACATTTATGTGACAAAATATGTTTGCCTTGCGTTTGGGTGTTTGGTATGTATTATAAGTATGTATTTACAAAAAAAAAAGTATATAAGTATTATATCGGCTGCTGGTTCCCATAGTACAAGCTTTGCTTAGTTTGGGGCCAGATGGCGTTGTGTGATAATGTCCAAGCATTATTATTATTATTCCCTTTATTTATTTTACATCTTAGTTTTGGTTTTTTTTACAATATTCTTACAAAAAAAAAACACATATTATAAAAAAACCACCAAAACTAGGGAGCCACCGATAACGAGGCGCGAGCCCAAGCTACCGGTAGTTAGGGTTACAAAGTGAGGAACCTCCTGACAATGCGTGCCGTGTCGAGGAGTACTGCCTTCTGTATCCGACCCTTGACCCAACCATCGAGCGAGAGCGTCTTGAGGTGTTGGTCGAGACTCTTCACTATGAGACCGTTCGCAGAAACGACTATCGGGACAATGACCGCCGATTCAACCCCCCACATGGCGGTCACCTCGTGAGCCAAGTCAAGGTACTTGCTGAGCTTTTCCTTCTCGGCTTTCACGAGGTTCTCGTCATGCGGGATGGTGATGTCAACGAGTACTGCCCGGCGTTGGGACCGGTCTGTCAGCACGATATCAGGCTTATTGGCTACAATAGTCCTATCCGTAATGACAGAACGGTCCCAGTAGAGCGTGGCACGACCATTTTCGAGAACTGGCTGCGGTACGTACCTGTAATATGGTACCTCTGACTCAATAAGTCCATATCGAAGTGCAAGTTGCTGGTGGATGATCCTAGCTACAAGGTTGTGCCTGTGCAAATACTCGCTATTAGCAAGATGAGAACAACCGGAAATTACATGTCGGATTGATTCTCCAGGACGGCGGCACGCCCGACAGATGTCTACCGTACCATCCTTCATGATGTATTTCCGATAGTTATTCGTCTTGATAACTTCATCTGCAATCGCACCGACAAAACCCTCGGTTTCCCCAAAGAGGTCACCGAAACGTAGTCAGTTCACCGATGCGAGGAAATCAACATCGGGCCCAGTTAGCGTTCGATAGAACCGCCCATGAAGCTCCTTGCCCTTCCATACGTTCCTACGGTCATCAGTACCAAGTACGGTTGGTTTGCGCCAATTCTCATTTGCCATGGAGAGCGGTGTAAGGCCCTTATCAACCGCGACCACATCTCGATGTATCGCACACTCTTTGCTCTGAAAGTACGTTCTGAGACTGCATACCTCGCGATTGTGGAGGTTCTTGGCATTTCAAAATCCACGTCCCCCCCACCTCCGGGAGATATACAATCTCATAACTGACGAGCGCGGGTGCAGCATCCGGTGTGTGGTGAGCAGTTGACGGACCCTCCTATCCAAGGCGTCTAACTCAGTCTGAGTCCACCTTAATATGCCGAAGGAGTATGTTAATAAAGGAATTACCTATCCATTGAAAGCGCGCGCCTTATTGCCACCAGACAGAAGACTATTAAGAACTTTTGTCAGGCGGCAAAAGAAGCGCTCTTTCACAGACCTCTTAATTTCATCTACATCGATACTCAACGACTGCGACATGCCAAGATGTTTGTAGGTATCGACCTCAGAGAGCGATGTGAGCGCCATTGTCACCACCTGGTTGCCGAAGGACTGTGGTCCACTGCCCCATGCACGTGCTTAAGAAGGATCTTAGAGTTGAATCAACTTTATATAACTCTAAGATCCTACCCAGCCATGAGTGAGGCACCGAATCATAAGCCTTCTTATAGTCAATCCAGGCAGCTGGGAGAGCTCCTTTGTTCCGTCGGACTTGTTGGCAAATGGTCGTGTCAATGAGGAGAAGCTCCTTAGTGCCACGGGACCCAACCCTACATCAATTTTGAGCTGTAGCCAAAATATGGTTAGCAACAATATGCGAGTTAATTTTTGCTCTCAAAATGGATGTAAGGAGTTTGTACAGCGTAGGCAAACAGGTAATGGGTCTATAGTTTTTGGCCTCCGTGGTACCACCGGACTTGCAGAGCAAGGAAGTAACACCAGTAGTCATGAAATTTGGAAGGGAATTACTTTCAATAGCTTGTTGAAATTGCGCTGCCAAGCATGAGTGCGAGCTTGGGAGCCACTTAATCCAGAAGTTGTGCAACCCGTCCAGGCCTGGGCTTTATTTTTATTATTATTGTATTCTTGATTTATAGCTTCATTATCTGAACGACATAAAGGTATGTTTGGGTATTTGAGCGTTTCGTAAGTTGGTATACCTAGTTCGCTGTGTGTAATGTAAAAAAAATTCTTCAAACTGATGGCAATCTACCTGCATTGTGTAAATGAAATGTGGTATCCTTTATTTCAGATCCAGAGGGATGTTCTGTGTAAGCATAGATCACAATGAAGACTGTCCATTCGATTGAATGGATACAGATAAGAGATTTCTCTAATTGTAAAATTTTACGGTTAATAATTTATTTTTGTTTTTAAGTCTAGTACAATAAAAATACTTTGATTTTATTATTATTGATATGTTTTATTTTTTGGGGTGAAAGAAACGTCTAGATGGCTGCAATATAGGTTGCAGTTGTTGTTGTAAAACACAGATTTAAAGGTAAAGTTTCCAAACAGGAACATTCCTCCGTAGTACTTGCTGGCGATTTCCTCTATGTCTACGTTGAAGAGATACCGGCCCTGAAAGCAACAGTAAATAATATATTTGTAATTGATTATGTTTAAAATCTTACTTAACTTTAATTATGGCCCTGACTTCACGAGAAGCAATTTGAAGGTTGGCATTCAGCACTAGGTACCCCAATGAAGATGGTTACCCGGTAACCCTTTTTTGGGTAAAGTGTGTATGATTCTTCACTGTTCTAAGCACGGTATTGTATTTATTACCTTTAATATGACGCATTCCTTTGTTAAGTTCATCAGGGTGTGGAACAGGGGTCTCAGAAATAAGTGGTCGCAAGGCTTCTTCATTTGAAGCCTCAAGAATGGCTTGCCATTTGTTATTGCCACGATCTTGCCCTAAAACATAAGGTGATTATGAAGCATTAGACCTCAGAGTAGAAAATATAGTGCGTACAAATTAGACTAAACTTCAGCAGAGCGATGATGAGTATCCCATAATATTTAAGCGCGTCATTTGGAAGTCTAGCGACCAAAATTGCTGGACCGTTTATTATGCAATCTATCAAATATATTAGGTCCTTACATATGAAATTGGCGTTTTGTATGGGAGGAACAAAAAGTCGAATATTTTTTAATATAATATATTTAATTAATCAAAGTATGAACCATTATTTTCTATGCACTTTTGCCATCTCATAGGTAGTTCATTGATCCCTTTACTAAAAAAACCAGTCGGACGGGAATCAATAAAATCTTTGAAGGCGATTTGGACTGCCCCATCGGAGTTGAATTTTTTCCCTTGCAAGAAGTTATCCAAATTTCGAAAAAAATGGTAATCTGTTGGAGCAAGGTCCGGGGAGTACGGAGGATGTCTTAGACTTTCCAATTGAAGCTCTTCTAATTTAGTAGCCGTCTGTAGCGCAGTGTGTGGTCTAGCGTTGTCGTGAAGCAGCAGTGGCGTGGAACGATTGACCAGCCTAGGTTGTTTAGCCGCTAGCTTTTCCATCATGGTTTGCAATTCCTGACAATAGACATCAGCCGTAATAGTCTGGCCAGATTTGAAAAAACTGTAATGAACAATACCGGCACTAGTCCACCAAACGCTTACAAGTAACTTTTTTGGGGTTAATTTTCGCTTGGGGCAGGATTTGGCTGGCTGGCCAGGATCTAACCATTGCGCTGAGCGCTTCCGATTATCGTAAAGAACCCATTTTTCATCACAGGTAATGATTCGGTTTAAAATACCTTCATTATTGTGCCGGTTTAGTAATGTAACGCAGCAGTCGACGCGCGTTTGCCGGTTTGTTTCAGTCAATTCGTGAGGTACCCACCTTTCAAGCTTTTTAATCTTCCCAATTTGCTTCAAGTGAATTAAAACAGTTTTATCACTAACATTGCAGCCTGCAGCTAACTCGGACGTGGTTTGCGATGGATCCGCTTCCACAATAGCCTTCAACTCTTCATTATCAACTTGAGTCTCAGGCCGTCCACGGGGCTTGTTCTGCAGGTCGAAATTTCCAGAACGAAAACGTTGGAACCAAAAACGAACTGTGTTTTCTTTTGCAACACGACCGCCATACACATCATTCACCCTTCGAGTTGTTTCCGCAGCACTAGTGCCACGGCGGAACTCGTACTCGTAAATAATGCGATATTTAAGGTTTTCCATTTTGTAAAATGAGTGACGCAAACAGAAAAAAACAGAAGAAAAAAAACAAATGAATGACGATCATCGAAGCACAAATACATGAGTCTATAGCTGTACAAATTTGAATTTGGAATTCCTTACCAAAGAGGAGAAATTCGTGATTAAAGTGGCCAGTACGAAAAACGCCAATTTCATATGTAAGGACCTAATATTACGTCACAAGAATATGCGAGCGAAGCAAAGCTATATATTAGGTTTGTGTCAATACAATAGTTGTGTGTGTGCTACAATCGTTTGTGATTGGCAGAATCTAATAGGCGCGTTCTTATTTGCTTCTTATTTTTTACACGATAAATCTGAACTGCGCAGCTGCGTTTCTATTTTACAAGCTCTTATTGTTCTGAATGTTTGTTTGTTTAGGTCAAAACTTGCAAGTTGAATAAGAGTTTTCCCCTTATCCTAACGGAGTAAAATTTTTGCATGATAGTACAGTCTCGATGACAATGCAGGTTTATGGTAAGCATGAACTGAATCGATATCCAGGATTAGCATCAGATAAAGGACCTCAACGGTCACCGGCACGGACACGAACTACGCAATTTATTGATAGCCTTTAAGTTCGTACGACATGGTTGCTGCCTTCAAATTTAGGTAGTGAAGAATCAAGGGTTAGCAGCATAGACATAACTGATGTCTGTGCTGCAGTCTGAAATAATTGCAATTTAAATAAGACAAATCATTCTATAAAAATTCTGTGACATGGCGAGTAATTCCACTTACTTTCCACCTAATATTATCTTCTCTGAGGTAGCGGTTGTATAATAGTAATGGGCATCTTTTTTGTATTTATTTACATTGTTTTAATTTTTTTTCATAAGTACCTTCCCCTGACAATAACTAACACGAAAAAAAAAAGAATTGGCGAAATTGGTCTATCCGTTCACGCGTTTTTTTATATATAGAGACATACCTAATCATAAAAGGTATGTCTAACGTGTTTTTTCTTTCAACTACCTACTTTTAACGATAAGTGTGTTAGTAGACCTTATGAGTACATGCTTTATGGAAATAGGAATACAAATTTATCTTATTCGTGTATAAAGTTTAACATACATTTGTAGGACTCATATTTTCCAGCATGTTAAGATCAATTCGCACTACTTTTGAATTTAGTAGTACACAGCTAGCTTTGCTACAGTCCTTACGCTTAGGACCCTGGCACTGCTGGAAACTGATCACATCTAAATTGAAGTCTCCCTGAAAACGAGAATATTACACATTTTATTAAATAATCTTTTTTGGCCGTTTTCAGCTAAACTAATTGCACATCCTTATTTACTGTTGATACATGTATAAGAAATATGTGTCTTAAATTACATATAATATAAATATAGGTGCCCGAGAACCTGTATTTTAATTTGACTTCAATTCATATTAAACTACATTTAGTTCCGAACAAAAGCTAATCATTGTACTGTGGCGTCGAATGAAACGTCATTAGCTCTGAATACTATTAATCCAGTAATAATAACATTATTTTAACATTAACGTTATTTATTTATTTAATGGCAACACAAAAAAGTACTTTTCGTATTTTGCCAATGTCAAGTAGATAATAGAGAGGAACCTCTTGGCAACGAATTAAAACATTTTTCTTCATGTCAGGAGTCATGTCAACTCCCTGTCTCTTACAATATTACTATACAATGTATTTTTTTTCTTAATTTATTATAATCGGCCAGTCACTACAAGCAAGGCCTTACAGTACCTACTTATAGTTATTTTGTGATTGAAGTCTTGCCTATCACCTTTATCTAAGTTATTTCATATCTATGACAATATTTTGCTTATAAAATAATCAAGTATCATGTGGTAAATACTCACATACTCCTTAGGAGAAGATGTAACAACGTAGACTATGAAAAAAGATATACAGATAATGTATGCTCTCATAATGAGCAACTTTAGTATAGGCGTCCAGTAAAATACCTGTAGCAATTCAAATTGTTGATCGCGCAGATAAAACGATAAAAAATGGACTCATTTAATGCCTGGTTAAATGCTTTAACAATGCCGTTTTAGCTGTCATTTAAATAATCGTTATTGAAACATGTCTACTATTTAAATAGTTGAAATATAATCATCAATTATTTTCGTTGCCCGTAGGTATACCCGATTTTGATTTATTTTTTATTTACAAATAAAAAAATATTTCAAAATCGGTCCATGATTGGCGAAAATATAACATACATACAAATTTGAGGCCTCCCGTGCTGACAGGCGTGCTGGAACATATCTCGCTCAGAGAATCAGCATTGCTATCTAGCGTGGCAATGCTGCCAGCATTCTTGGCATGCTCCCGCATGATTCTCGTTTGGGTCAGATCTTTTATCTTTAAGTAGGTAGGTTAAGATCTTTTTTGTAAATAGTTTAATCTGTTTTGTTACATACATAAGAAAAAAAGATACAATCAGACGAACATGAGCCTCCTCCTTTTTAAAGTCGGTTAAAAAGGACATAAAACAAACTGTTGATATTATAAATATTCCGCTGACTAGATTGAGTAATTGGTAACATAACAATAACTGAATAGTAAAGTGAGCCAAATACTGCTCAACAGCATACATTGTTTATGCTGCAATCTTTTAAAAATAATAGAATCTACAAATGTGGCAATTAATAAATGCAAAATTAATCAGAAAATGTTTGAGATAAAAGTTTATTCTTAAAGTAAGGTAGTTCATACAAATGTAAGATTTCTAACAAATTAAATACTATGGTTTATTTGTAGGGGAAAGATCCAACAACATACATAGGAAATTACAATTGTCGTTGAAAACTATGACTTTGAATATGACGTCGCCGAAGGTAGGGGTGTACATCGCAGCATTGTATCGTCGGTTGATGTCCACCACGTCGACATCCACCTTATAATGACCCTATAACACAAATTATATGTTAGCTAAATATAGCATCCATTGGCTGAAAGATGAAAGCAGAAGTATATTATATTAATATGAATTGGTAGATGAATGTCGATACGTAGTGTACTTTGATGTAGTGTTGTGTTTCTGGGGTTAGTAAGGTTGCCAGTGATCCACGAGGAAACGCTGCGCTAGTAGTAATGTTGCTAGCAGAGTAAGTCCTCATGAACAACAGGGTTGATACCCCTAGGTTAGCTAACGGCTATAGGCTACGGTGAAAACTTACCATCAGGTGGGCCGTATGCTTGTGTGCCACCTTAGAGTTATAAAAGTGTAAAGTGGCACTCTATATTATCTGTCTTGTCCTAAATTCAGGTGGGTCTCACTATTTCTATTGATGGAACTAGTATCATTTATCCCACAATGTGGATTATGGTTATTAAAATACCAAGCAAGCATACGGCCCTCATGATGGTAAGTGGTTACCGTACCCTGTGTCTGCTCGTGATACCTGAGATGCGTCATTGCGTTGCCAATGCTATTGTTATTGAGATGACTCTGTGCTAACGGCACATCCTTACTGTAAGCAAAGCGTATCCTCATGGATGTCTGGCAAGTCTGGCAACCTTACTGCATGGTGGACATACAGGTCCAAGCCGAGCGGCTCAAATTTTATTTGAATGGAAGATTCTGATACCTATAGGATAAGATAAACTAATGCTGTGGACATTTCCGTTCCGTTTGATGATATTGGCAAATAAAAATTTACTTTCAAAAGCTTGCAGTCTTCCGTCATATTGAGGTATTGATTGAACATAGTCCAGAAGAAAAGGTTTTTACAAATGCTGGGAATCTGGAATCTCACGACTTCTATACTTTTTGATGTTACAACTATTCGTGCCTGCAAAACATAATGACATGTATCAAATAAAAAAAAAACTATCTGTAGTAGCACTAGTTGCCTATCTACTATGTTCTGGAGTTACAGCGTCAGGAAGGCAACCCCGACTTATTTTTATATAGTAGATTACGATTTAAGTTAACTTATAAGAACTACAATATGCAATGTCAAGGTTGTCGAATATCAGGTGCATTGTAATATTTGTAATGTTTAACTCAATTTCTTTTGAAGTTAAATTTATCTGAGCGTGGTGAAATCCGTGTATGTTTATTGGACGAATCCTGCATTGCGGATTTAATTCTGCCTATATATTCTTTTGTTAATGTAGTAAGTGCTTCGGTTAAGATACTGTAAATTTCCATAAAATTTAAATTATTTTAAATTCAATCTATATTGATACCTCAGAGTAGATAATATACTACGGACAATTGATTAAACATTCTGAAGATTTTACAATTAGGTTTCTTCGAAGAACGAAAAGACAGAAACAATTTACCTTAAGCAGTAAAATATTTTCTTTTATTGTGAGATCGAATGCTAAGACTGAATTCTCATAGAGTTCTATTTTAGAATCACAACAGTCTTTGCGTTTGGGTCCCCTGCAAACATCTAATTTATTTAAGGATACTTGTTGAGAAACGCCATTAATGGTATGATTTAAGTCCTGAAATAAATTGAATCAGCGTGTATAAAATAAAGACAAACAAAAAATAAAACAAAACTGAAAGGAAAGAAATTATAAATATCAGCGAAAGTAAACCAAACATTTTTTTTTATGAAAAGAATAAAACTTGAAAAATCTAAATTCTACTTGTGATGAATCTGCAAGCAAGTGAATCAATACAGAGAAAAAAAAATCAAGATGAATTAGCCGCTCACTTACTTACATGGCGTCTCCCTGAAACAGAGATATTGTGGACGACAGTAAATATGTAGATATTAATAGTAAAAATGGTGTCCAGACTGGGCATAATGACTGGGTAAGGTAAGGCGACAAAATGTCGTATTGAACCTGAAACGTTTGATTCGTTAATGTCACATTTTTCGTTCATTAGGCAGATAATAGTCGCGATAGGAAAACACATTTAGGTCATTATCATTTGTTGTGAGGGTATACTGGGGATACATAGCATCAGCTATTATAATTTTACTATGGAAGGGACTCAGTTTCGTCAACAAAAAAATCCATTCCAAAATTGGAGATGGTCAATTTATTCATAAGAAGTGAGAAGGTAGTAAGAAAGAAATAACAATTATGATATAATATTTATACGTGAAGTAAAACTTTATACACCTTTTTCATTAAATGGACGGAGGAGTATGTAATTTTATAGTAAAAGTTTTTATCGAGAAGGGGTGCAAAGTTAATATTTTAATATAATAACGCATATCAATACATGACACTACCATGCGTTGCCACCAGTCCACCACTAACTATCACGCAACTCGACACACTACCATGCTTTTGACACAAGTCTTAGGTACTGAATGTCCTCTCAAATTTGGTTTTTACGAGGCAACCGTTACTATATACTGATTTATATATTAAATAAGTCTCAGCTTGCGTGTGATAAACATATTATGTCATTGAAGGCGAATCTTGAAATCGGCCGATTTTAGATGATTCCCCTGGCAGATTTTTATACAATTATTGTTACATGCATCATTAAAGATCACATAATTGTAAAAACATTTATCGAATAGGCATCACTGTAACTAGTCTCGTACCGAAGATATTTGGATTTAAATTGTTGGTGGCTGAAGAATCGAAATTATAACAATTGAAATGAATGTTATATTTTATATAATGTTTAAAATAATCAGGTATTTTTCTTTTATTCTTACATATTATTAATAGCTAAAAAATATATATTTATAATGTAACTAATAATAAAAAACTCTGTAACTATCTTGCCCCTAACAGATAAAACATTAAACTAACTTAAAAAATACTAGATTCGATTTTTTATACGTAACCGTTAGTTTATTCCTGCAGACAATGTTGTTTTCGTCTCTCAAGATTCATCCTGAAGTCTTACTCTGTATTGATTGTGAAAAAAAACAATAATATTTATAACATCCACACGCACAACCAAATTTATGAGTTTGCGATGGTAAAGAGTAAAATATTAAACTTAAACAATGTCTACATTTTACACGACCATTTTAACCCTACTTCCCCAACTAGTTAATTTAACTCAATACAACAGTCGTAATGACTTTATAATTATGGTACATTATTAAAGTATTTAAACTGAAATTTTTGAAGTTTTGCCTATACGAAATTGCAAAAGCAGTAGTCCCTGTGCCTTAGCATTTTTCAATATGGTATAATTAAATATAAATAATATACTTTTCTTGATCAAATTGACAATGTACTCGATGATGGAAAGGTTTAGAGTAGGTACTTGGAACAGGCCATGTTTGAAGAGTTTGATGAATGTAAAAGAGGCAAAAGAGGTGTGCAAGTCAAGAGTGAAATGGCGCTCTAAACCCCGGGACTTGGCGTGATGATAGGTATGTATCTACCTATGTATGCAGTAGGTATAGTAAGCACCGACTATTATATGCCTACTTTTAATGTACATGTTTAAATATTGTAACGGTACATAAATAAGGATCACCTCATTCTTGCTGCAACAAGATATTTTATATTTTGCATTTAAAGGTAAAATAAAACCGTCATCAAGATTTTTAAGCAGTTACCCTTATAATATTATAAATGTGGAAGTTTTTAAGACTGGATGTATGTTTGCTGTATGAATTGGTACACGTATAGTTTATAACCTTGATTAACATATAGGATATTTTTATCCCGGAAAATGTTAGGTTTCTCTCAGATTTAAGGGTCAACGCGAACGAAGTTGCGGGCAGAAGCTAGTATAATTTTTGTCAATTCTTTAACATCATTATTCTAAAGCTAGCCCATCCAAAGATTGAACGAGGACCATAACGTGTTCGCACCAACCTGCAGTACGCTGATAAAAGTGATAAATGAAATAATATAGTAGCAGTATAATTGATGTCAGCCTGACCTATCGGAATTATTAAAACTACACTACTCGACGTAGTGTTGTGTTTCTGCGGTAAGTAATGTTGCCAGTGCTCCACGAGGATACGCTGGGCTAGTAGTAATTCTGCTAGCACAGTGAGTCCTCATCAACATGGTTGGAAACCTGTTAGTGATAGCCCTGGTATTGCTAGCGGCTATAGGCTACGGTGACTGCTTACCATCAGGTGGGCCGTATGCTTGTGTGCCACCTTAGTGGTTTAAAGTTAGTGGTAAAAAATTCTCTGTACCAAAATGTAACCTGTAAATTATGACCCTTAGACGATTGCATTACCATGGGAAGCACGAGTGCGTTGCCAACGTGAGTGAGTACGGCTTATTTTTGAGGACCTAACCACAACAAAACAACACTTACTAATCAGAGTAGTGTCACTGATCAGTTAAATATATGTCAATAAATACAATAAACCAAGTAAATGAAAAAAAAATTGTGTATTTTAATGTACGTAAAATTATATAACATTTATAGTATGCTCGGTAATATTAAATTGATCTCGGAGCTTTTAAATAATATGCGTGGTTTGATACGCTTAAGGGGACACTTTTTTACTGGTATTGTCTTTAGGTGTTACAGAACTATTCATTATAAAACACATAAAATTACATCTGTTACTGTAGAGTAAAACTTTGAAAGTCCAATTGCCGTATATGAACTGGCCGCCGTTCAAGAGACGTGTTGAATCTCTTAAGTCAACTGTGTAGCAATAGTGGCCCTGAAAGAGAAAAATGTTTGTATGTTACACAAACCTAGGATTTTCGCTATGCTATGTTAAGTCAATATTTTCCATTAAAACTCATTTATTTATGAAAATCGGTTGAAAGTACTTTTTGCTGCAGACTTTGTGAAGAAGTAGTATTATTGGATCGGTTCATTTGTTTTTACTTTCCACCGTCGTTTCATTGGACTGTAACATTATGTACTTGTAATAAATAGTTAAACCTGAACATAAATATCTTATCATCATCATAATCCCTAGCATTGTAGGAGTCAGCACTATCTCCAACCCAATGCGGTTTACCGATTAACTTAAATATAGATAACTTTATAATAAAAGTGCTTTTATACCCAACGAAATTGAATAATCAAGCAATATTTTCGAAATCATTCTTCATTCAATTTTTATTTGCATTAAGGAATATAAGGCGACATCTTACTTTTAACACTTCACAGTCCTTAGTGATATTCCAATATCGAAAAACAAAAGGTTTCAAGAACATATCGTCGCAAGGTTTTTCAATCCGTGTATTTATGAACTCTTCATCCTCCGTAGCAGCGATGATTCTTCCCTGAAAATTTGATCAAACAATTATTCTAGATCAACATAAAATTATGTTAACTGTTTTAAATATTGTGACCCACATATTTGCTCTTAATTTAAAATTCTGCCATTCGGAAGAGCCTTAAAAGCACAGCGTCAATTTAGTTAAGGATACTTACTTTTCTAGGCCTAACATTATGCTTGAGGGTCAAATCGAACGCCAGTTTCGATCGATCCACTTGGTTGATGGAAAATAGGGTACAATCCTCGCGTTTAGGGCCTTTACATGTTGATGCTGAAGTTATATGGAAATGAAATGGTCCCTGAAAATATTGTGTTGATTGTTTGAGTGAGACTATTATAAAGATGTTTTCTTATTTGCCTTTACAAGACGTGCTTTAAAATGTTCAGAGTCAATCTCCAAATTCGGATGGTTACTTTAACGACAATATCAGTAGTAACTTTTTACAAAAAGGAGTACGTAGAGTTTGAAAGTATATATGTAGTCAGGTATATGTCGGACTAAACATTACGCTAAGATGATTAGCGTCAGCAGGAGGTATATACGAACTTCAGTGTATTCCATCCATAACTATTGATGCAAATCATGGAGAGAATACAGTCAATATTGAAAGTACGACTCATGTAAATATTCTCCGGAAAAAATGTATTGCTACTAAATGATTACAAATTGAAGAATTAATTAATCTATTTAACGCCCTACTTACGGTGGTCTTGTCATTTATTGTTAATAGCATCACTGCGGGAACAGTGAGGAGTATCAAAGATAATAATTGTACCATCACGACCCAGCTGTAGACTATACTGAGAAAAATACTGCTGTGAAACTAAATTCAGTCCATTATAGGCCATTGTTATGAAATTGGTCTATTAAATGTTATGCTTTTCTAATAGCTACTGCTCGCGTTTTTAGTGAACGATTAGAAATTTATAAACGATTAAATGTCATAGAGCTGCCATGAAAATGAAAAAGACAGATGACTGGGTTTCTTGCTGGTTCTTCTTAGGTGTATTACGACATTCATAAGTGCCTAAGGTTAATGAACAATTTTCATACATAAGTACATATCATCACGCCAAGTCCCTCACGGGGTATAGAGGGCCATTTCTTTCTTGTTGTAAGTCAAGTATGTGAGTAATCACCTAATTGCTTCGTTTACAGAACAATTTTAATTTCACCTAATTCTAAAAGATTCCTATTTTTACGCAGCAACTATTAATTTATTCGTTGCTATTATTGTTTATGAAATATAAATATTAGCGTTTCATTTCTGTGTAGATAACTAGTCAGAATATGCATCTATATTGAAGAAAAACATGGACTGCATATATATTTCAATATCAAATATAAATATGCTTGGATTACCATATATTAATATGACGGTGTTTACTTCTCATAGTCTCATGGTGATCTTTACTTATACGTCTTATAACATAGCAACACGAACAAAGTAATAAGATGATCAAACAAAAGCTTCAAAATTAAGATTATCACATTAGTACTGTAAATAAAGTTGCCATCGATATACATTTTATAATATTCGATGATGATCATAGCAGGCATCATAAAACATGCAAAAATATTTCACTTCCAGTGAAGAGTGAATATTTCGTAAGTATTATAACGGTGTCGCTCTATGCCACCTTGTGGATAAAATTGATTAATATAGAGGTCGCTATAGGTAGGATAATTTAATTTGTGTTCATGTCACAAGATGTCGCTACCGTAAAATTAGCGCACGCTATGGTTTCGTTGATTGAGTTTTGTAAATACTCCACGCCTTTTTTTTGCAATACAGTTCTTGGTCAGTACACGGTGTTTTATTTATAGTAGTGATAGTTAGTAGTGAGTGATTAGTGTAAGTACTTTAACTATTGGTCCTTCGTATTCGGATATATCAGTGCAGTGTAGTGAAGTGCAGTGACCCACGGATTTGCAGTGAAATCGGACAGTGCAGTGACTCCACGGATTTGCAGTGAACTCGGACAGTGCAGTGACCCCACGGATTTGCAGTGAACTCGGACAGTGCAGTGACCCCACGGATTTGCAGTGAACTCGGACAGTGCAGTGACCCCACGGATTTGCAGTGAACTCGGAGAAGTGCAGTGACCCCAATTGGATTTCAGTGTTCCCATGGAGTTCAGTGACCCCTATTGGATTTTAGTGTTTACATGGGGTACAATGAACTCAGTACATTGACCTAATAGTGCAAGAATTGGGTCATAGGGCGGACATTGACCTGGACAGGTCAATCACACCGTGGACTTTAGTTACCTCTTGCTTTTAGGACATTGCTATTTTATTCTTTCAGGATATTAACCTACATAAATCTGCTAAGCGAACTTTAACCTTTGGACCTTTATGCATGTGAAAGTGTCAATAGAAGTCAATCACAATGTCTTTGGCAATGCTTAAAACGCATATACAACAATTAGAAAAATTCTTTACTAATCATAAGAAATCGCCTAAAGCACGCATAACAACAGCTTACATACAAACTAGATTAGAACTATTAGAAGAGGATTGGCTCAAGTTGCAGTCAGAGCATGAACTTTTAATTAAAGATAAGACCATAAACAGTGAAGAAAAAAATGAATATTTAGAAAATGATTATTTTAATGTCCGTGAAACTTACATGCAATTTAAAACGTGTTTAAAGGAACAGCTACTTGAATTAGAACCAAATGTGTCTGCACCGCAACCACAGAAAGCTTCTTGCACCTCTCGTTCACAAATCAAGCTACCGCCTATTAACTTGCCTGTTTTTTCTGGAAACTATAGAGATTGGCTTAGCTTTAAAGATCTATTTACTTCATTGATAGATGATGACAGAGACCTATCATTGATCCAAAAGCATCATTACTTACGCTCTAGTTTGACTAGCGAAGCCGCACAACTGCTTAAGCATTTTGATATCACAGCTGCTAATTATAATAAAGCTTGGGACACACTGGTGGCTAGATATAGTAACACAAGGCTTATCACAAATAACATTTTTAATCGATTGCTGGGACAAAAAAGATTGGCTTGCGATAACCCTCGAGGTATCAAAGATTTGCTTGACACCACTAACGAATGCCTTAGCAGCCTTAATAATATGAATATTTGCACAAAGTCATGGGACCCATTGCTGGTACATATAATAGTGTCGAAACTCGATCCTGATACTCACAAATGCTGGGAGCAATCACTAGGTGCATCAACAGAATTGCCTACATTTGAGCAGCTTGCGAACTTTTTAGAGGGAAGATTTAGAGCTATGGAAATGATTCAAACAGCTCAAGCGAAAGAACCACTAAAAAGAGATAACAATGCACCTAAGCAGCGAAGCTTTAAGACTTTCACCACACAACAAGTTAAAATGACCTGCACATTTTGTAAAGAAAATCATTACATCTGCCACTGCACCGACTTTGCAAATATAGATATAGAAAAGCGAAGAGAATTTGTAAAGAACAATCAACTTTGTTTCAACTGTTTAGTTAAAGGGCATTCTATTAAGTTCTGTAGACAAGACACATCTTGCAAGAAATGTCACAAAAGACATCACACACTTCTACATCAAGATAATGCTGTAACCAACACAATTGTAGCACAACCTGCAAGTGATGAAACCGATGCAAATCCAACATCTTCCTTTAAAGTCTCTTGCCATTCTCAAAAAATTCTTGCTACTGCACAAGTCAATGTAAAGAGTAGAGATGGAACGGTTACTCGTTTGAGAGCCTTAGTCGACCCTGGATCTCAAGCCAGTTTTATCACCGAGTCAGCAGCACAACTATTGAGATTAAAGAAAATACACCGAAAAGCATATATTAATGGCATAGAAGATAAACCTTTTATCACAAAACATGTAGTTGAGTTTGATATTTACTCTGTCCACAATCACAAGTTTGTCACTCACGTTGAAGCACACATTATCAAGAACCTCACACCGGTACTACCCACACGAGAAATCACTACTGAAGCATGGCCAGAACTCGAGGAACTCACACTAGCTGACAACAGCTTTCACAATCCCGCTCCAATTGATATGTTATTAGACGTCGAAGTATACACAAATATTTTACAAGAAGGCTTACACAAGAAAGATACTCTGATGGCTCAAAACACACAACTAGGTTGGTTGATCTCAGGAACAACCAAATCACAAACTGATTCACACCCACACAATATTGTTGTCTCCACAAACTTCGTAGAAGTGGATCAGTTATTAAAGAAGTTTTGGGAAATCGAAGAGTATTCACCGCAAGATAAACCTTTAACGGTTCAAGACAAACAATGTGAAGAGCACTTTTTACAAACACACACACGGAGCGAGGATGGAAGGTACATTGTTCGTCTACCTTTCAAAGACAATCACCAACCTGATCTAGCTGGTACTAAAGATTTAGCAACACAACGCTTACTGCACATGGAGAGGCGATTCTCACGGCAACCAATACTACACAAGGATTACGTCGATTTTATGGAACAGTACGAAAGTTTACATCACATGGAAGAAGTAGACCCTCCACAAGATCCTCACAAAGCTTACTACCTTCCACATCATGCAGTCGTCCGTGAATCGAGCACCACCACCAAACTAAGAGTGGTCTTTGACGGATCAGCTAAA
Source organism: Falcaria lacertinaria (assembly GCA_951449985.1). Classification (NCBI taxonomy): domain Eukaryota; kingdom Metazoa; phylum Arthropoda; class Insecta; order Lepidoptera; family Drepanidae; genus Falcaria; species Falcaria lacertinaria. The sequence continues at coordinate 7,140,660 of OX602115.1, read as the reverse complement.
CCTCCACAAGGCACCTCACTTAATGAAGAACTTCTGGTTGGACCGTCACTCCAAAATGATATTAGAGATCTGATAATTCGATGGCGTACACATAAGATATGTTTAATGGCTGATGTAAAACAGATGTACAGACAGATTCTTGTAGCTAAGGAAGATACAGATTATCAAAGGATTGTTTGGCGTAACTCACCTAATGACAATATTGTAGAAAAGCGTTTGTTAACTGTTACATATGGTACTTCCTGCGCTCCTTTCTTAGCTATTCGAACCTTGAAACAACTCGCACAAGATGAGAAATCAGACTTTCCTGATTTAGTTGATACTATTAATAATGACTTCTATATGGATGACTTGTTGACGGGGGCAAATGACGAAACTAAAGCAGTAGACTTACAGAAGCGAATGACAGAAGTTATGAATAGAGGAAAATTCCAAATGCACAAGTGGGCATCTAACAGCACTGTAGTCATGAAGGAAATACCAACCAATGATAGAGCTAGCAAGGAATCAGTTGAAATACAAATGGATAATACTGTTAAAACATTAGGTATTCATTGGAACACGTCTAAAGATGTCTTTGAACTGAAACTAAATATGAGTTCTCAACTAGATCCAATAACTAAGACTACAGTCCTGTCAGATATCGCACGATCATTCGATCCCTTAGGTTTTTTAGCTCCAGTAATAGTCTCAGCTGAATAATGCTCAAATTTGTGCTGATAAAAAATGTCCTATTATCTTGTCATCGAAGTGTAACTTAGCTCGATTAATTGTTAAAGATGCTCATATAAGAACGTTACACGGCGGTCCTCAGCTTACCTCGAATATTGTACGTAATCAGTACTGGATAATCGGCGCAAAACATGTAGTCAAGAATGTTATTAAGAAATGTATACCATGCTTTAAACAATCTGCTGCTCCGATTAACCAGCTAATGGGACAGCTACCACCCTCTCGTGTAACTCCATGTAAGCCTTTCAAGTCCTGTGGTGTTGATTTTGCTGGACCGGTCATGTTAAAATTATATCCGGGTCGTTGTCAGCGTACACAAAAGGCTTATATTTGCTTATTTGTATGTACTGTCTCAAAAGCCATACATCTAGAACTTGTCAGTGATCTTTCCACAGCTGCTTTTTTAGCTGCTTTTAGAAGATTTACTTCGAGACGCGGACACTGTCAAGATATATGGAGCGATTGTGGTACCAACTTTGTTGGTGCTTCTAAGGAGCTTGATCAAATGTTTAAAAATAGTAGATCTCCCCTTGTTGCAGAGATATCTGAACTTCTTGCAAATTCTAATACTAATTGGCATTTTATACCTCCGGGATCTCCACATTTCGGAGGATTATGGGAATCTGGCGTTAAGTCAGTGAAAGGTCATCTCAAACGCGTTATAGGGCAAAGTCTATTAACCTACGAAGAATATACCACCTTGCTTACCCAAGTAGAAGCCTGTGTTAATTCCCGACCTCTGACACCTCTTAGTTCTTCTAGTGATGATTATCTACCCCTCACCCCTGGTCATTTCTTGGTAGGAGAAGCTCCACTAACAGTTCCTGAGGGTGATTTATCTTCATATCCTGTATCTCACAACGATCGATGGCAATTGTTGCAGAGAATGCTACAATCATTGTGGCGTCGTTGGAGCTCCGAATATCTAACTACTTTACAAAATCGCTATAAATGGCGTCTTCAGCAACCGGAAATTGATATTGATACTGTTGTATTGGTTAAAGATGAACGCTTACCTCCCGGCAAATGGCTTTTGGGACGGATCATTGATAAACATCCTGGCAAAGACGGCCTAACAAGAGTTGTTACTGTTAGAACTAAAAATGGTCAATTTAAGCGACCAATTGCTAAGATTTGTCCTTTACCTAATGAAGACTAGATTTAATATGTTTAATATCTTAAGATTTGTATCACCATGTTTCCTTTGTTATTAGATTTTAAGGACTTAATTTGTCCTTGGGGGGCGGAATGGATAAAATTGATTAATATAGAGGTCGCTATAGGTAGGATAATTTAATTTGTATTCATGTCACAAGATGTCGCTACCGTAAAATTAGCGCACGCTATGGTTTCGTTGATTGAGTTTTGTAAATACTCCACGCCTTTTTTTTGCAATACAGTTCTTGGTCAGTACACGGTGTTTTATTTATAGTAGTGATAGTTAGTAGTGAGTGATTAGTGTAAGTACTTTAACTACCTTGGATAGTAACTATGTGGAATTTAAATGCCCCTATTTCAACCATTTGTTGGTAATTGCTCATATTGTTATGTAATTGGTATCTAAATATACTTTGCTTTTAATGCTTAACTTTATCCGCATCCCATTAGGCACCTAGTAGATTGTTCAGTAACAGACCACAGTAGAAGGTAAATCTTCTGTGCTTACATATTATAATCTAGAAAAAAGAAAGAATAAACGTTTATACATAACAACACATAAAGATATACTAGAAGAAGAACGGTTCCAACTCAGCATGTGCTGGTCGGCGTATGTCGGACAACCAGCGCTGATTTTCCGTTGGGACCGGCCCGTGACGTCACAGTTAATTGTCACAACGGAGATAAATAATAATATCAATATATAAGGTACCTACTGACGGCCTATTGCACTTATTAAAACATACATAAAAGCTGTAGGTTTTTAAATAGAGGGCATTACTTACAAACGGGGAAAAATAGATAATCATGCTCGGGAAATATTATACATTTTTTAATTTATTAACGTATCACAATTTTGTCACAGAGAACCTCAGAATAATAACTAAATCTCGCTAAAGCTAGTTCTGACCCGTTCTGAGCATACAACCTTTGCATACAACCTTTGCATACAACCTTTGCATACGGCATACTACAAACAGTTTGTCAAAAGATATGTCATTTTAAATAACCTAAGTATTTGGACTATTCGCATTAACTTTACATACGAAAAATAAGATGAGGTGATTGTTGCTTTTAAACTGCAGTATAAAAATGAAACTGCTTTCTAACAGATGATTATACAACACGCGAATTTCATTCTGAAGACTATCAGTGTTGGCTTGGTAATAGGTGCTTGTGGACTGTGGGCCGGTGCTGGAGTAGACATGAGGCCTAAGTATAGGGATGAACAGACACTGATCGGCGGAGCAGTGTGGAGTCAGACAATCATACCCATAGGCTTAATGATGTCAATGCTTTTTGATGACGATGCGCTCAATACATTCATACATAGATATTTTCTCATAGCTGGTATCGTTGTCCTGATTACTACTGGTATTACATTGGTTGGTATCTTCCCTGTTTTGCTATTGGGTAAGGTTGGCAGATAATTGTGTATCTAAGTAGTGTTTACTTTACGGTATATACACAAAAAATATATGGAATTTCTTAATTGCCGTTGTCGTTTGCCTTTTCAGATAGTCGGCGAGTGCAAGACCTTCGATAAGATATACTTTGGCATCGGAGCCCTGACTATGTTGGCTGGGTTCGTCACACTAGCGGATTTCATAGTAATGTAGCTTTCAATCACGAATTAATATGTTAATAAAAGACAATCCTAATTAAGAAATTACTTTAACTTATTGTGCATAATCCTCTTCATCAGAAATTAACAACTATTAAAGAGCTAAACTGATGTTTAGCCATTGTTGTCCCACGGCTGGGCAAAGGTCACACCACACTCTTAAATAGGTACATTTTCACTATATAAAAGCATGTTTAATTTTTGCTCTCTTGATGATAAGCGGTTACTCAATAAACCTGTAATGTGACAATACCAGTAATATCGAGATATTTACTGCTAGTACATCGCCTTCTCGAAGACCTCTTGAAATTTTACTCAGCGCATGACAATACACAGGATTAGCATTATTTTGATAATAAGCTGCATTCTTCTGTAAGGGTGCAATGAGTGATCCCATCGAATCCCATACCGTCTCTCTTTATACTATAATCACATCTCTATTCAAATATTTTGAGGCTTACGAACTGCTGTATAAATAGTATATAAATAGTAATAGAAATAAACTCTTTTAATCGCTTTAACTCACCTACTATTATGATTTTCTTCCATGCTTTAAAACTCGCGCCTCAATTTGTTGTTGCCAGTTCATTCTATTTAAACATCCAAATTATTGTTTTATTTAATATGCCAGGGCTAATATTATGTAAAAAATATTTTATACCGCACAAAATTTTAAACAAGGCTAGATTCATAACGACTAGGATATTTCTCCAAGTTTAGAAGATTCGAGGCTGAAGTCTGTTGTAAATTCGAGAGAGAATTGTTGTAAAGTCCACATGGAATAGTCTGACTAAGAACTTGAATAATGTAAATATTATGGCCTTTCACCTGTGATCTACGATAGATACTGTCTCATATTTACAAATAGTTGCACTATTCTTTACTATACAATTCGTGTTTACAAAGCAATAGCTTTATTAGGTAGCGAATAAAGCGGCGGTCACAATTGATGCTGTTAAATTGCTTTTAATTCAAGAAAATAAATGGATTTGAGTTATATAAAGGTACACCATAATTATAGTAAGTTCAGGTAAAAATTACAATCAATGTAAGCAAAACTTTCTGGCGTGGAAAATGTTTGATTTGACTTCGATGTTTCTATTAAAGAAGTTATTGGGAAAATGGTTATTGGCTAATTATTTTGTAACCAGCTATATTCTATTCGATCGTATTTTTTTCACCTGAACTCTGTATACATAAAATGAATTATCTGTTTCGTAATTAACCGACTTAATATTGGTGAATTTTGGTCTAGAATTTCTTGACAGAGGATAAGTAGCAACAGTAAATAAATCGCATCGAACTATGCGTAGATCGCGTTATAATAGGTGTCAGTCTGAAGTCAGCCTAACGAGCAGCGGCATATATAAAGTACCAATGTTTCTATACAGTGTTTTATTAGAAGCAAGCGTGTCATGTGTCAACGGTTATTTGCGTTGGAACAAGGGTGAAACGCTTATCAAAATGCCCTTCGGATTGTAAGTATATTTTAATTTTTATATCTTACCTATACGTGACCCTTACTTCAGTATTGTAAGTAATTAATATACGTAGTAAATTACGGTCTCTACAGACCGTGTGCCTTCACTGTTACTACTACTAGTAACAGTGAAGGCACAGACATGTGTCATATGTACATATATGAAACGAAAACTACCTATTATGTGACCCCTGGGCGGTGCTTTGCAGTAACTTGAAGAAACGTAGGGATTAAAGGGATGAGCTGTTTTTTACGAATATGTATTACTACTACTTTACTTATACATATACTTACACATACTAAATAGCAATCTTACGCACTGCTGTGTTGTGATGAGTTAATATACGAAAGTGCTTAGTCTAGTAGGAAAATCCAGCTATGTTCGTCGCTTATGCTACACTACATAGTAGCAGAGAGATTTCTCTCCACATTATACTATTATAATGCATCCATAGGGTGTAGTGACCGTTAGGGCAACCTTGCAATTACTTGACACCCTTTTAACATAAAATATACCAACGTGCCTCTTTTCAGCTTGTTGATCACGGGATTGTTAGCCTTTGGCGCATATTGGACAACGAAATACATCATGAACATGCCGGAAGGAACCCAGGCCCCTGCGCTTGCTTTGAGTGCAGGAGGCTCCACGATGATGCCGAAGTTGTAACATATTCCGACTTGATTACTTAGTTAATAAGACACAAATCTCAAGAAATTCTCGATTAGCGTAAATATTTTATCAATGGCGTCAGACGTTGATTCGTCGTTAGTAAATTCCGCGCATTGGTATGAAATATAGGATTACTATTGCGCAAACAAAATTGAAGTTTACGACTTAAAACAATTGGCTTTTTGACGTCAACATTCTGTATTTCATGGCTAAAATAATATTGAGAACTTTGATATCTCTGAAAAATGACGATGAGTGCACTCTCTACCTTCGAGTGGGGTTCTACAATATGTCCGATCAATTCAGTTAACTCAATTCACATCTTTAGCCAGAAAAAAAATGCTGCTAGATATAATTTTAAAATATATGTGGTTTATTTATATATTTAGTCGTAAGCAAAGTATTGTGGACTATGCAATTAATTGTATGTTATTAGCCATTTAGCATACTCTCCATGGGATGTCCATTGAAAGACAGTTTTCAGTTTACGCATAAAAGTTTCTGAAATATTTATTGTGGTACATTAAAAGACTTTGACAAAATTAAATGTAATTTTTTCATAGCCGATACAATAGTTTTCGTATCTTTATTATCACGCTAATTTTAAGGGAAGTTTATTAATTCAGGGATGGTTTAAGTATCAGTAGTTACTACGAATAATTTAAATTTATGAGTAATTTTAGTGTTTTATTGTACGGGTTATACATTTTGTGACATAAAATGTGTTTTTTTAATTAACTGACTTTTTATTTTACTTTTTGCCTCAGATAATAAGTAAATGAGAATGTATTTAGTAGATATTTGTTATTTACTGACTGAAATGGTGTACTAATTTTGGTCTATTTATTATTATAAAGTAGCTCACTATTTTTTATTAACGATTTTATTTTCAAAATTATAAGCTAATATATTAAAATAAAAGTGCCTTACAATAGGATACCTAAAAGGTATTTTATTTCTAAATGAGGAAACAAGCAAAAGTCTATAAAAAAAAACCAAATTGTAACAGCCGCTTTAGACTAATTTATGCTTAGAATCTTACCTACCATAATATTATCTTGCTGAAAAAGTACCGCGAGTCAAAAACATTAAGAGTTCAACGAGCTAGTTATGCCCCTCTGGTATTACTATACACTTTATTATTGCTATTGTGTACAATGATCAACATCTGGCGAGCCGTACGGTTGCTTTCAACATACGTTTCATTTCAGCACTACCCCCGCGCGCTGTCATTGGCTTAATCAAGTAGTACTGTCTGTACGTGGTTCTGCAACTCCAAAGGTTCCTATAAAGCCAACAATATTTTATGCGCGTCTCATATTATTATTTTAGTATTTAAGTAGCCCGCGCTTCTCCGAATTCCTGTAACACACTTTCGTCCCTATTCACGAAATCACCCCCATAGATTGCAGGAAAGCGAGAGGAGTAGAGATGATACACATAAAAAGGTTGTTCACGTCCGAACGTAGGTATAGTTCTAGACGAAATCTGATGTTTGTAGCCGGTAAATCAACTTACATATACGATTATTTTACCTACTTGACGGTTTGAATGGAAAGCATGTTACTAAAAGTCAGAATTTTCCAATACCATTGTTATTATACTACTTAAATAAAAAAAATACACACGTTCATTGAAGATTCTAAGTATCACCAACTCCCAAAAAATTTTCTGGTTAGTAAATCGCCCGGTCACATGCTGTGTACAAACAGAGAAAGTTCCCATGGAACATTATCATGTTTGGACAACATTCGGTCATTGTTCAATTCAGTGAGCTATAAGGGTGTATGCACACTCTCATATGATGCATTTCCCGACGGAAATTTACCAACTTGTTAACACGTACATATAATAAAGTACGATATTATTTTTGTAGCTTGGTTTTTTTTTTAATTTTCTGTACTTATCTGGTTATACAGCGATCCACGGGGAAACGCTGTACTGGCAGCGACAGTCTTGGCAACGCATTCGGTAACCCTGGTATTACAAGCGTATAAAAACCGCTTCTGTACGTGGTTCTGCAACTCCAAAGGTTCCTATAAAGCCAACAATATTTTATGCGTGTCTCATATTCATTCCTTACCCTAGAACTAAGTACGAATACCAGGAATAGGAATATATCTGATTCGCCAGATAGAAAAAACATATTGTGTGCATCACACAAAACCGGGGATCGAACGTGCGACCATTGACCCACAGAAGTTTTAAGTGAAGCTTAACTATTATGCTTGACTGCTATAGATTATATGGGTACAATGACCCCAAATACTTACGGGGCCTGAGGCATAACAGCAGGTTTTAATCAGAGGAGGATGACAATATACTGATATTGTCATTAATGTACTGAATTTGCTTCAGTCTATGTTATAGATTTCCTCCAGACGTTAGCATTCATAGCAGTAATAAAATTAACATGGCAATTGACTGTGACTCTTCTCAACGATACGTTTGGAATTGTGATAATAAAAAATGGTAATATAATACAGACAGATGGGTGTTGTTTTTGACAACTGTAAAATCAAAAATTTACAATGCTGCAGAAATTAAATTCTACTGTATTTTACACCTTACTAAATGGCTATACCTTAAAATAAGGACTTACGCTAAGTCCTTATTCTAAGAGTTATACTTAAATTGCTCCGCTTGTAGTTCAAACTTAACCGTTACGCGTAGCCAGATAAGTTTATTTGATTGGCAGAGAATACCATGATGCAGTAAACTTACTCGGTCATCAATCGTGTGACAGACTCAACGACCAATCAGCTTACATATTATGCATAATATGCATGCTATGTCACATACTCTAGTTCTTGCGGATATCGCTACGAATAATAATTTCTTGAAAGTTCAGACCAATTTCATGTTTGGAAACTCCGACTATTACTATGACTGTGGTTAAAAACTATTCCAGAAACAGTTGGGAGGAGGTATTTATTTTTCTCAATAAGAATCTTTTGCATGTAACTCGATAGCATGCTGGAATAGTTAAATGTTAGGTCTACAATTTTATTCATGTCAGCTAGATCTAGACGTTTCATACGAAGGGATTTCACTGTGAAGCAGAAACTATCGGAATATCCTAGAAACTATGTGCTCTAAGATAGAATAAAGATTCACAATACCCCAAAGACTAAGGATTAGTAAGACCTTTAGAAAAAAATACAAAGAATACATACAACCTGCCAGTATGCGCTTGGCTTTATTGCAACAAGTGGAGCCAGTAAGCTCAACATGACATCACTGTTACCCGTGTTTAGGGATTAAATTATTTTAATGAAAATAATTAATACATTTATACGTCATAAAATACAAGTGTTTGACAAGAATGTTTGGCGTGTAAGTAATTCAATTTATCAGCAATAATTATATAAACAATAGTTTTATATATATATAAATATGCCTATAATAAGTAGGTACATACATTATGAAATTCCTCTCGTGAAAACACTTTAATTTTCCGAGATATAAAGTAATGCATTTTAGAAGTTACGCCACGAGCTTACGTTTAATGAAAACAATATTTCATGGTTTATGGGTAGTCAGTACATTCGATGCAAAAAACTGGAATCAGCGCGGTTAATGTATGTGCCTTAAACGTTATGATCGAATTCGGTATATTGTCAATTCTTGTCCGTATCATCGATACTTCTATTTATTACGTCCCTTTTTCATTAACTTGTGGTAGAAAAGTAATTATTACGCTTATAGCATGTATATGTACGTACCTGTACGTATGTATGTACCTGTTTATAGCAATCGCAGTTGCATTAGACACAATAAGAGTAATACCCGAATAGCAAACCTTTTTCGTCACATTACATTTTATTGGTGATCACTTTCCGTCGTAAGACTTAATATTATATTAGTTATTACGAAATATTAATTAAAACTGTTTCCTTTCAGCTTATTAATAGCCTGTGTTTTGGCATTCGCTACTTATTGGGGGACCAAGTACATAGTGCAGCCTTTGCCAACCTTGCCGGATTACACTCCACCCCCTGACTATGAAGACGCAACCACCACACCAATGTTTAATAATTATTAATAGAAATGTAATTTAGAATTATACAGTACGTTTTTGTATTTGTAGAGTTCCCTATCAATACACTGCACTGTCGTCAATGCAGATTAATGTCTGCCTGTTTTTTGTGAGTCTAATGTCAAACCACGAGCTTTACGGTGGAGGAAAATATCGTGAGGAACCTGTTTATACGTCTGAGAATAAATTCAAGGACGTATGTAGTGTCTAAGAGACGGCCGCGGACTCACCATCACCTGCCATGTGGGCACCAAATTATTCGTGATAAATTCGGTGGTAACCCCTCTGCCTACCTTTTCTGGAATCCTTGTAACCTGTGAAGATAAATATATAATTATCTATTATCTTGCATTGGTATTCGCTCATCTTTTACAAAAATATGTATGGTTATGTTCGTCTGTAGTATTAGGGAATATGAAATAGGTAATTTTATACATAAAATAGCCTAATTTTAAAGGTTATTATGAATAATGAGTCGTGTAGTAAATAATATAAAAATTTATCTAATATTAGTAGGAAAGTAACTGAATTTACATCGATATAAAAGCGAGACCGAAAAACCTAGCGGTGTGTAATAATTACAAAAAATATTTTTATCTGTTTATTGACATGGTAGATGCATGATTTAAATAGAGCATTATTATATAGACTAGCGACCCGCCTCGGATTTACATGGGTTTACACAAAACCTTTATACATAAAAACTTTCCTCTTGAATCACTCTATCATTAAAAAAACCGCATCAAAATCCTTTGCGTAGTTTTAAAGATCCAAGGATATCTAGGGACAGACAGGCAGCGGGAAGCGACTTTGTTTTATACTATGTAGTGATGATAATTTCCCAAGATTCTCAAACTCTGTTGGATACGAAATCTTCCCTGGTCTATTCTTATTCATAATGATCCTCCCTTAACTGGAACGTAATTTCTAAGACAAAGAAATATTACATTCGAATATCTGAATCAAAGTCTTATTATTTGCTTGTTGAAACTCGACCATTAGATACATAGCTTATATTATAGAATCACTGTTAAGTCATCGAATCAATAAACATAGTAGCGGAATCCAATACAATCAGTTTGTTTGTAGTAGACGAGTCAGACAGTTGAACGCACTTGCCGTGTTCACAATAGGTGGTCTAAACATTTCTTTCTTTGGTTTAGAAAATGGTATTAGCTGGATTGTAAGTACATCTACAAGATTTTAAAACTCTTTTTATTTGTGAAACCTTGGTGTGCTAACCTCTGAAATATTCACAAAAATATCGGTTTATTTATTTACATGTGCATAATTTGATATTGGTGCCCACCTTATTATACGGCAGTGAATGGGTATATCTCAGACTAAGTATAAAATTAAGATAAATGCAGTTGAGATGTGATCGCCTCGAAAAATGTGACGATTACTGATCGGATCCGCAACGAAGGGATTCGTAAAACAAGTGTAAAAAAGGGTGTGCTTGTAAAGACAGAAAGGGAATGCTATGTTGGTTTGGAACTATAGAACGAATGAGAATATACAATGCGAATGTGAGTGGAAGAACAAGCCGCGAAAGGCTAAGGTCCAACTTTCTAGATCAAATCACCAAGGTACTCGGTAAAGAGTAATCGGAATCGGCGGGCATGTATCAAACTATTGATGAATGTAAAAGAAGCAAAAGAGGTGTGTTAAGTCAGTAGTGAATTGGTGCTCTATAAAACGTAATGGTTATGTACTCTGTGGTGCTCTATACTCTGTCTGCAACGTGAGCGACTTGGCGTGATGAATAGAATATATACATACATCGTGAAATCGTATATACATCGTGAAACTAACGAATTACTTAATCACTTTCTAAGCCCCTGTCAATTATATGATAAGCAATTGTGATTGACTTGCATCTGTGTGTTTTTAAAATCCCAAAAGTATATAAATATTCTATAAGGTTTCTGGTATCCATATTACAAGCTGTGCTTAATCAAACCTTATATATTTTGACGTCTACTAGAGATTAGGAAATGTTCGATAGTTCAAGGTAATTTTTAATTTTAGTAAACTGATTGTTGTTTTACAGAGCTCTAATAGTTGGCGCACTAATGGTGACTGTGTTCATGGGCGGGAGATATCTTTTCGAGCTGGATCGCAAGAACAATGCAGATTTACCCCTCACCAATATTACAGGCATAGGTATCTAACTTATTTTCTTAGCCTGTCCAACATGCAGTAAAGAGAAGAAGATAGGAAAAAGATTTTCCGCTGTAGCATACATTGTTATGGTGTCAACATTACGTGTATCATGTAATAAATAGGAAAAAAAAAACAATAATCTTACTTATAGTTGTAGATAATGTTTATAACTAAAATGCATAGCAAATTTTGATGATGTTTACGAATTTCGAACAAAAATCGCAACAATACTAACGTGGCGATGGCTTACAATCTTTTGAAAATTCTAAAACATTTGACTATCGCAATTTTATTTAATTGTTTTTACGTGATGCATAATGTTAATAAAGACTGATACAATATTGAATAGGTATCCAATTAAATAGGTTTCTATTTGATAAGTGTGATTAGTTATGTAGGATTAATTATGGAATTAATTTATTGTTTTAGAAATTGTGAAAATAAAGTTTGTTCGTTAGTTCATATTGGAAATATGGAGTTTAAAACATTGCTGATTTTTGTTAATAGTTTCAAAAGAACTTGAATATGCTAAAGTCACAAGTAGCACTTAGTCACTTGCATTCATTTCTTGGGCATGTGTTTATGTAAAGTATTCGAGGTATCCTTAACAGGATGTGAGAATCAATATTTAACTAAGTTGTAGTTGAGTCTGGAATACATATATTTTTCACTCCTCATGCTCAAAAACTTCGTCATTGTAACGTTCCAGAGGGGGGAATTATAGTATATCCTGTTCTAGGGGAAAAAGTATTATATTTTTTTGTCTGTAACTTATAAAAACGAAAATAATTATTCATAAATAGAACAATTATGAATAAAGACTCGACTTCTCACTGTTTTATAAAAAACAATAATATCTAATTTTTGAAAATGGAACTACCAAATCGGTGATTGCTTCGGAGGAATACGTGCATTAGAATTTAATTTAATGGTTTTTTTTGGATAATTTTATTTTTTTGCAATCGTAGTGAAAAGCAGTGTTACACACGGCGCTAAAACCCATTGTAACTCGGATACTATTTACTAAAACTACCTCGTATACAATGGGTCATTTTAGCACCTTGTATAACAATCTACTGTTACATATTGCTCCAAATATGCGTGGTACTACGTTTAGCTTTGATGATTGTTTCTTGTTTTATAACCTCATGTGCTCTAAGATCAAATAAAAAAGGAACATGGAACTTTGCCGCCGCCGGTTAAAACTACGCCGTGCAGTGTTCATAACACGCACCCATCTAAAACGAATCTACGCTTTGCCCACGCACTTCATGTTCAAAAAACGGCGTCACTTTGTTGTACGCAGAGTTCAATCTACCTTTTTATATTAGATCTGAGCTTGTGATTATGACTACCAGTACCAGTTAGTGTCTTAAATGTTCCTAATCTAAACTAACAACTTATATTTTAGGCGAAGAACAAATAATGAACATCATGTCAGGAAGAGTATATGGATGATACAAATGTCTTATGCGGTGAAAACGAAGGAATTAAGCCTGCTTATAATACTATACTTGTCAAATGCAGTACCTATTTTATAATGATTGTAAAAAATAAATGGTTTTAAGATAAGTTTTTCATCACTTTTATTTTACCAAGCCTTTGCTCATCTGGAAATAGAAAGCACAAGATATAAGGGGTGAGGGGCGCTTAGTTATAGTGTGGATTGAACTAAATATTCTTAATAAATTTCGATAGAACTATCATATAAAAATAACAATACATATTTTTTAGAAACCATATTCAAAATATTCAGTTCCTTTGTATGCAATATAGGTTGCTAGACAATTATGTATACGTAGAAATGATAATTTAGGGTCAAGGCTTCCTAATGAGTATACAATTAAAAAGATCAGATTATTGACCTCTTTAATTTTCCTTCCGATATAGAAAATGAAGGTTTTAAGTTCGATCCTTGGTTATAAAGAAAATAATTCAGAATAAGAGATTTATTTTGAGGGTAAGCTCCACACATGATGTTATATAGTTACTATGTTATGGGAATTAAAAAATATTAGCGGTGGTGTTAATCGTTTTAGAGGATATTCACACGTAATTAAAATTGAAGAATTCAGAAACTCAGTATTTCATTTATATGAAATATGACATGAAATTGCGGGTCCTACTCACCTTTAACCACTCATGACGAGGCTCAGAACAAACACCTCTCCTGCGCAGGAGCTCAGCCCATTCTAGATAAAAAAGATATCCATGGACATTCTCACACATTGCCTCCACTTTATAAACGAAGTACCTATACAATTTGGATACTGTTTAGGGCCCCGTACTTGAAGGGTAACTATTTACCCTATTACTAAGACTTCGTTGTCCGTTCGTCTGTCAGTCCGTCTATCTCCCAGAGAGTATCTCATGTATCTCATTATTTCTATTTCCGCTATAACAAGAAATAATTATAAAAGATAAATAATAAAGGCGGCTCCCCTATTAGAAACGTTTTTTTTTTTTTTTTATTATTTTTGCTCGATCTAAAAAATGGCAACAAGTAGACGGTTGATATTCTCATGGATTGTATATTGCAATATTTTCTAAAAAGTAGAGCGAACTACTACAAACTTATTATTTGCGGTTCGGGCAATAACCGTGTCTAGGGTTCGAACGCTATGTTTGTCATTGAATCTAGTTTGTTTTTAGAACGGAACCCTCGATGTGCGAATCCAACTCGCACTTGACCGATGCTTTCATAGATTATACAATATATTACATATCAAACACCCAGACGCTAGGTAAACACAAATGTTTGTGGCAGAATTGAGGCACCTAGCGTAGCACTTTAACCGACCAATATATCAAAGGTGTTGTCAATGGCAATGAAGAATCACTATGCCATCAGATTCACAGATAAGGTTTTCATAGGAAGCCGGTTTGTATGTAGAGTTGAGTGTGAACACTTTTTGCAGGCGACAATAGCTTCCTGAGGCAACATTCACGCGGATGGATCACCATTTCATTTCTTGATTACGCAATAAAAACAATTTAAACAATGCATTGTTTGTTTTTGGCAGATACAAATGGGCACTTCACATTCGGAGTCAATGTATACCGGCACTCGTGGTAAGCGACACATCTGCGCTTCAGATAAATTGTTTCCAACGCGAGCAATGGGAGCTGGATTGTAAGTAGATTAAACTTGTCCTTTTGTGATAACAAGCTACTGTTTATCGTGTAAAAATAATTTAAAAAAACTTTTATTTTATTGTTAGTATTAGTGAGCCACATGAATACGAAATTCTAAAGAGAATTCCGTGTTTTGTGGTATAATAGTTTGTAGTTAGCTGATTTTGTACGGTAACACTTCGAATTGCAGCGTTCTTATGCTGGGCGCCTTCGCGTTCACAATATTTTGGACAGCCAAGTTCTTGAACGAAATCTACGGACGCAACGTCGCAAGAAACATGACTAAAATGTCCGGCTTCGTGCTATCACCAACCACGCCTGTCTTAGGAGACTTTATCGAATACCACGAGTGACATGGTATATCGCTCCTTAGAATAATATTTGTATTTTATTAACCTATGTGCACTTAATCACTTATATTTTCTCTTTGCTTGACGACTCACATCTAAAGGCACAATATTTTTGTTCGTAACTATAATAATTTAACACCGTCTAGTAATAATGTCAACTTATATGAATTCTAGCATCATATGAAAACAATCGAGTGTTGTTATTTGAAAATCTAAAGGATTTGTCACGGCAGTG
This sequence comes from Falcaria lacertinaria, assembly GCA_951449985.1. Classification (NCBI taxonomy): domain Eukaryota; kingdom Metazoa; phylum Arthropoda; class Insecta; order Lepidoptera; family Drepanidae; genus Falcaria; species Falcaria lacertinaria. Next base: position 7,125,071 of record OX602115.1, on the reverse strand, counting down.
TTAAGACTAAGATTAGTGATTGTGAGTGTCTTGTATTTAGTTATTGGAGAAGCATCCATTAAAAAAAAGAAAAGCTCGGACCCTCATTTGCTTTACAGAAACAGAAAAGCGTCGATTATATCGTCGATCATATTATTATTAATATTGATCGACAATATAATCGACGCTTTTGATTTTGAATCCCCAAAATATTTGAGTTGTTTTGTTATTAAAAGCCAACACTAATTCCGTATTTGTGTTTCAGAATCCTTTTGACGGGCGGTATTTTATTTATCGGCACAATCATACTTACGAACTTTCTCAGGGCGAAGATTTTGGATATGAAGGGTAAAATACTTGAAAATTATTTTTAATTCTAATGAGAACGGTCAACATTATATTAATTTTAGAAGGTTATCTTGCTAGCCCTGATTGTCTTTGTAAAGCTACGTCAAGTTATTTTATATCTATTGGATTACAAGTATCGCCATCTGTCTACCAACTTTCTCCATACATACATACTCGATTAGTTATTGACTCAGTAGCTGTGTCAATCCATTACAGTCTATTTTGTGCATTGTATTATATTGCGTACTTAGTACGTTGCGTACGTATTGTTATAATTACATATATTTTTGCAGGACCCCCGTTATTAAGATTGCCTCCGTATCCAAACATATCGTTAATACACATGTTCGCACCAACAACAACCAAGCCAAGAAAGAAGGGAAAAGGTAAAGGTAAAGGAAAAGGGTAACAGGAAAAGGGTACCTATTACGAATGATGATACATAAGTATTGCAATATAAATACATATATATCACGAAATTATCTTATCTGATATGTTGGTATCGGCAAATCAATTTGGAAAAGGACTGGGATACACCAAAAACTACGCCCCTACACCTCATCATTAGGGAAATGGCTACTCATATGGTTTTGGACTTTACTACATAAGTAGAATTTATATTATATCAAATCAGTCTTACAATTAGCTTTATTTATGAAAATAAAAATAAACGGTGTGAAATTTCACTTCGGCCAAATGAACATAGAGCCATTGTAAATATATTATTGCCATGCATACTCGCACATGTATTACATTTTTGAATATTATAAATAGGTTAGTTCTAGGCTATTAATTAAATAGATATAATTTTGTATTTAAGTTCGTTCTTTTAACAATAATGTCCATCAACGTTGTAAAACTGACATAAGATTTTGTACTTTTAATATCTTTATATAAGAAAAGATGTCTACAAATGCATTGGTACTAATTTATTTATTTTCATCATGTAAATGGTAAATGTGTGTGTAAGTCTAGTAGTTGGAGTGCTGTCAATATAATAAGTTCGCGCTCGGAAATACAGAGGTCCTGTGTTTGTTTATGTATGTCCGGAATTTTGATAATAAGCCTATATTAAAAGGAAGTAAGCCTCTTAGTGTATAATCTTCTTGCGTATCGCAAAGGTACCGACATAGGTTCCGTTGGTAGTCATGACGTTTTGTGACGAAACTCCGGCCATGCATAAATAAACACAGGTAGCCATGGAAATGTTTACGATAACGATAGTCCTAAGCACTTCCATGATTTGCGAAAAAGTATTCGTATCGTGAACGTAAGCATTATGTATGTTTTTTTCAAAAGCCGTGGTGGCATTGTGGTTGATGCAACAGGCCTGTCATCTGATGGGCCCAGGTTCGAGTCCCGGCCTGTACCAATATGTTTTTCTAAGCTTAAGTACAGTGATTAATAACACCATGAGCTTTTAAAAAGAGAGGTGGGGCGATTTGGGATTTCCCGTGGGTTATCCCATTTAAATTGGAGCCGGCCGACTGGGGACTGTACCTCCACCTTACAGAAGACCGCAGAGAAATAACACTACTTGATGTAGTGTTGTGTTTCTGCGGTAAGTAAGGTTGCCAGTGCTCCACGAGGATACGCTGGGCTAGTAGTATTTCTGCTAGCACAGGGAGTCCTCATCAGCAACATGGTTGGCACCCCGTAGTGATACCCCTGGTATTGCTAGCGGCTATAGGCTACGGTGACTGCTTACCATCAGGTGGGCCGTATGCTTGTGTGCCAACTTAGTGGTATAAAATAATAATAATTGATCAGCCCTATCGTGCGTAAAGGGAAAACTACATACATTGTGCAGTGTATTATTTTCTTCCGCATCGGAAAGGTATCGTCGTAACCACCTTTTTACATATAATATTATTGGTCGTAACGGGACGTTTTGTATTAAAATCACGCATAGTCATGTATGGTTGAGACGATACTATTGCGATACGATAGTGCAACTCCTTTGTGTGCCTTTGCGATTAACCTATTATTAATTAGACGCTCTGACTGTTCAGCGATATTTAGCAGCTCTGAAAATCAACACACCTGTAAATACTCTAATGACTTATTGCAGCTAGAAATGTAGTTTCTGCAACTAATTATGTGATGAATTGTGACAATAAGAAAATCTGTTAGTATTTTAAGGTTGCATTCCTGGTTGCTTTACCTGGATTTATTTATATGTTGTAAGAAATGCCAGGTAATGTCGGTTAATAGCCTACTAGGTCATTAAGAATACAGTAAAATATATATTATTTAAGTTTAAGGTTAATTGCAATAAAATAGTAAGTTACAATGCGTATTCAATTTATTGACAAACAGATTTAACTATTTACAAAAACATATCTTAACCTACATACTTATAGACAAAAGATCTGACCCAAACCGGAATCATGCGGTAGCGTGCCAAGAATGCTAGCAGCATTGCCACGCTGGATAGCAATGCTGATTCTCTGAGCGAGATATGTTCCAGCACGCCTGTCACGGGAGGCCTCAACCAGCCGACGTGAGACCTCCTTGAAAAGCTGAAGAGCATCCGGGCCCCAGGGACCCAGAGTTCCAACCGCAAAAGCAGAAAATATGTGCCCTGGACCAAGACATGCATATTTTCGGCGCTTGAGGCACTCCTGCTGAGCAGCAACGGCGCCGGCCGCCACCGAGGTGCCAGGGAGATGAGACGGAGCAAGGGTATCAACACAAGTTGCATCCCACACCAGGGGCTGACCCAATCTCCATGGCACCAACGACATGCCAACCGGGCTCCGGCCATCGCCTCGCGCCAAGCCGACTGGTTCCAGTACAGCAGGTACTCCGGCGGTGACCAGAGCCCGGCGTAGTAGGTCATTTAGGGTCGAATGACGTGACAGACGACCGGCGCTACCGACACATGAAAGGCCATGGTGCCCAAACACGTCAACATTATCCCCGCAATGACACCGATGTGGGACAATACACTTGCGTATTTAGAATAAAACATTTTAAAAATCTTGTTTTTTCACAGTATAACACCATATGTTATGATTGCATTAAGATGCATTATTTTATACTTCTGTCAATAGGACAAAGCGGTATAGCAAAGGTTTGTTATGAACTCAGTCAATCACATAACGTACCCTACGTTATGTGATAATTAGTCATTCAGTAACGGTACAAGCTAAGTGCAAAGATTATCTGCTACGGTAAACGCTTACCAACAGGCGAGAGCCGTAAAAATAGGTGGACAAATAGAACTCTTCATCGAATAACCGAGCATGCCAACGCACGTGTTGATACTTTTGTAATTAGACCGTGACTTGCCTGCTCTTTTATGATGAACCCACCACAACTGCGGTGTGATGGCTGAGTAGTAACGTAGGCATAGACGGCTTAAATGAGGTTGAGGCAGAATTGACATATTGTATACGATCATACGGAAATATAGCACCTCCTTTGTGCGCAGAGCGCGTACCAGCTCCCACAACATCCTAAGAGTACCTATTGTATAACAGGTGGGACTGCCCGGTACTGGCGCACTGGGTAGGATGTCATGCACCTGCTGGGCTATATTTTACTAACAACATATGGATATTTAGTCTGTAATAGAGATATATTTTTATTATTATTAAATGGTCTTGAGAAGTTGGTTTCACGCCTCACGGAATACTATTACAGTGCCGGTAGCAGGAACATTGTCGACAACGTTTTCGTATCGCCTTCGACTATTTTTGTATTGAAAAATGCACAGCGCTGCGTCGGTGAAAAGTGGAAAACGAAAAACTTGTATGACAATTTTGACATTTCGCGAGTTACGTTTTCGAATACGTTGTCGACAATGTTCCTGCTACCGGCACTGTTCTCGGAGTGGGCTCCCGTTTATTATACGAATGAGGCACGTTTCCAGTCTTGCTCTCCTCTCTCCCAGTGAAGGTAAGATGTTGTCCCTAAGTGGGAGTATAGGTGCCGCTTCCTGAAGGAGTAGAATCCTTCATATTGATACTTAACAGTAGCTCGCCTTATTATATATCAGTAAAAAGCTTGGCAAACACTTACGCGCTATGAAATACTTGCTTAACAGATAAAAAGGTTGCAGTAATTGCAGTACCGAAGCCACCTTGTATCCCGGCGTCAATGGATGAAGTGATATTGATAATTGATAGTGTTCTTCGTTCTTCGCAGTTAAAATCAAACATCTCAATATAATAACAATGCCTATCCATTTCAATGGTTATTGAAGGATTTGTATTGTTCTACATGACTATGGCTATTGTCATTATATGAGAGCCCATCTTGGAGTAATGCTTAATTCGGTATATATACTTCCTCAAAGCGGCTGCGTTTTATATTTTAACTTATGTGAAAAACAAAACGGCTGCTTTTATATTTTAAGTTATGTGAAACCATAAACAATTGTCCCTGATGGAACCTTTATCGTAAGTTATAAGTACTTATTTTATGATCATTTATTAGACCATTTTGACCTTTGATCTTAGTAATCCAGTTATTTACTCCACCATATTAAGCTAGATGCTAGATGTAAAATCGACATCTATGTGTAATTCATTATTACACGATTAATCTAGTCTAGCTAAAAAAATAACGGTTATTTCGTCTAATAGCATTGACTCAAACTTGCATAGAAATGGTTTGATATATTAGGTCCTTACATATGAAATTGGCGTTTTGTATGGGAGGAACAAAAAGTCGAATATTTTTTAATATAATATATTTAATTAATCAAAGTATGAACCATTATTTTCTATGCACTTTTGCCATTTCATAGGTAGTTCATTGATCCCTTTACTAAAAAAACCAGTCGGACGGGAATCAATAAAATCTTTGAAGGCGATTTGGACTGCCCCATCGGAGTTGAATTTTTTCCCTTGCAAGAAGTTATCCAAATTTCGAAAAAAATGGTAATCTGTTGGAGCAAGGTCCGGGGAGTACGGAGGATGTCTTAGACTTTCCAATTGAAGCTCTTCTAATTTAGTAGCCGTCTGTAGCGCAGTGTGTGGTCTAGCGTTGTCGTGAAGCAGCAGTGGCGTGGAGCGATTGACCAGCCTAGGTTGTTTAGCCGCTAGCTTTTCCATCATGGTTTGCAATTCCTGACAATAGACATCAGCCCTAATAGTCTGGCCAGATTTGAAAAAACTGTAATGAACAATACCGGCACTAGTCCACCAAACGCTTACAAGTAACTTTTTTGGGGTTAATTTTCGCTTGGGGCAGGATTTGGCTGGCTGGCCAGGATCTAACCATTGCGCTGAGCGCTTCCGATTATCGTAAAGAACCCATTTTTCATCACAGGTAATGATTCGGTTTAAAATACCTTCATTATTGTGCCGGTTTAGTAATGTAACGCAGCAGTCGACGCGCGTTTGCCGGTTTGTTTCAGTCAATTCGTGAGGTACCCACCTTTCAATCTTTTTAATCTTCCCAATTTGCTTCAAGTGAATTAAAACAGTTTTATCACTAACATTGCAGCCTGCAGCTAACTCGGACGTGGTTTGCGATGGATCCGCTTCCACAATAGCCTTCAACTCTTCATTATCAACTTGAGTCTCAGGCCGTCCACGGGGCTTGTTCTGCAGGTCGAAATTTCCAGAACGAAAACGTTGGAACCAAAAACGAACTGTGTTTTCTTTTGCAACACGACCGCCATACACATCATTCACCCTTCGAGTTGTTTCCGCAGCACTAGTGCCACGGCGGAACTCGTACTCGTAAATAATGCGATATTTAAGGTTTTCCATTTTGTAAAATGAGTGACGCAAACAGAAAAAAACAGAAGAAAAAAAACAAATGAATGACGATCATCGAAGCACAAATACATGAATACATATAGCTGTACAAATGTGAATTTGGAATTCCTTACCAAAGAGGAGAAATTCGTGATTAAAGTGGCCAGTACGAAAAACGCCAATTTCATATGTAAGGACCTAATATTAGCATCAAAAAGTAGGTCATTAAATCTAGTTTTAAATTGTATAATGATAAAATTCATAAGACTTCCTCCACCAAACACAGCGCAAGTACTACGAAAGTAAAACAGAATGGCAAGAAACTTGAATACCTACTATCCAAGGAACTTCGTTCGCTTTGGCTCAGTTCGTTTGGTTCGGCTGGGTTTTCTATTAGAGAAGTCAGAGAATAGACAGATACGCCCTCAATAATAATATTTTTTTTACCACATTATCGGCTTTTACTATCGTTGTTGAGAACTTATGGATTATGTAAAATAATACGATGTGAAATAATATTTGAATTCAGTTTACTACAACAATACAGAAATGATAAGATCAAAACCTGATTTTGGAAAAAAAAGCTCAAGGAGGTAATAAACAAGAGAATATTCTCTTCAATGTTTATGAATAAAATAATAAATAATGATCGCCTATTAAAAAAACTGGCTAAGTGCGAGTCGAACTCGCGCACCAAGGATTCCGTACACACTTGTAGGTAAGGCTTAGGTAAGGGTAAACTTATGAGAATTACAAATGAAGTCATTATTCGTCGGTGACTCTCAACAGCGCGAAACAGGAATATTTTTTTAGTAAATTCGCATTAAAAAAAACTGCATGCTTACGATTTTTTCCTTTACTTGTGCTGTAAGACACTGCTTCCTGCCAAATTATATGGCTCAAGGTCAACGGGAAGTACCCTGTAGTTTTTGATTCCCTTGTGAAATCGCAAAATATGCGGTATTACATATTAATTTAAATATGATAACTCCGCGCGTTCTTGAGATAAAAAAATCGGACGGACAACAAAGTGATCGTATAAGGGTTCCTATTTTTCTTTTAAGGAACGGAACCCTAAAAACAATTAACTCGTAATATAATGTATTTAATCAATATTCATTGTGATATTGGTTACGTTTGGTAGGACTTTTGATAGCGTAATCTCGAAGGCTGGCTATCGTCATGTCATCGAGAGCGTTACAATATATGGTTACAATGTTTATTCACATAGAATTGGAATTGGCGGTGACAAGGGATTCGTGCCATATAGCATAAAAATCGACAAGAATTAAAATAAATAAAAACTTATCCCAAATTACATAATAATAAAAAAAATCTTATGTATTAAATATTTAAAAAAATATTGTTAAGGAATATTGAAGTGTCTGTTTGTAATGTTACAATAACTTAATCTTTTACGAAATTTACATTAATTTATTGTCACTCGGGGACTTGCAAAGCAGATAGAACAATACTTAGGGTAATATTATACGTATTAATGATTCAAATTGGGATTTAAATCGGATTTTATTCACAATTTCATGTTTTTTTTTCATGACCAATCTTATTTCTTTTTCTATATTAAAAGTAGCCTAAATTGCTCCTCACAAAATCAGCTATCTATCAGTGAAAGTCCCGTCAGCGGTCCAGCCGTTCCGCACATTAGCCGAAACCAGCAGACAGGCCGACATACATTAAAAAAAGTTATAATAAACATATGTTCTAATAAAAAATATATATTATAAATACATTCCACGCACATGAAATCGCAAGTGGTTCGTGATTGATTGTATTGATACAGAGCGCCACGCCGTATTCTAACTAAATAATCTTAATGGAGCTGAAAGTTCAGCTATGACTCTCATACTCAATTTCAGTCATCGTTACACCACTTTCGCCACGATTCTTCATCGATCCCATGAATCATAGTCCATAGCTAACCAATAATATTTTATGTCATTAATTTTGTGAAATAAAATATAATATGTTGGTTTCTCTACCTCTAGTAAGGATACTGGCTTCTTTATAGTTTGAGTCTAAAATTTAAACGCGTTTATGACGATACGCAGTCTAAAGCGAGCTACACACGTTCAATTTTAACTGCACAGTTTTAACTGTACAGTCGAACTGTGCAGTTATAACTGACGCCCCTAGGGTCTACACACGTTCAGTTAAGAACTGCACAGTTGTCAGTTTTGCCTACACACCTTCAGTTTTAACTGCACAGTTCTACTGTACAGTTAAAACTGTGCAGTTAATACTGATCGTGTGTAGCGTGCTTTACGCACTCGAATGTTCGAATAAATCAATATGTCAGGTTGAAATTTACGTGTTGTTCCTATGTATGGTTACTGAAAGAAATAAATAATAATGGGTCATTGTTATTATAAATGTTTTATTGTGCTCTGTTTCAGATTAATATTATTTACCGGTATTTCAATTTCATATATACGTAGCGTTCAAGTACTCGTGGATAAATCAGAGACAATGATGAAAAAAGCATTGCAAAATATACTTGGGGGTATAAAAAACACATTTGATTATTACGCGGCTATTCAAAACAATCCAAAAATGTCTAAGACATCAAAAAAAAGGAATAAAAAAAAAAAGATCCCAAACACCGATCTTAGTCCTGGGAAATATTCATTTCCTCCTAGATTTATGTTTTTTACAGTGCAAGTAAAAAGAATACCCACCACTAGTACCCGTCCCAGGTGAGTACTTGTTATTATACTAGCGTCCGCGTCGACCAAATTGTATGAGCTGTTCATGAATACTGCATAATGACAGTTACATCATAGGCGATCCTTTATCCCAAAATTCATAGACAAAGCCCCCGATGTACTGCTTAAAAGGCTAGGCATTAGAACAGTAATTGCAGTACAACCCTAAGTAGCTAGCTAGTAGACTAGCACCGTAAAATGAACTGATACGGATGATTTTTTGTTTACATGACAACGTCACTAGGCTGTGTAAGCGTGGCAGATACTTTACATGCAACGCTATTTTTATGTGGCATTTTATGGTTTATTTAAAATATAATAGTCCGCGCGCGGGAGAGGCACGCGTAATGTCGCTCCCAGTAATTTAATTTCATTAAGTACCTAAAACGGGCTATACAGTTAAAAAAATGTTTCTTAATTGAACTTAAGTAATAATACAACTATGCAAAGTGTAGTACAGTGTTAAATAAGTGAACCTTTTGAGTTATTATGAAAATACTTTGCGTAACAAACAATCAGTGTCAATCGTAATTCGTAGTGTCAATAAACCTCAGACGGCGAGTTTGCGCGGGTTAGCGGGTCAACTTGTGAACCGTGCATCGCGCTCTTTTGCTCACATTAAGTGGCTATCTTCGTGTCTCGCTCGCTTCGCGCTAATAGAATTCCTGGAAATTAACATGAATTGCACTGTGTGCTGCAAAAAAAATGATGTTGGTGAGCTGGTTAATTGCAATGGATGTAATTCTGGATATCATTATAGATGCGCAAAGATCGCCCCGACTGCGTTTAAAACAGGTAAAGTACAAATAAAGCGTACTTTTAATTAAGTGTGATGACTGCATAAATATTACACAACGTGTACGGGTAACGGATGACACCCCAGTACGAAGTGTTAGAGTCGATATGGTAGACAATGATTAATCGAACCAGTCCATTTCGGTTGGTGTCTCCAAAGAAACTACTGGGATATTGGTGACACGCGAGTAAAAAGATATAATGGAAGGTATCTTGGAAAAAATTAATGACATCATAATGGCTAAGTTGAATGATATTGAGACAAAAATACGTTAACAAAAATACACAAACATATCAACAGGAAGTAAGAGAGCTAAAGGATATGAACACTAACGCCTCTTCCCGGACAGAAATAAGACACCAATGTTCAGCAACTGCTGATATACAAACATCTTCTACACGATCATCGTCCGGCATTGACGGCAGTGGAGAGAGTGTCAACCAAAAGCCGAGACAACAAGGGTCGAGGCCACAAGCGTCGAAATCACAAGCGCCGAGGCCTGCTGCCAATTACGCAGAGGCGGCCAGAATTGCAGCGTATCCTAGAGATGTCAGCGAAATAGAAGATTACAATAACTCTTGGACAGAAATTAAAAGCAACAAAAGAAAGAACTCAATAAAAAAAGGAGGTAAGACGTCAACGGTAACATTGAAAGCAGTAGAGCGCAAAAAATTCTTACATGTATGGAGATTAGATAAATGCACGACGGATAACGATTTAATGGAGCACATTACAAATATATTGGGAAACGAAGTTGATATTACAATTCAGCTATTGAAGTCCAAAACAAACCGCAATTATGCATCATTCAAAGTAGGTGTACCTGAAAGTAATTTTATAAAACTGTGTGATCCGGAGGTGTGGCCACTAAATGTAGAATATAGCGAGTGGATTTGGTTTCGTCGCAGAACCAAACCTACCGAAACTTAGATGCTTCAACATATTATATCAAAACGCCAGAGGACTTCGAACAAAAACTACACAATTCTTGTCTTTGTTGGAATCCTCCGGCGCTGATTTATTCTCTATCACTGAGAGCCGACTAAATGAAGCTAATCAGAATTCAGAATTTGCGCTTCGAGGATACCACGTATTGCGATGCGATCGAGCGGATGGGCGAAAGCAAGGAGGCGTACTTTTAGTGGCTAAGCCGCGCTTTGAGCTAAGACGAGTGGCGATACCAGAATGCTGCGACATAGTCATAAGTTTGAACTGATTTGTGCCGCACTTTACTTGCAAAACCGATATTTATTCACATGTTGTACTGTATATATACCGCCTCAAACTGATGAAAATGAGTATATGCTAATGTTTAGTCTGTTAAAAAAAAAATGTATTAAATATAGCAATAATTTAGTTATTTTAGGTGACTTTAATTTAATTTCATGCAATGTTAACGTCTGTAATTATTATGAATATTTTGTAGCCTTCTGTGGACTCGTTCAGTGTAGTACGGTACCCAACTGCAATAATAGACAGTTAGACCTGGTGTCGAGCGCGCGTAGTGGAGCCGTCCGCGTATGCGCAGCCGACGAGGGGCTCTAGCCCGTTGACGTGTACCATCCGCCGCTCGCAGTTAGTGTGGAGTTTGGCGCTCCGCCGCCTCCGCCGCCCCCGCCCTCGTCCTCGACTTCGCCTACCTCAACGCCTGAGCCTGAGCCCGTGCTCGCGCCCCCGCCTCTCTCACTATTCTCTTGCAGTTCGACTACACGACGTAACCAATGGAATTTTAATAAGGCTAACTTTAATCGTTTGTATTATTTGCTGTCTGTTATAGATTGGAGTGATATGTATTGTTTAAATGATCCCGATCTAGTATTAAAGTTATTTTACGACAAGATCTATGAGGTTTTTGATATGTGTGTTCCTATAAAACGAATCTGTCCGGTAAATAGGAGGTATATCTACCCAGTTTGGTATACAACTGAAATAATTCGGGATATTAAGCTCAAACACGAATTACATAAGATATACAAATCTAGTAAATCACGTGGCGATTATGAGGCGTTTTCTAGGTGTAGGGCAAGAGTAAAGGCTGAAACTGCACGGGCTCATGATCGGTACCGTGAACGCGTGCAAAATCACTTACGCTCAATGCTGTTGCACAACAACTAGATATATTCTCGTTTCTCGCAGAACGAGATCACAAAAGTTTCTTATGGTGTACTGTGTATAGATTAAGTGATAGGATAAGTTGTCTACGCTTTTTTATTAGGAATTAAACCTGTAATGATAGTTGTAAAAAAAATATTAAAATAATAATAATATAAAATATTTGGTTATTATCATACAATGCCATCTAAGCATAGCTTGTTCTATGGACCCAGTAACTGATAGAATACTTTTTCACTTTCTTTGAAAATACATACTTATAATACATAACAAACATCCAGACGCAAGGCAAACACATAAATTATTGCCCCGGCGGGAATCGAACCCGCGATACCACCGTAGAAGTCAGGTATACCAACCACTAGACCAGCGTCTCGGCACATAGTCTCGCACATTACGTCATAATATCTTATCCGTAATTAACTGATTGGTGTAAACATCAGCCAATTCCGCTGCGGCTTAATCTAAATAAATCTGCGAATGAATTTCACTAGAATGTTTAATACCAGTTGCATATTAATGCTAGTTGTCAGAATACAGTGACTACTACGAATTCAGACGTCGCTTTAAATATAAAGGCATAGCATAATACTGTAATATTTTGTTTTTTTATTATTCTTTTTAAATATTTCATGTTAATAGTTTTATATGTACATACTTTAGTTAAGAACTAGTGTTTCTTATTATTTGGCGTAATTTTTGTTTATTGCAACTGCATGTTTTTTTAAATTCTTATTTACCGGAGTACAGACCGGGTGGTGGAAACAGACCAGATGCGGCCGGAACTGTTAAGAAACTACCTCCATCCATCGGAGTAGCCCGTAGTACGAAGAGACCTCGACCTACAGGGTAAGTTCTTGTAATTATATGTTAACGTCGTTCAAATTGTGTAAGTTGTTTATTAATAGTTGATAAAAAAAACATTTAAAGAATGGCAGAATACTGGAGATGATAACGAGAGTGTGAAGGAAGCAAAGAAGCTTCAGTATAGGGAATGGAAGAGAAAGGCGAAAAAGACGGTTTGCTTTAGATTGCTAGAGCTGAAGCGCAGGATGTTATATATAACTCCTTAGATGGGCCTAGAGGCCAAAAAGACCTGTACCGCTTAGCAAAAGCCAGGGAAGACACGGCAAAAGATATAAAGCATGTGAAATGTATAAAAGATGATGCAGGAAAGGTGTTGTTAGAGGATGTTGAAATAAAGAAACGTTGGAAAGGGTACTTCGAAAAGCTAATGAATGAAGAGAATGCATGGAATGGTGTCTTGAAAGATGAAGTAGTGAATATCGGTCTGGTCAGGAAGATCAGTGACGAAGAAGTAAGGCAGGCAGTGTCGAGTATGAAGAATGGAAAAGCGGTCGGGCCAGACGATATACCAGTGGAAGTGTGGAAGTTATTAGGTAAGGATGGGTGCAAGTGGCTGACTTTATTCCTCAATAAGTTATTGTACGAAGAGGCGATCCCTGATGAATGGTGCAAAAGTTCGCTGGTGCCCATTTTTAAGAACAAGGGTGACGTACAGTACTGTAATAACTATCGAGGAATAAAGCGTAGAATAAAGAGAAGAATGTGAGATATCATAAAACCAGTTCGGGTTCATGCCGGGGCGCGGGACAACGGACGCCATATTTTCTCTCCGCCAAATGTGCGAGAAGTATAGACGTGCACATAAGAACTTGCACATGGTGTTTGTTGACCTAGAGAAGGCTTATGACAGAGTACCCCGAACGGTTCTGTGGCGGGCTCTGAAAGAGAAAGGTGTGCCTGTGGAGTATGTGAAGTTAATTCGTGCTATGTACGAGCGATCAAGTCGCGGGGATCAGCGACGAGTTCAGTGTCAAGGTAGGCCTGCACCAAGGGTCGGCTTTAAGTCCGTACCTCTTCCTGTTGATTATGGATGCTTTGACATCGGCGATACAGAAGGAGGCACCCTGGTGCATGCCATTTGCCGATGACATTGTGCTGGTCAGTGAAGATGGGCTCGAGGTCCAGAGCAGACTGGTAAAATGGCAACACAAATTGGAGAGTGTTTTCTTGAAAATCAGCAGAACCAAGTCTGAGTACATGTTCTGCGATTTCAGCGGTATCTCCAATTCTACGGCCATAACACTCGATGGAACACCAATACCGGTCTGCTCCGACTTCCGGTACCTCGGTCCGCTCATGCAAGCCGATAGCGATGTGTACTGGGCCGTACAGCACAGAATTAACACACGATAGATGAAATGGCGGCAGGTCACGGGAACTACGTGCGACTCCCGATTCCCTTTAAAGCTTAAAGGGAAAATTAATAAAACGATGATAAGGCCTGCTGTCATGTATGGATCAGAGTGTTGGGCCACAAAGGCGACGGGTGAAAGAAGACTGCATGCAACTGAAATGCGAATGTTGAGATGGATGTGTGGCGTAACGAGAATGGACAAGGTAAGAAATGAGTTTATTAGAGGAAGTTTGAAAGTACCTCCAGTGACAGCAAAGCTGAGGAGCAAGCGTTTGTCATGGTATGGGCATATTATGCGGAGGAATGAAGATAACGTGGTAAGAAAGGTTTTATGTATGAATGTGGAAGGGTACAGGGGTCGAGGTAGACCTAAGAAAAGATTGATGGATTGTGTGAAAGATGACATAGCCAGAAAGGAAGTGAATACAGAGATGACGGCTGATAGAGAAGGATGGAAGATAAATACATATTGCGCCGACCCCAAATAATATGGGATAAGGGCAGGAGAATGATGTTTATTAATATTTAATAGTGTATAATAAAGCCGCGGTGGCATTTAGGATGATTCAACGGCCTGTCATCTGATGGGCCCAGGTTCAAACCCCAATGAGTTTTTCTAAGCTAAAGTGCAGTGATTTATCAAATGATGAGCTTAAAAAAGAACGGTAGGGCGAATTAGGATCTCCCATGTGTTTTCCCATTATAATTGGAGGCGAACGACAGGGGACTGTACCTCCACCTTAAAGCAGACTGCAATTAATAGCACTACTTTGATGTTGTTTTATGTTTCTGCGATAAGTAAGGTTGCCAGTGCTCCACGAGAATACGCTGCGCTAGTAGAAATGCTGCTCAGTGACTTCTCATCAAGAACAGGGTTGGCAACTCGTTAATGATACCTCTGGTGTTGCTAGCGGCTATAGGCTACGGTGACTGTTTAGTGTTTAGCATCAGGTGGGCTGTATACCACTAAGGTGGCACACAGGTATACGGCCCATCTGATTGTAAGCAAGACTGCTTGCCGCCTAGCAATACCAGGGATATCATTAACGAGTTGCGAACCATTCGGTCGATGAGAAGTCACTGTGCTAGCAGCGTTACTACTAGCCCAGCGTATTCTCGTGTAGCACTGGCAGCCTTACTTATCGCAGAAACACAACACTACATAAAAGTAGTGTTATTTCACTGCGGTCTTCTGTATGGCGGCGGTATAGTCCCCAGTCGGGCGGTTCCAATAGTATTTTAAGTATTTTAAGGCATAGTGTTTGTTTATTGCAAGTGCATAGCATTCATTAATTATATATTTTTTTTAATATTTTTTATGTACCGGAGAACAGACCAGATGGTAGACCATGGATTTCTACATACCATGCTACGCAGAAACCTCAACCTGGAGGGTAAGTTCTTGTAATTTTATTATGCTAACGTCATTAAAATTGTGTATTAATCCTGAATCTTTATCCTGAATTGCTGGGAATATAACTCGCTGTGCTGGTTAGCAGTAGGCTTATAAGGAATTAGAACATCATGTAATGTGCGATAACAAGTACCTAATCAAAGAGTGCAATATAATTATTGAAAAGAAATTTGAAATCGCTAGACAGTTACTGATTATATTTTAAATCACTATGTCATGCAGGCTGTGCGACCGAGACAGATAAATTAAATGCAACATGCTAATTTCTTTAAAACAATTTATGGTTTGTGTCCAATCTCGCACATTACGTCATAATATCTTATCCGTCATTAACTGATTGGTGTAGACATCAGCCAATTCCGCTGCGGCCTTTTCTACACAAATCTGCGTATGAATTTCGCAACAGAATATTGGTTTCTAGTTCCCTGAATACAGCGTCTACTACGAATTCAGCCGTTGCTTTATAATAAAGGCATACCATAATATTGACATATTTTGATTTTGTATTATTCTTATTTCATGTTAATAGTTTTATATGTACTTACTTTAGTTAAGAACTAGTGTTTCTTATTATTTGGCGTAATTTTTGTTTATTGCAACTGCATGTTTTTTTTAAATTCTTATTTACCGGAGTACAGACCGGGTGGTGGAAACGGACCAGATGCGGCCGGAACTGTTAAGACACTACCTCCATCCATCGGAGTAACCCGTAGTACGAAGAGACCTCGACCTACAGGGTAAGTTCTTGTAATTATATGTTAACGTCGTTCAAATTGTGTAAGTTGTTTATTAATAGTTGATAATAAAAACATTTAAAGAATGGCAGAATACTGGAGATGATAACGAGAGTGTGAAGGAAGCAAAGAAGCTTCAGAATAGGGAATGGAAGAGAAAGGCGAAAAAGATGGTTTGCTTTAGATTGCTAGAGCTGAAGCGCAGGATGTTATATATAACTCCTTAGATGGGCCTAGAGGCCAAAAAGACCTGTACCGCTTAGCAAAAGCCAGGGAAGACACGGCAAAGGATATAAAGCATGTGAAATGTATAAAAGATGATGCAGGAAAGGTGTTGTTAGAGGATGTTGAAATAAAGAAACGTTGGAAAGGGTACTTCGAAAAGCTAATGAATGAAGAGAATGCATGGAATGGTGTCTTGAAAGATGAAGTAGTGAATATCGGTCTGGTCAAGAAGATCAGTGGCGAAGAAGTAAGGCAGGCAGTGTCGAGTATGAAGAATGAAAAAGCGGTAGGGCCAGACGATATACCAGTGGAAGTGTGGAAGTTATTAGGTAAGGATGGGTGCAAGTGGCTGACTTTATTCCTCAATAAGTTATTGTACGAAGAGGCGATCCCTGATGAATGGTGCAAAAGTTCGCTGGTGCCCATTTTTAAGAACAAGGGTGACGTACAGTACTGTAATAACTATCGAGGAATAAAGCTCATATCACACACTATCAAAGTGTGGGAGAAAGTGATAGAGAAACAATTGCGAGAAGAAAGTGAGATATCATGAAACCAGTTCGGGTTCATGCCGGGGCGCGGGACAACGGACGCCATATTTACTCTCCGCCAAATGTGCGAGAAGTATAGACGTGCACATACGAACTTGCACATGGTGTTTGTTGACCTAGAGAAGGCTTATGACAGAGTACCCCGAACGGTTTTGTGGCGGGCTCTGAAAGAGAAAGGTGTGCCTGTGGAGTATGTGAAGTTAATTCGTGCTATGTACGAGCGATCAAGTCGCGGGGATCAGCGACGAGTTCAGTGTCAAGGTAGGCCTGCACCAAGGGTCGGCTTTAAGTCCGTACCTCTTCCTGTTGATTATGGATGCTTTGACATCGGCGATACAGAAGGAGGCACCCTGGTGCATGCCATTTGCCGATGACATTGTGCTGGTCGGTGAAGATGGGCTCGAGGTCCAGAGCAGACTGGTAAAATGGCAAAACAAATTGGAGAGTGTTTGCTTGAAAATCAGCAGAACCAAGTCTGAGTACGTGTTCTGCGATATCGGCGGTATCTCCAATTCTACGGCCATAACACTCGATGGAACACCAATACCGGTCTGCTCCGACTTCCGGTACCTCGGTCCGCTCATGCAAGCCGATAGCGATGTGGACAGGGCCGTACAGCACAGAATTAACACAGGATATATGAAATGGCGGCAGGTCACGGGAACTACGTGCGACTCCCGATTCCCTTTAAAGCTTAAAGGGAAAATTAATAAAACGATGATAAGGCCTGCTGTCATGTATGGATCAGAGTGCTGGGCCACAAAAGCGACGGGTGAAAGAAGACTGCATGCAACTGAAATGCGAATGTTCAGATGGATGTGTGGCGTAACGAGAATGGAGACAAGGTAAGAAATGAGTTTATTAGAGGAAATTTGAAAGTATCTCCAGTGACAGCAAAGCTGAGGAGCAAGCGTTTGTCATGGTATGGGCATATTATGCGGAGGAATGAAGATAACGTGGTAAAAAAGGTTTTATGTATGAATGTGGAAGGGTACAGGGGTCGAGGTAGACCTAAGAAAAGATGGATGGATTGTGTGAAAGATGACATAGCCAGAAAGGAAGTGAATACAGAGATGACGGCTGATAGAGAAGGATGGAAGATAAATACATATTGCGCCGACCCCAAATAATATGGGATAAGGGCAGGAGAATGATGTTTATTAATATTTAATAGTGTATAATAAAGCCGCGGTGGCATTTAGGATGATTCAACGGCCTGTCATCTGATGGGCCCAGGTTCAAACCCCAATGAGTTTTTCTAAGCTAAAGTGCAGTGATTTATCAAATGATGAGCTTAAAAAAGAACGGTAGGGCGAATTAGGATCTCCCATGTGTTTTCCCATTATAATTGGAGGCGAACGACAGGGGACTGTACCTCCACCTTAAAGCAGACTGCAATTAATAGCACTACTTTGATGTTGTTTTATGTTTCTGCGATAAGTAGGGTTGCCAGTGCTCCACGAGAATACGCTGCGCTAGTAGAAATGCTGCTCAGTGACTCCTCATCAAGAACAGGGTTGGCAACTCGTTAATGATACCTCTGGTGCTGCTAGCGGCTATAGGCTACGGTGACTGTTTAGTGTTTAGCATCAGGTGGGCTGTATACCACTAAGGTGGCACACAGGTATACGGCCCATCTGATTGTAAGCAAGACTGCTTGCCGCCTAGCAATACCAGGGATATCATTAACGATTTGCGAACCATTCGGTCGATGAGGAGTCACTGTGCTAGCAGCGTTACTACTAGCCCAGCGTATTCTCGTGTAGCACTGGCAGCCTTACTTATCGCAGAAACACAACACTACATAAAAGTAGTGTTATTTCACTGCGGTCTTCTGTATGGCGGCGGTATAGTCCCCAGTCGGGCGGTTCCAATAGTATTTTAAGTATTTTAAGGCATAGTGTTTGTTTATTGCAAGTGCATAGCATTAATTTTTTTTTTTTTTCATATTTTTTATGTACCGGAGAACAGACCAGATGGTAGACCATGGATTTCTACATACCATGCTACGCAGAAACCTCAACCTGGAGGGTAAGTTCTTGTAATTTTATTATGCTTACGTCATTAAAATTGTGTATTAATCCTGAATCTTTATCCTGAATTGCTGGGAATATAACTCGCTGTGCTGGTTAGCAGTAGGCTTATAAGGAATTAGAACATCATGTAATGTGCGATAACAAGTACCTAATCAAAGAGTGCAATATAATTATTGAAAAGAAATCTGAAATCGCTAGACAGTTACTGATTATATTTTAAATCACTATGTCATGCAGGCTGTGCGACCGAGACAGATAAATTAAATGCAACATGCTAATTTCTTTAAAACAATTTATGGTTTGTGTCCAATCTCGCACATTACGTCATAATATCTTATCCGTCATTAACTGATTGGTGTAGACATCAGCCAATTCCGCTGCGGCCTATTCTACACAAATCTGCGTATGAATTTCGCAACAGAATATTGGTTTCTAGTTCCCTGAATACAGCGTCTACTACGAATTCAGCCGTTGCTTTATAATAAAGGCATACCATAATATTGACATATTTTGATTTTGTATTATTCTTATTTCATGTTAATAGTTTTATATGTACTTACTTTAGTTAAGAACTAGTGTTTCTTATTATTTGGCGTAATTTTTGTTTATTGCAACTGCATGTTTTTTTTAAATTCTTATTTACCGGAGTACAGACCGGGTGGTGGAAACGGACCAGATGCGGCCGGAACTGTTAAGACACTACCTCCATCCATCGGAGTAACCCGTAGTACGAAGAGACCTCGACCTACAGGGTAAGTTCTTGTAATTATATGTTAACGTCGTTCAAATTGTGTAAGTTGTTTATTAATAGTTGATAAAAAAAACATTTAAAGAATGGCAGAATACTGGAGATGATAACGAGAGTGTGAAGGAAGCAAAGAAGCTTCAGTATAGGGAATGGAAGAGAAAGGCGAAAAAGATGGTTTGCTTTAGATTGCTAGAGCTGAAGCGCAGGATGTTATATATAACTCCTTAGATGGACCTAGAGGCCAAAAAGACCTGTACCGCTTAGCAAAAGCCTGGGAAGACACGGCAAAGGATATAAAGCATGAGAAATGTATAAAAAATGCATAAAAGGAAAGGTGTTGTTAGAGGATGTTGAAATAAAGAAACGTTGGAAAGGGTACTTCGAAAAGCTAATGAATGAAGAGAATGCATGGAATGGTGTCTTGAAAGATGAAGTAGTGAATATCGGTCTGGTCAAGAAGATCAGTGGCGAAGAAGTAAGGCAGGCAGTGTCGAGTATGAAGAATGAAAAAGCGGTAGGGCCAGACGATATACCAGTGGAAGTGTGGAAGTTATTAGGTAAGGATGGGTGCAAGTGGCTGACTTTATTCCTCAATAAGTTATTGTACGAAGAGGCGATCCCTGATGAATGGTGCAAAAGTTCGCTGGTGCCCATTTTTAAGAACAAGGGTGACGTACAGTACTGTAATAACTATCGAGGAATAAAGCTCATATCACACACTATCAAAGTGTGGGAGAAAGTGATAGAGAAACAATTGCGAGAAGAAAGTGAGATATCATGAAACCAGTTCGGGTTCATGCCGGGGCGCGGGACAACGGACGCCATATTTACTCTCCGCCAAATGTGCGAGAAGTATAGACGTGCACATACGAACTTGCACATGGTGTTTGTTGACCTAGAGAAGGCTTATGACAGAGTACCCCGAACGGTTTTGTGGCGGGCTCTGAAAGAGAAAGGTGTGCCTGTGGAGTATGTGAAGTTAATTCGTGCTATGTACGAGCGATCAAGTCGCGGGGATCACCGACGAGTTCAGTGTCAAGGTAGGCCTGCACCAAGGGTCGGCTTTAAGTCCGTACCTCTTCCTGTTGATTATGGATGCTTTGACATCGGCGATACAGAAGGAGGCACCCTGGTGCATGCCATTTGCCGATGACATTGTGCTGGTCGGTGAAGATGGGCTCGAGGTCCAGAGCAGACTGGTAAAATGGCAAAACAAATTGGAGAGTGTTTGCTTGAAAATCAGCAGAACCAAGTCTGAGTACGTGTTCTGCGATATCGGCGGTATCTCCAATTCTACGGCCATAACACTCGATGGAACACCAATACCGGTCTGCTCCGACTTCCCGTACCTCGGTCCGCTCATGCAAGCCGATAGCGATGTGGACAGGGCCGTACAGCACAGAATTAACACAGGATATATGAAATGGCGGCAGGTCACGGGAACTACGTGCGACTCCCGATTCCCTTTAAAGCTTAAAGGGAAAATTAATAAAACGATGATAAGGCCTGCTGTCATGTATGGATCAGAGTGCTGGGCCACAAAAGCGACGGGTGAAAGAAGACTGCATGCAACTGAAATGCGAATGTTGAGATGGATGTGTGGCGTAACGAGAATGGAGACAAGGTAAGAAATGAGTTTATTAGAGGAAATTTGAAAGTATCTCCAGTGACAGCAAAGCTGAGGAGCAAGCGTTTGTCATGGTATGGGCATATTATGCGGAGGAATGAAGATAACGTGGTAAAAAAGGTTTTATGTATGAATGTGGAAGGGTACAGGGGTCGAGGTAGACCTAAGAAAAGATGGATGGATTGTGTGAAAGATGACATAGCCAGAAAGGAAGTGAATACAGAGATGACGGCTGATAGAGAAGGATGGAAGATAAATACATATTGCGCCGACCCCAAATAATATGGGATAAGGGCAGGAGAATGATGTTTATTAATATTTAATAGTGTATAATAAAGCCGCGGTGGCATTTAGGATGATTCAACGGCCTGTCATCTGATGGGCCCAGGTTCAAACCCCAATGAGTTTTTCTAAGCTAAAGTGCAGTGATTTATCAAATGATGAGCTTAAAAAAGAACGGTAGGGCGAATTAGGATCTCCCATGTGTTTTCCCATTATAATTGGAGGCGAACGACAGGGGACTGTACCTCCACCTTAAAGCAGACTGCAATTAATAGCACTACTTTGATGTTGTTTTATGTTTCTGCGATAAGTAAGGTTGCCAGTGCTCCACGAGAATACGCTGCGCTAGTAGAAATGCTGCTCAGTGACTCCTCATCAAGAACAGGGTTGGCAACTCGTTAATGATACCTCTGGTGCTGCTAGCGGCTATAGGCTACGGTGACTGTTTAGTGTTTAGCATCAGGTGGGCTGTATACTACTAAGGTGGCACACAGGTATACGGCCCATCTGATTGTAAGCAAGACTGCTTGCCGCCTAGCAATACCAGGGATATTATTAACGATTTGCGAACCATTCGGTCGATGAGGAGTCACTGTGCTAGCAGCGTTACTACTAGCCCAGCGTAGTCTCGTGTAGCACTGGCAGCCTTACTTATCGCAGAAACACAACACTACATAAAAGTAGTGTTATTTCACTGCGGTCTTCTGTATGGCGGCGGTATAGTCCCCAGTCGGGCGGTTCCAATAGTATTTTAAGTATTTTAAGGCATAGTGTTTGTTTATTGCAAGTGCATAGCATTCATTATATATATTTTTTAATATTTTTTATGTACCGGAGAACAGACCAGATGGTAGACCATGGATTTCTACATCCCATGCTACGCAGAAACCTCAACCTGGAGGGTAAGTTCTTGTAATTTTATTATGTTAACGTCATTAAAATTGTGTATTAATCCTGAATCTTTATCCTGAATTGCTGGGAATATAACTCGCTGTGCTGGTTAGCAGTAGGCTTATAAGGAATTAGAACAGCATGTAATGTGCGATAACAAGTACCTAATCAAAGAGTGCAATATAATTATTGAAAAGAAATCTGAAATCGCTAGACAGTTACTGATTATATTTTAAATCACTATGTCATGCAGGCTGTGCGACCGAGACAGATAAATTAAATGCAACATGCTAATTTCTTTAAAACAATTTATGGTTTGTGTCCAATCTCGCACATTACGTCATAATATCTTATCCGTCATTAACTGATTGGTGTAGACATCAGCCGATTCCACTGCGGCCTATTCTACACAAATCTGCGTATAAATTTCGCAACTGAATGTTGGTTTCTAGTTCCCTGAATACAGCGTCTATTACGAATTCAGCCGTTGATTTATAATATAAAGGCATACCATAATATTGAAATATTTTGATTTTGTATTATTCTTATTTAATGTTAATAGATTTATATGTACTTACTTTAGTTTAGTACTAGTGTTTCTTATTATTTGGCATAATGTTTGTTCATTGCAATTAGATAGTATTAGTATAAATATTTTTATTCTAATGTACTGGTGAACAGTCCGGATAGTGAAAACGAACCAGATGCGGCGGAAAAACCCGTCGGAGTAACCCGTAGTACGAAGAAACCTCGACCTTCAGGGTAAGTTCTTGTAATTATATGCTAACGTTGATCAAATTGTGTAAGCTGTTTATTATTAGTCTATACTAATATTTTAAAGATAATAGATTTGTATTTTTGTGTTGGATAGGCTCCGAAACTACTGGACCAATTTCAAAAATTCTTTCATGGTTAAAAACCTACATCGTCACTGAGTAACATAGGCTATATATTATACTAGCTGCCCGCCCCGGCTTCGCACGGGTAGACAAAATATTTGAATAACGTCTACTCGAGCGAAGCCGGGGCGGGCCGCTAGTCTACATCTATACTATCTACACTAACACTAATCTATACATACACATAAATAAAATTGGATTGTCTGTTTGTAATGTCAAAAAAACTGGTTTTTATGAACTGCTCCGAAATGCATATGTAAGTAAACACGTGTCTAAAGACGAAAAAGCAATAAAATAAAAAATTGTCTGTCTGTCTGTCTATTTGTTTGGGGTAATCTCCGAAACGGCTGGACCGATTTGAACGAAACTTACACTGGTTGATAGCTGATTTTACTGGGCGTAATATTTGTTACCTCAATTCTGGAATAATAATCAGGGTTCCGCACAATGAATAACAAACCATAAAATTGTGTACAAAATCCGAACGGCTAGACCGATTTGAACGAGACTTGCACTGGTAGATAGCTGATTTTACTGGGCGTAACATAGGCTACTTTACCTTTGGAAAAATAATCTATCTTATAATAATAGTCTACCTTCCGAAATTAATGTCTGCCCGTGCGAAGCCGGGGCGGGCCGCTAGTAACTTATAAAAACGAACGAACGAAATATAATCAAAGAAACGAACATGTTTATCTATCAATAGAACAATTATGAGTAAAGACGACTTATTACTACTGCTTTACAAAAAAGAGTAATATTAAATTTATGAAAATGGAACTACCAAATCGGTGATTTCCACAACTTACATAACCACTACGTTTTTGTGATTTATTCGGAGGAAAACGTGCATCTTAGACGTGCATTTCTACAGAAGAATTAAAAAGCGTAGCGGTTGTATTCTTTTGGGTCATTGGCGCGAAATCTTTAGAATTCTTCTCTAATAAATTGATGACATAATTTATTTTAAGATTATTTAACTTTTTTGCATTCGTAGTGAAAAGCAGAGTTACACATGGCGCTAAAACTATTTTATGCGAGGTAGTTTAAGTTTAGTAAATAGAAACCAAGGTAGCTGTTTATTATTAGTCTATACTAATATTTTAAATAGAAAAGATTTGTATTTTTGTGTTGAATAGGCTCCGAAACTACTGGACCAATTTCAAAAATTCTTTCACGGTTAAAAACCTACATCATCACTGAGTAACATAGGCTATATATTATACTAGCTGCCCGCCCGGCTTCGCACGGGTAGACAAAATATTTGAATAACGTCTGCCCGTGCGAAGCCGGGACGGGCCGCTAGTCTACATCTATACTATCTACACTAACACTAATCTATACATACACATAAATAAAATTGGATTGTCTGTTTGTAATGTCGAAAAACAGGTTTTTACGAAATGCTACGAAATGCATATGTAAGTAAACACGTGTCTAAAGACGAAAAAGCAATAAAATAAAAAAATGTCTGTCTGTCTGTCTATTTGTTTGGGGTAATCTCCGAAACGGCTGGACCGATTTGAACGAGACTTGCACTGGTAGATAGCTGATTTTACTGGGCGTAACATAGGCTACTTTACTTTTGGAAAAACAATATATCTTATAATAATAGTCTATCTTCCGAAATTAATGTCTACCCGTGCGAAGCCGGGGCGGGCCGCTAGTAACTTATAAAAACGAACATATAATCAAAGAAACGAACATGTTTATCTATCAATAGAACAATTATGAGTACAGACGACTTATTACTACTGCTTTACAAAAAAGAGTAATATTACATTTTTGAAAATGGAACTTCCAAATCGGTGATTTCCACAGAGTACATAACCACTACGTTTTTGTGATTTATTCGGAGGAAAACGGGCATCTTAGACGTGCATTTCTACAGAAGAATTAAAAAGCGTAGAGGTTGTATTCTTGTGGGTCATTGGCGCGAAATCTTTAGAATTTTTCTCTAATAAATTGATGACATAATTTATTTTAAGATTATTTAACTTTTTTGCATTCGTAGTGAAAAGCAGAGTTACACATGGCGCTAAAACTATTTTATGCGAGGTAGTTTAAGTTTAGTAAATAGAAACCAAGGTACACTTAAGCAAGTTGTATAATAATCTATTACAGTATATTTAAAATTAATAGTTTTTTTTGTACTTATTTTGGTTTAGTACATAATTTACTTAATTAGTACTTCTTTTTATTAGGCATCATGTTTGTTTATAGCAATCACATCAATCAGCAATCACCGGAGAAGAGACCGGGTAGTGGAAACGGACCAGCGCCCGGAACTTCTACGAAACCAGCTCCAACCACCGTAGTAACTACCACAACGAAAAAAGATAGATGGTAAGTTCTAAGCTCTTGTAACTATGCCAACGTCATTCAAAATGTGTAAGTTTTTCAATAATATTGCAAAATAACTCTTCCTTAATTATCCAATCATTTATCCTGAATTGCTTGGAAAATTACTCGATGTGCTGGATAGCAGTAGGTTTATAAAGAATTAGAACAGCATGTAATGTGCAATGACAAGTATATAAACAAAGAGTGTTTTTTTTTTAAAAGAAGACTGTAATTGCTAGTCAGTTACTGATGTTTTTTTTTAAATAACTATGTCACTATGCAGGCTGTACGGGCGTGACAGATACTTAAATGCAACATGCTAATTTATTAAAGATAATTTATGGTTTGTGTCCAATCTCACACATTCCCTACCTACATCATAAACTTTTATCCGACATCAACTGATTGGTGCAAACATCAGCCAATTCCGCTGCGGCTTATTCTACACATCTGTGTATGAATTTCGATACAGAATGTTTGATACTAGCTATCAGGATACAACGACTAATTCGACGAATTCAGACGTTGGTCTTTGATATAATCGCATAGTATAATATTTTAATATGGCTTATTTTCTACTACTTATGTAGCACAACAGGTGTTGACTCTAGGGGTGAAACCTATTACGAATGTCCGGATGACCCGGGTGACATTGAAAGCGATGGACCTATTTAGTAAGTTGTTGTTGTCTTCTCTAATATTATAAAAAGGAACGAATTGTATGTTTGTGTGTAACAAATAAACCTTAAACTACGGAGCCGATTAAAAAAAACATCTTTCACCAGCAGAATGCTGTATTATCGTTGAGTAACATAGGCCATAATAATACGTAGGTCGTTCAGTAAGTAATGATAATGACTAGGTAAGACAGAAGTTGGGTATGATATAATTTATTTTTCTACACAATCATCCTTTAGCTTAAGACTGCATTTTCTTTCCGGAACATTTTTTTTAAAACCTACTTCTATGATACTAAAAAAGCCCTTAAATTGCTATCACTACTTCATCACCTTCAATTTGTTTGCCTCCTAAGTGTTCCTTGAGCCGAGTAAATAAATAAAAATCACTAGGAGATACGTCTGGTGAATCACCCATATTCAATTAATTTGACGCCAGCGTCTTGGATTGCTGCCATGCCAACTGCAGACTTGTGTGCGTTGCCCTGATCGGTGAGCATTTGGGAACCCAACGCGCGAAATCCATTTACGTTGCTAAATGATCATGTCAAATATTTGTGCACTTTTTATCAAGTTTTTTAACTCTTCAGCATCAAAACGTACAATTAACTCAACCATCAATCAATAAAACCTTCTATTACTATTACTGGGGTAACAGACGTCGAAGGGTAGGCCCGAGGGAGGGTCATGTTCAACATTTGTTTTGCTCATTTAAACTCTGCACACCACCTTACCGTTGCAGAATATGGCGGAGCATCCTCTCCTTATGTTTGATCAACACTCAACGACAAATCACAAACAAATGCGTATCACTTTACTCGACACTGCGATAGTGAAGATTATTTTTGGGTTTTTTTCACAAAGATTTATTTCCTCAAAGGACATCATCCATGTTTCATAGAGATTTGGTACAAATCTGAAAGTGCCGGCCAACGCATTTTTTTTATATTCGGTTAGAGTTTGTCCGCCTGAGAATTTATTACATTACAGGAAATTTCATTTGTTTTAGTTATTTTGAATTCGTATGAGTCCTTCCGATTTGGTGCCACAGTAAAAAAAAAACAGACGATCAAGCTCTAACAGAATATAGAAAAAAATTCGTTGGCTTCAGATTCACTTTCAGATTTGGACCAAAATGGATGATGTTCTTTCCATCAATAAGTATTTCATTCTCATTACTTACTGAACGACCCTCGTATTATGTTGCTACGCGGGCAAAGTCGGGGGGATAAAGCTAGTAATATTTAACTCCCTTCAAATTGTATAAGCTGTTTCCCAATATTGCATAATTACAATTCATCATTGTGCAATCCTTTATCTTGAATTGCTAGCATTATAATCTGAAGTGCTCGTTAGCAGGTTTATGAGGAATCAGAGCAGCACTGTTGCAGTGCAATCATGAAAAGGAAAAAGATTGAAATCGCTGATGTTTTTAGGGTTCCGTACCTTAAAAGGAAAAAAAAGGAACGCTTATAGGATCACTTTGTTGTCCGTCTGTCTGTCTGTCTGTCTGTCTGTCTGTCTGTCTGTCTGTCTGTCTGTCTGTCTGTCTGACCTGGGTAATTCATATTACACTACTTACAGGTTTGATGATTTAACAGCCGAAAGAGATTTCGGCTCTTAAATCATCAAACCTGTAAGTCAATATGAACAAAAAATTTTTTACCGTTTATGTCGCAAAATTTCGCATATTTTGCGATTTCACAAGGGAATCAAAACCTTTGGCATAATATTTGGCATAATGTTTGTTTATTGCACTTAGATAGTATTATATAAATATTTTAATTCTAATGTACTGGAGAACAGTTCGGATAGTGAAAACGAACCAGATGCGGAGGAAAATTTTCCTTCTCCACCCGTCGGAGTAACCCGTAGTATGAAGAAACCTCTACCTTCAGGGTAAGTTCTTGTAATTATATGCTAACGTCGATCAAATTGTGTAAGCTGTTTATTATTAGTCTATACTAATATTTTAAAGAGAAAAGATTTGTATTTAGTATATTTTGTGTGTAATAGGCTCCGAAACGGAGTTTCAGAGATTACTTGGGCTAATCTCCGAAACAGCCAGACAAAAAAAAATATTTTTGTCATTCGTACAGTGTTTACTTTTATATGCATATAGTAAAGAGCTGTTACTTTGACAGTACAAACAGACATTTTAATTTTATTTATTTGTATTGTTGTATTGTATTTATTGGTTATTTAATTAGGGTATAGCAAAAAAAAAATCCTTGGCCGTGTGGTGTCCAGCCTTAAAGAATAGCACCACTCCATTTCTGCCCGTGGATGTCGTAAAAGCCGACTAAGGGACATAAACCAGAACGATGAGCAGCAGCGTCCTCTCTGCGAAACAAGCCAAGCGTGGTGAATATTGGCACACATGAAAGCACAACTTAAGAAATGGCCCTCGGTCCCCGGCGGCCCCGCTATTCCTGGTTCTGGTAGCGGCCATGGTAACGGTGGGACAGGGGTGCGAAGAATCCCCGGCTGAGATCCAGCTACCATCCCATCGAAAACTGGCCCTGGTAACATATAACAGCCGCACACTGAGGGCAGACGAAAAGATAGTTGAGCTGGAAGAAGAAATAGAAGGGTTGCACTGGGACATCATGGGTTTATCGGAAGTCCGAAGAGAGGGCGAGGACACGATAACCCTGTAGTCCGGCAATCTGTTTTATTACCGAGAGGGCGACCATCTGTCCCAAGGTAGTGTCGGGTTTCTTGTCCACAGGTCTCTCATCAACAATATTACAACCATCGAAAGTGTGTCGACCAGGGTAGGGTGGGTAGCTTATACTCAGATTATCGCAGCGATACTCGCTGAAGGTCATACAGGTCTACGTGCCGACATCGACACACCCAGATGATGAAGTAATGTATGAGGATATTAGTAAAGCCATACATAACTCCAAAACACACTTCACAGTTTTGATGGGAGACTTTAACGCAAAACTGGGTACGAGACGCGACGATGAGCTGAATGTGGGACAATTTGGATATGGGCAACGGAACCCCAGAGGCCGACTTCTTGGAGAAAGAGGGACTCTTCATGATGAACTCCTTTTTCCAAAAGCCGACACGTAGGAAATGGACATGGATGAGTCCCGATGGTTCCACGAGAAAGTTCCATGATATAGACTTCATTTTCACCAATTAAAGACAAATATTCAATGATGTCTCCGTGATCCACAGGGTGAAAACTGGAAGCGATCACCGAATGATAAGGGGCACATTGAATATGAACCTCACAATTGAGAGATCCCGTCTGATGAAGTCTACGCTCCGGCCCTCTAAATTGCATATCCAAAACCTCGAAGGCCTTCAACTTGAACTTCATAACCGCTTCGTGTGCCTGGATGATTGTGTTTCAGTGGACGAAATAAATGGTCGGTTGGTAGAAACTGTCCACACGGTCAGGTCTATGTACTTTAAGACACACCATAAAGGTAGACCAAAATAGCTCTCTGACCACACCCTAAGCCTCATGACTCAGCGACGTTCAATGAGGCTGCAGTTCTCTGATGATGCTGAAGCATACCGGCTGCTCAATAGACAGTCACTGCGGCACGATATTCGTAACTTTAATACCAACAGTGTTAAAGAAACGATAGAGCGAAATAAAGGCTACAAAGTTTTCGCAAGAGACGCGTCTATTGGGCAAAGTCGGATAATGAAGCTGAAAACAGAGAATGGCAGTGTTGTCGACTGGGCCTGAGCTTCTGGAAGAGGTCGAAAAGTTCTACGAACATCTGTACACGTCAGTAACCAATCCTACCATCCGCTTCCGCCAAGACCCGCGAGCAAAATTAACCCGACACTATACCGAAGATATCCCTGACATCAGCCTGTACGAGGTTAGGATGGCTCTGAAACAGCTTAAAAACAACAAGGCACCGGGTGATGATGGAATTACTTCGGAGCTTCTGAAAGCGGGTTCAACACCAGTACTTAAGGTCCTCCAGAAGTTATTTAACTCCGTCTTACTCGAGGGTAAAACGCCAGAAGCGTGAACCAGAAGCGTGGTGGTGCTATTCTTTAAAAAGGGCGATAAACACTGCTGAAGAACTATAGACCCATCTCGCTTCTGAGCCATGTTTATATTTTCCAGAGTCATCACGAATCGTCTCGAGCGCAGGTTTGATGACTCCCAGCCTCCCGAACAAGCCGTTTTCCGAAAAAGCTTTAGTACCATAGACCACATCCATACGCTGCGGCAAGTAATACAGAAAACCGTAAATATGTAAATATGTAATAAGTTGTTTTTTTTTAAATGCGTATTTACTAAAAACATATTCCTGAATCGCCCTGTTGAGAGTCACCGATGAATAATGACCTCATTTGAAGTTTGCCTATTTTTTATCTAACCTACAAGGTATGTTCGGAACCCTCGGTGCGCGAGTCCGACTCGCACTTGGCCGGTCTTTTTTTGTTAAAATGACTGCTTCACTGTGAGAGTGTCACTGTCGAGACTGTGCGAGCGTGTCAAATATTTTATTAGCAACGCAATTTATTTATTAAATTCTATATTATGGGCTGATGGGACCCCCATCTCGCGCTATGGATAAGACACAATATTTTATCCAACAATTAGGTGATTGGTGGAAACATCAGCCGATTCCGCAGCGGATTATTCTATAGCAATTTGCGTATAAGTTCACTACCGAATATTTGATACAAATTGTCAGAATATCAACTACCTACTAGGAATTCAGACGTTGGTGTATAATATAATCGCGTGTCACAATATATGTTTCTGCATTTCTTCATAATCTTTATATAGACAGCCTAAGACCAGCCTAAATGGGAGACAGGGATCAGTTGAATCCGGAATTGGAGTTGAAACAGATTCCTCCATCGAAGACATTGAAGATGTGAATAGACCTCACCGTTATCGTTTTAAGTAAGTTCTTGTTAACGTAACTTAAGCATACATTTAATCATCTGATTTTACTGGCGTTTCAATATTCGGCCAACAGTCCTGTTGAGTTGTAACTAGAATCAGGAGTGATGTCATATACATAGGTAGTTAACTAGTTAATAGCAGTTAGTTTGTTCAATTCCATAATTAGCCGAGGCTCGATCTTTCTATTAAATGGTTTTCTTTTAGGTACTACTTCTTACAGATAGCCTCGGGCTGCCGCGTCGTATTCTAGTAGTTAAAAAAGGGTACAGTCACATTCAGCGTGACTCATAAACTAGCGATATATATAAGTGCCCTGTAACAAATGCGCAAAAAAATAAAGTAGATACGGCGATATGAGTCACAAGCATCTTCAATCCACCCGTCGAACTGCACACACTTAATTTAACTGCAATTCCTTCCATAACATTAGCAAAACTAAATACAATTTCATTTAAGGTATTTTTATACCACTGAGGTGGCACACAAGCATACGGCCCACCTGATGGTAAGCAGTCACCGTAGCCTATAGCCACTAGCAATACCAGAGGTATCACTAACGAGTTGCGAACCCTGTTGTTGATGAGGACTCACTGTGTAAGCAGCATTACTGCTAGCGCAGCGTATCGTCGTGGAGCACTGGCAACCTTACTTAATTCCCCCTAGCAAAACATTGACGGTAAGTATATTAAAAAAAAAGAAATTAAAATGTGTTTTTTATTCTCCTTCTTCAGATTCCTAAGGAGTCATAGAAATACGGCATCTAGTATTCCTTGATTGGCGTCTTGGCGTCTGCGGCACGACACACCAAATACTACGCAATAAAATTAAATCATAATAAATTACTACCATAATAAATGTTTCCAATAAACATTCAATAGATGTACCAATATTCTAATAATAATAGTGCGTGGATATATTTTATTTTTCTAATATGTAAGTTGCTACGAAAGCACCATATTATTTTTGTAGCAAGAGAGCAGTAACCTTGTAACTAATATTATAATATTTCATCCTAACTTACTCTTCAAACGATAGGTGGTGGTGGTGGTGGTGTGTCAATTTGCTAGGACTTGGGGTCCGAATAAATACATTTCTTTTATTGATGTAGTTTTATTTAACTTTTACATATAGTTCACAATATTTTTATGCACGTTTTCTATCTAGAGGGAGGTAGATTTCACTTTTACATAGAGAAAAATGAATAAACATCGGAAAAAAACATGCTTCTTATAGAGCCGAAGACATTTTTACATAGTAAAAAAATAGCTAAAATATTACAAGACTAGGCAGGCTTAGATAACTATAGCAAATACGCGCTTGTAATGCCCCTGGCAATTTATAACCTGGATTAATACATACGATACTTTTTATCCCGGGAAAACCATATTCCCGGAAAAAAAATGGTTCCTCTGAGATTCAAGCTCAACGCGGACATAGTCACGGGCAGAAACTAGTTTATAATATTAGTAGGATGAGAGGATGTGTACAGCTTGGTATACGGATCGGTCCTGTATATATACATATATATACCTTTTACACTTTATTGTAAAGAGAAACGATGTGTATTTTTTTTCTTAAATAAATAAACTCATAAGCAACTGGACTGGTTTTAAAATATTATTTCACTAGCATAGTAGTATGCTATATTATAACATGTGTGGAAGTTACGGTGAAATAATATGTAAGGCCCGTTAGAGAATTTTAGAATTACAGTGATTTACTCTGAGCTCGCCTAGTACAGATAGCCAGACACTTATTTAATGGGACGGAAAACTAAACTGGGCTATTTGTGGTGAATACAATTTTTATAATGGATCGAAATATAGACTACGGAATTCCATGTTATTACGTCTCAATCTATCTACCATCGCAACTATATATAACAAAACTGTAGTACATATCGTCGTGTGTGTACATCTTTAAATCTATATATATAAAAATGAATCCCTATTTCCCTTGGTCACGGCATCACGCGTGAACGGCTGGACCGATTTCGCTGATTCTTTTGTTTTTATGTTTGGTATTGTCAGGAGAAGGTTCTTAAAATAGAAAAAAAATATAAAAGAAACTGAATGTTTTAAATTTCGGAATAAACTAAAGGTCTTCTTTTCTATGGTGTATTTGATACATGAATTCATAGCTAAGGCAGGACAACGTCTGTCGGGACAGCTAGTATTATTATAAAATAAAGTCTCCTCGCCGCACCGGGTCTGTCTGTATGTCTGAAACTGAACGGATTTTCATATTGTTTCACCAATGGACGCAGTGATGTGATTAATGAGGAAAGTTTAAGTATATTAATATTATCTATTATACTTCTAATAAAACTGCAACAGGCCCAATTCTGTACATTTAAGACATTTTATTTGTAGGGAACTCTATGTTCGATACTGAACCCAGATCTGTATTTTTTTGGCTGTCTGTCTGACTGTATCTTGGCCGCACGTCACGCTGAAACTACTGGACAGATTCAAATGAAACTTGGCGCGGTATCAGTTCATACTACGAGGTAAAACATAGGATACTTTTTATCCCGAAATTCAGCACGGTTGGCCTAGGATAGGGGATAAAAGTCAAAATGTGTAGGTACTTGGTTGTAACTTAGAAACCGCTGGAACGATTTGAACAGGACTTTCACTGGCAGGTAGCCGATCTTATCTGGTGTATTTTAATGTCTTTTATAGATATTCATAGGGACGTTCAGATGATGGTGGTGGTCAAAAGAACTTCGTTCCTGACAGGGGTCCCCCAACCACGCATTTTCATGTCTAATTAAATTATGCAGCTGCGTAAATGTCGTCCAACTATTGATTGTAGTACCTACCAGAGACGCAATTAGAAAACGTTTATGAAACCGAAGAAGAACCTGTGCGAAGAAATCGCGGGATTCGCTTGGGATATAGGAATGGAGCCGGGAACGGGAATGAAGAAGGAAATAAGTAAAAAATAATGACAACGAAATGTAGAACACATAAATTTACCGATATTGCAATCGATAAATAGCTTTGGTACTTCTATTTAATTTGAGTCACTGAATATACAAGTATAGAAAATAGTATATAAAAAGAAAAGTACCCATAGAATATTGCAGAATCTTACTGATTGACAAAATGACAGTTGCCAATTTGATTGAATTAAACTATGGACAAAAGTAATGTTAAGGTGATCAATTATCTATCGAGTTAAAATAATATTTATCTAATAAAGTATAGTAAGTAAAATCAGGTTGTTAGGTATATACTTTATATAGGCTCCGAATATGATTTTGTACCATTCGGTGTCGAGACCCTTGGTCCGTGGGGTCCTAGCGCTATAAGGCTTTTTAAGGAAATAGCAAAAGGTTGGTCAACATCACAGGAGACCGAAGAGCTGGCAGCTACCTCGGACAAAGATTAAGTCTTGCTATTCAGAGGGGGAACGCTGCCAGTATCTTCGGAACCTTGCCCATAGGGATTCCTTTTAGTAATATGTTTTAATATTTATATTATATTTTTAAGGTTTTTAGTTTTAGGTTATGTAATAATTATATATTTAATTATAATAAAATATAACATTCATGTATCAAATAGTTTTCAAACATAACCCCTAAAAAATATGAAATAAAGAAAAGATTTTAAGTTCCAGCTTCTAAAAATCTGGTAATTGAAACGCAGCTAGTTGATGACATTATCTACTTGGCAAAATATTGTTCTTTGTTGGCGGTTTACGAAATCTATAGAAGCCTGCCATTGATCTTTTTTGATTAATAATCGTTGCTTAACTAATCGCGAAATTATGAAAGCTATTCCTGTTTGATAATGAAATAAAATAATATTTCAGAAAAGAGATGAGAACAAAACGCAGCAATACTTCAGAGAAGATAAAATCTTCGTGTTATTTTTTATATACCATATGGTGGCACACAAGCATACGGCCCGCGTGACAACCATGTTGTTGATGAAGAGTCACTGTGCAAGCAGCATTACTACTAGCCCAGCGATCCTCGTGGAGCACTGGCAACCTTACTTACCAGAGAAACACTACACTACATCAAAGTAGTGTTATTTCACTGCGGTCTTCTCTAAGGTGGAGGTACATAACAATCCCCAGTCGGGCGGCTCCAATTTTAATGGGAAACTTATTGTTACTGGCCGGGATTTGGACCTGGGCCAATCAAATAACAGACCGTTGCTTCAACCACAAGGCCACCACAGCTAAATCGTGTTTTGATCATTCAATAAATTGAGTTTTTGAAATACAATTCAGGAGAATTTTTTTTCGGTGATACTTCTCATACCTATAAGTAACTTAAAAAAATATTACCATTAATATAGTTTAGTAAAGGAATTAATTATTATGTGTACGTATAACTCGAATAAAGCTGGAAGCCCGCCATTTCTCAGAGATATTGCCAAGTGGCGACTTACAAGGCAAGGTTCTTTTAGAATTTAGATTTATGAAACATCCAATGAGGCTTGGCCGAAATTTAGCAACTGACGATTAAAGGTTAAAAATGCGAAAACTTTGTAAGATCGAACGAAGAAATAGTGACGAACTGTTCTGCCGAAATTCTTCACTTTTACGGAGTAATTATTAAACTGGAAAAGATGTCTTATGTTCAATTATCAATTAAAAATAGTGATAGAAATAGGTATCTAACGAACTCGATATCAATTTCAATTACTCCCTGTAAAATTTATAGATAGATGTAAATAAATGAGAGGTCATTAAGTGAGTACCTACATTAGTAGGATGTTCTTATTAAAGAACATCCTTAGTTTAGGACATTAAGCTAGCTATTTCTGTGCACAGGTAGTAAATAATAAAACACTCTATTTAAAAAAAAACATCATTTATATTGAATTGGTTCAGGTTTTACTTTGCGAAAATTCATATTTATAGAATACAAAATATATAATGAGTGGCCACTCATTTCTCAGCTTTAGTTACAGAAGGGTCTACGTGCTGTCGTGGCGTCTCACACGACCATCATGCTGTGACGCTGCTCCAGCATCCTGTGACGCTGCTCCAGCATCCAACCATCGTGCTGTGGCGCTGCTCCAGCATCCAGACCTCGATGTGACATCACGCTGCTCGACCAACGCGGCGGCACCCTGATGATGGGACGTGGAAGTCCTGAAACACGTGTCGGAAGAAACCACACCTGAGCTCACACCTGGGCGCAGGCCGTTCGACCGTATCACACTCATTTAAGCGGAAAAAGCAAATTATAATATATTTTGTATTCTATAAACATCATTTAACAATGCCTATTTATTTATAATGTTCATTGAATGATTTTATTGTTCCCCACAACTATGGTCTACGTAATTATATGAAAGAACATCAGTTGGAGTAACGCTTCATTGGCGTACCTTACCACTAGGAACGACGGCGTTTTGATTTGAAAAAACTGTGTCAACAATGGAATCGGTGTTAAGGTATAGATTAAGTTATTTTTATAATATTATAACTATCATTAGAAAAGCAACATTGCTGAAGTATTATGATATTTGGACTTCTTAATCTGGTTAGAGTTTTGTCGAACATTATCTCTGAATTAAATAGCTCTGACATAAACGGGATGTCGTTGAATCTCCATTGAAAGGTTTTTTATTATGTACCTGTGTTGACCTCAGTGAATCATCTGCCCGGCGTTTGTCCCATTCAATTAGGCTCGGGTTAAATGTTTGACGCCTTGTTAGAAAGCTAGCCGATTTGGCTGCAGAAATAGGAATTTCTGCAGCCAAATCGGCTAGCGCTCTACACTCCTGCATATTATCTCTACATCCTTCCACCTCTGCTAAGGCCTCTCTTTTCCCCTGTGACCACACTCCAATTACTATAAAAATGCTAGTAGGTATTAAACTTCTATTGACCTTTCTTGTGACTGAGCAATAATGGAATTGTAAACTAAGGTAGGTATTACAGCAGAGAGCAACCTCTCTGCTGTAATTATGGCCCAATTTATTGGATTTTTTCTTTCGCTAGTCCTTAACGGACTGCGATAAGTTAGGTATAGCTATCCGAAACGATAATTGTGTTCAGAAATGTGCTTGACGACAAACCAGAGTAAAAATGTAAATGGTATACAATACGAATCGAGGTGGGAGTTCGGTCCCATTAATATTTTTTTGTTATGTAAATAATGTTCTATTGTGATATATTGCAGTCTTCTATTATTGAATAGTATATCAGGACTATACACGTATACTGCTTTCAATCATGTGGAAAATACAAAAGAACTGATGATAAGAGAAGTCACAGATAGACTTAATGGTTTCAAGGCAGAATTGGATAATTACCTTTCTATGGGAAAGAATTTAGCAAGTAAATTTACAAACTTCAGTATTCCAGGTTTTTCATTACGTGAAAAACAAAGCTTCAGAAAGAAACTAATGAACAATTTACTAAACCACACATCACGTACCCAAACCAGGTAAATGTACTTGTATTATATTAACATCGTTATTGTATAAAGTACTAGCGACTCGCCCCGGCTTCGCGCAGTAGTATAATATTTGTCACACACACGTTTAATACCTACTCAGAATTCTCTCCGTCTATTACTGAAAACTTAATTAAAATCTGGTGCGTAGTTTAACAGACATAAGCGTGCAAATGTTAAGATTAAGATAAACTGCTCATGAATACTTTTAAATACCTTTTTAATCATACCCCTTCGCTAGGCACTCGTGTATGCTTGGTTTGCAGATTTTACGGAGGTATAACAATAGCGAATTACTTCACGACAGTCCACTTTTATTTATGTTAGAGAATTTATTGTTTTCTTCTTCCTCAGGTTCATAAGGAGTCACAGAAATTCAGTGTCCAATAAAACTCTTCGCTTGACAATAGTCGCGGGGACAAGCAGATAGTTACTTCACGCGCGCATCTGTTGCACAAAACGACACAATAAGATAAGATCTCTTTTTGCTCTAGAATTGTCTATTTTTTTAAAGAAAATGTGTCTACTATTTTAATAAATTTACTCAGGCCGGAGTCAAAATTACTCATACACTTGAAGCATAAATTCTATCCTCAAGTAGTGGTCAGGTGAACTGAAATGAAACGATACTTGATTCATGTTTTAGAATACGACTGGTATGTAAGTAAAATTATTTAGAGACTGACCCTTAGAGTGCTGCTAATAAGCTCACACAGACAATAATAGACAAAATAGGCATATTATATTGTTTGCAGTAATAGCAGTGCATGCAGCGAGAAAGATGAACTCGCCAATGCTATATAGTCCAATGCTTTTATTGGCATACCAAAGGGCTCAGTACCACCAAGGTCGGTTGTTTTGTAGACCCTTTTGTTACCAACATTAGCTACGCGGATGACATTATGGTGCTTTGATGTTGAGTGCAGCGGTATATTATGGTCTGGTTATCTTTTTAATTACGGATTGTTTTTAAAAATATAGTCACTAATGGCGAGGATTCGTAAGGTCTAACCAACTTTTTACCCTTTGGAATTAAAAATGGAGTGGGTAAGAGTTGAATAAAAAATATTGTTTAGTATACCTACCTGTGCCAACAGTACCTTACACTGAAGAAAGGGAATGCTACGCATAGCATATGCAATGTTTAATCTGTTAAATATCAAGTCTGCACGCTTCATAATTCAGTGATCGAGTGTGTTATCGGCTCTTATATAAATTGGTACTAAAAAGCGCTGATGAATTGCAATCTTCCTCAGTTGCTCAAGCACAAACTCTTCAAAATGTATATTTTGTCAGTCCTAACCTACGGTGCCCAAACATGGGCTCTAAACATAAGGTTTACCAAAGGCTTGCCCTGGAGCCCTGGAGCCCTTGGAGCGTAGCGTGCTTAGTGTAAAAAGAACCAACAGAGTTCCAAACACCACTACGCTCCAAGACAGGTATCGCTGATGTGGGACGCAAAAGTGCGGAATTTAAATAGAATTGGGCGAGTCACGTAATCCGTTTGCATCCGGACAGGTGGGCTAGTACAGTAACGCCTTGGGTCCCTACGGATGAACATCGTCGTTGAGGCGGACCTAGAAGATGGAGTGACGACCCTGATGCCTTTCGGGGGAAATGGGTCCATATTTCCCATAGGTCCCAGTGGGAACTGGGCAAAACCTCGCCAATGTCACCCTATACCTGCAATATAGTATAGACTAGAAAAAAATTGCATCCAAAAGAAGTGTTTACGTAATACATATTATGTCATCAACAATGAAATTCACGGTAAACAAAACCTCCTAATAAAATAACATGACAAATGGAGACTGAGCACAGCGATTGTTCAATTGGTTATGTTTTGATTAGGTAACTAACAATTTATTTGGACAAACATAATTTTGTTTAGAACAACACATTCATGAACTGAATTCAATAACCAGTTTATTAGTGGCAGACACACTGCAATATCGCTTTTTGTGTTTTTATTCTTCACTCTAAACGAATAATGGGCATCGCATTGTAAGTTTAGTTAAGTTTAGTTAGGTATTCATTTATTACAAAAAAAAAATCTCTTACTTTATATTGCCTTAGTCTGGTGAAAAAAATCGCCTGCTGGATTATACGTCAGGATATTATACTAATCATCCATTGATATTATAAACTTTATAAATTTAGTATACTTGTATATATATATTTTTTAAATTATATGTATTATCTTTAATGTCGGGCTGGCTTTTAGGAAAAAATAACCCAATTAAAATAGTATATTAATGTTTTATTAGTAAACGGTGCCAGCATAATGTTTGCTCAGCTTGGACTTATTCGGAAACTGTTAGTTTCATGCCTAGCTTATTACAGCTGTCTGGTCCACGGAGGCTTATTCAAACTGTTTTAGTTTTTTTTATTTGTTTAATTAAACGCGTAGGTACTTTAAGTGTCCACATTGGGTCGAAATATATTGCCTTAATAAACTTTCTTTTTCATATTACAGAGCCCTGATAACCGCCAACATATTCGTTTTCGGCTTGCACATGGTAACGTTCCACGTGCGTAAAACGCTACATGAAATGAATTCACGAGTTGTAACTATTATCAACAACATTAGGGCCTCGTTCGACACGTACTTTGGTAACAGTAAAGGCTATGTTAATAAAGGAAAGGATTTACTGGCTAAGTTCACAGTACCTAGTGGCGTTTGGCCAACCATGCCCCCTGGTATTCAATTCCCAAATATGCCTGATATTCAAGTCCCAAATATGACTATGCCTTCTCTGAACATGCAAGGTTAGCCGACTGCGCCCGCGCTATGAAATATATGCACGATAGTGCTCATTATATTCATGTGATGGATCTAATTTCTACCTGCAAACTAACTCAAGAATATCTAATATCGGGTACTCGCAATAAAAAAATCGCACGTGCAGGTCAAATCGGAAGTCCATGAATATTTTTATTTTAATCGGACATCATATAATACAAACTTTTGCATTGCTAGTACGTACTTATTTGATTTATCTTGTGCTTAGTATATTATCTACTCTGATTTCTATGTATATAATAAACTGGCGGTCGCCGAGTGCTTGAAATTTACAAATTCGATTCAATTTAAATTTACAAACTTTGACTTGACATTCATTAAGTTTTATGTCAAACCTTAGAGTAGAGAATATACTACGTACGTCAAACCGTGTCAAACGCATCAATGCATGGTAGTATGCATGTTTTGTGTAGGTATTATTTCTAATGTATATTTGTCTTAACATATTAGCGTTAAGCACTACTTCTCCATTTGATCTTTAATTGAGCCAAATAATATACTCTACCCCGCCCGCACCACTTTCGTAAAAAGGGGTAACATTTATTTGCTTCAGGTAAAAATATTATGAAGAATAAAAGTCAACTGCTGCATGTATACCTAAAGTACATCTCTTGGGAACGGCTCGATCGGATGTGTTAAAATAAAAATAAAGTTTTCTTTATGAAAGATGCTCCTAGATTTTTCTTACTTAACTTTATGTAGTTAATTTTATTCCAGAAATTTTGGCGTAGGCTGTAAACAGATGTGTTATTTCAGTACCTTTGCAGTACGTATCTAAAGTAAAATCCTGATAATTGTTCGGTGCTAATTTCGGGCCAAGTGTCACTGATTTGTCAAGCATTTTTTATGTTGGCTTACTGGTTATTAATAAGTATCTCTTAAACATAAATTCTAAGATGTGATCTTTCTTTCTAAGACTTTATCATGTGAGCAAACTATGTCTTTAAGTTTTAGTGTAGAGATATGATATACTTTATGTAAACATATTGTAAGCAATGTGAGTGTAACCAGAATTTTGTACATAGATTTTTTAGAACTAATTTAATAAATTAGCTCATGACCAGGGTTTATTGAAAATATTGTTTTATTACCTATGTACTTAATTTATATCGCCACGTCTTCCGACACCATGTGCTTAAAAAGTGAGGTAGGGGAATTGGGACTCCCGTGAAGTTTCCCAATAAAATTGGACCCGCCCGGCTGGGGACTGTACCTACCTTACAGAAGAACGCAGGCAAATAGCACTACTTTGATGTAGTCTTGTGTTTCTGCGGTAAGTAAGATTACCAGTGCTCCACGAGGACACGCTGCGCTTGTAGTAATGTTCCTAGCACAGTGAGTCCTCATCAACAACATGGATGGCAACGTGTTACTGGTTCGTGGTATGTTACCTACTCTGAGGCGTTAGCGATACTACTGGTATTGCTAGAGGCTATAGGCTACGGTGACTGCTAAAAAAATATCGTCAGACATATGCAGCTGGGTTCCTCGCGATGTTTTCCTTCGCCGTAACTTAATTACAACAATTTACAAAGTACTATGCGATAAAAATAGTATATAATATTTTTAAATGTTTAGTGTTGGATGATATATTTTTATGTAGGTACAACGTGTAGTTGTCAACGAAAGACCTAGATTCCACTACGTAATTAAGTTGATTCTGATTTGTGATGTAAGAATATGTATTATACCTACATGATTAAAATGCATTTTACTTATCTTATTCATCGTTATCTTCTGGTAAAGGCACTCTTTGCTATTTCCAATTGTCTCGGTTCTATGTTTGACTTGGCCAAATCGAACTAAAAGCATGAAGCATCAGCCCACCACTTGCGTTTTGATCTTTTACGACGGCTCAACAACCGTAGGTGGGGATTTGGAAGGGTGTGCTCCTACCGTAAAATGTTGTCTTTGGGCTGACTTCCGACAAACGTGAAATAACAATAGATTTAATTACCCGCTCGTGTTTTATTATTAGTGTTTAAGTAATCAAAATAAAGTAACTTGTGAAGAAAACCGTAGGCATTCCTGCTGCAACTGGACTTAGTTGGCTACTAACTGGTTGTAACATACATTATGTAAATGATAATAATACTTGGAATATATATATATTCACTTTGCACAAGTGTTAAAATATGTATTTCATGAAAGCAGTGACAACACTTGGTAGCTCTCAATGCCTAGATAGCTTTATTAATGTCTAGAAGAATTTTGTTACTAATTGTTATATCATGATTGTTACATGAAAAAAAAAGACACAGCATTGAGTTTCTTGCCGGTTCTTCTCAGGTGGCTTTTTTAGGGCCTAAACTGAATAAATGATTTTTGATTTTGATTGTGAATAACTCGCTGGCAGTGAAAGAACACTTGATT
This sequence comes from Falcaria lacertinaria, assembly GCA_951449985.1. Taxonomy (NCBI): domain Eukaryota; kingdom Metazoa; phylum Arthropoda; class Insecta; order Lepidoptera; family Drepanidae; genus Falcaria; species Falcaria lacertinaria. Next base: position 7,082,245 of record OX602115.1, on the reverse strand, counting down.
TTTTAAATGTATATTTAGTTGAACAAACTAAGCTAAACTAAGCACTAACCTAAAATTAAATCAAAAACTCTAATTTATTTTTTTATATTGTTTTCGTGTAATTTTCGAAGACACAAAGACAATATAAAAAAATATAAAGGTGTTGAATGGCAAAGTTTATCTGAGAAAATTTGAGGTCAACCGGTAGTGTTACTACGAGCCAGTATTAAATAACTTAATAATTTTATGATAATTATATTTTTCAACATTGATAATTATTGTACTTATTGACTAGGATTTCGTTCAATTAGATGAAGGGACTTTTGAGGATTTGGAACCAAATTAAGCTTAATTAGTGAAAATAAATCTGAAATTAGCGTGACTATGTTCGTAGTGAGTGTCAAGGGGTACTGGGGCGTTTCGCACCACGCACGGTTCGGACCACGGTGTGAATCGCCCAACTGCTCTTTTTGAATTGGGCCTTTCGGACCGCGGTGTGAATCGACCAAGGTTATTTTTGTACTGGGTCGATTCGGACCACGCTGCGAATCGCCTTATTGTTTATTTTCGATGGGTTGATTCGGACCACTATTAAAGGTTAATTAAAATCAAGCATTTTGAATGGTTTTGTACTGACCAGTAGAAAAACGTTTCGTAGAAAAATATAAGCAGTTTTTATTTTATTACATAATATGTTTATTAACATGTTATTAGAAGAAATATTTATTGTAAAGATAAAATCAATATACCATATGGGTAGATTGACCCTTATTATCGACTTCAAAAATGGAGGGAATCCTTTCGTAGGAATGAATTTATAAGAGCAGTCACAAATTTTAACGATTATTTCGTCAAAACGTGGTTTGAACACACTGTGCTCTCAACACATGGAACACATTTCATGAAATCCACAGAACCAATAATATGGTGGAATCATGGAATGGAAAAATTAAAAAATATATTCCAGCAGAACCCAATATTGCACAATTCCTTGAAGGAATAAAAAATGATGCAAACTTTTATTCTGGCACATTAAAGTGACCTGGCAACATCAAAATTTTAAAACGAACATTCGCTAGCATTGATATGAACAAAAGAATTCATAAAATCATAGACGAGTTATTGGCTGGCCAGATAAGTGTTGGTCACGGCTTGGAAAAAATGAGAGTTAATTTATTTTTATATATTTGTTGATTTATATGTATTTGTTGTCATTATATATTAGTAATACTATTTAGGCGTTATATACCATTTATCTGTAATTTTTAATAATTAGTTAGAAAAAAATGTGTAATCTACACTAAACCAAAAAAAAAATAGTTATACGTAAAATGGTGTAGGTAATGTACGCTGAATCTGTGATTATTTATCTATTTGCCCGAAGAATTGCTTACCTACTATTATATATGTATAATTTTGTGTGTCGAGTCAAAATGATTAATCTACACATCTGTTATTTTAATTTTATTTTTATAATCAATATTTCTTCTCACAACATATCAATAAACACTGTGTTATATATTAAAAGTGTTTATTTTATTCTACTAAACGTTTTTCTACCGGTCAGTACAAAACCATTCGAGACACAAGAATTTTATAAGCCTTTGAGAGTGGTCCGAATCGACCCAGTACAAAAATAACCTTGGTCGATTCACACCGCGGTCCGAAAGGCCCAATTCAAAAAGAGCAGTTGGGCGATTCACACCGTGGTCCGAACCGTGTGTGGTGCGAAACGCCCCAGTACCCGTGTCAAGGGGGCGTCTGTTTACTCTATTCGGCTGAATACTGAAACGACATTCATAGTTTGAAAGCCCACGTAACTGTTTGAAGCGTCGTCAAATTACAATTTCGCATGCATAATCGGTGACCACTCAAAATTAAAATGGCATCAGATTTAATTGGCGTTTAATATTCGGCCATTAATTTGTCGCTTTTTAAGAGCGCTCTCATTGTCTGTTATCTTACGTTTCAATAAAACCAATCTTTGAACGACTACTAAATTAGGACCACCTAATGCCTTCTCCGTTTCAAATTCCGCATGATAGTGGTTGTAGGTAAGGTTATATTTGGTTGCGTATTGCCTTTCTTATTTAGGAACTCCAAAGCCATATCGTGTAGCTGAATTTGAAGATCTTGCGTGAAATAGTATAACCCAAACAGCAGTACACCAGTTAAGAGAAATCTGAAATAAATACAACTGTATTAATAACTGTAAGTGAGTAAGTTCTTCTATTCTCTTTTAATCTCAAGAATATTGGTTGATTTACGAATGATTTGATTCTTGAGGCATTAGACATACTAAGGCAAAGCACTTCAAAAGATTCCATTCCCCTGGTGTTGCAGGCGTCCATAGGCTACGGCAGTGTTTATCAACCTTTTTCATGACACGGCCCCATTAGTATGAAGAAATATTACCCGTTGCTTTTTCATGTATTAAATTTTGTAACAAATATTAAATATTCATGCCCAAGATTGCTAACGATAGAACGGCTCGGCGATTGCTCCACCGACAAGAGCCTAGCTCTTAAATAGATGATGATGATTCAAAGTTAGATAATGAAGCTGAAAACAGAGAATGGCAGAGTGTTGTCGAAAATTAACCCGACACTATACCGAAGATATCCCGGACATCAGCCTGTACGAGATTAGGATGGCTCTGAAACAACTTAAAAACAACAAGGCACCGGGTGATTATGGAATTACTTCGGAGCTTCTGAAAGCGGGTTCAACACCAGTACTTAAGGTCCTCCAGAAGCTATTCAACTCCGTCTTACTCGAGGGCAAAACGCCAGAAGCGTGGACCAGAAGCGTGGTGGTGCTATTCTTTAAAAAGGGCGATAAACACTGCTGAAGAACTATAGACCCATCTCGCTTCTGAGCCACGTTTATAAGCTATTTTCCAGAGTCATCGCGAATCGTCTCGAGCGCAGGTTTGATGACTTCCAGCCTCCCGAACAAGCTGGTTTCCGAAAAGGCTTTAGTACCATAGACCACATCCATACGCTGCGGCAAGTAATACAGAAGACCGAGGAGTATAATCTGCCACTATGCTTGTCGTTTGTGGACTATCAGAAAGCCTTCGATTCGATCGAGACATGGGCTGTGCTGCAGTCACTTCAGCGGTGCCATATTGACTATCGGTACATTGAAGTGCTGAAGTGCTTATACAAAAACGCCACGTTGTCGGTCCAATTACAGGAACAGAGCACAAAGGCGATTCCATTGCAAAGAGGAGTGAGGCTGGGGGACGTTATCTCCCCGAAACTGTTTACCGCTGCAATGGAGGATGCGTTTAAGCTTTTAGAGTGGAAAGGATTCGGCATCAATATCAACGGCGAGTATATTTTTAGCACTATATTTAGAGCACCGTCTATTTGCCGACGACATCGTAGTCATGGCAGAATCGCTGGAAGAGCTCGGCACAAAGCTCAATGACCTTAACAGAGTTTCCCAACAGGTAGGCTTAAAAATGAACATGGACAAAACTAAAATCATGTTGAACTCCCATGTCACGCCCACCTCGATATCCGTTGGGAACTCTGTTCTTGAGGTTGTTGACGAATATGTCTACCTGGGACTAACAGTCCAATTAGGCAAGTCCAATTTTGAGAAAGAGGTCCACCGTCGAATCCGACTCGGCTAGGCAGCATTCGGGAAGCTTCGCAACGTCTTTTCGTCGAATTTACCGCAATGCCTTAAGACGAAATTCTTTAACCAGTGTGTGTTACCAGTGATGACATACGGAACAGAAACGTGGTCAATCACTATGGGCCTCATAAGAAAGCTCATAGTCACTCAACGAGCTATGGAGAGGGATATGCTGGGTGTTTCTCTGCGAGATCAAATCAGAAATGAGGAGATTCACAGAAGAACTAAAGTTACCGACATAGCTCAGCGGATTAGCCAGTTGAAGTGGCATCGGGCAGGGCACATAGCTCGTAGACCGGATGGCCGATGGGGCCAAAAAGTTCTAGAGTGGAGACCACGCACTGGAAAACGCCCCCCCACTAGATGGACCGATGACCTGATAAAGGTCGCTGGCAAGCGTTGGATGCGGGCCGCATTGAATCGGTCATTATGGAAATCTATGGGGGAGGCCTTTGTTCAGCAGTGGACGTCAATAGGCTGATGATGGTGATAATGATTCAATATTAATTTATTTTCATAATTTGGGTTCAGACAAATACATAATTTAATACGTAAAATACTTTTTTTATACAAATGATTATGTCCTGTAGTTAACAACTACTTTCCCAACCTCTTGCAATTCCCCTATAGAAGCTCCGGGACCCCCCTAAAGAGACTTCGCGACCCCACAGGGGGTCACCACAAGTTGAAAAACACTGGGCTTCGGTAACCGTTTACCATTAGGCGGGCTGTATACTTCGTACCACCTTAGTGGTATATAAAAACACCCACACAGTTGAACATTTTGCCCTTTAAGATGTGAATGAAAGACAGAAAGAACGATAAAAACTTACAGTCCAGCCATTTCTAGGTCCAAACAAAGTTTATCTCAAGCGATCTGTGAAAGATCTGTAACGTTACTGTGGCTGTCGATACATCTGTGAACAGTAAATATATATCATTCAGATCACATGGCTTCGTTCAATAAACAGGTACCTACCTATTTACCATAATGAAGGTATTATTATACGGTTCTAATTGTATAATAAAAAAGTTTTCATTATGAAAGGCCTATAAATAACAGTGGAAATCACACTAGATACCTAAGTTTAAAAAACAATAATATAATTTTCTATACCTGGTGCTGCGACGTATTCATAATATCACTTGTATTCACGGCCGCCGGCAGTGTATACGTATAGATGATATGCATTCATCTTGGTGCAACACTACTGCAGGCGTGCCGCAGGGTGGCGTTTTATCACCTCTACTCTTCGCAATATTTATAAATTCTATCTCAGACAGTCTTCTTTCCTCCTACCACCTTTATGCAGATGACCTTCAGATTTATTCTCAGGCTTCAGTAGATAGGCTATCGGAAGCTGTAGATGTGATTAATACCGACCTAGCCAAGATAAGTGAATGGAGTCGTGCTCATGGATTACAGCTTAACCCACATAAAACTCAGGTTACTGTTGTCGGCAGTCCGAAAATGATAGCCAGGGTACCATGGTCTCAACTACCTCAACTACTTCTAGAAGGTAATGTTCTGCAGCTGAGCCGTGAAGTAAAGAATCTGGGTATTTACCTTGACAATTGTCTGTCTTGGAACCCTCAACTACATAATATAAGTAGAAAAATATTTGCATCGTTCGGGTCATTACGTAGACTTCGAAACTTCCTGCCCATAGCCACCAAAATTACGTTAGTGCAATCCCTCCTTCTTCCTATATTAGATTACGCAGATATCAGCTATCTCGATCTCACTGAGTCCCAGCTAAATAAACTTGAGCGTCTCCAGAATGTCTGCATACGTTTCATATTTGGTCTTCGCAAATATGATCATATTTCGGAATTTCGAAATAAGCTCAAGTGGCTACCCATTCGCCTTCGTCGGAATACTCATATTCTGTCTTTACTATACAGTATACTATTTCTTCCTTCTACTCCTCCTTACCTTAAACAACGCTTTTCTTTCCTTCATGAATCACATTCAAGGTTACTTAAATCGGCGAACAATCTTAGTTTGACAAAGCCACCGCATTCCACTAACTTTGCTGACAAATCTTTTGCAGTGCAAGGTGTTAGACTTTGGAATGCGCTGCCAATATCAATACGCCGTGCTCAAACTCTAACTGAATTTCAAAAACATCTCAAAAATTATTACCTATCACTGTAAGTCACGCAGCATTACTGATACTTTCCATTACTCATTTATACGACGACAATTTATATAAGTAATTACATGTATGTATTTAGATGTATGTATTTGTATGTATGTATATTCATATTTATGTATATGTATGTATGTAATTGGTATGTAGTAGTTTATTATTTTATTTTCAATTATGTATTTATTTGTAGTTAGATATTTAATATGTTACTTCTTCAGTAAAGGTACCAACGGGTATCTTGTTCATATAGTATTGTGTACACCGTCAACTACCCTGTCTCAAACTCCATTCTCTAGTCACTACCCAGGTTGTCTGGAAGAGATCACATGTTGTGATAAGGCCGCCAATTGTACCGATTTATAATGTATTTTATGTTCTTCAGTTATTGATTTTGGTGTACAATAAAGAGTTATCTATCTATCTATCTATCATATAAAATTGCTGTTTCTTGGATTACATGGCTCTACTAGTCGCAAAAGGGACGAACCAGGCCACCTTAATTGTCAATGTAGCGCATCCTACATAAGTGCTGAAAACCCTCAAAACCTTACTTTTGCCTCAGAGTAGATAATATATGCTTATGCAGACAAAATACTACAAGGGAGTAACTGTCAGCCGGCACTAGGAGATAGCAGGGCAATCATCATTGCCCAATCCAGCCAATGTATGGACTAACGAGGTAATATCCCAGTTGAAAAGCTCAAATTTTCTATATAATAAACGTTTATTAGTCTCAACCCTACACTTCAGAACGAAAATGTGGAGACATATATATTTCTTATTTCACCCTGTATGATACCCAAACTTGTAATCGCCTAACCGCCATACAAACAAGGTTGTTGGTAATTTTAGACCGAATGATGACTTAAATTTGATTAATTTGGTGGAATTCGGCGAATTTAGAAAAAATAATAATTTCTCGATGCTGTGTTCCGAATATTCATTCGTTCAAAACAATACCACAAAAATAAAATACTAACAATGACTTATTCAATCTATTCATAGTCATTTATTTTCATAGTTAAACTGCCTTGAAACAATAATATGAGGTATATCTTGATTAGAAACAATGCCTGTTTGTTTTACGGTCATATTAGAATCATATTTTGGGCTTAGTATTACACAAGTCTGTATGCGGCAGCCACAGTAACAAGTTAGTTACGCTTCAGTCAGTAATCTCTAAAACGTAATCTTCTAAAATGGATTTCGGAATGTGAGTTTTTCTATATTTTTTAGAACTACAGGATTTAACGTAGGCTACGTTAAATCCTGTAGTATACGTATGTGTACAGTGCCTTATTTAAGGATGTTATTTAAGATGACCATGAAAAAATATGCGACAAAAGAAGCCGAACACGGATTTATTATCACTTTCAAAATACCGACCTTTGACTGAATGTAAATGCCAAAAAATCATAGCAAAATAAAGTAAAATATAACATAAATAATTTTGAATATATTTTGACCCATAGAAATAGGCACCTGGAGTATTTACTGTTGCACACACCGCCGCGCATAGCGCATGGGAATTGATTTACTAATGTTTTAAAAGAATTTATTTAACGATGTTGGAATATCTTTTACTAATTAATTCATACTAATAAGAATACATCGCCATATAATGTGTATTAAATGCATAGAAAATCTTTTTCCCTTGTTATACTTACGACGGCTGTGCTGATTTGCTTCTGTCGTATTTACTATTCGATGAGATCATGTTTGAGCAGCCAATATGGTGTGGATCTTTTAAATATTGGAGTCCTTCATAATATTAGGTCCTTACATATGAAATTGGCGTTTTTCGTACTGGCCACTTTAATCACGAATTTCTCCTCTTTGGTAAGGAATTCCAAATTCAAATTTGTACAGCTATAGACTCATGTATTTGTGCTTCGATGATCGTCATTCATTTGTTTTTTTTCTTCTGTTTTTTTCTGTTTGCGTCACTCATTTTACAAAATGGAAAACCTTAAATATCGCATTATTTACGAGTACGAGTTCCGCCGTGGCACTAGTGCTGCGGAAACAACTCGAAGGGTGAATGATGTGTATGGCGGTCGTGTTGCAAAAGAAAACACAGTTCGTTTTTGGTTCCAACGTTTTCGTTCTGGAAATTTCGACCTGCAGAACAAGCCCCGTGGACGGCCTGAGACTCAAGTTGATAATGAAGAGTTGAAGGCTATTGTGGAAGCGGATCCATCGCAAACCACGTCCGAGTTAGCTGCAGGCTGCAATGTTAGTGATAAAACTGTTTTAATTCACTTGAAGCAAATTGGGAAGATTAAAAAGCTTGAAAGGTGGGTACCTCACGAATTGACTGAAACAAACCGGCAAACGCGCGTCGACTGCTGCGTTACATTACTAAACCGGCACAATAATGAAGGTATTTTAAACCGAATCATTACCTGTGATGAAAAATGGGTTCTTTACGATAATCGGAAGCGCTCAGCGCAATGGTTAGATCCTGGCCAGCCAGCCAAATCCTGCCCCAAGCGAAAATTAACCCCAAAAAAGTTACTTGTAAGCGTTTGGTGGACTAGTGCCGGTATTGTTCATTACAGTTTTTTCAAATCTGGCCAGACTATTACGGCTGATGTCTATTGTCAGGAATTGCAAACCATGATGGAAAAGCTAGCGGCTAAACAACCTAGGCTGGTCAATCGCTCCACGCCACTGCTGCTTCACGACAACGCTAGACCACACACTGCGCTACAGACGGCTACTAAATTAGAAGAGCTTCAATTGGAAAGTCTAAGACATCCTCCGTACTCCCCGGACCTTGCTCCAACAGATTACCATTTTTTTCGAAATTTGGATAATTTCTTGCAAGGGAAAAAATTCAACTCCGATGGGGCAGTCCAAATCGCCTTCAAAGATTTTATTGATTCCCGTCCGACTGGTTTTTTTAGTAAAGGGATCAATGAACTACCTATGAGATGGCAAAAGTGCATAGAAAATAATGGTTCATACTTTGATTAATTAAATATATTATATTAAAAAATATTCGACTTTTTGTTCCTCCCATACAAAACGCCAATTTCATATGTAAGGACCTAATATAATAAACATACAAACCTCAACAGAAAATATCGGGACGGAATGAACATATTACAAATTCTTAATACAAATGCTTTGAAGAATAAATATCACGCTTCAATTTACGATTCCATGTAGCGTAAGCTTAAACTATGAACATACATTACTAAGCCGATTTGTTGCCATTGTAATATTAATAGATACATTTGTGCATATAAAAGTACGAACAAGGATTTTGTGCTATTCCAGGTACCTCTTAAGTGGCGTTATGCTTTTCGGATTTCATTATTTCACGCAAGATATTCAAGTACAGCTAAAGGAATCGGTTATGGAGTTCTTAGGCAAGAAGAAAACCACGACAGCAAATGACACATTACCGACCACAAGTCTTTATTAGTGTAATACAAGCGAAAACGCGAGTAGATAGGTTTGAGGCAAGCTTGAGAGTCATACTTGTAAAGTTCATAACCAGACTACTGCCTACATTTACCGTGCCTACGCAAGAAGTGTGATTCGGAATTACAGAATATATATACTACCTTTCTATAATATGTTATTACCATATAGAAAGCACCAACTTCACCGCTTGGCTAAATTAGGGTAGTAGCAAAAAAAAACTGTTGCCTACGAAAGGAGACCTAATTTATCTATAACTGATTAATATACACGCGAAATAATACTGACTGGTTCACTCACTCATCACAAAATCTCAAGTAATGCCTCATAGCGAATAGGCATGGCCTTTTCTCCCCTAAAAAAGGAGTTTTCGAATTATGTACCTACAGAGCGGGCATATATGGGCGGGTGAAACGGCTGGACACAATTTTTGTTATTAATATGGTACATAAAGTCCAGCCGCAAGTAAATTTGTTAATAATATACACCTTAATATTGTATATAGGCATTTATTAATTTGTCAACAAAATGTTAACTATTAGATATACGAAATAATATACTTGTTCCCTTAAGTACGGATTGAACACTGCAAAATTGTTATAACTACTTGTTACGTTTTTACATTGTTGTTATTTCCTTATAATATAAATGTTACAGTAGTAATGTACGTAGCAATAGTCTGATTAAAGGTTGATTTATATAAAATTTACCGTGATTATTATCCCTATATCGAACGATAGAACGGCTTGGCGATTGTTCTACCGACAAGAGCCGAGCTCTTAAATAGATGATCATGATGATATCGAACAGCGCAAAGTCATTATAGAAAGGATCCTTTAGAAATATAAATTATGCGGAATTCTGTGGGCTTATCAAACAACACTTTAAACCATATCCGGCAACATCGCGTAAACATAGCACTCATAAATGCACTTAAGTGTAATTTTGTTAGTGTAAATTTTGTGACGAGACCGCTGGTCTAGTGGTTAGTATACCTGACTGCTACGCTAGAGGTCGCGGGTTCGATTCCCGCCGGGGCAAACATTTATGTGACAAATATGTTTGTCTTACGTCTGGGTGTTTGGTATGTATAATAAGCATGTATTTACAAAAAAAAAGTATATAAGTATTGTATCAGCTGCTGGTTCCCATAGTACAAGCTTTGCTTAGTTTGGGGCCAGATGGCGCTGTGTTATAATGTCCAAACATTATTATTATTATTATTATATATCATTTTAACTTAATTATAATTTAACGTAAAGTTTGTTTAGATTTTTTGAAATTGCAAATTGAGTAGTGGTTAATCAAACAAAAATAATAAACGCAGTCACAGACATTACCTTCTCTATATTGAAATCTCAATATTGGAATATTGTTCTTTTTCCTTGGAATATCATAGAAATAGGCCCAGATTTAGATTTAGATTAGATTAGAGTAGATTTTAAAAAAACGCATTTTATCCCGCGTTATTAAAATAAAAATTATAGGTATCTCATTTACAAAGTTGTAAAATATCATAAAATTGCGATGGATCATGTACCTACACAATATAATAAGACTGATGGAAACCGACCGGCATCAATCTGTGTAGATGAACTTCCCGTCACGTCGATGACGGACGTTTTATAGGTTCTTCATAATACTGATTATAAGCAAAAAGAGGCAATGGTCATCTATCATCATCTATGGTTATGTAGCGTAGAAGATTTCAAACTATAACCTTTCAAGTATAACCAACAAATATATACTAAGAAGCCAGTTTCAATCAATCAATTATTTTGTTAACTATATTTTGTGCTTTTCAGACTCGCTTGTAGTGTAATACTTTCAGGACTTAACACCGTACGTTAATTTTAGATGACTGACTATAAGTAAAATTTACAATTATTGGATTTTCAGGGATATAATAAAATTGGACTCAATTTTAATCAATGACCTTGTCGAATTAGGCCTTGTTGACCTTATACTTAGTAAATACTCAAAATGTCATGGATTCGAATTTTAGTGTTTCATCAATACACATCCCACGCACATTTATTTATGTATATTCACATTATTTCATCTACTTAGGTCACAAAGACAATAAAACGAACATGCGCCTTATGTAACAAAATATGTGCCTTTGTATAATACACTATGTACAAAATAAGACTCATCATTAAGTTATTTCAATTTTTATTAATATTAAACTTAAATAATTTGACAGGTCTAAAAAAATCTTGCTATCTCTTTCTGATGTGCGGGGTTAAATAAGAATGTCAATATTTTTAGACCTGTCAAATTAGGTAAGTTTAGTCATTTTGTAGAACAGAATTGGCACCAATGTCATATTATTGAATATAGCTTAGGATGCTACTTCAATCGTTATCAGCCTATATAAATAAGTATAGATTGTATATTCACTTAAATATTAATAAACATAAACACATGATTAGTTTTATTTGACAAATTACGTAGTTTTAAGTACAGAAGATATAAAATTGTGATCTTGTTTATGTATTTTCTAATGCCCAATATGCGTCAAGATAAATTCATATTAATTTAATATACCACCATACTGCCAACCACCTATCTTAGGATATAATTATAATTGTTAATTCATAATGTAATATTGTGGAAAAAGGAGGGGCTTCAGTCTATAAACAAACCATAGATTACGTGTTGAGCATAAGAAACCACATTACAAACGTTTATATAAATTGGTTTCTCTCTCTTATGACACTTAATTGAAAGCATAATGACAATAACAGGAACCCATGAATCACTTCAGCATCACATTGTGAAACGACATCTTCATCTATAACACTAACAAAACTTTTTATTTTGTTAACACGTGACTTCTTGTAACCTAGCTAGGATGCTAGGAACTAGAAAATACCAGAATAGTTTTACATAGCTACCTAATACAGATTATATGCTATTTTTTTCTTTTCTTGAGTAATTTCCAGTACTTATTTGGTGATAAATACTATATAGCGTTGAGGCGACGTGATGTGCCGGACTACACGTGCACAATCTAACCAAGGCAGTAAGCCAATCATCCAAAAGTGACTTTTTAGTTATATTATTTAAAAAATCTCTTATACAATCTAAGTTTTCTTCGTGGAATTATTTTTACTTTTATGGTATAATCCGTCCATTCCTTTGCCGAAAGGTGGGGAAGGATTCGTTGTCAAGTAGTAAGATCCTCTTGCGCTGAAAATATAATTATATTTAAACAAGCTTTAACATTTTGATGTCAGAGGTGCGTTGGGAATATTAGTTACAAAACTGTTAGGAACTAAAATAATAATTTTCATTAAAATTGTCGACGCAGTACCTAAACTAGCTTACTGTGAAGACGCAGTATTTTCCCACTGACCGAATTTGTGATCTAACAGCTTATTATATTATCCTTAAGTAGTAGGTGTGCGATGCACCCGCGAAGCAGTATCACTGGTACGGGCTGGGAGTACAGTATTATACAAACATTGATACACTTCTGTCTGCTTTGAGTTTTTCCTAGCCTTTTTTGTCTAACCCAATAATCTCCCCTAATCTCCCCCAATTCCCTAATTGAATGATAAACAATGCTTTTTTTACATTAGTGCTCTCTTAGTTAGACGATCTTTGAATACCTGTTATCACAACTGTATCCCATGTAGACCATGCCGTTTTCTGGGGCAGGGTTGTCTCTGAACTTGTGATAGGAGTCGGCGGGAGATGAAGGGAACGCCTCAGGGTTCCTGACGGACTCTGCATAGAATCGCCAGGATCGCCAGTGACTGCAGAGATCTGGAGGAATACTCAATTTTGGCTACGTGCAAAATCAAATTGGCCACAAGCCAATTATATACAAAACATCTTCTTTAAGTAATAATTTAAAACGTTATATTGAATAAGTGTCGGTGTCTACGTGTTTATATTGCGTAAGTTTGAACATTACATATTGGTGTAGTTAAAGTTCCGATCTAATCTCGATGTCAGTAGTGGAATACTAACGCTTGAGTAGGTTTTTTACATACTACTTATGTCCGCAATGGTTTAAATGCTTCGTTCTACTATCTTGGTAACTAGGTACCGCAAATTCAATTTGTGATAAATAATGATAAGACTAGGTAATGACCTTGGGAAAGATAATATTTCAGATAACTTGTCGTCTCAGGCAGGCAGTGCCAATTATTGTGATGTAGCTACGGATTTGCTTGTTAGACACCAAGGCTGTTTTAAATTATGGGTAGGAGGGTTAAAAAGATATTTCAAAATGTGCTGCTGTTTCGATATAGTATGTGCACGCACTCGTGCACTATCCAGGCTACTGAAACGTTCCCTATCTATTACTAGTTCATAGAAAAGATATAGTACGCCTGAATGAGACGAGACTGCATACGGAGGAAAATACATAGCTAACATCCAAACGCAAGGCAACACAAAATAATACTTTTTATATAATGGTTGCCTCGGCGGGAATCAAACCCGCGTCCACTAGTGTAGCAGTCAGGTATACTAATTTCTAAATCAACGGTCTTGTTGATACAGGAAGAAGCACAATAATTATTGGTTCATAGAAAGTCGCCGCTTACTGTCGTCAGAGAGGGGAATCGGAGCGAAGCGGGGACATCCGGGCTGAACGCTTTTGCCCCCGTTGGGCCAGAAGTCTGCAGTCCCCGTGCGCACGGGGGCCCCATAGCCCCCTGCATCTGTGTGGATCACGTCCACAAATTCAGCGTCTTTAGCGGTGATGTGATCCATTAATACACCATCCGGGTAGAACGCAGGAAAAGCTGGGTCGAGTGCTGTTAATCTGGAAAACGTATGTTAAGTTACGTTAGCGATGAGGCGCTAAATATCGATTTTTTTTTTGTAAAGGTCTGAAGCAAGCGCAGTAGAGGGTTTATTTATTTATTAATTACGTTCTTAGTGCTTTAAACAGTAATACAATAAGTGTATCCTTATTTACTTAAGATGTTTCATAATCAGGAGCTGGCTATTTTGCGAACCAGTGATCGACGTTGGTCTTATTAAAAAAATATTTTGGGATTGTCGAGAGCGTAAGAGTTTTACAATACGAAATGAAGCTCGCAGTAGCACCTACATTTAATATTGACAGATTTTGTTTGAAATAATCACCAGCAACATTATTAATATTATGTTTATATTAATAACACGTTCTCCTAATTCTTGCTATTGTCATAGTATCACGTACGAATTATGCTTTACAATTTTATACCATGTGTGTGTCACTGAGTGAATATTGGACCGCGATTTATACCTCGCAGTCCCGTCAATTCGACCTCTTAGAAATCATAACTGTTCAATTTGTAAGTGGCCCAATTGATGTCCGTGAGGAATAATAATTATATTATTATCCAAGTACAGTGTCATCAAAGCAATCTATAAGGCAAATCAAATATCTCCTACTTCATATGTTATTGCTAGAATTAGAGATTCTACTTTCCAAAACGAATTCAGAAACCAATTTTAAGCTTATAAAAAAAACCTCTTAGTAGCACTTGAGAACTAATTGTTCACAAATTTTCTTCTCATCATTATTTACTTTTAAAGTTTCCACATAACACAGATAATAATTTTATTTTTATTTTGCCAGTCTTTGGAATACTAAATGTAGAAAACAGCGAAGTATCCAATTAAAAAATACGTTCTTTCGATTAAAATTTATTAAAAATTATTTAATTATATTTACCTCTTGACAGTTTTGCTGTATTTGTTTTTAAGTTCCCGCGCAGTGTAGCCCGCTACATGACTTCCCAATGAGTGTCCTATTATATGTATCTTGTCTAGATTAAGGCCGGTGTCAACTAACTTGCTTATCTGCTCTGCTACTGCAGCTCCAACCTGGAAAAATCATCATAAAGGATTAGTTCTGTTCAAATATCTAATTAATATATATCTCTTTCAATAGCTACGATTGGTTATACAGGTGTGTAAGACAAAATTTACATCCATGTTTGATAAGGTTGTATTTAAAAGGTCAACAGACGTAGAACAAATCATATCTTTTTAGGGGCCGTAGTGAACAAGCAAGGGACCCTTAATTTCGCCATGTCCGTTTGTTTGTCTGTCTGACCGCGGCTTAGCTCAGAGAATCTTAGCACTAGACAGCTGTTATTTGGCATGGGTGTACATATTAATGAAGCCGACAAAGTGGTGAAATAAGAAATCTTGAAAAAGTGTTTGCGGTAGCTCCCTTACGCGTAACGTGGAGATGATAATTATTTTTTCGTTTATGTCACGTTAATATAAAGTGGGTTTCTGAAAAATATTTTTCGATTCGTGATCCGTATGCGAAATATAAAGCTTTACAGTGCTCATTTTTGTTAGAGTGTGTAACACTTTTCTAATTCGCCATACAAATATAATTACAACAATTAGTACGGAAAATATGAAAATAAATCAGTTTTAGCAACAAACGCAAACCTATTTTATTCAATTTATTCGACACTAGCGGCCCGCCCCGGCTTCGCACGGGTAGACATTTATATCAAATATTTTGTCTACCCGTGCAAAGCCGGGGCGGGCAGCTAGCCTATGTTACTCAGTGATAGTTTAGCTTTCTAGCGGTGAATTATTGAAACGGAGAAATTTTGAAATCGGTCCAGTAGTTTCGGAGCCTATAGACATTTATCAAATATTTTGTCGACCCGAGCGAAGCCGGGGCGGGCAGATAGTATAATATATAGCCTATGTTACTCAGTGAAAATGTAGCTTTCTAACGGTGAAAGAATTTTTGAAATCGGTCCAGTACTTTTTGAATTTATTCGTTACATACAAGAATACAAATCTCTTTATAATATTATTATTATCATAGTGTAGATGAATATAACTTCAAGGCTTAAAAAACCATTTACTTATTTAAGTAACGAGTAATTCTTTTGTTAATGCAGTACATAAAGAAACAAGAATATTTTATTAAACAGGCTTGCCCTAATGTCAAGGTTTTATAATTGTTGTGTTCATGCCAGAAGTACTTCGGTGTAGCACCTATAGGTATAGTTACTTTTTTTTACTATAAATGTGACAGTTTCCTTATTCCTATCCGTACTTATAAAAATATCAGTCAGACAAACAATTAAGAATATTTCAAAATTGTTCGTCTATCAATTTAAAACAGGCACACAAGTTCAGGGAACCGCTATCCAGAGAGAATGGCTAGGACTCCCCATGTCATATTAAAAATAGTTTCGATAAGCAATAGTGTCTGTACCCTTTCGAGAGAGTGTGAAGATATTTTAACAATTCATATTATATGTATAATTACCTTTTTGGTATTCCTAGCAGCGTTAACTAAATAAGATCCGTGAGACATATTGGACCAATCCAACAGAACAATGTTGGTGTTCGGCTTTGCCTCCAAATACGCGTTCACCACGACCTGAAATATTATGAATGTCGTAAAGAAATACTTATTATTCAATCATACAGACAACCATTTTAAGAATAGGTCAACTGGTAGTGAAGTAGTATATAGTAACACTAACAAAATTATCTAAGAATGTTGAGGTACTTGATAAGAATATTTTAAGGACATCTCACACAAATTATAAGTAACTTAGGACCTATGGACCTTACCTAGACACGCAGAAACACAACACTACATCAGAGAAGTGTTATTTGACTGCGATCTTCTGGTGGCTCTACACTTTTCAATGGGCGATCCCATTGCTCTCTACCTCTCTTATTTTAGAGAAGCTAAGATGAATTAAAATAAGCTTCAAGTACCTGGATACTCTCTTGCAGAGCAGTTTCAATGAAGCCATGAGCGTAAAATACAACAGGCCTCTCTCTATCGAAGCCCTTGATGTCTAAGATGCGGTCCGCCTGGTTGAGAGGGAAATCTACATATTCTTCTGATGTACGCCTGAAAGAGGTAAATCGTAAAATCTGAATGACCTACGTGAAGCGAATAAGAATGAGTGCATTCCACGTAGAATGATCATGAGAAACCCTGTTAGAATACTTTCTTAACATCTATACAAAAAAATCAGAATTGAATTGTCTATCTATGAGGCTATTACTGAAGCTTATAGGGCTGTATAATGTCATAAAACCCTTTTTTTCAGTCTGTCGGTTTGTTGGTCCGCGCTAAAGGCAATATGGGTAAAGGGATTTTAATTTTCATTGTGTTTCTAATTCTATGTGTTTAGGTACTTTAACTGTGATATATTATAGAGATCTAATTATATAGGTAAACATTGCTAGCTTACCCATTGTAGAATCTCAAGAATATATCCTCTACATGGTTTGATCTGTCTGGTAAGATTCCTGCAACAAAATGAAATATATTATTATTATGTTAATGTTACTTTCAATATGCAGATTGCGTCACGTATTCTAAGTGTGAGCGAAACGTTACTTATAGTGCTTCCCACTTCCCTGTCGAATATTAAAAATGGTAATATAAAGATTATATTTTGATATTTGCTTAATGATGCTGGTAAAGACATTATACTTTCAAGGATTGAAGTAATGCAATGAAAGAACTTTGTTCATTCAATACACTTATATCTCTATAAAATTTACTACTTACTTGATTTATGTCATTTACCATGATTGGAGTCATTATTATAATGCCTATTTTGTATTAGGGTGATTTTATATACGTTGACGTGTACGATATATTAGAAAAATGCACGTTAAAATAAATGACATGTTGCTATCATTTGGCAAACCTGGTTTTGAAGATAGAGGCGTTGAGTATAAAAAGTATAATAGGTACAATATATAATATATGCAATCCTCATCACGTAGTTACTTAAGTTTAAAATGTTATTTGTGATGTACTTTCAAGGTGAGGCAAAAAGCGTAAAAATTATAATGAAGGTAGGTATTAAGAGGTTATTTTATTTATAGAGATTTAAATTAGATATTTTTTTCTTATTTTTGTATTTTTATATAATTTACTGACTTCCACTCTCACTTTGCCGTTTTTATATCACTTTGATTATTATTATACCTGCCTACCGTGTCTACGATACATCCATCAAACAAAATTTCTAGACGTTTTGAAGTATCGTAGTTTTGCTGGTTTGACTTTCTATATGAAGCGAAAGGGAACTTTGATGGTAGTTACATCAGAATAAAAGTTCTACTCGTAGGTGTCGTTATGAAGTAGTTGAATATCAATGAACCAATCAGGGCCCCGAGTTCGGTATTTAATTTCTCACAATTTCGTGCCGCTATGACAGTTTAATTGCAGCAATTGGAATTAAAGGTAGCCTCACACAAGAGTTGTATTTGGGTTGTATTATAATTGTAACATGTTCATGCAATTGTGTGTAGTCTGATGTGTTTTTGTTTCGTCATTGTTTATTGGTACGGTAAACTCGTAGCAGATCAAAGTATCTACATATTCTCTCACTTTCCATATCACTACACATTTAACTTTGAGTTTGCAATTTAGCTTTAAAACTCACTATTAAAATTATTTAAATGAAAACCGCAGTTATAAGTTAAATAGTCTACTAGAGATTAGCATACATACAATATCTTCACGTACAGTACGACCAGGCTTTACCTACTTTTTGAACAAAAAAATAACACAAAGGCTGTCTCTTGACATGACAACACCCGTGACATAGGACAACAAACCTGACCTCCGAGTACCTACAAGGGCCACACTGACCCAGTTCTTTAATTAAAAATTCATCTGAAAAGACTGTAGTCCGTGTTCTAAATCGATATTTATTTTCTAATATAAATTTTAGAACAATATGTTAAGGTAAAATAATTATGCTTTCAATGTAATATTACTAATCGTGGGTATTTGTGATTTTTAACAACGAAGCCAGTCACTACAATTATGTAAAACTATTGGCAATAAATACCTACCGAACAAAATCTATTAGGCACGTGTTTTTGAAGATTGATACCAGCCTGTATTATTATAAGCTTATAAGTTCCTATCTTAGGCATATGTAGCAAATAAAGTTATATTAATACAGAAAAAAAGAAAATAAAGTTGGATTTATTAATTTAGTACCTACATTTGTTTGCATATGAAAACTATCTGTTGGTAATTTGAATAGGGAACAGTTCAATGTTCATTTTATTTGAGTTCTGTAATTGTACCAGTGCTACGAAGTACTTAATTCCGTGGCAGCGTTAGCGGCCAATAATATCGATCAATTTATTGTCTGAGCACGAGTAAGGGTCTCTACATTCTAAAAACAATTATTCATATGTTAAGTTTGTAAGAAATAATGTAATACTATAAGAATAATAATCAGTTCATATTACCTTGTTTGAATAAAAAAGGGAATGGTGAAAATAAATTTATAGATATCGAAGGTGTAATATAAAATAATCTAATCGAAAACTATAGAGGTAGTTGGTTTTTAATTTGATGCGTGTTTCCTAAATAGCCAGTTTCTGTGTGAACCTGAGATTATAAAGTTACGCCAACACGAAATATTATTTGTCTAGTCCATGTTACTTAAAGAATTGTAAATAGTTAGTAAAGACGACTTATGTTATTTTGCCTTTAAATATTTTTGCACATCAATTAATAAAAGAAGTTCAATCTACATACTTATTATCTAAAAAGTATTATCAATGAATATTCAAGTGCTTTAATATTGCTTAGACAGTATTAGGTGAGTATCAATATAAATTCTATACGATTAATTTGATCAAAATACACATATATATATACCAATTTATTTCATTTCAAATACATATATTTTGGTCGACTATACGGGCACTTTTTTTTTGGAATAACTATGAAAAGTGAATTGAAATACTTTGGTCGTGTGAATGGAACCTTATACAAGAAGGAGCAGTGTTGCGTGACTACAGAACATCAGTGAAGCACTTCAATTTCCATACAAGTAGTTTCATTAATTAGGAATTCTCGATTGTCTCGGAAGATATAATGTTGGTACATAATTGTTTACCAAATTATATTATTGTATGTTTTAAGTCCAACGAATCGTTATATTCTATGCTATTTTCACAGCGCTAATATAGGCTTCAAAGCACTATAAATACATATAGAGTGAATAAAGTACAACCTGCAAATGTTTAAAATATGACGCATTTATATTACGCCAAGGATTATAATTCTTATATAATACTAGCGACTGCCCGTGGCTTCGCTCGCGTTAAATTTGGGGTAGGTAACGTATTTTACGCCTTTAGTAGCGAATTTTGGAAAATTCTTTCATAGTGGATGCTTACGTCTTAATAACTATCTGCGTGCTAATTTTCAGCGCAAATCATTTGGTGGTTTGAGCTGTGTTGATAGATCAGTTATTATCGATTACCATTTATATATACAGATACATGTCTTTTGAAAACCTAGAATTAATTGCCTTGAACAAATCACTTCGCTTCCCAAAGCTGATATGGCACCATTAATTTTGTTACCGGTGTTGTTGTGGTCGTTAAAAGCCTCTTTATCTTTTCACTACTCAAGGCTGTGCTTCAAACATGGTCTATTGGTTTAATTAAGTTTCTCATCGACTGGTTGTCCAATAACTGTTATATAATACCTGGTAATCGTTAATTCCTTTCGAACACTTGTAGGTTTCAGGTTTGTGTTACTTGCATCGCGTCGGAGCGCTTTTCTCTTAAATTACATAATCTAGTGTTTACAAACCGCATTGAAAATATGTTAAAGGCCTGCAATTGCGATATAATATATATTATAACCACTTTCGCTTAACACGTAGTCAACTATTTAAGTAGTCATGCCCAAAGTCTAACGATGATGTCCCTGTTTAACTCTTTCCAATATTTAGTACCAGATTAACATTTTCATCATCACTTATTTATCCAATGATATAATTGATTGAATCACAAGAACTATTTCTAGCGAAACGTTTAACTATTACTCGTTAAATAGCTGGCAAATTTTGAACTATAAGTAGGTAATTAATATTCACTGCGTACACGTAAACAGGTAAACCTTGAAATTCTCATACCTATATAATTGATAAATATAAAAATACTGATAAAATGTATATGTAAATGGCACATGATAATTTTTATTACAAAGACGTATCGTACGTACTCATTTTGCATCCATGATCGTGATTAAATTTTGTTACTTGTTTATTTTATGTTTTAATGGTGAGTGTGGAGACAATTCATTATCAAATTATACGTTTATACGAGTAGGTATGTTGCGTGTATGTGCAACATCGATAATATATAAATGGCTCGCCATTAGCGCCAGTCTTGCTGCCAACTATTTAATTTGACATTTAACGACTGTCCATGCAAAACGTTATCAGACTTCATACTAACAATTGGAAAATACTACTAAAAGAAAACAACGAAAACAAACAGATAGTCATTATAATAGCATTACTGGATATTTCGTAATAAATATTGACAACTTTCCTTGCTAACCCTAGAGACATAATAAATCATATTAGAGCAATAGTACTGAAATTGACATAACTCTAAAGGTTGTGTTACCTACTACCAACAGAATATAAAGTTTTTTTTTAACTGTAAATGTCGTAGGGTACATCTAATATTTATTTATATGTATATATATATATTATATGTATCCTAAAATCTTGAGATTTTCCAGGTCCATTTATAATTCGGAGAAAAGGCGAAATGGAATTTAAAGTGCCAAATATAGGAATGAAAACGCTCACGTGCATGAAACCCGACTAGTTTATGTCAAATTTATACTAAGATATCGTCCCAGAGGTGAAAACCACATTAATAATTAATAACAAAATATATTGTCCACTAAAGTTATATTACATCATAAATTTATGTACATAATAATATGTTTTGCAGTAAGCGTTGCAAGAACACTAATTTATCAGACCAATGAAACCGTATAACATGGTCAACTCATTCCGATACCTCATTGAACGTGGTGATTGCATGCAATGTCGGGCCGAAGTTATATACATTTCTGATAAACGTTAGTACTATTGATCATTTATTTACTTTTTCTAGAAAATGTTTGATATCTAGAAAGTTAAAGATGAATTCAGATATATTTTGATATTATTTTATATTATGGCATTATTTTTAAATAGTGAATATGTTACTTAAAATAGATAACCATATCGTTAAAATAACAGCACTAATTTACATGCATGCAAGATAGATGTAGCGGTGCATGCATTGACGTAATCTGTAAGCTATACATACAAAGTAGGCAATACTAAGGTATACGGTGCACGTTAGTTCAGAGTAGGTATACTAACGTTAGTTTTACTAAGGAAATCTGTGATCTTAACTATGATTAATAACGTAAACGTAAATATAATCTGCCAGTCGTTTTCATCTTACCCAAGATATTATCTAATGAAAATATTTTAGTTACAAGGAACAAAATTGGCCAAGGGCGAGTGGGACTCGCACACTGAGGGTTCCGTACTAAAATCAAACTGGCTTAAATGACAAACTTAGCTTTGCCGTTCCATCCGTAGACACGAATATTGCACCAGCCGCAAATAATAAGTTTGTTATAGTAAATTCTCCCCCTTTTTAAAAAATATAGCAATGCAAACCCTGTGAGCGTTTCAAATGTACTACTTGTTGCCATTATTAAGATAGAACAAAAAAAGTCAAAAGAACACGTGTCTTGTAGGGGAGCCCCCCTTATTTTTTTCATTCATTTTCTTATATTATTATTTGTGGTTAAAGCGGCAACATAAATACATTCTGAGTCAATTTCGATTGTCTACTTATTACGGATCATGAGATACAACCCACTGACAGACAGACAGACCGAACCCTTTGGGTACGGAACTTTAAAAAAGACAATTACATATACATTTTTATCGACTAGCTTTTTAGTAGGCTTTTTTATTTAAGGAAAATTCCTATCGATTAGTAACTCCACCCGCGGCTTGTAGAACGAGGTGAGCGAGTCAGTATATACTCGTACGTATATACCTGTTCGACTATCTATAGTAGGTACTTTAAGGTGCTACATTTAAAACAGGGTAAAGTTATATTATTATCCACTTATATGATTATCTCTTTATAGGTCCGTTGGTTTAATATTGTTACAGAAGACCGCAGTGAAATAACTTTTATGTAGTGTTGTGTTTCTGCGGTAAGTAACGGATCAACGCACAGCCTAAGTCGCTGATCGTAGAGACCTGGAACTTGGAGGGTGTGTTCATTGTATGACGTAGGCATCCCATAAGAAAGGATTTTCCAAAATTCTATCACTAAGGGGGTGAAAATTGTGGCAAAGTTTGTACGGTAAACCTTTTTAAAAGAATTGATGGAAAACGTGTTTCGTACTTTAAATTAATCTCCTAACAGGGTTAAATAATAGAAAGTTATTTTGGCGGTGATTTTCTTCGAAATTGATATCAATACTCCTTAGTGCTTTTGATTGATTTTTTAGGTATATTTTTATTATGACACGTGTTTGAAAACTCAATCCGATTTTATTAAAAAATAGTTGAAGACACTTAACAACATTGGAAAATATCTTTACTTGTCAAATCTATACATCTATCTATAGAAATAAATACAATTTAAGTGTCTGTCCCGCATGATTCCGGTTTGGGTCAGATCTTTTATCTATAAGTAGGTGGGTTAAGTTCTGTTTTTGTAAATAGTTTAATCAGTTTTATGTCAATAAAGTTTCTGTTTGTAATGTCAAAACAGCTTTTTACTAAATGCATATTAAAGTAATCACGATACTAATGACAAAAAATAATAAAAAATATCTATCTATCTGTTTGTTTTGGGTCATCTACTGGACTGATGTAACGGGACTTTCACTGGCAGATAGCTGATGCTATAAGGCGTAACTAAGGCTACATTTATTTCGGAAAAATAATAAGTCTGGACCAATTTGAATAGTACTTTCACTAGCAGGCTGATGCTATAGAGCGTGACTTAGGCCTATTTTCACAAAAAAAAAACCACGCGCCCGAAGTCGCGGGCACAGCTCGTCTATCCACATCATAACCGCAAGCAACACAGAGTCGGTATTTTTTCATATTATTATACATACTAGGTACAATTTACGATATCACAAAGAATTACAATATTATGTGAATAAGTGGTTGTTTTGGATATAAAATATGGGATTGATTTGTCTGTCGTAAGAAATAAAGAAACATTTATGCTTAAAAAGTTAAATAACTCTTATTATCTTTTTCGTCTACATGTAGTATCTCCACCATGGTAATCGTGTTATCTTTTTCAAAAATGACGGAAGGATTTTTTATGTCATAACGTAAAAACAGATATGAAAATATTTGTATAATTATTTTATACTCTGTGGGTGGAAGATTATCAACCGTTTCTTAAACAAATAATGAAATATTTAGATAATGGATAATAATTAACGATCTCGAAATCTTCACCCGTGATTTCCGAAATTATGATCGGTAAATATTTATATTCTACGTAATATGTACATGCAAAAAGGTTTAACCTTAACTTGTTTTTCTTTGTTCTTGATTATAAATTAATTAGTAATCTAATACACATGGGAGTTTTTGGCGGGAATCAGGCGGAGCGGTTGAGATTTTTTCCAGTGTGTCGTAAATTGTGTTATAGTGATCTTTAATGTGTATTTTTGGTGTCGATATGTACAGTAAAGTTTCATTTAGTGACTGATTTATAGGAGCATTGAAAATAATGCCATAATACGACTTTTGGGTTAATTGATTTATCATTTTGGTCAATAGGTTACCTCTAATCTAAAGGCGTGTTACGATCTGCTACTGCCGTGGGTTGTCTCCAGAAACTCCATTGGGCGTTAGAATGCATGACACTAGGCATTTTAATGCGGCAAACACGAGAAATTTTGCAACATGAAAATTCTCTAACACTCGACACTGGCAAAAATAGTCCCTGAAGGGATTGATTGCCATACTTAGGAAGAAGAAGAAGAAGAAGAAGAATACACATGACTACTTGTTTTATCAACAGAAGGTCTCAAACAAAATATAATTAATATTTTTTAAACACATCTTGTGTTTTTTTTAATGATTGTATAGTTAATTTAATCACTTTCAGATAAAATTTGAACGAAAGACAGAAATTTTGCTTAGCATTTTAGTCCAGGAGCCCTAGGACTATAATGATAATATGTTATGCTGGTCGAAGAATTCAACGAGCGCGATTATGTTGTTTGACAAATGCACGTGCGCTATTGTGGTTTAAGTCTTCGTTAACGTAAATAAATAATTCCATAGTTTGCACACGCTGGTTTTTATGTTTTGTACGTTGTATATTATATACTCTGAGACAAAGCCGATGTTTGGCCCTACACATAAAATACAAGTGTAATTATACTCGGAGCATATCACTGTCGGCGAATGCACGGTAATTTCACAGTTAATGCCCTGTCATTAAAAGGGTCTTTTTGTAACCAACATTATTCAAAGTTCAACCATTGTACACGGTACGTGATATAAATCGGTTCGCGCGCTACTTGCCGCGAAACCGGTAATAGAGAAGTACATGTGCTAATAATGATACGATTTAACATCGATAATCACTCAACCAATCACTCGTGTCTGTAATGACTTCGGAGTTTTATGAGTATTTTAATATACCTACTATTATAAATCCTGGGATTCCCTTTTCCGAGATGAAAAGTAATAATATATTTGACGACAAGTATATAATCAAAGTATCAAGCTTAAAAAATGGGTAGTAGGCAAATTAAGGCAAAGACTCCTAAAAATGAGAATGTTGATATAATGAGTTAATAATTTGAAATTATTAATTGCAATTGAATGGTTGTTGTTTTCTTTGTGAAACGGTTTTCTTTAACTAAAGATAATCCAAAACCGATATAATTAATTCTTGTTGCATTGCGACATTTGCAACACCTGTGATCACCCCGCCGTCATTTAACGTGCCCACGTGCGCCGAAAACTACCGAACGCGACCCGTAGTTGAACGAACGCAGACGTAAATAGTTGTGAACTTCTGAATCCCGCCGAACTTCGCACTGCTTAGCACCCATTCATATAATACAGTATTTGCTATCGACAAAAAACTTACTTAAAGCGGCATATAATGACTGACATTTGAAGATACACTCACAACAAAAAATCCGTACCCCGAACGCTCATTCTCTTGCAAGTATTCAAGGTATTCCGCTTTTTTTTCTCGAAACAGTTTGCGATCAGCAAACTGTTACGCGTAGGTATATCTCATGCATGGATACACATAACGTTTCTCACACGGGGAACTGACAATTTGTCTGTCAGTTTATTGAGGAAGTCGTGATTGCTAGTTCCGTACCTGTTCCCCACCAATATCGCTTCCAGCTGTCGGTCACGGTACGAAACATGGCGCTACGTGCGACGTCGACTGCGCGCGGCGGCCAACTGACTCACTCACTCATTTTCATTTAACACTACTATCTGTAAGTATGTAGTCTACGCTCTACCATGAGAAATAAAATATTTGAATGTCGAAATTCCTCACCTGAACACGTTATGGACGACTCGAAAAACCAAAAAGCTGGTCAAATACTTGACTTAAATTTTGTTTGATAGAGGCGTAACCGACAAGGCGCTTTGCGTCGTGCTCTGATTTAATTAATCTCTAATTAGAGACGAGAGTGCTCTTAATGTCGCATAGCGGTGGATTTGACATCGCAACCTGTCGCTATAGTAAATGGAAATCTGACATGACTATGGGCTCCAGCGGAATTCAGGTCAACTTCTATATATATCTGTGGATATAAGACAGGTATTGTAACGCTAATCACAATTATTGTTCGAGCATGAATAGTTAATATTATATCGGTAACTTTTAGTTTATAATTGTGCCAATGGCTTTTTTCATACCAACAGATTGTGTTGTCCCAACAACCCTTTAAACATAAGCCATAAGTTAGTCATTATTTACTTTATTTAATTAAATAATAAATGTGATATGAGCTTAATTTTTTTAACATTTGTGTGACTACCAAAATAAATAATTTATATTTTAATAATGATAGGTATTTGGCAGTCAGTAGGCCCATATATAATTATGCAATTATATCACGAACTAGCTGTCCCGCCCGTCTTGGAAGGTGTAGAAAACATTATCACTAATACCCTATAAATTCTATTAAATGTAATCAATATTCCAGCTCAGAGAGAATATACTCCGTACAAATTCCAGAAATAATCTAAAAAAGTTGAAAATTCATTAGTTGCATTTTTATGTGAATGAATCATTAATTACTTTAAGAACTGCAGTTCTGAAGTAGTAAACGATATTAGAGTGTATATCAGCTTCTGAAGTATGAACAATGTTGACTACAGATTCGATAATCTTATTTACAGTGTTAAAACTGCCTATAACATCTTGATTCCGCTTACCCGTCACACTCTAGTGACACCTCGCATGGAATATTTCGTTACGATTTCAGACACATGTTTTAGAGAATCATTCATCGTAATTTTATTCGTATTGAACAAATGAACAAGTATTCGGTCATTTATAAAATGACACGTTCAAAAAAACCAACTTGATTTGAGCGCAAAAACAAATAAAATATTTTATTTACATTCCAAATGTTACACTAACAAAATGCAAGTATTTGGTAAGTCATCAATTTCGCCGACTTGGACTTTGCTTAGCACACGTCAAAGCCTCGGCTTTGACGGCACTCGTGCCGAGTCCATTGAGATTTCGATGAAAATTTATAAGATAATTATGTCAGGGCGATATTTTATTCGTTATAGTATATCATTTCACCTATAGTTATTCGATTACTCTCATAGTTTTATTGCGATACAGATACTATCGGAAGATATACTAAACTAATATTATAAAGCTGAAGAGTTTGTTTGTTCGGTTGAACGCGCTAATCTGAGAAACTACAGTAAAATTTAATAAATATTTTGTGTTGGATAAGTTCTTTAATCGAGGAATGCCTTAGGGTATATAAACATCATATATGATACTGCTACGCGGGCGAAGTCGCAGCAAAAAGATTTATATAAAATACAAATATATATATATAGTGTATGTTTTTGATACGGCAAGTAAGAATTAAAATGCTGACTTGGTCTATTTTTTATTAAACATGATGATGGCAACATGCTCTCAATATCGGGAGACCATATAACTTCGAGCGAAACTGTGGTGAGAAACCGTTATTTAGTACTGTAATAATGCAATACAATCAAATGAACAGCTTACAAAAGAGTGTAACCACATCTGTCGACTCTAAGAAACATTCTGAACCAAATTGCTCTCGTACAGATAAACTGTACAAACGTGCCTCAATACCGCTGATTAAAAAAACCCTTTACGACATAATTGAATATTGTTTCGACAGATGGCGCTAGTGGTACTCATAAAGCCTTATGATGAATTAAGCCAAGTAGGTACATTTCTATACTAATTAAATGAATACAAAATTACTCAATCTGATACTAACGTGCAATTTGTTTGTTGGTTTTTATGTTAGGGTTGTTTTCTGAAACTTCGGAACTGATCCTGTCAAATTATTTCGGATAGTTAAGGATAAAAGCTGCACCTATGATTACGGCGACCTTTAGGATTATAGTTGAAATCCCACTATCGAATTTTCAGACCAGAACTAGGTTATAGAGTTCAGTATACTTTGGAAGCACACCATCCATTAAATCATCGGATTATATAATCTCACTCATGCAGCTAGCCGTTAGTTCAATGTATGCTTACCTACTGGGCTGGTATTTGGTGCTTAACTAAATATTAAGTATTAGTAGACTTTTCATCAGATACCTTAATTTTCCGCCTCTTTTTTGGATTCAATTCACATGCTCATCATGATAAGTATATATGTATATGGGTACCTAGCTGTACCTAATGATAAGTATATATGTATATGGGTACCTAGCTGTACCTAATGTTAAGTATATATGTATATGGGTACCTAGCTGTACCTAATGATAAGTATATATGTATATGGGTACCTAGCTGTACCTAATCTGAATTATAAAAGATGCTGATTTATATGGTGAATACCCATAAGGTAGAATTTCTAAAATCTCAGCGTTTACAAAAGAATAATTGACGTCATTGTCTTTCTCCTTACAGAAGAAGTTACTCCCTTTAAAAAATCAATAAAGGAAGTAATAATGACCAAATAACTACCATAGTCAAATAGTTCCAATAAGTTTATGAAATTATTAGTTACCCTCCTAATGATCAGGTTATGCCCTTAAAATTTACATTAAATGCTGATAACTTTAGTTTCGATGTTTTCGATAAGGAAATAAGCTTGCAAATTGGGACGTCGCACGCGACTCATTATTAGGTTTTGTACAAGGAAACTATTTGTCGATATTCATTCATTATGTTCTTTAATAGACCGGTATTTACACAGTATATTATATTATAGTACATTTATAGAGATTAACGCGATTTCCCCTTAAATAATGGAGCCGCTTGAGTATCACAACATAACAGAACTAAGTCAAATAAGTGAGTCACTGTCAGCGTATGAGCGGTATTGTATTGGAAGAAAGGTAGCTCGTACTGCCAGTGTAAAGTCCTTTCGACAGTTAAAGCTGGCGTCATAGACAAGTGAAACTTGTCTATGACGCCCGCTTACTACTAGGCGGGTCGTACGCTAGCTTGCCACCTTATTCGTGGTATTTAATAGGAACTAGCTTCAATAAATCTTATTAATTGATTCCTAGCTAGACTACCGACGACGTAGATCGACCAGGAAGTTGTTTCCATATTATTTTTTCATATCAGTACACCATATTATTTTAGTCATAGATAAGTACTGATTATTTATCTTTGGGCAAATCAAAAGATTGACTTAAATACCTGTTGTCTAATGTGGTAGATATCTGATAAGGTTTATAATAATGTCTGTAGATAAAGAGTACGATAGTAATAATACTAGAAGGAATATTATTACTCAGAGGTAATAGGGTTAACTTGGGATGGAAATATTCAGTGCTTAAGTTATATCCCCAGATGATATTAAATATTATGAAGATGGAGGACAATCAGGTTAGTTTTATTATAAACCCAACTAAACTAATCAAAAGTATTACATATTATAGGATAATCCTTTTAAATTTATCGATGATGACGTCATTGACCCCAGTAGGCTAGGTCAAAGCACACACAACCAACCGTTGTTTTCTCGTAAGCGATTATCTCGTAATTGCCTTAGCAAAAGCACTACGACATATCTACACAAAATAAACAGATTCACACAAAATAGAATAGCGACTATGCTAGTAGAGAGCTTGCTCGTATCTTAATTACAGGCATTTGATAAGTATCCAATATTAAGCGCTCTGATATAGGTTCTTATTATACATAGGGACATATTATATTATCAGTTTATTTCATTTGGGGTTAAGCATTTACTGGGTAGACGTGGGTTCGGTTGCGATTATAGAGTGCTATTTCACTATTGCTTCATATTCGAACCACAGTTAAATGGAAATGATTAGTTAATTAGGACCACAAACTATATGGGATGAATGTTCATGAAGCTCTTCATAACATTTATGTCCTACCAGTTTATAAAGATTTGAAACGACAGTTCAACAGAGGAAGCGGAAAAAACCTTTGTAGCATTTTTTTTTCCTTAGTTACTCGAAGATTCCAAAGGAACGGAAAAATGCTCTACAATGGATACGTGAATGCCAATGGAACTCAAAAAGCAATATGTATAATTTGTGGAAGACTAAATTATCGGGAAGGTAAGTAATTGTGTGTGTTCTGAAATTTTATCTTTTACGAGGCTAAATAATAAAATTGGACATTACAATTTCGACATGTTCGATTTTTAGTTATACGGAGTTGTGAATGAGAATATTAGGAAGAAAACTCCATTTGTGCGTCAAAGTTGAAGTCCTGGCGATGTTAACTTAAGTTGTCTATTAGGTGGTTTTATATATCTATTCCAAATATGTTTTGTATATTTAACAATAAATACATTTAGGTTATACATAACAGGTTCTTGTTCATCATCATCTATTTAAGAGCCAGGCTCTTGTCGGTGGAGCAATCGCAAAGCCGTTTCATCATTCGCCATCTCTTTGATGTACCAGGAGGGTACGACATAACGTTAGTTAGTTCGTCTTTATCTCTATTTTCTTGTTATGTAGTTTAAAATCACTAATATTTTAATTTATTCCTTTCGGTAGGTTATCAAAACACTGACCCGGAATAGACCATTTCTTCAATTGGTCCAATTTTGATCGTTTAAAAAATATACATACACAAAGCTTAGACATTTCTGTCTCCAAAAAATATTATGGTTTTGAGTGTCGATTTTAATATTCAGGACTAGTCTCAACTTCTGGGTCAAGAGTTCACGTCCCAAATTCTTTTCTGTAGCAGTATTTAGCAGTTGCTATTAAATGTTCAGACTATAGAGTAATATAAAACTTCCGGCTCTAGGAAAAATCGTTTGCATGGAAATAAAACTCCAAATAAATTCTAGGCCATCACACAGTAGCATTTTTTGTAGAAAATATCACTGTAACTGAACTGAATGTTTCAAATGTTTGTAATAGTTTCACCACTTGGAAAGCGTTGAAGTCACCAAAGACGACCATTTTCGACAAAAAATTACCCACGTTACAGTTCTCGAGAACATCGTCAAAAAACGGTTGCTTTTGATAAAATAAATGTCAGTTTATATTATCTGTCATATTGTGATAAGGCCGCGAAATTGTAGTTATCTACCAATTTGTATTGTATAATGCATTTTATGTTTCTGTGTTATTGATGTTAGTGCAAGAAGAATAATAAGCACAGTAAAAAAAAAATAGGCCTTCGAAGCCGCATGTAATCTTGATATGACTATATCGCTCTTTTAGTTAATTACACCATTTATTGAAGAAAGTCATGATATTCAAATTCTTTATTTATTATTATACAGGGAGACTTTCTTAACGAAAGCATTTCTGATATGTCTACCAATTACGGTATAACTTTATATATAATATTTATGTTATTATATTTATTTATCTTTCTGTATATTTCTTTTATAAACGCAGTCCCCCAGTGGATAGGTTCTTACATGGCACATACATTACTTGTAGTTGTCGAGAAAGTTCCTTTGCGCAGAGTTGAGAACAAAGCCAGCGAGCGGCCGTAGTCTTTCTATCAAGTGTCTGTGAGTCTTTGTGCTATTTCGCCTTACTACTTCTTTCAAATTGCGACGGGAACTAGGTGTATGTTTCCCAATATGACTGTTTTAAAGTTTTGTTACAGCTTGTTGAGAATAGGTCCTGATACAGTGTAGGTACGTTCTCCTGGTGATTATTGTAATAGTGACTACCTGCGCTTAGAATTAAAATTACTTAGTAGAGATAACTAAGAGATTCATATGTTTATTAATTATTCTATTGGAATTAGTTTTCTATTGTAAATTGTAATTATTCTATTGTGAATTGTAACAGTCTTCGCAGGTAACAATGATAGTCGTTGTTATTTAAGGGGCTATTTTCTATTCTTCTATTGGTACTTCCATTATATACCTGTTGACAATGTATTTACTAACATGCTGTGTAATCCTTGAATGCATGTATAATTAATTTCTTTAGACAGATTTAATACCAAGTTTCAAGATAATCAGCACATGGTATCTAAAACCGTTATACACAGTAAATATCTATTTATTTTTGAGATACAGTGTCAAAGTGTAAGTAATTTGAATAACGGTTATTTACTTTAACATTTAACAAAAATATTTATGTACAGTATGAATGCAACATTTTCATATCAATAAATACAATTTATTGATAGAAATGATGCATATTGTCATAACCCCTCATTTGTTCAATGACGTGTAACCAATATCCCTTTCCTCAATGAGTTTTCCGCTCAATGTACTTGACCGCATGCATTGGCGAATGTAAATAAACTTTATTACAGTTCCTATAACGTTTAAATTATATCTATTGTGTCGAATCAAAATGTGACGATTACGATATTCTCTTCGTCGTCTGACCCCATACCATGTCAACTATAAGGAATTGACTTGTGTAGTAGAAGAAATTCTCAATGAATACGTAGACAATTAGCAGCGGGAACTTGTGGCCTTTAAACAGCGTAAGGCCAGGGTAAACCATCACGCCTTCCAAATAGCTTTGAACACACCTGTAGACAACAATATTACTTTAAGTCAGTAGTTTTATTTTTATTTCTACACATCATGCGATCAGAAGTTTTATTTTATTTTCTTAGTTCAGTATGAAATCGTTACTGGAGAAGAAATATAAAGAGTTGGAATTTGTTAAGTCACATTACATTTAGGGTCCGCAACGCACGAGTGATACCCCTGGTGTTGCAAGCGTCCTTAGGCTACGGTGACCACTTACCATAAGGAAAGCTGTTTGCATGTTTACCAACTTTGTGATAAAAAATGGTTGATTAGAATTCAACGAATTTTATGAAAGTTGATAACTGGGATCGCAAAATTGTTTTATATGTATTATGTATTACATTTATATTTACGACTAGCGGCCCGCCCCAGCTTCGTACGGGTAGACATTTATCAATAATGTTGTCTACCCGTTTTGAGACTTTTTAGGCAAATTTTTTTAATTATTCTCTCCGTTAAAACCATTCTCGTGCTTCAAGGAATATAAAAAAAAAAATGCAAAATAGGTTCAGCCGCTCTCGACATTTGCGCTTAGCAACACATTCAGCTATTCATTTTTATATTATACATACATGAATAACATTGCCAAAACAAATAAGCAGATAAAAGTTTCAAGTTTTCAATTAGTACTCACACATAAACATAACAACATAGGATTGCAGATAGCACAGCGAGGCCAGTGGCCATGTTTTTTGGCCTTTGCCTTGGGACTAGGACCAGGTCTAACAGCATGATGATTAGAGAGATGGTGTGCATACTGTGCTGCGTCCAAAATGGGACCAACTCGTCAATTGCTAGTGGAGCTACCAAATTGCGATCCATGTTCCATACTCGCCAAAATAGGATGTCACTGAACTGAAAGAAAAAAACATTTGTACTTTACTCTTGATATTTGATAATTATTTGTATTAAAAACATGTCTTAAAAAAAAAGGAACGCTCACATCTAGCAGAATATATACTATACGTTTTCAGACCTGTACTTTATACATGCTAGGGCAATTTATGCTTAATATTATCATGATATCATAACATAATATCAAAACTGATCTTCTACTCCAATATTAAGCACCTATATTATATCATATATACTCACCGCAGTAATTGGAAGAAGGATGCTTGTGAAACAAATGTTCCTCAGGTGGTTGAGGACTTTGACGTGTTTTTGCTCAGTTTCATGGCGCAGCTCTCGCCAGTCACAGTAGATACACGTTGGGAAGTAAACGAGTCCTATTACCTGAAATAAGAGATAGTAACTTTGTGTTATATGTATGGGCGGTCACCCATCCAATTACTGGCCATTGCTAAGTTTTCTTAATTTGACAACTCTGCCACTAACAATGAATACTGCTTGAAACATAATCCTTTAATTTTGCCATGTAGGGTACAACGACGTTGTTACCAACCACCAATTCTCTTTTTGGATCCCACCTGGACTTTTATCAGAATTGTCATGTTTTAGTAAAAGACTGCGTATTCTGGCATAGGATCTTATTCTGAGCCTAGGTTCTAATTGTATCGGTACGTGTGTAGTGGTGCGTTATAAAATATAAAGTTTTGTTAATGTTTTGGATAATCTGTATATTGTTGTTTTAGTGTAACGTGATGGAATACAAATGCAGCTCAAATTATGGTTATTTTATTCACCTAGCTTTTATGATGGACGAATAGGACGTGTTAACCCTTAATATTATTTGGTAAATGAATCTATAAATCACTTTATGACCGGAGTGCGATTCTTGTAATAGAACCAACGTCTCGAGCGCCCGAGAGAGAGACTTCATTGTTTGTTACGGCATGTGAAGACTTGCTAATCTTGTCACTAGGTTGAATTAAAAAATATTTGTTTTACCCATACTGAAGCTTTTTATTACTTCGATAGAATTTTCCGCTGTGAGATGACATTAGAGATAAGCTAATTGGGTATGGAACTACCAACACTATACAATGTAAAAAAATATTAAAATTATTATGTTCTAAGCATAATGCGCTGGTGCTAGCGATGCCAATGCATGATATTACAGGCTTCTATTAGCTATTGTGACCGCTTACCATGCGGGGGGAGCTGTACGCCATTCCTTGTATCTACAGAATGCAGCAAGTTTGACATAATGATTTATTTTATACCACTATTATTTTTATACCACTAAGGTGGCACACAAGCATACCCACCTGATGGTAAGCAGTCACCGTAGCCTATAGCCGCTAGTAATACCAGGGGTATCACTACGGGGTGCCAACCATGTTGCTGATGAGGACTCACTGTGCTAGCAGCAATACTACTAGCCCAGCGTATCCTCGTGGAGCACTGGCAACCTTACTTACCGCAGAAACACAACACTACATCAAGTAGTGTTATTTCACTGCGGTCTTCTGTAAGGCGGAGGGGAGGTACAGTCCCCAGTCGGGCGGCTCTAATTTAAATGGGATAACCCACGGGAAATCCCAAATCGCCCTACGTCTCTTTTTAAAATTAATTAATCAGTTTTATAGTGTGTGATAATATTAATTGATTTTATACTTGTTTCATGCATACCTGCAATCGTTTCAGGTGTACGTTCGTTTCGTATGCAACGTGGTTACGTAAAGCATCTTAACCTAAAGACAAACTTTACTGTTGTATACCACTACAAATGTTTGAGGAACTACATTTTTAATTACTTATTTCATGCTGCCTAAGACACAACAAAAAAGAAGTGAAAATTACAATTTTATCGGCTTTTTTTTATGGCACAAATACTTACAAATATAGTGTAAAAAAATAAAGCGCGTATAAAAACTACAGTATTTAGAGTTACACTTTTACCGCTGTCATTGTAGTGTGTCGTAAGATCTAAAAATATAAGCAAATTAACACCTTTCAATGTGAGCTCTGACTATTGTTTGTTTAACTCAGGTATTTCTTTAATCGCCTTGAATGATTTTATACGCTAAAATCTAATTACTTTTTGGCAGTATACGTTGACCAAATCACTGCAAAATTCGTTCTTTATACGCTATTATGTGATAATTTACGGTTACGCTTTGTAAGAAGATTAAAAATGAAAACAATAGGGTCTGCTTGATGAGGATTTATTTGCACTTGTAACAAATTATAAGTGTCTTCTGTTAAAATTTACATTTGTGTGGAACCTTTTGTTTGTTTTCCAGAAGTAACAAAGTCCTCTTGACAGTATAGTTTGACATCAAAACGTGTGCACGTTGATATTTTGAGAAACGCAGATCACTTATAACTCAGAGTATATAAACTACAGATATATACTGCGTACACTTATAATAAGAAAGCTATAGATCTCCTTTTAATAACAGTGATGGGAACACCATATGACTTGAATGAACAAGTGTGTTTGTATTTCAAGTAAAAAACCACTAACTAGAGTGTAAAATAGTTTATTAGTTCAATTTATATTCGCAACTAAAATCAGAATTTGATCAATAAAATTTCTAGATGCCATACCATAAACAACCATCAATAAAAAATGAAGTATTAACTAAAGCTACTCTATCGCTAAATAAAATGTATTCTTTTGTGATATTACGTCTGTTTTCCTGTCTGAACGCCGTAAACTAAAAAACTACTGAACGGTTTTTCATACGATTTTCACCAAATGATATACAAAATTATGTACCTAACTTTCATGCCGACTATCATATTTACCATTTGGTATAGGGTATTCGTATGCTGTCGTTCAAACTAATATGATTTTATTCATACCTGTCTAAAAAGAAAAGTAGGACTATTTATTAAGACGCAAAAGTATATAATTCTATTTTCGCTCACATACATACCAAACATTCCGCCGACCAATAACATAATTTAAATGGGTAGAAATTACAGGAGGTATGGATAAGCGTGACGCTTATCATCATGGTGACGTCTGTTCTTATCACATCCATAACCCTTGCCTATGACGAATTTACACATTTTTAATGCATGGGACAAATTTATTTTCATTGTATGGTGTTTACAAAATATGGCAAATGTACAACAACCCTCCCTGACCTGAATATGTACTCCCCGTGCGATCTAGGGCTTTTCATATTAGGTATTTTGAAATATGGTTTGTTTTGAATGATCCATTGCATCCATATTAATATTATAAATGCGAAAGTTACTCTTGTTTGTTTGTTTGTTGCCTTTTCACAACTAAACGGCTAAACGGATTGTAGTGAAATTTGGCAATGCGATTGATTATAGCCTGGGGAAGGATATAGGCTATCTGTATCTATAACCACGAGGGTGAAGCCGTGAGTAAAAGGTGGTTGTAAATAAATAGATCACTTGAACGATCAAACTGGGGAATGAGCTCCCGGCCATCGTTTTCCCAAAGGAGTAAAGCATGGAGCGAAGAGATGTTGTAGGGTCGGCAACGCGCGAGTAATAATACCCCTGTTGTTGCAAGCGTCCAAAGGCTACAGTAATCGCTTACTTTAAGGCGGGCCTTATGCTTGTTTACTACCTTAGTGGCATAAAAAAAGTTACAGGTTCCGATGTCATAACTTCGTATAATGAGGTTGTAGACTTGTTATATGCATATTGCAGGAATGTTCAACATGACGTAGCGTATCAATAGCTGCCGGATCAATGGTGCCAACCGAGGCACTCTGTTTAGATGTTAAAATAAATAAAAATACACATCTTATCAGCTAAATATGTATTGTGTTTTATGGTAATGGAAGAGCGGAGTTTCCTGATACAAGTATTATATACTTACTAGGAAGCTTCAACCTTTGTTTTGTGTGATGTACCTATTGTGATGAAAATAAACATTTTTGTATTTTGTATTTTGTATAAATAATGTAAGTACTTAAGTAATTCGGTACTTTTTAGAATTGTTAGGTAGTTTTAAATTTTGCAAGTCTACGATGGTGTCACAATAGCGGCGTTACGTCTAGATTAAGATTTCAACACATTTCAATATTTATTAAAATAAATGTATGTCAAGGTTGCATCACTTTATAATTTCTTGGAAGTTACCTACTCTGAACTAATTAAAAAGTAAGGCGGACTTTTTTGGACTCCCAAATCTCCAAGTAAATCTTATTTCATAATACACTCGTGGATCATGAAATCTTATGTCCACCCATTGCCATACCACCGGCTGGAAACCATAAAAGTATAGTAGAAAAAACGTCGTAATAAATCTCATAATTTTCATTAGCATACTTACATGATTCATAAAAACAATTATAGCGCGTATTTTTTTTATAATTTAATGTGCGGTTTTCTTTTAAACTGGCTTTTTACAAACCAAAATATTTCTTAAATAAGTTGTTTATTTAAAATAATGTATAATATATATCTTTACCCCTTCCTACGTGGTTCTCCCAAGAGGTAAGCAGCGGTGTTACAGCACGCACTTTTAACCGAAGATAATTTGGTGCCAACGTGATAGATAGTGCGTGCGTTGCCGTCTCTGAGGCTGGTGCCGTGTAGTATGTAGTCATACTTCTTTAAATTTCTTTCTAGCTGGTACGTAGGCTGGTTTCCTCACCATATTTTCCTTCACCGTTATTTTAAATTAAAATTTAATTGGTAAATAAACTTACATTAAACCATGAGGTGATCAATTTCCACTTCGTATGCTGATACTGCCTCACATAAGGATCCTCAGACTGTGTGAAGTCTATTGTGAGAAGTTTGAGAGCGATTAACGCTAGGTGCAAAAACGCTACACTGTACAATAAAATCCTCGCTTTGACCAATGTTTTGCTTTGTTTTACTAAAATTGAGCTTGAGAATACACTTTCTAAATTCAACATTTTAAAAAGTTATCTAATTAAGATACAATTTTATAATTGCGAGTCTGCCAAGTCCGCCTTGACAGGTTCGCGTGTGTATTCGTTCTGCAGCTAAGAGCGATACTGCAAGGACATGAATATTAAGCCTTTATAATGGACGCCTAATGGTGATGATTCGCTGTATATATGGTCAGAAGTACATAATCGAACACCACACAATGCTTCGATTTATCGACGACAACTTCAATGGTAGTAAGCCTCAACTACCTTCGTAAGGGCCTTATTAGGGCCCAATTTTAAAAATCGCACCATATTGATGTGCATGAATTAATACAGTCTTGATATATAATTGGAAACGCTAAGTTAATTATTCGTCTTTTTAAAAATATATTTATTATACAAGCCCAGATTTGGTACAGCGCTAGACAACATTTCTTTAGTTTCATAAAAATACTTTAGTACAAGTAAATAATAATTTCATCTACCTACACTAATATTATAAAGAGGAAAAATTTGTATTTTTGTATGTAACGAATAAACTCAAAAAGGACTAGACCGATTTTAATAATTCTTTTTTTATTAGAAAGCTACATGTTCACTGAGTAACATAGGCTATATATTATACTAGTTGCCCGCCCCGGCTTCGCTCGGGTAGACAGAATATTTGATAAATGTCTATAGGCTCCGAAACTACTGAAACGATTTCAAAAAAACTTTCACCGTTAGAAAGCTACACTATCACTGAGTAATATAGGCTAGCTGCCCGCCCCGGCATTGCACGGGTAGACGAAATATTTGATATCAATGCCTATCCGTGCGAAGCCGGGGCGGGCCGCTAGTTCAATATAAAGGTAATAAGTCGTTTTTTCCTAATTCTCAGTTTTATATAACTTTTGTATGGAATCTCACTATATTAATATTTATCAGTCCCAGCACAAAATTATCAGACCATAATGTAATGTAATAGCATATTTTTTTGCATAATATAAAGTAAAATAGAATTTAATCCTTTGTTAAGAAAGGCTGACATTTTGAAACTAATGACTTGGCTTCCAATATTGGTATATTATTTGGAAAATGGTAATTAGGGGCTTTATTTACGCACATTTTTCGACGATATCACAGCCCAAA
Source organism: Falcaria lacertinaria (assembly GCA_951449985.1). Lineage (NCBI taxonomy): Eukaryota > Metazoa > Arthropoda > Insecta > Lepidoptera > Drepanidae > Falcaria > Falcaria lacertinaria. Next base: position 7,042,127 of record OX602115.1, on the reverse strand, counting down.
TCAAGGTGTATAAAGTATATAGAGACATTGGAATGCAAAATGTCAGATGATGTTGGAATTATTACATGATAATGTCTTAGTCGTTGTCCACCCCCAATCATCATAAGCATAATCATAAGCATCATCATCAACCAACCGCAACCTGTCTACAACCCTACGGCACGCCACTACTCGATCCTCACCTTCTGCCAACATCCTGCCAGCTATATAATAGTGCGCCGATCGTCGCTCCACCTAGCCAGAGGACATCCTACACTACACTTGTCTTGCCTACACGCGGTCAGCATTTCCAATAGTAAATGCGAGTGTACGTGCCTCATCTGATAATAATGATGATTTGGATTCCTAGTTATTTCTTGGACCCGTTAATGATTTACCAACATAATACACAAACGCACTGGGACCCCGTAATTAGAACATGACATTCTTAACTTATAACTGAACTTACCTACGGACAGTATATTTTTGAATCGGATATTTTTGTGTTGGTAAACGACTCCTTTCATCAATGCTGTGGTCATAGAAGGAAAACTTTTATACTATACGAAGAACGTAGTTTTCTTGACCTATAAAACAGTACTATAGTGACAGACAAGTAATATCGGAGTTAGTCGACGCCCGCTCGTTTGTAAGGTTCTTATAATAAATGCGTGTACTTAATCTCATATTGATTTGGATTCCTATTTCCCTCAAACACCAGATGCTGACTTGCTAACTACATACCCAAATACTTACTTACGAAAAACATATATAATATTTCTTCAGCCGAGTTCCATCGCAAGCAAAAATCGTGAACGTTTTAGTAAAATAGTACATCGATGAGAAATTGTATTACCTACCGAAGAATTACGGCGCAGGCTTCGACCAATAAACACAGTAAGTAATTTCTAAATTCAGTAAATTCAATGGCATACTAATCGCGAATACTTATATTGAATTGGTATCAATGTTGAATACTTCCTCAGTGAAGTATCATAGCTGGTATCGAAAGCATAAGCGGGGTGAGTAAGAGCATCCATGCAGCGCTTAATTGGATCTCGTTAGGTATCGTAGCATGCCTGTAACAAGCACATCACACAAGCTAACGGCTGCCTTCTCACTGTTTAGTCGGAATCTCCTGAATAGTAGTTCTCGGTGGTGAACTAGTGAAAAGTATTCAAAGATTGCGCCTATCGAGAGTGCAATTCTGGACTAAACGTGACTGAAAACGGTCTTTGTTTATTTATGCGAGCCTGTAAGGTATCAACATTATTACGTTACCAGGCTGTGCGAGTGCGACAGATTATATTGATTCCAAATGTATGGTGTGTACTATCTCGCACACACATCTCAATAGTTTAATGAGATTTGTAGACTGACGAAAACAATAGCGATTTTCGCCGCGGTTGTGTTAGAGAATATTCTTATTCTTAGCGTTTGTGACCCAATTTAACGCAATTTAACTGCTACACAGGAGCTAATTATGGTAGAAGCTTGCGTGATAGGCGAGTCTGATTTATGAACACTATAAGCTGATGCTACATTTCAATGTGACAACAGTGGCAATAACCAAAACTAGTAAAAACGCCGTAGTTACATAATATTGGTCGAGACTCGTTATTATTGTAACCAAAAATTTCAAGATATATGTACGTAATAGTCCGCCTAGAATTAAAAAAATATATCAATACTAATACCTACTGTCACTCTAATAAACACGCGTACGTTAATTCTAGAACCTTACTCAAATCATAATGACGTAGATTCAGTGTTTATTGCGCACTAACATTTTGTGAATAGCACTCACCATCTAATTGATTAGTGTTAGCGTATTACATCACACATTTTGAAATGACATCAGATACATTTAATTTACTTTTTATAGCATTTCGATGTTTCTGCAGCTAAAAGTTTTTTTATACCACTATGGTGGCACACAAGCATACGGCCCACCTGATAGTAAGCAGTTACCGTAGCCTATAGTCGCTAGCAATAACACGGATATCACTATCGAGTTGCCATCCCTGTTGTTGTTGAGGACTTACTGTACTAGCAGCATTCCTAGCCCAGCGTAACCCCGTGGAGCACTGGCAGCACAACACTTCATGAAAGTAGTTTTATTTCACTGCGGTCTTCTGTAAGGTGGAGGTACAGTCCCCAGTCGGGCGGCTCCAATATTAATAAGAAAACCCACGGGAGATCCCAATTCGCCCTGCCTCTAATATTTTTGCTCATGTTGTGATTAATCACTGTACTTAAGTTTAACAAAACTCATTGGTACAGGCCGTGGTAAACGTGGTAACGTAAGAAATACCACGAGTTGTCAAAACTTATCTTTTGAAATCAAATAACGTGATTTCGGATTTGAAACAAAATCAATTTGTGATCAACTAAAGACGCGTTGTTGCAGAAAGGAGACACGTTCCTTTATACGATATGTTACTTGATAAATGAATGGACTCAGTTACAACTCTGGCATGGATATATTATCACCGAAACACCAGCGATCCCATATCAATCTAATCAGAAGCAAAACTATCCGTGACGTGAATTCTGTGACTATAATTAGATCTATCAACTGTACGTGATACGAAATCGTAAGCTTTCCTGATCCATTCATATCCAGTATGAACATTGAGGATAACCGGCTTTTTACGATATTATGTAATTAGTATTAAAAAATATTAACGTAAGCAACTAAAGTAAGTTAGTATCGAAAAACACTAGCCGCCCAGATTAACGCGAACGCGTAAGGTATTGTCTCTGTCTTTTAATGACTCGGAACCAGCACATAACACAATATGATATGAGTATTCATGTAAAAGGAACATCTCGATTAGTCACTAATGTTCCCGAAGCTGTGTATGATTAGTAACTTAGTTTAATCTCAGAGTAGATAATACAGTATATTATATAATAGTTAACATATAATAAGAATAACGTATAAGTAAAATTAAAATACATATCTTCTCGGTTTAATCCATGTTGAACCCCCACAATCTTCTACCTTCCTAAAGTTGAAATTCCACATGTATTGTGATTTTCTAAAAAAAGGTCGCTTTAATCATTATTGTCATGTAAGTAAATAAAGGCGCTGGAAAAAGCGCCTAGCCAAAAACACCGAGCATAAGTTAGTTTCGAAACCGCACATACAAACTACTTTTCGGTGGAGGAAAAATTTTTAATACATATTTTTTTATATTCACACCTACTATACACCTACTAACGACTTGCTGACATTTAAAGTTTTTACCTCAATGACTAGCCATTCCCATTATTTTAAATTTTCGTCCAACAAATTTCGTTTAAATTCGCAGTATTAATTTGTGACTGTCTTTATTATCTGGCACTTCAATGATTTCGTTACCAATAATTCGTTCCGTCTCAGCCTCTATTTCTAAATAGGACTTCGTTCGCAAATTAAACTTGCTACGTTTAATATTTAAGGAGGCAAATCAAAATAATTTATTTTAGGGAGAAGCCATGTTAAATGGGTTTCAAAGCTAAATAATTTTACTTAAAGAGAATACTTAATAATCCTTATATAGTCAAAACCTTAACAGGCGCTAGAGTGAGAAGACCATTAGAACTTATGTACCTAGTACCTACAACATTTTAAAATTTTATATTTATTTCGTTAAATACCTTCAAAGATGGTAATATAAAATGTTAATATAATATATTATCAATGCTTTTCATTTTATAATTGTAAGTATTATAATTATTTTTATTTAAAGAGACCGTGGGTTTAATCTAGCGGAACCACAAGCCCAACATTTGTGTTTGGTATGTATTATAAGGAGCTATGTATTCACAAAAAAAAGGTATTTATCAGCTGTTGTTTCCCACAGAACAAGCTTTGCTTTGTTAGGGAATAGATGGCGCTGTGTGATAATATCCGAGCATTCATATATGTAATATATTAATTTTATTGTAAATTGCTCGCTTCAGGTCACCTTTGACCGTTTCGTGTTAACTAAAAGTTAACTAGTGACTAGGTGGAATAAGTACGAAGCCCCGAGGGATGTAAACTTATCCGGGATAAGAATAGGATTAGCCGACAGGTAAGTACCTACTGAGTATCATTACAACAATCACCCTTCTTTACATTTCACTGTTTACCTACAATTAATGTTCAGTTAAATTTTTTATAATTTCAGTACAGTGAAAATAAATTATTTCAGACCCTATCACAAAGTGCCATCTTATCTCACCTAAGCCAAGCTTTTATGTGTTTTAGAAACACAAAAACAATACCAAACAACCGATAAAATACCTACTCATTTTTATTATAACATGAATACCTATGATTATATTGACTCTTGAAAGTTGTAAGCAGAAAAAAATACCTACTTTCTCGAACCTAAATAAGATAAAACATAAATATTTACAAAAATAAATGAAATAAAACAAAATATACAAAATATTTTTTAAAATTGCAATAAAGTTTCTTCTTCTAGGTACCTACTGCTTGACCTTAATACGGGTATCTGCTGCCCGTATTGACTCTGTAAATTCCAGCACTGAAAAAAATAACTTTGTTTATATACAAGGACAAATTATCACACGTATTATACACCGAAATAACCGTCATCTCACCGTCTCTTTTGTTGTATACAAACCTCAGACGTAGAAAGCAAGACAGCAACACAAACTTAAAGCTTAGACACAATGCTTAAATATATACGAAAATCGATTCAGGGGTTAGTATATAGTTTTAGTTGTTAGTACATATATATGATGCAAGTTAGTAATGAAAACCTCCATCACCTCATTATTAAAATAAAAATACTCTCATTACGCCTACACTAACAACATTTGAGTCGTAAAAAGAAAGCATTTTACTACAGAGTAAATATTTTTTCCTGCATGTTAGTTAGCGGCGTCTTACCCTCTTTTGTTCAGCACATTGGATCCCATAGGTAGAGTAGCACCGCGACACATATTTAGTGTTAGCTGTAAGTTGGTGGAGCACTGTCGCCCGATGAGGTGGCTCTCCACCTGTCCTAGCGATGCGGCGAAGAGTTCATAAGCACGATTATGGCTGCAGGAGTGAGTGACACAGCCCGGCTGGTTGCTGCCTCCGTTGGCGAAGAAGTCCACCGTTCCAAGTGCTGTACCGATGCCGTTCGCGAGGAAACCGCCACCGTCAGTGTGGATAACTTCCACGTATAGGGCGTCTGTTTGTCGCAAGCGGTTGGTGACACTCCAGTCGCTTCCAGTAGGGTCTAAGCCTACAAGCAAGTAAAGAGACATGTTTGTTCATATGATCGAAACAGATTTTTTTAATATACACCTAAGGTGGCACACAAGTAGCGGCCCACCTGATGGTTAGCAGTCTCCTTTTAAGTTAGGGTTAAGTACTTGGTAAGTAGTAGCCTTAAGCCGCTAGCAATACCAGGGGTATCACTAATGAGTTGCCAACCCTGTTGTTGCTGAGGACTGACTGCTAGCAGCATTATTACTAGCGCAGCGTATCCTCGTGGCAACCTTACTTACCAGAGAAACACGACACTACATCAAAGTAGTGTTATTTGACTGTGGTCTTCAAATTACATTAGTAAACCAAACATTGAAACGTGACTTTGAGTTACAAACGATTCCAGCTGCCAGTAATAAAAAAACACTGTGGTGAATTGGGATGGTGGATTAAATTCGTACCGGTGATGCGTCCAATCTGTCCTCTCAGACTCCTTCCAGTAATGCCAACAAGGTGGGCACCAAGATTGAATCCCACTAAGTGCAGTTCTGCATAAGAGGTCTTGGCTTCAGTAACCAACATTTCTATGAACTCAGCCAACCGCTGAGCGACAGTGGGTACAGTACTGGTTGCCATAGAATAACTCTGTCCAGCGTACACTGACCAGTCAACCACAATGACGTTGAGGTCCTCATGATCCAAGAGAGCTGTGAATGATAATATTTATATAAGCTTTCTAAGTCCTTGTCCAGCCAAAGTTCCTCGCGGGATGTGCCTAGAAATTTGCCTTTACTGTAATCATGTCGGTCAATAGTATCAACATTTAATAAATATGCAGCGGGGCATTACTTTCATCTTTCTTCTCTACTTGATAACGCTTTTAAAATATATAATTGCTGCCATACTACAACTTCTTCGTCTTGGAATCGATTTTTATGTAATCGTGTGTAAGTCTTGTGTTTTTTAAAGGTTTATATTAAATTTTAAAAAGACCACTATATTTAAGCACTTTTAATTTTTATTTAGAAATGTAGCTGATTTTTAAAATATGTCGCCAATATCTGTTCTTTGAATTAAATTAATACCTTTATTAAATTAATATCTTAATCTTGGTTATCTTAAACGCATTTTTAAAACTGGTAACATTATTTCTTACGTACCCCTTGAGGAGGATTGATTGCCATAGCGGAAAAAGAAGAAGAAGATGTTGGTGGGAATTTATTTTTTAAAAACCAAGCAGGTAGATTTTATCGTTCTACCCGCGAATCGAGATGAAGGCGGCTATCTCACCAATATGCTGTCAGTTCGTGCACGAGGCCGAGACAACATTGCATAAAAAACTTATGGCGAAAATCAATTAGTTATTGCTGTCGATTCTGAGGTACAAAATCACTAAACTAAACTAATTTGACAGGACTAAAAGTCTTGCTATCCCTTCCTCATGAGCAGGGTCAAATGGGGATGACAGTACTTTAAGTCCTGACGAATTAGTTAGTTTAGTTTATTTCGTACAGCGGAATTACCACCGTTGTCAGGCTTAACCCTCGTTTGAACATCGTCATGTAACATACCGTGTTGCACCAATGGGTTGAGTGTAGTGAAGGCACTTCCCTCGTGTCCGTGTACAACGATCACAGTGCGGCGTGTTTCTAATATCTGAGAGGAAGCTATCGACAAAGCGTCAGTGAAAACTTGAGTTGCACTGCTCCTGTAACGCGCCATTATGATGGTAAGTTTAACATATAACGAATGATGCCTTATGAGTTATTACATATATATTAAGTTTATCGATATTTATTTATTTATACTTTGTAAAATAAGGGTCGTTAGCTATTTATCTACACATAAAATATGCAAATATATTACGTCCTATATGTTTAGGATAAGAAATATGATATGATGTTTGTCTACGTATATTTTCTTAAACATAACGTACTAACCATTGTGTAACATAAGCAATTAACGTGGTTTTAAGGAAAAGGGTTACTATTCCTACGTTATTGATGTAATGAAGATAAATAATAAAATGAGGGCTCAAAAGTCATAAAGTAATATAGTCGGCTATAGGAAAGTGTACCTACCGTGTGTATACGTAGAACATAACATGATTATCTATTTGAACTGCCTTTGAAATGGCACTTGCATCACAAGCTGAAACGGACCAGAAAATAAAAGATTATTTCATATTACATTGAAGTTTGGAACAAATCTGTATTGAAGTGACAACTTAACATGACAAACGTACATAACATACATAAGTAGTATAGTTTGTATTCAACTATAATTTAAGCTAACACACAGGCTATTTATTTAAAAAGCGGGCTACATACGTTCAGTTTTAACTGTACAGTCCAACTGTGCAGTTATAACTGAACTGACGCCCCTAGTGTCTACACACGTTCAGTTTAGAACTGCACAGTTGTCAGTTTTGCCTACACACCTTCAGTTTTAACTGCACAGTTCGACTGTACAGTTAAAACTGAACGTGTGTAGCATGCTTAAGAAATAATACTGTAATATTTATTATTAAAATCACTAACAAACTCACCGAAAAACGCTGCAGTTACAAATAATACTAACTTAAGCATGTTTGTGATTGCTCATTTTACACTTACTGATATCTAAACCGTCTGTTACGATTTAAATAGACTTATCCGTAAATCAGTTAAGTAGTGATAAACATCAAATTGATATGATATAAATTACTCTATGTTGTACATAATTCACTATTTCGATATAACATCCTTTTTTATTTTAATCTTTAAGTTATCTGCGATGTTCCTGTAGGTAATGCAATTCTGGGAAAACAGCCACTGAAATCGGTCGACGGTTCCTCGATCCAAAAGTTGTAAAAATTACTACGTTAGATTAAAAGCCGTGGTGGCTTAAAAGACGTGGTGGTCTTGTGGTTTGAGATACGGCATGTCGTCTGATGGGGTCAGGCTCAAACCCCGGCCTGAACCAATAAGTTTTTCTAAGCTTAAAAACAGTAATTGCCATGCCCCGTGGGAGTTTTCCAATTAAATTTAGAGCTACCCGATGGGGATTAAGCCCCGACCTTACAGAAGACCTGCCACCAAATAAGGCCTGCCAGTGCTCCACAAGTATACGCTGCGCTAGTACTAATGCTGCTAGCAGAATGAGTCATCATCAACGACAGGGTTGGCATCGCGTTTAGTGATGTCCCTGATATTAATAATAATAATTTATTATCAGGCCACATAGGTATTGCTAGCGGCTATAGGCTACGGTGACTGCTTACCCTCAGTGGACCGTATGCTTGTGTGCCACCTTAGTGGTATAAAAAATATAGGTTGGTATACGAGCAAGCCAAATACATTGCAAAGATAATAATTTATATGATATGGTCCCCAGTCTCGCACACACTCCATAATAGTTTATTTGACATCGGCGGATTCCCGTGAACAGCTTCTGATTCCGCCGCGGATGGCATTTTAAGTCTCGAAGAGACAAATGGTGAGTCCATCGCCATTCTTCGGGAAAATTCCAATCTCGGGCTAAACCATACCTACATCAAAAAATATGAAAAAACTGCATAGAAAAGCCATAATTGACTTTTTTAACGCCATTGCTAGGATACAGCTGTGATATTGTATAAACATTTTTTTGCCTATAAAACCATTGTAAGCCTGATTTCGCGCTAAGCCCACAGGACTCCGAATATAGGTCGGTCGAATCTGGATTGACGCATACAGCAAGAAACTTGGCAGAAATACACTATAGGTCGTCCAAGGGGTATAACTTATGGAGGCTTACACTTACTGACCCAAAATTTACTTGGCAATGGAACCACTGAGACGCAGACAATTTTAGCTATAATCCTGCAAATAACTCTTAATAAATTTGGTGATTGGTTTTGTATAAAACGAATAGGTAGCTAATACTGCCACTTAAATATAAAAAAAAATTGGTGTATTTCCGTAATATTGTTATTTGGTATTTTGAATTTGAATAGTGCGTTTTCTAAGATATGGATTGTACCTAGAGCTAGAATTTTCTAGAATTCCTTTCCACCACAGATGACACTATGTCTAACCATCAGGTAATTAAAAAAAATCAAAAGTATTGTTTATTAAAAAAAACAAGCGTGTATTTTGAAAACAGTGCGAAAATTGTATCTGACACAAATGACAGAGGTCATTGGAGTGCGCATGCGTGTCAAAGGTTGCCAGTTGCGAGCATTGGGTGAGCGCGGTAGTTCCACAACGGGAACCGATATAGACTGTCGTGTCAAAAAGGCAGCAATTCAGGACTTGCGTAAAAGTTTAAGCAGGTTAGAAGAATAAAGTTTGATCATAGACCCTGACATCATAGGACCTGTAGAGTCTATGTCGTGTATTGTGTGAGTGAGCATAAGGCAAAATGCGGTGGGCACTTACTGCGGTATTCTTCACCTGTTTGGTTTATTCAGGTATGTTTATTTAATAATAATTGTTATTTTTATGTACTTATTCGTCTTACAAAAAAACAAGCATACCAACGAAGAAGACAGTTATGAAAATTGACACTATTTTCTTTATATCGACGATAAATACAAATTTGGAGCGCCTTACATTATAGAGTTACCGCTTTAGCTAAAAGTATTTCAAAACATTTTCTTACCGTTTAATTAGGCAAATAAGACATTGCAACAGAAATTAAATATCCAACATCTTTCAACAGTTCCTATCACGTTTCATCTGTGTAGAAAAAAGTTCCAGAGTTTGCTATTCCTTGCGAATAGTTACGCATTCTTGTATAATTATCTCCCTATATCACTTCCACAACTTTATCAATGATCGCGATAATTACTTAATTAAATTACGCCTGCAATCTCAACGCACGTTACTATGTTCGGATACAAATAGAAACAACGGTATTTGAAAAACAAGAAATTCTGTAATCAATAAATAATTTGTGGAATATTTTATGTTCGTACCTATCTTACATGAATCATGGTCGTAAATCAATCATAACTGAGAGGGAATAAATGAATATAAATGCCCTGGAGTTATAAGGTCTAACAATTCAAATATCAGTATCCTTCCAGAAATGAGATAAATAGTTAAGAGAAATGTAATCGTATTAAAATTAAGAATTTAAACTTGGATACGACCACATTGGAAGTAGTATTAGTATTTTATCATGAGAGTATAAAAATACAATGGAATAAATGAGAAGAGTTTTGGTATTCCGGAGAAAGACAAAGCGACAATAGTGTTCATGCGGCCTTTTAATTGGCAGGTCAGCCGGTATGTCAATTGTAGTTCGTTCAACTAATGAGGTTACGCACCAATAAAATTTATGGTGAATGACATGCTGCTCTATAAATACTACATGATTTTTTTTAGTAGGGCTAGAAGGACTCAAAGAATTAAACACCGAAGATTGAAGTGTATTAAGGTCCTATTCGTTCGCCTTGAAGAATGATCATGATGCGTTGTGATTTGACTTTCCGTTTGTAAAATTTGCAATCATGCGATAGAAGAAATTCGGTCAGCATGTGACGTTTGTCTACTGATTTCGTAATGGAATGAATTGGCAGCATTGATTGGTTACAATAGAATTTCCACTCAGATCAATTACGCGCAATCCGAATAATGTCTAAATTATTATGTCCTTCAAGAGATCGTTCTTGATATATTTATATTTTTCTCAAAAATAGTTTATTTATTTATTTATTTTTATTTTATTTATATAATACCTTATATAAGTGTGTGAAAAACGTTGGGTGTTGGGCCATGTGAACGAATATTTTTAGTAAATTAGCTTAAATATAAATATTTTAATGTTCCTGTTGTTGTCAACAATCTTAGTATCATCAGTCTCCTCTCAGTATCATCTACTAGCACCTACACGATATGTACCTTTTGGACACATTACATTATTGTTGTTTGGTTGTAGTTATTTTAGTTTCCTAAGAATTACATAATGACATTGTCGAATGTTAAATGCTATATAACAGTAACGATGAAATCATCTGCCGTCTTAATTTTATATATCGTCCTTTTGTAAGCCCGTATAAATAGCATATAATACGTAGGTATTAAGAAGTTTCTCTTCATTACGTCATATTCTTGAAAGTCTCCATAAAGGCTGTGTGGGAGCTTAGATGTCAGACTTTCCGTCGCGACAGTTGAAGCTGTGTTGTACTTAGCGCAGTCTTTGAGACGACGTTTGTTAGTGAGTAAAAAGCCATATTGCTCCACAGCAGAAGGTATATAAAAAAAACTGTGCCCATTAGAATTGCTTGTACCTAGGAATCTTATTACCACTTCTACTCAATACCGTTCACGTTACCACACTATATAAATCCAAGAGTTTTGGAAAATTTGAAACGTCATCAACGCCTTGAAATAATGTATTTTCTGGATTTTCTTTAATAGCATTTACCCTCTCGATATATTATATACAATATACAACAGTTTCATCAAGCTGAACATGGCTGAAATAATAAATGTGACTGACAAAATCAGTTTCTAACAAACACCGTGAATAACAACTTCTTTTGGAAATTGTTGAACATTATACCTAACTATAAATTCATAATTCTAACAAATTCACTTTCTGTTTTTATATGAAAAAACATTATAAAAAAATATAAATTGTAGCGTTCTAGGGAATAAATTTGAACATGACATTTCGCCATCAGACGTAAGCTGGGCGCGCCGGCCAAGCCTGTCAGGATATCGTTCTATTTCAGGGACAGGTCAACGAAACTTAGTAACTACGCCACCATACTTGTTGCGTAATAAAAAAAAACGATTAAGGGATCCGCTGTAAGGTATGCGTTGTGTGCGTAGCGTCTATGTACTATGGTAACCAGCTGTCATTGGGCCTTACGATTGTTCGGTGTTTAACTGTCAAAGACGAAAAAAAAGTTTTATTCTCGTTTCATACCACCTTATTGAAATAAGTATTTAACACGATGATTCTAATGTCTACCAGAATTTCCCCATTCATATAGATGACTAGGAGGCGTTGTGGCAAACAGTCAATAAATTGAATCCATTTCAATGTCATTTCCCCTAATTGGTCAGTCTGAGGCACGTGTTTCGCCTCTTTGTCCTACGTTCACTGAGTTCTGAATTCAACCGAATTTGCTATTGTATTTTGAGCCATAACTTTTTAAATCGAACTAGACTAGACGGATTTAATAAGAATGGATATTCATTTTAACTTTTATTGAAACTGAGAGCAAAGGTGTACCAATAATTTAAATAACTATTTATCAAATCTTTGCGCACGATCATTTATCACAGTCTTTGTAAAAAGAAAGCAACGGGCAAAGTCAGCCACGTAAACACTACGGTGATATTTCTTACACTTTTCCATATTTCTTACACTTCTCTGGCCTTAGTCATATATCACATAAGTTTCATTTATCATAAGACAAAATCGTACAGAGACTTATTTTCGTTCACAATAGGTTTTTTTTTCGCTAGCTAAAAAAATATTACGACATTGGTGCCAATTCCGTTGTGCATAATTAATAAACTAAACTAATTTTACAGTTTTTAAAGTCTTGCTATCCCTTTCTCCTGAGCGGGGTTAAATAACGATAGCAATACCGTTACATAAATATAATTGGCACCATTGTCTTCGAAACAAAATTAACGCTATTTTGTTTTTTTTTTCAAATGTGTCAACTCAAATGTTACTGAATGTCATTCAGTCGTTTCAATTAGATTATTTTTAGTTTTATAATAGTATTCTAATTAAATTCGAACTAAACCACTTCGTAACATCCCTCCATGCCTATAAAATCATATTATCATTGATAACTTTTATATTAAGATTAGTTTAACATAAGATTAGATCAATACAATACTCACTTCAAATATTACTCACATGAGTGAACAATATTTATTTGACGAAAAAGTTGTCAAATTATGTCATCGAATAAGTGATAAAGTCTTTGCTGATAATAAATTCTTCTTCTTTAAACCTTAACATAATATGAAATGTTTGAAATACATCAGAGTCCGAATCTGCTATTAAATTAAAAAGCTATGCGGACATGGCAAAATTACTATTCCGGTATTCTATTAGTCGGCTATCAAATGTTACAAATCGACCAGATTAGGGAACAACACTGGAACAAGGCGGATAATTGGTTACTTTAACAAACCGTATAATCACCGCATGAATCGTTATTTTAATACTGCAACTTTTGATTCGGTTTTACTTCTGGGGTGGATGCTTTCCAAGGGTCGTTGAGCTGTCATTATCTTTAGATTTATATATTTTGCATCTGATGCTTATATCTATGTTTAAAAATAGAAGCGCTTCAAATATAGAAATAAAAGGCAGGTATTTAATTTGAAAATATGAATTTATTATTATTTACCTAAGTAATATCGATTTCGCCCGCTTATAAATAGATTACTTTTAAGTAACCTTTTGGCTCGTTGCCTTTCTATGTCAGGTATAGGTTGTTTTTATTAGTTTAGTATTACCAGTGGTTTACTCAATACACACGAAAGACCAAATATTTATTTTGTACTTCTTTATTATTTCAAATAGTATATTGGTCAGTATAGATTTCAAAGTCAGAGATTATCTAATTCAGATTGGCGGCATTTAAAATTCCATCATTATGAATCAATAACAAGCCTACGTAAATTATGGTGGAGGGAACAAAAACGAAATGAATGTTTATAATGTTTTCTTGCTAACGTAGCTTTATCATTTCCCAAGGGCCTGACATAATGTTAGCACCAGGTGCTTCTTTACACTCCTTAATTAAATATGTGTGAGGTTAAAAGAGGTTGCCAGTACTGTGTAATTAAAGGGCTCAACACATACTGTATTCCATCGTACTTGTCTACGAGGCACATATTTATTTTGGTAGGTGGAATGGAATTATGGAAAGGGCTGATAAACTAACGCACATCAACCATTTGTGGAAACATTACACATTACAAGTCCTAAAAATGTGTGTTTAACTTGCCTTTGCAAAGGTATGCTTTAAACAGTACATGGAAATACCTCTAATATATAGATGCCTCGGTATTGACATTTATTTTTACATCGTTCCAGCCAGTACTACACTGTAGTATTTATTATCTGTGCTGTGTGATGTGACTATCCATGCATTACACCGCTTGGTTCGAAATCTTATGTATACTTGTGACACATTGTGGTGTCATCTGGTCTACACCTAGCTTTACTTGCTTAGCTTGCAAATGTTATATTATCAATCAACTGGGGGTTATGTATGTGCAAAATGATGTCCAAGTGTTAGCTAACACGTCATGAGATTTATGCGTTCTGGAATTGTTTAATAACGTATCTACAACATATAAAGTAAATTTTCTTTTCCCATTTGTAACATAAAACCAGGCTTAAACAAAATACTTCACATATTCACTGAGGCGGTACAATACCGCTGAACTGAAATAAAAGTTTGTAAGACAAATAATGTACAGGGCCGGTTTAACGACTATTGTTTCCGAGTTTGCGATTATTTTGCAGTTTTTGGCACAGTTCACTAACTCCGGCCTTGTGCACGAATTAATGGGACACTGCTTTTGACATTTCCAACCATAAGTTTTTATTCAGCCTGTTTATAGACGTAAAATATTGAAAATGTGTGTTTTGTATTAATTTAAAGGCATACTTAAACTACTACTAAATAATTATTACATAATGGTCTAAGTCATACATACCTACGTACATATCATCCCGCCAAGCCCCTCAAGACGAAGGCAGATAGTATAGAGTGCCATTTCACTCTGGATTTGCACACTTATTACGCTTCTTTTACATTCATCAATCGCTTCATACATGCCCGCTGGTTCCGATTACTCGTTGTCTTTCCTTCATTGATTTATTTGGTACGTAGACCAGAGTTCATTAATTAAAGAAAAAGTATATGCGTACTCTATCAGTTCTCTGGTTCTCATTGCGATGTGTGATAGGACAAATGTTCTATTTTTATAATTATACATTATTATTGCATGTAGTTATATATTTTATGTGCATAATAAAAATATTTGCATCGCGAAAGGCATTACCTACAAACCGATAACGGATGGTACTTTTATACACCAGTTATCATTTCCGTGTTTCTAATAATAATTAATTGTTATTTATAAACACTCGATTTATCAGTCGCAAAAGTACAAGGACTTCAAATAGATTTATCAAACATAATATTGTACTGTTTATATATCATCATCATCATCTGTTTATATATAAGAGGTGTTTTTATTATTCCATACTGAAATCTCAATGAGTTGAGATGAGATTGTTTAAAAAAAAACCTATAGGCTCACTGCTAAAATGCTAAAAAGATTTGATACACATTGCTAGTTCCTATCATTTAAGTTTTGTGTGCTAAGTCAGTGACAATAATAAATTGCCCGGGTTACTATCTTAATTACCAATGGGTCAAACGGTTAAATGGACGATCTCTCTTGTTACCGTAGGGTGAAATGCTCTCAGTACCTATTCAATAGCGACGGAGTTGAGAAGATTAATATTGTTATTATAAGGTGGATAATTAAAATTGTTCAGATGATAATATATCTAAATCCAACATAATCGGGTTGCCAGGGTCAGACGGCAGTCTCTTCAGTGAAATACTAGTAAATTTTTCACAACAAGTGACACGGGTAATTTAACACGTACCAGCTTGTAAACAGTCTAATTAGTTAATTGAATAATTGTTATTCCGTTTTTGTGGCCCAGACTTGCATTTTGGAAGTGCGAACTCATTAGTATCGCTCGATAGGTATATCAATCCGATCCATGAAAACATAAATTGTTTATTTAATTTAGCCTTATTAAAGCACTTATGAATGTCGTTTTGTTACTACTGGTTTGGAAAAATACACTCACTGGTACAGTCGCAGGCACATATGACAGTCATAGTCCAATGAGTAGAATGAAATGGTAAACCCCTAGTCATATTGAACAGGGACTCTTAGGTTATGTTACTGATAATAGGAATATAATATAAAATATGTGAACATAATACGTGTTAATCGAAAATACTTTTCTTATGTCTCGGGTATCTTTCAATATATTATGTATTTTGCTTAGGTATGACTTGTGTTGGGAAGACGTTTACTAAAACATTATTTTCAATATATTCTTCTGGGTCTCCTGACCTACCTGCAAATACAATTTTACAAAATATATACCGAATTGTTTTCAATTTAAAGTCTTTCTTATGATATTATTTATTGGCACTTTTGCTACTAAGTTATGTGAATTTGAAAGTTTTTTTTAAGTAATATTCGAATGATACTGAGGCATTAGTTAATATGATCATGGCAAAGAACCATTTACTTGAAAAATACTGCGATATATGATCAGAATACGAAACTTTTTTGCTTTGTAAAAGTTAACAAAATCTATTCCCCCAATCGCATGGAAGTTTTCTCGAAATAGGCCTGTTTCTGAATGTGAAAACAGGCATTTGTTGGTCGTGGGCGAATTACGAAGAGTTGGAATCTTTCGCAGATGTAGCCAATCCGTGACGCCAGATGCAGCCCCATCGATAATAATGAAAACAGTATTAGAAGATGATTTACAATTTTGCTTAAAAAATGTAATGTAGCAGATGTGTGCTATACTTTATTCATCATATTAAGAGATGTAAACGTTATTTTTATCTTAAATCAAAATAATGTTATTGATGTATTTACGCCATTTAGTAAAGTAGTAAAAAATAAAAAAGGGAGTGATGATTTCACAACACTTATATTACTAGAATTCAAAGCCACCATTGAAATGTTCACTCATGTATAGAAGCTAACAAGTGAACCGATAGGTTTGCAAAAAGCCTACGAACTGTGTTTTAAATTGAATCGTACAGAGTCGATGGAATTCCTTCAATAGCCTTGTAAATGAACTACCTACTTGTATTAGCTATAACGAAGTAACAAGATTGAATTATTTTTTCATCTTATTTAAGAGATATCTTTTACCAGTGAATGTGTCAAATCTAGATTATTTTAAGTGCCGTGGAAACATAGTTTTTCCAGGAAAAAAATTTGCTTATGTACTATCCCGGGCTGCTTCTCCATCATACTATCAAATCTTATTAACATCCGTTCAGTATTTGGCGTGATCGAATAAAAAACTAACTAAGAAACGAATTTCAATATGAATAGTATGAGCTTGAGGTGAAGGGAAACATCGTGAGGGAACCTGCATACGTCTGAGAACTAAATTTAAGGACGTTTGTAAAGTCACACCAAATGTGACGTTAGCACTCAATAATCTCCGGTGAAAAATTGATGTTGTAACTGCCTACCTCTTCGGGAACCCTTTTTTTTTATACCACTAAAGTGACATACAAGCGTACGGCTACGGCTACGGCTACGGTGACTGCTTACTAAGCAGTCACCGTAGCCTATAGCCGCTAGTAATACCAGGGATATCACAAACGAGTTGCCAGCCCTGTTGGAGGACTCACTTTGCTATCACTACTACCGCAGCGTATCCTCGTGGAGCACTGGCAACCTATTTACCGCAGAAACACAATACTACATCGCAGTAGTGTTATGTCTCTGCAGTCTTCTGTAAGGTGGCGGTACTGTCCCCAGTCGGACAGCTCCAATATTAACGGGAAAATCCACGGGAGATCCCAATTCATTTATCTCCCTTTTTAGCGCCTTATCGGAAGGCGTAGATATATAATAAATAACATTTATAGTATGATGATTGCCAGCATGGTAATCCATAAATTAATGACCGATGAAATGCAGTAATTAGACTTGAATGGTACTGTGTAGTGAAACAAGTCGCCAATATTGTCATGTCACCACCACAATGCCATGAGTGTAAACGATTCCCTCGACTTGGTGATGAATAAATAAACACAATCGGCGACAGCTTATATGGTTTATTCACCTTTTATAACAATTTTAGAAATTAACACTCGTTTTAATACAATTTAGTCTGAACAGCATCACAGAGCCTAAAAAAACCACAGCCTACATAAAAAGTATCTTTACCGAATCACAGACCTAGAACGGCAATTGTTTTATGTCACTCCGCGCAATGGTTGGCGCTCGCCAACAATTCTCCCCCCAGTGTCGCCCTAACGACACTCATCACCGATTGGAAGAAGCGCTACACGGGTCACGGGACGCCTCATAATGCCCCTCCGAGTCCTAACGTCGACCACCCTGACCCTGCCGTCAGCTCCCGGGTGGGTCTGCTCCACCATTCCCATAGGCCAAGTGTTACGCGGTAAGGCTGGGTCTACTACGTAAACGATGTCTCCTATCTTTAGCTGATTTCCTTCACGATCCCACTTCTTTCTTGGAATTAAGGTAGGCAGTACTTCTTTAATCCATCTTTGCCAAAACATATCGCTAAGACGTTGAGCGATTCTCCATTGTCGCCTTAGACTCAAATCGCCATCAAAGAAAACCCCTGGAGGCGGCAAGTTAGAAGAAGTTCCAATTAGAAAATGATTGGGAGTCAACGCTTCCACGTCGCGGTGATCTACTGAAACATAGGTAAGTGGTCGACTATTTATCATATTTTCTATTTCAGATAGCAGTGTAACTAGAACCTCTTCACGGGGGGCTCTCTCTTTGAGTATGACTCGTAGAGCCGTCTTCACGCTGCGTATGAGTCGCTCCCACGCTCCCCCCATGTGTGGGCTTCCTGGAGGAATAAACTGCCAGTCGACTCCCAGATTGGTAGCATACTCGTTGATGTAATCTGGGTTCAGCTCTTTATAACATCTCTGCAGCTCGGTGTCAGCTCCTCTTAAGTTGGTTCCATTGTCGGAGAATATCTTTCTTGGCCATCCCCGTCGGGCGGCCATTCGCCGTAACGCCATTATAAGCGAGTCCGTAGCCAGCGACGACACAACCTCCACGTGAACAGCTCGGATAGTCATGCACGTAAAGAGAACTCCGTACCTTTTCACTCTTTGCCTGCCGACTGCAACGTCGATAGGACCGAACAAATCGATGCCACAGTTGGTAAATGGTCGTTGGTGGTGTGATAGGCGTGCTTCAGGCAAGTCTCCCATTCGTGCCGGAACAGGGTTTGCTTTCCTTATCCTGCAGTATACACAGCTTGATGCTACGGATCGTACAGAAGGTCGTATGTTTATTATCCAGTATCTCTGGCGTAAGTTGTTGATCACCGTTTCATTATTAGCATGAGCAGCTCGCTCGTGGTGATGTTTGATGATCAGCCTAGTTACGTAATCCTTTCCATCGAGTATAAACGGGCGAATGAAGTTATTGTTCATCTGCTTGACGGCGCCAATACGCCCGTCTGCTCGCAGTAAGCCACGGTCGTCAATGCTGGGCGTCAGCGCGCGTAAGCGACTGTCCTTCAACACCTGTCTACCCTCTTTCAAAAGGCTAATGTCTTCGCTGAAGGATGACTGCTGGGAAAAACGGAGCAGCAGTTCTTCCGCCTTTGCCATCAGCTCTGTATCTATGTGCCTCACTCTCTTCTTGCATTTTTGTATGAACAGCAACACAGCAGCAGTACTGCGTAATAAGCGCGTCCACGTGGAGAATCTGCCCGGTTCTGGAATGGGTAAGTTATTGCTAGTGTTACTAACGTGACTCACAGTGTATACTCTCTCTAATACAGCGTCATTAATTTCATTTTTCAGTTGTGAAGGGTCCGCGGGCCAGTGATCGCTTTTTTGATGCAAAAATTTAGGACCCTGAAACCATTCACTGTCCGCAGACAAGTCCAACTTACATGGTTTAGTAGCAACGTCAGCAACATTCAGTTCAGTTGGCACATACCGCCACTGTGTTATTTCGCTCAGGCTATCAATCTCTCCCAACCGGTTAGCTATGAATGTCTTGTAGCTTCTTGTATTGTCCCGTATCCAGTGCAATACGGTTGTGGAGTCCGTCCAATAGTACTTTTTATCAACTCTATATCTATGCTCTTTAACTATATTTTCCGCAAGGCGGCAGCCAAGCAATGCTGCCTGAAGTTCTAGCCGAGGTACGGACGTCGTAGGTTTTATGCCGGCTACACGACCCTTACTCGCGACCAGCGATACACTCACGCTATTGTTGTGAGACAAGCGCCAATATGCAACCGCAGCGTAAGCTGCCGGCGACGCGTCACAAAATACGTGCAATTCCAAGGTGTATGAGTCGTCTTTCATAGATTGATTGCTTTGGAATTCTGAATTAACTGATTGGAAATACCACCTTGGTATGCGAATACTCCTTATGTGATCTAATTGCTTGATCCATTCCCGAAATGACACGAACAAGCTATCAGTGATGGGCTGATCCCAATCAATATCGAGCTTCCATGTCTGTTGGATAATTATTTTAGCCTGCATTGTAAACGGAGTCAAGAAACCGTAAACGTCAAAAATTGACATGACTACACGAAGAATTTCTCTTTTAGTTGGTTTTCGTTCACATTTTATAATTTGGTCTGGTATGCGATGAAGCGTTACGTTAAAACCTAAAGTGTCGCTTGTTGGATACCACAGCAGCCCTAACGCTCTCTCAAAGTCATCTTCGGGAAAATTTTGCTTAGTAGCAGACTCACTTAAATCTTCTTTAGGCATATCAGTAAATATTTCCGAATTGTTGGAGGTCCAGTTTCGCATTTGAAAACCTCCCCGCTCATGAATCCATGCCACATCCTTAATCACCCGCTTTGCGCTCTCTTCATTTTCAAAAGAATCCAAATAGTCATCCATATAATGGTTTTTTATTATAGCATTGACTGCTTCGGGCTTTTCGTTTTTGAATCTTATAGAATTCTTATTTTTGGTGTATTGCGCGACGAAGGGCGAACAATTAGCGCCAAATATCAGCGATGTCATCACGCATTTTTTTATAGGTTCAGATTGATTGTGTCTCCAAAGAAAGCGCAAAGCATGTTGATCTTCGGGACGTATTTTAATTCTTAGGAACATATCTTTGATATCACCTGAGACTCCGATAATATTCTCACGGAAGCGAAGCATGACGCCCAGAAGCGACTCCAGCAGATCTGGGCCTTGCAGTAGGTAGTCGTTGAGGCAGACACCACCGGACACAGCAGCAGCGTCGAATACAAGGCGCAGCTTCCCTTTGTTCGGGTTATACACGCCGAAGTGAGGCAGGTACCAGGTTCGCGTCGCTGCCTCCTCCTCCTTCAGTGGCCGTGCATAATTGTTCTGAAAAAGATGTTCAATTCTTTGTTCATATTTCGTTTTAAATTCGGTATTAATTCGTGTTTTGCGTTCAAGTGTTTTCAAGCGTCTGTATGCATTCTGATATGAGTCTGGCATGTTGCTTTCGCCTTTCCAGGGTAGTCCGACTTCCCACTGACCATCCACTAATTTAGAAGTTTCATCTAAACTTTTAATGGCCTTTGCCTCTTCAGTATTTTGTCTTGGATTAGAATTAATACCGATTGCGTCGAGAGCGAAATGTTTCCGAATCAGCTGCTCAAGTTCTGGTGAGCTTGTTCCTTTGTCAGACTGGTCACTTACTGTGAGCTCGGTTGCAATATTTTCGTTAGTGCTAAATAGGGTTGAGGACATACCTGTAAGCGCGTGGGGTGATGCGCACGCGGGGCGCACTGGGTGGAGAGGGAGGCGAGCGCCGCCGGAGCGCGGTGGCGCGTGCATTATTGTCAGCAACGCGCGCTCCTCGGTCGTACACAAGTCGCCGGGACGCGATGATGATGAAAAAACACCGTGGATACACCAACCCAAAGGTGTTAGTGTAGCGCAGGGTTCATTTGATTTACCTAGCACAGTTTTAAGAGGTACAAGCAAGTGGTAATTATCCTGACCAATCAAAATCTGAGGTGTAGCATTTACATCTTTCACAAATTGTTGCACAGAAATCAGGTGTTTATAATTGTTTACATCTACTTTACACAACTTTTGCTCAGGCAAACACAACTCATTCAACTTGCGAGCACGAATATTGTATGACTTATTGTTATTAAATGGAGAACTTATACCAAATTCAACAATTTCACTTAGACTAGACAGTTCATTACCGTCCCATGCACCATGAACACATATTGTCTCTGATTGTCCATGTAGTCCCACAAGATCGGCTATGCTACGTGACACCAGGGACACTGTTGCACCATCATCGAGTAGTGCATGAGTGGGCACAATACCATTAGGTCCATGTATATTCACTGGCACAACTTTTAAGAAGACTTTGTTTTTATGTAAATTTATGTTTGTTACCGTTTCACATGGCTCAATACTCTCCTCACAGTCATCCTCGTGGTCATAAATGGTGTTATCGCTGACTGTGGCTACAGTGGCAGGGTCAGGATCATAGGCAAGTCCTGGTGCGTCGCTTGGTTGCTGTTTTGATGCTGGCCAGTGCAGTAGGCGGTGATGGGGTAGACCACAGTTGTCGAAGTCACAGGCGGCTGCAGGGCAGTTGTTGTTGTCATGTCGGTCTAGCAAACATTTAAAACACATTTTATTTGCCTTCACAAATCTCCATCTGTCTCTTCGTAAAGCCCTTTTAAAGCGGATGCAATTTGGTAATGGGTGGTTGCTTATGTGACAAAACTTGCATTTTAAATATCCATCACTATTAGTTTGCAGCAGAACAGACTGTGGTCTAGCAGTAGGGCGTTCCTCTGAACGTTTTCTTTGATCTGAGTGGCTGCATATATGACTTACCCCGGCCACTGCAACCTTTGTTGCTTCACTATGTAAGAACTCTGCAAACAATACTAGCTTTGGTTTGCCTGTATCAGATGTATGATAATAATCAACCCACTTTGTGATAAGAGTACTGGGGCATTTAGATACAACAATTGTTATTAGTTCTGGGCTCCTTAGATAATCATCCTGTTTAATTGCTTTTGCAGCGGCAACAAAATTCTTAATTTTAAGTGCAAAATTTACTATTTCATTGTGATAGGCAGAGGGCAGCGGGTTTATTTTTTTCAGTTGTGCAACTATCTTTGCAATAATTGTCTCAGGTCTTCCATAGCGGAGTTGTAAAGCTTCTAGTATTGCCTCCGGTGATGTGTTACCATACAAAAGTGAACTCACCGTTTCCCTCGCTTCTCCACGTAGGCATCTTCTCAGACGTAGTATATTTTCACTATCACTGTACTTACATAAACTTGACGATTCTCGGTACATTTCGTAGAATTGGAGCCAATCTAGTGAATCACCAAAAAACAATGGTAGGTCTCTGGATGTGGCCATCCGTGTCAGTAGCTCTGAATATTGGGGCTGTGGCTGGGACTGACAGGCGGCGATCGTCAGGGCATCTTTCAGTGCGCTCGCCAGTTGCTGGATGTGTGATGGCGCGGTCGTGTCGACCGCGGGGGGATCCTGTGCATCCAGTTGACTGCTCTCCATCCACTGCTCGACCTTATCTTCAACTCTAATTGATTCTGTTCGGTCACATCTTTGGATTTTCTGGTCTTGTTGTGAACACTCGTCGTCTAAAACGGCGAGGTCGACCGCCAATCTCTTTTCTATCAAATCCTTTTCTATTTTAGCTCTAGCCTCGGCTGCCTCAAGCTCTAATTGTTTTCTTCTTGACTCATATGATGATTTACGCGAGGATTTTATTGACTCATTGTCGTGGAAAACCGTTAATTGATGTTTGATACCGCCTTCCGTGTGTGCTCGTGATGGGGGCTTTTCTCGCATCGGGAGTATTTCAGACATTGCAAGTCGCGCTGTATTCTCTGCAGGAAGGCGATCACCCTGTTCCACTCGTTGTTGTTCTCTTGTCACACTCCGGGTTATGACTTTGCGCGGCGGTGGAGTCGAGAACATGGCGTCGAGTTGTGCCGGGTTTCACGCGCGGTTAACAAACAATCCGGCTCGAAGACCACTTTGTAAACGATTCCCTCGACTTGGTGATGAATAAATAAACACAATCGGCGACAGCTTATATGGTTTATTCACCTTTTATAACAATTTTAGAAATTAACACTCGTTTTAATACAATTTAGTCTGAACAGCATCACAGAGCCTAAAAAAACCACAGCCTACATAAAAAGTATCTTTACCGAATCACAGACCTAGAACGGCAATTGTTTTATGTCACTCCGCGCAATGGTTGGCGCTCGCCAACAATGAGTGTGACAAAAATTACAAGTTAGATGTGTCAAGTACAGTTAAGATAACTTTCTGTCATACATTTATTTAATTTCATGACAAATATGGGTGCGCTCAGAGTCTAACTTATTTCATTATGATGTTCGTAATTAGATATAATCCCATTCCTCTGTCCGAACTATAACTCACGCGTACAGTCAGAAATACCAAACAAAACCGTCACAACAATGTGTTCCCGCGTTATTAGTTTCGGCTAGTTACATACATGTGTGGCTTGCAAATTGAATAAATAGAATTAAGGCTAATAGAAAGCTTAATTTTATATTATTTTTATATATTTTAGCAATTTTTACCAACCATATTTTGTTGTTTACACTATAATAATAATTTTATTTTTTGTCATACATTCCTTAATTGGTGTGCTATAAAGAATAATTGTATTGAGTTGTTGTTCTTTTTAAATATTATTAATTTTTTGATCGCCTCGCACAGAAATACATTTTATTTTCTTGTCACAGTCAAAAGCTTTAGGATATACATTTACTAAAGACAACTTTTAGGTATCAGGATAACGCGAAGGATCTTAGCGGGAAAAAAAATGCAGGTCATGCTTTTGTAAGCAGTACATTAAATACCTACTTGCTTAAAATATAAAGAAGCAGGAGGGCACACCTATAAACTAATATAAGTATGTAATTGATGCATTTGGAACGATGATGACGTACAGCCAAGATTTACTTTTTTCTAGAAAATTCATTAGTCACAACTTTCAATACAACCTCAGGTCATTTGCTACATTGCGTCATACATTTTAACAAAACATGGCTGCAGTCAAAGATTATTAACCTCGATATAATAAGAACTCGGTGCTCTATATTGCTCCGATAAAATGCAAGCTAGCCCAAACTACAACAAAGTTAAAGTTTAGTGGGTAATTGTGAATACATATATAATAAACTGAATTTACGATAATCTAATGCATGGCCATAATTTCTGATTCATTGTCTACATTTTAACCTTCTGATAACCCTTATCTTGTAGCTCAGAGTAGATGATATACTACGTCTTGTAGTAAGGGTTATATAAAGTTATGTATAATAACGGTTAAGGGTTTATAATCGGCAACGCGCAAGTGATAGGCTACGGTAGCCGCTTACCATCAGGCGGGCCATAGGTATGCTCGTTTGCCACCTAAGTGATATAAAAAAAACATTATGATATGAAATTTATATCTTCCTTACTCCTATTGACGTAATCTCTTATTCAAGACCAAACACATAACGTTACCACTATCATTATATTCTATGTGACTGTGTGTGAGGTGCAAATAATTCACTTCCAAGTTTCAAGCAATAAAATGTCTATACGTAGTGAATACTTCGTCGTTAAAGTGAAAATCACCGAGTAAAATGTAAAATGTATTCGTCGTCTGCATGAAAGTATGACGTCATTGTTCACGATAATCTGTTACTTCCATCATCGTTTCTTAATCTGTCACATTAACATGGGAAGAGAATCACAGAACGTGAGAAGCTAAATAATATTCTGCGCAGTCACTCATTGGAATATGATTGCAATACGGACGCAGGGCTTAACACAAAGGATCTTGCCAAGAAGGCGTCCTGACACGTAAAGTTTATATTGCAACTTAGCCCACCCGACCTGTACATAGGCTGGTTGAAACTTATCCAATAACACCGAACTACTATAGACTTAGCGCTACTTTTATAATATTTTATTTGAGAAACTGTTAGAAAATTTATGTAAAAGATGCTCGGCTTGGTTCGAAATAGTGCTGTGTCATGTACCTACATAAAATAATGTTCGTATATAAAAGATTTCTCACATTATTACTCGTTCAATTGACAGTATATACGTATACATAAATTTTAATGTACCTAGTTATATTTTCAAAGAAAGTTTGATTCTTTAATAACGCCATTTTAAAGTACAACAAAACAACTTCTTTTCAAATATCAAATTGCAAAACAAAATACGACTAAGATACGAGAAGGTGGAAACGCAGTGTTATGTTTGTTTATTTCAAGTAAGTCCATGTATTGTAATCTGTGATACAACAGACGCATACAAACCAACATTTTATATATTAAGTAAAACTCTCAGGCTCTTCCGCCAAAAAGTAATCTAAATTACTTTATGAATCTACTAATGAGTAATGTTAGTTACTTACTGTCCACAAGACGTACGACGACGTACGACGTACGTGGAAACAAATGAATTTGAACTACTTTGGCAACAATACGCAGAATATGATATACTGACAACTTATGCCGACAGGGCAACTACAAGTGTTCTGTTATATTACGCGGCGGACGGTATTTTCCAGCAAGACCTGGATCGATCCGGATCCTAAAGTTTATAATTTACCCAAAACTAACCGTTTTCCGTACATCACAACTGTGGAGTGTCAAGCTGCTTAAATTCATAAATTGTATCTATATTGTAAATACTTCATAGTGTTATAAGGTTGCCAATTTGGTTAGAATACGTAATTCTACATCATAAGGGAATTTTAGGGTCTTTGTAGACAGAGTCAACTTCAAACATTATGAGGATTCTGTAAATGGGACCTTATTACTTGGGGACTTGGAAATACATTCCGTATACGGAAAAGTTATATAACTGCTGACAAATATTCTAGTGTTGAAGCGAACGTCCTTGGTAGTCATTGATATTTATGTAATACCTAACTAATACCGAACACGCAGCCAACAACAATTCAGATCTTTTGGGCAGGCTGATAACATTCATAGGGCACTGGAAAGTTTAACAACCCATATCAAACTTTATATTTAACTGGCTGTCCCAAGAGACGTTGTCTAGTCTTAGTTATAAATTCATATGTTGAATACACCATATAAAAAATACCTTTGGTTAATCTCGAAATTAAAATTGTTCCGGTGTTTTTTTCATTATTCTTTGTAACAACTTTCTCCTTTTTTTTATATCACTAAGGTGGCAAACTAGCAAACGGCCCACCTGATGGTGAGCGGTCACCGTATGGACGCTTGCAACACCAGGGGTATCAATCGCGCGTTGCCGATCCTGAAAATAACAAATACAAAAAAGAATTAGCGAAATCGGTCGAGCCGTTCACGGGTGATGTCATGACCAAGGGAAATAGAGATGCATATTTATATATATAGATAACAAAGACATGCACTTGCGCCGAATAACTCAAGACAAGTAGCTCCGAATGGCACACGCTGACACGCCTACACATCTATTAGTCCTATAGGTCCTACCAATTTCTCGTTTTTCCTAAAAAACAAAACCTATTAGTTTGGGGCAAGGTCTGGCAAACAACTGTTGTAGACGATCATCTGAGCGAACAGCGATCGATGGCGTGACGTCACAGGCGCCACAGGGTCGCGCCGCCCCGACGCCGACGCACCCTCGGGACAAATCCTATATCTCCACCATTCTTACTTTATAGCGTACGCTAGGAATGTCCTAGTTACAAATAGTAAATGGCTTATTTTATGTTATCGTCTAATTTGTTTAAAGAGATTGTGTGGAGATTGGCATTAAAAAAGAAGTAACAAGGCGATGCGTCTGTTTTCAATGTTTAAGCCTCATTGAGTTGACGATCCCTACGATGAATAAGCCTATATAAATACATACCATTTATCCTAACGCAGTCTCTTTCGGTGTAGGCAGAAGGTTATAGAGCGCTAGTTCTCTCTTGACTTGCACAATGCACACCCATTTTGTTTCTCTTATGTTTTTTTATAAATGCTCGTCATTTCGAATTAGCTAATAACAAACTTAAACCAAATGTGTAGCCAAGTATGAATTTTCTCATTTTTCATTCATTAATAAAATATAAGTCTCACCCACATGCCACACGAGTGAACGAATACAGTACCCAAATATCTCAAGCCTTGGTCAAAACGCCAGGCCGGGATTGACTAAATATTGGATCAGGTCAAGGAAAGATTGCGGGACGTTTCCGTTTGAGCATACAAATCAGTGTCAGGGTGGTAACCCACCAGATTTATTTTAAAGGTGAATCAAAACACGTTTCTCTGCTCTAGTGACCTAGAACGGACTTTCACTGTGACGTCACGGGCGCCTGATAGTCGCGACGCCAGGACGCCTTCGCTATCACCTATGAAACCAACGGAATTCTTGAAACGCAATAACTAAAATGTATGCGCACATGAGACTGCATAGTAAGTCTGTGTTTTTGAAATGATGTGCGTCATCTAAACTGATAACATTCGAGATATAAAATATATGTAATGAATTAAATTATAAGTTTGAGTAAGGAAAACATTGTAATAGTCATAAAATTATCCAGTTGCTACATACTTTGCTTATTGCATGCGTACAATTTTTTATTCATATTCTTCGTACTTTTTTAATATAATCAAACCGTGCAACAGACTAGAACTTTCCATATACATTTATATAAGCGGACGCAGACCCACAGAGTGACAGTGACTGTAACTCTTTAACTGCTACGCATGCTACGGCGTAGACCTTCCAAGAATATTGACTTTAAATCTGATCTACGCACAGTAGTCTGTACTTCTGTAGTAATATTTCGTTGTAATATATCATTTTCTACTTTTCTTGAGTAGCTCGACTGATATACTACGAAACTCATCAATCTAATGCTTAACAATTTATCTTTGATAACTTCGGCTGTCGGTCGTTCAATTTGCTTAGATCCGGAAATTACTTCAATGAAACTGATACAGAATATTGAATTAGTGATCATTTCTAACGCAAAAAATATTGAATACATGTATACAGGTATATTGCCGAAGTGCTAGTTCTCCCCTTGGTAATATTGCAAGCGTCTATGAGCTACGGTGGCCGCTTAAAGGCGAGCTAAAGGCCTGCTTGTCACAGTGATAGTATTAAAATTATGCAGAATATTCGACTCTTATGAGAGTCAATATCTAAGTTTTGGTGTCGTAGCTATACAAGGAAACAATTTTTTTTTTACATTTTCGCATGTATGGCATGATGATTAAACAACATTTTACATTAATTCAGTATTTAATGGTAAATATTGTAGAATGTAGTCATTATGTGCACATTAGAGGTATTTGCATACATTTCCATACAGCCTCGCGCTGGCAGCGGCAGACTGTCAACGCGTGACGTAATTAAATAGCACTTATATCCATACTTGTATAGCGCCCGCGACTTTATTCGCATATTGTGAGTCTTACTATATTTATTATCAGAAACTTAAGCCTAAGTTTCGTTTGAAATTACATGACACCCAGTTTAAGGGTTTGAATTTTAAAATTATTATTTAGTGCATTCCTACACGCTACGCAATACCTGAATAACTTAAAGTTTCTAAGCAGAAGCCTTAAGTAAAAACACTTCACATGTTTTTGATGAGTCAGTGAGTGACTTCGCTTTTATAAGGAAAATTGATATACCATGTAAATTTTATTATCTATGTACAGATATAAAAGATACATTAAACATTAAACTAAAGTCTAAATGTAAAAAGATTTTGATAGTATCTAAGAAGATAGCGACAATGTCCATGAGATAAGCAAGGAAAACAATAGATTTTTTTCATTTATCTAAAGTGATAAATCTTTTCACCAAAGAATACATGACAGGTGTAATGTTTTTTTGTTCCTAGTTACGTCCCCTACAAATCTCATTCTGGTGATTCGGGATTCTGAACATGATTGCAGAAAGAGGGGTGCTTTTTCCAGATTTCAACGTATCAAAAACTAAAATAGTGCTAGATTTAGCATCGAAAATGCTTAGTTGTCCACGGTGAAGACGGGACTGTCCACATTATTGTATAGATCTAGGGTTTTACTTACTTATATGGGAGTAGACTTATTCATAGGAGTACTATTATTCTGATACTGATGATTGTATACTTGTTATATTATAAAGAGGTATATTTATTTATTTGCATGCTTGTGGACCTTGAGGTAGACAAACGGACTGAGAGGATTTAAATAAAGGTTATTTTAATTTTGAGGCTATTAGGACGCAGATGAAGTCGCGGTCAAAAGCTCGCTGTTAATACGTTAAACTTAACAATAAACAGCCTTATTTGTGGCACTTATTTTCTTCGCAAAGGCAAATGTAGACCAGTGGGAAGTTCAAGAAGAGATAGAAGAAGTTATTACAGAGAGGCAGCCCGCGAGTATTAATATACCCTTAGTTTTGTTGCAAGCGTTCATAAGCCACGCTTAGCGCTTACCATCGGACAGACATGTGGTCTGTAATATAATGTAAAAGTCTTTTTGTTCGAGTCGATCGCCCTAATGACATAAAATAATAACAAAGAAAAATAGTTTGTCTTTAAGTACGGGATATCTGAGCTTTTTCCCCTCAGTATAAACCGGCTTCTTGGGAATTCATAATTTTTAATCTAGATTATAGCTATCACAGTGTATATGAGGCCGGGACACGTTAAACGGAGTAGTACGTCATTCAATGCTTTTGTAACATTGTGTATCGTAACAAATACACACACCACAGTGCATGTTTAATGTTTTAATTACTTACGATACCCCATTTGGAGGCTTGTACATCCTACTAGGTTATTACAACGAGCGGGGTTGAGCTCTTAAGCTCGTTACAATAGTTAGTTATTCCTTGACGGTTAGCTTTTAATCCGTTTGCACGGAAAATGTACGCAAGATGTAACATAAAACTGTAGTAACAACATACAATTTAGTTAAGGAAATCTATAAATTCGTTTAGGTATTTATTTATACTGTTAAACATTTTTAGTGTAAATTTGATACGGTTGGATAGGAGATTATATTAGGAGTAATAGTGTATAAGTAGGTAGTACAATTATGCTAATATAAGAAATAATATAGGCAACATTTATTTCAGATGACTAATTAGTAGCAGGGTTCCGCGAAAAAAAAGTCCATGAAACTGTGAACAAATTGAATACCACGCGTAGGAAATCGCGAAGACAGCTATAAAGTTACTGATAAATCGATGATACCACTTATTTAGACCACCCATTATCAAGTAAGACATATTATCCCTAATATAGAGTAATAAAACTGGCACTACCCAGTTTAGTGTTGTGGATAGAAAAACATATCATATACAGCATATCGATGAGCACAAATCTATTCGGCCATAAACCATGAAAGATTCACAAACGTTTACATTTTGAAATGTGTATTTGGCATGTAATGTTTTACAATATTTTTTCTATAGTGCACCAATCTTCACTGCTTCAAACTTTAGCGAACATTCGTCGACATTACAAATTGAATGCATTAAACTTCGCTATTTCTACTCACACACAGTATTGCTATGTGATTGAGATGTAAGATTTCCATAATCCTATCGGATCTAGAACTGACTACCATTAAAAATAGTGCTCTTAGAATTATTAATACTTTCCAAAGAGTAAGTGTTTGAATTAAATTGGAAGTGTTTTCATCTGGTTGCCATAAATGAGTCAAAATATACGTAGCCTAATCATAGTCATCCCAAATTTTTGGGGTACCGCTAGACCTAAACCGATATAGAATAAAGAAATCGTGTAACCAGTAACCGACCGACAGTAGACTGATTTCTTTATTTTTGAAGAATAAAAGAAAATGGAGTCATCCTCTGCGTCTGACGTAGATGCATACTTACTTTTACTTGTACCTATTTCTATTTGCAATTCTACGTGTGATGAACTGGACGGCGAATCATTTTAGTGTGTATAGCCGTAAAGGCATGTTGCCAATGTTGCCATCCACGCCTATTTCAACTGTCACGTCACGTACGCGAGAGATGAGGCGGATCCCTGAAATCGGCAATTATGGTTCCGTCACGTCTGTTGCTCTAGCTTCGTGACGGATAGTTTTGCCTCCCGGATTAGCTTCCATATTTCCTATTACACTGTAGATAGATATTTAAATTTTTCCAAACGTTTAAGAGGGTTTGATCCATCGAGAAAAAACACTTGATATACTGTTTGAAAATTATCTGAAGTCAAAAAATATACAAGGTTTGTGTGTTTGCACCTATTCATGAACAGTCAATAATACACAGTTCTTGTTTGGTAACTCCTAAGATCTGATTAAAGCTTTGACTTAGTTTTCTGGGAAAACAGGTTTTCATATCTGATTGTTACGACACTGATAATTTAGCGAATCGCGTAATAGATCAAATAATAATCCATTAACTATATATACATAAAATACCTAACATTCCTAACATACCTAACATAACATACAAATAACATATATATATATATATAACATAAAATACATAACTAACAGTTGTAATGAAATGATACCATCGTGTCATCGTGTAAGAAACAACGTACCTACTATAATTTGCTTTGTGTAACTGTAGATGATCAGTTGTTGGTATGACGTTAATCTGCAAACTCGCAGCATTACGACGCAGGCCGTATTGCAGAGACGTCAAAGTAGGAAACATGTGCTCCTCACTGGATGCAAATGTGGCAAGCGTTTGGAAAATCACGAGATTCACCAAGCTGAACTACGGTGCGACTGATAGTACATAAAATAACATGAGAACAATTATCTACATATATACCCATAATGGAATTGTAGCATTTTTACAAGTTTTTATTTAGTTTCACTTATCTTGTGTGTAATCAGATTTTCTGTAAAAAATCACATTATATCAGTAATTTAGCTTTATTGAAATCGAAATACCCAAGCAAAAAAGAAATAAAATTAACTGTCATTACAAACGCGCACTAAAAAGCTCGTTGCGTGCGGTATTAGTATAACAGTATGACAGTATTTACAAATTAACTTATTCCTGTCAAATTACCAGGATAACTAGAGAAAATCTTCGGTGGAAATGTAATTCGCTAGATTAGGATCGCATCGCAACCGAGCGGCGGTATTGTACCGAGTCGGTATTCACTGTGAGCCACAGGCGTTACGTTCCTATGTTCCAGATATTCCACATTACTGTCGAAACGTGCTGATGCACGAAGCCAGTGCAATCTAAGGCTGGCTAGTATCTTCTATTCCCTGCACCATTCTCAGTCATACTCTAATGTATAATTGATCGAATTTTCAAAATGGCATGTTAAAAGCTTTAATACGCATTGATTGTATTTTGAAGTTAAAATAGGATTTAAAGAACTTGATGTGCTTTGATCCAATGATTGAAAGTAGTTTATTAAATTCAGACGCCAATCCAATATACCACTTATAATTATCCAAATAAAAGCTTTTTGAGAAGAACCTGTTATAATCGTAATATTTTTTTAGGAGTGCGTTTGGAGTCGTACAGGATCATTTTTATAAAATGTAATCTTGTAGTTTGGATAAAATGTCTGTTGCTAATAAAGCACCGTTGGCGATGGGTGTACTACCAAAATATGAACTTTCAATCAATCAAGTGTTTCTTTATAAGAAAGGGTTAGGGCTACAGCGACTGTTTATTATATGCTGGTTTATATTATATAAATCGTTAGTCTAGCATAGGATTATGTTTCAATGATGTATTATGTGTATTGGCGAATATCGCTAAGGTATATTTGTGTGTGGAATCCACAAAGTGCTAAGTTCAGAGCTGTAGCGGGCGTTACTCAGTATTATTAGGTTCTATTCTGGAAGGAGGATCATCGGCCTTATATTCACTTTTGAAAAAAAAACGTAGAATCCCTTTATTTATACCACTAATGTGGCAAACAAGCATACGGCCCACCTGATGGTAAGTGGTCACCGTAGCATATGGACGCTTGCAACACCAGGGGTATCACTCGCGCGTTGCCGACCCTTCAAGATAACATGATTTTCCACAGGGAATATTACAATAAATAAAAGATTGATAATCTTATTCCATATCAAGATACTGTAATATTTTAAGGACTAGTATGGGTACGTATTTCCAGTGTTGACGCGATACATTCCAAATCTGAAAAATATATACAGGTTGAAGTTAAAATTAATAGTACACCTAAAGAAATAAATAATCAAATAACTGTTTATTTAACTGATTGTAATATTTTATATAATGATGAAAAGTATAATGTTTTCGTTACACAAATACGAAATAAATATCTACAAAAAGGGCTGTATTTTCATCTAAATAATATTACGTATGTACATATCTCGAAATGTAATATTTCAATTCTTTATTCTTTTATTCAAATAGAAAAAAAGACTTTGGTAGACATAACATACTCTAATACCAAGAGAATACCTCTAATAGAGATTGGAATGTAAGATAGTGTTGATATCTCACCCTCTTTTTAACAGCTCGTTAGATCCCATAGCCAAAGTAACGCCTCAACATGTATTGGTAGTCACTTCCAATGCCGTCGCACACTGATTGCCGATGAGGTGACTTTGTGCCCCTACTAACGATGCGGCGAAGAGCTCGTAAGCTCTATTGTGGTTACAAGCGTGCGTTGCGCAGCCCGGCTGAGTGATGCCTCCGTTAGCAAAAAAGTCCACGGTTCCTAGCTGAGTGCCGATACCGTTAGCAAGGACACTAACACCACCGTCAGTGTGGACCACTTCCACGTAAAGAGCATCAGTCATACGCAGACGATTAGTCTCGATCCAACCACTGCGAGAGGGATCCAGACCTTTAAACAAGAGTTATTTCCATTACTATTTTCGTCTATTTTCAAAACATCTAAATCATTTGTTATTTCTTTTTTTTTGTTATACCACTAAGGTGGCACACAAGCATACAGCCCACCTGATGGTAAGCAGTCACTAATAGCTGTTAGCAACACAAGAGGTATCACTGTGCCAGCAGCATTACCTACTACTAGCCCAGCGTATTCTCGTGGAGCACTGGCAACCTTACTTACCGCAGAAACACAACATTACATCAAGTAGTGTTATTTCACTGCGGTCTTCTGTAAGGTAGAGGTACAGACTCCAGTCGGGCGGCTCCAATTAAAATGGGATAACCCACGGGAAATTCCAAATCGCCCTACCTCTCGTTTTAAAACTACATGGTGTGATTAATCACTGTACTTATCAATGATATGCGTTAAAGAATACTTCAGAATAAAAGGAAATAATGTATTGATATTAAAAAAAACTTACCGGTGATGCGTCCAATACGTCCTCCGAGTAACCTGCCAGTAATGCCAACAAGATGAGCACCGAGATTAAACCCAACTAAGTGCAGTTGTGGGTATGTAGCCCTGGCTCGAGTAACTATGATTTCTATGAACTCGGCCAACCGCAGGGCTACAGTGGACACGGTACTGGTAGCCATAGAGTAGGTCTGTCCAGCGTAAACTGACCAATCAACGACGATGACGTTTAGATCATCATGGTCCAGAAGAGCTGTGAAAAAAAACCTGCAATCTCACTGAGCGCAACTAGAGGATCATAATACTACTAATTAAAATGAACAAGATAGCGATCACTCAAAATTTACTGGCTATGTAGGTAGCAAGGAAATTTTTAAATTTGAGTCTGAGAACCCACGGTCGGAGTAGTGAGTATAATTTATATTTATAGTGATATCAGATTTCAATCGCAGTATTAACTGGTTACATACCATGCTGCACTAGAGGGTTGAGTGTAGTGAAGGCACTGCCTTCGTGTCCATGTACGATCACCACGGTGCGACGTGCTGCCAATATCTGAGAGGCATCAATTGACGTAGAATCAGGGAAAACTTGCACTACACTTGTAGTACTGAAAATAAAAAAATATGCAGTATAAAATTATACAATTTACCTAAATGAAATTTGATTTAATAAAAAAAAACATAGGAGTGGCAAACCTTAAAGAACTTAAAATTAATGAATTATTGTTCCATATATCTAACTACATGCGTCAATTTATAACAACCTGTTGTCAGTAATATGCATTTGGTTTCTGAACAATATATTCAATCTATTAAATTGGCATGGTTTATTTTGCCTGTTTTTATCAATTAATTTAATACTTACCGCGTGTATAAGTAGAACATGACATAATTATTAATTGCGACCGCTTTCGTATTTGGTCTGGCTTGGCATGCTGAAAACAATAGCGACAACATACATATAAAAATCCGGAACCAGTAAGGTTGTCAGTTGCGAGGATACGTAGGGCTAGTAGTGATGCTGCGAGCACAGTGACTCCTCATGAACAACAGGGTTGGCAACTCGTTAGTGATATCCCTGGTATTGCTAACGGCCTATAGCTACGGTGACTGCATACCAGCATACCATCAGGTGGGCCGTATGCTTGTGTGCCACCTTAGTGGTATAAAAAAAAACTAAATCAGTTTAGGTAGAAGTCAGTAGTATGATACATTATATACTTTCGAAGACGGTACCAAAACCACTACCATAATTATCTGTTATAATCAAAAACTGTTACATCCTAAGGATGCCATAGAAAAAGTGAAGGGTTGAATAGCGAATGCCTTTGAAAAGTCTAGCACAAGAAGTATGTTAATGATTTACCTAATCATCGAATTAGTCATTTTAAAACCAACTTACCGATAAACGCAGAAGTTAAAAACAAAAGCAATTTAAACATGCTAATTGTTTGCTATTCTCACACTGAATGCTCCCTACAAAAGCCACATACTATTTAAATTATCGTTTATCCTTAGATCTGATTGATGCAAATCAACTGATTTGATAAAATATATATATTAACTTTAACATTTAAAAGTATTATCACTATTACGCCTGCCGATATTTCCTTGAATTCACTCCAAAAATGTACTTATCTATTTTGATATTTTTCTTTTATATTTGTTTCAGGTTCAAAGCAACCCATTTTAATTATCAATTTCAAATCAATTCCCCATGATAAACATACTCTATAATGCACTTTAAAATAATACCTACGGATATTTCCCCAATACATGCGAAACTAAGTTAGTGGCTAAGACTGGGGTTCTACACCTAACAAGCATATAGACAATATGCTTGTTAGGTGTAGAACCCCAGTCTTTTCCCAATCAATTTCTACACATAAGTACCCAGCTTGTCAATGAAGGAACATCCTGAAAAGAATAGCATTTATACACCTGATAAGCAATACAAACAATCCGCAGTAGGTCATGCGGTGGGAAATAATGGAAAATAAGTTTGAATCTGAATCCACGTGGATAGAACCGATAAAAACTAGATAGTTATAATTTATAGGGTACCTTTATTTAATCAAAATATCTGCATCTTGTCTTATGTAATTGATAACAGGGTATTTACCTTATTTAACATCACATCAGTAAAATACAGCCTAGCTATCTTGTACTCAGATCTTATCATCAATCAATCAGTATTCAAATGTATTAGTACTTAAATTAATAATAAATAATAATAATAATGCTTGGTCATTATCACACTGTGACATCTATCCTTAAATTCTCCAGCTGATAGAATACTTATATTGTTTTTTGTATAAAATACATATTTCTAATATAAACCAAATACCCAGCCGCTCGGCAAACATGTTTGTCACATAATATTTTCTCCGGCGGGAATCGAACCCGCGACCTCGTCGTACTATATTGTTAGTTTCTAGTATCTATTCTAAACTTAGCCATTTTTTATTATATTATATTAATATTACAAGCAAGCATTAAGACCCGTGCTTTCCACCTTAGTGGTATAAAAAAACTGAATCAAAGCATACTCAAATCAGTATCCCGTAAAAGCGTACCAACCAAAAGTTCCGGAATGCTGATTCTCAAGTTGTAGGCACAGCAATAATTTATTGTGCAAAATGTAGATCATTGTTTTTTACTAGATGTTTTCGTTGTCGTGAGACAATGTGTTGCTATGGACAATTCAATAGTATCTCTCAAAACATGTTGAATTTGGTTATAGTTTGGAGCGTTTCATTTTTGATTGCATTTTGAGGTAAGCCTGACTTCTTAAAGCTTCTACCAACGTGAAACTGTCTTTATAATCTGAATGTTAATCGTTTATACAGCGCGGTCCTAATAAGGCACGAATAGCGTTGAATGTACAGCGGCATTTCATTTTAACATTTGTCTAAACATGAAAATATTTCCATTCCAATGGAATTTTTTTTCCGTATCAGTAGCCTCTTGTGTTTCTAAATCAAAAATGTATGTCTATCTAAGCGATATATTTTAATGCATATTAATTAAAAATACATATTATTTGGTATCAACTACATTCTCAAAGAAAAAATAACAAAATGAGGAAGCCCACAGCACATGTATACATTAATTTCTAAAGAACTGTACTAAAGTATCTAAACGTTTTTAATTCTTCACAAAAAAAAAAAACATCGAATTAATCAATAAAATTCTGTTATCGCATCCTTTAAACCAAAAAAAATGTTTAAGATCACAAACAAATAACATTTTCCAGTTTCCATTTTGTTCCACGTTATTTGTTTCCATATGGAATGTCCCCTTGTGTAGCCACATTGAAGTTTCAGAAAAACCAATTCCGGTTTACAAAGGCGGCCAATTTATGGGGCAGAGCACGCCGAGCGGGTTCCGCGAGTACCAAAACGTGTACGTGAAGCCTTCGAAAATTAATTTCGATTAAGCGTGACAAGTGAAATGATGGGACTGAAATGTCAATGGCAACTTATTATTTTCGCATAAATTGTATGACCATCGAATATTATATGTGGAAAATGGTTTTCCCTCTGGATGTATTGAGTCGGCATGTACGTCAGCGTCAGACCGATCTCGCTAGATTGAGTTGGGTCGCGTCACACCGGAATGTGACTCATCTAAGCATTATTACGAGTTTTATTAGCTGTCAATCCATATTTATTCTTTATAAGCTGGCCGGTGGATCTTCGACCTAAAATTTTAGATCTTTAACAATTTAGCCTGAGAGTAGATAATATACTACATCTTTAACTGCGGCAAAAACTTACAACTGCAGCTACGGCGGGTAGAAATGCGCCCCCAACGACCTTTCCACTCAGTGCGTGACGGGTCTTTTTCGACCCACCAATACTAAGTTAGATAAAAGTGCTACCTACAATTCTATCCAGGAGCTGATTTATAAATGTCTACCTCTTTAAAATACGTAAGATAAAATTTCAGTACCACCGACAGAGATTTAATTTTCACCATGCGCAACCGTAAGCACCGCGGGCCTGATACGAGCCTGTTCTGCACCGAAAGTGTTAATCATAATAAAGCATGTGACCTGCCTGATGTCAAGCAGTTACCGTAGTCTACGAATACTTGCAACGCCAGGGGCTCTCGCGCGTTTTCAACTCTAAAATGTAGGCTAAAGTCGTTAAGTAAGTGCTATGAAATAAGGTTATTTTTTCCCGCTCGCGATTCCAGAGATATCACGTAAATACATCAGTGGTTATGTACACCTCGCTTTATTAATTAATTAATTGCATATGTTCCTATTACATACGCTGTGACATATTTAAATAGACATACAATACTATCATAATATATCATATATAAAGTGGAATACGATTTGTAGAATATTTTTAAGAGACTGGAAACTTCTTTACAAATTTCAAAATCAATGATAAATATGATTAAAAAATATTAATTCGGAATAGCTATCGGACCGCGCTTTTAATAATGGTAATAGGATCTTGCGGCACCTGTCAGCCGGAAGCATCGGCTACCATCTAATATTTTTTTTAATTAAACTCTTCTTGGAGAAGCCATACTGCTTTACCATTGCAGTATTTTATAAAGTTACATTATCAATGTTTACGCGTATAGCCAAGGTTTTACCAAACTTAGGATAAATAATATCTGGTTTGTTTGTACGGACGATGTTGCAGACCGTTACTGTCCATTCAAATATTATAATTGATAATTGTAATCTTATACACCTAATTCCATTAAGTACATTGAGTGTTTAGAAATATACCATTTTCCGATTATGTCAGTATTTGCAGGTATGTATACATTTTATCCAGTATAGTACAAGGCATATTTTTTCTTAAAAGATTTAAAGGGCTTGCAAAGGGACGGTACCGCATCATATAATTCTTTAATATGTGATGGCAACGAAAAACGATGTCACAGAGTACTTACGACTATGGCCCATTCACGTAA
This sequence comes from Falcaria lacertinaria, assembly GCA_951449985.1. Lineage (NCBI taxonomy): Eukaryota > Metazoa > Arthropoda > Insecta > Lepidoptera > Drepanidae > Falcaria > Falcaria lacertinaria. The sequence continues at coordinate 7,001,958 of OX602115.1, read as the reverse complement.
ATATTTGAAATGTTTGTTATAAGATTTTTCCAAAGAAATCCTCTTTTGCGCTGCCATGGTGACGAAAGCACTTGAATAAAAGGTCGTACCTATCGAACGGGCTAAGCATAGAACTCGTTGAAATCTAATCCTTGAAGAAGTATTAAGAGCGTGTGCCACGGTATAGAATTTGCGTCAAACACGCATTTATTTGGCTCTAAAGGAATAAGAACCGAAACATAATAATATGTTGTAACACTTGTACCGTAGGCAACGTAGCCCACCCCATCACATTTCGCCGAGAAACTATTTATTTATTGGTAAATTCCAAAACAAATTTATTCCATTATTTTTCAGATTTCTGTTTACAAGGAAAACATAAACAACGAACGATAGACACAATTCCGGGAAGATTTCAACATATAATAGAAGTACATTATAAAGTGGCATGGTATAAAACACAATTAAATTAGAACAATTAAAATATACTAGCTTGTACCCGCGTCTCTATCCGTGTGGATTTAGAAAATCCATTAGAAATTTTAACTGTTTCATATCAAATTTGAATAAAATCGTTTATTGGTTTTGGCATAATCGAGTAACAAACACTTATTGTATACCTATGTATATATTATAATATGGGATAGTGTTTGGAGACTCAGCATTATTATAGGTAGCAGTTACTGATGTTCAGCAATCTGCTGCCATTGATGATTTATCAACATAGCTTAACTATTGTAAAAGATATCATATCAAATACAACAAAGAGTTGAATTCATTTTGAAGTCCCCGTAACTATCTGTATTACGGAAACTCCTTTATATTTCCATAAGTAACCTCCAAAGAACGAATACCGTGCTGTCTTCGTAAACTCAATAACGTTTCCAAAGGCTTCCTAGACTTATATATAATCATACTGAATAATGGAGTCTGATACAATATTGAACTAGCATAATGGAAGGTCCCTTGATATTATATTTACAAGTGCTTCATCTACTCTATTCGTTGGGATAATAAGAGACACAAAGGATTTTACAAAACACAATCCTCATATAGATAAATATTATAATGTACTTAATTATATATCTTCAAGCTTTGTCTCGTATAGGGTTTATTTTACTAAACTCGTATGAAAATATTGCTTTGGTGCCGTAAAACGGTAGAATGAAACTTTTTACAGTGTACTATAATATACTACACTATAAGAAATGTTAATCTAAATTTATATCACTATGAACCGATGTTCTCTGTCCTTCCATGTAGGAACAATAAATAACTTATTTATGGATTGTAGTTGTGAACTTTATTAGTTTAAAAATGTATTATGATTATGTTGTCATACGTTTGACCAGGCGTTTGTATAAATGGCGATAATATTGCTTATTTACCCTCAAATGTTATGGTTTAGTTGTAAGGTTAAGATTATGTTGTTAAGCTACCCACTTAATACAATTTGATGGGCTTCCACTGCTTAGAAGTATATAATTCGCCTTCATGTAATAAAATTGATCCTTCCTTATCGACAATTTTAGGAATTAATTAGAACAATAATGCGTATGACTATGGTGTGATGTAAAGAGGCGACAAACACACCTTCAGACGGGTTGATAGAGACCAACAGATACCCAGAAATATGGGGAGATACCCACAACTGAAAATAGGTCTCTCGCAGCGTAATGAAAGAACAGCTGTTGAATACTGTAATATAAAGTGCCTAGATATGAAAGAATATCACGCCATTACTACGAAGAAACCTACATTTAACAAAAAGAACTACTTACTAAAGGAACTTCCAAGCTTATTACGTAACTAGTAACAATGAAGAAAATAGCCAGTAATTCCTTTTACTGAGCCAGCGGAATGTAGGAATGGTATCTCGGCTAGTCGAGATGCAATAACCCGTATAACGACACTAGCAGGTGGCGCTACTCATTCGTTGCATAATGCACTTTTTTACTGTATATTGTTAAGAATGTAAAAGAGCTATTATTTCCCTTGGAGTTGGATAGGTATTTTATATTTATGTCAATTTGTGTTCAAGACTTTAATAAATTGCACTATTATTTAATTTTAATGTAAAATTTTGCATATTTGCTTGTTTGTTTCTCTATCACGCCATAAAGTCTGGACGGATTGTAAATGTTTTAGCTGTTACCACGCAAACGAAGTCGTGCCAAAAGTTTGTATTAACTGTGTGCTCATGATTCGTTAAACTGTGACAAAGAAAATAATTTTATTACACGTGTTATGGCAAAGGTACATTGGTTACGGTTGAATCGGCCGTATGCTTGCCGGCGACCTCTAATAAAATAGAGCTTCATAAAATTATTGTAATTAAAAACTTGTATAATATGCTTCCAAGTTGTAGATATTATAAAGGTTAATTAAAGGTAACTTTGGAACATAAATTCCTGCCACATAAACCTGCACTAGCAAACTATGAATTTATGAAATATCGCTGCGGGTAAAACGCATTGGCTGAAAAAATCAAGGCAGTTTGGCCAACTAAGTAAATTATTGGTGAACGGGATTTCGTGATTCACAACCGAATATAGTGTGGACTGTATTGAGTTTTTATTTGTATTTATATTATATTATTTTATTTGGCATACATGTACCGATGTATCTAGCTTTCTATTTAATTATAAAACATTTTATTGATAAAAGGCAAAATTGTACAGGTATGCTAACCTGATTTCCATTCATTTCAATTTCATTAGTAACTTGAGTGGTCAGAGAATATTTAATGAGTAGACTTTTTAAATTTCAGTAATCCCAACATGTTTCCGTGAAGGGTATAAACTTTGTTTAAAATACAACTAAGTTAGGTATCTGAACAATAGGATTATTATAAGTAATTTCGATGCCCACAGATCTCAATAAGTGTACCAGAAATCTAAGAGTATCAGAAATATGATAATAGTTACTAGCTGAAGTCATTTAAAAAAACAATTAAAATTAAATTGTTAATGACAAAAATAAGAGCGACGATGAAAGATATCATAACCTTACCTCAGAGTAGATAATATACTACGTAAACGTAACAATAACTCTCCCTTAAAACTGTGATGTATTAGGTAAAAATATTCCTGATGTCAATGACCTAGCCCGGGCATTAGTATAATAAATAAATAAATTTTCTTTTCAATGTCGCCAGTGTAAGTCGTGAGGGAAAATAAAATATTTCAAGTCTTGATATATGAGTGCGCTTAAATGCTAACAAATGCATATTTTATGCGCGCAATGTATCATTTCTTGCACATTAGTATGCCAGTTTCGAATACGAAATTCACTCATTATAATGTAAAGTATTTTCTTTTAGTTTTCTAAATAGAGTTAATTATTTACATATACGCTGTTTCAACCAATATTAATTTTTAATTATGAAAAGTATAATTCACGTATTTAAGTGATGTATAAAATAATTCAAAGATTAATCTGATTTGAGAATGTAACACGTGGATTTAAGTACGTGGCCAGATACCAAAGGATATGAAGGGTTATATCATAAACAGAATTCAATACATATTATAAAACATTTATTTTTGCTTAGTCTTCACGGAAGTTGCAGATACTCAATTATTCTTAAAATACTTATTCATAAAATATATAGACCGATTGACAGTTTATTAAATTATGGCCTCGAAGATAATTAAATATAATTTATCTTAAGTTGATTCAAATTAATTTTAATAGCAATTAATTTTGAATTCCATTCACTTACTAATAAGTCCTGCAAATCTCCAAGCAGCATCAAATTAATTAATTATAAAATCACTGGTAAAATGTCCTAAAGGCCGTCGTAAGAACAAAAACTTTTCCTCTTCAAACGAAACCAAAGGAAACTTTTACATGATTTCCATCAATTGCTCCCCCTCATTTTGTAAATGTTTTAAAGATCAAAGCCAATATGTAGGGAACACATTTAATAACTAGCTTTCTGTCCACAGCTTAGAAGGCAGAATAAATTCATTGCGTAATTTGGTTGTTAGGTTCTGTTAATGTTTTGTTAATCACCAAGACAGTTGAATAAATTTTCATAAACGGTACCTACGGAATTCTTGAAAGACCTTGTCCTTATTTCCACGCACACGAAATTGAGGACAAAAGGTATTCAGTCTTAAGGTACCTCAGTTTTCCGAGACCAATATCTCTGCACAAATATCCGAGTAAAATTAAGAGAATAAAACAATTAAATTCAATCATAAAATAATATTTACATTATTACTGTCAGCGGCTACTTGGTGCTTCATCCGCGTGGACTTAAATTTAATGATAACGCCTGAGTGTTTTTCACGCAATAGGTTTTTTTTTAATTTTCCTTGTTTCCGATCTGTACTGATTCTGGGTATTCAATTGCGATGCAATAGTTATTCAGCAAGATACCGCCTATATTATAGTGGCAATAAGGATTTATTGATGTATAAAATATGAAATTTTACGATGTCACATGGGAATTGAACGAGAATCTTGTTATTAAATCGAACGTGTACGGCAGGTGTGCCGCGAATATTGCCCCGCACTATGAACTAGCTATAGTGACTGCTTCCTTGTGTTCACTCGTGTATGCACTAGAAACTAAATAACATAAACTATGTGTCGTTATTATATTATCCACATAATATTTAGAATCCACCAAACATTCTCTGAATTCACTTCCCTTGGGTTTCATCAATTTTCAACTCGGGTAACTCAATTTTCAACTCGATAAACTACACAAACAAATATTTTGGTTGTATATAACGTTTGATTGTGATTAATAATGATCATGTTAGCGTAAAACATAATATTATTGTCAATTAAATTTGATGGATTCGAAACTTAAATTATATTAGTTTGAGTACATGTTCCTCTTAAATATAGCATAATTAAGCACTTAACAGCTTGAAAATGACGTCATATCAGTGGAAAGGAGGTGAAAAGCGGACAATTATGAAATACGGATCCCGCCCCGCCTGCAGCTAAGTGCATCGTCGCTCAGCGAAGCCATACAAAACACAGCACACCCCTACAACTACCGATACAGTTACTGGAACTGAAATTAATGTCTGCTTGAGTTAGGGTCATTTAAGTACCCTATATACCTATTGTTATTTATAGCTATAGTTATAGCAAGGTCAATATACATATAAGTAATAGTAGTTGGTTATATAATTAGCTAAGTGAATAATAAAATAGATTTTAGTTTGACATAAATCTAATAAAATTTACGGTAAATCGAAGATATCTGTAACATTTCGTTATGAAGTGATTGCTTAGTGTGGAAAATCTGAGAGAAAATTGCGCTCTATAATTACTGCCTGTACTATAATACGAATAGGTTATGTACAGTGCTTAGAAAAGAAATTAAAATGAAATTTTGAATTGATAATGATAACGTAGCTATCAACTATGTATTATCAAGTTATTAAGAGCCGTGGTGGCCGTGTGGTGTATGAAGCGCTGTATTTTTTTCTAGCTGCGCAAGTTTGATTCCCACCAGTCTGAACCAATGAGTTCTTCTAACTTGTGTGCAGGGATTAATTATACCACAAGCTTTACAGTGTAAGAAAACATCGTAAGGAAACCTGCATAGGTCTGAGAAAAGATCATGGACAGCGACGGACTCACCATCTGTCACATTGGCACCAAATTATCTTCGGTGGAAAGCTGGTGTTGTAAAACACCTACCTCTACGCGGGCCTATTTATCATTATTATTATAATGACTTCAATCCAGATATGCATAACCACCCGCCCAAGATTAAAATCATGCAATAGCATAAACAAGAATAAAAAGTAGTGTACAAATTTGGAGTTCAGTTTTATATCCACGTTAAGACACGTGTTTATGGAGTGAATACACCCCGTGAAGCACCCTGAGAGCCTTGCGGTCGTTGTTTCCACTTGTTTTGTTACACTACATTAGCTTAGTTTGTAGCCACTAGTGTGCATTTTAATTATTTTGCTTGAAAGCTTTCCTCATATACTTTTCGATAGACAGAGAAGAAGAGATAGATATTAGATGACCACTATCCCTTATTTATATCTATCCTATATAATTTATAGGGCTTCCCACAGGAGTTGAACATTAAATTCTTCAAGTCAGTACCGCGCGAGCCGCGGTTGCTATGCCTAATGTTGCTAGCTTCAATAGGCTACGGTAATTGCCTCTGCAGAAGGACCTTAGCTTATTAACCGTTTGTTGTGAAACAGTGATTTAGCTCGATCTGCCTGATTGTATGGGGTCACCATAGTCTATAGATACTTGTGTGTAGCAAAACTTATGTCAGAGTATCCTGCATATTTATTCAGCTATTCCTTTACTTCGCTTAGATATAGGGTGAAAACGCGTACTAACGAGTAGTAAAAAATGTATAGGCTGTAATGTGACGCCTATCTTAAGCGGGCAACGTATAAAATAAGTAAAGTAGGTAGCTTGCAGATGTCTGTTATGAGTCTGTGTTAATTTATAGTTTCACCATACACACACTACTATGTGTGTGCTACAACACCCAGGGCATCCAGTTAATAATACGCAACTGATATTTTACGATTTTTTTTTCGATAAATTTCAAATTTGGTTACAGTTGGGGAATTTATATAACATCGATAATAAACATTCCTTGAACATTATTATCAAGCCACGAGCGTTAAAAACCGTAACAACATTAAAGTAAAATAAAACTTCAGGGCAATCTTCATCAGCAAAATGTTTTTTTCGTAATGATAATGGCTTTGATATTATTTATAGCACATGCCATTTTATTTTTATTACGAATTCGCTAAAAGACAAAATTACAAAATCCTAATAAATTTAGTCACAGCACCACACCAGCACTCCCTATATTTAGATGCCGTAGACGTAGGTATTTAATTTTACAAACAATACACCCACACTCTAAACAGACACATTCGAGTGATACATGTCATCTTTGTCCTATACAGAAATATAGCCCGCGTACCTACTGGGGCCGGCGAGACAATTGCTTGGCAATCAGGCCATGCTTCTTCTTCCTGCATATATAAAAAACTTCGTGAACCACTTCGTCTGTTTGTTAGTTCTTACACACAATAGGTCGTATATACTCGGTATACTATATCTACGTGAAACTAAGTAGACATATCGTTAGTTCACTGTGAACATATTTAATTCAAGTGCTGAAAAGATTAGTATCACGTATATTTTATTGTAGATAAAATAAGCATTGATAAAATATTCATTTCATTATCGAATTTCATTCAATACATCCATCGTAATCGCCCATTATCATGCTACATCAATCACTCTCAACTTACATTTATTATATCTATCGTGTCGAAAATGATCGCGATATTGAATCGTCCAGTAGAATACACCTATAAAATGTGGAATGGTGGGCTGAAATCAGAATAACATTTGGTTTATTTCTCGCATCACTCTGGGCTCAATATCTCCACGGAATAGGCGTAGGATTAAAATAAGTGAGCGATTTCGATGAGATTTAGATCCTATTACTGGCAATAAATTCTCACATCCTGTATATTCTTCATTATTCTGCAAATTATAATTGCGAATTATTCGCCTTTGGCGGCTTAGTGACGGTTAAGAGGTTGTCATAACTGAGACGACATCCGCCGTAATATCTTTATTATATACTATGTTAGAATTAAGGCAATTAGTAGAGCTCGTGTCACAATTTATAACGCTAATAATTCCGGATATCTTTCCAAATAGTCGGACCATAAATGCTAGCAGGCACATAAATTATAGTTTTTAAATCTTGTCGTGTTTAATAGTTTTTTATACAACTAGATGATGAGACGAACTAGCCCTTATATTCATGGTAAGCGTCCCGCCCGCCCATATAATAGACGTAGTTGTACTCAGAATTGGACTGCATCTCTTTGGTTTATAAGCCTTTGTATCAGTGCCCTGGAAACCGGTACTGTTATGCTTGGTGCCAAATTGCCAATTTGCTATGGTATTCAACTTGTTAACCTCTTTGCAATGAGAAAGTTACCACCCGTTAGTTGGACTAACCGCTCAATCTATACCTACCGACTTCCTAACGAACCTCAGACAGCAAGAAACCATGGTTGGCACTTGTCAATAAATCAGCTTTGGCATTCTTCACATGACATTAAGAAGTCTAATAGCTGGTCCATACGAAGCTACCAGTAGGTCTAGTAAAACTTGATGCATAAGAAGCTACAGAGGGAGCTGGCTGACGAAATCTGCCGACGAAGTCAGATAATGGTGAAACGTTACTTTATTTATTCAATGTAGATAAAAGATGTGGACACAATACATTGTGAAATGATTTGGGTGATGAGGGCGCTATCTCTACCATTACATCAAATGACGGTTATAAAAACCACACATCAAAATAATACGATTATAATTTCCCCTTTTACTTTACGCCTTTTATATGTTCTTCGTATGAAATGACGATATTATAGAGTATGATGGAAAATGAGCTTCAGTATTTGGTCGATATGAGATATTTGCAGGAAATTATTTTTTTCATAATTTCCGCCATAAAATGAGGTAGACTCTTGAATGGTTTAGTGATTATGATTTAGTAAATGTGTAAAATCCCAGCAAACGTGCCATATTTCGATCAACAAAAAAGTTACAAATATTTATTAGTAAATAAAATGCAATTGTGCACATAACCACGTATAAAGTTATTAGCATAATTAGCCAATCAATTAATTTCACGCTAGAAAAGTTTTGTACAAGATTGATGTGAGATAAGATAAACTTCCTTTTCAAAGTATGTAGTATTTGGGGTTCTGTACGTCGGCAATCAATCTTAACAATAACAAATATATCGAAACAGATATAAGGAAAGTGCTCCATTTATCACGCTCATGTGTACACGTCTGTCTGTACGTCAATATAGTTCACAATATGTACCATGTAGGGGGGCATGGGTCTGTGAAGATAAGCGCGTTACCTGCCAGCCCAGCCACTCCACTTTCCTGTAACCTACAGCGTTCGATGTCATTCACATGGAAACTATATTTCACGCTTCGATCTATGTTGACTCTATGTTTACACGTGCAAAATAAACAGGAACAAGAAATACTCATAGGTTAAAGGTGGAAGTGTATTGGGATAAAAATAAGTATTTATTGCTTCTTTCAACTATTTTTTACTCTTATTTTTTATTGATTTAAGACCATTGTTCCTAACAGCTCAGAGTAGATAATAATATGCATATAACTGATTGTTTTTTTATATCACTAAGGTGGCACACAAGCATACGGCCCACCTGATGGTAAGAAGTTACCGTAGCCTATAGCCGCTAGCAATAGGGGTATCACTAACGGGGTGCCAACCATGTTGTTGATGAGGACTCACTGTACTAGCAGCAATACTACTAGCCCAGCGTATCCTCGTAGAGCACTGGCAACCTTACTTACCGCAGAAACCCAAGACTACATCAAGTAGGTAGTGTTATTTCACTGCGGTCTTCTGTAAATACTGTGGACTCTTTAAGTTGTCTTCCTGTGCTCATTTCTCTGCCCTGCCATTCTCGCTTAGATATTAATTAGCAACTGCATCGTCTATTGATTGCTTTAGTTTGTATTTTTCCTTCGCTTGTTTGTAATTGTTTGTTCAATACCCAATCGAAATATGATATTATTATGTATACTAGTCCTCGAACTTTATATTAGTATACGTACTCTTATATCTAAGATAAGCGTCTATGCTCTTTACTCAAGTTTCGTACAATATTAACGGAAGTAGAGAGAGCTTTTATCGTAGTGGGGTAGTGCGAATCAATCAATCTGTTAGCCCGGACATGTGCGCCGCGCCTGGCATTTGAATGAGTGCTTTTTGGTTTAATCCCTTATAGCACTGAAAAGTAGTCGAGTCGATTATCAGTTTACTATTGACAGTTTGGGCAATTTGAGTAATAAGGCGATTTACATCAAATGTCAGTAAATAAGTACGTTGAAACATAGAGGGAGTCAGAGGGAAAGATATGACGGACGGTAATATTTTTTTATTATGTAACGGTGGATCGCATACCGACAGGCCTTCTGTGGTATAAAAGTTTGTCACCTATCCGATTGATATGCATACAAGTGAAATGTATCTCGACGTAGCAAGAGGGGTGCCTATTGTGTGATCCCAGCACGTGTCTTACAATAGTGTGATCCTAATAAGACTGAAATAGATATAATAAATAGTCTTAGTCTAATATTCTTAGTCTATTCATCTAGGAAATATACTGTTTTAGGCAAAATAATAACAGTTCGCTGATAAAATAATATTTCGCCAACCTGATACCATTACTGGAAATAGCAGCCATCTTATCATAAACTGTCGATCAGCTGTGAAGGTTCCCGACAAGAGCGAAGGTTTTGTAAACAGACTGGGAAAGCTTTCCTGTTTTCTTTGAATATGATTTGTAAATATTTACTCTGATCATTAAACTGACTGAAATAAACAAGCTAAAATTTAGATCATTTTCACAGCCGTTTCACTAATTCATTCAATAAATAATCCAGACTAAAATGTATTCATTATATTTTATCTGTGTAACCTTCTTTGTAACCCTTGAAAACAGATCGTTTCTAGTTTCTTCTTAATTTAAACAATTAGCTTCCTCATTTTACTACGAGAATTAAATGAGAGTTGGTAATGAAAAAAATATGTTATGTTCACTTCCCACGTTACATATGAAAACTCGGAAAATGTCGGAAGGGTGGTTTTCTCGGAGGCTTGTTAAACTTGATGTTATATTATAATATAATCCCCGCGTCGTGGGATAACAAGGTACAAGTATCATGTGAAAACATTAACACGGCAACACCATAATGAATGAAGGTAATACGAAACGTGATCTAAGGAAAATGGGAGACTTTTTTATTTTTATGCCTTTTCCTCATTATAAAGTTACTTCAAATAACTATTTCTGCTTTACCGTTCATGACGATGGGGGAAGCTGAATAAGGATGCCCGATAAGGAACTTTGAATTCAATACATAGCGTTGCTGAATGAAAAAATACGGCATACCGAGGGCTCCGTACTAATTATAAACTAGGTAAATGACAAACCTTAATTTGCCGTTCGATTCCGAGACACGGCTGTTGCACCTAAAGGAAATAATTCGTTTGTAATAGTAAATTTGCTCATTTTTAGAAAATACAAACTCTATGAGCAAGCGTTTCAAACGTCTACTTGTTGCCATTACTAAGATGGAGCAAAAAAGGAAAAAAAACACATTTCTAGTAGGGGAGCACCCTTTATTTTTTTTCATTTATTCTCTTTCTTATTATTTGTAGTTATAGTGGCAACAGAAATACCTACACATTCTATGAAATTTCAACTGTCGTAATAAATTACGGATCGTGAGGTACAACCCGCTGACAGACAGACGGACGGACGGGCGGAAGGACAGGCATCTGGATTCGAATTACTTTTATTTTTAAATGATATTCAAAAAATTAAGGGAAGATGATTATTAGGTATTCATTCAAAACTACATTACCTACTTCTTTGACTATTTTCGAACAAAATTTAATGTTTAATTAATGCCGTTCTGTCGTGATCGAACAATGAACAAACATCGAAACTTTTGAATTTAACATGTAAGTAGAATAGGTTACCTTGGACCTTAAAAACCCTCATTTTTATATTGAGAACGCGTACACTACATAAGCATTAAATATATTAGAGATCAAACTACATATTAAGTATAGGCAAATCATCGTCAATTTGATTGATATAAATGTGCCAAGGTTGGTTTCGCAAATATAAATTTCGGCTATTCTCAGTCTAGGTCATTGATATCATTCAGGAAGTACTTGCATATACATTTCTATCTTATCATCTTACCAGTTGTGTTCAATTCTTGTCAACATTAAATTTATTGGGAGAATAATACTCACCTTTTATTAGTCGGTGCCATACATACATATCAATACGCCAGGTCCCTTACGAACATCCTTCGAATAAATAATATCGAATTTATGTAAGAAATAAATAATTGCAATATATTAAAATAATAATAATAAAGCTAGGACATTATCACACAACGCCATCTGGCCCAAAACTAAGCAAAGCTTGTACTATGGGAACCAGCAGCTGATATTATACTCTTTGTTTGTAAATACATACTTATAATACATACCAAACACCCAGACGCAAGGCAAACGTATTTGTCACATAAATGTTTGTCCCGGCGGGAATCGAAACCGCGACCCCTAGCGCAGCAGTCAGGTATACTAACCACTAGACCAGCGGTCTCGTCATTTCGTCGTATTGAAATATATATACCTTGAACCCTGTAATCCCTACTAATATCACAATTACAAGTGTGTTTGTTGGTTTATCCTACTTATACCCACAAACGAAACAGCGAATCGATGTGATTTTTTTATGCATAGAATAAATAATGGGCTAGACAATAACACAGGCTTTGCTAACTTTTTATACCAAAAAAGTACGATCAACATGGAGTTATAGTAACCACTCTTCACACACAAACGACTTAACAAATTTGATGAACTGGATTTATACATATTTTTATCTCATAAAATCAAAAAAATTCAAACTTCTGTATTGCGGACTAAAGCTTTATTAAAAAAACTAAAAGTTTTAAATGTATAAACTCACTTAGATTATGTTTATATTGCCTTTGTTAATCTGTATTCACACTTTTTACATAGGTACATAGATAAATGTAACCAAATGAACCATAGTTAAATGACCACTTGACTGTAAAAATACAGTCTACAGTTGAAGTATTCATAGTGTGAAATCTGGCACTGCCAGCCTGCGTATATTTCCTTACAAATTGAAATAGCTGACATAAAATTTACTCCAGCATGTTTCGTTTTATTTCCATCTGAGTTGGAAGCGTAACTTGTCCGGCGTATATTTAAATACTTATACTTTTAGATAGCTTGGCCATTCGTAGCTTATTAGGCAGTGATGTCGATTCTGATGTACATATTCACATAACTAATTTAACAGGACTTAAGTATTGCCATCCTCAATAAACCTCGCAAATGAGAAAGACATAGCAATACTTTGTGTCAAATTAGTATAGTTTTGAGATTTTTTACAATAGAATCGACGCCACTATAATGCTACGTCGCTATACTTTATTATATTCCTGTATACTATATCGTATATACTGTTAGCTCACTATATCCTATATACTGTCATCTGTGCCTGCCATTTCAATGTGTTTTTTTATTGTGCCGTATATACTTTTATATTAATTTAGTAAAAACTGTTATTTTGACATCACAAATGGACACTTCAATTTTATTTATAGATAAAAGAAAATTGTTTGTGGGTTTCTCCAACTGTCTCTCTATACCACCTACTGCCGCCCACTCACTCATAATTGTATGTAATTGTAAATAGATCTTGATCTGCATTTGTGAGTAAGAAAGTTTGGTCTCGGTGAGTGGGTGCAGGTAGCAAAATTGTCCTTAAATAATCCGGGCAACAGATTATGCCTACTAAAACCTTTTTCCTTAATACGAGTAAGTACGTAGATTAAAGGCAAAGGCAAGTAACAGTCATTGAATATAATAATATTTTTTTATTTAAGAATTAGTATGACGAAAATCTTACAGGTAAAACGTGTATTGATAAAACTTCGATTCAATCCTTTTTGTAATAGAGCTCATAATAGCATAAACATCGTCTAAGTGGAAAGATATTGATGCCTCAATTATTTATCTTCAATAAACAACCACAATTTGTAAATAAGTAGGTAGAAATGTTCTAAATTAAATGTTTGTTAAGTAAATAACGATCTAATACCGCGAAACAGAATCTGTCAGATACTTAATTATGGGACAATATTGACTTGAAAACAACAGAACGTTTAGTTATATAAAGGGAGTTAGTAAATAAGTAAGAAATATACTTAAAGTGTAATAGGTCCAATTAAACTGGATTTATATACCCCCATGTGCTTGTGGTAACTGTAAAAAGATGGATGGATTATGTGTAAGATAGCATGGCTAGAATGGAAGTGAATACAGATAAGACGGCTGTTAGAAGAGAATGAAAGAGAAAGATATATTGCGGTAACCCCAAACGATATGGCATGGGGCCCTAAACAGGCGGGTAACTTTTAAAGGTTTTCTATTGATTATGTCATCATTATGACGAGACCGCTGGTAGTGGTAGTGGTTAGTATACCTGACTGCTACGCTAGAGGTCGCGGGTTCGATTCCCGCCAGGGCAAACATTTATGTGACAAATATGTTTGCCTTGCGTTTGGGTGTTTGGTATGTATTATAAGTATGTATTTACAAAAAAAAAAAAAAAAGTATTATATCAGCTGCTGGTTCCCACAGTACGAGCTTTGCTTAGTTTGGGGCCAGATGGCGCTGTGTGATAATGTCTAAGCATTGTTATTATTATTATTATATAGAAATCATTTGAATGCAAAATTTAAAACACTATCAGCACACCTATAAGCGAGAAACGAGCTTATACGAGTACCCAGTAGTATTTACTGACACAGCTTTATTTAAGCTCTCCGTTATTCTAGATTGACCTAATAAAAATAGTGGGCGTTTCAATTCATTTATTTATACTTTATTTAAAAAGAGCACGGTAACGCCATGTTTTATATCAATGTTTGATGTATTTATCTAGCATACAGGTAATATATTAATGTGTGTGTCTATTGAGGGGCTGAATTGAACGTTCATAGTAGGACTTTTATGAGGTATAAAATACATTTATGCTTATTTTTCGTGATCAGTCAAGTCGCAGTTACATTTGTCAAACAATCACGACGCCTTTCATTTTACTTAATTAAAAGTAATTATACGATTTGCTCCTTATTCATAATTGTATCATACTTAATTGGCAAAATATAACAAAGTGGTTCAATATTTAAATTCTTTAAAAAAATAACGATGAACACCGCTTCATTTCACAAATCCCAGTTAAATCAGTATAACCACACTTGTTTATTTATTTGAAATACTTCTACATTTATAACCATGTTTTATATAAAGCGAATTTTATCAGATGAGATGTAAAGAGCTTGCATTACAGTGTCTTTTATATGAAGAAATTATAATATAATTAGTACTCAAACTATCAGGTGTTATTTTTAATACAGTTTTATTCAAAGACGTCACCTTTGTTTTTCTTGTTATTACGAAAGTTATTCCTTGCCTATTTATCGAACCAAGTAACAATAGTGCGGCCGCAAACATTTGTATAGGGTGTTCAAATGACGTTATGCTGGCCTTGTCAAGTTCTTGGCACATAAGCTACACAATACGGCGCCATCTTTAAAATACATCACGAGGAAAATAGACGAAACGAACTAACTTTATTTTTCGACTGACAAACATTTATCAAATGGGAACATGTCAATTATATGCATATTAAGTCGTTACCATGAACCTTGCGTATACGTTACAAAGTAGTGAAATCGGTTTTATTTTTGATTTGTTTGTTTATATATTTGTATGGCTGTATTTCCGGACTTTGACTTTTTAGGGTGGGCAACGCGCGAGTGATACCCCTGGTGTTGCAAGCGTCCATAGGCTGCGGTAACCGCTTACCATAAGGCGGGCCGTATGCTTGTTTGCCACATTAGTGGTATTAAAAGTGGTACTATATCAGAGTTATTAAAAATAAACTATATTTTACCCTAGGATAAAACTGGTCTAAAGTTTTAAATTAATTATATTGCAATAAAAAAATACTTCTTAAATTATTGTGATGCTATATTTTCCAATAACGCTGCAAATATTATAAGCAGCTTAAAATCAGTATGTATATGATAATACTATGCGGTAATATAATTATAATTAATGCCGAAATAGCATACAACGTGTCGGTCATCATGAGCCCTAGTTATGTCGGAAAATCCAAACAACGGACCAGATTATTTAGTCTGGTACAGTCAACGAGGAAAATAACCGTATTAACTATAGATGAATCTAGGGAAATTTACTCTATGTAAAGACAGAAAAACTATAGATTGTAACGTTTGACGATCTGCACAAG
This sequence comes from Falcaria lacertinaria, assembly GCA_951449985.1. Classification (NCBI taxonomy): domain Eukaryota; kingdom Metazoa; phylum Arthropoda; class Insecta; order Lepidoptera; family Drepanidae; genus Falcaria; species Falcaria lacertinaria. The sequence continues at coordinate 6,986,000 of OX602115.1, read as the reverse complement.
ACATAATTTAGAAATGGTATGCGTAATGTGATTTCCCAAAAATATGAGCCGCGCGCCTTTACCGTACCGTATCTTTACCTTACAGAAGATGGCAGTCAATTTGGACTAATCTAAAGCCTCTTAATAAATTCAGACTAAAACAAACACAAGTCTGTTGTAATATTATGTTTTGCGGTGAATAAAGCCAGAGCTTCTCGACTAAGCGCTGTACTGACAGTAAATAAGATCATGTTCTGCTAGCACACTGATTCTTCTCAACGATAAGGTTGGCTTTATAATGATACCAAACGTGACGAATTACTATCAGGTAATCAGACTCATGAACCTTATTATAAACAAAAAACATTATTTACTGAACTATATTATGCTTACTTGATTTGGTGAGGAAATTAATGATGAAAACAGGTTTTATTATGATAAAACCTGTTTTCATCATTAATTTCCTCACCTAATCGCACTCGCTAAAGCATAAAGGCTTTTATAGTTATTATGTATGTATCAATGAAACTATCTGCATATGCCACACATAATTAATCATGCATTTGACAAACTGAACACACGGATATTGATCGATCAGCCAACTGATGTGAATGTGGGACGTGTCTGGGAAATTACACTGAGGATATATAAGCAAATGAAATAAACGTAGGTACCCTATTATATGTCTATAGTAATACTACAAATTGCAGATAAGACAGCATATGGTAGATAATGGATGGAGCTACTGAAATGCTACTAAAATGTAAGCCAATTCCTAATACTTAATCATACTTCAACATACTTTATTTAAGTAGGTAATTCAAAAATGTATAAATTTTTAGACAAAAAAATGTAGTGAACGCCAACCATTATAATGATTAAAAATACAGTAAGTTGTTAGAACTAGGTGTTAAAATGAAGTGGTTTTACCAAAAACCCCTACTTAGTGGATGCCTACGTCATAAAAAGTACATACTGTCAAAATATATTAAGTCTCTTACCCCAGCCAGTATATGCTGTGCGATGATATGTCATGCAGTCAGTCAGTCAGTCAGTCAGTCAGTCAGTCAGTCAGTTTCTTCTTTTTTATATACAGATTACTAATCTATTTTATTGAACACCCCAAACTACGCGTGACTGTACCCAAACCTAGTTATACAGCCAATTGAGCAACAAACAACACAAAAGGCGAGCTTATCTCTGCGGCAGATTTAATGCGCAGAACTATATAAACTGTTGGTATAATCAACATAACCATCCGCAGACCTAAACAAATAATATTATAGCGACGGATATATTTTCATCGTTTATTTATGGAATGTTTACGGCTGTTTTCCCCTTAGGCGTGGCTATTTATAATTCTTTGGTTTCCGACCGAACCATCAGTCAATAAGTTAGGTGAATTTCTGATATTCTGTGCTAAGGACCTCTCTCTGTGCCAAGTCACCGAGAAAATAAAATATGTGGCGAAGGCTCGCGCATCTAGGTGTTCGTAATTTCAAAAGGCTGTTTTTTTTACATGATAATTAAATCTGGACTGAGACCCTCATTTCAAAAGTGTTTATTTTATTCTGCTCGGTACTCTAAATAAATACTGGAAAAAAAGTAGACTATATTCTATAATGAAACCTTTATTTAATATCTCATGAACTAACAAAGTATACAGAGAGGGTCATTTGACTGATGCTCCAATGAAATTCAGACCTAGTAGAGATTACATTACGTATTTACCGTCGGAATACCGATGTAATGATCCATATTAAACCTAAGTTCTTACATTCTGGATAATTTTATCACAATTGTGTGGCATTTGTTGGGGTTATATAATGAAAGGATACTGAGGTAAGTACTGACATTATGTCCGTAAAAATGGTGGTAAAATGTATATGTATTTCACTCCGTATTTATTATAATTACAAATTGTTTGATAGAATGATTTGATTGTGGCCGGTTATTTGACACTTCGTATTTGTGTCACTATACTGACTATGTATCCCTCAACGCTTTGTATGTAATGTTTACAAAAAAATGCATAAATTATACAATACCTTCTTAGATGATAATTTAAAGGGAAAAACATTACGGGCATAATATCAACACAATAATTCCTAAAATACAGTAGTAAATATTTGAGCGAGTTATCGGGAATTGCGCAGACGAGTTTGGCTCTCTGACAAAATTGCATATTCTTGTTAGACGTCGATTGGCGTAACTGCCCTTCGACGTATTAATAACAATATAAACCTTTCGTAGTCCATTGTTATATAGATACGGTTAATATTCTCCTCATTTCTTTAACTTGGGGATGGTTTTTTGTGTACTTTGCTCTCTCAGTACAATTACAAACGGAAAATCTTAAAGTTTGAAGGAAGTAAGTTCCGAGAAATAAATTCATACGACTTTTCAAATGTACTTAAGGACCTGTGCGTTGAAACTTAAAAAATATTAAAATTCAAAGTGGTTTTCTTGACTTAAAACTTACTTAAGTCATTTAAGTTAAGAAGTGTTTCCTTTCTGTGCAAGGAAGTCGTGTCTTTTAGAAACAGGACGAGAAAAACTAAAAGTTTGCTGGTCTTTTGTCCAGTTTAGTAACAGAAGTGACAATGATGAAGTTAATATGGTGACGTAATTTCACCACGCTAAGAGAACACGACAGTAAATCATGTTGATAATAACACTTCGTCGGCAGTATATTTGTACTCACTATGAAAAGCCGACGACTCATTATGATGATAATAATAAAAATTGATATAGTAAATATAGCCTACCACACATTTAGTGTGAAATATAATGGTCATTAATGAGGGATGCGACACCCGTTATTACAGTGTTCTAAATATGACGTAGCTTTTCATCATGAAAACACAATAAATAATATGAATGGTTAATTTTCTATCTGCACTTATCATTTTATATTGGTACCTATTCATATTTGATACATTTAAAGGTATCAAAGTATCATCATCTCTAATTTATACTAAGCTTTGAAGTGAGTATTAATAACTATCCTTCTCGCCAAAGGCAGTGCAAATTGCTATCTGGCTAATTGCATAAGCCTGCAGATTGCAATTAAAACGCTGTTCGAGAACTATTTCAGTATTTTGAGGTTTATAGCTCGCTTTCATAGTACAACATTAATAATTGTGGTTTCTCTCCGGACCAACTATTTTAAATTGGGGCCATGAAGATTTCAATACTGACCAAATTTATATAGAGGAACATTTTAAACTAATATTTGGCCCAAAGGATAAGCATTGCAATTCAGAGTGGCAATGCCGCCAGCCTTCTTGGCACACTTCCCCGTGACAGTGGTTCGGGACATTTATTTTACGTTTAGGTTAGTTTTGTACTCCTTAGTTTAGTTTATTTTAAGTTTTTAATTTAAGTTTATGTAGAGTTGAAAATCAATAAAGAACGCTAAATATTTTAAGCTTAAGAAACAGAAAAGTTTTATAAATCAATATTTTACGAAAAAAATGGAATAGGCACGTTGTAACTCGTTATCATAATAAAGTAATTCTTCACTTAATTGACTCGGAGTGAGTTATGCAAGCTTACTCACATAAAAGTAGCGAAAACCTATTTAAATAGGAAAGACGTTAGCACCTGATTCTCTATATTGTCAGTATTCACACATGTAATGTCTTCTCAATCTACACTAATATTATAAAGAGGAAAGATTTGTATTTTTGTATGTAACGAATAAACTCAAAAAGTACTGGACCGATTTCAAAAATTCTTTCACCGTTAGAAAGCTACATTTTCACTGAGTAACGTAGGCTATATATTATACTAGCTACCCGCCCCAGCTTCGCTCGGGTCGACAAAATATTTGATAAATGTCTATAGGCTCCGAACTACTGGACCGATTTCAAAAATTCTTTCACCATTAGAAAGCTAAACTATCACTGAGTAACATAGGCTAGCTGCCCGCCCCGGCTTTGCACGGGTAGACAAAATATTTGATCTAAATATCTACCCGTGCGAAGCCGGGGCGGGCCGCTAGTAACTTATAGAAGCATTACACAAATTTGGTTACATACCATTAATTAACAATGGTTCGATCGCTAAGTGTGTAAAACATACCTACATATACATACATATGGTATGCTTACAGTTAGTATCACCTGGGTCCGTATTCTGTATGAAAATTTCAAGTCATAGCGATTGAAATGCGATATTGAAATTTTTAAAGAGAATAGGGAGGCAGATGTGTATAAAGTTGAATTGTATGTTATATTAATAAGTGCTGTATGTTATCATACTAATAATGCGGCAAGCCCGATAGTTAGTTAAGAGCCTATACTTTGAAGCTACTAATAGTAACAGTAGCGGTACTACGTATTACCTCAGAGTAGATAATATGGTACTACCAAATAAATAATAAGAAACCACGCAATTCGCCTGTTTAAGAGGCTTAAATCTAAACGGTAGTGTAAACTTTCCGCAACACTGGCTCGTATGCTGGGCATTTGATGCGGAAACTAAGTTAGTCCGGCGTTACAAATGACGGCGTTGAAATAGTTTAGCTGCCACAGATTAATTAAGGTTTTGCATAATGTTTCAAGATTATTATTATTGCTATATTATTCCTACAAACATCATATTATGAAGTATTTCAACCGCAAAATTATAAGGAGCAAAACTGTAATGCAGAAGCGAAGCTCATAAAAAACAGCTTTACTTACTGATCCTGAAAATGTTAGATTTCGAACAATCTGCAGTAGAAAAGCCTTTTAATATACTTGGATATCATTCGGTTTCCTACTCAATGTGTCCAACTAGGTAGGTACAGTAAGGCATGTTGTGTTTGGAAATCTAATCTTAGTTCTTGGAACGTGGTTCTCCAATTTGGTGCTATTCCAAGTTTACTTACTTCAGATCACATGCATGTGTCATATGATTCAATCAGTATGAAACAGTGACTCTTCTTTTCTTCTAACTAGAAACATTACACTTTCGGGCACTATTAGACAACCTGTACATGTACAGGGCATGTATGCATATTCAAGTCATATGAAGGATAGTTTTATTTTATTGATTATTTAGGAGTATAATATTATTTTCAGTATTTGTACATTATATTATTTTATGTATTTGTTTCCTTTTTTTTTAACCACTAGGGTGGCAAACAAGCATACGGCCCACCTGGATGGTAAGCGGTCACCGTAGCCTATGGACACTTGCAACACCAGGGGAATAATTCGCGCGTTGCCGACCCTTAAAAGTTTCTTACTTATTTTCCATAAAGTGTAAAGATAGGTCGTGCATCAAAAGTATCTATAAACGTATCTACGCAAGGAACTAGACAGCCGAATTAACAAATGACGTCTACACTAATATTATAACGAGGAAAGATGTGATTGTTTATATTGAATAGGCTACGAAACTCCAGTAGTTTCGGTTCAAAAATTCTCCGATTTTAAACATTCTTGCCGTTAGAAAGCTACATTATCACAGAGTAACTTAGGCTATATATTATATTGATATACGAGCGAATTCACGGGGAAAACAGCTAGTTTATGATAAATCTGATTCAGTATTCAGCTCAAAGTGTAATCAGCACAAAAGCCTGACGTCATGATGACTCTGTCTTTGAACTAATCAGCGAGGTCATTGTCATGCAGCTGGACTAATTAGAGTGGCAATAGCACATGTATACCGAACATTCTGTAATTTCAATGAAACTTTTTACACACATTAAAATTCCCTGGCCGATGACCTTTTTGTCGCGTTTAATTAACAACAAGAGCTCAATGAAGCCCAAGTCTCGTACTGAAACAACACTCGAGGGTTACCTTAATTATCGTCCCTTTAAAAACAAATTTACTTAAGGCACTTTGTATTTAAAACATGCTTATAAGGAGGGAATGAAAATATCATATAAGTTGACCCTTGGGCCTTGCCGGTTATTATCAACCATGCACTTATGTCCTGTGTATACTTCAAGAACTTATCTTGAGGATGGGTTCCTCAAGTACCTACCTATTGATTCTTATATATTGTTTCCTTTACTCATTCGTAAATTATTGATATCTTTTGTGCCAGGAAAAGTCGTTAACGAGTATCAGATAGGGGTTAAGGAATAGAGTAACGGCAGTACAGATCCCGGTACATCAATAGGGAACTAGATTTATGGGCTATTTAGATGGCATCGCTGAGTTACTGAGTGCTGGAACGAAACGATCAATAGCTACTTCATCATTACGGCTTACGTCATAAGATATTCCTCGAAAGACGAGTAATAATCCGGAAAATACACAGGATTGGTCTCTAGGTTGCACTTTAAGAGCGACGAGAGGCGCTTGGGGTGAATGTGGATTTGAAAACATACATTGATACGTCACATAAATTTGAGTTTGTATAACTCTTGCAATATAACGTACTAAGCTTGATCAATGGCGTCTTATTTTTAATTGTTGATAAATGCTTCTCAATTCGTTTTGATCTCATATTTTTCATTAAAATGAACGTGTACTGACTAAAATATTCAGCACTACTACGTATGATCAATTAATATCTGGCTCAAATTGTTTGTAACGCAGTATAGCTTGAGCGCCTTTTTTGTTTCGCTCTATGATATCCAGTCTATTGTTAACGAACAATGCTGCGCTTTCGAATAAGTACTGAATTTCCATTCAATAACTCTTCGATCCTACTGTTAACGGTTTTGCGGCAAACATGACCTGACCATTATATTACTTCTGGTCAAATGTTAAAGGTAATTTTGAGGTAGCTTACGTAGTCCGATTTCTAGTCATATTGTTACGTAAGTGAAGTCTGTATAGTCATGATGACACCCAAGATCTAAGGCAGACGGTCTACTTACAGTATATTTTCCCAGGAAATATTTTTTCGGCCCTTTACGATACTGATACCCATTAACAAGTTGGTAATCGATTCCTTAACTAAATTGGACCAGGCCTTTAAACTTTGCTACTGGATTTTTGCGCAAATTTCTCATTTTTTTGCTAACAGTTTGTCGAACTTTGATGTTCCCAGCTGGTGTAATACAGGGTACCTAAATACAAATTGATGTTCCTCGCACCTCGTTTATTAAGTGACAGGGAGTGGTCCCACGCACGACAATGCATACTAATTAACCTGGTCATTGTTGATGTAAGAGTATTGATTGCCGCTTTTGGATGAATGCAAGCGATGGGTAATCAACGTCTCAATTGAAAGCATTGTGGTGATTGGACAGGTACTTTTGTTGATTGCTAATCAATTAATTGCATGTAAGTACGTAATAATTTAAGGTATCATGTCATTTCTATTATTCTAATAAATATCTATAATAAATATCTATAATATTAAAATGAATAGCTAAATGTGTTGCTAAGCTCAAATCTCGAGAGCGGCCGAACCGAATTCGCTAATTATTTTTTTAGGAATTTTCCTCGAAATACGAGGATGGTTCTTACGGAGAAAAAAAAATAAAAGTTGCCTGAAAAAGACTAATATCAGATAAATGTCTACCCGTGCGAAGCCGGGGCGGGTCGCTAGTTACAAATAAAACAGTAACATAGCCCAGACTGAATACGTATATAAATCATAAGACGAGATGTCACATGTATAACACAGGTGATAATTTTCATTGGTCATACTTTATGTACCATTAAAAGATTTGAAATACTACAACGATACTTTCAGACTGGAAAACAAGCATTCGTAATTTTAAGTTTAGTTTAGTTTACTGCTTAACTTGAGGTAGCATTTTTCTTAAAGAAAACGTGAGTGATAAAATATGAGTAATACCCTCGCAAATTATGCAATTCATCGGATATTTATCAAAAGATCAACCGCCTCCACCGCCTGTTTCTCCCTGTGAGTCCATTAAATTTATTAAACAACCATTACATCAGCCGTTTGCCTCTCGAAAATTATTAATATACGAGCCTCTATGGTAATTTTGACCATACCTTACTTGTTTTATATGTTTACGAAAAATATTTACACGCAAAAACGTGTAATTAAACACACGTGTATGTACTAAGTTAGTTCTTGGAATACGTATTATTAAATTAAATACATGTATACCATATCACCTCGAGACGATTACTAGAGGATAATTTCACTCTTGATTTGCACATGTCTTTTGCATCTGTATTTATTAATCTCTTCTGTCTGTTCTATTTGGAACTCTTGACCTATTCTATCACTTATTACTTTGGATGTCCCACGGCTTCTTCCACTAACCTTCTTCCACGTTGTTTACCGAACCTCCTCTTCATTGCAAATTTGGTCACCGATCGCCACGTCGTACACTTTTCGATGAAAATGTATCTGAAGTGTATGTACTTTAATCTAATTTCTTTCGACATAGGCACTACATATTCATAGTATTACGTATAATGTATTATTGTAAAATATTTAATCTATACCATTACTTGATTGATCCTGCTAATTCACGGCTTTAATTAATTCTTAAATAGTAAATATCTCAATACGGGCATGGTGTACTAACAGGTTGATTACAGAGTGAGTTTAATCTAGACTTCGTTAGAAGACCTAATACTAATAGTGTTGGTAATTGCGTGCTTCGAGCGATGCCATGATCCGATTACTGCGCTCTTCACTGCATTCTATTAGTAGAACACCTTAAAGCATATTTTTAATACTACTTTAGCGAGCAAGTATACGGCCTGCTTGATGAAAACCGGTCAACGTAACTTGTAGCACCGGAGATATATTTTTGAATTAAAGGAACCAGTATACGCAGAAGTGAGTATTACAGGAAAGACAAAATAATGTGTATTGCGGATAATAAATTATAGACGACCAATTATAATGTGGATTCGAAATGTTCCTACTAGAGATACACTTCTAAAACTATAACTATCTTTAATTTCAAATACTTACCAACTTAAACGCCTTGGATTACACTGCCTGGCCAGTAAGATAAGACTATAATGTTGTAAGATTTAAAAACAAATTGAATTTGGTACTACGCCTGACTCCCGTCAGAAGAAAATGTTTTATATGAATAATATATATTCGTACAGTCCGGGGAGAATAAATTAAGCTAATAAGTAAAATAATAACTTCTTCGTCGTCACCTTGTTATTATCACAGTAGATTTGCTGAAAAATCAAATACCACTTATTTAGACTTTGGACATTGCATCACATATGCTTGTATTATTTGCATACTCACAATAAGTGAATTTGAATCTAATAGAGTGCCTTTCAAAGTTTTCATTCCAACTAAGATACAAATCTTAGTCCCATGTTGCTAGCTCTGAGTCATGGGACTTAACGGATGTCGAAGTTTTTTAGTTTTCCTGCTGCTATTCTTATACGAAGAGGCGAAGTTTTCCCTAAAGACTTCTCTCCAGCCAGCAAAGTTATTTAAAGAGTTCGCTGTGTTTTTCAATGATAGAGAAATGGCGTAGTGGTTCCTAATGAAATTTAAAACAAAATAACCTCATAACTAAAGCTGTGCACACATCGTCTGAAGCCGTAACAATGGAGGTCATTGTTTCTTTAGTACTATGATGATGAAAACGACCATAGTAAATGGTTACCATAGCTAAAGATGAAATGAAATTATCACATTTAATTTGCAAACTGCTACACAAAAAATAGCAGTAAATAGGAATGGGAGAGAGAAAATGAAAGCATACTTATTTAACAAAACATAATGACGGGAAAAAAGATAATAACCTCTTTGATCATATTTTTGGTATCATTTTGTTAGAAATTGTATTAAAAGACCCTTATCAATAAGCAGGTGATCATTTGTCGCCCCTGTTAACGACCTCTGATTGGGACATGTTGGGGAAATATCGTAATTTTATCAGAAGGTACAGTGGTTTTTGTAAAATAAATGATTAAAAAAATATTATGTTCACCACATGGACATGATTTGGAAAATATTTTAAGGCGTCCTAATAGCCTTCCGGGAAGATCATTCTTTTATTTTAATATTTTTTGATATAAATATAATATATAAGCACCTGGGATATCAGTCGCACGTTGCCGACCCTAAAATTGTGAATTTGTTTTGAACTTGAAATATAAGTAAATATTTAAGTAAAATATGAATTTGAATCCGAGCTCATTTCCATAAGAATATTTTCATAAAAAAGGTACCGTCAGTGCTTTATCATAATTAATTTAATATAACAGGTACTGTCATATTTTTATCGTTTTTCTTATTTGAAAAGAATATACCTAATATTATTTTCAAACCGGAATCAATGTCGTGTATATTAAAATTGTTAATTACTGAACAAATTGTTTGCTGTTTTAATCACGCTAACTCTGATGAACAGCCGCAGGTAAATAAACATTTTATAAATTACTTGATAAAATATTTGATTAAAAGCATACCGCTCTCAAAATGTACGATGTTTTCAATAATCTGATAAGAGAAACGTATGTGCTGTAAATATGTTCAGTTCCATTTTGCTGAGATGTAAATTTGAGCCTTTTAATATCTGTCTACATTAACAGAGTTATTTGTTACCTATATTGATTTTAAACACTAGGTTTCGCCTGCAACTACGGTCGTAGGTACAGCGTAAATATAAATTTACAATTTAACTATACAATTTGGAACATCAGTTCCAGAAATTAATTATCCCATGCATAACAAATATCTAATTTAGGTATACTCTTTCGGATAGATAAATAAAAGCACAATAGGTCTAAACTAATATTTCCATTCAAAAATTAAGTTACTGATTTCGGTATTTTATATTTCTTTTGTATCATCTTTTAGAAGCAAAAAGTAAAATGGCGCATAATACTCGCTACCTTCCCCGAAAGGGACTTGGCGTGATAATGTGTTCCCATATATGTATGATGAATTTTGAACTGCTATAAATAAAATTGTATAATAATTTGACTGTTTGTAGTAATTATATATTTTAGACCACTTCATTAGCATTATCTAACAAATATTAGGTCCTTACATATGAAATTGGCGTTTTGTATGGGAGGAACAAAAAGTCGAATATTTTTTAATATAATATATTTAATTAATCAAAGTATGAACCATTATTTTCTATGCACTTTTGCCATCTCATAGGTAGTTCATTGATCCCTTTACTAAAAAAAACAGTCGGACGGGAATCAATAAAATCTTTGAAGGCGATTTGGACTGCCCCATCGGAGTTGAATTTTTTCCCTTGCAAGAAGTTATCCAAATTTCGAAAAAAATTGTAATCTGTTGGAGCAAGGTCCGGGGAGTACGGAGGATGTCTTAGACTTTCCAATTGAAGCTCTTCTAATTTAGTAGCCGTCTGTAGCGCAGTGTGTGGTCTAGCGTTGTCGTGAAGCAGCAGTGGCGTGGAGCGATTGACCAGCCTAGGTTGTTTAGCCGCTAGCTTTTCCATCATGGTTTGCAATTCCTGACAATAGACATCAGCCGTAATAGTCTGGCCAGATTTGAAAAAACTGTAATGAACAATACCGGCACTAGTCCACCAAACGCTTACAAGTAACTTTTTTGGGGTTAATTTTCGCTTGGGGCAGGATTTGGCTGGCTGGCCAGGATCTAACCATTGCGCTGAGCGCTTCCGATTATCGTAAAGAACCCATTTTTCATCACAGGTAATGATTCGGTTTAAAATACCTTCATTATTGTGCCGGTTTAGTAATGTAACGCAGCAGTCGACGCGCGTTTGCCGGTTTGTTTCAGTCAATTCGTGAGGTAGCCACCTTTCAAGCTTTTTAATCTTCCCAATTTGCTTCAAGTGAATTAAAACAGTTTTATCACTAACATTGCAGCCTGCAGCTAACTCGGACGTGGTTTGCGATGGATCCGCTTCCACAATAGCCTTCAACTCTTCATTATCAACTTGAGTCTCAGGCCGTCCACGGGGCTTGTTCTGCAGGTCGAAATTTCCAGAACGAAAACGTTGGAACCAAAAACGAACTGTGTTTTCTTTTGCAACACGACCGCCATACACATCATTCACCCTTCGAGTTGTTTCCGCAGCACTAGTGCCACGGCGGAACTCGTACTCGTAAATAATGCGATATTTAAGGTTTTCCATTTTGTAAAATGAGTGACGCAAACAGAAAAAAACAGAAGAAAAAAAACAAATGAATGACGATCATCGAAGCACAAATACATGAGTCTATAGCTGTACAAATTTGAATTTGGAATTCCTTACCAAAGAGGAGAAATTCGTGATTAAAGTGGCCAGTACGAAAAACGCCAATTTCATATGTAAGGACCTAATATACAAACATAACCCTAAGGATATATTAAAAATGTGTGTATCTCTATAACAATTTACCTGACAGAGCCGAATGGTAACACGGCTTAAAGCTGTCACAACCAATTGTATTATTGTTAAACATGAAATATAGGTTCTAAAATGCGAAAGGTTTTTAGAATTTAGCTGTAAATTTTTTAATCTAAAAGACTTTCACATTTTATCACAAACCTACCATGGTGACTGAGTCCAATGAAGAATAGGTTAGTATAAAGTATGCGGAAAATACACAGCTTGAGCTACCAAAAAAAACCGGCCAAGTGGAGGTTTCCGTTCAAACTTGTAGGTATATGGTATCAAACTTATATACGTTCTACATATACACTTTCGCCTATCGAACTTCGATTTTTTAGTACTTAGTATAAGTATAGACAGTAATTTTATTGTGGTGTGTGGACTGTGGATTAACTGCATGCATTACAATGCAACTATCCTAAAAGGGTTGTTTTTTTCCTTTTGAGGTACGGAACCCTAAAACCGAAATCAAAGAGTAATAATTAAATATTGCTCAATATGTACTTAGTGACATAAAATCATCATAATATAATTAGTAAGTAAAGCAAAAAAATTGCACCCCAATTTACGAAAATTGCGCGGAATGAGGAAGAAGGGAGTGAATATAACGAATCCCATCAAAACATGAATGTAAAATGAGAGCCAAGATGAATGTTGTGATATGTGCTTTGGTTGTTGACTTTAACAAAAAAAGAAGTGAGATCTAAATGGGTGCCAAGTTCAATGTTCACCACTCCTGAAATTTATTCATAACAATATACCTTAGGATAATATATTGAAGCCTAAGGTCTGACTTGGCTAGTTCTAATATACGAATTATATAATAGCCTTTGCAAGTTCTAAAGCTGATGGGAATGGTGGGCGAACTTTTGATCACTAGACGATCGCTAGTATAAACTAGATACCGATAACATTTTTGTTAACCTGGCTACCAAAAACTGTTGTTTTTATTAAATTATTAATCGTAAATAAGCTACGCATTTTCTGTTTCATTTTAATTTTGTCGAAGAATGTATTTACTGGGGGCTTTATCTCATAACATCAGCGGTTTAGATAAGGGATGAATAGGGCTACTTACTTGATGTTGCTTTGAGATGCTAGGTAAATTTGTTATTCGTCCCAAAATTTAACTTCTTCTCTGATAACAATCTTATAGAATTAAATTACATGGATCTTATAGTTACTTAATTATTTAAATTATATACCTATGTACCTTCTTAGCGTAATTCTTCTTATCCCATCAAAATATAAATGTGAAATGAGAGCCAAGTTGAATGTTATGATACCTACGTAACTTCTTAGCGTTTCAATTCTTCTTATTTGTTACTATTTTCCTTCAGAGTAATGTATAAACACCCTTACTTTCCTGCTACGCGATTCTTTATGGTGTTTGTTGACTGGCTCTATATTTATCTCGAATCAAAAATATACAATTATGATGTTAAACTTCCCTCGAAATAACTGACTATAATATTTTGAGATCGTTTATTGATAAAATCCATATAAATGTATATTTTTGTTCGCCTTATTTCGAAGTTCCCACCGTGTTGTGGTTTCGTTAGTCTAAACTTAGTTTTTACTTGCAACTTTCCTCCTTGTTCCCTTGGGGCACTGTTACCTGTTCAGTCTTAACAAAAACTTGCTCTTGCTTGATGCTCCTCTATTCATGAGTATTTTATAACAGGGAAGAAAACTTATAATTAAACCAATTAGGTGCAGTCAATTATATTAAAAGATTAAAAAAAGATGCTGCTCACAATAAATGGGTTGGTAGCTTCTTGACACATAGTTTAATAAGTTCCATATAATATTGAAAGATTATTTGTTTACAACATCACGCATGCTCACCATGTACGTATAGTGGGGTAACTGGAAACTTGTCTTCTTGAAAAACGGACCGACTTGCTTAAGACGTAACACCTTTAAGGATATAATTCCTTGCGTACATTAATTTCAATTATTATTCAAGTCCGTAAATTAACCCGGTGATGTAACGTAAAATCCCTTAAAATGCGAATCAACGCCATTACTTAGTGTTAGTAACGGCCCAGTGCCACATATCACATCGTGGCGCTAATTTATGGGTGCCATTCATTGCTGCGTCAGTATAGCGGTTGATGCTACCTCGGTTATTCGAGTGACAATGTGAATATAACATGATATATTCCCTCCTATATACTTTTCAGTGTAGAAGATAGAGCAGAAAGAAATTACATATTATTTTTTCTTAATATGGACCTAGCTGCAGTAACAAGAGACGTTGATCTTGGTCAAAGTTACTTAAATTACTTTGCATACGGAAAAAAATGATAGAGAATATACTGAATTCTCGCTGTGCCTCAATACCATTAAAAGCTGACAGTGCCACTAACCGTTGAAACTTTTTTGGCAATCGGTACCTCGTGTCAGCAATTTACGAATAGTGTAACTGTTTTGATCGTAGTGCCTCATTCCTTCTCATTGAAATATAATATAATATGCCTGTTTCATAATTTGGAACCACCCGATCATAAGTCTCAATAATAAATAACTAAAATATGGGTACTACTTCATCAAAAAAGTTACAGTTGAATGACGGCCATAAGCCAGTAACAAATTAGAAAAAGCAATTGAAATTATCCAACAGTCAATTAATATCCCGCAGTGAGAACTGTGCCCAACAACTTTGCTTGAACTGCAATAGGCTCGTAACTTACCCGCTGCGAAACAAAGCAAAAAACATTGACGTCCAAAAATTGGAATGGTGTCCAACACAGCCGTGAAAATTCTTGGTACATTTTACAAAGTGAAAACATTTCTGTACAATTTTACTCCTACTGGTCGAATAATCAAACGGGTTGCCTTTTAGATTATGTTTTATACAAACATTCAATTGTTAATTTATTATTAAGTTTTTAAAACTCTCTATTGTTGAGAGTGATACAAATATGGACTGAATTATGAACCAGGGGATGAGACCGAAAAGAAAATACTTTGTTCATATTAAATTTAAGATTGTTAACAATGAAAGCGGCTAGCTAGCACGGCACTCCCCATAGCGTATCCTAGGATGGGCAATATTATTTACTATGGGGTATGCAATAGCAAAGAGCCGTGGGGGACCTTGTGGTTGAAGCAACGGCCTGTGATCTGATGGGCCCAGGTTCAAATCCCGGCCTGTACCAGTGAGTTTTTCTAAGCGTAAGTATAGTGATTAATCACACCATGAGCTAAAAAAAAGAGAGGCAGGGCGAATTGAAATCTCCCGTGGGTTTCCCCATTAATATTGGAGCCGCCCGACTGGGGACTGAACCTCCGCCTTACAGAAGACCGCAGTGAAATAACACTACTTTGATATAGTATTGTGTTTCTGTGGTACTTAAGGTTGCCTACGGGGATACGCTAGGCTAGTAGTAATGCTGATTCCTCACCAACAACAGGTTTGGCAACTCGTTACTGATATCCCTGGTATTGCTGCTTACCATCAGATCGTATGCTTGTGTGTCACCTTTGTGATAAAAAAAAAACTTTTGCAGACAGGTCCAATAACACCCAGAATCTGAAGGAACTTTCAATACTATCATGCCCTGAAACCGCAAAGCACATAAGAATTATTGCGCAGAAACTCAGTGAAACAAGTATGTATTTTTATTTTCAATTACTGAATGCTCATACTATTTTTGTTCACTGAAATGAACTTAATATTTCCAAGAAATATTTACATTTGTTTTCCGTTCCTATGATACAAATGCCCTCCGACAACACGGAACTAACTAACCAATCTACGCTAACAAATGAAGATTATGTAAATTAGTCGATTAAGTATGCACGAGCCCGTCCTAAAATATCCACTTGATTAGCAAACGCTTTCCGAATACCTACGGAATAAGTTCTAACTTCTCTTGACGATTAGTTTCGACTTAGTCTCGATAAAATCCCGTAATGGGGCCAGTTTAAAAATGCTGGGTGGGTCTTAAACTGCTACAGAAATGGAGGAAACGAACCATTCCCTAGCTGACTGGAATGAACAAAATAAAGCTGAAATACGTATATTGATTTAAGATACAAGCTCAGAGTAGATAATATACTGCGTACAAACACAAATTTAAATTTCTAAGCTTTCTATTCTGAAAGCTCATGTGCAGATCATGTAAATTTTAAATGGGGGAGTTTGTAAAACGTGAAAGCGATTGTTTTTGGACAGGCTTCACTTACTTTAAGCTATTATTGAAATAATTTGAAGTGAACATCATATTCGGCGTTACCTTTTATTAACGTCAAACACTCGTTGGTAAAAACGCTGCGAGAAAATATTGTTATTCAAAGTGCGGGAACCGAGTATTGTCGCATTGTTGTTCTAACCCACTAAAAAAGGGTACATGCTTGAACATACGTAAACAGTTTGTTGAAAGGTCAACCCTCGACGACAAATACAGCGACACAGAGTTAAAACATGCGTGGGGTTCAGTCTGCCAATTTTCAGGGTTCTAAAAATCTCTAAACCCTTTCGTAATCCTTTCAATAGACTGAAATGTTTTTGAGTCTTTACCGATAAATGTTTGCTGCAAAGTATTTACTCCGCCGCCCTATATTTATAGGGCGGCGGATTTCTGTGTAGATAAGTACTTAACAATGGTATATTTTTATGATTATTTATTATTACATTTATTATTATTACAACGATGAATTCAGCACACCGTCTACAGAGTATTTTAAAAATATATTATCAGTATATTAGATATCATTATTCACAAAAAATATTTAAAATTTCTGTTGATATTTGACAAATATTTTATTTAGTAGGGAGAAAAACCAGAACTAAAATAAAAAAAGTACCAAATTGTTGTCAGGGGGTAAGTGAAAATCTATTTTTTTTAAATAACAATAATTCATTCACTTATATTTTGCATTAAAATAGGTTAATAGTCTTCTAACCTGGTAACTGTGTCTGTTCTATCTGTATCGATGTGAGAACTGAATGGAAGCCAAGTCGGGTCAGGACGGCGACACTGCGTCTCGCCAAGGAATGAAATAGACCACATGAATTCTTTACCAAAATCTAACCTACATCCCGACTTTATCTTTGACTTTGTTTAACTGTTAATTTATTGTAATTGCAATATTTTAAAAGGATTTGAGGATTCCGCTTCAATATTTTTTTCCATTGGCGTATATTTTGTAGGCCTTTATACAAAGTCCACTCAAAAAAGTAAATTATAATCACTAAAATACACACTTAAGATCACTATAACAAAATTTAAGAGACGTAGTAGGTATGTTTTTTTTTGCAGGTTTATTATCTGCAGGCTACGCAGTTAGGTTGGTGATAAACATAAAATGCTGAGCTGTGCTGAAATGAATCTTACTGGCCTCTGAAACTGGTCGGAGTTATCTGAAATCCCTTAATCCGTATCGCTATAAAATTCGCACAGAACGAATAATTTCAAGTGCTTACTCGTAAAACCAAGACCAGATTAATTAAGACTTTCGAGCGTCTTTAAGATTAAGTACCCACTCCCAAATTACTAATATTGAGATAAAGTCTATGGTACAATTTTCCCATCTATTGGTGCCTATAAATATATAATTCTCAGATGCATAGTTTTGTAATACTTTATTTACACAAAACAGATTAAACTATTTACAAAAACATATCTTAGTTTTGTCGAATTAACACTAGTAGTTAAGATATAAAGATATAAAATTTTTGGGTTATAATAAATATTGAGAGACACGGTAACTTTTTTTAAATTTACTTATACCTTTGTCACGAGAATATGCGTTTGCTTCGGTATTATCAAATCCTGTATCAATTATACGTATTTCTCGAAGTGCAACAAATCTTATTCTTATAATATATTAAATGCGATATTTATTTATGCGCAATTCAATCTCGATAAAGCTACGCCAAGATAGCCAAGAGGATTCATATATTCAGAGTTGTAGTATGGGAATTGTTGGGCAAGTTTTGTCTAAAAACATCCGGGGTTGAAAGAAAACACGGGCACAGCATGTAATCTATCCACAAATATATCACAATTTACTTGTTTATTTGTATATTTAGTAATAAGTACCTGCATAATACATACCTTATGAGTAAATGTTCAGAAAGTTACGTAAACTAATCATGTTTATGATAATTAGTTAGAACTTAAACTAAACCCGAGAAGTAACGCAACACAACAAAGCTAATGAATAATCAAATAACATCCGACAGAAATTGCTGAATGCCAATCCGTTGTGAGATAATGAGTCAGAACTGTCCCAGTAATGGCTAATGCAGTATTCAATTCACCGTCAGTACAAAACGTAGCTAATGATTCATCTACATTAGTGCTGGAGTTACGTTAATGGATACAGTTTGATAAATTGAAACTTAGCAAACTACGATGGTATTTAGATTAGCTCTCCCTACCTATCACTCTCTGCCCTTTGTAATATTAGTAAGCATGAAAGCCTTATAGACCGATAGATACATCAGTTGTTAATGCATCGAAAAAGTCTACATAAAGATTGTGTACTTAATGTTTTATCACTATGTCCTCCTATATTATCAAAGATAATAAGTTACCAATGGAAAAAATAATAACTACATTGGGTTTCAGATAATACATAATATCTTCCGGTAAGGCGTGGAATGAAATACTTGTACATCTCAAAACGAGTCAAACCTCCAGTTGCATCGTATTTTACTAGAGTTACAAGATTTTGGACCACTTGAGATGGATTATACCTACATTTATATGACAATTCAATGATCAGACAATTTCATTCACCTAAGCTGAAGTATGTCTAATTTAAGGAACTTCAATTTGTATACCGTCAAGTTTATGCGGTGGACCACAAAACTGTACACCTAATAAATAAATTAATATGTAAATACTGAGAAAGGTAATCAAATAAGTACTAAATGTATTTTGCAGGTAGAATTTTGTAAATTTTACCTACAAAATACTTATCACACAACTGATTGCCCGTATACGATGTTCTATGTCACGATAGACATGATGTGTATCATGACAGAATGGCTTTAAAAGCAGTATTTTCATAGGCATCGCAATATTAATTATGTCATGCGGTTTTGTCGCCACCGAGGCAATGAATTAAGGTGCGAGTCCCATTATGCGAGACAGGAAATTTGCACACCCCGCGTTTCGGGTGCGTATTATAATACGTGTACAGACTACCACTAATTTAGTGAACGGCTTTGGTTTTTACTATTACTATATATTTAACTAACTATATTATTAATATTTCCCAATGAAATAATGTTGTTTCACTTATTAAAAGTTATTTGAATATATAAATTAGGAACTACGCATAATTTTAAAGGTGCGATGGCAAATTTCAAAATTTCAAATGTGTGTAACTGCATAGTTAGTGGCATGTAACATGTGACAGGTATAATGCTCGGGAATTAGCAATAGAAAGATATACTTTACTAGATTCCATATCTAATTTTAATCAGATACAGTATACAGACTTTTACTGATGGTCGAATAATGTGGCGTACTGAATTGAAACAGCATGAAACGAGAAATGTTGGTGAAGGTAACAGATGTACCTAGTTATCAACAAAATGTATTTAGCTAAGCCGGCACGCGGAGTTAGTTTTGTGGGCACGGTAGCATCTCATATTAATGAGTAGGTCACGCAAATAACACTGTGTCATGAAAGGTGCTATCACAGAATTGGGGTGAAAATTCGGCCTTGAGGTACCTCGTCTGTTAAAGGGATGGTTTGAACCACATTGTTATAACTTTAACAGCGTGACGTCATGATCTCATATTTGTTTGACAAGGTAGAGAGATACGATATTGATTTTGAATATAAATTTTAACACAACTATGTGAAGTGTAAAGCAAATGCGATGCCAATAACTCCTAATAAATTTAATCGTACCCATTTTAGTTTAACGTATATTGTTTTTATGTATATTTCATATTATGTACGACTACCTACATATCAGATTGTGATTAATATTATGGAGACATTATGATGCTATTTGAATTCCAAGTAACGCAGACGAAATAAATAATTTTGTAAAAGTCTTAAAAAAGACGGTCGTCGTAAATTCTCCGGTTGTAAAGTATCTTGTAACGATTTATCCGGGACTCTTCTGAGAATTATAATTGGTAAAATGTGGACAGTGCCCGGTTTATATGCGATACATTTTCATTTTATTTTTATGATTGGCGCTTTGTGTTTTGTTGTTTTGGTTATCTTGCTTTCGAGGTGAAAACGTAGCTTTACGAGAAACAAAAGTACCCAATAAATCAAGTTTGTCTAAGGTCAAATTCGGATTCTATAACTAGTGGACCTATAGTAGATACACTATAAACTCCATCTAACTTAATTAGATATGGAACTATTTATCCCATAACACCATTAATTTCAGCCATATTTATAGCATGTGTTTCCAGCTTTCTTTAATACGTTTTGATGCCAAATGTACCTATTTCCTGCTGCTGAACAATTCACTGAAATTATAAACCCATTATTCCATACGGACCAAGATGCAAAACAGCAAAAATCGAAGTCCTAAAATACACTTTTCATATTATCACAAATAATCATGAAAGAGAATCACACACTCAGACCATTTTCATTTATGGCAACAGTGAAAGGTTATACATTCCAATATTCATTACTATGTTACCTTTATCATACTTGTGTACTCGAATATAGCGTTATTGTTCTCTTTGTATGATACAGTTGTTAGCAATAAATGGAAAACAACCAATATACAAGTTCAACGAACAAACAAGTCCCTATTCTTCAATTTACGAGTGCCTTCTGCCTATCCTGTACATATTACCCTCTACTTCACATTGAAAATAACATTCTCCATATGAGCAAGAGAAACATTTATGTCCATTTATAATTCATGTCACGAGGTCTGGTGCTCTGTTTCAATAATAATTGTACATTCTTTTATGGTTAAAATAGAGCAATCAGAGTCAATATTGCAGCTGCAGTTAATGAAAATGGAACAAAGGTAATTTAGTTCGTACTTTTTATTTTAAACAAATGGACTGAATGTGCAAATGTATTTTCATTAGTCACGTGACACCTATGTTTCTATCGGTATATCGGTGGTGGTGTGGTTGTTTAGAAACTAATACTTTACTCTCCCCACATGGGTTGCCGGTTCGATTCAAGCACGGAATTAAAAATAACAATAATAATTTGCTATAAAATTAATGCCAGTCAGATAGTGTAACAATTTTTAAAATCGGTAAAATCAGGAGATCCGAAGGAACAAAAATTTCCTTTTCATAATATTTCTATTAGATATATGGTTTATTCGGAATATAAGAGCCTTCCTAAGTACGAACATATGACCATCCAATTTTAGCACAGGAAGGAAAGGAGGATTTTGTTAGAGTAATTTATCGTCCCACCTGTAGCCAGGTTCCGTAGAATAATGCCGAGCTTTAATAACTAATCGCTTGTGAAATTAATACGAAAACTTTGATGAATTTTGCCAAGTATTTAGATATTATGGAATTATTTCAGACACCTTTCTATTTAGAATTATGCTTTCAAACACTAACTTTTCTAAGCTCAGACTAAACTGAAACCTAAACTACTAGTTAGAGAGCTTGGGTAAAATAATAATGGATTTGTTTGAGAAGAAAATTGATATAATAACGTTGCATCAATGCAAGAGAGTTTCGTATGAATGTGGATGGGTATTAAGCGTAAGAAGAGATAGATGGACTGTGTAAGATATGATATGGCTAAAATTTAAATGAGCTCGAGGATAACAGCTGAAAGGGCGCTCCCTTTCAGCCGTTTCCTCCTCTCTATCGCTAGAGAGGAGAAAACATTATTGCAACAACCACAAATGAGTTAAGGTGAGTTTTATCGTTGCAGCAAACCTGATAATTAGATCTAGGTACATTTGAACCAAACGCTTCAATCAGTCTTATTTGAATTATGATTTCCTTTGGCTCAAGAACATTTTTAAACCACTAGACCAACTGGTTTAAAAAAGCAAGGCAATGAATTGACAAATCGGGTAGCGACCCGTACATCTCAGGATCAGGAATTACCCCTGCACCCACTGCATCAAGGCTTACTATGTATTGACGTAGAAACACGGAGTTTCGCTATATATACAGTAGTGTCTAATACATAGTAAACCTATTGATGAATCTAAAGCCACAGATAAGTCAGTTGAAAGATCAGCTAGTTTTCCGACTGAAACTCTGTGTAAAGAACTTCATTTTAATTTAATAATTTTGGTAACTTTGCAGAAACACTTTAAGATGGTGATATTCTTCTGAATCCATTATTACTTAATCCAATTTCCAAAGAATAATCGATACCGCGTAGTAAAATAAAAAAATATCATAGAAAATTTACTAAAACAGATATATTAGTGTCGGCAACGCGCATTTGATACCCTGGTGTTGCACGCGTCCATATGCTACGGTAACAGCTTACCATCAGGCGGGCCGTATACTTGTTTGGCACCTTAGTGGTATATTATGTGTAAATAGGTACAAATAATTAGCATTTATTTTCTCACTAAAAATTTCAATTTAAAGAAATATTTTGTAGCTTTTTTATAAAATTAGAAATTTGGGTATATTCTCATTTTCGTTTACATAATTATATGAAACACGTCTTGGTTTTTCCCTCTCATACAGAAATAAAAATTATTATTCTATCAATGATAAGAGATAAAATTCATTGCACTTAAGTTCATACGCATATTGGAGAATGCCATCCAATTCCCGTCACGACTCGGACAGCCGTATCTGCTATTGAATACCTACTGTAGTTAGACGCCATTTTATTTTATTCGCTCCCGGGAAAAGAATATTTTTACTCTTTGTCGTCGGTAATTGAATTTCGTTCGGAGTAACTACGACGGTTTCGCGGTAAAATAACGGGATTCGCTGCTTTCTCATTGGCGCTTAAGAAAGGAACCTGTTTGAATTTTGAAACTCCATAACTATTAAAAAAATCCTTTCTTTATACCACTAAGGTGGCAAACAAGGATACCGACCGCCTCATGATAAGCGGTTACCGTAGCCTATGGACGTTCGCAACACCAGGGGTATCATTCGCGCGTTGTCAAACCTAAAAAACACTCTTCACACCCTTCTTGAACCTGGTTATAAATGCTCATTTCATTCTGGGTCATGTCAAATAATACAAATATGAATGCTTAGAACCTAACACGTTGGGACTTGGGACCTGAATTATATCAGTTAATCGGGGGTTGGCTTATGTCAAACTATTGCCCTTTAAAAGGCGTTAAAATGAAGAACATTATTTAAGTAAAAACTTGTATACTGAAATGCTTTTGAATTTGTTACAAAATTCTTTATCAGTAGCCAATTATAAGAGTTTTGAAAGCTTGTAACGATATTTCTTTTTCTTTTATATTCAAAATTGGTGATAAAAATAAGCAATTTGCCATTTTTACATAAAATATTATTCAAGATGTACTTAAATTTGTATTAACAGTATGTAGGCAGCAGTGACTTATAAAGAAGAAAAAATATATATTTGTAAAAGTAGTGATATTTTTAGTATCAATCTGAAGTCCCAGTGTTGTGTCCCAATATTTTGTGAATTAAGTGTTTCGGCAGATAGTAATTTACAAATTATGACCGAACCTCATCTTCTACAGATAAACTAGGAAACATACATGTTTCCAGTATTTATAAATTTATTAATGCAGAATAACAATTTAATTTGTTATAAATACGTCAAACGTAAACTTTAACATACTGGTTATCGATATTTAGTTCCGTTTAGTCTCCTATACATAACTCTGTAAGAAAGTGAAAATTTGTTGCGCCATTGGGATGTGTTATCGGTATTTTGATATTTTTATCACCTTAAATCACGTGAAAGTTAAAAGACTCCTAGAAGGAATCGCACAATACACTATACGGCAGTTGAACGTAAATTTGGCACTTCTTTCTATTACACAATTCACGCAGCCAGCTTAAACCTTTCCTTTATTGTCTCTGATCTTTTTTGTCGAATGAACAAGATTTTACTTGAATCACGGACTTCGATAAACGAATATTTATGTTAATGCACAGTTTTCCTCACGACCGCATTGAATCGTGTGCTATTTCGCACCACCGGCACGCAATTTCTCATAGCTTGGTCGTTTGCGTCAAAAACGGAAGTTGTAGGTTCGATTTCACTTAAAATATATGTATATTGCATAAAAATTTATCGCTATGCGAATAAATGTTTACGTTACTGAATATAAGTGGCAAATTATGCACACTTCTTTAAAAAGTTCTATGTATTTACTTATATATTTATGAAGGAAACTGAAATATTGTATCTGAATACAGAACAAATAGAGGTGAAGATACTGTCTAGATTTCATACTGGATCCAGTCTGAAACAAAGAACTCGTTACTCAGAAACCGTGTATAGATTATTTGAAATACAAATATTAAGCAAATGCTATCAGAAAGCCGTCGCGGCAATTCAGAAAATTGCTTTTCTCCTTGTTACCCCCACTTCACACTTCCACGATGTGACAAAATTGAACCATCATTCATATGAGATTTAAAAGGTGCCGAAGCTTTGCATTCGCGGTGACTTCCTTTGTGGTCTATTGGGGTGTGTAGGTATATTGTTGTTTCCGTACTTCAATCAAATAAAGGAAGTATGATTCAAAATATGAAAATGAAAACGTGAAAAAAAGAACCCTAATTTCACATCAAACCATTCACTCATAGGTATATACGATTTATATTATTATATTTTAAAATTCAGAACATTTACACGGGTAAGAATAAACTAACCCAAGAATATCCGTCAGGGGCTGTCATTAAATGAGCTAGTTTTGGAGTTTTATAGTAACGGGAATAATTTGAGACTTTTTTGAGGCTGTCCCTACAGTGAAGATCTTTAGAAGCTAATGATGATACATATTTTTATATACGATGAAATTTAAAATAGTGATGTCAGCCCCCTACGGATATTCTTGGGTTTTTTATTAAGTTTATTGGTAGTTTAATATGGTATTGCTGCTAGCACAGTGAGTCCTCATCAACAACATGGATGGCAACCCGTTAGTGATACCCCTATTGCTAGTGGCTATAAGGCTACGGTGACTGCTTACCATCAGGTGAGCCGTATGCTGGTGTGCTACCTTAGTGGTATAAAAAATATTGGACTAGTATTTTTGGAGAAAAATGGATTTGCACAAACAAACACAAATTCTCTCACCCCAAACGCATATACCGTCTCCGTTCCGTCGTGGGAAATAATAAATAACATAATAATGCTGCTCACGGTTAAGTCGAATAATAAAAATATAAGCAAGACCGTCCGTCACAGCCATTACATTGAAGGGGCGTAGCGGGTCCATTATCTTGGGCTTATGTAAATTTCACCAACAGAACAAATCTACATGGATAAGCTTTCATTCGTAAATAATGATATGACGACAAAGAATCGAACTACATATTACAATGCAATAGCTAAAATGTGTTGACAAATTGAATTCAAACTCAACACTGAAAATGTGTTTATGGAAATCTCAAAAATATAAAACAGTTGTTGTTCTTGTCGCAAGAGGCGATATGTTTATGTTTGTAAAAAAATAAAGTCTATTAATTATCTCTATGGGCTTAGAAAATTCTCACGAGAGACTGTTTACTGAATCGACTGTCAGCACTAAAATGCTGGGTAAAACAAAAGCAAACACAGTTATAAAAATATTACATGCTTGCCGTAGGATAGTATGTATATTTTAAATTTTATGTTGTAATTCATTGAATGCTTGGCAAAGAGTACAAACCTCGTACTTTTTAATTAAAGCATTGGATATATTAACTTGAAAATGATCTACTTTAATTGTCAGAGATGGAAATGGAAAGCGTGATGACTTATGAGGGCTAACCACGGAGTCTATCAACTCTGAGGCACAATGTTCACCAAGGCCCTGGGGCGTCGTGGTGGACCAAAGCTAATGCATTGCCATAATTAGGGTGAGAATGTGCCCAAATGGGAAATGTACTTACGTGCTCTTTGAAGTCTGAGACTCGTACTAAATTTAATTATACTTGTGAACCTTGAAAGGATTCAGAATTCAGTCTCTTGTGAGAAACATTCCCTCTCTGCGGTGTAATTTCCCAGTTTTTTTTTTGCGCTTTATATTTTTAGGATACATCAGATTTTTTAATTTCTCTGTATTACGGTGCTCACCTTCCTATTAGAGAAAATTTTATCAACAACTTGTTTACTGAATATGTCTACGACGTGCTTAAATTTGTATCTGGTATATTAATATTTATCTCGAAATTGGACATGATGTAGGTAGTGCATATCTAAAGTTAATTTTACGCACCAGAGAATGTATTATTTATGTACAGAACAGAAGCTGTAAGAAGCTCGAGATCGCAACATCAATCATCAGTAACGTACTACGTAACAATGTAGGTGACTGTGTTGCTAATATGGCCGTACATACTAGTGAGAAATGCTGAGCGCGAGTGCTGAGTGCCGACTAAACCAACCAATACGACGGAGTTAATAAATCATCCTGACAGGTATTACTTCGCACCTTGAGCGTTAGCGTAATTACGTTCGTCATACCCTTAAATATTCAAAATAAACAGCCCATAATGGAGTGATCTCAATGTTCCAAACAGACACCGAAATGTTGAAATATCAAATTATATTCCGGTCAATATTGGAGACAATGTAATTAAGTTCACTTCAGCATTTGCTTCGTTTGAAATTCAAGACCAAGCCTGTAAATATTTACCCGTTCTATTGTAGTAACTTTGTTTGGAAATCCAATGGATACAATTGGCATAACAGAACCGTTTCGACAAGACAATTTGAGCCTTTCTTGATGAATGAGTAGGTAGCTAACGACAGTGTGCAAATTCTGCAAAATCCATACACAAGTAGTAGCCATAAAAGTATAATAAAAGTTAATCATTAGTTTTAATAACTTTGCCTTCAGCTGCGAAGGAATTTCGGAAAAAATGCGAACTAGTATCCGCAGCTTTAAATTTTAATATAGATTTTTATTTTATACTCTCTCGGATTCTCTTGACTTCAATGAAGCCATCACCAGATTAAATAAAAATTGCTTTTATGCTACGATCGATTCCTTAGATTCCAAGTAAAGCGTGAAGCGTGCTTTTTTAAAGAAATTATATAATATGTAAATGTAAATAATTAGTAAATTTATTGAGAATATAATGGAAAATGTAAATATATTATATTATATATAACAAATAACATTATATACTGGCTGTACACTGTAACAATATTTGTATAAAATATACAAATAAACGAAGCGCAATCCGAAATAGTCGTAAAAGATAATGGCTTTCCATAAAAGAATTTGCGCATAAACAAAACTTAGACAAGCAATACAGTCGAAAGCTCTTGGCAAATCCCAAGCGAATTTAAGGGCCAAATAGATTTTTTTGGATCTATAACTTCATTTGAAGGGTTTCTTGGAATAAGACACTAGCATTTGTGTAATCTTCGATAAATATACGCTTTCACACACAATGAAGTATTGTAGATTTAAAGCTGGAAATAATCTTGGCATTTTTAGAGCAAAAAATTTTGTGAAAGATTGTAAAACACAAATTTTGGATACAAAGGATTGCGGTCCATGCTTCCTAAGGATAACATTATGTGTTATCTTAGTAATTCAACGACGATGTTATTAATTATCCAACAACAAACTTAACATAGCACACCATTTTGTCTAATCTGAATATAATCTAAGTTTTTGCGATTTCTACTGTCCATACTGACTATCGTTTAATTAAGAGAAGTTCCGCAATTTGGATAATATC
The DNA here is from genome assembly GCA_951449985.1 of Falcaria lacertinaria. Lineage (NCBI taxonomy): Eukaryota > Metazoa > Arthropoda > Insecta > Lepidoptera > Drepanidae > Falcaria > Falcaria lacertinaria. Next base: position 6,957,977 of record OX602115.1, on the reverse strand, counting down.
CTTATTGTTTAAAGTTCTGTATGAATCTCGCCATTAATCACGTTCTTTTAATCTTAGCATTTCTATTATTTTTGCTCGAAATTCGCTAGGAACAATAGGAACAAACATAGCCGGGATTTTCTTAATTTTGTTGAAAAGAACCACAGTAATTTGTTCCAGAGCCTACTCCCAGAACGAGTTAAAACAAATTTCAGTAGGTACATCGTCGTTTTGCTGAGCGCTTAACATTCCTCATGGTGCCTAATTTTACAACGGCTGAATACAAAGCAAATTCATTTCTTTTATTCACGTTTTACATTAACACAACAAGTTTCGTTTAATTAACTTCTACGCAATAAATTATAATAGAGCAAGTTTTACATAACAATAAAACTTGTATTATTGAGCAGAGACGATGCACAGCATCTTTGAGAGAGCGTTGTATACTTCCGTTTGTAATTCATCCAATCGCAGCGACTTCCGGTGCCGAGAGCGCCTATTGGTTGCGATTTTAGCGCCATCTACAGTGAGTTGTCACCAGGGGCCGTCGGCGCCATTTTGCCCTCATAGAAGTCTCTCACCAGGAGCCCTTATTGGGATGCTGTGCATCGTCTCTGCTCAATAATACAAGTTTTATTGTTATGTAAAACTTCCACTATTATCGGCATGTGACGATGCACAGCATCTGTGAGAGACGTGTTTATATCTCCTGGTGAATGTCGACGACGCTATGTGAGATGGGTGCTAAGGATAACCATTAATCAAAGAATCTTAAATACTGTAACAATTTGTACATGAAATCAAATTCTGTATTAGTAAAGATCAACTTATAATGACATAACAGGTTAATATACCAACATATATATATGTATATATATATATAAATATTGAGGCTATCGCACAAACTGATCAATGTACCTTACAAAGGTTCAAAATTCATAGATAAGTTCGTCTGTGACTGAGATGTACCAATGATTTGTTTACAATAGAATCTGGCAAAGGTATTTTCTCTACGCCAATTTCCACGACGAAGAATATCCTCTATTGGAAAGTTCTCGTACCAGTTCAAAGAAGCGACGGCCGAGCGAACAGATCCTGGCGTGGCAGGTATACCTGCGTCTCTAAGAACTGTCTTAACCCAATTATTTTAATTAACAACGATAATTGTTCTCGAGGCTGCTTGTACTGGGCCTCTGATAGTAATAAAAAGAGCATTGTTACACTCAGACGTTCGCCTCCGTGTTCCCAGTTCAAGAACCTTCCTTAACCAGAATACAGGACATACGTTAATATTGCTATGTTGCAATTACTTCCAACCTGATTGCCTATGTGTGGCTGTATCAGTCTTGGAACCGAAGGCGGGTCGTAAAATGACGTGGTCACCGGCATCGGTATAGTGGGATGGTGAAATTTTCAGCAAGGTGAGATCATGCACTCGGCGGCCTGAGGCTAAGAGTAAAATATAAGCTAATCTACGTGAAGCTTCGAACAATGATTCGTTGTCGGGTGAATTGTTCTGCAGCCAGGTGACCAAGTCACTGGGATCCCAAACCGGTGGTTTCTCTGCTCTTGGATTTTGAAGAGAGATTGCCTTTAGAATATGTTTCACAAAAAATTTGAATTTAAATTAATGTTATTTAAGTTTTGGCCAAAAGTTAAAACAACCGACTTGTGTAAAAGTATAGTAGAGTAAGCAAGTCTCTCTTCAAGATACAAATACGCTAAAAATCTAGACAAACTAGTTCCGTGAGGATGCTTATAATCAAAATTATTGTCTCCACACCACTTGGTCCACCTTGCCCAGGCAGGCTTGTATGTCTTTAGCGTGGATTCTCTCCAGCTAGATCTGAGCAAAGCTCTTTCTGCTTCGGTCCAGGAGCCTGTGATGTCACCCTACCCCCAATTTTCCAGACATATAGTTCCATGTCTTGGACTTGAGCTGGTGGAAGGCCCGTGCTCTGATCGATCAGCACCGAACGTAGGTTCTTTATCTTGAAGCATTTGGCTAGAGCCCGACGACGGAGGTCGGGAAGCCAGAATGCTCGCTTCCACATTGGTGCTACCACGAGGTATACACCCTGTGCCTTGTTCAAGTGGTGCAGTACTCGTGGTAGTAAGCTCGGCGGAGGAAACACCCACGCTAGTTGAAACTGCCATTGACGACTGAAGGCGTTGCAGAATTGCGCTGAGTTGTCTCGACAATCGTTTGTGACATACTTCTGTACAACCCTCGTATCTGAGGGGTCCCAAATATCCGAAAAACTTCCATCAGCGCTGGCGGAAGAAGATGCCATTCGGCTGCTTGTCTCCCGCGGGATAATCTGTCCGCGATGTCGTTGTATTTGCCTGGTAGGTATTCCGCTGTCATTGTGATGTTCCAACTGTCCAGGAAATTGAGGAGTTGGTATGTCAAGTTCAGCAGACCCGCCGATCGTGTACCTCCTTCTTTGCGAATATAAGATACGACTGTGCGATTGTCGGACTGCAAGTGGACATGGCGGCCCCGAAGCCGCAATTTGAACTTCTTTACTGCAGCAATAATAGCCCACATTTCTTTGCGGTTGCAATGCCATTGGCTCTGTTGGGGGGTCCACCTGCCCGATGCAGTTTCGTCGTCCAATTGCGCCCCCCACCCATAATCTGCAGCATCCGTTATCAGAAAATGGTGTATCAATGTTGGATGTAAGCTGCTTACGACGTGGTGGTTTTCCAAGGCATCCCTCCACCACTCCAGGTCCCTTACCACTGGGGCTGAGACTTTGTATTGGGTGCGGGGATTCTGTCTGCCCAGAGCTCGCAAGTGTCGTTGAAGTTGGCGGCAATGTAGCCTCCCCCTTGGTATTACGTAATTTGCAAAATTTAGAATACCTAGGATTACTCGAGTTTCCTTGAGCGACATCGTGCCCTTGCGTATGACCTTCCGTGAGATGAAAGTTATTGCATCCCATTTTTTTCTGTGGTAAGCTCTTGAGATCGCGGGCAGTGTTCCATGTCAGACCAAAGTATTCTAATTCTTGTACAGGGTCTATTACCGATTTCTCGAAATTTATAGTCCATCCTAGTCTCTGTATGGTCTCTATTGTAGTCTTTGCCTGACCTTGGAGGATGGAGCGCGATTGATTCACTAGCAGAAAATCGTCCAGGTATACTATGGTCCGAATGCCTCTGTTTCGAAGATATTGAGCGACCCAGTTGGTCAGGGCTGCAAAATTTTTGGGGGCACACGATAGTCCGAATGGCAGACAAGTCATCTGGAGGACCTGGCGGTCGTAAACCTTGTTCCAACAGCATGTGTATTTGTTGAGTCATACCTGAGGATTGAGGAGTCTTGAAGCGACGAAGAACCTGTGTCGACGGATGGACGAGCACAGGTCTGGAGGTGAATGGCAGGCGCATTCCCGTGATCATACCGAGAAGGGCCTGCGGAGCCCGCAGCGCCTGCCACTGCCTCCGATACGCTCGGAGGCAGCCCCCGTAAAACTTGGGCTGGAGCATTTGATAGTCACTTGTTGAATTGCTTTTTATTGTACTGACCTTCCTTTCGGAAACCTTTCTTCGGTCTCCTCTGGTCTGAGAGTTTAGTGGATCCTTGGAATCGTTTGTTTCGTTTGGTCTCGTGATCTTGCGGCCGAAAGGACTGAGCCGCGTTATCTCGCGAGGGGCCTGGCTTGCCCAACTTTGTCGTCCTAGCACTTGACCTCTGGCCATCTTTCTCAGTATGAAACCATGGCCGCACCCATTTATCCATTCCGCCAGTATTTTGAATGAAAACACGTAACTGATTTTCATCAAAGAGGTGCTTAGAACTAGGAGGAATTTTACGCAAACCCTCTCGTAGATTCTTATTAGGTAGCTCGCTTAGGATACGCTCCCTGCGATTCTCAATGTACTCGGCCCGTTTACCGCACACCATTTGCATAATTTCGTCACTAGTTTTGTGAAACTTGGAGGTAGGTTGAAATAATTCACTAATTTTATCAAATATGTTATCTGCAGACATAGCCGTGCCGGCAGAAGCTGTCCAGTTCACGAATTGTTGCAAGTTTTGGTTTAAAAGTTCGCGCTGGGTTATTAATCCGTTACAAATTGCTGCAACAATTTTCTCAGAACTCGCGAAGTAATCCTTACCTTTTAGGAATTGTCTAAGTTCATCGTTAACCTCCAGGTCGACGAACCCTGGAGGCATTATGGATTTTTAGTGCATCCGTATATCGAACGTCTTTCCAAGATGGGTCACCAAACTTTTGTAGGAGTTCAAGCCGCTTCAAATGATCCGCGTCAGCTCGGGGTACCTTAGGCTCCTTTAGTGCCGTCCCCACGTGGCCCAGACTTAGAAGCCGCGGCTCAACCGTGCGGGGAGCGACGGGGACCGCGGGGCGTTGTAAGTAAAAGTCGGTGGTTGCACCTGCGTGGCTGGAGGGCCCCAGCGTCGGTTCGGGTGCCGGCGCGGGTGCCGCGGGTGTTACAGAATTCATAGTGATGTGCGATACGGGTACAGTATATAAATTCGAGACACTTTCTGGTAATTGATGAGAGGGTAGACCCCCCACATTGTGTAGCAAAATATTTGTTAAGACACCAACTTTATTAACCAGGTCACGATAATCAAAATCAGACTCACCGCGTCTTCTCCTTTTTACCTCTGTGGCTGAAGAGTCAGAAGAGGATGATCCCGAGTAGTCACTGGAAAGACCGCGCTTGGAAGCGCTTGCGCGGCTCCCCGGTGGGCGCTCAGTTGGTGGTAGCCCATCGCCGCTACAGACAGCGGGGCTTACCGCTATCTCGGGACGCACATTTTGCACTTCACTATCACTATCACTCATAGTTCACTTGAGCACACACGATAACTTTAATATGCACAATTATAATTATTTGCGCTTTTTCAAAGTGAAGTTTTAACAAATTATGTACAATTGTAACTATGTGCGCTTTTCAAAGCGAATTTAACGGAAAAACTGTGTTGCACGTTTGAGAAGTAACGACGCTATGAGGGCAAAATGGCGCCGACGGCCCCTGGTGACAACTCACTGTAGATGGCGCTAAAATCGCAACCAATAGGCGCTCTCGGCACCGGAAGTCGCTGCGATTGGATGAATTACAAACGGAAGTATACAACGCTCTCTCACAGATGCTGTGCATCGTCACATGCCGATAATGATATATTATATTATACTGTGGAGTGATAAGATTGCGTTGAATTAACTAAAATCACCCTCTTGCACACACAAACAGTGTGCGTTTTGACTTTTAAAATCTTTACTAATACTATAAAGAGGTAACATTTGTTTGTTTGTTGAACTATGGTTATGTCTAGAGCTACTGCACTGATTCGCAAATTCTTCCATTAATGAAAAGCTACACTATTCCAGGCTATGTATTAATTATCCTATTCCTATGCCAATATTTGTCTATACAAGGTGAAAATCGAGCGTTGGTACAGCCCACCAGATGAAAAGAGGTCACCGTAGCTACGCATGGCCAACTTTACTGACTTTTTCAAAAAACAAGTATTTATCGGAGAAAATCTGTCAATTTACTGACTTCATATAGAAAGTTCACTAAGATGATAAATAGATGTTGAGATGATTATTCTTAAATATTAAGCACATCTTGAGGATCTGCAAAAAAAGTTTCAAGATATATTTATAAAAAGTTTAACATCACTTAATATCACATCAGAGGCGTGCGTGCAGCATCCACTACAACCAGAACAATGGCGCATGGTGTCATGCAAACAGTCTTATTATCGGCAAGTTAACTTGCTAATGGACGCCACTCAGCATTAAGTGAAGTTGTGGTCTTTACGTCTCAGCCACGTCCAACTTTGACCACTTCTCGCGTCCTTAATGTTTTCCTCCGAACATTTACCTAACTTGACATCACTGGCTTACCAACTTAGGTATCTTGTTAAAATATGCCGTGAATTATTACACAAATTATGGTGTTATTGTGCTAAGATTTTTTGATCAATTATTTATGACATTAAATAAAATTAAGATGATGACAAATAAAATAAAATAGTTTTACAAAATACCAACTAACCTAACATAACTCTAAGTACATTGAAGTAGGTGCATTGAGGGTACATCTGTTTTCTGTGGTCTACGCATATGCAGTTGTAAGGGCGTCTAGTAAATAATAATAGTTATCTGTATCATTACTTGTTTCATAGATTTTTATAATAATATTCATCTATCTAACCTAATATAGGTATATCAATTGGAAATATTAAACACTACCTAACTTAAAAGGAGGTGCGCTCGCGCCGCGTTGCGCCGGCGAATATATATGTCTCCGCCATATATGGCGCGCGAATTACTTTTTAATTTGCTTTGTTGTAAGTATATCTTATATGATCTTATTATTGATCCAGTTCAAGATTTTTAATAACGATTGTTGTGTTATATTTTATTTACGTTTCATAACAAATAATCTTACGAGTTACTTTGGTCGTTACTCATCTTAGTAATAAGCGTCAAAATGATTTATTCGTTGCTTACTTATTGGAGCAAAAACGGTTCGCATTTTTAATGCAGAGAAAAATAAATTCGGTAAGCTTTATTGGTAGGTTGAGAACATGACAAGTTCAGAAGACATTACAAAGTCTTATTTCATTTCGTATGTTTCGTAATTTATTCAGTGAATTCACAAACACCACCAAAGATTATGTTATGTTTTAGAACTAAGCTACGTAGGACATATAACCTGCATAGTACCATCACCACAAATATGTTGACTTTAAAATAATAAATGTTTCTATTGCAGCTCTTTCAACAGAAGCGGACGATGGTGAGCCGAGTCTGCACATTATGGCTCGATCAACCGTATACAGCGTTTCTGAAACAAAAGCTATATTCTGTCAAGGAGTTAACTTATTAGAGGTAAACAATGTTCCTACTAAGTGAAATTATAGTTTTGAATGTAACGTGCAGAATGGAAGACGAAGAGCGCAACATTACCAATTATTATGTTGGCAGTATCAAATTTAGGGGTCCTTTATATCGTTGGTAAACACTATTTCAAGAATATACAAAATGATTATGCCCATGTATGTATTGAATGTTCCATGTTGCTATGTGGAATAAAACATCAGTTCAAGAGCCCGAATATGAACACATCATGAACGATTTCGCAAGTTGTCATACATGTTAAAAAAACACATATAAATTAACCATTTTTGATTTCATTAGATCAATATTCAAACCCAACATAAAGTATACGATTGTTTTTATTCATAACAGCTACGTTCTTCGATAATCTTGTTTTGTGGTACTTTATTACAGACAATAGACTGGTTGAAGCCGACTGGCGAAACGGTTCGAGAACGTTCCCCAGACAATAACAGGGTGTTCGTAGAGAGGAAGAGCAATGATACCAACAGCCTTGCCTTGCTCATCATGCATGACCTGACCATCGAGGACGGGGGCAACTGGACTTGCAAGGCCGGTGATCTTAATGAGACCAGGGAGATTATTGTTGGCAGTAAGTATTGATTATAAACTGACATTGGTGCCAAGTCTCTTGTTCATCTGACTAGACTTAAACAAAGCTTAATTAAATATTAAATTAACCTATAAGAAGTTCTAATAGGTTAATTTAATATTTAATTAAGTTTTGTAGGTAGTAGTTAAGTAGGTTCTAATTTAGAACCCATACCTAAGTCAGAGTAGAGAATTTGCCTCCCTGTGCGTGTTCTACCGCTTGTATTACGGACAGTCTTGTGTAGAATTGTTCAACATTATGCCCACGATAACATCATGTCACCGCACCTCTCGCCATCGGCTGGGAATTCATCCTCACACATTGGAACCGAAATGGTCTCTCACTGAGCGGTTTCAAAGGAGTTTCCTCCCACCCACGATCAAATTGTTGAATGAGCTCCCGCCGTTTTTCCAAAGGAGTACAGCATGGGATTCGCTTACCATCGGTCGAGCCGTATGCTTGTTTGCCACCTAAGTGGTATAAAAAATCTGATGTTCAACGAAACTCAAGTTTTCATCGTTTTGAAAACTCTTAATTTGATAAGATAACACTGATCCAAATAAAATCCATGAGTTAGTTAGTTATCATCGACTTACAGGCTAATTAATCAAGTGTATAATTCTGAAATTATTAGTACATATAATGGTTAAATATACTATGTTGTTACTGTGCCAAATAAATATAGTAATGAGGAAATTACCCTTATTGTTTTCAGGAAAAGTGAACATACCAAACAGAAATGTGTTGATGGTTGGTGAAGAGGGTAGATCAATCAAAATGACATGCGAGGCCAGCGATGGATACCCCCCTCCGGTCGTAGTGTGGTACAGAAACAATTTGCCGATAGTCAGTGAGTAACATTTGATTGTTTATCGAAACTAAAGTTACTTTTTGTAAACCAAATAAATAATTGCACTACATACCAATTTATGTCATTATATTTCTTCCATAAACGTAACAGTATTTGCAAATAAAATACAAATATGCTCTCTGAATAACACTATAGTTTAGTATATAGTATATACATACTAAACTTTAATATAGTATTGACATGTATGTAAAAATGTACAGGTGATCACAGAAAGCATGAAATCAGAAAGGACAATACCCTGGAGATAAGGAAGCTGGATCACACAGACGTTGGCACTTACGTGTGTAAAGTGCGTCAGAAAGCACTATCTTACTACACTGACAAGACGGTGCAGCTTACCGTGCAACGTAAGTGTTTTCTTTTTTAATCCAAGTAACTTGGCACACGGCACACAAGCATACGGCCCACCTGGTGGTAAGCAGTTACCGTAGCCTATAGCCGCTAGTCACTTTGCTAGCAGCATTACTGCTAGACCAGCGTATCCTCGTGGAGCACTGTCGTGAGCACTATTATTATTATTTGTCCGCATGGAATTCAGGCAAAAATTGAATCCATGGGAGACATTGATGGTGTGCCTGGAACAGAAATTCTTACAACCGTCCATAAAATTGTTTGGGAAGGTCTAATTTTGTTGAACTTATAAAAATTTTTTTTTTACATGTTATAAGAAATGGTTCTTATTTTTTTTGTAATATCTGAGTTACCAATATGACGTTTGCCATGTTTTTCCTACATATTTTTCCACTACTTGCCCTGAGTCGATTTTTATGTGAATGTTCTGTATTTCAGATAAACCAATATTGTTCAACAGCTTAACGCAAGCGTTGTATACCTCCAAATATAAGACTGAAGAAGTTTACGCAATTATTAACTCAACGTAAGTACATTTTAATTAAACATATCTGTTATATGTATATTTTACTCAAACAAGATTTTCAGTTGTATATTTATGGCCTAATTATAAGTTTGTTAACTGACAGAGGATATTTTTCGAGTTTACAAAATCCATAAGAAATGAATTAAGCTTGTAGCTTTTTTAATGTGATTTATAAATTTTCATATTTCATACAAAGCAAAACTAGAGCAATCCATCTATTGTGATAATTTCCGCGATGTTTAACATCTACAAATTAAATTCATATATAGTGTAAATAGGCCTTTCCCTTAGGGTCCCAATAATTTAACATTATAGTAGTCCAATGTAAATTCAATTATCATCTTGTTTATTCATCCATCAGTATGTTCTGTGTGTACCGATGAATATAATTAAGATTCTTTCTTTTTTATTTCATTACATTGCTCATCATTTGCGAATTTGTTTTAATTGTTATATATTACCATTAGTCATATATTTTTATTTTTCACGTTTATTTTAGGTATCTTCAATTGCTCTGTCACCTGTTCATTACTTTAGCGATAAGACCGCATCTTCATCTATCTATATCTCTAAAACTCCATAAATTCCTTCTTTTGTATGGTGTAGAATTAATAAGAATTGTTTTGTATTGATTACAGTAAGAATATTACGTGCAGTGCCATCGCCAACCCTGCACCAACATTCCGCTGGGCCAGGCGAATTAATGGCTTCGATAGTGACATCGTGGACTCGGAAACAGTAATGATCTTGCTTTAAAACCATATAAATTACGTTAAAATCATCCGCTTTGTAGTCATCACCGTCAAAGGCTAGAAGTGAAATTATTATGAAATAAATGCGATCTGAGTTGTTCAAAATCTGTAGATGATTATCGTGGGATAAAGTTCGGGGATTTTTGTAAGGAACAAAGAGACAGTGATACAATTGATTAATTGAGATTTTCTATAGCATTTCAATCAAGCCAAGTCATTTCTGTGTCTTCATAAAATCAGATTATGTACATTTTAAGTTTTTTTTAATTTATATTGATTGAACAAGTTCAATTGCAGCAATACTCCTTTTCAAACAGTAGCAAAATTGACTGAGCTGCTGCTTTAATTTTGATGTTTGTTTCAAGTTTTTGTGTCTGCAAATATTGTTCAGTATTATTGTATCTTTGACAAACGTAGAGTTAGCTCCAGGATCTCTTTGGGGATGGATATAAACATGTGTAGATATCATTATTTTAGCTGGTGCTTGTGTTTAGTACACATTACTAACACACACAATAATATAGAAATTGAACATATTGTGTTTCCCTGATTTCAGGTGTTCACGTCACCCGACGGCACCAGTTCGGTTCTGGAGCTTCGGTTGTACGACAAGAGCTACATGGGCGAGTACAAGTGCTCGGCTAACAACAGCCGCGGCTCCGAGTCCATCGTGTTCCACGTCAATCCTGGCACGCCCCCTCCACCACCTGACTACGTCAGTATCTATCTAATATCTATAGGAGATACCAAAGGCTTTTTTATTTTAATTTTATAGGTAGTATATATTTTATCTACTCTGAGGCTATAGTATATTTCCTGATAAAAATTGGACTAACAAAAATAATTATCTATTTTACTATCTTGACCTGCTAGGATGTATCAATGTAACGAAATCATTCAATTTCATTTTCTCCGACTAAATGAAGTGTGATTATTTAAAAAATTGCACTAGTACATATTTAATTTAGGACCGAGGACAATACAGTAATTCGATTTTATAACTCTCCTAATATTTGTATATTTCAACAAGTAAGGGACATTTAATAAATTATATTGTTATCCTTTTTCTTACAGGTTAGCTTTGTGAAAGCTAATGCGAGTCACCTTACGTTCAACGTGTCCTGCTCAGAATGCAACTTCAATATAAACGAAGATATTTCTCCGGACCCTAAGAACCTCACGGTAATTGGTAAGTACACCGATCGTGTACTTAGTGATTGTTCTTAGTATTTTGCTGTCATTAGGAAATTGCTTAAGATCTTGCCCGGGATGCATGTGCTATTTTGATTCAAATGGTACTTCTCATAAGTTTTAGTATATTATGTCTCTTCACGCCTTCCTACAAGGGACCCCAAAGATATAGGCAGAGGTTTTACAACACCCAATTTCACCGAAGATAAATTGGTGCCAACGTGGTAGGAAAGATGGTGAGTCCGTCGCCGTCTCTGAGGCACTACTTACGTCCTTGACTTTATTTTCATACGTATGCAGGTGTCCTCACCATATTTTCCTTTACCGTAAAGCTCGTAATAAAGAAAAAATATTGGTACAGACAGGTGGGATTCGAACTTGCGCCGCTAGAATATCAGGCATTGTTTCATACCACAAAGCCACCACAGCTCTCACTATGTTTTAGTAAATTAAATTATAACTGGCAGTTTGAATCTGTATTCATAATAGCAACCAAATACAACTTACACAATTTTTATCGTAATCAGATGTATGGCATCGGAACGCATTGAAAACGAATACCCATAAACATTTTACACGATAACAATTATATCAGAAGAGTTATAATTACATATACACGCCCGCGTTACAATAATGTTCTGTTACAGGATACACCTTCCAACTCGTACCGTTGCAAGAGGAGTATCCAGCCGAATGGGACAATTCGCAGGAATTTGAAGTAGATATCATAGATCCTGAGGGTGTGTAGTTCTTACTGATAAAAAGCCATTTTAATACACTTAAATAACATATTAAACTTATGATGTAGCGAATAATATCCTTGGTTAAGTACTGTGCTTAATGCCAACTTGATTAATTGAAAGCCCAACTACCTGCGGTGTCCAATAATTATATAGACGTTGTTTTCCGCAATGCACGTGGATCCTTACGAATGATTGGATATACAAGCCATATGTTGAATGCTACCCACCAGCTTAGGAGTTAAGGCGGTCACCAGGATCGGTCAGGAGAACTCACACACATAATATTATGATTGCAGATACTCTTTTCGACGTGGGTCCTCTTTCCAACACTACGAAGTTCCACGCTCGTATCTGTACACGCAACGCAGCGGGAAGCTCAGAATACGTCGTCATCGAAGATAATATTGCTACTACAGATGCGGCTACCAAAGTCATCGCATCCTACGCCCTCTTTATCATTGCCCTCATGCATGTCCTTTAGATTGTGAGGCCGAAAATAAAGCTTTATACAGATTATAAACTTTATTATTGTTTCTGAAGAATTTTCGTGCCTTTTTATTTCTCTTTTAAACCTAATTATAGTTTTGCTCGCTATAAACAAATATTCAGTTGTATATATTTTTTCTTGTACCATTTTAATAGTATTGAAAAATTTCCTAAATGTAATTTCTTTTGCCTCGCTATGTTCTAATAACATTATTAGCGGACTATCATTTAGCGAAGTATTTTATAATTATAATGGTAACCGTTGTGGATATTTATTTATTTATTATTTTTAGGAGCTTTCATAAGACTTAGTTTTGTTTCATTATTTAATTTTAAATACCTGCCTACAATAAGAATACTTAGTTTTCATAAGCAAATAATGTTTCACATTAAAATGTAGATAGATAAATGTATTTACTTTAATGAAAATGATTGTCTATTATCGAAGTTTTAAGTAATTAAGTGTTCAATTCTCTCACCAAATATTTAATTAGAGCGGCCTGAAATTAATTTATAAACAAAGTGTCGCTGTAATACTTACATGTTGAATATTATATCAAGTTTTAACCGCAACGTAAATAATACGATTTTGATCACGGAGCATTTTCATCCAATCCTTGCTACGTGAAACACTTTACTTTAGAACTAATTAAGCGCGTGATTGTACTAAAGTAAGCATATTATTGGAACTCACCAATCACAAGTAATATAGAGTGACGATGCATTGAAGAGATTCTGAAAAGCTTGGAAATTATCGTATTGCTTTTTAGTACCGTTAGTACCTACATAATGCGACCAAATTAAAGTGACAAATACTAACACCCTTTTAGTTGCTATCCCGAGATTTACTCGCCTCGATTTAACCTCAAAGTCGTGTTACGAGGAACATTTAAACAATTAAATCTCGAAGTAGCAACTAAGAATATAAGTATAGCAATTAATATGTATTGACTTCATGTGAAATACATTATTATTGCTCGCCTGAGGCATCCTGAGGCATGTGCGAGTTTTGGATGATCCTGTTATTTATAATGGCTTTATAAGAATATCGTTTGAAAGTAAATAATTGTAGACTATTGCTTACAACTTAACGCGGTTATGTACCTAGCAAATAAGCTAGGTACATACGAACAATAATTATTGAAATTGCGTCCAAAGACTTGAAAAAGGAATTGTCATTGTAAAACATCTGGAATAAAACGATTATTTAATAATAATTAAACCGTTCTTTATTTATTTAATTAATCATTTGTTATAAATTAGTTGTTAATAAAATAATAACTAAGCATTAATAACTATGCTTTATACATAACAAATTAAAATAAATAATGACTGCCCTGGATTTATTACGGAGCATTGTATCGAACGAAATGTTATCAAAAAGTTATAAAGACAAATTATAATCATTAAAAACTTTATTATTGGCTTGTATTCAATGCAATGATAGCAGTCCAAATGATCTTGTCAAAATTTGTCTTTGTAAATAATAAGTTGTGTTGTTTCGTCATTATCAAATATACTGAATATTATTTTGTAAAGGTTTTGATATTATCTATAATTATAGCTCCCTAAAGTTTCAAGTAATTAAGTTCTATTACTTTATTATCGTCGTAGAAATATTATTTATTATAATTTCATAAAACACCAGGTAGATATGATAAGCGTGGAATCGTTTAAATCGGTAACTCAGTTGTGATCTTATTTTAAAACTCTGAACGCTTCTCTTATCGAAGTGAAATGATATCGGCATCCTTATATCATAGTTACGATTAAATAAAGTGAAACACATCTACTACTACAGCTATGTAACAATATTACTAGCGCAATGTAATTTTCATTGAAAATCTTGCCTTATAAACAAACATAGACGGAGCAATACCCGATTAAAAACATCTTCTTATATACTTTCGTGTTAGTTCGTAAAATGTATGCATTCCAGATAATATCCATTTCTACAAAATATTTATTTTCGAAGCATCATTTCGCATAGGACTGGAATACTGGAGTCCTTTTATAAACTGTATTGTGTTAATATTCTGATATAATTATGTATACAAAATTTTGTAATACACTTTTAGATTAAGGGATTACGTTAATTCTTTTGAATTTTAATCGAACTGTGACAATACAATTGACAGGTACTGAAAATTATAATACTGTTATGGAAATGTTTATTGTTTTAGAATTCATTGCAAATTTATTGAACGCAGTTTGAAAGACTGTAGGTCAATCTTTTTGTGCAATTTCAAAAGTTGATTCAGTAAGACTGATGATGATATCTCTTTCATAAATGGGAAACTTTCATGGTTCATCATGCGATGATGATCAGACAACTATTCAGCTTAAAACGATTCGCCGTATAGATAACATTTTGACAAATATTTACATACAAGATATGTATAAATTAAAGAATTTACCATCGATTTTGTGATTTGCATAATGTCGTCACATACTTTTACGATAACCCTACAGGTTATTTGTATGCTAAATATGGTCATACACGCTTCAATCTACAGTAAATCGTTAATCAATGTGCAAAACCTATACCTATCCAATTTATAAATGTTTTGCTATCGAAGGTATATCGTGTACCTTAAAATTATATTATATGTGTGTTTAACATGATACTTGTTTTATAAGATGTTTATAGCGGTTTACGACACAAAGTGTTCATCGTGCATCCGATCTCAGTAATTGTGTAAATACATTCCATGTAGCTTCGGAACTTACTTCCAAGTATACACTAACTATTCAGTTACATTACACTGGTGTTTCTGCCTCCAATAAAACAATTTATAAATTACATTTTCCTTGTTTTTCTTACGTACGGAAATAAGCTTCTATAAACCGGCGTCCCTTCGTTGTTCACAAAGTTGCATCTACCTTTTTTATTTGATCTGAAATTACTCCATTCTTCATATTCAATTAATTGTCGTCACTGTTGGCCTATTGGTTAAGTCAACTAATGCCAAGCTAACTATTGTGTCTAGCTTATAATGTATGTTTTGATACACTTATTTTTACGATTGGTGCCCTTTGAACGACAATGACCTCAAAATGTTAAGAATTTTAAATATTTTCGGGGAATGTTGGTTTTGGTTTGTTGTTGCTCAGAAAGATGTTAAGACGAAGGTTAAACTCAGTTGCTTAACATTAATTTGACCATTGGTGCCAAGTCTGTTGTACGAAATAATTTGACGGGACTAAAATTATTGCCATCCTTATTTAACCACGCCCATGAGAAAGGGATAGCAAGACTTTTTAGTCCTGTCAAATAAGTTTAGTTAGTGAGTTTTTAGAACAGAATTGGCACCAATGTTTACTTACCGAATAGCATTACAACGGAAAAAATGCTAACTTTATACAACAGGCGCTTTGAATTAATAAAACTTACCTGTCTTCGATTTTGGCTAATATTAGAGGTCACAAAATCGAGACTGAAAATAAAATCAAAAACATTTCTAGAAATCAACTTTACTGCTACTAATAATATATTTGTTACGTTAAAATCTCTAGAATTTTAAAAATTGTGAAACTAATACAAGTAAAATAAGTGTCTACGAATATAAACTACGTTAATAAATATCACCAATTTCAATAACAAGAACAAAATTTTTCGGCGTATGTTTTTGGCACAATTGACATCAGCAAAAGTTAAAAACTGTGCCGCGGATGTCGTAGCCCTCCATCGAGAAATATAAGTTCTCTAAACAAATGAATACCTATAAATCTTCGACTTAGACTATTCTCATAGCAAACATGCAAACAGCAGCAACTACAAAGATCCCGCCAGCAAAGAATATACCGTAGATCGTAGCGTCTGAGTAATCGGGTTTAGGGCGCGATGTCATCTCAGGTTCTGGAGGTTCAGATATCTCCAGTTTGGCTACAGTAGACGCTGAGATTGTCGGCGACCACGATGATGAACCGGCACTATTGGTAGCTCGTAATCTTATCCAGTACTCCGTCTCTTCTTGTAATTCAGGGACCGTCACTATCATCCCTTAAAAGGTAAGCTACGTATAAATACGTTAAATAGAAGCTCAAGAAATAAAGACCTTATTCCAATTTATATGTTCTAAGATTATAAAGAGAAAATATTGTTTGTAATGCTTTAAGCATTACTAACAAAAACTACTGGACCGATTTAAAAATTCTTTCGGCAGCAGAATGCTATATTGCAATATAGTAACTTGCGTTGAAAAAACTACTACCTATACCTAAATAAATATTATCATGAGGTATGAAGTAGGTGTTGACTGGTCTCACACCTCTGCCTAACCGGCCAGGATGACGTAGAGATGGTATTATCCTACTAATATTGTATATGTTTGTAAGGATGGATGTATGGATTTTTGATGTTCAATCACGTAAAAACAGCTCAACGGATTTGTATGTAAATTCGGCACATATATAGTTTATAACCTGGATTATTACATATAATTTTAACCCGGGAAAATGTTAGCTTACGGTGTTCTAAGCTCAACGTGGACGTAGTCGCTAGTAAGATCACAAATGCGAATGTTTGGGCTTGGTATCTATTTCATTTTTCGGTCGTTAATCAAGCATAAAAGGTGAAACGGTTTGTATATAATTTGCCATGATAACCTTTTGCGTCCTAAAATAACACGTGGGATTGTGTTCTTTCCCTAAGGTTGTACTTAGTATATTATCTACTCTGACCCTAAGGCATGTATATTTCTCACAGATGTTTAATTAGCTGCAATAATTTGTCCCATAGGTTCTGCTGTTCGAAAATAGATGGCAGCGTACGTTGCTTTTTATGTTTAAATTGCAGCATTCGAATGTGCCTTTTGAATGGAATCTATGTTTAGCGCCATCTATTGTGCATGTTGTATGTTGAACGTTGGTAACTAGCGGCTCAGAGTAGATAATATACTTGCTATCGTGTTAGTAGCAATTATAATAACAATGTGACTTTCTTGTGTAATTAGATTATTTATAAGAACATTAAATTAGTATTTACCTGTACTATTAACATCTTGTTCCTCTTCATTCAATTCGACTTTAATTATAATTCCTTTTCTCCATTCAGCTTCCCTAGGTTCGTTCTTTGGTTTGTTTTTAAGAACTGTTAAATACTGAACATCGAATCCTAAAACGTAATTCCTTGACCATTAACAATGAGCTGGTACTAAGCCATCTATGAGTTTTTTTTTATTTACTTGCAATTAAAAACAACCTACCATCGACCGGGAAATTCAAATTTTCATTCCACACCACATTGAGTTGTATCATAGAATCATTGGAATTGTAATAATTGACCTGAAAAATAAATGTTTAATTCTTTCATTTAGGAATAGTCAGTTTTCACTTAATTTAATCAATCAATTTTTCGAAAACCATCCATTATTACGCGCTACTAGATTTTTCGCGGTTAAGGTCAAGCTTCCGTAAAGCCTATAAAATTGAGCAAAACTTAACTTTACAAAAAATAATCCTAATTCCTAGTTCAGATAAAAACTCTTTTCCACTGGAATAATGTACCTTGTTTGGTTTGTAAGGTTTATCCATTTTTAGCAGAACGAATGATTTCTCGGCATTTCCTTGCTCATTGCTCGCCACACACTTATATCTTTGTCCAAATGTTGAAGGAGTTGCCGTTACTGTCAAAACAGCCTCATCGTCTTCTGTTATTATTATCTGCTTTGGATCGTATTCGGACATAGTATTACCAAGATCTTGGAACCATCTATATTCTGGGGCTGGGAACGCACCGGCGGAACATACCAAGTTAACTCTGAAATTATGACAATATTCTTTCAAAACATCAGTTTCTTTGCTAAGCTTGAATTGATTCAGGTGTTACTTTGCGGAAATTCATATATATAGAATACAAAATATATTATAATTTGCTTTGTTTTAAGTATAAATATAAGTTGCTTTATTTGCTTGGACAAAGCAAATTATAATATATTTTGTATTCTTAAATTTTTAGCTAATCTAAAAATTTTAGTTCGTTTCGTAACGTTCTTTTTTAAATCTTTCAATGCATCGTGGGATCCCAAAAGTGCAGTAGGTACATACTCTTGGCCATTTTTTCCGTACACCAATGTCGTGTCGTTGCCATTTTCAAATATGGGAGCATCTGTAAAAAGATAACCGACCTAAATGGTCGAACGGATCAAATCGTTTTACTGCGTTATGATTGGGATGGGTAGTAGTTAGGACAATTACTACCCATCCCAATCATACTCATTTACCAAAATATCGAAACACATTTATTTAGAGAGAGCTCTAAATTCTGTATCAAATTATACAGAAATAATAACGTAAAGCTCCCTGGCTTTATTGTTATCTATGTAAAAGGAGCAAAGGGTGCGTACCTAAGTGAAGACTGAAATTAATAATCTATAATTATCTGCCTACCCCGTGAGGAACTTAGGCGTGATGTATATCTATATAATCTAATAGAATTGAATTAGTCTACTTATCGGTTACAAAAGTAGAGCAATTAAATGGATTTTATTTTTCTGTTCGTCTCGTCCCTGCTAGCACAGATATTCCTGTCTACAACATATAAGTAATACGATGTTGCACCTGCTGCAAGCGCCTATTAGTGGTCACGGGATTTCTTGATAGATGATTGATTGTAGTTTGGATTTAACCGAACAAGACATAAGATGTCGTGCGGTAGAGTCTCTGTAGAGTCACTCCTCATCTGCGATAAATATAGTAAGAGAACTCTGCTACTACTGATCTCATTAGCTACAAAAGAACCTGGCAATCAGAGGCTACTGCTGTCGAGAAGACTGCCAGTAGTATCTCTGCCTTCTGTGCCTTGCCTCACACACCTCTTTCGCTTCTCTTATTATCATCATGTAGTTACACTTGCAACATTCTTTCGACCATTTCAATATCTATCCCATCTGCAATGGCGAGTTACGATGAATCATACAATAGGAGTAATAGGGATATTTATATTAGTAAAAAGTAGATTATCGACGCTCTCCATCGTCGATAATCTACTTGTATAGGATAAAAAATAGGGCCGTTAGAATACAGTTGAAAAATACTAACAGCTGACTTTAAGTGTGATATTGGCCATCCTGGTGGCAACACATGATTTAATTATGGTACTTATTTGTTTACTTTCGCAAGAGTATACTCCACTGTCCTCAGGTCTCAGAGACATGATAGTCAATAAACCTTCGAAACCTTGGCTATTAAATTTCGTCATCACTCGGTATTTTGAAGAACTGTTGACATCTGCAAAAAAAGTCCGTAAATTAGAGATACTTTTGCAATAAAGAGTCTATCTATAATCTATATATTATAATCTACAGTCAATATTTCCTTAAAATCAGCTTTTATAAGCTTTTCATAATGAATCTAATTAGCAACAGAACAAAATACAGCATAACACAAGGTATTCCAGCATCCACAGTTAATTCTTAGCTATTGATCCCAAATTATATGTAATTATATTAAAGCAAATACGTATTTTTTATTCATCATGCTGTAAAATCTACGAGTTTAAGTCTGAGTTCGTCGATTGGTTGGAATATAAGAAGATGGATGTACCTGTGATAACTTCCCCGTTTCTTATCCATTGCAGACAAGGTTCTGGTACTCCCTTAGCTTGGCAACTAAGTGTTATAGATCGTCCTAGATCGGTCGTGACTTCAAGTGGTGTATCCACGAACTCTGACGTTTCTGTAAATACCAGTAGCCGTAGTATTTATTTTACCCGACTACAAATTGGAGAAGGCTCTCAATTTGGATCGCTTTTTTATGTGTATTGACATTAATTTGCACGATTATTTTTCAATCATCAAAAGGACATCATCCATGTTTCAGAGATATTTGTTCGAAATCTGAAAGTGCCGGCGAACGCATTTTTTTGTGTATTCTGTTAGAGCTTGTCCGTCTGTACAAACGTCCGTTTTCATCAAAAATGTATGGCTTCAGATTTTCGAACTGAAATAAAGTCGAGGAAAAAGGTCCTATAGCTTTGGCGCCATAGCAATATATATTCATACGGGCAAGCTCTAACAGAATATACAAAAAAATGCGTTGGCCGGCACTTTCAGATTTGGACTAAAATGGATGATGTCCTTTTGTGAACTTAGTGAAAAATTATATTTTTTATATAATCTTCTGCTATAGGTGTTAGAGGCTATACTACTAGTTATATTGTTTATATTTATACTAATTTGACTAAAGAACGGCAGCTGAAACACCAGTAAATAGAATATTTATTAAATTGTTGCGAAAATATTCATGCAACCGAATTCTAAATTCGAAGAGGTTGACACTAAAAACTCTTCGTATACCAAAACTATACACAAACTTATTATAAGCAAATATTGGACTAATGCTTGTCAAACCAACGTTCAAGATGCTGCTACTCCTACCTACAATTTTCCACACTTTACATACAGATAAAAAACCACGCGCGGATCGGACTGAATATTATGGATAAATATTAGGGTTCCAAAGCCATTTTTACACATCCAAGTATAAGCAAGATTTATTTGCAATAATTTTGAATTGATTTTGAAAACCACTAGACTACATAGGTACAAGATTAGATTACTACTTATGGTGGTAACGAACGTAGTCAGGTGTTATGCAGTCATTGTTCTAAGTACACTGCAACGCCACAACGCTTTTCAAAAGATCTCACCTATAACACAGAGCTCAGTCTCCTGAATATTGAGTCCAGACCGGCACTGATAGATTCCGGTATCTGAACGAAGCGCATTATTGATCTTGAGCTCCAGAGATGGAATCCTGCCTCCTCTCGTCACTTGGCTGAAGTTCTCCAGTACATGAATACGATTGCCAGGCAAACGCTTCACGGCGTTCCCTTTCGGGTCCAGCCATTCTAACTATGAAAAAAAACATATTTTAGCCACTTTTGTGCCGTACTTCTATGAAAAACTGATTATAACAGCGTGTGCCCCATACTTCTATGATTGTGACTTTATTTTATCTTCACGCTTTCCCATAAGGGTCCTCGAAGACCCCTTCAAGGACCCTTATGGAAAGGTGTTACAAAACACACTTTCCACTGAAGACAATGTAGTGCCAACGTAACAGATGGTGAGACCGTCGCCGTCTCCTCAGCACTACATACGTTTTTGAATTTAGTTTCAGACGAATGCAGGTTTCCTCACGATGTTTTCCTTCACTGTAAAGCTCGTGGTGTGACTAATCTGTGCACTTAAGTCAGAAAAACTCATTGGTACAGACCTGTGGGATTTGTTCTTGCGTTGTTAGAATTGCAGGCTAGGCTTCATACCACAAGGCCATCACGGCTGACGACCTTTATTATGGTGACTTATACAGCGACTTTAATTTTAAAATATTAATCTAAAATATAATCATTAACAATATTTGTACACCTTTTGATTTTTTGATGTTCCTTTACAGTTGATAGTAATGCTTTGACCGGCTTCAAGATATCCTTCTTCAGCATATGGCACTGGTTCAATTGTTATGATATTCGATTCTTGTTTAGCACCATAAACTGAAAGATATCACTCCGGAATAGATAAAAAATTCTAAGTGTCGCCACTTCGCAATGGTAATCGAGTTTCAACTAAATAAGTGGATGCACGGGTAATTCTTCCACACCCACAAGTAAATGAAGCCAGAGCACGGGTCACGGCACCTTTATTTTTAATTGAGGTTCTAAGATGGCAAGTTAATATAAATAAGACCGACACAAAACAATGTAGTTAAAAATGGATCTGAAATGGAGGGCTGAAACTCAGATCAAACAAAAACGGTACACGGAACTTCGCAAACAACGGAGTAACCCCGGTTCTTTAAACATGTAGTAGTGCGTGTGCAAGCCGTAGTTGGGTTGTCTTCGTTGTAGCTGTGTGCGTATAATTGCGTATATGTACATTGTACATTGCAAGGGGTAGTTTTACACGGCGTCACTCGTTGTCGCGAGATCCGTCTACCATTTTTTTATACCACTAAGGTAGCATACTAGCGTACAGCGCACCTGATGGTAAGCAGTCACCGTATCGTATAGCCGCTAGCAATACCAGGGATATCACTAACGTTGCCATCCCTGTTGTTGATGAGGACTCACTGTGCTAGCAGCGTTACTAGCCCAGCGTATGCCCGTGGAGGACTGGCAACTTTACTTACCGCAGAAACACAACTCTTCATCAAAGTTCTGCTATTTCACTGCGGTCTTCTGTAAGGCAGAGGTTCAGTCCCCAGTCGGGCGGCTTCAATATAAATGGGAAAACCCACGCGAGATTTCAATTCGCCCTCCCTCTCTTTAAAATTTGATCTGAGGGCTAAAATTGCCAAAGCTTATTGAGTTTGGCTTTGTATTCTTTTTTATCCTACATGTTTTTACTATTTTTGGCATATTCGTTAACCACAGAATAGTTCTTGAATATTTGTTATATACAAAAACAGTGTGCACACCATCTTTCAGAACATAATAAACATTTTAAGTTACAAAAAGAAACACATATTTTTGAAGCTGTTTAAAGACGCCTTTTTCTTTAAATGTTAACCATTTTTGTGTAAACAAACTCATATGACCCTCCTTTCATGACCGCCACTAAAACACGCTTGAAATAAAATTGTATTTGGAAAATCAACAAAACCTAATGATGTCTCATAGCATTCATTAATTTAATACTTGAGTACCAAGAACACATTGCGAGAAACACAAACAATAGACTGTCGTTTTAGGTAAAGATTATCGTTAGTTATTAGAGTTGACGCTGCCGGTCGTAATTCAACTCTAAATACAAGGTGCACGTACTCGAATTTTTCATTCACAATCACAACATACCTGCTCTATAATACAGATAGATAAACACAATCAGAAAAAGTAGCCTCTTCATATTGAAATTTTTCTGTCACATAACAATAGCACTGAGTTTTTACGTCGACACGTTATCCTGTCGATGCGATAGTGGGCTAAACAATGGAATAAAAGCGCGATATGAGGTCGCCAACGTATCATTTTAATTGTAACAATAAATTAACCGTAATTAGTACTATGAGTGTTATTACAACAATGTCACATCCACGGAAATGCCACTTTATGCACGGAAAATTGAAGAGGTCATCCGAAATTGGTCGAACCAAGTAAAATGCTCGTTCTTGTATCTAATTAGCCCCTAGCCTGTCATATCTGAAGGAAGCTTCGTGCGTTACCAACTCTGCATCAATTGAAGTCTCATCGCATCCTTAAGAACCCTATAAACTATTGCTACATAAATAAAATAATCGGTGGTAGCCACCGACCTAGTAATTAGATCAGTGGTGGTAGCTTAGAAGTTTTTTATACCACGCCAATTTACCTGATGATAAGCGGCCGCATAGCCTATAGACGCTCGCACTACCAGGGGTGTCACTAGTGTTCAACAGCCTGTTTTCTGAGAGAACTTAGGAACTCTTAATAATCCTTTTTTACAGGCAATAGTAAAAAAGTTACTGAAACCACAGATTATACCTACATTTTAAGAGCGGCTAAATTGGTTAGAGAACGTTATGGTATGACATTGTTGAAGAACATTATTATGTTAATGCTTATTACTGGCAACCCCAAACTTCGGTATCCTGCTCACAGTTAGCGCACACACAAATAACAAACAAACTTACAAACAAAACACAGATTACCAGCTTTATTTGCGGTCCAAAAATACACTACCCATAGACTACGGAAGCAACGCGGCAGCATAAACTTGGTCGTTATTTACTGCTGCGCGCCGCGCCACTCACAAGGTAGGCACGGGCTGTTGTTGAAGCACAAGTAATTTGTAATAGCTTTTTTAATTCAACTAGAACAAAGCTTAGGCGATATGGCCTTACCTAAATAAACTTTATTTCAAAATTGCTGACAGTCTTTTATTTATGTGTATAGCAACACGTCAACACGTACAATGGGTGACATAATCGTAGACAATTAAAGCTATACCTCGGTGAATTTGCCACGATATAACATTGAATGTTAATTGAATTTATTTTTAAATAAATATAATCAATCTTCATGTTTAATGGCGTCTCAAAAACTCAAGCTGTCATCGGTATTACTTAGTAATTCTAAAATTTTAATATTACTAGGAAGATCTTTTATATTTATTCATAGTTCCTGTCATGTGTAAGATATTTGTGACAAAATTATTGTAGATAATACAAGAAATACTAACAATACTGTATTTAATAATAGTAGGTAGGTACATGAAATACAAAAATAAAATAATGTATATACAAGCAATTTTACCTTATTTAGTATCTAGTGACCATTGATTATATACCTAGTGTCATAGAGGTTATTTAAGGGCTGTTATAGATGACACCAGCGTAGCGGTTGTATTCTCTTGGGATGACACCTTTGACGAGTTTGAAGTACCATGAAAGGAGGTCGGCTGTGTTTGCAGTTGCACATGTTTTTATAATAACCTAAAAATGCCAAGAATTCGCTTAAAATACTTTTTGCTATAATAGGTTCAACCACCCCGACGACGGACATTGCGAATCTCGAATAAAAATTATAATTACTCAAGAGAATTGTCTAGCCATTCACTAAAAACAGAAATTTGGTAGATTTCATCAGATACGCTGAAATGACAGAGTTTTCAACCTGACTGGCATACGTAAGAACGGGCGAGTAAATGGAAACACCCCAAAATAATACCGTTGAACTCATACATATATATATATATATATATAATAAATACATATCGTCACGCCAAGTCAGATTCGACGCAGACAGAGGACATGACAAAACTATACTAACAGTTCCTTTATTATTATTTTTCAGTTTAGCTTTGGAACCCCAAAATGGTGTGAAGCATGCTTTAGAACATTCCAGACTACAAAAGCAATCTTCAATGTTGTCGTGGAATTGGGTCATGCTTTATCACAATACGACTTGAAGCTACTTCCTCAGTTTAGTTTAAGGTCGTCAGCTTGACATCGTGTCGTGACGCTTATTGAATTGAACAATAAAATATATTACGTGTGCGTAGCCGCGGGAAAAAGCTAGTGAATAATAAATCTATTTTATTTTACTTGCAATTTGCGACCAATAACGTATTTCTTACATGCACGTAGTTGGATAAAAAATGCAAAAAGACACTCGTCCCATCTCCAAACAAATCACGTACTTTATTTTATTGTATACAATATGTCAAACTAAACAATCACTCCTTGTGTTGATTGTGTGTCGTCTGTGTCCTTATCAGTGCAGGCCGTGCGGACATTAACTCCGACAGATGAGAGTAATCATAAATTAAAGTTGGGAATTTCAAATACAGTCTTCATAATAATGTATGTCCATATCATAGTAATTACGGTAATAAATAAACTTGCCTCGGTCCGTAACTGAATGAATATTTACATTGATTCTTATATACCTACTATGGAACTGTTAATCTGTATACTGTGAAAAGAGGTGATTACAAAACTTGAATGAATAAATTGTAAACTCTCGAATCAAAATCCCTTTAATCATTGCTAATAACATTGTAGATTCGTCGACTAGACCGCTGGTCTAGTGGTTAGTTCACCTGACTGCTACGTTAGAGGTCGCGGGTTCGATTCCCGCCGGGGCAAACATTTATGTGACAAATATGTTTACCTTGCGTCTGGGTGTTTGTTATTCATTATAAGTATGTATTTACAAAAAAATAGTATACTATATCAGCTACTGGTTCCCATAGAACAAGCTTTGCTTAGTTTCGGGCCAGATGGCGCTGTGTGATAATGTCCAAACATTATTATTATATAGATTAAGTCACATTTGAAACAAAAACACTACATCCGACACGCAGATACAGGGTAAACGTATAACACCCCTCTATTGCTCAGTGGTTAAAAAAGATTTTACTCAACGAAAACAGCTGCGGGAGTCTAAAAGTCATCCCATATCGTAGACACCGTGGGTCTATTATTATTAATATAAAGACTTAGTGAACAGTCAAGGTTAAAATCCAAATATTGATTCTTTGTAGGTATCCACAATAAATATAAGGTATAAAGTTTACATATTTATCTACAGGTAATTTATCAATTTACATCCATTGCCTCTATATAAGTAAATCTTACTTTTAAGGTAACAATTTATGACCAAAAATGCAATCATTACCTTAATAGGTAAGCCTAATCTATGCCTCGATGATTGTATACAAATGCCGAGTCTTCACCAACCAAACATTGTTTGCCACAGGGAAGGGAATGTTTCTTATATTATTACCATTCCGTGTCCTCAAACAGGACTTGAATATGTTTTACAACAAGTTTTTAGAAAACAATGTTCCGCTCATCAAGCCCATTCATTTCAAACACATATCATAGGGGTTGTTTTCGTATAAAAGTGTAAATTATCTATGGGAGTTCATAAGGAAATCATAAATAGCCATCGTGAGGCGGCCATCATATTAGATTAAAAATAGCGGCATTTAGATAATCACGCATTGTCACGGTAACCAAACGTGTTCAAAATTTCAGCTCATTTGTGATTTTTAGTTTTCAATTGTTAGTGATATGGTGAACCAACCCTTTAAAATTTTAATGCATGGCTTGTTATAATCTCTCAAATGAAATCAAAATATATGTGAAGCTTCTAATATTCCAAATTCAGTAGTTACTTAATTTAAAATGGTAGTACTCGTATTAGAAAATGGTACGCTAGGAAGGCAGTAATTAAATTTAAATAGATTCAGTTGCAATAGACACTTAACATTAATCTATCCTTCAAATGAATATAATAGCTGCTTCAAGAATTGCGCCAAATCCGTCGATCATGTCTCAACGTCAATATATGAACGAGTAATTTGTTCATCCTTGTATCATTTCATTTCCGATGAAATATAATTCAAAACTGTTTATACAAGTCAAGAGAGAAAAGGCACTGTACTCTCTGCCTACCCCGTGACGGACTTAATGAAAAGAAAAGTTTAGTAGTTTATACTATTATATACAATTTAATAATTAATCTAAGTGCATTAACTCCATAAAAAGAAAAAAAAAACTAAACTAATATAAACAATTAAAATATACAATGTTTTTGCTAGACATGCTCCCAGATTGAATAGGTGAATGTAGACTAGTATCCAATTCACAAGTTTTTGTATTCTTTACATTTGTGCTAGAAATAGAGGAAAAGTGGGATGAATGGCAAGGATTTTATAGCCGATGTGTTAATCTAACTTGTAAAATTACATAGAAAGTCATCAAATATTTACTCAATCTATTCATCGTGTGCCAAAAGCCTATTGAACTGCGTATTTCTGAAACTAAATAAAGTATCACCGTTCGACTTGACCACTTGATAACCAATCCTACCAATATTATAAATGTAAAAGTTTGTAAGAATGGATGTATGGATGTAAGTTTGTTGCTCAATCACGTTAAAACGGCACAACGGATTTTGATGAAATTTGGTACACATGTAGTTTATAACCTGCATTATTTTATCTCGGGAAATGTTAAGTTCCTCTGGGATTTTAAGCTCAACGTGGACGAAGTCGCAAGCTTATAAAATATAAATATTTAAATGTGTGATTGGCATTTATCATGCGTCTTACATTCGTGAGAATTGACCAATAACCTGGCCTTTGTTTATTTGAATAAACAACGAACCTGACTCAGAAAGGTTCGAGAAAGAACTCCACTACAGTTATACGATGCAAGACTGTAGTGGTACATATAGAGGTACGTTTCATGTTGTGCTTGTCTTTATATAACGACTAGCTGTTTCCCCGCATCTTCGCCCGCGTGTCAATATAATATATAATTATATAGCCTATGTTACTAAGTGATAATGTAGCTTTCTATATGTGAAATGATTTTTGAAATCGGTCCAGAAGTTCCGGAGGCTATTCAATACAAACATACACACACACAAAAATACAAATCTTTCCTCTTAAAAGTATTATTATTATTAGTATAATAGTATGTTAGATTAGTATTAGTATAATATATTAGTATAGATTTACAAAGTACATAGTATGTACTACATATACAAACAATAACCCGCCGTATCCATTCATAATGACATTGTTTATTCGTTTTATATCATTATTTAGTTAATGATGTGTAAATAATTCTCAAGAACAATTCAAATATATGTAGCCTAATTTAATAAAACTAATACCGATTTGTATGTATATTACGTCGACAGTTATAGATACGATGTTAATATGTGCTAGTTAATTTCAACGGGATTCATAAACTACTAAAAATATATACAATACACCAATTGTATCCCGAACCGCAGATCTATACTAATATTATAAAGCTGAAGAGTTTGTTTGTTTGAACGCGCTAATCTCAGGAACTACTGGTTCGAATAGAAAAAATATTTTTGTGTTGGATATTCCATTTATCGAGGAAGGCTTTAGGCTATACTAGCTGCCCGCCCCGGCTGCGCACGGGTAGAGAAAATAATTGATAAATACCCGTGCGAAGCCGGGGCGGGCCGTTAGTCTATTAAAAAGGTAAATGGAACTTTGCGTTCAACAAACTGACGACGGTTATTAAAGCATGTGGTGCGTGGGCAAAGCCTATTCTTATTGTATACGTTGCAGATGTGTGCGTGTAATTGTGTATACATATATACACGGTAAGGCGTAGTTACTACCAGCGTCACTTTGTTGTTCGTAAAGTTCCATCTAGCTTTTTTATTTACTCTGTGTCCTGAACTTAGTAGTAGCATGCACAATGGGAAATGATAATGTATTTTTCGTCCTGTGTACCGGATGAGATATTTATTTGTGATAAAAGTCCATACAATAACTCTGTTGTGGGCGTGAAATATTCTTCAACAATTTAAACCAGCCTTAGACCGCAATACCGTTCGCGTGCATTGAGGACCAAAGAAATTCGTTAAATTGTTTTTTTTTTGTTTTTTTTATAAACAGCTACGGAAAAAGGATATTCTTTTAACTCTTTGTTTCTTCCATCTTTAAAAGTACCCTATACATAAAAGTCCACGACATAGTCTTATTGTATCAAATATATTATGATAAACAGAATTAGCGGACTACAAAAAGTAACAAATCGACCAATAAAACCATTTGCTGAACATTTTGAGGCAAGTTAAATATCAGTCCCAGAAACAATTGAGCGAGGTCCCAAAACCGTCACCAAGTAGTTTGGATCGCAATTCCTCATCACTAAATGATTAATTTATCATGTGTGACAATGTATGTTATTTGTTTCCGATCCAAATCTATGCAATAAATATACAAGCTACTTGTTATTCAAATAAATGCGTCCCCGGAGGGCCTGTGCATGTTAAATGGTTGATACAAAGATTCATTGCGATCATGAATCGATCCGTTGACTCAGTATCCAATAAATTCCACTTATGACGCAAGTCATAATCGTTAGATATTATATAATTACATTATTGATTATAAATTATGCAAATGTTAATATCGACTGCAGTGACGTTTAAGATTACCTAGAAGTCGGTATTTTGTTATTCCTTTCTTTAAACATCTCAGAAGTATACTTAGTTATGTAAAACTAACAATATTTTTTCATACCGCCACAACACCAGATAACACTTAATTTAACACATTTGAGATTCAAATTCACTGTTGAGCTAATGACCTGATAATTATTCTACCTTTGATAATACGTACATCTGAGAAGACAAGAATTTCAATTAATTATATGTGAAATATAAACTAGTTTTATAATATTGTCTCAACAGTATGATATTATAAATGAACTTTATCTGCATACTCTGATTGTCGTGAGGCAAAAGCATTTTAATGAAATGAAAACCACAGTACCACTTTTTACGAAAAATACGTATGGGGGAGTATGGAATTTGGCACAGTTAAAGTTTATGGACATATATGGACTAGCTGCCCGCCCAGGCTTGGCACGGGTAGACATACATTTATCAAATATTTTGCCTACCCATGCGAAGCCGGGGCGGGTAGCTAGTATAATATATAGCCTACGTTACTCAGTGATAATGTAACTTTCTAACAGTGAAAGAATTTTTCAAATCATCTATTCAATACAAACATACACGCAAAAAACAAATCTTTCTTTAATACTAGTATAGAAGTATAGATATAGACAAAACATGAAAAAAGCAAATATTGTTTTGTAATCATGCATTGAAAATACATTAAATAGGTTAAAAAAATACACACAGTACCCTGCGCTTGACACATGTCTTACTGAATTTCGTTTGACACAGGAAAGGACACAGGTTTGTTCATATTACTTGGCGACCGCTATTAATAAAATTCCATTAAATTGCTATTGCTATTTTCTTGAGGTACCTACTCCACGCCGATACGCGTTAGTCGCCATGGCTTATCGATGTGGCCCACGACGGCAACCATACACGAACGAAGCAAAACAGTTTATTTTGCGTTAAAAGAAATAATATAAAAAACCGCCAAGTACGAGTTGGACTCGCAAACCGAGGGTTCCGTACTAAAAACTAACTAGGTTAAATGACAAACTTAACTTTGCCGTTTGACACGGCTATTGCACCAACCGCAAATAGTAAGTTAGTAATACATAGTCGCATTAGTAATACATCGCCCTTTTTTAATGGCAATACAAACCCTGTGACCATTTCAAGCGTCTACTTGTTGCCATTTTTAAGATACATATAAAAAACGTTTTACAAGTGGAGCCCTTTTTTTTTTTTTTTTTTTTTAATATAGCAACCGAAAATTTGCACTACACTGACTACATCACCTACAACACTATGACGGAATAAGACCTTGACCATCATTACGCTGTGATATTATGGCATTGATGGTTTTATCAAGTACTGTAAACTTAACTTCCTTCTATGAGAAACACAATAATTGTACCTACTTAGAGGTCAGATTGGAAATCGGAACTAACGTGCTCTACGAGATGCGAAGCACATAAGTAAATAATTTCATTTTATAGGTGGTTTCTTGGTAAGGCCGGTCACCCATCCAATTACCTGAGCATGAGCACTGCTGTTTCACGTAGCGTGTCGATACATAACTGTATTGATGCTACAAAAATTCAAACGTAAATGTATTCGTCGCACAGGTTAGGGTGATGACCTTATACCCTTTTTAAATGCAATTCAAAAAGAGTTTTTGTAATGTTCGCACATATTTATGTGTTGGTATCTTTGATTATATACGTTGGTATGTATATATCATTAAACGTATTAGTGTGTATTAATTTACATTATATTGGAAAACTGAATGTCTGTTTACTGTATTTTGAAGTCAGGTCTTGTATGTTAGGTGACGTATTGAATATATAAACTTCTGTATTTTCTACATTCAATATATAAAATCGATATTCCAGTCACTGACCCGTATTTTTAAAAAAAACCTAATTTATTTACAAAAATAAAAGTACATAATAAGTATTCTGTCAGCTGTTGGTTCCCATAGTACAATCTTTGCTTAGTTTGGGGCCAGATGGCGCTGTGTGATAATGTCCAAGCATTATTATTATTATTATAAATATAATTTGGGTTAAACATTTTAAATACTCAGAACATGCAATATTTTCTTGTAAGGGTAAGCTTTGATTGGGACCTGTACCTATAGCCATGTTTATTATCTACAATCGTTAACGCTATCGAAACGAAAGAAATGTATGGGAATTGACAACTTGACCACGTGACATAACGTAAAGAGTAAATTACCATACATTTCCTTCGTTCGCTATAGCGTTAACGATTGTAGATAATCCTGCTAGTCTAGTGCTAAGTCCTCTGCTCACTTATC
Source organism: Falcaria lacertinaria (assembly GCA_951449985.1). Classification (NCBI taxonomy): domain Eukaryota; kingdom Metazoa; phylum Arthropoda; class Insecta; order Lepidoptera; family Drepanidae; genus Falcaria; species Falcaria lacertinaria. Next base: position 6,925,884 of record OX602115.1, on the reverse strand, counting down.
GGCTTTTCGAAAAAAAAAATATTATAATATAAATGTCGTCCGGAGATTGGGAAAGTCATCTAGTAAATATACTTATTTAATTGTGTTGCTTATTTACTAAACTACGAATTCCTCAGAGTACCCAAACTTTATTTTATTAACAATGAACAACCCAGCGGGATAATTTATAACCCGTCAGAAATTAGGCAAGCACCTGTAACCCGAATGTAGTCTCCAAACTTCATAAAGATAAAGATAAAGATAGTTTATTTCGTAAAACATGAATATACATAAAAAATTTTTTACAATACCCTTATGCATGATGTTCAAATATTATATGACCTGCATGATTTGCCAACGGTTGCGTACAAAATATAAGATACATTGTGCTTAGTGCCAGAAAGTAACGAGCGACAGAATTGTCGAACCTAATTCGTGTATTTATGCGGTGCATAATATTTTTAAGGTAATTAAGTATTTTATGACTAGTATGTAAATTAATTCTATCACATTTTTCAGATTCGTGGATATGTGGGTCGATTTCCGTTAGTCGCACGCAGTGCACGGCACGAGTTGGGTGTGTGAAAGACGGGCCGGTTTGCCGATATAACGCTCACCGTGTTTAATTCCGAAGTTCGTAGTTATATAAAGACATTTATTTAAAAAACTTAACTTAAAAAGAAATATACATAGTTCTGTGTTTATTCAAAAAGTAAGTAACAGATTTTATATTTTAAATATACTAAACTCCCGATAGTTGGAACAACAATGTTTTGCTACATTTCTCGTACTCTTACTTCATGGTAGATTATATAATACGGTATTTAAATAAATTCCATTACTGTTCCGCAATATTGCAGGTGCGACCACACTTTGTGGTTACATCAACGCTTCCATAATTTTAAAGAAATGTGGACAGTAATATGACTAAAATATGTAAGGGTCGTCTACACTGCACGTGTTCTAATAGCATTCCGGCGATGCACGCATTTTTTGTGCTTTTTTTTACACTGCTGAGCTGGATGATACAAAAACATACGTCAGTAAATTTGGTAAACTGTCGCATGACGCGCCATGTGTACCTACTTTGTTTAGTTAACTAGCATTAAAGTACCTACGTAATAGATAAAACTACCTCCTATAAAAATATTTTTTAAATTTATGTTAGCTACAAGAATGTAAAAGGTGATAAAATTGCGATATCTAAGATGATTTACTAATGTTGGTAGCTAGCAAAGCTTATTATTTCTTACATTAAATTAAGTTAAAATGTTTGTTCTGTCACATACCCAAGGTAGTACCTAATTAATGAGTAAATATTGATGATGGTTATTTTTCTATTATTAGGAAATTAGGACTCGTTTGTAATGTTTTCCTAAAATCTATCAACTAAATCATGTAATACACGCTGTATTATGTCGGTCGGACAAAAAAAATAAAAAAAGCTTATCAAAAGGATCCACAACGTGTAGATGTATTTGTCACTGCCTGCCGAAGATATTTAGGTTCAATAACAGTACTTCAGAGCTCAGCGAATTAGATGAGCAATCCTAAGCATAGAACAATATTTTGCAGCATTTTGTCTGACTTGGGAATCTAAGTTAGGAATGTTACAAGTGTTACGAGTTACAACACGCCCAGTGTGGGAATTAAGCGTAAATAAAAATATAATTTGTTATTTATTTTCCATAACTCCGATGGGCTAGCCGCTACTGGTTAGAAAGTCATACTGCTACGCTAGGCGTCGCAGATTTAATTCCCTTATCAGGCAGGGCAAACATTTATGTTTTTGGTACAGGTCGCGGCACGAAACTCTAGCGCTGAGCGAAACGTGGAGGGGATAGCTGCGCATGGGTACCATCGCGCACGCAATACAAATTAGTAATTTAATTGCTTAGTTAAAAACAGCAAAATAATGTTTTAATGTAAAGTCAAATAGTAAGTCTAGCGGTGAACAAAATGTGGAACTTAACTGCGTATGGGTACTGTCACGCACGCAAATATTACTTCATGTTACCTACAATATAATTTTTAACAAGTTTATGGGGAGTAGAAAAATAAATACACTATCGGATTTGTAAATTTTTATATTAAATACCAAATAATAAAAAAAATTATATTAAGTCCGAATTACATAAGAACCTACTGAAGTTTCTTCTCAGGATAGAAGAAACCTGCGAGTTCGGCAGGGTGTGGACATCAGACACCGCATTCTCCTTTCCGATATCTAGTCCGAATCAGACAATGGTCTTACACCTTCAATAGTATCCCAACAGGGCCTTTTGCTTACTGAGGGCCCCGGCTCAGGGCTGCTTCGGTCGTCGGCACTAACAGCGTCATCGTCATCAGACTCACCAAGGCTATCCTCTGAACTGTCACCATCAACGCGAATGATGAATTCTTCTGTAACCAAATCCACGACATGGTCACTCTTGACATATTGCTCTTCTATGTCCTTTACCTTTTGGCATAACTTTCCCCAATCCCAAGCACCCATCAGCAAAACTTTTTCTTGAATTAGTTCTATACATTTAGCAACACTCCACTTCACATTTTTACTGCCTACATATTGCTTTATGTCAGACCATGCCATTTCGATTGGATTTAGATCTGGGTGGTATGGTGGCAGTCTTAGCACTTGATGTCCTTGCTCTGCTAGTATCCTGTCAATTGAAAATGTTTTAAATCTATCTTTGTTAGCCCGTATTAAATTGTATAGTTGAGGTTTTAGTAGAGTTTCCTCATATTGTATGCCCTTTTCAGTAAGCCAACCCTGCATGTCAGCTTTTTTGGAATTAGAAGTGGGTGCAAGGTCCCATTGTTTATTATGGTATGATGCGTTGTCGACTACCACGACAGAATTAGGCGGTAAGTTCGGCAATAACTGTGTCCTCAGCCATTTTTCGTAGTTGTCGTAGTTCATATTGTCGTGGTAGTCGCCTGATTTCGCACCAGCTTTAAAAGTTAACAGTGCGTTCGGTATGAACCCAGCCTCTGATCCTGCGTGGACAATGACCACCCGCTGTCCTTTGGAGATAGGTTTTTTGAGACCTTTTGTAGTACCATCGGTCCAGGCTTTTGGAGCAGAGTGCGATGAATCTACGTAAGATTCATCTGTATATACGATGGGCCTTCCCTCTTGGCGATATTGTTTTATTTTGCGTAAGTATTCGATACGTAGTAAACGTATATTTGAACTTTCAATCAGTACTTTTCGATTGTTTTCAGTATTTTTCCACCGAAACCCTAAACTCTTAATTATTCGTCGAAGACTTCGTTCTGAGCCTTTGAAATTTATATCTTCCTCTAGCTTCTTTCTCAACTTTCCGACGGTGGGAAGTTCATTATTTGTCCTATGAAAGTTATGTATGCACCTCTTTATTAATCCTTGATCAAAGTTATCAATATCTGTGACCGGTTTTGATCTGGAGCGTTTTTTGCCTGGTGTTCTAAATACTGATAATAAGTCGGAATTATTGGCTTCAGTGGAGATTTTCCTTACCGTTGCTATGGACGTCTTTGTAGATTCAGCTGTCCTTTTCTGAATTTTCTGTAAGTCACTAATTATACTATTTAATTTTATATTTCCCGCCTGAATAACTTCTGCAGTTTGTTTTATTTCACTTATATCTACAGTGCTGCGGTCAGAATCGAGTAAAATACTCGCAGCTTCGCCAATTTCACTTTGAATTTGTTTCAGGGAATTAATGAAATCATTCGATTCCCTTTTCAGAAAACAATGCACGTCAAACACCATTTTCCGTGCCTGTCTTTTCAAAACAGTATTCCTTCTCGGCCTCGGCATTTTCACTGTTTAAAAACTGTTCAAACTTAATCAAACAGTGAATAAACTAACAAACACAACAAACAAATCAACAAAACAAACTTAACAAAAAACAACAACAAAAATTAACGATGACAACAAAACAATTCAGAACGCGACTGTACACTGGAAGTGCGCGGAGCGTCGTATCGGCACGGGGGACGGAGTACGACTGGAGAGCCAATCGGCGCAACGCACGCTCGCCCTTCACCCCTGTACCCCGCCAAGACACCTTATTTTTTACTTCTGCGCAATAACGGTCAGCGCTAGAGTTTCGTGCCGCGACCTATAGGAATTTATATTAGCAAAAAAGTATCAAAGTAGATATTCTGCCAGTTGTTTGGTACAAATATACAAAGAAACATAGTACAAGTACATAGTAATCCAGCATTTGGGAGTAGATGTAGATATGCTTTTTACGGTTTACGAACATAGCTTTTGCCCTTCGCACGCGTGGTAAGTCAACGTATTTTCATAAAAACTTTCATCCCCTATTTTGGAAATACCCCTTAAGGGGTAAGGGGTGTTTCCTAAGTCCTTCCTTAGTGGATGCCTACGTCATAAATGGCACCTGCTTTAAAAATTTTAAATCTTTAACCCTAGCCGCTTAGGCTGTGTGTTGATATGTCAGTCAGTCAGTTTCTTCATTTAGATAACACTATTAATTTATTACCTATTTACAATGTTATCTCTGACTGAATAATAATCGACTAAAAAAAATATTTGCCCTACAATATGGACTCCTATTTTTATTATTTCTTCTAATACAGTAAATAAGTTTTAAACATCAAATTTCCTTATTGACCATTAAGAGTTAATCATTGCGCATAGCTTGGGTAATTCACACAGGAAAAGCGTTTGACCACAATATATTATTCACCAGACTAATTTACCTATCAGTGCCTGTAGCAGGAACATTGTCGACAACGTTTTCGTATCGCCTTCGAATATTTTTGTATTGGAAAATGAACAGCGCTGCGGCGGTGAAAAGTGGAACTAAAAATTAGTATGGCAAATTTGACATTTCGCGAGTTAAGTTTTCGAATACGTTGTCGACAATGTTCCTGCTACCGCCGACAGGTCAAGCTAATAAGTTACGATACAAGCTAAATATATAACTCGAAATAAAACATCTTAATCTAGTAGAAATGAGCCCGCCTTCACCTTGATTCTACCAAGGCTATAAAAATAATTGATATCAACCAACTTAAATGTTGGTAAAATAGTGCACTTTGGAAACGGAAACATTTTCGTTATCGATTGTTTGTTTTGTTCAGACGTATCGGATACGGCACTATTGTCAGTCGTGGTTTTATCGTGTTTACACAGAAAGAATAAGACTGTTCCAACGACAATGTTATTGATAACAGTGTTAGATTCCGTTAGTTATCAATACATATAATAAAAATGTAACTGGTCGCTGTCTGTAAATAAACGGAAGATATATGAGAAAACCTATTACATATTAGGAGCCGTTATGAACGCAATGGAACCCAAAACAATTGTTGTTAGATTTTTTATCTGTTTGTGCGCGCTTATCTCAGACACGGCTTAACCGATTTGGATGCGGTTTTCACTAATGTACGTACACGTCAAAATCAAACGGTGGCTTCATTAGCTTTATAAGTCAAAAATAAATGCCACGTGTACGAAGTCGCGACACAACTAGTTTAATTCTATATGTACATTAGATGTACTAACACATAGCAGTTTATTTATTTTATTATTCCTCTATCTAGGTCGTGCCCGCGATTTCTCACGCGTAGAAATAAGATAATATGTAGCCGTTTTTCAAAATTAGCTCATTAGTTCCAGAGTTTACCCCATACATACAAACGAACTAAAAAAATATCTCTCTTTATATAAAAAATATATATATATTGTAATTATTACTTATATTTTGTAAAAACATTAAGCAAATTAAATGGCCGTCATTGGGTACGTTCTACCCAAAGTTTACTTTATTATTTTGCTTTACCTGTGTCGTTGACCTATACCCGACACACTGTAAGACTAAAATGAAATCACGCAGAAAGATTCGGGGTTCGTACCTAAGCTTAATTTTTTCATACAACCTTCAAATGATTGAGGTAATAATGCTGAAGGACATTTGTTATCTAAATTAAACATATTTGTTTGAGTTATTATTAATTTTAATTACAAACATTCATTCTTAACTTTAGGAGCTAGGTTTTTGTCTGTTTGTATTGTATATCGATCAAATTATTTTGGGAAAAGTCGGAAAACACTTAAACTTGCATAATGTTTTCAATTAAAGTACATTAAGTGGGGGGTTGACTACGGCGAAGTGTACGCATCCCATGTGGTGTAATCATTAATTAATTGTACATACAATACTTATCAGAGTACTCATGGAATAAGCAACTCGAATATAATAACTTTGGCAATCATGTATCAGACGGTTTACTTTGATAACCCACGTGTCACGCAAATTTTTAAACTTAATTATTTTATTTGTGGAATATCAGATTTTACTGTTTCACATAATGTTTAGAGAGGTGAGCACAGCGGGATACTCCGTCCAAAATCGGAACTGCCTGTCTGCGTTAGTTGTATTACATGCACTGGTACCAATCGAGTAAGATAATAAATAAGAGCATAAGGTAGACCTTACAGAAAATCTCAGCCTATTAACGCCACTTATGAGTTTGTTGTTGTGTTGCTTCGGTGAAAATATAAGCATTGGTTTGTATGCTTGCTTGTGACGTGAAGGCGTTATATTATGTTTTGAATTATATCCTTTTAATTTTGTAGCGATACTGGAATATTGGCATCTCGTTGCTTCGTTGCGTCGCTGTTTTAGGATGAATTCTCAATAATTATTTAGAAAGAACATTTAAAATTAACACGTAGTGATATTTTAATACATTAATCTGGTGGCAAACAATCTTCCGCCCAGCCTAATGGTAAACGGTTACCGTAGTCTATGGACACTTGCATGCTACGCCCACCAGATGCATCACTAGCGCATTGCTGACCGTACAAAAATCTCAACACATCCTTTTGAAGAAAACCATTCTGTACCAACACCTTTCCTAAAATCACAGGATCATGCGTATCTTGACTTGGTTAGTACACTTTTATTGTTATAAAAATAAAAAATATTGGGTATTTACTTCTTTACTTTACATCGGTGCAAAATAATTTAATTTTGTTATAAATATTAGGCTAATCTCATCAGCCTGAGCTGATTAACATACAATTAGCTTAATAATTATTAACCAAAAACAAGCTTCACATGACATCAATCAACCGACACATCTCTGTAAGGCCACGATCATACTCAGAAATCTCAGAATCATGACTAGATGATATAAAAATTAAAAAGTTCCTCTGGAGGTAGTAAGAATTAATTATTGTGATAGCATTGTGTTTTGATTAAAATCAAATCATCATTTATTTCAAAATCAAGGACTAAGGTTTTAATCTTAGAACTGAGCAATTATTATTTTAAATAGCAATAACAATGGCGCGTACTTACCTTATCATGAAATAGGTAGGCTACTATTGTGATGATGTAGACTTATCATCCATCCGGTATTCTCCGGTCTTTAGCCTTTCGTCTGTCGTCCGAAATTTTATATAATTATCATTAAACTATTATATCACTAAAATCAAACTGAATTTCATAATAAAATGATAAAATTTACAAGTTAAAAATGTTCAAACTTTTCTCAAAATCTCCAGGATTTTATAAATTTTATAAATAGCAAGTATAATTTGTTCACCTGTATTGCTAAGGATTTTGTTTAGAAGAAACACATTATTCCATAATAAATAGAAAATAATATATCAGTTATTGTAGTAACCGCTGCTAAACGAGAGAAGGTTTTGGCTTGAGCCTTAAATTTTCAATGATTTCCGTAGATAAGAACTATCTATGCCTATTTATTACAAAAGTTGTAATAGCAATCTGTAAGTATAGATTCCCTTGAAAATAATAGATATAATTTATTATTATTTTAGTCTGGCTTGCCTTTACCTAGTTGTTGATAGTGCATCAGGATGAACGGCATCTAGGCTTACAGCCATATTACCTACTTAGCAAGCTTTTAGCGAACTGGTTTCTCTAAAACTAAATGCACAAAATTTACATTTATTAAATGCGTAAATTAATATAATTGTACTCACATAAGCATCAGATGCCTAGGTACATGATTACATTGTCGTATTTAGATGTTGCACTAATCAATAACAATTCTCCGATATTATCACACAGCACCATCTGGTCCCAAACTAATCAGTCTGTACTATGGACAGCTGAGAGAAACTTATATACTTTTATGTGCTAATAATATACTTACTTATCAACATAGTTTAAAACAAAGTCGCATACCGCCGTTTGTACGCTAAGATCTTTTAAAAAACGCAACGTGTTTTAGCGTTAAACACGGTGTTATTCGTGAGGAAGGTTTTATGAATAATGCTCCCGTGCGAAGCCGGGGCGGCTCGCTAGTATAATACCCAGACGCATATATACACCAAATACCCAGACGCAAGACAAACACAAATTTTGATGACATAAATGTTTGCCCTGGCAGACTACTAACCAATAGACCAACGGAGTATACAAACTATCATGCTAGTTTTGCAGCAGTAGAGTGCGATTTCACATTTTAAAAATAGGGCAGTGATTTTGCGCATGCGTGACACCAATCTTTCCAACGAATCACAGCCATGTGCTAGCTCATGCGCTTTGCGCAAAATGAAATAAGCGATGACATTATATGACATTTCAGTCTGACGTAAAAATATATTCGATTTTAGCCATTAAATAATGTCATTGGCCGAATACCTTAATTATTAGCTTGTCGCCATTTAATCAAAGAAGAAGAAAATAATTAGAAGTATAGAAGAGAACGAATTGAATATATTAAACATACGAGTGTGTCTATCTAAATATTGTTAAGTAATAATCATAGTTGCTGAAACTGATGGTATGGATAATACGTAAGTGATTAGTCATATAATATTATTAATGGATTTTGACAAACAGAGTTTTTAAGCCAAGCATCACAATTAAAACAATGAAGGATAAATTATAATTATTAGGTCCTTACATATGAAATTGGCGTTTTTCGTACTGGCCACTTTAATCACGAATTTCTCCTCTTTGGTAAGGAATTCCAAATTCAAATTTGTACAGCTATAGACTCATGTATTTGTGCTTCGATGATCGTCATTCATTTGTTTTTTTTCTTCCGTTTTTTTCTGTTTGCGTCACTCATTTTACAAAATGGAAAACCTTAAATATCGCATTATTTACGAGTACGAGTTCCGCCGTGGCACTAGTGCTGCGGAAACAACTCGAAGGGTGAATGATGTGTATGGCGGTCGTGTTGCAAAAGAAAACACAGTTCGTTTTTGGTTCCAACGTTTTCGTTCTGGAAATTTCGACCTGCAGAACAAGCCCCGTGGACGGCCTGAGACTCAAGTTGATAATGAAGAGTTGAAGGCTATTGTGGAAGCGGATCCATCGCAAACCACGTCCGAGTTAGCTGCAGGCTGCAATGTTAGTGATAAAACTGTTTTAATTCACTTGAAGCAAATTGGGAAGATTAAAAAGCTTGAAAGGTGGGTACCTCACGAATTGACTGAAACAAACCGGCAAACGCGCGTCGACTGCTGCGTTACATTACTAAACCGGCACAATAATGAAGGTATTTTAAACCGAATCATTACCTGTGATGAAAAATGGGTTCTTTACGATAATCGGAAGCGCTCAGCGCAATGGTTAGATCCTGGCCAGCCAGCCAAATCCTGCCCCAAGCGAAAATTAACCCCAAAAAAGTTACTTGTAAGCGTTTGGTGGACTAGTGCCGGTATTGTTCATTACAGTTTTTTCAAATCTGGCCAGACTATTACGGCTGATGTCTATTGTCAGGAATTGCAAACCATGATGGAAAAGCTAGCGGCTAAACAACCTAGGCTGGTCAATCGCTCCACGCCACTGCTGCTTCACGACAACGCTAGACCACACACTGCGCTACAGACGGCTACTAAATTAGAAGAGCTTCAATTGGAAAGTCTAAGACATCCTCCGTACTCCCCGGACCTTGCTCCAACAGATTACCATTTTTTTCGAAATTTGGATAACTTCTTGCATGGGAAAAAATTCAACTCCGATGGGGCAGTCCAAATCGCCTTCAAAGATTTTATTGATTCCCGTCCGACTGGTTTTTTTAGTAAAGGGATCAATGAACTACCTATGAGATGGCAAAAGTGCATAGAAAATAATGGTTCATACTTTGATTAATTAAATATATTATATTAAAAAATATTCGACTTTTTGTTCCTCCCATACAAAACGCCAATTTCATATGTAAGGACCTAATATTAATAATACCTAATTACATATTTAAGAAATACATTGACATTAGTGGGGAGTTTTTGGCGGGAATCAGGCGGAGCGGTTGAGATTTTTTCCAGTGTGTCGTAAATTGTGTTATAGTGATCTTTAATGTGTATTTTTGGTGTCGATATGTGCAGTAAAGTTTCATTTAGTGACTGATTTATAGGAGCATTGGAAATAATGCCATAATACGACTTTTGGGTTAAGTGATTTATCATTTTGGTCAATAGGTTACCTCTAATCTAAAGGCGTGTTACGATCTGCTACTGCCGTGGGTTGTCTCGAGAAACTCCATTGGGCGTTAGAATGCATGACACTAGGCATTTTAATGCGGCAAACACGAGAAATTTTGCAACATGAAAATTCTCTAACACTCGACACTGGCAAAAATAGTCCCTGAAGGGATCGATTGCCATACTTAGGAAGAAGAAGAAGAAGAAGACATTAGTGGATACTCGTATATACGTATCTATATCGTGATTACTCGTGGATAGTAAATTAGATGATTATGTATTTTTACATGAAAATTATCAATTTAATACTAATAATATTAAGAGGTAAATTGAATTGATTCAGGCGTTTGCGGAAATTCATATTTATAGAATACAAAGCAAATTATAATATATTTTGTATTCTATAAGAGGTTAATGTTGTTTTATTATTTGTATGTATCGGGTACTATCTGAAACCACTGAACTGACTTGTTATTCACTGATAATTAGTATTACTAACTAGGGTCCCGTCCGAGAGCAATTTAATCCAAATTCCCGACTTTCCGGTAGATTTGCCAAAAAAATATTTAATATAAACTTTGTTCTGATATTTACGCACACGGCAAATAGACGGGCATAACGGTCGAGCCATTCTTTTAAACATGTGGTAATTGATTTTATTGATAAAGATGGAAAACCACACTAGTCCCGAGTAACCTTCTTCAATTTCTATGCGAAGTAAAAAATCAAATACAAAAATAAATTTACAAAGTTTAGGGCTTTACAAGGCCTAAACTTTGTGAAGGTCTAAATTACCAGCACGTAGCTACTAAGTTGTAACTAATAACTATTCCCCAACTATAGCACACGAATCGTAACTAAATTTTGGTGTGATCCATACTAATACATTATAAATGCGAAAGAAAACCTGTTTCTTTGTTTGCTGCCTTTTCACGACTAAACGACTAAACGGATCGTAACGAAATTTTGCAATGAGAAAGATTATAACCTGTGGAGGTATATAGGATATCTTTATTTAGAACCACGCGAAACGCGGGCAAATGCTAGTTAAAAATTAAAGTAAAAGTTGACATTATTATTATTGTAATCAACATACCAAGAAAACATTTTGATTTAATCACTATCATCCTCCTGACACAAAACAAAACCATGTAAATGTATGTGTAATTGATAAATACAATAGCCTCATCACAATGTACTTTTATCATTGTAAACAAAATGTGATCCAGGAAGTGCTATCTATGTACGTACGTAGTAAGTAAGTACTTCGGAACACTGATAAGGAACGTTAAAAGTGTAGTAGGTACTCATTCAACAAATTGTAGCGAAATTTACCACTTTTTATTACAAACCATCACATTTAATAAGTTACTTACTTAATTTTATGTTCCTAAATTCTTAAACAGATTTAATCACATTATTTTAAAATAGACAAAGAGGAACGGAGCCATCATATTTCCTCTTAAATATGCCCCATGATCACAGTCTTAGATATTAAAATGTTCTAACCTTACAAGTTACAATTGACATCAATACCTATCACTTGCACCTTAGATAATGAGTGATGATGATACAGAATTGCAAAATAAAATTAAGGTTAATACAAGTAGTATGAAAAATCTGAATTTTGTGTCAAATACCGCGCTTGATTTATTGAATGCCTCATCACTTATGCATCAGCACAAATAAGATACATTTAAATCAAAATGACTAAGCATAAAGCATTGTTTATTTATTTACAGACATGCGGCAAATATGTCGACGCTCGCATAAGCTCGAACTTGGAGCGCGATAGCGTAAGCAAGCACTGAGGGAGTGCGAGAGAGACAAAAAGAGAAAGTGTAACTACAAGTGAAAGTAAAAACGACAATGACGCCCGGCGCGATGGAAGAGACTTCGATGATGGGGAACAATAACGTGGTCCCTCTTCTGCCTCGGAGCACCGTGCAGCTGGAGTTTAGGAATATCACGTGTACTATGAATCTGTATTCGTTGAGCAAGATGAAAGTTGGTAAGCTTTAATATAGATTTAATATCATTGCAGAAATACAGATAGTAGTAAACAAAACAATACAATGAAATAAATAAGAAAGTAAAGTACATTTAGAGGTATATGTAATGGATTAAATTATGAACTATTAGCATAGAATAAACATACATACAATTGATATAAAAAAATATGAAGATAATATACTCACTTCAGCATTAAATTACAAGTTATATTATAAGACTGGAAATAAATTCAGAAATACAGCATGCAGTATATAGTACATTCTAAGCCAAACCAAAAAACAATGACTTTACAGCAGAAACTCAATTCAGAAATAATTAAATATCAAGATATAAAGTCTCTGATCTAAGTCGGAGGAACGCACAGTTCATAATAAAAAAGTACCAAACCTTTTTCCATTCCCATTCCACCTACTTTATACTCTGCGACTGCAGTTACGAAACTGACCTGACCAGTTACAACCTTATCTAACCCACCGACCTTATCACCTTACTTCACTGACTGACCAGCCCTACAACCTTTCCAATTACCCTTAGGCGCCGTGAATACACTGGCCCTGACAAATTTAGTCACATTTTGGGAGTCAGATTAGAATTATGGTTTGAGAAACAATTTTGGAAAATATACTCGTTTTTATTGTAAAATTAATTAATAAAACCTTATTTTATTATTGTATGTGTTAAAGAACAATGAATGAAAGATAGTGGTGCCAATTCTGTTGTACAAAATTACTAAACTTAACACTTCTTAAAGTCTTGGTATCCCTTTCTTATGTGCGGGCTTAAATAAGGATAGCAATACCTTTAGAACTTTCAAATTAGTTTAGTTTCGTGATTTTGTACAACAGAATTGCACCAGTATAGAGTAAATATTCATCCTGATTTACTTATCGACGATCTACGATGATTCTTGATATTCAAGTCCTAACAGATCGATAAAATTCAGTCTAATATTAATTAATTGGACACGACTTGTTTTATTGTTTGTGTTACTGTTTTCATGATGTAATATAACATTCAGATATGCAGCCCTATACAGTTATTAGTTAAGAGTATCTACATTACAACACAGTGTATCTCAGAGAAACCGGAATGGTTACTCATGCTCTTTTTAGAGTGTGTTTAGTAACATTTCGACTATACTCCATAGGTCATGAGTAGTAGGCATTCTTTTCAATTCAAAGGCCAAAGAGTAAATAAACGATGAAGAAACGAATAATATGCTTTTTCTTACCTAATATAGGTAATAATATTTTATTCCAATGTTGAGCAAAGGTAAAGGTATCTTCCAATTGTTCCACTGTTGGCAATTCACGGTAATGATTGCCCAGTTGGCTTTTATCGTGCAGATGTATTGAAAAAAAATATTTTCACTGACATTTAATTTTTAATCTAATACCTCAGAGTAAATTATAGATATACTACGTACAACTAATACTCTCTCTCGTCTCGTATTGTAACTTTTCGCATGACTTTTTCTGGTGGTGGCTTAGAATCATTTTGATTGAATTATAAATAAAGAATTTTTGAAATCCCTTTCCCTGATGAGTAAATAGGGAGAGAGTACATTTTAGTCCTATTTTTGTAGGCCAGTAAAAGTACCATTTAAACATTCTATTCCGTACCACAGATCTTAGATCTTACATTGTCATTGAAATAAACATTGTCTTCTGTGCTAATAATGTCTCAGATATTTCTAAAAATCCTTACAATATTCAATTGAAATTTTAATTATTGTGATTATTAGGGCCAAACTAAATTAACACATTCTTTTATTCGCCTGTCCCAATCAGAGTTAAATCTTTCACACGGTCGTATAGAAGCTGGATAGCTTTTGTGATAGAAAAAGATTTTGACAAATTGTACTATTGTTATATCACATCTATCTAAAGTACGTTAAGTAACAGTATTATTCACCCTGTTGACAGAATATTAATTTTAAAGACAGCTAAAAAATTTACATAAATTTTAGTGCTATTATAATGACAAATGTTGACATCTATTGTAAGTTTTTTGTCTGGAATTATACAGTTTTTACATATAATACTAGACTTTCCCCTATTTATCCTCAGGGAAAGTGTTTTCAAAAATTCTTAATTTACAACTGTGATTAAATGATTCTAAGCCCCCATAGGATCAGGCTTTAAATTGTTTGTCTCTCAGTCCATGTTAAGGTAAGAATTTATACATAATACATATATAAACCATATTCCAGGGTCGGCAACGCGCATGTGATACCCATGGTGTTTCAAGCGTCCATAGGCTACGGTAACCGTTTACCATCAGGCGGGCCGTACGGTTGCTTTTCACACGATTGTTATAAAATGTACTATTAAAATATGCCAATGACTTCTTAATAAAGTAAGCCAATAATTTTGTTTACGTTTCCTCGTAATGGTTTCGATGTAGTTCATTCCCGATTATATTTTTTTTTCAATAAATATGTATAATGGTGATCAACATAATAATATTATTATGTATTCACAAGTATCATAAGTTTTTTTTTTCAATTGTATAAACTCTCAGCCAAAATGACAAACCAACTATAATATAAGGTAAGGCGCTAGTATTATGATACCCCTGGTATTGCAAACGTCTAAAGGTTACGGTGACCGCTTACCTATAATAAGTTTTTTTTATACCACTAAGGTGGCACACAAGCATACGGCCCACCTGATGGTAAGCAGTCACCGTACAATGCACGAATTTTATACATAGTTGTTTGTTATGTTTAACCAAGCAACTATCAATTTATCACGTAAATAAATAACTATATATTCCACTTGAACTCGTTATCACCAAGCCAGGTTAAGATATTTTCATTGAACAAATTATGGAAAAAAACTATTTTATTAATTTACGACTTCATTGTGGATAATGTATGTATGTTTAAATAACGAAAGCAAAGCATTGACGCAATGCATGGTAAAGATTGCGGATTGGCGGATTTTTACGGAGTGGTACGAACTGGTTGCATAATTATGTATGACGAGATGCAAAGAAATTCGACGCAATTTCTACTGATGACATAACAGCCTGAGATGAAAAATATATGTTCGCTGCATATTTTCACGGCAAATTGTATGTACATTAGAATTTATTTACCTTCCAGTTATCACTTTAGCAAAAGATCTTCTAATTTGCCTGCCAATATTTAAAGACTAAAAAAGTAAATAACACGCTGCTTCGATATTTTTCTATCCCGATGATCTTGGGTCAGGATTAGGATATAGTTAAGAAACTATTGTATTGCCATCGGTGAAAGCGGTGAAAATTACGTTACAGTATTTCGTCACATTGGTATATACATACATACATACAGGTAGATACGATTATTTAATATAAGCATTTCCCGTGATTTCACCCGCATTGAAATGTGATAACTAACATAATTAAGATTACATATATAGCCTCTGTTACAGAGATAGAGAAATTCATTATCTGTTAACAATAAATATGTTATTTTTAGAGTTTCATTTTAATGAGGTAGAGCGAATTGGGATGAACTGCCGTGGGTTTTTATAAACATAGTGGTACAGACCAGACTTGCAGAAGTATTTAAAGTTTAAAGCCCAAAATCTAACAACACACGTAGGTAACATTTGACAAAATCACGATTGTAGGTGTGAATTATTATCAAAGATTTTTAATTCATCAGAGATTGTTTACTCTGTAAATATTCTTATTGATTGCGACTGCACTAAACTGCATAAAACAACACAGTGAAATGGGACAAAATGAAATAAGTGCAATTAAAATTTACTCAACAAATTACGTCACTTCGTTCTTTAAAACCCAGAGTAAATTCAGCCACTCGTAATTTTTTTCGTTTTCGATGACATTTAAAACATTCTGTTGAATAAATAAAACTGAGTGATCGGCAAATTTGCCGTTCACAATCTAGAACAAAAATTATACGACATAAGTTCTTACACTAATTAAGTCGCTAAAGTGCGCAGTAAGGTAAATTGTTACCCGCGACATCTTTCCTTTCAAATTAGTTTTAGGCGTAACAAGTAGTCGCTGTTGCTACCGCAATTAACAGATGCGGGCGACCTAGCCTCCACAAAAAAGATTAAAATGTTACAAACACACTGGCAGATACAAATATTAGTATGGATGTAGTTACTAAAGATGTCTAATAAAAATAAATAACATTAAATCATGTACTAATTTTAATTGTCTTTTTAGCAAACTAAGTAGATCGGGCGTCGATTCTGTTGTGCAAAATCACTAAACCTTCCACTAAACTAAGCTTATTTGACAGGACTAAAAGAACCGTCATCTTCATTTCACCCCGCCCCGCCCCATTTAAAAAAGAAAAGTTTAACAAGACCTTTAGTCCTGTCAAATTAGTTTAGTTTGTTTTAAGTACTTTATAGAATAAAATCAACACCATAACATACCTTACATAACCTACGCAAGTTTCTAAAAGTCAATTTCAAACATGATTATCGATTGTATAATCCAACAAAAATAAAATAAAGGTACGTATAACAACGGTCCAAACATAACGCAGTATTGCTTATAAAATATTACTTATCTCAAAAACATACCGCAATTAAAATATATTTATTAAAATTATATTTCAATATCTACTAAAATTATAACCAATAATCATAATCATTGATAGATCGGTGCCAATAATAGATATCCGAGTAAAATAGCTGTGATAAACGGACGAACAAATGAACAGACGGATTTGACGAAATTATAATCCACGGAATCTTAAAAAACAATATGTGCCATAAAATTTCAATTGTCACAATACATTTCGTTATTTAAACTGGTATTTAGCTTTCACTAGCAGAAATATATATCTAGTAGTGAAACTGTTTGTAAATGTAAGTACATAGTATAAGCTATTTGATTGCTATCATATACGCATTTATACACAATTACAACATATATCGAACTTAACTTTCGTTCACCCGCCTGCAGAATGGATACATTATGTTAAACGCTATTTTGTTTTGCACTGGTAGATAAAGTGGTCACCATGAGCATGCCGCTACTGGAAATAAACTGTATCAAGATGACTCAAAGACTGTAAATAACTATAGTAAATTCTCGTAAGAAATACCTATTGTATATATTTGAATACATACACATCAACAACCTATGTCTATAATTATTTATCAATCAATCAATCTGTCTGTTAAAGACAAGTCCGTTCTGAGTAGACAGAGAGTAAAGAGGGCCACTACAAACTCGCAATATCTTAATACATGCCCGCCGGTTCCGAGTTCTCTTAACCTTTGTCAATTTAATCGAAATAGTTAGATCTTTTTTTTACCAAAGGCGCTTTAATACCATACGCAATGACGTATCCATGGGCTTTTATAAAACAGCCCATTTTGTATTTTTTAAAGTAGGCCATCGTAGAAAAAACAAGATTCCACGTCGCGATCTTGACGCGGGAAGTGATGACGTCAAGGCCTGTAAAATAAATAAGTAGCCGATAAATCTACAACAGTGCGTATATCCGTTCCCTAATGACAATTAAATTTACTTCTAAGACCGTGAATAGGACAAGAGCATTGTACATCAAAGAACTGAAGGCTATGTTGTGACATTCAGTTCAATTAATGTTCAATTCATGTCCACAAATGCACGAAATAGGGCACATCTGAATATAATATGTATTCTTCCGGATAGATTAAGATTGCGTTCAATAACGTCAACGTTCCTGAGAAACTGTAGAATTTTTAGAGCCGTGTTGCCCGTGTGTTTGCGACCGCCTGTCGTTTGATGGTCTGTCTGGGTCTAGGTTTATATCTCGGCGGCTTGTACCAATGAGTTCTGAGCTGAATAACAGCTATTAATCAAACCACGAGCTTACAACGAGAGCTAGGGCGAAATGGGATAGTCAATGAGGCGCCCGGCTACAAAAAACCCAATCAAATAATATCACTTTGATTTAGTGTTATAATCGAAAATAGTGTACTCGTATGTAAGTATATGCGCAATCGTAAAGTACGTAACAATGACAATAGAAGACATACGAATATGATTTCAAAGTTTTTGGCCTCCTGATTGCAATAAAACGTTGAAAGTGCCAATTTTATGGGAAATGAAAGTAAACAAGAAGTGTTATGTAACGATTCTTGTATGTTTATATATGTTTATGTGCTCACTCACTACTTCGTAACCCTTTAAGATATCTAGACTGGCGCTAATCATTCGGCCAACAGCGTTGCAATTGAGTTTTATAACCAGCGTACGATAAAAACTGTATATAATTTGAAAATCTTTTGAGTATATTTACATTTGGATTTAAAAGAACCATTTAAGACTCCAAAGTGCATTAAAATAATTATTATATATATATATATATATATATATTACTTCAAAATTATTATATATATATATATATGGATATAATAAAATGGAACTATGAGTTTGAATGGAGTATTGTAGAAACAAGCTAAAACAACTGTCGAAAGTACTGCGTGTAGTGCGTGTATTCGTCAATTTTTCACAGTCAATGTTATCCTTACCGACTTCGCAGTCTCTTTAATGTCAAATAAAAAGCTCAAAATAAACACTTGTGTAATTTAAAATGTATTTCTTTGTTTTTTCGAAGTTTAACATTTTGTTCATCGAAGGTGCGAATCGCGATCGCGGTGCCTGTCACCTCCATTTCGCAAATTGCTGTAAAATCAAAGTGATTGCTTCATATCATAAAACATTGATTTAACTGCAAGTGATGTAATATATTTGACCTTCTGCTGCCTTCTGCTCCCTTTTTTGTCATAAAATAGTAAAAAAATACACATAAAAACGAGGTCGCCTAGAATCTCGCTCATCACGAAATCGCCCAAATGTTATGGAACATAATTAGACTTGAAATTTGGAAGGGTTAGACTAGACATCAGCTAAGAAAGGATGTTTTAAGATCAATACCATGAATGGATGGGAAAAAGGTTAAGAATTGTGGCGTGGTTCTCGCCAATTAATATCTAGTCTATTTTTTTATTAAGGTGTATTTGCATTTTTCTACAAGTGTGTTAAGTTCTAACAGTGTTAAGTTCCTTATGACTTCTTCGTTCACTGCTATGAAATCCTAGGTACATGAATGCACGCAGATTCCTATTCTATATTTTACTAGCTGTTTCCCTGTGACTTCGCCCGCGTATCTATATAATACATAGCTATAATACATATTTTCGGAGCATATTCAATACAAACATAACCACACTCAAAAATACAATCTTTCCTTTTTATAATATTAGTATTTTTTATAGTCGGTGTATTCATTGATTTCCATTATTTAATGCCCTGTCACATCACATTGCAAATTAATCACACATCCACACATTTATTATACAATCGATAAAACTAATTGTTTTGCTTGCAGTACACAGTATCGTAGTGTAATTCAAATTCCCTTATGAATAAAGTTAATAATAACGTCGTTCATAAAACAGTCACATACAACTTGCGTCAAATGCCTTTGCTAGGGCAGATTACCACGAAATAACGTCGAGGAAATTTATTGTAAACAGCTTCCTTTATGTTAACATAATCAAAATATAGTTTCCATACACACATCTATCACTTCCGCTACAACTCCCGGTTGAGTTAATTTCTTATTTTATTGCCATAAATTGCGTAGATCTATTTCTAGTATATTTTATGGCATATCAAGATAAAAGTTTCCGTTGGTGCAGTTCAAGCCTCTGTTTAGAAAGCGTTGCATACCACACATATCACAATAGATCCTAATTGGCCGAGAAAGGGTACCACAATTATTTTATACCGTTTCCATAGCAGTGTCAGGCCTGCCAACCGATAGACCTACATTAAGCACTTGCAGGTAGATGACGTATCTACCTGCAAGTGTTTAATGTAAGCAAGGCATGCATCACGTGATCGAAAGCCACGGCTGTATAAACATCGGTGTCCGCATATCAAGCAAGTCGTACGTACGTTTGTTTAACACTTTAGTGCGAGTATAAAGCAGTCAGAACGCTATTCCCTTACAAGATCGCAATAAATACTTTTCAAATACCATTCATTGACCTCTAAGTAACAGTTTATTGATACGTATACGGGCATTTTTCACAGGACACATAAGTATGGTATATAAATATAAATAGGTACTCGATCATCGAGGCGTGAGATTGTGGAATCTTCGGGATGATTGGCTCTTTGAGATATCCATACTAATACTACAAAGAGAAAATATTTAGTATTTTTGTTTGTTAATTAATAATCTCTAAACTACTAGACCCATTTTAAACATTCTTTCACCAGTAGAGTGATATATTATCACAGAATATTATAGATTAATAGCTACCCGGATAGACTTCGTTCGGTCAAAAGTTAAAAATATTAGGTCCTTACATATGAAATTGGCGTTTTGTATGGGAGGAACAAAAAGTCGAATATTTTTTAATATAATATATTTAATTAATCAAAGTATGAACCATTATTTTCTATGCACTTTTGCCATCTCATAGGTAGTTCATTGATCCCTTTACTAAAAAAACCAGTCGGACGGGAATCAATAAAATCTTTGAAGGCGATTTGGACTGCCCCATCGGAGTTGAATTTTTTCCCTTGCAAGAAGTTATCCAAATTTCGAAAAAAATGGTAATCTGTTGGAGCAAGGTCCGGGGAGTACGGAGGATGTCTTAGACTTTCCAATTGAAGCTCTTCTAATTTAGTAGCCGTCTGTAGCGCAGTGTGTGGTCTAGCGTTGTCGTGAAGCAGCAGTGGCGTGGAGCGATTGACCAGCCTAGGTTGTTTAGCCGCTAGCTTTTCCATCATGGTTTGCAATTCCTGACAATAGACATCAGCCGTAATAGTCTGGCCAGATTTGAAAAAACTGTAATGAACAATACCGGCACTAGTCCACCAAACGCTTACAAGTAACTTTTTTGGGGTTAATTTTCGCTTGGGGCAGGATTTGGCTGGCTGGCCAGGATCTAACCATTGCGCTGAGCGCTTCCGATTATCGTAAAGAACCCATTTTTCATCACAGGTAATGATTCGGTTTAAAATACCTTCATTATTGTGCCGGTTTAGTAATGTAACGCAGCAGTCGACGCGCGTTTGCCGGTTTGTTTCAGTCAATTCGTGAGGTACCCACCTTTCAAGCTTTTTAATCTTCCCAATTTGCTTCAAGTGAATTAAAACAGTTTTATCACTAACATTGCAGCCTGCAGCTAACTCGGACGTGGTTTGCGATGGATCCGCTTCCACAATAGCCTTCAACTCTTCATTATCAACTTGAGTCTCAGGCCGTCCACGGGGCTTGTTCTGCAGGTCGAAATTTCCAGAACGAAAACGTTGGAACCAAAAACGAACTGTGTTTTCTTTTGCAACACGACCGCCATACACATCATTCACCCTTCGAGTTGTTTCCGCAGCACTAGTGCCACGGCGGAACTCGTACTCGTAAATAATGCGATATTTAAGGTTTTCCATTTTGTAAAATGAGTGACGCAAACAGAAAAAAACAGAAGAAAAAAAAACAAATGAATGACGATCATCGAAGCACAAATACATGAGTCTATAGCTGTACAAATTTGAATTTGGAATTCCTTACCAAAGAGGAGAAATTCGTGATTAAAGTGGCCAGTACGAAAAACGCCAATTTCATATGTAAGGACCTAATAGTTTATGACCGATTCTCAGACCTACCAAATATGCACAAAAAATCATAACAATCGGTCAAGCCGTTCCGGAGTAGTTTGCAGACAAACACTATGACACGAGAATTTTATATATAGATTATATATTCTACTGCGCTACCGCGAGTTGCGTTGAAGAGGCTGGCCGTAGCCCTCATCAATAACTACAGCTTTTCTGACACTTAGAACGAACATAGTCATAACGAAGGCGGTTAATTGATTTGCTCTCGAATCAACAAACCTCCTCTCTTCCAATTTAGTTCCATTAAAACGCGGAGTAGAATATGCGGCCAGTTTACTTTGAGTCATTGCATGTAACTGTTAATGTAAATATTATCTGCTTTCTCTGAACACAATGCCGCGTCCGGAACGGCTGATCTTTTGACAAGAACGTAATGCTATTTATTATTATAACTAGCTGTCCCGACAGTCGCTGTAAGGTTAACCCTAAGGACTACAACATCTACTCACCAAAAAAAATTATCCACAAACAGAAGAGAAAAGACTAGAAGAAACGACTTGTTAATTAAAAACTGATGTTTCGCTCATCACGCCCTTTCACTTAACACCAATATATATATTTAACTACACAAGTATTCTAAGACAAGTATTATTTTGCCGACTCCACTCTTTTTTTAAATGCGAATGTAGACAGACTTTCTATATTTACTGTGTTAGCATTCCGTACTCGATTACGTATCGTATATCAGTAGCCATTGATTTAGTCTGAGTACTATAGGCAGTTTAATAAAAATAACAATTGGAAGCCAAATCACCAAAAATCTTTAAATAATAAATGTGCCAAACCACCGTCATGGGGAAGTGTGCCAAGAAGGCTGGTGGCATTGCCACGCTGTATTTTAAGTTTTTATTTTAAGGTATTGTTCAACATATAAAGAATACATTTATTTTGGCACTGTATATATATCTATACTCCAATCTTTACACCTAGGTTACATACTTTTTATTATATTAGTCTTATGTAATGGTTTTTACTGCCAATATAAAATGAAAATATACTTTAAGCAATCGATCTGAAACATGGCAAATAAGGAAAACATTTCTTAAATGGAAACTATAATTGAAACAAATGTGTCAGCCCAGCATATTAGTCATCTTTTAGAATTGTAAATATGAAGCTGTTATGGTGTGATCACACTGACATTGAATTTTATAATGAAATCATTATATTGGTTGGACAATGGAAACGGAAAGTCATTGTTACACATTTTCTAATTGATATACAAAGTTGCGTTAGCATTATTTTAATAGTATGCTTGGGGATACATACTTTATTTACGACGTTATTATTGGCGTGGCGATATAATCTAAGGCGTGGCGTAACATCTTAAAAACCAATTTAGAAATTAAATTATTATTTCTAGCTCCAACATCCACATACAGCTTCGCCCTAAAAACATATTAGCATTTATAAAATAACGCTGTTTTACTTCTGATATGTAGCAAACCAGTCATCGCTTATAATTCAATCAAGAATACATAACAAGGCCTATGTCTGTCACAGAATACTGAATCCAATTCACTGTTTTGACAAGTTTTAAAATACTTTCAACTAACATAAACACTGTTCTGACAGTATCTACATGATAATATAAGTATGTACATACATAAATATTATTATTTTTGGATCCATCATGTAAAATACAAAAAAAACATGAATTTACCATTTGTATCAAGAAATCTAAAATAAAATGTATTCGTAAATAATGCATTGTTTAATGTATTCTAAAGCAATACTCCTGTTGGTTTAATTTTAATGCACTATTGCATACAGACGAATTGTGTTTGCCTAACTATTTTTCTATTCCTAACCAATTTAATTACATCTTGTATCGTTAATCGGTAAGTGAAAACGTCCGGAAGCTATTTTCCTGTTGTACCTTCCATCTATCATAATCGCACAGCACTGGCCGCAGTCATAAAAAGTTGTTTTAAAAGCAAGTATTGTTTTTTTTTATATGAGGTCAGTTTTTTTACTTTTGTTTCTGTTTTTATTATTATTGACCCGGTAGTTACCATTAAGCAAATTCAATAATAAAACTTTTAAAGCAAGTACAGATCAAAAGTCATTATTCATCAATTGAATTGACACAGCGATGATTTGCAAGTATAAACTGATATTTAAAGATTGTGTGAATCGTGTCTTGCATTATAATGAGACATACTTATTTCGCTGTGTTATGTATCTATTTGCAGTACTACTAGGTGTAAGGACTGACCTTAGTAATTTTAGTTAATAAAAAAATTGTTCTCTGTTCGCTAGTTGTTAAATAAAACGACCAAAAGGTTTGACGCAAATAAAATATAGCTGCTCTGTATGGTGTAAAAACTTTACACGGTTATAATACTCAAATAAATAATTAAGAGTGCATTGTATTATTTTAATTAATATAACGTGGTTTCATGAGATTAACATTTGTAATGAGCACCTATAAGAGAGGTAGGTAGAATTGGGATCTACCGTGGGATTTCCCATTAATATTGGAGCCACCCGACTGGGGACTGTACAGTGAAATAACACTACTTGATGCAGTGTTGTGTTTCTGCGGTAAGTAAGGTTGCCAGTGCTCCAGGAGGATACGCTGCGCTAGTAGTAATGCTGCTCAGTGAGTCCTCATCAACAACATGGTCGGCAGCCCGTTAGTGATACCCCTGGTATTATATTGACTATAGGCTACGGTGACTGCTTACCATCAGGTGGGCCGTATGCTTGTGTGCCACCTAAGTTGTATAAAAAAAACAGCATCACGCTTTCCCAAATTCTTGAAGACAATAAATTTCAAAGCGTAATTGGCCAAAGGGACAAAGTGCGTGTGTGTAAAAACGACCTAACACAACACATCAAATCCAAGTCAAATTAAAAGTTAAGTCAATAGCAATGACACAATTATCCGTGTCCGAATTAAAGAGCTGCATTGGGTTGTTAAAAATTGATGGAATGTTTGGAGTTGGCAACCAGCATGAATTATTCATAGAACTTTTTACTCCTGGTGTTGCATAAATGTATATCAGCAACGGCATAGAATTAACCTTTACACTCCAGTACCGAGGTGCACTTGTACTAAGCACGCTACGGAAACCACTCGCCGTCTAAGGAAGGTATTGGTAATCTTGGAGGTGGCTGTAAAAATCACATATTTGTTCCTCGACTTTGAGCAATCCTATACTTGTGCTCTCAACGTCACAGTATATGCAAACTGACAAATAAATACAACACGTCACGACCTTTATTTAATCAGAAATCTTACCTCCGTTGACGTCAATAATAGAATAATTTGGCGTAGATTTAAAATTTTCGGTCATTGGACCAAAAATACTAGAAGCTTAACTAGTGGCCCGCCCCGGCTTCGCACGGGTAGACATTTTTCAAATATTGTGTCTACCGGTGCTAAGCCGGGGCGGGCAGCTAGTGTAATATATAGCCTATGTTATAAACAAGGTGCGCTGCATTTCTCGTTACCAGACCTCTAGAGTGGACCATGTTTGCAGACCTTAAGTAAAAGTTAGGGAGATTAGTGGGGATTCACTTCGAACTAATTGTATTAAGACCCGACCGATTGTAAATTAAGAGCATGTTAAATTAGACAGAATTCTTGTATGTACTAAATAAAAATGCTAGCTGAATGGCACTGACGCAGTCAATACTTTACTTATGGGTATAAGTAGGTAAGCTCCTAAATTGGACACGTAGTGGTTATGTACTATGTGCATTGGACCTTTGTTTAGTTTGGAGGAGTGACAAAATTTGTGGTTTCAATAATGTATATCTCTAAAATTTACGAAATTTGTCTTGTGATTATATATTATATATAAACAACACAATATATCACATTAATTAATATAATTAACACATGTTATTGTCCGCAGATCAAAGGCACATTCTTAAAGGTGTCAGTGGTACCTTCAAGCCTGGAGAACTGACAGCCATTATGGGACCCTCCGGTGCAGGGAAAACCACACTGCTCAATATACTAGCAGGTTACTTGTAAGTTACAACTTTTCTGACGTAGCTTTCTGCATTCATAGTTCTCAATCCGACCATCTCTTACATTTTTCCTCTCACTTTGGACATCCATAACGAAAATGGACAGGCAGTACAGTGAGGTCGAGTGCAATTTAAACCTTTCTACACATGAAAGGCGCCCGTCAGTAGAAGCAAGTAATTGAATGAAATAAATTGCATTAAAAATGGCAATGCAGGGGCACCAGTCTTCCTTTTGAACAAGAATATAATTAATTTACGCAACTGTTTTGAAACACTTGCTTAAGAGTTTTTGAGCTAATTAAATTTTAAAACAGAAATGGCAATTAAAATCGTTACCTAATATATAAAATTAGCGTCTGTAATTTTAAATTCTCAACTTGATGAAAGAGAAGACTAGGCGTGTAATAGAAACATCACATAAAACTTGAATTTTAAATGCATTGTACCGCAGAGTTATAATAATTGCTTCTGATATATTCATAATCATAATATCGCGTTGCTTTCATTACGAGGCAGGCAGAGTGTTATAAAGCCCGTTGTGGACTAAGCTGGAGTCTACAACGGGCTTTCTCAGCTTAACAGCCTTTTCGAAGCACTATCCGCAAATTACATGTTTGACTAATCGCGTTTGATCATATCAGGAATAATATTAATTATTATATAAACAATTTTGGGTAAGTCGCCACTCGCTATTTTACGATTTCATTCACCTGTTCGTTTTCCTTTCCGTTGTCCACTAAATTATATATTTTAAAATACTCCCGCAACTATTACAAACATTGATCGGTTTAGACTGAAATAATAATAATCAGCTCCTATTGCAAAAAGACACAACGTTCAAATTTTAATACAAGTGGAGGTGAATTATTTTTAGAACGATCAAATTCCTACTTCGCTTTATCGTCAATTCGGAGAAAAAATGATGGTTTGTATTACGCACAAACGGTGCCCACGGAATATAACTGAAAAAAAAACGATAAGATAATAATAGCCCAACTCATAATACCAAATATATAGCTTAGTCACGTGGGTGTATAGTTAAAAAACTAAGCGGTTTGTAACTTTCCAGTTTCGATTGAATTGAAAAACACTTTTAGGTGCGGGTAATGGAGCGCTCAACTAATAATAATATTAGTTACCAACAGAAAATAAACCACAGTTTTTGTTTAAGATTTCAAGAACAGTAAAACCAGAAAATAATTTTGTTAGTTTTTTTCTTTGCCCTTTCCTAATTGCAATCCTACTACCTACTAATATTATAAATTTGAAAGTTTGCAATTGAATTGCATGAATTTAAGGATGTTTCTTGCTCA
This sequence comes from Falcaria lacertinaria, assembly GCA_951449985.1. Taxonomy (NCBI): domain Eukaryota; kingdom Metazoa; phylum Arthropoda; class Insecta; order Lepidoptera; family Drepanidae; genus Falcaria; species Falcaria lacertinaria. The sequence goes on along the minus strand of OX602115.1, from coordinate 6,898,506 downwards.
ACCTCGTAAAAAAATTTCAACGGATTTGTATGACATTTATGACACGTCTAGTTTACAACCTGGATTAGAGGAATCTAAGAAACATTATAAAAGAAACATAGAGGATGTTTTAAACCGGGAAAATGTTAGGTTCCTCTGGGGTTCTAAGCTCAACGCGGACGAAGTAGTGGGCAGAATTTGTCCCACGTAGATCGTTCAGTAGTTAAATAAATTAAAGCCCCGAACCAGGCGTGAGATATAATAATAACAACAAAAATAATAACCTTGTTTGGATCGGTTAAAAGTGAAGTAACACAGCTAAGGCCGCCCAATATAAACGAAGATAGACATATATAAAATGTTTAGGTAGTAGTGTCGAAACCATTGTGCATTAATAATATAGGTAATGCATTATTGATATAATTGGGAAACCTCTTTAATCACACCTGACACTACAACTGGCGCTTTTACAAGCCGACAAACCACACTGCCCACCTGGTTGCCAGGTTGATCGGCTAACTGAAGGAGTCCTTGGTCAAAACTTAGACTGAGGTCGAGACTGAACAGTACTGGATACCTGTTTAAGTAATAAATCTCTTGTTGCCTTAAAAATATTACGAATAATTTTATTAGGTGTTTTTTATAACATACTAGCTGTCCTGACAGACGTTGTCCTGTCTTAGAAAATAGGACCCTTAGTTTATCCCGAAATAAATATATAAACTGTTTGTCAAATTCTTCGTTTCATAAGAACCTTTTCCTATTGTCAGGAAAAGGTGTCAGATAATCTAAATTAATCTTCTCTCATCAGGAACCGTTATGCATTTATATTTCGCCCGCAATCATTTTGTGTACCTTTCAAATTCTCTGTATTATTTTGTATCATTAAACTACAACCCACAGGACTCGAGGCGCAAAGGGCGAGATCTCAGTAAATGGAATCTGCGCCTGCGCGTCTCAGGCGACGGGTCGTGGTGGTGCGCGATATATCCGCCAACACGACGACTTACGGGAACATCTCACTGTCTACGAAGCCATGTCTCTCGCAGCCGCCCTCAAGCTAGCAGACTTCACGTCACATGAGAGAAAGGAAAAGGTAAATTAAAATATATTATGTTTATTTAGTTCCATAATTTTCCTTACTCACCCAGGACGTTATAGCCAAACATTGTAGGACTATTTAAATACTCCTAAGGATAGACAATGTGATCGACCGATTCAATTTAGTCTGAACATTTCTGGGATCGTCGAAATCTCGCATTCCGCATAATGTATACATAAGATGTTCTGCCTAAAAAATATAAAATGTAATCTCCAGAAGAAGAAGAAAAGAATTAAGGAAAATGTAATCTCTAGTAATTGTAATGTTCTAGGTATATGAAATTTTGGCCTTGTTGGGGCTGAGCGGTACTGCGCAAACCCTGTGCCGCGACTTATCTGGCGGCCAGAGAAGAAGGCTTGCTGTAGCTCTTGAGCTCTTGTCTGATCCGTCCCTCATGTTCCTTGACGAACCTACAACGTAAGTATCTATACCTATAAAGTCTCTTTCCTTAGCTCTCTCTCGGCATAAGAATGTATTACTTATTCTTATGATCTTGTTGCTGATTGGTAGATGTCGGCAAGCTTTGGAGTATTGTGAGGTGAGCGTGGGTTTATCGCTAATTTAATGATAGCTGTAACTGGCTTACCGCTTTACTAGTTCTTTTTGTTTATTAAATTAAAAATATATGATAAAAACACTTTCAAATTGACTTCTATTCCCGTGGGCATGGGAACGATGACCTCTGTTGAAGATATTATTTAATGAAACAAACTTCCATGAAATATTTGTATAAAATGACAAATTAATAAGGGAGGGACAAGATATAGAGTCTGTTCTTGCTTTTTCTGACATGACCATATTCTTCTTAAAACGGTGCGCTTTGTCCAGTGTGCAAATATAGAAAATAATATTTACGCAATCATAGGCGCAAACAACCTCCTTTATCGTGCCAACTGGCGTTAAGTTATGTGAGTATCGTTTTGGATGTGTTACTTGGCCCGCACACAAAAAGAAAATAAATGGGCTTCTTACACTTACGTAGATGTCTCTGAATTTATGTTCCTTGCTTGTTGACATTCATATAACATTTTAGTCTTTACACCGAGTCCGTTCCGAGGTAGACGGGAGTGTAGTACGCCATTTTACTCTTGAGTTTAATTAATTCTAAACAAAATTAAAACCTATATTTAATTACATGCGCCCTTCGGTTTCACCCGCGCATACAAACTTCTCACTCATTCATAACTCATTTTAACTTTTAAAATTACTTTCTTAGCCCTTCTTCACTCCCTGCCTGTATATAAATTAATGGGCCAAATATCCAGTTTGTATACTACTACCAGAGATTTCGTGATGTATCAGTGAGTGATATTGATTGAGTGATAGGCAATGTCTTAAAGCATTGCTTCAACGTTTAGTGCACTGGTGTCGTAGAAATTTTATACACACGTTTTTTAGATCATCAGATTAAAACAAGTCTAAAAACAACATACAAAAACTGATTTAGAGTAAAAGCTAAAATTTTTGTGCGCCTGCGTTACTTTTAGACTTTCTAAATGTGTTATTTGTGTTTTATATGTTTTTGGGTTATTTTAAATCAATTACGGAATATTCCGTATACAATTATATAATTTTCATAGTATTGTTTAAGCAAATAAAATTTTAGAATGTACTCACTGATTTCCTTATGATTTTTATTGTTTTCCTTATTAGTAACAGTTAAGTATATGCAAAGGGCATTGACTTGTACTACCCTGATTAAAAGAGCCAACGACACCTAATCAGCTGTAATGTATCTTAATGGATCTCAATCCCTTGTGACAGTGCGATACATAATTTACCAAAACATGAGTACAAAATAAAAAAATCCTAATTGTAGCTAGTTTAACTAGGTTGCAACTAGAAGATTAATATTATACAACTGATGGTAAACGTTTACCGTAGCATAAAGGTGCGTGATACACCAGGAGTATCAGAAGCAGAAGATTTCCTTGTTCAGGTCTCTCAATAAACTACTTTAGTAGCCCACAACCACATCAAATAGGTAGGTAGTTTCCCAACCTAAGCGTCCGTCGAAGAAAACCTATAAATTGAGATTTGTTTTTTTTTTCTTGTACCTTCTATATCGAACGAGAATCTATTTAAACCCTTATTCCGTAAACAAAAGAACTTTACCTTACGGTTAACAGAAACTTAATTGACACAGTAAAACAATTGGAATGCGTTTTTTTCAGCGGATTGGATTCGGCGGCTTCAGCGTCGCTGATCGCGCTCTTGAACAGCTTGGCTAGAGGGGGGAGAACCCTCATAGCGACAATCCACCAACCCTCAGCGTTGCTATTTGAAAAGATCGACTCGGTATACTGCCTAGCTGATGGTAGAACTCTCTACAATGGACCTCGAGGAGCATTGGTACCAGCTCTCGCCAGCGCTGAACTCAGGTGCCCGCCGTACCATAACCCTGCGGATTATTGTGAGTACACCTTCACTTATACTTGATTAATTAGTTAATTGTGATCAATTTTTAATTTTGCTAAGGAGTACCCACTGGGAGTGACCCGGCGGTAATGTTTAAAGAGATCGATGCATGTAAAAGAAGCAATAGGAGAGATTGATGAATGCAATAGAACAAATAGTGCTAGTCAAAGGCGCTCTATACTCTCTGACTACCCCGAAAGAAACTCTGCGTGATGTAATGATTCATAATATATCTTTTGTATAGTATAGTACGAAAACCTAAAGGCGTAAACATTACAACGAATACTAAACATCAAAATATTCAGAGTGTTCAACAGTTTCGTGGTGACGGGATAACTAAATCTACTTACATAAGATTTTAACAATATATTTATAGCTTAGAAGATAACACAGTGCCATTACGAAATACATTTATGAGTGTAATTCTTTACGTAAGATAAAAGAACAAAAATTTTACACGTTAGTGTTGTCATTTAGTTGAGTGGGGTGTCAGCTGACATTAGATAAACCTTGAACTTTTACCATTGCCCTATTGCTAACTTTAACTATAAGATAGAAACAAAGATGCGAAAAATGTTACGTAGACAGTCGTTTCAGTTCAACACATACAACCGAAAGGCACGCCAAAGACCTGGCGTTACGTATATTATTAAACGACCTCTATGTTGTTGACGAGGTTTCACTGGAGCATTACTACTAGCTTAGCGTATCCTCGTGGAGCACTGGCAACATTACTTACTGCAGAAACACAACACTACATAAAAATTGTGTTAATTGACTGGGGTCTTCTATAAGGCGGAGGTCCTCAGTCGGGAAGCTCCAATTTTAATGGAAGAACTGACGGGAGATCTCAAATCGTCCCACCTCTTCTTTAAGCTCATCTTAAGCTTAGAAAAAATCATTAGTACGGGCCGGGGTTTGAACCTGGGCCCATCATGACAGGCCGTTGCTTCAATCACAAGACAACGGCTGTTATAATTATTTCAATAGTTGTGAGCAATAAATGATTGCGTCACATTTAACAAAATATAAACCATTTTACTTAAAAGACAATTAACAGTATGAATCCAATTAAAAAATGGTTAGCGACCATTTTTGGTTGTAGTGTTATATTGTCAACCATATTTTTTTACTGACAACTAAGTGCTATGTAAAATATTGTATTTTCCTGCACCTTTTCAATAAAACCATATCCTTATATACTCTTTATATAAGGGCTACTATAATAACAATAAGTAAATGTGAATGCAAATGAAATATACCTGCAGTTCTTTCCCACGATATGTAACGTTGCGATTAATCCATTGTGATCGAGAGATCAACATACGATTGTATTTATCTCAGAATACGGTTTGTAATGCGCACTTGACCACTAGTGGTTATTCTCATCAATTCCCTGCTTGTTATAGCATTTATAGGATAGAGTATGAATTGGGAGAGCTCCTATACTAGTGGCCTAATCTTGTTTTTCAGATTTAAATAACGTTACCAAATAAGATAGCATAGATACTACTTTAATATAATTAAGGTTTTAAGAGCTCATGGAGGTGTTTCTGTATATTCTATCTCACTCGCACGTCACAATAGTTATTTAAGCATTTCCCGAATGGCAATAATCTGTTGCTAGCAATGCTGTGCTAGCTCTAGAAGACCATATTAGAGGACCTCTTATAACATGCATGACCGTTTGCCAACCACATCTTATGTGGCCTCCTCCATAGTGGGTAGGTTACCTGTACAGAAAGAACTCCAACGTAAGCCTTGTGATAATTCAGGTGTGAATGGTTATTATAAATAATTGCCGGACGTTCTTCCGTTCCTACTGATGATACTTAAGATTCATATTTCACGTAATTGCTTGTTACATCCTAAATACAATGCGCTATGATGAAGCGCCCTATTAGTTGGCTGTTAATTACCTATTCGTTTCATATGATGCCGTGACTTGCATACCATCACTGAAATTATATTAGCATTGTTGCAATTCGTAACTATTTTTCATAAACAGCTACGAAAATGATTATGCATTTCGCTTTTTCGTGTTCCTAAAGAAATACAATTTGAAAAGTAATTTAGGGATTCTTTGTTGTTTCGTAACTGGTTAGAAAGATTGATATATTGTAACTAATCTTCTTAAATACAGTAACAGACCGTTATTGCTCGGATGATCCTTGAATGATCCGTGGATGTCTCCAAACGTCCTCCTTCCCTGTGCTAACGCAATCAGTATCAAATTCTAAATCAATAACAAAAATACGGGACCGCTGGTCTAGTTACTGTTAGCTGTGGGTCGTGGGTTCCATTTCCGCCGGGGCAAAAATTTATCTGACAAACATGGTCTTACTAGCGTCTGGGTGTTGGGTATGCATTATAAGTAAGATTTTTTTTAAGTATTCTATCAGCTGCTGGTTCCCATAGTTTGGGACCAGATGGCGCTTTGTGATGATGTCCAAGCTTTATTATTATAAATTATATTTATTTTTATTTCAGTAATGGAAGTGGCTTCAGGCGAGTATGCTGTGGACCTCATTAAAGCATCCAAGACAATGTCACAGTACAAATTCGAACCCAGTGCCAACGGCACTTGGGCGGAATATATCCCTACAATACCATCCCTGCCTGGACCCTTAGGTACGTATAGCATGGAAACTATTTATCGCCATAAGATAATAATGGTATGACCACTGTGTATGTGTGATAACCAATTAAATTGAAAAAGGAAAAATGGAGCCGCCCGACTGTGGACTGTACGGTCCACCTTTCAGAAGACCTCAGTCAAATAACTACACTACTTTAATGTGGTGTTGTGTTTCTGCAGTAAGTAAGGTTGCCAGTGCGCCGCGAGGATATGCTGCGCTAGTAGTAATGCTATTAGCACAGTGAGTCCTCAATAACAACTTGTTATTGGGTTGGCAACTCGTTAGTGATATCCCTGATATTGCTCCCATCAGGTGGGCCATATGCTCATGTGCCACCTAAGTGGTATAATAAAAATGAAAATAAAATTAACCCTGGAATACGATGCATCTACTTTTAATTTCAGACATAAGTTCCCATTTGAAAGCCAAGAACCTGCTAAGCAATCACAAACACCAACAGAAATATTCCAAGCACATGTACCGTCAGTCCGGCTTACTTAGACAAACAGCTATATTGCTTTATAGGAACTATTTGATGACCACCAGAAATTATGTAAGTTATTTTTTATTTATATATCTACCAATACAACTAAATGTTTAATGGCAGTAAATGATGGGTTTGTTGTTGCAACCGTATTTTTACGGCTAATTTAGTTGTAATCCAATATTGCGAAATAACTTTTTAATAAAACCGACTTCAAGAGCAACAAAAAGATACCTACTAAAAAGCGCAAAATAATTAATTATAAATTCCAATCTATTCCAATGTGACAATTGCTGTCGACACCTGTTACGTGTGATTTTTAATTAATGTTATTGTATGCGCTACTCAATGATCTATTTGAAGTCTGTGCCAAGCCTATGTACACAATGATTGTAGTATATATTGTAACGAAATATTTTGTTTATTATGAAAGACCAACCTGTGCGACGCTAATGCTTATGAGTTGTCTACATAGATCAGTAATGGACGTCACAAAATGGAGATTTATCATTTTCACAGTAACCCCTATGTTATGTGTATCAACTAAAAGGGCTTGATGAGCCTATAAAAGCTTGTATTAATAAAATATTATCCCACTTGTTTCTGATCCGATTAACGTAAAACTTATGGGCGTAATTTTTCTATTTAGAAAAGTCACTTTGATTTGACTTGTCGAATAAAAAAATCCAGCAACATTTTTTAAGCTGATATTTGAGAGAATCTCCTCGCACCTGCACAAAAATAATAATTTTGGAAAAGTTAAATAAAATATTCCCAACCTAGTAGCATTATTTGAGAAATTTAAAGCCAACATTTGTTTTAGCGATATTTTTTTTAACGTTCGTTATCAAACAACCTTCTTGGAACTGGTCTATCCGCATTACATGCGTCTTAAAATTTGGTAAGCAAATCAGGCGTGCATATTAATTTCGTTATAAAACTTTGGGAATTTGGGTGTATCACAGCGGTTTTCTTTCTAAAAATCGATATTGTTAAAGGTTAACGTGTTCTTAGTTATTGTTTTACTTTTTCTAGTCTCTTTTCGTGTACCGGGTGGCTGCTCACGTGCTGATAGCTCTGATATTCGGCTACTTGTATCACGGCGTGGGCAGTGAGGCGAGCTCGGTTCTCGGCAACTATGTCTACCTCTATGGCTCTATGCTTCTCGTCGTCTACACTGGGAAGATGTCTGTCACTCTATCTTGTAAGAGCTCCTTATTTTTTTTTGTTCGAAAACCAAAACCTCTGATTAATTTTGGGTCGGCAACGCGCGAGTGATACCCCTGGTGTTGCAAGCGTCCATAGGCTACGGTGACCGCTTACCATCAGGTGGGCCGTGTGCTTGTTTGCCACCTTAGTGGTATAAAAAAAATCGGGATGAATTCTAATCTCGAAATCTCTAATTTCGAATGGGATATCAAACTACACCCTGCCCCTTTTGACTTGATTTACTTGATGAAGAACTCCACTTGATTTCACATTCAACACCCGCACAACCTATATATAGGTACTCGTCATCTGAAGGAGGTACAAGAGTTCATAACCTGTGGTTTGTTTGTAAATAATTCACAAACGAATGCATATCGCATCGATTATGCAGGGAAGCCAGTAAATATAAGGGTCAATTCTTTATGTCTTATACCTTTTTTGTTTTAGTCCCACTAGAAATGGATATACTCAGAGGAGAATATTTCAATCGATGGTACAACTTGGGACCGTACATATTTTCAATATTAGCCGTGGAATTACCATTCCAAGTAAGTATTTTAAATATTATACTATTATTCATAATTATAAATGTTTAAAGTATGCATGTACAAATGAAAGATAATTAGAGCAACACTCAAAGTTTTTACTAAAGAATCTACACAGCACAACATCCTAGCGAAGTTCTATCGCAATCGGATGATATATGAACGCGTACGGGATATAATACATATTTGTTTACATTATAATATAGACTAGGTTTTTTTTAATGCCATGACACCGGGTCTTATACGCGATATTAATTTGTTTATTTGCTTCTCGACGTTGAGGGAATATAGGATAGTCCCGTGTCATGTCACTAATATGTTTCTTTACTCATCCGTCTTTGTAGCGTACCAGAGCGAGTTTTTTTAAATTAAATAATACATTATTGCTTATTATTGTATCGGATTATTTTATTTTTTCGCACTCGTAGTGAATAGCAGTGTTCCACACGGCGCTAAAACCCATTATAACTCGGTTTCTATTTACTACCTCGTATACAATGGGTCACTTTAGCCCCTTGTATAACAATATGAAGTTTGAAAAATAGGTTATTGTTGCCTATATGCTGAGCTAATTAAACTGAATGATTGATCCAGATGATATCGTGCGTCTCGTACGTGGTGCTGTCATATTGGCTGACGGACAATCCACTGGACCCGACGCGAGCCACCCTGTTCCTAGCCACAATAGTCGCCACCTCACTATGCGGCCAAGCGTGGGGCTACTTCATTGGTTCTACTACTCCTACTAGGGTAACGTAAATAAGTCAATACCTAACATAAATTGAGTGTATTTTTTGTCATTACATTAGTTATTTGTTCTTTTTCTTGAGTTTGTAATAAAAAACCCCTTGGCTATTTAATAATATTTTCTTAATTGAGTCTGAATATTGTTTCTGGGTAAAATATTAATTAATAATAATAATAATAATGTTGGACATTATCACACAGCGCCATCTAGCCCCAAACTAAGCAAAGCTTTTCCTATGGGTACCAGTTGCTAAAATAATACTTGTACGTAGTATATTATCTACTCTGTGCCGGTAGCAGGAACATTGTCGACAACGTATTCGAAAACGTAACTCGCGAAATGTCAAAATTGCCATACTAATTTTTAGTTCCACTTTTCACCGCCACAGCGCTGTTTATTTTCCAATACAAAAATAGTCGAAGGCGATACGAAAACGTTGTCGACAATATTCCTGCTACCGGCACTGAGATATAAGTATTATCTCAGAGTAGATAATATACTACGTTCAACTTATATCTCAGAGTAGATAATATACTACGTACAACTTATATACTTTTTTTGTAAATACATACTTATAATACATACCAAACACCAAGACGCTATGCAAACATGCTTGTCACATAAACGTTTTCCCCGGCGGGAATAGAAACTGCGACCCCTAGCGTAGCAGTCAGGTATACTAACCACTAGACCAGCTGTCTCTTCACCTTAAACTTATTTAATTAAGTTAGGTTACTACTTTTATTTTCAGATTGCAGTATTCGTCGGCCCTGTGCTGGCGTGCCTGTTCTCAGTTTTCGGGTTTTGTCTGGCTCTCAAGGACACGCCTTACCACTTCAGGTGGCTCCACCATATATCCTACTTCAGGGCTGGCTTTCACGTCGCTGTGCATTCTATTTACGGCTTCAATAGGACTAAAATGCATTGTTCCAAAGGTAAGATAACTTATTGTGCTGGACTCTTGAATGTATAATGGTTCCGATAAAATAAATCGAATAGCATTACTGACCTAATGATACATGGACTTCGTGTCTGCACTCAAAAGTGTCTGAGACAAATACATGTGACAAAGGCGAATACATGTGTATCGCGCTTGTCTCCATTTGGTCTTTTGTAACTTTGCAAACAACGAAGTGACGCCAATTAAAACTACACCTTGCAGTGTAGATATACACAGCTACACGCACAAACTTACAACAAATACAACGAAACTAAACCTTGCATACGCACGCATTAGGTACATGTTTAAAAAGCCGGCGGCGCCGGCGCTTCGTTGTTCGCCAAGTTAATATGGAACCTTTATTATTAGATCTGAGTTTATTATATTACTTTTACATGATCGGGCATATTTTGCTTGCAGTATACTGTCATTACATAACGCCAAGGAAGTTCCTAACCGAGATGGACATGGAGGATGTTGACGTGGGAGGCAGCATGGCGCTGGTGCTGTCTACCACCGTCCTGATGCACCTGCTCACTTGCGCCGCGCTGTGGTACAGACTCAACAAGAGATGAACCACGTGATCGATGGACCACGGCTTGTGATATTAGACAATTTAGCATAAAGTATTAATTTATTTTTGTAGATTATTGACTTATTGCCATGACGACGTCACCAAACAAATCAGTCTGTGGATGCGGATGAAACGTCACGTCAAATTATTTAATCACCAAAATTGTATGTGTTATTATATTGCCATGATGTCGTTATTAACCAAACAGATGAAAATCTATGGATGTGATATATCATGTCAAGTCTTACTGCAATTATATGTAGTTATTTTTAACTCTTCAACACTTCGCTAGGCAATAATAGTCTCGTCTCTTATAAACAGAGCTTTAATATTTGAAGACAATTAAAAAAAATGGTTAGTTTGGTGTAAAGAATATATATTGGAAGTCCAATTACTTTAGCTAAATCGCTAAGTTGGCTGATATAAAAATCAGTGTGTGATATAAAAACCTCAATCGTAGTAAGTTTTTTTATAAAATGAATAGCAGTACTATTCTGCAAAATCATTGTGAGATTTTTATATACATAACAGATTTTTTAAGACCTGCAAGAAGCAGACGGCGCAAAAGGTAAAAACTACCTGATACTTAAGAGAATTCCATAAACCAAGCATCCTCATTAAATGTAGGACTTCGATACAAAACTTGAAGACCTACACTCAAATTCAAGCTTTATTAAATGTATAAATAAGTCCGGTGTTTGCTTAAATAAACAATCAAAATATGACAAGACCATTTAATATGACTCATAAAAATGCTTTATTCATATTGAGCACAACTAAGCTGTTGTATAAGTTAATACGAGGACATAATAATATTTACTCGTATTCAGTTTGACGTGTGATGTGTACCGAGATTGGCTAATTATCAACCGACCCAAAAAAGAAGGAGTTGAATCTCATTGTTGAATAGTTTTTCGTAAAAGTTATTATTTTCATTTAATTTATTTGTTTTCCCACCCATAATCTCGTTTGTCATGTATCACTTGATTTTGCATTGTGGTCTTTTTTCTTTGATCTATGTACTGATTTCAAAACATACGTAGTTTTGTTTTAGGTATTATTGATAAAGGTGAATACCATTTTAATCGTAGAACATCTGACTTAAAGGATTTTTTTTGAATTAATACTATCGACGTAACAGAAAATAAAAGATCCGTTATCCATGAAATTGGATGTATGTGACACTTAATTTTTATTTAATTCTTAAATAATCAACATACTTTTTGTGTATTAATGCCTGTAATTGTAATGGACTTTAATTATAAGAGAGGATAAGATATTACTTGCCTTATATTTCCGATCTGATAAGTGTTTAGTTTTGGGTGCCAAGGAAAAGAATGAAATAAACGTATTCTCTCGTACCTATTAAATTAATCGATGTATTATAATGACATGTCTGTGAATTATATTAGTCTATTATTAGACGATTAATTAAAATATGACACAGTAGTAGATAAGTAACTGATATTGCTAATTGTGATGGTTTTGTATATTTTCAAAGAATAGTCCATAAGTATGTATCATTAAATGATTATATTTTAGTAATATTTATTATTACTCGACTGCGACGAGGCAATCCTTCTTCCCTACTTCTTGCGTTGCGGCTTTAAGTGATTGTTCTCTATGCAAATAGGAATAAATATAATTGTGTATTAAATATAGTTGTGCACATGTGTATATTTATCCTTTACTATATATAATAAAATATTATCAATACAATATTATCTGAAGCGGATTACATAAATGGAACCGCATCAAAATACCTAATGACAGCTTCAAAGATCGGAAAGAATTTTATCTACACACCATTATAAATACAACTACAAAGACTTAACACCAAATGTAAACAAGAGGTGTAAATATCCCAAACAGTTTAAATGTACAAAGAAACAGTGATTCATTATATATAATATGTTTGCCTTGCGTCTGGGTGTTTGGTATGTATTACAAGTATGTATTTACAAACAAAAAGTATATAAGTATTGTGTCAGCTGCTGGTTCCCATAGTACAAGCTTTGCTTAGTTTGGGGCCAGATGGCGCTGTGTGATAATGTCCAAGCATATTATTATTTATTTATTTATTTATTTATTACAAATTTTTTTTGGAATGAGATTGATAAGTGAAATAAAATATAACATACCTACGATTATTGATTACGTTACTGAAACATCCATTGTCTGAACAAACAAAGGGAACGAATGCAACCGACTACCTGACTGATATTGACTAACTCAAATAAGGTCGAAAAACACAATTTTTATGTAGGTAATTATCAAAGTTTTTTCATCACGTTTTTTTTATATAAATATATTGCGTTTGAATTGGTGCATTTAAATAGGATAGGAGCTCACTTTGGTTAGAGCTTTTAAATTGAAATCAAATTTGATTAGAGATTGTTAGCCAAAATAGCGCACACTGTGTTAATTCTACAAACACACATAGAAGTATAATAAAATGTAGTGGAAAATCGTGTGGAGCCACTATTACAATGGTTCCCAATTAGCAGTACAAGTACCCCTGCGGGTAGGTAAAGTTGCATCGAGGGGTACGCGCGGTAATCTCTTTACTAAAATAACTTTTATTAATTAATAAATATCAAAAAGCATAGTTAGGACCATTCGATTGCGTCAAGTTTGAAACAAAAAAACTAATTCAAATTGATTCACCCGTTTAGGAGCGATGCACTCACTGACAAACACAGATACACACGTTAAACTTGTAACACCCTTTTTTGCGTCGACGTTTAAAATCGATATACATTATATTTTTAATGATGTTGATAAACGTGCAATAAATTCACCGTCAGGAAACCTGTATTTTAAAGGCAATAAGTGTCAAAATATTATTAATTTCTTATTAAGCATTCCTGCAAAAAGGGTACGAGAGTTTGAGGTCTTTTTTTATATACCACTAAGGTGGCACACAAGCATACGGCCCATCTGGTGGTAAGCAGTCACCGTAGCCTATAGCCGCTAGAAATAACAGGGGTATCACTAACGGGTTGCCAACCATTTTGTTGATGAGAACTCACTGTTTTAGCAGCATTACTACTAGCCCAGCGTATCCTCGTGGAGCACTGGCAACCTTACTTACCGCAGAAACACAACACTACATAAAGTAGTGCTATTTCACTGCGGTCTTCTGTAAGGCGGCGGTATATTTTTTTGGGAATTTAAATTGGAAATCCCAAATCGCCCTACCTCTCTTTGTAACGAATGTACAACAACCCAATTAGATCACTCGTCTTCTAGTAACGTTCTGTTAACATGCTCCACATCAATCGCCTGTACCTACCACTCATTATCCTTGACTTAAACATGACGATAACGTCAATGTAATGTGTTGGTTACACATTTACAAACAAAAAACCTAACGAAATTTTGACGGCGCCTTTGGTCTAGTCTTTGGTTGGTCTACCTGACTACTATCTAGCTATCGCAGGCTCGATTCTCACCTGAGCATTTATGTGATATTTGTATTTAAGTAATATACCTTAATATATATTGTATAATTATATATGTACATATATATATTTATAAAAAATACGACTATCAGTTGACTGGTAGGTAATCATACAAACTTTGCTCAGTATGAAATTAGATGGCGCTGTGTGACAATGTCCGATAATAAAGTGTAAAGAAACGATTAACATATCCGCGTCTTCGTCCATGTAGAAATAAGACAAATATCGCGTTTTAAAGCCGTGTATTTAATAGCATTCCGGGATTATAATATCCTATATGATTTTCAATTATTGTGGGTCGCGCTCCTAAGGGGTTGTGAATCCTTATTCGGGATCGGGAAAAGAAAATACCTTTCAATGTCCTAGGAGGTTGCCAGAACGTATTTAATATCAAGGGGTCACGTATTAAAAAATCTACACTGTCCTATAAGCAACATATAACACAGATAAAGGTATCCGTACGCCAATCTCTATATATAAAAATGAATCCCTATTTCCCTTGGTCACGGCATCACGCGTGAACGGCTAGACCGATTTTGCTAATTATTGTTTTTTGTTTTTATTATTGTCAAAAGGTTTTCATAAGATATGAAAAAAAACAACCGAAGCATTTTAATTTTGGTACAAACTAAAGGTCCTTTTTTATATGGTGTATTTGACATATGAATTCATAGCTAAGACAAAACAACGTCTGTGGGGACAGCTAGTTCTCAAAACCTTGTTTTAAAAATAATTACGTGTGTCGTGTATACTACGCGTACCAACTTTATTTGTAGTCCAAATATACGTCACCGATAGGATGCGAAACCAACGCGACAGCAGATAAGGCTTGGGAACAGGGCCGTAGCCAGGGGGCAGGCATTGTAGTTATTTAATTATTATTATTAAAATACCGAATGCCCTACCATCAAATTATAATAAGCAAAGAAATGTGAAGCTCAGTAATGACGGAAAAAAACAATCATCATAAAATTCAAGTCTAGCTACGGCCCTGCTTGATAATACAAAGTTGTTTGTGCTGCCGCGCTGCGTGCACGATGTAGCCACAATCGATGTGTTCTTAAAAGGCTCATAATTAACTTGGAATAACTTATATTAGTATACATCGTTTTATTACGTGTGGAAAATTTATTATGCGTACACCGTCCTGGCCTCCTAGTCCTAACCACGCATTATAATTTTATTAATAACCCATAGTGTTTAAATTTGAAACTCTCCTGGGCAGGCACAAAAAACGTTGCTCCATGATTTAAATTTCAGTTTCGTGTTCGTATAAGCCGTGAAACTAATTATCTTTCGTGCGTCTAGATAAGCGAACGATTACCTAATTACTGTGGGTTGTGTAACGCGTATTTGATTAATTATCATATTCCCCTAATCCGTCTTCTATGTGTTTCACTCGTGGAGCCGTGTCTTGGTAACACAATATAAGTTAATTAGAAGATAAGATAAGATAAGGGACAGGATACTTAAAACATCAATAATATCATTTGGTCGGAATAAT
This sequence comes from Falcaria lacertinaria, assembly GCA_951449985.1. Classification (NCBI taxonomy): domain Eukaryota; kingdom Metazoa; phylum Arthropoda; class Insecta; order Lepidoptera; family Drepanidae; genus Falcaria; species Falcaria lacertinaria. Next base: position 6,882,900 of record OX602115.1, on the reverse strand, counting down.
ATGTCTATTATTATTTTAACAAAGAATAATCCACTCTAGAATTCAGAGATCTGCTTAATCACAAATAAATAAACTCAACTAACATTGGCCGTATAATAATCAATAATATTCAGAAGCCCTTTAAGGTCAGCTCTCTCAATAGCAAAGAGTAAATAAATATTATCACTAGCTTAATAGTTCAACGTGGCCCACAAAACGCTAGCACGCTTTTTATCCGTGCGTCGAACAAACCGTGTTCTTTGGCGGCAACTTGTTTTTTTAATATAAAATCGGGGTCTTCCCCCTTTTTCCTTCAAAGAAGGAAGGAATCCCCAAATATTTTTTTAAGTAGGCTATTTTTTGTATGTATGGAGTAATCTCTGGAACTATTGAAGTTAATAAGTTATATCTTTCCAGATTTATTCTCGGTGGATTTAAGATAGATTATAAAAATAAGTTACTCTACTCTACTACTAAATTTGCTCTTTTAATTTCGATAATATAGCAGTACACACACTATGAATGAGCATATCAAGCATCTAGTTGTTGCGATTGTAAAGATAAATTACAAAAAAAAAACTCGTTTCTAGTAAGAGAACTCCCTATATTTTTTTATTTATTTTCATTTGTATTATTTATTGTTATAGCGGCCACAGAGATATACATCATGTGAACATTTCAACTGTCTGCCTATTACGGATCATGAGATACGACCTGCTGACGGATAGACGGACGGACGGACAGCGAAGTCTTAGTAATAGGGTTCCGTTGGTTACCCTATGGGTACGGAACCCTAAAATGGCGGCATTTAGGTAGTGGTGGATTAATTGTCACGGGAACCGAACCTATTTCAGTTCAATTGGATTACAGATTACAGACAACAGACAGTTGAAACTAAATAAAACGAATAAATGCCATTTTTAATATTTACAACAATGATATTATACACCTTTTTACATAATGTTATAATGTCATTAATTTACAAGGTAATTTTTATCAATTTTTCATTGTAATTAATCAATTTCCGTTTGAAGTTAATGTGTTTAATTGACATCGGGAGCCTGAAATAGTTTTATAAATCCTAGGTCTGTGGTTTATTCCTATCGAGAAAATTTTAAGACAACGTGATCTTTTTTTTACCTATTGTAGATAATTTTGTCAAAAGACACTTTAAGTAATTTGTGGAATACAAATTATACTTTAATTTCAAACTATCGGTAGGTTATTATGATACGAACGCTCTAAAAATTTATTGAAGATTGTTTACCAAGGCTCACAAATACTAAATACACTATTATCACGCTACAGCTGCGTGCGTCGCTCTAACTGAACAACTAGTTTTGGATAGTTACGGTATTCCCCGTACTCGATGAGTAAAACTTCTATGTTTCGATAACGAATTTGGGAATCCCCCAATATTAAAAGTTTACGATTAACACCGCATATCATATGCTTGGGATATCATTCATTAGGTTTGAGAGAGTGAGATATGGTGGGCCGTATGGTTGTGTGCCATATTAGTGGTATAAAAAAAACTTATTTACTATTATTATTAATATCAATTATTATAATTTATGGTTCTTTATGCTGTCTTTCGGCGGGGCAATGTCTATCCGACACTTCAAAGACAACAGTTGTCTTGTGAAAACCAGCTGACACGCCAACTGGCACAGGCACCGTGCCATGTAGAGTGAGGGAGACGAGACGATTGATACGCTAGTCGCAAACGTATCATATCATCTAGTCTACACGCCCGATAAATACGCCGCTTGCTACTGCTACTGGCCAGCCCATTGCTTAGTCGCTAACTAGTCCCGTCATTGATATTACGCCTTTCGCCGGCCCCTCGCGCGCTTCGGCGTCAAGCCACTTGCGCGATAGCACTATTTACATACATCGCGGTTCTTTGTGTAACCGCGTAATTTGCGAACTGTTTATGTGCATTGTGCAGTGAATCAATGGTTCAATTTCTCAAGATGGACAGCGAAACTTCAGAGACCAACTCTGCATCTCTCGCAGAGGATGCTCTGAACATCACATTCAAGGACATCAGCTACTCGGTCGGGGATGGACTCCTAGCTAGAGGTACACGCGCTGATGTTCGATGACCACATTATTTTTATTTGCACTTAAATATCAGTTTTTTTGCTTTAATTAATTAATTAGCACCGATGTCTGGTAGGATATACATGACATAGAGCCTTTTTTTTATACCACTAAGGGGTCACACAAGCATACGGCCCACCTGGTGGTAAGCAGCCTTGTTTGATGCCATGCTTGCTTAGTGATATTAATTCAAAACAAGTTTTATGATTGCCGATAATATTATGATGTCGTAAGATGAATTGTATAACTATCCAGTTTAGAGTTGCATATTATATATGCGAATATATAATAAGGTAAGAACAGGCTGCGACAGAATGTTTTCAATAACAGCGGAACCAAAACAGATTTCAATGATACGAATATACAAATTGCATCCTATATTCCGCTATTGCATTCTAAGTGGCAGCATTTTTGACACGCTTCGGGCTGGCTTTAAAAAAAATCTTAGCACTTTATCCATTCATAACTAACAAAAAAGACACATAAAAAATGTGTTCCCAATTTAAAGGGCAAAATAGAACAGTCTCTCTGCTGTCTATCCGTCTGTCCTCACTTGTGGTTTTTTGTTTCACTCGGATAGATAGCGAAGAGCGGAATGAATGACATTAGAATATTTTATCTATCTATACTTATCATAAAAGTGTAACAGGTCCAATTCTGTACATTGCAGATATTGTGAAAATTATTTTTTGAGAGAACTCTATATTCGGTAGGCACTGAACCCAGACCTGTATTTTTCTTCATTTTTATCTGTCTTTCTGTTCCTTTACCGCGCATCACGCCAAAACTCCTGAACAGATTCAGATGAAACTTGAGACGATATGAGCTGATACTACGCGCTATAACATACGATGCTTTCCTCGGGAATTTCAGCACGATTCCCCTGGGATAGGGGATAAAAGTCAAAATGTGTGCTTGGCTGTGTCACAAGCACCTCAGAGTAGATAATATACTACGTACAACTAGCACGTAGCTGATGCTATTAGGTGTAACTTAGGCGACATTTATTTTGGACAAATAAATAGGGTTCCGCGCAACATATATCCATGAAATTGTGAACATAATCAGAATGGCTGTACTTTCACTGAGAGATAGCTGATGCTAAAAGGCGTAAAACAGGCTACCTTTATTTTGTAAAAAAAGGGTATCTCGCACCAAAAAAAGGCCATGAAATTGTGAATCAAATCCGAACGGCTGAACCGATTTGAACGGAACCTTCACTGGCAGATAACACACATAAGATAACTTTTAGTTTGGAAAAATTACAAGACATTAAACAAAATATTCGACGCGTACGAAGTCGCGCGCACAGCTAGTGTAAAATAAAATAAAGTAACGTAGTGGTACAGGTCGCGGCACGAAACTCTAGCGCTGAGCGAAACGTGGAGGGGATAGCTGCGCATGGGTACCATCGCGCACGCAATACAAATTAGTAATTTAATTGCTTAGTTAAAAACAGCAAAATAATGTTTTAATGTAAAGTCAAATAGTAAGTCTAGCGGTGAACAAAATGTGGAACTTAACTGCGTATGGGTACTGTCACGCACGCAAATATTACTTCATGTTACCTACAATATAATTTTTAACAAGTTTATGGGGAGTAGAAAAATAAATACACTATCGGATTTGTAAATTTTTATATTAAATACCAAATAATAAAAAAAATTATATTAAGTCCGAATTACATAAGAACCTACTGAAGTTTCTTCTCAGGATAGAAGAAACCTGCGAGTTCGGCAGGGTGTGGACATCAGACACCGCATTCTCCTTTCCGATATCTAGTCCGAATCAGACAATGGTCTTACACCTTCAATAGTATCCCAACAGGGCCTTTTGCTTACTGAGGGCCCCGGCTCAGGGCTGCTTCGGTCGTCGGCACTAACAGCGTCATCGTCATCAGACTCACCAAGGCTATCCTCTGAACTGTCACCATCAACGCGAATGATGAATTCTTCTGTAACCAAATCCACGACATGGTCACTCTTGACATATTGCTCTTCTATGTCCTTTACCTTTTGGCATAACTTTCCCCAATCCCAAGCACCCATCAGCAAAACTTTTTCTTGAATTAGTTCTATACATTTAGCAACACTCCACTTCACATTTTTACTGCCTACATATTGCTTTATGTCAGACCATGCCATTTCGATTGGATTTAGATCTGGGTGGTATGGTGGCAGTCTTAGCACTTGATGTCCTTGCTCTGCTAGTATCCTGTCAATTGAAAATGTTTTAAATCTATCTTTGTTAGCCCGTATTAAATTGTATAGTTGAGGTTTTAGTAGAGTTTCCTCATATTGTATGCCCTTTTCAGTAAGCCAACCCTGCATGTCAGCTTTTTTGGAATTAGAAGTGGGTGCAAGGTCCCATTGTTTATTATGGTATGATGCGTTGTCGACTACCACGACAGAATTAGGCGGTAAGTTCGGCAATAACTGTGTCCTCAGCCATTTTTCGTAGTTGTCGTAGTTCATATTGTCGTGGTAGTCGCCTGATTTCGCACCAGCTTTAAAAGTTAACAGTGCGTTCGGTATGAACCCAGCCTCTGATCCTGCGTGGACAATGACCACCCGCTGTCCTTTGGAGATAGGTTTTTTGAGACCTTTTGTAGTACCATCGGTCCAGGCTTTTGGAGCAGAGTGCGATGAATCTACGTAAGATTCATCTGTATATACGATGGGCCTTCCCTCTTGGCGATATTGTTTTATTTTGCGTAAGTATTCGATACGTAGTAAACGTATATTTGAACTTTCAATCAGTACTTTTCGATTGTTTTCAGTATTTTTCCACCGAAACCCTAAACTCTTAATTATTCGTCGAAGACTTCGTTCTGAGCCTTTGAAATTTATATCTTCCTCTAGCTTCTTTCTCAACTTTCCGACGGTGGGAAGTTCATTATTTGTCCTATGAAAGTTATGTATGCACCTCTTTATTAATCCTTGATCAAAGTTATCAATATCTGTGACCGGTTTTGATCTGGAGCGTTTTTTGCCTGGTGTTCTAAATACTGATAATAAGTCGGAATTATTGGCTTCAGTGGAGATTTTCCTTACCGTTGCTATGGACGTCTTTGTAGATTCAGCTGTCCTTTTCTGAATTTTCTGTAAGTCACTAATTATACTATTTAATTTTATATTTCCCGCCTGAATAACTTCTGCAGTTTGTTTTATTTCACTTATATCTACAGTGCTGCGGTCAGAATCGAGTAAAATACTCGCAGCTTCGCCAATTTCACTTTGAATTTGTTTCAGGGAATTAATGAAATCATTCGATTCCCTTTTCAGAAAACAATGCACGTCAAACACCATTTTCCGTGCCTGTCTTTTCAAAACAGTATTCCTTCTCGGCCTCGGCATTTTCACTGTTTAAAAACTGTTCAAACTTAATCAAACAGTGAATAAACTAACAAACACAACAAACAAATCAACAAAACAAACTTAACAAAAAACAACAACAAAAATTAACGATGACAACAAAACAATTCAGAACGCGACTGTACACTGGAAGTGCGCGGAGCGTCGTATCGGCACGGGGGACGGAGTACGACTGGAGAGCCAATCGGCGCAACGCACGCTCGCCCTTCACCCCTGTACCCCGCCAAGACACCTTATTTTTTACTTCTGCGCAATAACGGTCAGCGCTAGAGTTTCGTGCCGCGACCTATACACATGAGTAAATAATTAATATATTATATCTGATTAAGATTATTTGATAATGATACAATCGCGATTGAATAGCTTGGCATATTAAAAAACATTTTTACAAAACTATTTATCTTCTGTTGTTTTCGGGGAATCCGAAACCTAGCTATTTTCGCACTCTTTCTTCTTCTTCTTCTGGTTTAGGTCAAGGAAGGGGATTCCTTGCGTTGTTGAGTTTTATTAAATCTAAGGGGATTTCCCACAAATCATCGTTTTTTAGGGTTCCGAACTTTGTTGTCCGTCTGTCTGTCTGTCTGTCATGAAATTAATATTAAATACCCGGGCGTATGGTATCTTTCAGCTGTAAAAATATCAAAGCTGTTATTAAACGTGAAGAAAAGTTATGAACGATTATGTCGCAAATTTTCGCATATTTTGCGATTTCACAAGGGAATCAAAACCTATGGGGTACTTCCCGTTGACCTAGAATCATCCAATTGGCAAGAAGAAAACCGTAAATATGTAATTTAATTTAAAAAAAAAGCGAATTTACTTAAAAGAAACCTTATGCGCGCTTTTGAGAGTCACCGACGAATAATGATCTCATTTGAAATTCCCCTTTGTTTTACTTAACCTTACCTTACGCGTGTACGGAACCCTCGGTGCACTTGTCCGACTCGCACAAGGCCGATTATAACTAGTGTTTAAGGACTAAAACTAGATTTTTCAAAAGGTATGCTTCCTACAGAGATTTTTAAGGATTTCCGTAGCGTATAATCCTTACATCACGATCGCTAGTTGTTGATTTTGTTGAATTTTATTTAAGTAGGTACCTCGCTGTAGTATTCTTCGCTTCATTTGTGTTGTTATTTAATTTTGTTATTCGTTTAACACATTTTTCAAAATGTCACCATATTTGACGGTAATTACTTCATCACAGGAATAGTGTGTTACTATAAATAAATATTAAGAGACGTGGTGGCCGCGTGGTTGAAGAAACGGCCTGTTGCATCAACCACATGGCCAACAACCCCTAATAAAAAATTGAATAAAAAGTTCGTAAGCTTGTCTTGACATCTATATAAAACACATTTTGTTAATTTCTTGTTGCGATTTAAATAGATTATGTAGACTATTATAAACTAGGAATGTAAGCGCTATATATTCAGTTAAATAACGGCACGGTCGGTACCACGGTGTTGTAGTGGGCGTTATTTTTGGAAATATTTATGATATTGGCTTTTGTATAGCGCGTAGACATCGTCGCTGGTGAAATCAAAAATCTTTTTGCGTAAATTATACATATTGCTATATATTACGCTAGAATGGTTATCTATACAGCTGAAAACCAGCGTTGGATGACCGGTGCTGCAGTACTGGCATCTAGCATTATGCTGAGCTGCTTAGCCTTTTTGGCACAATTGCAATATACATTTAATTTTAAGCATTTATATTACTATGTTTTTATATGTTGTTGTGTCAATAAACATTTTTTCTTTCTTTCTTCTTTCTATGGTATGGTAGGTATGATTTTGAAAAGGATGCCAATGGAAATAATTACCTTTTTATATATACCATACGCACCTTCTGTAAAATTGCTACGGAATCTTGGTACATATTTGGGTTAAAGTGTTTGTTTACGCGAAAAAAAAAATACTACGTTTGTTTATCTTTTTGTTTTGTTAATCATTTTGCCACTTGTTAAATATTGACGCATCGTGGAAATTGATGAGACTGCCCTAAAACAATTCCGTGTTCTATGATCTGTACATTCGGTACGGCACGTTAGTCTTTGCTGTTATATATTTCCACATCACTATAAAATGCAATGATACGCAGATATTGAAAGAAAAAATTCTGTCTTGCGTTGGCGTTATCTCAAGATACCGCATTTATTCGAGATTGTCTAGCTAAAAGGTAATTGACACTAAATCCAATTTCTTCGCACTACGAATTTAAATACGCATTATTTTATCACAGACATTTCAATTTAGGTTTATTCCGCCGTATATATATATCAACAATCATGGCAACTGGACTGTTTTATAAAGCTTGATAAAAACAAAATGCTATATCTATACCTATTCAATGACGTAGTGCTAATCACGGTCATTAATACACGTATGTATACATACTTTAAGTCATATACAATGTAGCCAAATTTTTTTATTGATAGCATTGTTAAAAATAACCCAGCTCTACTAATGATCAGCACCTGCATATCGCCAGTCTGGGACACGAAAAGGCTAGAAGATTATAACTAGTCTAACCGACAATGCTTTTCTCGTAGGCTTACGTCGCAAACGCAAGGACATCCTGAGGGGCCTGAGCGGGTCGTTCAATGCCGGCGAGCTGACCGTGATCATGGGGCAGAGCGGCGCGGGGAAGAGCACGCTCATGGACATCCTGGCTGGCTACACGTGAGTCACTACTATATCACAAGTACTATAAGACTTTTGTACACTTTATCACCATATTCCTAAGCGACCTGGGCGGCTCGTTCAATGCCAAGGCAGACAGTGATCATGGGGCAGAGCGGCGCGGGGAAGAGCACACTTATGGACATCCTGGCTGGTTTACTCCTATATCACTAGTACTAACGCTCATACATAAACCAGTATCCAAAGGTGAACGTGCGAACGACACACCTGGATCTTGAGTCCGCAATTTGACAGGTGCTGTTGGTCTACATGCTATAAAATATATTAACTTCAAAAAAAATTATAAAAGTCCTATTCAACAATGCCTGTTAGCCCCGTAGGTATTAAAAAACATGTATAGGTTTTTCTTTCTTCTTTCCTTTCTTTCTTTCTTTCTTTCTATATCGACACCAATTCTGCAAACCTGAAAGGATTTTAAAGTGCTGGCAAGTCATTGAACCATTATGAGTCATTCAAATGTTAACAGTTCATAGAAATCACGCAGAGCTATTAAACAGCTGTTAAATATCTTTCTTTCATTACTCGCAAGTAGTTACAACCTAAAATATACTTAACTGTTAAAGATTTAAGCTCAGGATTGTTTATTTTCTAAACGCGGTTATTTCCCTCACTCCGTGCAAACTAATGGCGGTGGTAGAACACTATCTACCTACCTATAATATTTACAAACAGTAAACCATTAGAAATAGCAATGTTTTTTGAAATGAACTCAAATTAACGTAGGTGTTTACTAAAACACAGGAGGCGCAAGAGCAATCAGACTGTACAATCACTGTTTAGAGGCCGTTTCCGGGAATCGACGTTAAACAGAACGTAATAAGAACTTTAATTTGACCTACCTACCCGCAGCGGTCCGATTAACACGACTGAGAACAAAGACTATTGAAATTTCTTCAAAACATACAATATTTACTATGCTCACTTTTCAGAGATCTCAGAACGCCCAGAACGTCGTCAAATAAATATACATCATATCATTATCTTCTATTTCCAGAAAACCTACTAGCGGTAAAGTTTTTATAAACGAACGCTTACGGAATGAAAAAACATTCAGGCGCAGATCAAGTTACATTCTACAAGACGCCAATATGTGGGACATGTTCACGGTGCAAGAGTCACTCAATTTTGCAGCCGAATTCAAATTGGGGAACCACGTTAGCTCAAAACAAAAACAAACTCGAGTAAGTATTTTTAATGTCTTTGCAGTTTTAAGAAAATCCTGACATTTACAACTTTTGGTGATCCAGGAGTTCAATTAGAGAATAATTTTACTTTTACTTAGTAGGCACTAGCTTAGTTTCTGCCCGCAACTTCGTCCGCGTTGAGCTTGGAACCCCAGAGGGACGTAACATTTTCCCGTGATAAAAAGTATCCTAAGTGGCCAAATTTCATACGAATCCCTTGTGTCGTGATTGTGCAACAGTAAGATTGTCATGCAAACTATTTGAGTTGGTATAATTTATAACAAACATTTTTTTAAATGTTTTTCATAGGTGCATGAAGTTACCACATCATTGGCCTTATACGAAAAACAGGATACCAAAGCCTGTGATCTGTCTGGTGGTCAAAAGAAACGACTATCCATTGGTTTGGAACTAATCAGTGATTCATCTGTCATGTTCTTGGATGAACCCACCAGGTAAGGTAATTAATATGCATAGTTTTACGTACAACATTTATAACATGTAAGGCTGTCTAGTCGCTACGGCCGCTAATGTGTCGCTCACAAGACAATGGTGCCAATTCTGTTGTACAAAATCACAAAACTAAATAAATTTGACAGATCTTAAACTCTTGCTGTCCCTTTCGCATGTGTGGGGTAAATAAACATAGCAATACCTTTAGAACTGGCAAATTAGTTCAGTTTAGTGATTTTGTACAACAGAATTGGCACCAATAACGTCTGTGTAGCTTTTGATTTTTTTACCAAATTTATAATTTGCTGCCATATTTTATTGTTGGTTGCCATTATTATACCGATAAAAAGTATCATAAGAAAACGAATGTGTCCGACGTAGGAAAACCGTTGGTCTCAGTTTGAGCACATCCTTACCTAACAGGGAGTGTAAAGTAGTTATAAAGGTAGTAATGTAATTTTGTATGTTGCCATTAAATAAAGAGTCTCTTCAGGGTTTGGCATTAGCTCAGAGTAGATAATATACTACGTACAAACAGTACCCAGGTTCAGCTAGGGGCTTGAAATTTCCCATCATACAGAATCAATTTAGCGCGAATTCCATACTCCTCCCACAATCCGTATGCGTTCCTCGCATTTGGATTTCTTAGACATGAGAATTCCTCGGCATACCTTCGCGAACGAGCACGTGGCTGTATCAATATAAATCTATTTCTCAAGAAGCCTAGCATAGCCGTATAGGTATAAACGTGGCTCTCCCTGGTGTATTACGAGAAATACATAAACACAATACTTTCGCTTTCCAGTGGACTGGACATTTCAATGTCGAAGCAAATAGTGTACTTACTCCGCCTACTGTCGCGTCAAGGCAGGGCGATAGTGGTGACGATCCACCAGCCCTCGGCCGCGCTGCTGCAGATGGTGGACCGCCTGTACGTCGTCGAGGGCGGCAGGTGCGCATACATGGGCTCCGTGCCCAAACTCCTCCCCTACATTGAGACTATGAACTACATATGCCCCACCTACCACAGTCCTGTTGATTATCGTAAGTACAATATTAAATTATTTACGCCAGTTGATCGATGACACCATATGATAATATTATTATGGTGTTACGACGCTGAGTTTACTGAATTCATCTTACTATCTGACCCTCTTGGGCTTTCAATAATGTATCAGTAGACTCTTACCATATTTTTATCTTTCCGATCATGGCGGCTGTTAATTCTTTTAATAATACTTTTTTTTTACTTAAGTGTTTTACAAGTATGTTACCATTATTAAAACATTGTTAAACATACCATTGTTAAAACATTTTCTAAATATAGTAATTCTACTTTACCTACATTTAAATCATTCAGCTGGTGTCGGAATAGAGTTAGTTCAGCAAAATTGGAGTAACATATATCCGCATTATACATAAAAACAGGAAAACTTTTATCATCGTCGATTAAAGATACTGATTTTACACATTACCTACGCTCTACTGATGGATGACAATGATAATGTTTATGAAAAGCGCTTCATGAGTTCTCTCTTGTGTTTTAGTAATTGAATTGTGCTTTGAGAATGCGGATGTCTTGGTCGAGCAGTCGGAGAATGGAAAGAGCATGCACTGGACGACCACCAATAACCAAGAGGCTGATAGAATTTTTAACAGTACGTACCATAATATTTATACTTCTATATATGTTACTAGATCGCTGCTTATGTGTCAGTATAATCAAGCTTAACCCAATTTTTGCTGTAAACTGTACCTAAGGGAACAGATTAACAGAAATCCAAAAAATCCATCACATATACATGTAATATATATAGCAAAGAACCTGGCAAGGTTCCGCGTCAAGGAGAATATACATATATATTTTATAGTCTTTGTTCCGCGTAGATTAAAATTTCCTCTGAGTTCTTTTGAGCATAATATATTTATTGGACCTGGTGTATTTATTTCATTAGATTATTATGTAGGTACTCATTTTAGTCTGGTATTTTTCAGATGGATTCGTTGAATGCAACTCAAATGACATGTACAATGATCTCCACATATCGTCATTGCCGCCGCCGAAGGATGACCCAACTAGTAAAGTAATAAGAGCTATGAAAAGTACATACCCAACATCGTTCTTGAAACAATTCTCTACGTTATGTCGACGATACTTCTTGGTAAGTGAACTATCAATTTTTAGATCCGCTTTTTTTTTATTCTAACGGACCAGAATAAACTCCCATTCTTAAATGCTTTCCTAAAAGCAACAACCATAACTTGATACGATTATTTTGATACCACTATTATTAACCATATTTTGAACTTGCAGAATAAAAAATGGTCTAGTTAGAAAAAATCGCACGTAGTGTCAGACTGGTTATGTACGAAGAAAAAATAATTCCTTGTACATTACCCGGTTATGCACGAAGAATATTTTTTCCTTGTACATTGCTGGTAATTTAACTTGGTAATGTACGAGGAACAAGCAGTGCATTCAATGATTCCTTCACATTATATAAATATGTCGTTTGAGGATTTAAATACTTCCAGGATTATCCAATTACCAGGCCGAACATGAATACATGAACATATGAACAAGAATACAAATTTAATAATTCTGGCACCTTGTTTCAGTCAATATTGCGTGATCCAAGATTCACACTGACAATAATTGGGATTCACTGTGCCATGGCGTTAGCACTCGGGTTGCTCTTCTACAAAATCGGCCACGCTGCTGAGAACATATTGGACAACTACAAATTCCTGCACTTTAGCGCCTTATTTCTAATGTTCACGGCTTTTAGCGCTGTTACCATAAATTGTAAGTAAACAAGTTTATGAACCTATCAGTAACAAATTTCGTATTTATTAGGGACGTCAAAGAATACTTATTTGTCATTTAGATAATTAAACTAAAATCAAAGATATTATTCAATAAAGGTAAAATCACTGTGAAAGATTCTTGCAAGACACCTCGCAATTCACACTGACCGCAATTGTTTGTGATTGTTTGGTGTTCCGATTTCACTCGTTTTTGAGAATATGAGCTCACGTGGAGTCAGAAGTGATAATGCAAAAGCTTTCCCCTAATTGATCGGCTGCTCTCTCTGGTTACTCGGCTTACAAGCAGTGTTGTCATAAATGTTGTTTATTATACTATCCATTGTATAAAAAGCTAAAACATATTGTACAGTTCCAGAACAGATCCCAGTGGCCCGCAGAGAGCACTTTAACCGCTGGTACACATCTGGCGCGTACTACGCCTCCACATTGATGTCCTCACTGGCCACGCAGACGGTGTGCACGCTCTCGTACGGAATCATCGCGTACTTCCTGACAGGACAGCCGCTTGATTGGACCAGGTTCATCTTGTTCATCGTTGCACTGCTGCTCATTTCATATGTGGCTCTATGCGTGGGACTCTTCAATGGCGCCGTGTTTAACGTTAAGGTTAGTTCGTGATTTTATACTGATACTTTCAGAAATGTTTTAGCTTGTATTGACATTAAAAACCGACGTGTTTGACGAAGCCGAAGGTGGTTATGACGTTTTCCATGACACAGATCATCCTTTTGAATAATAAATTGGGCAAGAGAGCTTGGATCTTTTATTCGTTTCGTGATTTCTACCGGAATATAAAAATCTGACATATTCAACGCTTATGCAATCATCGAGAACTATGTCGCCCTTTAGAGAGATACAATTTAATCACCTATTGGGAATACAAAAATAAGCTTATTTTTTTTTCTATTCCAGAATGGCGTAGTGTTCGGTCCATTACTGATCATGCCATTTATTATGTTCTCCGGGTTCTTCCTGCTCTACATAGACGCGCCGTCTCAAATGAAATGGCTATTTCAAATGTCATTCCTCAAGCATGGCGTCACCGCATTAGTGCTCGCCATATTCGGCATGGAACGAAAGAAATTGCCGTGCAATGTCGTATACTGCCACTATCCACGTCCCGTACAATTTCTCAAACATCTCGGAATGGAAAATGAAACATTACATGTGGCGTTCCCGGCAATGTTTGCAACTGCAGCTGTTTTAATAGTGTTCTCGTTTATAATATTGAAATTAAGACTTATGGGTAAGTGGTGACGTATCGATAACATAGTCAAGGAGTTCTCAGCTATTGAATGTAGACATGTAGTACAAAGAAATGCTTTATGATAATTTAAGAAGCTAGTCTTTCAGGCAGATTAAAATGTATTTTTGTATATTATATAGGTTTTGTATTACTACTACCAATAATTTATATTCGTGATATACTCGTTCATACAATGACACTGTATTGATGAAAATCCAAACCATCGACTATTGGCTAACGCGATACTTAGTGTCGCCAGAGGTTTATAATAATATATATTTAAATTTACTTAAAAAATGTGGTGGTGGAGGAGAATGGAGACAATAAGTTGGACAGAAATGGTAACAACAAATGACATTTTGAAGAGAGTAGGAGAATAAATTATAAGTACGAATGAAAATAGGAGGGGCAACATGATTGGCCATTTGCTACGACATGACGCATTTATACGAAATATCATAGAGGGAAAGATCGAAGGAAAGCGTGGCAGAGGAAGGCCAAGGATAAGTTACATGCAACAGATAAAGACGAAGGCTAACGTTATGTCGTAGCAAAAGGTCAAAGAGATGGCGAACGATAGAGCTCAACTGACAAGAGCCTAGCTCTTCAATAGATGATGATGATGATGATGGAAAAAATAATTAGGATGTTTATAAATTAAGAAAAAAACAAGAGGTCGCGAGGTATAGGTATTCTTATTCTAATAGGTAAATAGGATTACAATTACAATTTAAGAGAACTTGCATTTATATAGTAATGCTTTAGATAAAAAAAATATTATGAAATAATTTGTGATGAACAACTTAAAAAAGGATCTTAGCCCATTTTTATAATAAAAGATCGACATCAGTACTTCAACTCAACTGATAAAAGGACAACGAACAATAGAAGATTAGCCGAGCTGCTTTATACTATACGTAAAACATCTAGAGATTTTTTATTGTGTAAGGGTACTTGCTAATACACTTGCTATTGCTTTCGAATTCAAGACCCTATTGCGAGTAATACTTAGCATCATATGAGCGTCTTTGATTTGATTTCAACAACGAAACGTCGTCAAATCTGATGACACATAAATTTGAGAGGCCTTCTCGATTTCAATCACTTCTTCTCACTTCATCATCATCATCCACAGCCTTTATCATCCCACTGCTGGGTATAGGCCTCTCTTTTATTATGTCATTCGCCTCGGTCCGGCGCCAACCTTTTCTAGGTTCGACCCGCAACTTTGATTAAATCATCTGCCCATCTAGCTGCTGGACGACCAATGCTTCGCTTGCCGTCTCTTGGCGACCATTCCGTCAATGCTTTGCTCCATCTATCTTACTTCTTTGAAATTTTATTTTGAAGAAGCCTCAATTAGTTACGTAGACCTTCAAACTATGAATGTCGTTTCATTATTCAGCCATAAATATTTAAAAATTGCGGAAGTGCGCGCTGAAATAATATTAAAATACGTTTGAGAACCCAACCTTAATTACCTCAATTGATATTTATATTTTAATTTTTGCATACTACTTTATTAGTATGATTTCGCATTACCTTGAAGCGTTAAAGTAGCAGTTTTTACTCCCATCGGCTTGTTTTTATATGTTTCTGTTCATAAATTGATCATTGATTGAAAGTAAAAAATGCTTTATTTAAACACTTTAAGGTACTGGTAACAAGACATTTTCATCCTGAGGAACAGCCACTAACCCATTAAGACAATGTTCCTGCCATAGACTTTATATAGTACATAATAATCCATAATGAGATAGGCTTAAATAAGACTTAATTAATAAGGTACTTAAACTATTGATCCACTACATATTGGTGGTGATTTGGGATGTTCTATTTGTAAATAATAATAATAATAATAATAATAATGTATTCGTAAGCTTATTTTTAATTGTTGTTGGGTATTTAGTTTTAGCTTATTTATGTTAGTTGATGTCTAATATAATTGTAAACGTTATATATATGAATAGTCAATATTACAATGATCGACCCGAACAAAATATTGTACACATTTTAGATATATTAAAACCCGTAACAATGTGATAATTTGAATAAAAAATATTGAACCTGGTTTCGTTATTATTATTTCGCATAAAGACCCAAAAATAATATAAAGCAATTTAAAAACATAGTAGTATTTCTCGCATTAACCGACGTAAAATTGTATCCCATCAAAACATCAATGTTAAATAAGAGCCAAGTTCAATGTTATGATATATGCCTTGGTTGTTGACTTTAACGACAAAAGAAGTGAGATCTAAATGGGTGCCAAGTTCAATGGTCAGTCCTGAAATTTATTTATAACCATATAACTTAGGGTAATATATTGAAACCTAAGGTCTGATTTGGCTAGTTCTAATATACGAATTATAACATAGCCTTCGCAATTTCTAAAGTTAGTAAGTTCTTATTTTAGAGCACGGAGTTTCTTGCCGATTCTGCGCAGGTGTCCTTTTTTCCGAATCGGTGTTAATTTAGACCTTCATAAGTGCCTTATTAAGGCGTAAAGCGTGTTTTTTTTTATTTTCATTTTGATTTTCACACAAATATTTAATTAAGAATTCGACCGCTATGATGCTGGTTTCCCATAAACGACCTGACACGTAATATCTGGGTCTAAGTGAGCAATAACTTCGGGTGTTAATTTAATACAACAATTTGTATTTGGTGGACAGTTTCCTATCATGACTCATGCAACGCATGCGCACGAGCCACTAGCCAATTAAATTGACCGTCAACGAGTACATACAATCGGCACAAGAGGCTCGCTCCAAACTATATGGCATGGTACATTACAACCACAAAGTTTATTCGATTCGATAGTCACAGCTCGCCTACCACTGAATCCGCGCGCGCCTTGGCGGCGGTATGGCGCGATAACATTATCTACTTAAATTTAACATAGCATAAAACAGTTGTGTAGGAGGGATATGTTGTGAATATTATGTGCTGATATCTTAACATGGGTGACCAAGCTACCGAGTGTCAAGTGGCCAACTCTACATCTGTCGCGGAGGATGATCTCAACATTACCTTCGAGGACATCAGGTACTCGGTGGGAAATGGACTCCTAGCAAGAGGTACCCATGCTGCATTTTTAATAATCCTACTTCCTTATATTCTAAATAATAAAAATTGAGAGTATGGATGTATGGATGGATGCTTGTTACTCTTTCACGCAAAAACTGCGAAACGGGTTTGCATGTAATTTGGAACACAGATATATAATAACCTGTTTTAACACGTAGGGTACGTTTTATCCTAGCTAAGTGTTTTTATACTGGGAAAATATTAGGTTCCTCTGGGATTCTTAGCTCAACGCGAAGTCGCGGCAGATGCTAGTACTTAATAATGTTATTATTATTCTAATTTATCATCGCAACACAATATATGGTAATATAGAGTAAATTCTACTCGCGGACAATATAGGTAGGTACGTATTTACAATATGTATGATTGGATCCACACAGGTTTGTTCAGTTATATAATAGTTTACGTAGTGTGTGACAAAACTATGTAGTACAATTCTAGCGTATGAACTCAACTAACCGCCAAGAATATTTGTAGGCGATGTATTATCTACTCTGAGCTATAAGGTTTTATATTGTCAGTTAGTACCTAAATCCTACTGCAATTTCTTACTGAAAGCTTATATGAAATAACTAAACAGATAATACCATGATATTACAAAAAACCGGCCAAGTGCGAGTCGGACTCGCTCACCGAGGCTTCCGTACAAACCAGTAGCATAAGAATAAATAATTATTTATTCTCATGCCAGTAGG
This sequence comes from Falcaria lacertinaria, assembly GCA_951449985.1. Classification (NCBI taxonomy): domain Eukaryota; kingdom Metazoa; phylum Arthropoda; class Insecta; order Lepidoptera; family Drepanidae; genus Falcaria; species Falcaria lacertinaria. Next base: position 6,865,236 of record OX602115.1, on the reverse strand, counting down.
TAAGGTATCAAAGTACCTATATAGGTAAACAAACGCAGTGCCACTAGTGTCAAATAGAGGAAGTGATATTTTAATAAGTTTTTTAAAACTAGTTATTAAACTATATATTTACAGTTTTCAGATGTTTCCTTTACATGTGCTATAAGACACTGCTTCATGACAAATTTCATGATTCTAGGTCGACGGGAAGTAGGTACTCTATAGGTTTTGATTCCTTTTGCGACCCGTTGAAAATTTACGACATATTACAGGTTTGATATTTCCACAGCAGAAAGAGACCATAGGCTCGAGTATTTGATATTTATTTCAACTTGATAACTCTACGCGATTTTGAGAAAAGAGGTCTTGACAGACAGACAGACGGACGGAGAACAAAGTGATCTTATAAGGGTTCCTTTTTTCCTTTGAGGTACGGAACCCTAAAAAATGCACATGGAGACACTATACCCTGGGCCTGGCGTCAAACATAGAGTACTTTTTATTTCTGAAAAACAAGGCGACCCAAATGTTGCTACAACTGAAACATGCTATTTTTCTGTAATGTTTGCTTCAGATTCATATAAGAAATCATGTAATTAGAGGTATGCTTGAGCATTACATAAAACAAACATACTGATTGAAATGGATTTTATATAAGACGAGCAAACAGCCCCGATTTCCCTCGGATACAATTTACTATTGACAAAACCTACCAACTTTTCCGGTGGATTTTCTAAAAAAATCTAGTCGTAATAGTTACAACCTCGACAATATTACGACCATTTGTAGATACTAATTAATACAATGTTCCGTTTTTCCGGTGGATATAGATATAAGATACCTGTTGGATACCCCTTATTTTGGGTTTCATTAATAATTCATGTTTTAAATCGTGGTATAATTTTTAACCTTTTAGATTGGTGTGTAAGTAGGTAGGCACGTAGAGGATATCGTGAAAAGCTCGTAGCCAGCTGATTGAATTAAGTAAATGAGGGCAGTTTTAAATGAGTAATTTGGCAATTAAACCTACATAGCTGTGACTATGTATGACTTGGGTACGTAATTAAAGTAAAAAAAGTAAAGTAAAGCCCGAAATTGTGGATTGGTATGATACATTTGCACGATATATTCAAACATTAAAAAATCATGTCGTGTTTTGAATGTTGCAGGATTATGCCGTAGACCCAAGGACATCCTGAGGGGCCTGAGCGGGTCGTTCAATGCCGGCGAGCTGACCGTGATCATGGGGCAGAGCGGCGCGGGGAAGAGCACGCTCATGGACATCCTGGCTGGCTACACGTGAGTCACTACTATATCATCAATACTAAGGCTCTTGTACGTATATCACCATACGCCTGAGCTGCCTGCTGCCTGTGCGGCTTTTTCCATGCTGGCGAGCTGACCGTGATCATGGGACAGAACGGTGCAGGAAAGAGCACGCGCAGAAAATTCGGAATACGCAAACTGCAGTGCAGGTAGACCTCTTTCTCAATAACCCTGCCATCATAGCGTCATCATGCGCAAGTAGCAATGCTATTTCCATTGGTTTCGGCTTAGAAGTATGTTGTACTGAAACTATGATATTTTTTGCTATCATATTTTTGATCCATTTTATATATATGTAGTAGGTTATAAGTTTCATAATTTATGCGGATCTACTTAGACCTATTAAAGGTGTATAATGCTTGAAAAATACTGTGTATCAATGACTTTGCCCTCGAGGACAAAAATTACTTTCACATATAGATAAAAATCAGTATTGTATGTGAAAAGGATGATAATGGTAGTGAGTACGAGGACTACGGGGTATGATGTTGAAGGAAAGGGAGTATTAGAGCGCACAATTTATTGCTCACTTGAGCGACTAGTTTTTGAAGACAAACAAAATAATATGAAAAACAAAGGTATGTTAAAAACAAAATATCACGAATAATTTATTTATTATTTATTTTGAATTGATGAATTAATTTTGAATTTGAATATAAACTAATGGAAACTCCAAAAAGTATTTGCTGTCGCCAACAGTATGTGTGAATTCTGCAATCTGTGATTGTAGTTATTACTTTAAATATTGTTGATATCTACGATAATTACTTTTTGTTATCAAATGTAACTAAGCAGTAAGATACTAGAAATATTATGTTACACGCGTCACTAGCTGCTTTTGTTCAGTTTTTGTGTGTATTAATATAATCAACAGTGAACAAAGGGGCAGTCCTCAATTTAAAATAAGAAATAATCTGTTCCATCAGCAATTTCTTTAGTGTTTGTGTCACCATTGGTATGGAAGGAAGCCATACTTTTACTTTCAAGTTCAACCCTTGTATACTACAACTCCTACCCGACAGTTGCAAGTAATCCTTGAAAAAGTGTTTAGTCTTTGATGAAACTTTCAACAAGCGATAAAAAGTAACTAAGAATAGGGCTTCCATCTGGTACATATTTTTATTTGTCGAATTAATAGTCGCAAAAGTAATCATTTTCACATTGCTACGGAAATAAATATATAAAAATTATTTTGGTAATCAGATTACGAAAAACTAGACAACTGTCATCGACTTTCGCTTCCCTGTATCACTCCCCACCCCATATATCACTTTATTGCAAATATATTACATACGTACATATGATATGTGATGAAGATATGCAAGCGTGTGATGACGGTAAGTCCCTTTCGGGGTAAGCAGAAAGTATAGAGCGCCATTTCACTCTGGAATCTATGACTTCTTTTACAATCATTAATCGTTTCATACATGCCCGCCAGTTCCGAGTACTCTTTACCTTTTCTTCATTAAGTATAAATTAATATATGTATTAATTTACAATTAAAGGTTTGTGTCCAATCTTGCTCGTACGTCATTATCGTTTATATTCAACAAGCGACACGCCCAGCATTAACCATATAAGTTAAATACCTACAAAACACAAATTAATTATAAATAAAAAACTTCATCTTGTATTAATCTATCTGTTAAAAAACCGCATGAGAATCCGTTGCATAAATTAAGGATCTAAGCATACATAGGGACAGGGAGACAGCGGGAAGCGACTTCGTTTAATACTATGTTGTGATTTTTATTCGATTTGCGGGTAGTCGGAAACAGCTGATTCCGCCGCGGTATTCTTAGAGCATCGCCTATCTGTTCTATTCTTGTTGACCTTATCGTTACACAATATGTAACCAACACAACCGTTGCCACAGAATATCCTCAACATTGTTTGACAGCTTAATATTGATATTACTAAATGTGTAATGAGCGTTAATATTTTACTCATGCTCGTGTGTGTCACAACACGTGGTTCATATGTAGACCAAGCCCAATGCCAATGTACATATCACTTAGCGATTTATTCAATCTTAATCGTAACATATTATAAAACAAAGTTGCTTCCCGCCCTTTGAACACCGAGATCTTTTAAACAACGCCACGGATTTTAATTATGCTTCTACTAATAGACGGAGTGATTTACGAAGATGATTTTTATGTATAAATGTATGTAAGCTTTGTGTAGACCTGTGCGAAGCCTGAAACCGGACCATAAAATGTATACTGACACAAACTAAGTTCCGCTATATTTAAGTCATGATTAACTATTTTTACAACTATGAAGATAATTTTCATGCTAGTCTGGGATGTAATTAATTGAACTGTAGATAGTAGAACTGTAGGTAGGATAATGTTGTGTGTCGACGTTACTATCGAGTGTTTCAATGGCGGTCGCAGTAAGCGACAAGCGTATTGTATTCTGTTTGGTATGCGACGGAGATTGAGGGTAGATACGTCTCCCCACAAGTCTTCAGTCTTCGTGATGACGGCTGAACGCATCAAACACACTATATTTATAAGTCTTTTGTACAAATAAATAAAATTTAAGTGTCTGCTTAAAATGTAAAAAAAAGGATTTACTAAATGTATGTACACCGAACTTATAACAAAAAAAAACTTTACCGATTTGACGAAACTTTAACTGAAATTGTTAGAAAAATCTGATTTGACGCGTACGTTTTGCACGCTACGCGGGCACAACTAGTAAATAATAGTAAATGTTTAAGTGTAAATATACTTACGTTGCGTACTTACTTGTATTAGTTTATCGGTGATCGTGTTTATCTGTGTTGTTACAACATGACCCGATATCGGTGTTGTTTGAACAATATGTTTTATTGTACGTAGTATATTATCTACTCTGAGGTTTTATTGAGTGGGTTATGAAATGAAATAGTTTTTATTCCAGATTTACATCCATATTTTATAAAAAACGAAATATGATTAATCGCCTCGATGAATGAAGAACTGTATATTATAACCATTCGAAACACAATTGTTTTCACAGTAGTCAGAGTTTAGGGAAAATAGCCTGCATATTATGGATGCAATGGAAGTAATTAAGTTATTGCACATCATGCACACGCAGACAGAGCTAATTAGTCTTTTCAACTGCCACTGCTAGGGCCCTCTTCCTGTATAGGTTCACTCAGCTCAAAGACAGCAAAAAGGTATATTTTTCGGGAAATAGGAGAACGTTATAATATACGTTATTATATACTATAATAATTTCATTACAGTGCTTTTTTTAGAAGAAATCCTAAAATGTAAGTTGATGCAGGCTTAATTTAGGATGTTATTGCTTTGGTAAAGACATTGCAACAGGCAGTCCGTTGTTTGCCACCTTAGTAGTATACCCTACAACAGAATTAGTGTACAACACAGGTACAATGAAAATATTAATTCAAATGAATAACAATTATTAAGCACAACAAGTAGGTTTTTGTGAATATATTTTGCAAATCTGCGCTCAGGAAAGTATTCAATTCATTTATTAGAGGTTTATTTCAATTTGTGAGTCGGGATGACGGTAAGAGGCCAGACGGAATGTCGTTAGTGCCTTGGAGTCCGCGGCGGCCCCTGGTATGGGACGCTACTTGCGTCGATACTCTGGCGCCGTCCCATCTCCCGGGCACTTCGACTGCGGCCGGTGCCGCTGCTGTACAACAGGAGAGCCTCAAACGCCGCAAGTATGTGTGCCTCGGAAGGGGCTACATATTTGCTGTGTTTGCGGTGGAGACCCTGGGGCCATGGGGTCCACAGGCTCGTCTGCTGTACAAGGAGGTCTCGCAACGATTGATTGAGGCCTCCGGTGACAAGAAGGCTGGAATATATTTTGCGCAAAGGATCAGCGTTGCCATACAGCGGGGCAATGCTACCAGCCTTATTGCCACCCTCCCGCGTGACAGCGATTTGGGACAAGTGTTTTATTTTTTTATACTAGTTTAGTTTTTTTTTCTTTTAGTTTTAGATTGTCCCTCACAAATTGAAATAAACCTCAGGAAATACATTATGCAGTAATAAACTGTTTTCAAATTGTGAATATATATGCAGATTTCAACCAACACTTTATTATGTTGTAACTTTTTGTGGTACTTAACGAAAATTTGGTTGGTATATCAGATATATTAAAGATTGAATACTCGAACGGTTAATAGGAAGAAGAATGCCCGAGACGACGGATTGGCTTTATCTAACGTAAATAAATTATAAAACAAATAAAGCCGACGAATATTCGTACGAAATAATGTGTATTACCTGAAGCATGATGGGTATAGATACATTTAATGTGCTACAATAGTAACGGGCGATATAATATTCCTTTATTAGTCACATAATTTCAAGATAATTCCAAACTTTGTCCTGCCTTTTACAAGTGATATGGATCATGATTTAGCTGCGCATATCAATTTAGGTAAAAAATCTACCTATATAGTACTATTTTTACGTAGTACATTATCTTCTCTTAGGTGTCATCTTCCTCATGGTGTACATGTGACGATGTTTATATATGTTGTAGGATAGGTTATAATACCTTGTAATATTATTATGTGCATTATCAAAACAGATTAAACTATTTACAAAATAAGCATTGGGCCCAGTTGCTCTTCAGCTGTTTAAGGAGGTCTCACGTCTCGGCTGGTTGAGGCCTCCCGTGACAGGCGTGCTGGAACATATTTCGCTCAGAGACTCAGCATTGCTATCCAGCATGGCAATGCCGCCAGCATTCTTGGCACGCCCCCGCATGATTCTGGTTTGGGTCAGATCTTTTATCTATAAGTAGGTAGGTTAAGTTCTGTTTTTCGCATTATCAATCAATCAATCAATCAATCATATTTTATAACCTATGTTCTTGTAGTATCAATCGCTTAAGGCAAAATGTCAATTACTTATGGTTAGTTATAGGTTTCTATGCTCCTTAATAGCTCATTAACCTTAATTTATGTTCATGATTTGGGTCAGTGTGCAATATAAGCAGTTTATATCATAGATTATAAGGAATGCCTTGTATACTGTATCATTAGAAATGTTAGTGATGTCCTAGAGCGCATTGTTATTGTACAGTTTATAAATTAAATTAATTACACTGACCATCTTTGATTTATCAATCGAACTTATTCAGTATCTATCATATTATTATTTATGCTGCAGTTCTTAGATATCATTATAAAGATATTCAATAAACAAAATTAATTCCTATCGCAATAAATCTAACTAAATTTGTCTTATAAAAGTAAATGCATATCCATCATGCGTATTTAAATTCGTAATCGATCTAACAAAACTAAAATGTTCTTTTCAGAAAACCTACTAATGGTAAAATATTAATTAACGGCCGCGTGCGTGATGAAAAGTCTTTCAGACGGAGATCCAGTTACATCTTACAAGATGCTGAAATGTGGGATATATTTACAGTTCAAGAGTCACTTAAAGTTGCAGCTGAATTCAAACTGGGGAACTATGTCAACACGCACCAAAAACAGAAGCGGGTAAACATATCTAATCACCAACAAATGTTGCTGATGTTGAAATTAAAACATTAAAAAGCTAAGCCATCTTTTCCAATTCCGTCAGAATGGGATTAAAATCTGGTCATAATTACTTCATTGCTAAGTCCTCCTTTATTTTAACCCTTCGATCAATAATTAAACAAAAAATACCAACGGTTTTCTTAAAACTGAACTGCCCATAGAATCGAATAATACAATTACTTTTTTTTCTCAGGTGAATGAAGTTATCGTATCATTAGGGCTATTTAAAAAGCAGAACACGAAAGCCTGTAATCTGTCAGGTGGTGAAAGAAAGCGGCTATCCATTGGCTTGGAGCTGATCAGTGACTCGTCTGTTATATTCCTGGATGAACCCACCAGGTACTAAATTTATAAAAGTCCAGAGTGATAACCGCGCACAAACGCTAAAGGCTTTAGAGTCGAATACCAGAACAACACCTGCAAAATCCTTTAAATTTTACACATCGCAAAAACACAGAGACCAAACCTACATAATTGGTGCTAATTCTGTTGTGTGAAATAATTTAACTAAACTAAGTTGACAGGACTTAAAGTATAGCCATTCTTATTTAACCCCGCACTTTAGAAAGGAATAGCAAGACTTTTAGTCTTGTCAAATTAGTTTAATTTTTTACAATAGAATCGAACAAAGTATGAATTAATTTATTTGTCTTTCGATACACAATAAAGTAGTTTGCTGTTAACTATTCAATCCGTTTCCAAGATACACGCAGCGGTGAGCAATAGCATCATCCTCCGTTCCGCAACATGTTTTTTCTTCTATTATACTCTATCAACTGTCGTCTCTACATTCACGTCCCATAAAGCCATATTATCTTTCACACAATCCATCCATATTTAAGTCTGCCTCTACTTTTTTACCCATCCACATCCAATAACAAAACTCTTCGTAGGAACGTCTTCTTCATCCCTCTAACTAGCGCTTGCTACAATGACAGACGCTTTTTAAAACTTTCTCTATATCTTTAAGATCGTATTGCTAAACTTTTTTGCAGTGGGCTGGACAGCTCTATGTCGAAACAAATTGTTTACTTGTTGCACTTGCTGTCACGTCAAGGGAGGGCGATGGTGGTGACCATCCACCAGCCCTCGGCCGCGCTGCTGCAGATGGTGGACCGCCTGTACGTCGTCGACGGCGGCAGGTGCGCATACATGGGCTCCGTGCCCAACCTTCTCCCCTACATTGAGACTATGAACCTCGAATGCCCACCCTATCACAGCCCTGTTGATTTTTGTGAGTGAAGTTTATTTTTGCTTTCCTTTCTCGTAATTCTCTTATGTTTATACCAAATCTGGCGTTACAGTAAAGATGTTTTAAACGTCAGTAGTAGTTCTTGTTCGCTCAAAGCGAAAAAAAAAACATGTTTACACTCGCATCTCCTTGTAGAATCCGTCTATTTTTGCTTTACTTTTAAGATCAGCCGTAGACGTTGTATAATACAAGCAAACGTAAATAAAAATAACCCGCCTGTCTGTAGTATCACGGTGTTCTAGAAACTGATCGTTATTTATACTGGCTTGAAGATCTAAGTGCATGAAATTTACAATTTTCTCGTATTCCAGTAATTGAGCTATGTGCTGATAGAGCACATGAAATGGTTACGATCTCGGAAAACGGCAAAAGCTTGGATTGGACTACCACCATATCCCCAGAGACTGATAGAATTTTCAAGGGTTAGTATATTTTCACCTGCGGGAATAAATTAAATTTACTTCATTACTAATTTGTTCATTAGGAATAACAGTGTTTATAACATAATTATTTTCTTTATTAGTTAATTACATTTAATTATTTTCAGTCACAATATCAAGGTCATAGCCATGCAATACGTGTTTTTATCTCTTGAAAGTACTTGTTTTTGAAAGTGGTCAAACAAAGGATTTGTTCGTTTGGAAGTTCCTTTACAGGAACTAATGAGATGTTTAGTCTCAGTAACTACTGAGAAGTTTAAAAGGAACAAAGATGATTTTAAGTTATTTGCAGAGAATATTTTTTTTAGCCAAGCTAACAGTAATTATGATAACACTGTGTGAAAAATGGTGTAAGTATGGTTAGGACGTGCTCGTGGCAGATTTATCACTACACATTCGTAGCTACACTTTATTACACCGAGACCATTCCGTGCCAGTGCGATAATATGAAAATGACAGACCTTCATTGAAAAACTTTCACACTGTATATAGAGACTGAAAAGCACAAAACCTTTTGAGTTAGAGTAGTGGTATTGAAATTCTAGTGGATATGATACATTGAGTGGTCCGAGCAAGGAACACACAGCAAAGAGACAAGAGAGAGACAGTAAGAGAAGTGATAATGGACACGTTCTTATTAATTACCCTATAATAGCCATTCACGTCAAATGTATACAACTCATTAGTCATAAAACGCTAGATCAAATGTCATGCATATTTATTCAGATGTGTATGTCATTAAAAAAAAGTGTATATGACTCCATACATGTGGGATTTCAAAAATAAATATTTCTATTGAGTTCATTAAAAAAGGAACTTTACGACAAATTCCGCATGTTTTTATATGTGTAGATAGATGGTATTTGGAATGAGAGTATGTGGTATTATTAAGTAAATCCGCAGAATAACAACTAGAAGAAGAATAAAACACTTGATATGCTTTTTTTTCAGATGGATTCAATGACTGTAAATTTAATGATTTATACAGTGGCATACACCTGTCATCGCTTCCGCCGCCAACTGAGGACCCAACTAGTAAAGTAATACGAGCATTGAAAAGGACATACCCAACATCGTTTTTGAAACAATTCTCTACGTTAACGCAACGAACTTTCATGGTATGATTAAGTTCTATAAACATTAAGGTGTAGAGTTATGGAGCGTTTAACGTTATAACTAAAATTCACAAATCCACACCAATCTTATCCGAACTGATTTTATCTAAACGACCTATTTAGACGCGTTACCTTGCAACAAAAAAATATTTTATCGCTGATGGCTCGTTACTGGCGTCATTTTACTTTATGTCTTAGATACTGTAGCAATGCTATCGTATACAGTATTTAGAGATGTCAATATTGGCTAATTTTATTTATTGGTTAAATGTTAATGCGCAAAACGTGGGTCTTCCTATTAAAATTGAACCTGCCCCACAGAGGACTGTACCACACCATATAATCAAAGACCCCACCATATAGAACATCGCAGTGAAGTAACATTACTTTGATATAGTGTTGTGTTTCTGCGGTGAGTAAGATTGACAGAGCTCGACGTGGATACGCTGCACGAGTAGTGTATGCTGCTAACACAGGTGAGCCGTATGCTTGAGTGTACCTAAGTAGTAGTAGGCCACCTAAGTGGTATAAAAAAAATAATATAATTAGGCGTCGTCCTAATTGGCCACGATCGTACGATGATACGATGCGTTCTCGTTGTGCGATGAGTTCAAACATAGAGCTTTCATTAGAGTGTCCTATTTGAACCTCGCAAGTAATCGTGCGAGCACATTAAATGCTTAATAACGATCGTACGTTTGATCACTATAGGACATTCGGTCGAATAGGACACTGATGAAATCTGTATGTTTGAACTCATCGCACAACGAGAACGCATCGTTTCATCGTACGATCGTGGCCAATTAGGACGACGCCTAATAGGGCTCGCAACGCGTTAGTGATACCCCTGGTATTGCTAGCGTCTATAGGTTACAGTGATTGCTTACCATAAGATGGGCCGTACGGTTGCTGGCCAACTTATTAGAATTAATACAAAATTACAAACGGAGCTCTTTCCTTGATTTTTCCGGTCATACCTTATAATTAAATATACATTTTGCGTCTTGATTTCAGACTATATGGCGGGACCCCAGATTTGCACTTACAACAATTGGTTGTCACTGTGCCATGGCCGTGTTCGCCGGATCGCTCTTCTACAACATCGGTCATGGTGCGCAAAATATCACCGACAACTACAATTTCTTGTACTTCACTCTCATGTTCCTAATGTTCACCTCCTTCTGCGCAGTCACTATAACCCGTAAGTATGCATTACCTTAAAGAAATAAACGTTTGGTACTTGTTGTCTAACGAGTTTAAAGAGTACCGCAGTCAAATAACACTACTTTGGTGTAGGTCCTATTTCTGCGGAAAGGTTGCCAGAGCTCAACGAGGATACGCTGAGCTGGTAGTAAGGCTATACTAGTAGTGACACATCGAGTCATCAACAACAATAGGGTTGGCAACGTGTTAGTGATACCCCTAGTATCTATATCTAGCTATATATCTAGCTTCGTGTTAGTGATACCCCTAGTATCTATATCTAGCTTCCGTGACTGCTTATCGTCAGATAGGCAGTACGTTTGCGTGCCAGTTAATAGAATATAAAAATCGAAAATGCTACAAAAACACCCTTACGATCAGAATTATTCCAACACCATTGTATTGGAATCGTGATTTCTATCTGATCTGATGTTGGAGAACACTGATAGTCTATTAGTTAAATCCATTCTAATCATGAAATTTTTTGCCCTCTAAGTAGTATATCCTGTGTTGTACAGTTCCAGAGCAGATCCCAGTAGCCCGCAGGGAGCACTTTAACCGCTGGTACACCGCTGGCGCATACTACGCATCCACATTGGTGTCCTCACTGGTCATGCAGACGGTGTGCTCGCTCTCGTTCGGAGTCATTGCCTACTTCCTAACAGGGCAGCCACACGAATGGTTCAGGTTCTTCTTGTACATCACCATGCAGCTTCTCGTCTCACTCGTGGCTCTCTGCATAGGCCTTCTCAATGGATCTATATTTAACGTTAAGGTTGGTACTTCTGTTTAATTCAATCGCAATCAATTGTGATTTCATCATATTGTTGGTTAGCAACACTTACGTAATTACAGTTTGCCTATTTCATCAGCTATCTGAGATAATAATAATTGTACGTAGTATATTTAGCCACTATCATAGCGTAGGACATTAACACTATCATAGCGCCATCTAGGCTCAAACTCTGCAAAGTTTTATGCTTCTTTAATCGAATATTTATAGACTTTCGTATTAAATTTGTAATTACATACTTCCGAAACATCCAGATTCAAGGTAACACAAACGTTCATCACGTAGGTTGTTTAACCTGACACGGCAGTAACGGCACATATATAAAAAATCTGTAATACAATAATCTAGGCGCAGCAGCCATATTTACCTACCTCTATACCAAAATGATGAAATACTGATTCGATTTATTATCGTTCCAGAACGGTGCAGTGTTCGGTCCACTACTGATAATGCCATTCATGTTGTTTTCTGGTTTCTTCCTGCTCTACAAAGATGCACCATCATACCTGCGATGGATGTTCCACACCTCGTTTGTGAAGCACGGCCTTACGGGCTTAGGGCTTGCTATATTTGGCATGGAACGAGAGAAACTGGCATGCACTGCCGTTTACTGTCACTACAACTACCCATCCTCGTTTCTCACCGATCGCGGCATGTCTCATGAAACATTTTCAGTTGCGATACCAGCGCTGCTCACAATTGCGGCTGTCATAACAATGTGCTCATTTATAATACTGAAGTTAAGACTCGTCGGTAAATGGTGATGAAAATGTTATTATTAAAAATAATGTACAGAAAATACCACATGCAACGTAGTTTTTAAATCCCTAGCAAAGCGACGTACATTATTTTAATGATCCTATAAGAAGAAATTACTTAAGAATATAAGTGTAAGTTAATCGGATGACAGCTTAAGAAATTCCATGCTTTAAGCTTCGAGTCACGCCTACGTAGATTCACTGCGTAGAAATATACGCACTGTAGTAGGTTTTTAAGGACGGGTTGCACTTAAAGTACTTCTTTCGTTTGAGTGGTTTTAAATAACTTCAGTACCATATGACAATAAGTGAACAATAATGAATTTTAAATATAGATTCACATAAGGTAAACAAAAAATTATCGCAAATCACGGCCTCTATGTTATGGGCGTAATACTCATAACGCGCGATTAATTTATAAATTCAAAAAATAAAGCGGGAGCTATTTAGTTGTGTATTTTATTTTTTGCTGTATAAAAATTGTGTTTTCTTTCATACCGAACGGTATCAATGAAAACAATTGTTTCGGTGACTAAAACCAAAATATACAAATTAATACCTAACTTTCGTCTTTATTTCGTCATAAGAGAAAGGACCAAGATTTATGATAGCATTTGTTGTTTCACTAACAACCTTAAAACAACGCTATAAAACCAAAGCCTGTTCCACTGATGGTAGCTGGCTATAGCTTATATAAAAAGCCAGCGTAAGCTAATTTAGATTTATCGTATGTGTACATTTATATAAAAAACTCATGTGATATTGGTTAGGATGGTATGTATATATTTACCAAAAGTATATGATTAAGATATCATAATAATATTACAGTACATGTAGAAGTGGTGGTGGAAGAAACCTAGATGGAAGGTCTGTAAACGACGCCCGTCGTCGCTTACAGCTATGTGCTTAACAAATAAAAAAAGGAACACGAAAAAAATATTGTTAAATGAAAATGTATTGTCAAGATCAGTCTACGCAATCTATGTATGAAGAAAACAGTAATTTGAAAAAGGAACTTGAAAGGAATTAACAATTAAAACGTCCAAGAGCATGCCAAAGCGCGTCCTCTGCGAACATAATCTCATTCAGGGGGTTCAACAAGGCGTTATTTTAACAGTGAACATCTGTCGGCTAAAGATAATGATGATGATGATGAGTCATATTAATTAAATATCTTTTTTTTCTTATTTAAGCACTTTTACGTAGCTTCGTGATAATTTTTATTTTTTTATCGTTGTTGCCGCCAATGCTAAGAATTTGACCGAGTTTGTTACGTAGGTACAGGATGTCAATTGTCAGGTTTATTATAATGTTCCTCAAGCCAAGGAGATAATAAGTACTTACTTACTGTTTAAGCTGCGGCTATAGATATACATTTTCGATTACTCGGGCGATAAAGAATTGCACGCAATTATTTGTAATTATTACCAAGATTTTGTTTAAGAATAAAGAAATAATAAATATTTTAATTATCTTTCTCGTAATGGGCTCTTACGTGCCTCAAGAAATATTTGACACATAAGTATTTCAGTTGTGTTATCAGACCCAAACTACTAGAATGTCGAAGGTCGTCTCCTAGTATTAAATAGTGAGTACTAAAAAATAGTTTAGAAAACTAAAAACACACTCCAAATGTATTTATCCTGGTCAGGATATTAGGACAATGTAATTAAAATATTGAAGTCCGTAAAAATGACGTTGAAAGATTCAGTTACATTAATCAAAATATAATTTATTCAGTTTAGGGCCTAATAAGGCACCTATTAAGGTCTATATTACCATTATAGACATACATAGTTACTTACAAGTGAAGCTAATAAATCTGCTAGCTTTTCGTATTCGCTAATACTTATGCCACACATTAGAGCTATTGTAAAAAAAACACTGTATTTTAATTATTTTTTATTTAGAAATGAAATGCAATCACTGTTCCAATTGAAGTTTTTCTTTTATACGGCTCTGGTAAATAAACATCAAAGTTATTCCCAATTAAATACGTTTTTAACATGGCGTTATTTTAATTATTAGTAAACCAACACTTCCTGCCATCATCACAATCGCAACGTTATTGCGATGAATGCCAATTTATGACAGTCATCACAAAGTCTACAAGGCTCTAAATTTCTAAGTACAAAAGTGGGTAGGGAAGCCTACAAGTAAATCAAACGCAATTGTCTGTCTTGCTGAACTCTGAAGTGACCAATGTTGCTACAAATAGTCTTCAGGCGGCGCAATCTCCCCAGTCACCAATCGGTTGCTGTCAGTCGGTGACGTGCCGTGCCATGTGGGGAGTGAGGCTAATGACTGATAAACGTACAAACTCTTGCACGATTGCCTAGTAGTAGATGACTGGTTACAATTCTATGGACGCACGATGTAACGCGCTATACGCCAGTCGTAGTCAGCCTGCCGAGCGTGCTTGGGCGACGAGCAGCTGGCGCGATAACACTATTTGCGTTGAACGCGCTTCTTTGTGCAGCACGCAGACAACTTGTGTCCTAGTGTTATAGGGAATTGTTGTGTTAGTGAATGAAAGTTTCGTATTTCTCAATATGGATAGCGAAACTTCCGAGTCTCAGGAGACTAACTCTACGTCCCTTGCAGAGGATGCTCTGAATATATCGTTCGAGGACATCAGTTACTCTGTGGGAGAAGGATTCGTAGCTAAAGGTACTATAAAGAGCGCCTTTGTGCTAAAAGCATTGTTTATACTTTGTTAGGTACTATTGGGCCATTGTAATACAGGCATTCTAAGTTTACTGATTTGAATTTATAGCGCATGCCACGTTAGAAAAACTTGGGATGTAAAGCATAACCGATGTTGGATCAATTCAAGCTATAGTCACAAAGTTCGCAGAGTTTGAACGGAAATTATTTGAACAGAAAACAAAGTATATTGGGTAGGTGTTACGGAGCTGATTCGGATTCTGATCGGATCCTATAAAATATTAACAAGGTTAACTTAAGAGAAACAGAGTTCGTAGAGAAAATTACCCTTAATTTGAAATTTTAAGAATAAATATTTATAATTAGACAATTGTATTTTTGTGTCGTAGGACATTATTATCGCATTCTTGTTCTGTATAACTCAAAGTCCAATTATTCACACGTTGATATTTTAGTTTGGATTTTAAGCGAATTACAGAAACAATTAGCATAATGCAAACAATGACATATAATCATATTATTGATTAATTTCAAGGTATGCTAATTATTGTCTGTTACCTCTATCGTTTTTTATTGCTTGAAGAAACTTAAATTAAGATGTAAGAAGACTTTTAATGATAAGAGTTCTGAAGATTAATTTTTATCTTAAAAAATCGTGCGTAACATTGGTTTAACTGAATTGAAGAACCGCTAAAATAGACCTGCGACTTAGCCCACGTAGACTTTAAACAACGAATCCAGGTTTTTTTACTCCAAATCATTTTTCAGTGCCAATAAATTCCGTTGAGAAGTTTTGGTGTGGTTAGGTAAAAAGAACAAATAAACGCCACATTTATAATTCGATATATATTGGTTTTTCAATGGGATAAAATAATACAAATACCTATTAATTCCAGAGAGAATTTTGGGAGACATAACGCTATTAATTCGTAGCTACCGTCTTCACCCCAACAACACTATTGTGATCGGTACTTGGCATACCCCGATGTGGCTGGTTACCAAACTTTTACACAATGCTACCTCCATCTGACCTCCGCAACCCATTTTACATAGATACAAAGATAGCGAATAAATAATTCATTGAACTCATTGTAGTTAATATATTTCTATCTTGATACAAGACACGTTATTCCTATGAGTCACGTGAGTGATCTTTGTTTAGATATGCTTTGTTTACGTGTCGATATGTTTCCTAGGGGTGCCCTTTTGCCGGTTAATAAGCCTGGAGGCAATTTTCTAAGCTTTCAACAAAAACCATACATATGAGGACCGAGTAGGTATTGCAAATGCCTCATGTCCATAGCTCCTCGGGCAGGCGCCATGCCTAGAGTAAAGGACTTCTTCTCTAAGCTACTAGCTCAGTACTCACGTAATTTGTGCTCCCATCAAGAAGGTGCGAATAATCATTTTTTATAATACCGGTTTCACAAGGGCTTACACGTGAAAACCTTAGTCAAGAATCACTCCATCTATAAGGGAAAACCGCATTAAATCCGTTGCGTAGTTTAAAAGATCTTAAGCGTACAAACGGCTTTTTTTTTTTTTTGGGATATGGTCTCTCGCAGTTAGTTCGAGGGAACTTTTACTGCTTAACCGGACTAAAGTGGCGAGGCCATTTAAGGCCTCCAGCCAGAAGGGGGACTTAATCTAAGCAACTGAACTAGGGGCGTTGCTGAGAGATGGGCTACGGAGCCGTGACTGGCTTTGGGGACAAAGAAGACGGGATGAGTGCGACGGTCCTCGCCGACGAGGGCGGTATAGGGGTCGGTTTGCGGTTTGTGCGCGTTTAGTGGCTTCCTGGAGTAGGGTGGTGTCATCGTCGGGATCGAGGAGGACATGCCTCGGTCGACGACGTTTCGATATTCGAGATGGTGTATATCGGGCGGCCGCTGCTATCAGCGGGTTGGGATGTTTTTCGGCAGAGTCAAAAAAACGTTTGGCCATCTGTTTTAGAAACTGCTTGATGGTAGGCAGTTTCAGATCCACATGGAGTTGGCTGTTGCGGATGTACCACGGTGCACCTGTAGCCTTGCGCAAGAATCGGTTTTGAACCACCTGCAATCTATGGATATGGGACTTGGCCGTGTGTGCGAAGACCACGCCGGCGTAAGTCATTATTGGGCGAATGCACGCAAGGTAGATTCGCACCTTATACTTGAGGGACAATTTACTGCGTGCATTTAGTAGGTGATGTAGTCGTCCAAGGGCAAAGACGGCGCGATTGCGCACTGTCTTTATATGCTCACGGAAGGTGAGTTTTTGGTCGAGGATGATGCCTAGATATTTGGCCTTTGATTCCCATGGAATCGGTTGGTCGAACATCGATAGTGGTCGGATTGGAGCGTGGTGTTGGTCGCCGGATCTCGAAAAGAGGACGGCTGCGCTCTTGTCTGGATTCACTTCGATCCTCCATTTCCGGAACCATTTGCCTAAGGCAGAGGCTGCGGCCTGGAGGTGTCGAGCGATTGCGTCGCGACTACTGCCGGTGTAGTAAATGGCCGTGTCGTCGGCGAATAGTGCCAAGTTTACTTTTGGTCTTTTTGGGATATCGCTGGTGTATAGCGTAAATAGGAGTGGGGAGAGTATAGAGCCCTGAGGGACTCCTGCTCGGATCGATCGCGGGGACGACAGAGCGCCCTCTATGCGATAACGGAAGCTTCGTTTCGACAAAAAGTCTCGTATGATGAGTACGAGGCGGTCTGGCACTCCCAGTTGGTACAGCTTATAAATTAAGCCGTTATGCCAGACTTTGTCGAAGGCCTTAGCTACGTCGAAAAAGAGCATGCCAGTTGTCCGCTTTCGCTGAAAGCCAATACTGATGTGTTCAACAATGCGATGCAGTTGCTGGACACACGAGTGCTTGGTTCGAAAGCCAAACTGTTCGTCGGGAATGAGTTTATTAGACTCGGCGTAATTTTTGAGTCTCTTATAAATAAGCCTTTCGTAAATCTTCCCAAGGACTTTGAGAAGACTAATAGGACGATAGCTTGAGGATTCGGTTTTTGGTTTGCCCGGTTTTGGGATACCTATGACGACAGCTTCTTTCCAAGATTGTGGAAATATGTTGTTGCTGAGAGCTGCGTTGAATATTGCAGTGATGAGAATTATAAGTTGGGGGAGAAAGAGCTTAATCACCTTATTGGTAATGCCGTCCGACCCTGGAGCTTTCCTAGGGCGGAGGTCCTTGATTATAGTTTTGACTTCATCTTCTGATATTACAGGGATGGGATATTCGGGGTTCTCAGTGGGTGGCAGAGCTGTTCTACGTTCGACTTCGGCATCCACCTTCTCGAGGTGAACCATGTCTACTGGTAGGGAGCTGGGAGAGCATTGAGCTTCAAGGTTGTCGGCTAAGCATTCTGTTTTTTCGTCGTCGTCAAAAGCGGGGCTTTGCCCGGGGCGGTTGAGAGGGGGGATGGTGCAAACCTCTTTGGATTTGAGCTTGCGTTGTAGTTGCCAGAAGGACTGGTGGTTTGGGGTAAGGTCGTTTAGGAGCTTGTCCCAGTTGGCTCCCCTCATTTCTTTCATGCGCCTCCTTACTTTACTTTGTAAGTGGTTCATGAAGGATCTGTTGGTTGCATTTGGGTAAGTCCTGTAAGCTCGGATAGCCGCGTTCTTCTCTGTTACCAGATCTCGTACGTCATCAGGCAGTTTCCAGCGATGATCGCTCATGTCTGGGATCTGCTGTGAGCAGTCGTCAATGGCCGACTGCACGTGATCGGTAAGCGAGTCGATTGCTTTTATCGTGTCGTCTATTGATACTATATTATCGGGGATGGATTCGAGGTGGACGGACGGAGTGTGTTTGAGGTGTTCCTCAAGTTTCCTCCAGTTCGTTGCCACTTTTGACGGGGCTGGTTGACCAGGATCGGGGGGGCCAGTGCGGGGGGTTAAGTTTATGATCACAGGTCGATGGTCTGAGTCAAGTTCGTCGTGTGATTCTAGGGAACTCAAACGGAGGTTTATGTTTTTTAATATTGCCAGGTCCAGAACGTCAGGACGGTGGTTAATATTAGCTGGGAAGTGGGTTGGATGCATTGGGGCCACGATATCAAAGTTTAAAATGCCACTAAGATAGTCGAGTTGCTTGCCTCTTGTGTTGCCCGTTTGGCTGTGCCATGACGCGTGCTTGGCATTGAGGTCTCCCGCCACTAGGACTGAGTTGCCCAAGTTGAGGAGTACTTCGATATCGGGTCGTATGTTGATGTTATGGTCTACGGGAGAGAGGTAGACTGATTGGCTGGTGACCTGTCATGCCTAGCCGGCACACTGATGCCTCAATGTGGGAAAGGTTAGGTGGGTCCATGGGAATGCAGTACAAGGACCTTTTATAGTATATTAGCGTGCCGCCTTTGGCCGAACGGACTCTGTCGTTGCGAACTATTGCATAGTTTGCGATTCGAGGGTCTCGGTTAGATGGTTTTAAGAAGGTCTCTTGTACTAGAAAAATGTCTAGTTGGTGGTCGCGGAGGAACGAAGCGATCTCGTCGCGTTGGTTAATTATGCCGTTGGCATTGAAGAATCCTACTTTGAGGGATCGGGGTTTGAGTCTACTCTTTATAGTATCCATTTAATGGCCTGGGAGTAGGGAGGCGAGGGACTTGGTAACATGGGCGTATTCACCCAATGTTGCCAGAAGGGCAGGTACGTTTCCGCGTGCTGCCCTAAGTTTTGTAGCCATTTCATTGAGGCTGCGAATGTCTACTGCAGAAAATAACTGGCATAAGAATGCCATGTTTTCAGCGGTATCATCGTCAGGTACCTCTGTGGCTTGTCGGGGTGTTCCTTTAGTCAAAGGGACTGGTTTGTTGACCGGCACGGGGGTGGTCAAATTGGCAGATACGGTCGCCGGTAGGTTTGCGCTCGGTTTAGGAGCGGGTTTAGCCATCAGCGGCGGTATGGACGTGGTGGTGGTCGGTTGTTGGGGGGCAAGTTTTGGGAATGCGCGTTGGTGGTTGAGCGCGTTCCGTGGGGACGGTCTTTGCGGGCTGAGGCGTTCGGGAATGGTCGCGGAGGGGAGATTTTCCCGCAGTTGCCGAGCTTGGTTGCGCTTGGCTACTTTTGGGTTGGAGCGGGGGGCCTTTGGACATCCGCGGTAGTTGGCTGGATGGCCAGTTGTACCGCACAGTACGCAGCTAGGCGGCTCTGTGCATTGTGAGACGTCTTTAGGGCGGGGGCAGTCTTTTGTGCCGTGGTCGCCCAGGCACTTGAAGCACCTAGGCTTCGCAAAACAATTGCGAGATGAGTGGCCGTATAGTTGGCACTTGTGGCACTGGCCGATTTGGCCCCTTTTATTCGGGGCTTCAATGGTAATGCCAGAGAGTTGGCATACCTTTTTTACGTTGTAAATGGCCTTTGCGGCCGGGGTATGTTTTGATACGACAAAGACCATGTCGTAGATAGGGCCGCCACGTGCACCGTGCATGCGGTGTACCTCGAGAGCCGGGATGTCTTGTGACTGTAGGTCCGCTAGAATAGACTGTTCGTCTATTTCTTTGGGGATCCCTCGGATGACTACGCGGAGTAGGCGGTCCTCCGGGAGGTCGTAAAAGTGGAAGGACATTGATCTGTCCTGGAGCATTTTGGATAAGGACCTGTGGTCCTTTGTTGTGGGTACCGAGATTTTTATTCCGTGACTCGTTGATCGAGCCTGGGTATATTGAACTTTGTGGTCATTACACCACTTTGAAACTACCGTCCATTTATCTTTATCGTGCAGATAAATGGGCGGTGGTGAACGCTCCTTCCGCGGGGCTGGGGTTTCATTGACCCGGGGGCTAATGGGCCGTTCCGCCTGAGCAGGGGCTGATGCCTGAGAGGCGTGGGTCGCGGAGACCCGAGTTGCGGTCTTTAGGGACTTGGCCGGGTTAGGGCCCTCAACGGTTTTGGTCTTGATAGACCGTTTCTTTTTTCTGCCTACGACGACTTGGAAGTCATCGGGCGAGGATGTGGAGCTTGAGTCGGACAGATGGTCGGACTCAGAGGCCATTTCCGCGTCGTTAATGACGGGCACGATTAATGCCGGTGAAATTCCGACAAGTGGACTCGCCGGGCTTTCCTCGAAGTGGATTGGGTAGGTGGGCGGCGTCTTTGTGACGCAGGTAGCCCGTGTGGCAACATCGGCGGGTTCGATGACGTCATCGATGGCTGGCATCTGTGCCGCATATTTTTCTTGGAAGTAAGGGTCCTTCATAAGGACTCTTACAAAAGCCAAGAGGGTGGCGTCGGCCATTTTCTTTAAAAATGGTTAAAAAATCCACATGGGTAGAACCGCTGTGGGTGCTGGTTGGTTTTCTATCCCTGGGTTTGACGGGCCCAGGGGTGTGTTTTTGGTGTGTCGTCCCTTCTTGGCGGGGAAAGCCAAGCAGGGTTGAGTAGGGTGTGCCCTAAGCTTGTGATCCCGTCGCCAGTCTTATTGTGCTGACGGGTTCCTAACAGCCTTGGTGCAGAGGAGACTTTAGGCCGAAACCTTAAGAAACCAAACAACACCAAGGAATGGGATGGTAGGGAGAGGGTAGGGGTGGGATGGAGGAGATGGTTAGCGTCGACTAGGAGTCCCCCCAAGGCCGGTGGTGCTAACCCCGTCCGATTGACTGTTTTGCCCAGAAGGGGCAAAACGGGTGTGTCGGGTCAACACCCCACTCGGTTTCGTTGGCACCGTAAGGTTTCCACCGAGGACCACCAAACAGTGGTTTTTACCCAGATGGGGCAAACAGTATTCGCGGTCTCAAGAGAAACAGTCGAGGAGATCGAGCGTTGCCTAGATAGGCAAGTCTCGATCGAGTGGCAGTGCGACGGCAGAGCGCAGCACAGAAATCACACGAGAACACGTCCGCACGCGGCGAGCGCTCAAGTGAGAATGAAAAAAAAGGGTACAAACGGCGTGAAGCAACTTTGTTTTATACTACGTTAAGATTCCGTTGTACGAGTGTTCGAAATTCTTCTCCTAAAGGGGTGTACCAATTGTGACGCTTTGTTGTATTTAATGGGACTTCTGCCCTACTCGCTTACCATCTCTGAATGAAAAATGTCTTTGGTGGTGTCTAGAACAAAAGTGATGTAATTTTTCGCGTTGGGAGAGATGTAGTCCACTG
Organism: Falcaria lacertinaria; assembly: GCA_951449985.1. Classification (NCBI taxonomy): domain Eukaryota; kingdom Metazoa; phylum Arthropoda; class Insecta; order Lepidoptera; family Drepanidae; genus Falcaria; species Falcaria lacertinaria. The sequence continues at coordinate 6,843,076 of OX602115.1, read as the reverse complement.
GTAGAGTTAGAGCGGATAAATTTTGATATTCACTCATTCTATAAATTTTATGTTTCAACAAAAACACGTGTTGCAGAGATTACAATAAAATAACATACCTACATATTGTCATCTGCTATTAATTGCAATATTATGACTTAATAGGTAATATGGTAAGTGACTATTAAACTTTCCGTATTTAATCGTAAAGCCTTCCGTTAGGTGCTTCCTTTTCCGCATTGAGGAGATCGAACATCTAATCTCATTCTGCCAGCTGTCCATGAACGAGTATTTATATGGAAAGAGGTTTCCGCTTCAGAGTTCGTCTTGTTATAGTAAGACTGATTAAATAGATTCTGGCGTTACTTTGCGGCAATTCATATTTATAAAAAAACAATTGATATAATTTGCTTTATCCCGCTTAAATTTATATGAAACGTTCTCGATGATGGGACATGGAGTTGTTGAAACACGTGTCGGAAGAAATCACACGGGCGCATCGTAATACATAGTTTGAGCGCCGTAAGCAAATTATATCATATTTTATAGTAAGAATAGCTTTAAAACTGCGTATATTTAATTAGTACTTATGTTATGTGACAATGTTTTCCATCATGGCAATTCGAGCGGTGTGAATATCTATCTCAAATTTCTGTGGTGCACTTTAGTTACCAGATAATAAGTTCTTTGAATGAGCAATCTACATAATATTACACAGCATCATAGCCCAGTTTAGTGCAAAGTGATAGCTCCCTAAGAACATTTGCAACGAGAGTATGGTATCTGGTATTGAAGTGTATTGGAACCATAATATATAGGCTACGATTTCCTACTTTTAAAGTACCTATAAACAAACTAATGTGAATCGCAAATTTGTAAGTACAATCTTAGATGTTGCTTTTATTAAAATACTGAACGACGACGAAAAAATATACAAGGACAAACTGTAAATTATTTAATTAATCAATCTAATTAAATTTCTTTTCTATACATGTATTTATGGCCCCAGCCATAGTACACCTTTCATTGTCTTATATGTACCCATAAAAATCTCATAATTCATAGGTTTCTGTTTTGTTGGGTAACGACTTGGTCTGCTCATAAATTCATAGGCACCTCTACCTACTACTTATTTGATGGATTTACAAACTTTATCGTAACATCTTTATGGTTAAATTATTGCATTAATTAAATCGAGAGATTCGTTACACAAATGTAAGAAGAGATTGATGTATTTATTTTATTTCAATATAAACGATCAAGAGAGGTGTGTAAGTCAGGAGTGAAATGGGGCTCTATACTTCCTGACTGCCCGCCGCGTGAGGTACTTGGCGTGAAGATACAAAAGTACGTTTTAATGTCATTTTTAATCCGACTGAGGTAACTAATTGCTTAGTCTAAAAGAGCAATGAATTACCAATCTTTTGGTTACAAAAAACTAGGTGATAAAGGAAATATCTATGTTCTCGAGTATCTAAGTGTAAATATTTTTATAACAACTATTAAGACGTTTGATGACATCAAAAATGTATCTGGACCTGTACCCTGACCCTGACGGATCCAATTCCATTTCATTAATATATTTAATCAGATACCTATTAACTAGTAAACCGTCGCGGTAATTTTTTAACACGAATAGGTAATTTATTTGATAAATTTTCGTTAAGCATGCTATTTTGAAGTGAAAACTTCTTTAGCGCGTTGAGTGATTTATGACCAAAATAACCTGCTAAATTTAAGACGAACGAACTGAACGTAGTGAATAATAAATCAAGAATTTATTAAATCTAATTAACAATAGTTGTGACTCAAGACAAAGCGTAAATTTGAAAAATGTTATGCTTTTACTTTCTAAAAAAAAAGATGTATGCAAGCTATTTACTTCTCAAATTTAATTATCATCTCTAGCCGCTTAGTCGTAAAAAGGTACCAAACACACAAAGTGATACTACTTTCGTACTAGTAATATTAGCATTACATACATCTACGCTATTGTCTGACAGTAACGTAAATTGACCTTACACTATAAGTGCTTCACATTCTTGTTGCAAAGTACAATGTCACTAAAGACGTCTGCCAGAAAGGGCAATACATCTACATACCATTCACATGTCTCAATCAACGCTTTTTTTAATAATCCTAAATAATAATTAAGCCTTCATAATATTGTTTGTTCAAATGGAGCTTATTCCGAAAATCAGGTATACAGACAACTTCTAAAAAACACTTAGATGTTAAAGCTTATTTTAACATTATTTATTACACTGTTTTTTTATTTATTATCTACCCTACAGTTTCATTAATGTATTAATTTATTTCTATTTATACTTAATTATTTTGTTTAATTTTTGTCTGTCTGTCTGTTTCTTGGCATCACGCGCATCACGCCGAAACTACTGTATGAATTCAAATGAAACTTGGCATGATTTGAGTTCATACTATGAGGTAACATATATGATACTTTTTATCCCGAAATTCAGCACGGTTCCTTTGGAATAGTCGATAAAAGTCAAAATGTGTACTTGACGAAATAACTCATTAACGCGATGTCCGAGTTCATTCATTATTTTTTTATAGAAAGAAGGTACTTGGAATTGGACCTGTTACATTTTTATTATAAGCTCAGAGTAGATAATATACTACGTACAATTATAAGCATACATTTTGTTGCAGGTTTATGTCGTAAGCGAAAAAATATCCTAAGCGGCCTAAGCGGGTCGTTCAATGCCGGCGAGCTAGCCGTGATCATGGGGCAGAGCGGCGCGGGGAAGAGCACGCTCATGGACATCCTGGCTGGCTACACGTGAGTCACTACTATATCATCTGTACTAAACAGGAACCCTATACATATATCACCATATTCCTAAGCGTTCGTTCAATACCGCTGGCCGTCATTATAAGGCAGAGCAGTGCGAGGAAGTTCCTCACCATCGATTAATAATAATTAAGAACAGATAACTTTTTAAGCTGATCTATTTAGACTTAGACTCAGGCGACCTTGTTGACTTAATATCATCGTAGGAGCTTACTTTCAATTTATAAGGTAGGTACCTATAGAAGATAGTTTTCATATTTTTTTATATGACCAAAGAAGGAACTATTAACCACACATGTTAGCTTTAATGAGCAAAGATAATGAAACATCGGATTTCCTTCAATTTATCATTTGTTTCAAAATAATCGAATGTCCATGGTCTCATATGACGTACGAATATTTTGATAAACAGATGCCTACAATATGCATACTTTTGATAATTTATGGGATTTGATTAAAAGTGTAGCGGCATTGTTTCCCTTTGAATTATTCTGCGATTGCCGTACGACTGTACAACGTTCCGCTAATTAGTAGAACATAATTAATTCCACACATAAAAGGAACGTGTTTCTTTGACACATGATTTTTTTTATTTATTTTAACAAATATATGTAATAAGGTTAAATTGTAAAACGATTAAATTCAAGTTCTTATTCATAGTTATATTTTCTTATCTCATTCATAAGTGATAAAATGAGTCTGATTTTAGTCGAAGAGATTTCTTTTCCACACATAAATAATAATAAAAGGGGTTTTTGTTTTTTTTCTTCATCAACATTACATATATTTTATAAAGACTATGGATGTTTAATTCGTTTCAAGTATACAAATTAAAACAATTAAAAAAAATTTATGATGGGGGCTGTACTTCGTTTATACATGGCATTTCACACAAAGTCGGAACGCCCATTCCATGCCATAACGCCCATGGAAAACCAATCATATTTAAGTAAACAGTACGTAACAAACCATTGTTGTCTTTCCTTTTTATGACAGAACAGCTTATTCAGATATATAATATTTTTTGCGGCATCATTGTGAAAAATACATAATATTTTTTGAGAATATATCTCAAATCGTGTATGGGGCGATGTCATTCTCAGCGAGCGCGTTAAGACGCTGATGCTGGAAAATGACATCTTAATATTTTAGGCCAAGGTCGTGTATTCAAAACAAGTTTTAAATTGCTTACTCTTTGGTATCGAACCGCGATAATTATACTCGTAACCATAATAAATATATAAAAGTGAAAACACGCGTAATCAAGTTGATTGGCCTGAGGTGAAGCTGCACAAACTTAAGAGAGAAAAAAATACATTTTCGTTAAAGCCTGAGCATATTTTCTTACATCACTGCCCTGTTTATCGAACCAAAGTAAATAGTTTTTAAAAGTTACAGGAATCTCGAGTAGAGAGAGTTAAATAAAAAATAATTTCAATAAATGTATTCATTGCATAACTGCATTGTGCATTGTCTCGAGTATTGACTGTTAAAGTAAAATATTTAAATCATATTCCTCTTAAAATAACACTTACTCCATTACACCTATGATGTGTTTAATAAACCTTGCATTAGCGTCAAGTTTTTAATAACAGGATCAAAATAAAGTCATCACAAATCTTTACTGTCTTCAAGTTGCTTCCGTGTATACTTTTAACCTTATCTTTTGGTGCAACGAAAAACAGCTCATAAAACAAAACAAATGTATAGTGTTATGTAATCCATACAGCGTTTTGGCAAAGAGAACCAAACATACTATACTGATAATATGCAGCAGACATTTAATATAAGGCAGTTTAAGTATTACTACATACTATAAAACATTCGCTTCTCGCTGTCTGTCTATCCGTACATAGGGACTTTAAAACTACGCAACGAATTTTTATGCGTTTTTTAATAGATAGTCTTCCTCTTGAAGCACTTTATTCAAGAGGAAGACTTGTACGTATAATGCACCCGAGCAAAGCCGGGGCGGGTTGCTAGTAGTATATAAATATATATAAATGTAGTAAATCAAGCAGGTTATAGAAAGCCTATTTTTAGTTTTACTTAACAAACTAAACTATATAACCTTTACGAGATAATAAATGAGATTATTTATTATTATCACACAATGATAATACCTTCATACTATACGACCTCTTATGAGTGATGTCCTCCATAAAATGATGTTTGAGCCTAATATACCTATGTACATTGGTATTAATTAACCTACAATAGAGTATGTACCTTTTGGATTGTCAAATGCTATCGGTAGCGTTTCATTAAACCTTCCTAAACTCTCCTTCGTCAATGCAATGGACCTACTTCGCAGTAAACTGCAAGCGAATATATTTATTATGATGAATATGTTGATAATGATGATAGTGATGATCAAAAACAATAACATGATTTACGTTAACACTTGACGAAATAACAATATCAATATAACAGCTTACTCGCACGTTAATGCGTCATGTAATGGACGGATTACTACTTATTTTGAACTCATAATTTCATCAACTGTTCGCGCATAAGATAACACTTAAATATCCGCGTACATTTGCCTATTAACTTTGATAAATATGTTAACAGTCTTTATTTCTGAAATTATGTTATTCATAGTCAGTTTTACAGATTACATTATTTTACAAACTTACTTTATAGGGACAGAATTACTTCCGTACCCGAAGGGTGACCAACGGATCCCTATTACTAAAACTCAACTGTCCGTCCGTCCGTCTATCAGCGGGCTGTATTTCATGATCCGTAAAAAAATGATAGTTGAAATTTTCACAGTGTGTAATTTTATGTTAATTGTGTATGTATGTGAAGTCTTACAGAGATCATGATGATACAATTATGTACAAACATGGTCAATATAATTAGTAGGCTATTGTAGTATATTGTATTTATTTAACACATAAACGCAATCATTATGTCAATACGGAATAGAATCGGTCATTATCATTAGTAGGTATGTTTGATTATCTCAGCTTGTAATTACTAAGAATTTTACGTTTAAATTAATGAAATAAGTGCATAAATATTTTTCAAGCGGTTATTTTTTTTACAGCATTTTTAGTTCATAATTCGTCTGATGATTAGATGTCCCACCGGTTGTCGTTAAATCCGTTCTTCACAGACTTTGCAAAGGGGTATCGAAGCTCCGAAAAAGTAAAGCCTGTTGGGGCAAGTTCTGTGAAAATACTGGATATAAAAGGACATCCATTTTGGTCTTGGATATAGAAGGACATCCTCCATCCATTTTCCTTTCAGTTTTGGAAAAATGCGTTTGCATTATTTTTGTATATTCTGATAGTGCTTGCCCGTCTGAACACATTTTACTATAGCACCAAAGCTGTAGGACCTTTGTCCTCGATTTTATTAGAGTTCGAAAATTTGAATTATCATACATTTTTGTTGAAAATAGGAATTCAAAATAATCAAATCACATTAAATGTAGTGAAATGACCAACTGCCATAGTAATAAATGCTGAGACGGACAAGCTCTAATAGAATATACAAAAAAATATCGTTGGCCTTCAGATTTGGACCAAATCTCTATGAAACATGGATGATGACCTTTACAACTTCATTGGTAAAGAGATATTACTTTCTGATACGTAGTAAGTACACAAAATACGTAACGCAGTCCACCGCACCACACCCCACATTCATGTTATGCGAAGTTGACTCTCCAACCAGCGACACTTATTAACTGGTTTTTCGTCTTTCGTTCCGACTTTAGTTTGCTATACTATATTAATTATATACTATATTAATTATTTTCTCATATAAGTGAAATTGTAATTTCTTGATGACAAATAAATATTCTTTAACCCGAGCTATATTAATAACATGAAATGTGAGTTTATATGCTTGTTACTTTATCACGCAAAAACACGCAGAATTTAGATGAAATTTGGCACATAAATAGTTTATTAATTGGATTAACACAGGAATTTGAGGTTACTATGGGATTATCAAAAAACTATCAACAGAACGAATCTACTTGAAATTTGGTTCAGATGTGTGATGGAACGTTACTCAAGGATGAAGGATATAATTTTTCAGTAACACAAAAATCTGAGGTCACACCCCTTACGCTACATTGCCTAATTCCACGCAGACGAATTCGCGGGAAAAAGCTAGTACTATATACATATTATTATATTTATTAGTATTCATTCGATTAATCGTCTATTTATCACCAGAACTTGTTTGAATTGCATATGCATTCAGAATAATATCAGATACATATTAATTGGTATGAGAAATCCGTGTTACTACCTAAGTTCACATCTAGGTTCTTTACACGTATCCCAAATTTAATAAGATAAATAATAGTTTATCAACTTAAAGTATAGCATATATGCTGTTTCTTTGAATAAGACGGCTAATATAATAATTACTGGTCTGAGTGAACAGTCATCCAGTCCGCATAATCATCTCTCCTTGTGTTAACAAAAGCAGCACATTATATAGATCACAGGAAAGAATTCATTATCTGACCTCATTCATTTCCTTTCCATGCATTATCTGGATGAATGATGTAATGAACTTGTGGTGTATGACTTTAGGTTTTATTTTCTCACAGTTAAGCTTGATTCTCCACTGTTAAATTTTTGTAAATTCTCAACATATAAACGTTACCCTTTCCATGAAATGTTTTCTAACCAAAAGTACAAAAATCATTCAACTAAACTAATTTGACAGGACTAAAAGTCTTGCTATCCCTTTCTCATGTGCGGAGTTAAATAAGGATTGCAATATTTTTAGTCATGTCAAATTAGTTTAGTGTTTTTTTACAACAGAATCGTCACCATTTCAAATTAAATATTGAATAACAATGCGACACTTGTTGATAGTTACTTATCAAATAAATAATAACCCAATTTTATCGATTTAACCTTGTGACATTAATTTAAAGTGTTAACTAAACGTATACGTAATAAGGGTATTATAACGATATTTGCGAGAGCGATTCCTGAATGCAGAAGTAACAAAAGAGGTGTGCAAGTCAAGAGTAAAATGACGATCTATAACCTGTGCCTACCCCGAAAGGGACTTGGCGTGATAATGTTATGTACAGTACCAATTTTGGAATTTATAAAAATTTAAAGACCTGTCTAAATATACCGGGTACCCCCAATGTTAAACGCGCTAGAGTATATTTTTAGTACCTCAATTTGGACGCTTGCAACACTAGGGATGTCACTATACTAAAGGGCTGCCGATCCTATAATATATCTGCCTACTAATGGCTACATTTTATGGGAAGACGTATAGATTTAACAATCATACCAACAATTGAATGATAAAGCCGGTTGCATGTTGCGAGTGAGTATTTTTATAGACTTAATAGGCAGGTTAATCACGTAAGCCGAAGAACAATGAACGCAAAAGCAAACTGTGAATGCATAATCTACTTAATAACACACGCATTACTGGGCCAAACATGTGGCCAAACATTGGTGTTACGATGACTCAGTCCATTCATTCTGTTCATGTCTACAGAACATCAAGCAGACATCCAACGTAATACTCAAAAGTTACTGCACAACCACGTGTTTAGTAAATTAATTTTCTTTTTTACGGAACTTCGGGAATAACTTTCTATCTAATGTTCTCCTATATTTATTAAGATAATGTCAACGTTTTACCCTTTATTTTACCTATAAAAAGGTAACAAACAATATAATTATTCTCATCAAAAAAAATACATAATAGCAAAAACTGACTATTGCAAGCCCATTTTAATTAACGATTATATACCGGTTAGAATGGTTACACTTTCTTTGGTGCCCTACTTTGGGGTCAAAGTGTCAAAGGGGTTTGGTACCGAGTTTGAAGTCCCATCCCACAATTATTCAGATCGATCGATTTGCGCAAGAGAAACTATGCAGCTCCATAACCATTAATTTATTATTACTCTATGATTCATTACAGAAAACCTACGAGCGGTGAGATTCACATCAACGGGCGCGTACGGAATGAAAAAACTTTCAGGCGAAGATCTAGTTACATTCTGCAAGACGCTGAAATGTGGGATATGTTCACAGTTCAAGAGTCACTCAGAATAGCAGCTGAATTCAAACTGGGTGACCACGTGAACCGCGATCAAAAACAAACAAGAGTAAGAAATATTCACATTCTCATCTGTATATATAAAAATGAACCCCCATTGGTCACGGCATCACGCGTGAACAGCTGGACCGATTTCGCTTATTCTTTTTTATTTGAGTTTGTTATTGTCAGGCGAAGGTTCATATGAAAAGAAAAAAATCGAAAAAAACCGGAATATTTTTAATTTTGGGATAAAATAAAGGTCCTTTTTGCTATGGTGTATATGACATATGAATTCATAGCTAAGACAGGACAACGTGTGTCGGGACAGCTAGTAAATTATAATTGATCACCACAGACACGCAAGGTAACAGCGCGACGCCAATAGCATATTGATATATTTCTTTACATTATGTTGACGATTTTTTATGACTGTTTCGTGACTGAAACCCATATACTTTGTTACAGCCTATTAATTACTAGCCTTCATGTAGGTACTTATAAAAAAATATTTCGCAGGTAAACGAAGTTATCACATCATTAGGTTTATATAAAAAACGAGATACAAAAGCTCGTAATCTATCCGGTGGAGAGAAAAAACGACTGTCAATCGGCTTGGAACTGATCAGCGACTCATCTGTTATGTTCCTGGACGAACCTACCAGGTGAGGCTATTATATATTAACGAAGTAAGATATACCTAAGGCAGATCGAATCACTACTAGTTCCAAGTTAATTGCAATAGCGAAAAATATTTCAAGTTCTCTTTACAAATTTCAGCGGGTTAGACATTTCAATGTCAAAGCAAATAGTATACTTGCTTCGTTTACTGTCGCGGCAAGGCAGGGCGATGGTGGTGACCATCCACCAGCCCTCGGCCGCGCTACTGCAGATGGTGGACCGCCTGTACGTCGTCGAGGGCGGCAGGTGCGCATACATGGGCTCCGTGCCCAACCTCCTCCCCTACATTGAGACTATGAACCTCGAATGCCCACCCTATCATAGCCCTGTTGATTTTCGTAAGTATATTTACAAGCTTTCTCCTTCTTCTTCCTAGCTTCAATGAGAGTCACGCAACCTTAATATTGATCATTATTCGTCAACTATATGTGTAGATGCCTATGGTGGTGTTTAAAAATATATGTTGATGTTTGTTTTTGTACATTGACTTTGCGATAATGAAAATAAGCTTGATTTTGTGGTGCCAAAAACAGCATTGGTATTAGTATACATCATGATTTATAAAATTAATTTATTTTTATTATAGTGCTCGTTCAAACGGTAAAACACTATAGAATATTTTGTTTTAGTAAATAATTGTTGAAAGCTGTTACCTATCAATAACGTAATATGTTACGGATGATGGAATGAATAGCCTTTATAGGCTTAATAATAAACGTATTGTCACTACTGTTTATTCTTATCTATATGCATATAAGTATTGTCTATAAAAACAATGTACCACACACTAACTTTCACTCATTACATCTGACGAAGCATAAACTAGAAAAAAAAAACAGATTCCCTGTATAATAAGTAGATAGTTCGAACTGTTAGGACTTTGGCGTTGGTATCCTAAATCAGTAGTCCCAAGATATGAATAGAAGCGTATTAATTATGTTAATAACCTAACCTAACATGTATATTCCAGTCATCGAACTGTGCGCTGACAAAGCGCAAGACCTGGTCACAAATTCAAATAACGGCAAGAGCTTGGAGTGGACCACCACCATTTCCCCAGAGACTGATAGAATATTTAAAGGTACGGTCACTTTTTATTAATGCCACTTAGATGGTCAACAAGCACGGCCTGTCTGGGGGCAAGCGTATGCCTGTGGACGTTTAAAATACCAGGATTTCTATTACTGGCGGGTCGCCTAATTTTTTTTATCACATTGTTCATGTAACTGGTTCAACCCACGTTACCAATATTCTCTGTACAATGTATGAATGGAACTGACGGCAGTCGCTTTGAGTAAGAATCTGGTAACCAGCCACATCGGGGTAGATATCTTAGATTGACTTTAGTGCCGACCCCAGCATCATCAGCGTTTGAATTTAGGCCAGGGCTAAGATGATCGCTCGCTGTTCAACATTCATTACTAAATATAATTACTTAATCTATAGTTACTTTACTATTAATATTATGAAGAGAAACAATTTGTATTCTTGTTTGTAATTAATAAATTCAAAAACTAGTTGGCCGATTTAAATAATCTTTCACCGACTGAATTATATATTATCACTGAGTAGCATAGGTTATATATTATATTGCTACGCGGGCGAAGACGCGGTACAAAAATTTGTTATTCATAAATGACCTGTCGACTGGTTGACCTTTACGACTAGGCTCAACTTATAGATAAACGATTTGGCCCAACCCTTTTTTACTTTACGTTTACTTTACTTTTTTTCAGACGGATTTAATCAATATAAATTTAATGACATATATTTGTCAACATTGCCGCCACCAAAAGAAGACCCAACCAGTAAAATAATACGAGCTTTGAAAAGTACCTATCCAACATCGTTTTTGAAACAATTCTCTACATTATCACTACGATCTTTTATGGTAAGAATAAACTTAATTTTTTAAGAAATCATTCAATTAAATAATATTTGATCCTTTCAAGCCACTTATTTGATCTATTTTATAAACATGCTCTAAAGGGATCTCAACTACTACAAGAGCGATGTTTGTGTTTTATTTCATCCAAATGTAAACTAAATATTTGTCATGCATGTTATCACATGCCAAACAGTTTAACAGTGTAACGGCAGCTATTCTCTTAAGCGTACTAAAGCTATGCGTACTAATCCTACACAATTTATGTAGCTTGTTTAAAAATTGCAATAGCCTTTCTTATTGTCTAGTTTTGCAACCAGCTCCTTCTACTAAAACTACAATAGCTATTGTTTAAAATATTTAGATTTCAGAAACGAATATGATCAACAATAACATAGCGCGTGTATCTATAATAAGTGTTTGTAAGCGTGTCTACCTAAAATGTGGTAGATTTTTTATTTGTTTATACTATTAAGGTGGCAAACAATCATACGGCCCGCCTGATGGTAAGCTTTCCATAGTCTATGGACGCTTACAGTACCAACAACTCGCGCGTTGCCGACCCTATTTGAATTGCCAACCCCGTGATATCAATAACTTGTACAATTTCAGACAATATGGAGAGACCCAAGGTTTACGTTGACAATAACAGGTATCCACTGCACCATGGCACTATTCGTGGGCACGCTGTTCTTCAACATCGGCCAGACAGCTGAAAATATCAACAACAACTACAACTTCCTTTACTTCAGCCTCATGTTCCTTATGTTCACGGCCTTCAGCGCAGTCAGTATTAATTGTAAGTGAAATACTAGTTTGTTATTTGTAACCGAAGTAACTATTAGCTACTTGACCAAGACTTGACTTTGTTCCTAGTAGTTGGACATTGACATTCTTTGACATTGACGTTAATACACGAGAGTAATCCGTCATAGTATTTAATGAGTGCAGTAGCGGGATTTTGTTATTGCGAATTAATACATTTGGAGAATATAATATTATGATGATACTATTATCGCTATATGACAAAGAAACAGAGCACGGAGTTACTTGCCGGGTCTTCTCAGGTGGCTTTTTTTCGAAACCGGTGGCCAGGGAGACTTTCATAAGTGCCTTAGCTAATAAATTAGGACCTAAACTTATTAAGTAATTGATTTGAATTAGATTTTTTTATTACCACTAAGGTGGCACATAATCGTACGGCCCATCTAATGGTAAGCGGTCACCCTAGCCTATAGCAATTCTAAGGGTATCACTGACCCGTTGACAACCCTCTTGTTGATGAGGGCTCACTGTGCTAGCATTACTTATTTACTACTAGCCCAGCGTACCGTCGTGGAGCACTAGCAACCTTACTTAGCGAAGAAACAACACTAAATCAAAGTAGTGCTTCGCCCCACTTCTCTAACTTGATTTTAAACATGTCGTCATTATAGTTCCAGCTCAGATCCCAGTGGCACGGAGAGAGCACTTCAATCGCTGGTACACATCCGGTGCCTACTTCGCCTCCACGCTGGTGACGTCCCTGGCAACGCAGACGGTGTGCACGCTCACATACGCCATCATTGCCTACTTCATGACGGGACAGCCACATGAGTCATTCAGATTCTTCCTATACATCCTAATGCTTCTGCTCGTCTCATACGTGGCCCTCTGCGTGGGCCTCCTCAACGGTTCAATGTTTAATGTTAAGGTTAGTTCCTACCCTTAAAGCTCGAAAGCACTTGTCCACGTGACAAATTAGTTGCATTCTTTTGTACAGGTTTCTTAAGCAACCGAAGGGATTGAAACTCGTTATGAGATGTAAGAATTAAAGAATAATTTATATTGTCAACCCTTGTTTTCAACACTTTATTGTACAGTTGAAACGGAACATATTTATGTTTTGGTACTCGTATGTGAGTCTGTGAGATATTTGCGTTTCATCAACATCGATATAGGCACCTAAGCACAGTTGGGTATATCTTGTTCCATATTTTTAATTTCATGACAGCTGCAACTACTTATCCTCATTTAAATCCGTTCTACATATAAAATATTAAAATGTGAGCTTATTATCAGTCAATGAGCATTTTATGACTTGTGATAAAATGTAAAACCAATCTGGTCATACATTTATTTCCACCACATTTCAAGAGTTATAATTGCATTTCCTCAATATAATGAAGAGTCGATTTGATAAGAAAGTAATTGAATTTTCTCTTTTCCAGAACGGCGTTGTATTCGGCCCATTCGTGATAATGCCTTTCACAGTGTTTTCCGGCTTCTTCCTGCTGTACAAAGACGCACCATCTCTATTGCGATGGATGTTCCACGCGTCGTTCCTGAAGCACGGACTCGCAGGATTAGGGCTCGCCATATTTGGCATGGAGCGAGAAAATCTTGCATGCACAGCCATTTACTGTCATTTCAAACAACCCTTGCTATACCTAAAGGATCGCGGTATGGCCCATGAAACATTTTCGGTGGCGATTCCAGCGCTGTTCGTAATTGCAGCCGTTATTATTATATCCTCGTTTATAATATTGAAGATAAGACTTAAGTGTAAATGGTGACAAAAAAATTGGGTCATTAGGTCAAAATGTTGTTCACTTAGATGTGAGTATACAAATTATTTTTAGTTTCCACTGCTAAGTCCGTTTGAAGTTGTTATCTATGCTATAGTACCTATTAGGAATTCAATATATTTTACGATTAAAGTATAAGCACATGGACTCAATCTAACTTAAACCTTATACAAATATAAAAAAAAAAAATTAAACATCATGTACCTGCCTATACGAATAACTATTTAGATACACCTGCTATCCTCTCATTAATTTAATGATCAAACGTATTATTTATAAGCCAATACCTTTTTCTTCACAGCAAGTGTCGTCCACGTTCACATCATAAATCACAAAGTAATAATAACTCCAGATTTATAAAGCAGTATTGCAGTCATTGGATGTATACAGTATATTATCTACTCTGAGTCATTGATAAACCAGTTATTTAGAGTGTAGTTTTTAATTAACAGCTCTCAGAAATAAAAATATTTCATAAAGAAAACAATCTGTAGCCTTAGCAGGAATACTATCGAATTGCTTTCGACAACGTATTCGTATCGCTTTTGCCTTTTTTGTATGGGAAAATGAACAGTGCCGCGGCGTCCAAAAGTGGAACTACAAATTACTATGAACATGTAGACATTTTGAGAGTTACGTTTTCGTAACCTAGTCGAAAGATGTTGCTGCTCTCAAAACTTATGTCCGCTAGATTAAGAAACTGAAATCATGAAGGAATTTCCTTATATAATTTTAATCTTATTTATATCTATGAACCTAATGTGATATGAATGTGTAGTCAATTTAATATATAAGAAAAACAAATAATTTTACCATAGATAAATATATTGGTTATGTTGAACAAAACGGGCTTTGCGGGCGGGTTGAGCTGGCGGTTGGTAGGTAAATTATATACATAAATACTATATTATTTGTCTTAAATTAATATTATAAGGCTTATTTCTGAAATTCAAATTTCAATTCACTACTCTATCTCAAAAACATTTTTTAAAAACATGACGATGAATCTGAGAATAATATAGTATAGTTGGCATATAAATCAGGGATGTCATGGATATGAAATTTCGGGTCTGAATATAGTTACGGATATATGAATAATATTAAATCTGTTCCGAATACGGATGCAGATATGAAATAATATCCAATTATCCGATAGTTTTGGTTAGTTTCAGTTACGGATATTACATTTTTACTTTAAAGGTTTCCGACTTAAATCGTGTTGAGACTCTCAAAGCAACTGCAGCCAAGCGATTCTCTAAAAAGGTAAAATAACTTCAACCCGACTACGACAAAAAACATCCTTAAAGAGTCTGTAAAAAGATTTCTCACATAAACTTTAGCGGACACTTATAAGTCATGATGAATATTCATATTTAAATACTGTAGTTAACGAATAATTCTCCATTTGGTGCCTCGGTATTGAGGGCTATAATGATCTCGGGATCCAGATCCCGCTTTCTGCTTTCTTTATAAGCTTATAGCAAATTTAATATACGTTTAATAAATCTAAAATAATTTGAGAATTTTATTATAGACAGTTCTCGTTCACCTCTACAAGTTATGTATTAGAAGAAATAATATGCTGCTACAAAAATATTTTCTTTGCGTTTCAAATAGTCGTTGTGTCCCAAAGGAACGGAGATGGGCGCAGCACCAATGACTTTGGGACCTAAATTTAATTAGGTAATGGTGTCAATTCTGTTGTTCAAAATTAAACAACAGAATTGGCACCAATGTTCAGTATACTTACACTTAGTTTAGAATATCATCGGAGGGAGGTGGTGTTGACTGATGTAGCATGTGCGTTTACCCATTTAAGAACTCTAACGGTAAAACGGGGAGAATTAATATTTTTTTAATTTCAGTCTGGCTTTTAAGATACATATAGGTAGTAAGTTTCGAATTGTATTACTATAACAACCAAAGGCTTGCCATATTACATGTAATATTCAAATCGATATTACAAATTATCATGAAACAATGTAAATAAATAATTAGCTTTATCTTGTAAGGAAATATATTAAGATTTACATACGCATGTATATTTATGAACGGACCATCCCGGTAAAAAGAAATAATTATTTATTTTCCTAGAACACAAATTAATTGTTCCTTATTGGTGAAGGAATATCTATGAAGCATTTTTGTAATTTTCCTTTGTCATTATACTGCAAAGGTGTTTGTCACCTTTGCAGTATAATGACAAAGGAAAATTAGGGCCGCCTGATGGTAAGTGGTCACCGTATACCACTATCTCAATATAAAATAATTTTATAAATTAATATTTTTTATTAGGATCTTTGAAAATAATATAATTTTAATGTTTAATCGGAGAGAAGCATCGGCGATATTTTCTAATAAAAATTATTTTATAATACATAGTTTTATTTACGTCACTATAACAAATCAACACTAAGGTACCTCCCCACCACACACAATGTTTGCCCCGGCGGCAATCGAATCCGCTACACCTAGCGTCAGGTTCACTAAGGTGTCGACGACCTTTTGCATGAGTTGTTACAACAACAATGTTGTATGTTGTCGTCAAAATTGTGTATCTTCATAATATTATATCATATCGTACTAATTTAATAAGAGAGTATAAAATTCGTGGATATATTTGTCAGTTACAATTCTTTGTCATATAGGTAGGAAGCAGTACGGACGGACGGAATGGGGTCTTTTTTGCTAAACTTATATTTAGTTACTTAAGAAGATATGATAATAATATAGTATATATAGATATGATAATTTATTTACAATTCATTGCCCTACTCGCCCGAAGGTATGGTTAGTGGGTTTTGTTATTTGTTTTAATAATGAGTTTCACGGATCAACGAACCTACTTTTAATTTATCTTCAAACATCTCTTAAATTTCAATTTTATGATGCGATACCTGCATAAGCAATAGCTTCACACTCTAGTGTGAATTCAATAGAATTCACACTAGAGTGCGTTTTATTGAGTGTTCTAATATTACTTATTATTGATATATGCATATATATGTGTATAAATAATTATATGTATAGATTATAGGGTTACCAGTTATTGTACATATGTGTGGCGATATTTTGTATGACCTCATCTTATTACTATGCCACAAATATCATACGTTATCTAATAATCCATTGATAAACAGGCTAATCAATCTAAATTTTATTTAATTCTACCTATAACTCACTTAAGAGCCCGTAGAAGTTTAATTGTGTGGTATTATTCTTTCTGACTTAATGCGTTTCTGCAGGCTGCAGCCATGTTTACTATTATAATCCGCTGAAGCTATAAAAAACGAAGGAAATGTATGGGATTCAAAACTTCCACGATATGTCACGTCGGTAAGTTTCAAACCCAAAGATCTAAACGCGCTTTTCCACGGTACTAACATACGAATTGATCTCCTAAATTTCGGCAAATAAATAAAATCATTTACCTGCATAATATTATATCACATTGAATGCACACTAAATCGATAGTAGCTAAGCGATAAATGTTACCGATTACGTACTGTAATGTTATCAAATATAATTATATTAGAACAGCCAATTAGCGATCGTGAAAACACGTAATCTAATTACGTGGAGTATCCATAAAACACGTAGTAATGTCAAAAAGGTGATTAAGGTATCCTTGCTGTAAGAATCCTACTAGTATTCGTAGAGCAAGTAGGCTGATTAACTCTAGTTTGGTGCATGTTAGCTTATCAAGTTATTACTTACGACGAAAACAATATGCTTATATTGTTGTTCCAAGTGCATATCGCAAGTTCATAATGGATTGTTTATGGACTGGTCCTTGCTTATAGTCCAGTAGAGTGCAAGGGACTGACAATCTCCGAAGTCCGTCGGTCGAGACGGCACCCAATTACTAAATTCAGAGAGGATACGTCTCATTTGTGGTTTCTCAGCTAAAATGGACGTGGAGACAGGAAAGGACGATTCTAGTTTCGAAGACGGACAGCTAGTCGTGTATACAGATATCCAGTTCCAAATTACCAGGACGCAAAGTAAGTGCTAATAAATGTAGTTTTAATGAAAGTGATCAGTGCACGAAAGTTATATTGGATACAAAGTAGGTAAGTTACTTTAGAATTACATAATTTCTATAGCTGGTTAGCTTCATACTAAAAAACCGTGATTTAAGGAAGTCTTATTTTTATTATCAATATTAGGGTACGTTTATGATAGCACGTAATTACTAGAATTCGTTTTTGGGGGGAAAGGTCGGCATTATCCTTCCTCAAATGATAAGTTTTCTGCTCGTGAAATTATATCAACATCAGCTCAACAAATAATATATTGACTTTTAAGTAATATAGGTACTAAGACAATCTAGGTGATGTTTCAAATAGAAAATACTTCGTTGTCTCACTTGTCAAAAATATGGGCAATATATTAGACAGTATGTTGACAAATATCCATATCATGACCAAGAACCCAAATTGTGCCACAGTTATGAACAAATTAGTAAAGAGTTAGTAGAATTAATGACGGCAGAACCAGCGACACTGTCGTCAGCAAATGACGCTTGCCTAATGGTAAACGAAGGATTTGTCATGCATAAAAACAACGTGGAATTATTTATACTCGAAGAACATGTTCCTGTACTTATCGTTTGTTTTATATACACTCGATATAGGAGTATGTACTCAAACACAATTTCAAACGAGGAATAAGGTGGGATTACCGTATAAGGTGTTCCAAAAAGCTAGAGTCACATACATATAAATTACGATTTGTGTATTGAACATTCTCAATAAATTATATAATTCTAATTTGTTTTGTTTTTTTACATACATTACGTGTATTCAAACGAACTGTTATCGCTTGAAACCTCTTGACCTAAAGTGGCATATAAGTAATCGTTATAGCACACAGACAGCCCAAGGTAAATATTTGAGCATTTTAAATATGCTTTTTGTTGCTTTGTTTTAGATGTTCTCAGTCTAATCTTGAGTGTCTTGCGTCGTTAATGTAAGCAATTAGGTAGGTGTTTAATTAATTACTCATTTCTACTTAATTTCAACCCATTGGCCTGAAGTTTATTTATAAATAGCCAGTACACTAAATTGCCGAAAAATGTGTTTAGCTGATATGCAATCTAACATAAAAATATAATACATCTAATCTCTATCTATAAATGCTATATCAATAAGTAAGTAAACTTTTTTATTAAGCCATGTGACTCCACATAATATGCGAACGAAAAGTTAAGTTGAACACAAATCATAATTGAAAGATGAAATATTATGACTTAAAAACATCCTCGAACCCAAATCTCTTTTCTATAGGTACATTGGTTGGCTATGTAACAGCATTTACAACATACTATTCAAAATAGTATTTAAAATGAAATCTGGTCTGTCTAGTACCATTAAATGTAGCATTATTACGTATGAAAATTAAAACTCTTTTTCACTAGAATTAAATTTATCGTCAACAGATAAAAGAAAATCATTCCGAGTATTAGGTAACATATTTAAAAAAGTACTTAGGAGAATTATAAAATATTAAACCTTTAACGATATTATAGTCCTTTTATCTTCATAACCTAAAATATGAATTAATACTTATAAGTAATAAACGATATCCCCTATGATATGGGTATCAAAGACAGGGCCGAATGAATGAATAAAAGGATATTTAAAAAAGAAACCCACTTGTGTATTTCAAGGCTAGCACATAACCGCTATGGATGTAATGCAGAGATACTTGAAACGCCGGTTACTTGGTTTGAGAGAACGGCGCAAATAAACACATCATATAAAACAAACTTAGGTACCTACTTAGAGCTTATCAACATAGTGCGTCTGACTGGGGTGAAACTGGTGAAACCCACAATGAGTTGTACTGTCATACTTTCAAGCTGGTAGCAGGTGGTAGAGAATAGAAAGACAAGAAGGAGGAAGCTCAGTAATAATAAAACGTGTAGTGAAATTATGCACATAGCTCTATATCTTCAATACAACATATCTAGCTTATACATGTATAAAGTTAACATTGCTTAACTACGCAGATATATGGATATGCGTAATTTCTCTAAAGTGTAATGGCATTACTTATTCTTATGGTAATGGTACCGGTTCTTTTGACACACTTAGGTAATTTGATTTAACAGTACCAAAACCGAATTTGAATAAGCTAAAATTTTGCGGATGGTAAATTTTTAGGAATGCTTAACTTCGCAGATCTATGGATATGCGTAAAGAAACTGCCAATAGCCCACGGCCCTCGTTGATCACCACGAGATATTCGCATTATACCATATTAATATGTAATCATTATTATGCACATCATTACTAAGTAGTAAGTATATTTAGTATATATGGAGTCACCATTAAACCAAAGTCATGATGCCGCACTAGCAGCATGCCGTCCGTTCCTTTCCTGTCAGTTCAGTTACATCGACGCGTGCGTGTCTTACACCCGCGCTATACAAGATATTTCGTTTCATTAAATTATAATACATATAATATCAATATTTTGAGTGTCAAAGATGGATGTGGAATCAGGCGAGGTGCTCAAGAGTGTACGATCTGACCCGGTCGTGTTCCTGGATGTCGGTTACAAACTGACGAAAAATTCTGGTAAATAAACTTCTGCAGTGTGAAAGTTTGTAGAGAAAGTATTATGCGGTAACTGTCTGCGCGATGTTTTTTGCTTCAATGCTTTATAGTTGACTTAGTACATAATAGTATATGTACTTGCCTATGCATGTAACTTTTTGCAAGACATTTTATTTAGAACGCACATAAAATTTAGAAAAAATATGTGTGTGCTAAGTTAAACGTAAACCAATCCTTCTTACATCGATATAACCAATGCTGCTGTTAAATTGTATTCTTAATTTAATACCGCGTAGGTATTTCATTTTCAATCATTGACGCGATTACTATTTTTTTACCAATTCATCGTAGTTTTTCTTTCTGCTTACATAGCTTATAGAAACTTTAGACAGCTACTATGTATAAACCAAAAACTACTTATATATCTATAAATATCAAATATCTAGTGAAGTTAATTATATTTTCAATTCTCTGTTGTTATCGAATACAATAACAGCTGCAGTCATCTTAAATGTTCCCGTTTAAACCATTTACGACCATCAAAGCCACACATCAGAGTTCAAATCAAATAAGTAATTTCGTCATACAATGCTTACCTACGGACCGAGTCATATCAGCAAAACCCTAACCCACACATATCCTGCAGTAAGTCAGAAACTGCGAGCACGTCTCGTCCGTAAGGCATAGTTAAGTTAGTGCGTCATAGAACCCTCGGTAAGGACATAAATCCTTATTTCACAAGCCGTTTTATGCCCTTTAATATAAAATGCTGTTGCTGCCATAGCGTTCTCAATATAGTTTGGATTATTTACATTTTACACACCTATTTTCCTAACGCGCAATTACTTAAAAGTTTTTAAAATGTAAGTTAACTAGATGTACCCGCCCGCGACTTAGTACGCGTGGAGTTAATTTTATTTTCTGTGCGGTACCCTAATTATTTTTCCAAAATATAAATCGCGCACGTTACGCCTTATAGCATTAGCTATATGCCACACAGAGTCCCGTTCAAATCGGTACAGCTGTTTCGGAGATCAGCCGGATCAAACAGTCAGACAAATATATATGAATTGTTTGTTATACGTTGAATAATATCATATTATTAATTTTGTAAAAACTATCTGCAAACTGTATAATTATTTATTTACATAATTAAAAGCCTGTGATTTATATCAGTTACTCCTTGCGTAATTTTAGGAGACCCAGTGAGATACCAGATTTTTTTTTGCCGACTGCGGACCATAAGCCTTCAAAACCAATTTCCGTTCCGCTGCTGCTCAGCAAGAGTGCCTCAAGCGCCGGAAATATGCATGTCTTGGTCCAGGGCACATATTTTCTGCATTTGCGGTTGAAACACTGGGTCCCTGGGGCCCGGATGCTCTTCAGCTTTTCAACGAGGTCTCACGTCGGCTGGTTGAGGCCTCCCGTGACAGGCGTGCTGGAACATATCTCGCTCAGAGAATCAGCATTGCTATCCAGCGTGGCAATGCTGCCAGCATCCTTGGCACGCTCCCGCATGATTCCGGTTTGGGTCAGATCTTTTATCTATTAGTAGGTAGGTTAAGATATGTTTTTGTAAATCGTTAAATCTGTTTTGTGACAATAAATGTAAATTAATTTCCGTTCTGAAACAATCTCGTCCAAGTAAATCCTTACCCTTTAAATTATAATAACGATTAATAAACTCGCGTCCCTGACACGGTTGCTAAATCTCGTTACCGGTAAATAAAATATGTTGAATATCTTGGTCTTTTGCCCATCTTAAAATATGATTATATACGAGTTAGGTATGTATACTGTGCTCGTACTTAAAAGACAATAATATAATTATGTAGGTACCTTCTAAAGATATAATAACCGCTGATGTACTTATATTTATTATCTGGGGTCAATGGTATTGTAAGTTGTTACTTTAAAACGTATTTGCATATTCATATTTTTTTTAACATGCTTATTTGAGAAAATAAATTATATTGTCAAAGGGGCCTCACTTTCCCCACTTTGAGTAGGTACTGGGGGCACTTTACCGATCCTTAAATCAAGGTTATCCTATCTTTATGTCGCATAATTCGATTACCTTCATGGTAACCTTAATTAAGAGCCATCTTAAAGTGTTTAAATATAAACAGGTAATGTTATGATTTGTTCGGTACTTTCGCAATGATAGACATCGCGGGTTGGATTCCAACCCGAATCAAGTATATAATTTATGTGATGAAATTTATTTATCTGATACCTATACTATGTACAAGCTATGCATAGTTTGGGACCAGATGGCGCTCTACGATAATGTATTTTTTTTATTTTTTATATCCTTAAAGAGCATTATATTACTGTTGGTTAGTTTCGACCTCAGAACAGTAACTAGCGAGCTTATTATTCTGAGGTTTCTACGCGGGCGTACCTACAACGGCTACAACACAGAATAACAAATAGATTATTACAGAAATGAATTGCAGTTGATGTGTCGTAGTGACCATACGTTTATAGTTACAATAACGTTATTACAAACGCCATTAAGGCCACATCCTGTACGAGCGAAGAAGGGCTCAAGCAAAACAAATGGTTTCTATTCAAGTACGTATTGGTGATACTACTGCTAACTATATAGAATAAATCATGTATATATGTAGTAGATATATATATATATGTAGTATGCAGTGCAGCTGCAGACTACTATAATTCATTATGATATCGCGAACGTAATAAACTCGTTTCTATTGTAACATATACACATAAATAAAATGGAAGTGTCTGTTTGTAATGTCAAAATAACAGCTTTTTTCGAAGTGCATATGAAAGTAAACACGCTTCTAATGACAAAAAGGAATTAAATTTTGTTTTGTCTGTCTAGGGTCCGGGCCAGGTCTTAGGGTTCCGCACGACGAATAAAAAACCATAAAATTGTGAAGAAAATCCGAACGGGTGCGCTGATTAGAACGAGACCTTCACTGGTAGATAGCTGATTTTACTGGGCGTAACATAGGATACTTAATTTTGGAAAAATAATTAGGGTTCCGCACAACAAATAAAAAACCATAAAACTGTGAACAAAATCCGAACGGCTGGACCGATTTGAACGGAACTGGCAGATAGCTGATGCTAAAAGGCGTAAATTAGGCTACTTTCATTTTGGAAAAACAATTAGGGATAAATTGATGTGTGAAATAAAAACCAATTGAATTTGTCAATAACATTAGAACGGGCGAAACCGATTTGAAAAGAAGGCATCAGTCGCTGAGATTACTTTTATTTTGGAAAAAAAAAAATATTCCGCTCAACAAAAAAAATCAAATACGGGACCGTAATAACTTAATAGGCTTCGAACGCGTGGAATTAATTTAGTTATAAATTTAATGTTGTTTTTTTGCTGAACCCTAATTAAATAACCTATAAATACAATACAAGTATACAAATAAATAAAATTGAAATGTCTGTTTGTAATGACAAACTAACAGCTCTTTACTATATGCATATGAAAGTAAACATTGTACTTATGACAAAAACTTTTTTTTGTCTCGCCGTCTGTTTCGGAGATTAGCCCAAGTAATCTCCGAAACCGCTGGACCGATTTGAATGGAATTTTACTGGCAGATAGCTAATTTTACTGGGCATAATAGAGGCTACTTTTTTTGAAGAAATAAAATGGTTCTGGGTAACTAATAAAGACCCAAAAAATTGTGAACAACATCCGAACGGCGGGAATTATTTGAACAGGGCTTTCACTGAAAGGTAGCTGATGCTATAAGCGTAACTTAGGCATATTTTTTATAAGTAATTATTGTACGGTGCAAATGAAATTGTCAACAAAATTAATTCCACGCGTACGAAGTCGCGGGCACAGCTAGTTGTAAATAAGCATCGGGCGGAAAAATCATTATTTATTAAACTTCTTTGCCCAGGAAAAAGCGTTACTTTCTTCCTTACTCTACATTTTAAGTTTATTTCACTCTTCACAGACTTACTGTAAACACCTCTTATGCTTCTAAATTCTACTTACTTAGATACACGAACGCCTTTGAATACTTTAAATAAAAAGGATAACTTGATACTTATAAGTTTTGCTGCCAAGTTCTCATTGAGACAGACGGATACGGTTGAATAGCAACACGTACTTACTGCGATAATGTATGCTTAGTGGCTGTGGTGGCCTTGTGGTTGAAGCAACGGCCTGTCATCTCATGGACCTATGTTCAATCAAACCCCGGCCTGAAGATTGAGTTTTTTAAGCTTAAGTACTGTGATTAATCACACCATGAGCTTAAAAAGAGAGGGATTGGGATCTCCCGTGGGTTTTCGTATTAAATTTGGAGCCGCCCGACTGTATCTTACAGAAGGCCGCAGTAAAATAGCACTGCTTTAATGTGGTGTTGTGTTTCTGCGGTAAGTAAGGTTGCCAGTGCTCCATGAGGATACGCTGCGCTGGTAGTAATGCTGCTAGCACAGTGAGTCCTCATCAACAACTGGGTTGGCAATCCGTTAAGGATAACCCTGGTATTGCGAGTGGCTATAGGCTACGGTGAATGCTTACCATCAGGTGGGCCGTATGCTTGTGTGCCACCTTAGTGGTATAAAAAACAAAGTATAGGATGCAGGTAAGTAGGTACCTTTGTAGGCATTGAATGCAGATATTTACTTTACCACACAATAACACCGTAAGCTCAAACATTTGTGGCTTTTAATTTTGTTGAGCACATGAAAACTTAGAAGTTTTTCTATCCCTTATTTCTACAACTACAGACGTACAAAAAAATGTTACATTATAATAGGTAGATGTAAATTTCTGCTGTAAATTGATTGCGTAATATATCGTTCGCACTATTTTGGAAATGCGTTATATTATTATTTAAGAAACAGATCACCTGGCCCGGGCTGCCTGCCATACGAAAATCCTCGTACAAATACTAGATACGTGGTCTGCTGTACAACTACAAGACATAAAGAAAATATACGAGATTTAAATATAGGAATTTCTGTAACATGATTGGTGATTGCAGGCAAAGTTTTAAAGCATAAAGGGCGCTTAAGACGTTGGGTATTTCGCGGCCCTTCTGTGAATGAGGATATATTCATGTTAATTGTGATGCATGCGTACCGACATGACATTTCGTATTACCTCCTTTTTCTGGTAATTACGCCCCGCCACTGTACGTGGTGTGAGAGCTAAAATTATAAGAAAAAAGGTTCTTCGGCTGGCAGCCTTGATCCGTGTCTTACTTTACCGGAAAAATAAAACGAAAGCCTTACTCGATATTCCAAAAAAAACAAATCTATAACTGTTAGATTTATTATTAAGATATTTTATATGTTTTGTAAGTTTTCTTCTGTGTAATATGTTTTTTTCTTCAAATATCTTGAATTAAATTGAGAACGACACCTGAGCTAGAAATTCGTTGCTCTGATTAAAGCTTTCTTTGGTTAGAAACTTAATTAAGTAAAAAGTAAAACAAGTGAAATACTTAAATACACTTTAGCAACCGTAATGGGACAAATATAAAACTATGTAAGTATTGCATGCAGACGTTACAAGTGTAAATTTTCCACATTTCAAACATGGTCATTTATTGCATGTGCAATAAGATCTTTACCTTGTTTGAACCGGTGTGCTTCACCCAATGACATTATATGTAAAAAGGTGGCTTCACCTATTATTATGATTCGGGCGAAGATAAGCAATAAATGCGCACGGTGTGTGCCATAATCGAAAACGGTTTTGGTATAAAACTACGCTATGTCGCGCCTGTTTTATTGTAGAAAGACTGGTTTGGTAAGTGTCATTAGCCGATAATGGTTATCATTTGCATCATTATTATAGTTTTACACTATAAATAAATTAGTAGCACTTTACTTACAAAAAAAAAGAATTAAAAACACCAGTCTTAAATACAATATTGTTCGTACTACCTCAGAGTAGATAATACACTGGCACTACTGCTACGACAATGAAATCAGATCCAAACTAAAAAAAAAAAAAAAGAAACAAGATCCAAACTTGAAATTTTGCAAGGATGTCAAGAATGCGTTGTACGCCATTGGTATTCATATGTAGCTTCCATTTATAAAGATATATGTAAATGTAAACATAATTTTCGCAAATACATGTTTGAGTCTGTCATTGTATTGTGATAACAGCTGTAATGTTTTCAATAAAAATAGGCACTTGATGAATATTGGTTGTTATTAATCTATTTTTAAACAACTAGAATATTTTTTTACTGTTGGGTTTCCAAATATGGCAAGAATTCAAAACCACACCTGTATATTATTTAATTACACGTCATTAGCTTGTTATGTATTTCCACCGACTTTGCGTGACTTATTAAAAGACAAAAGGTTTTTTGAACTTTTAGAAACTGACTTTCAACTAATACAGGTTTGAAAGTCGACGTTGGAAGAAATATCATATTCTTACCAAATAAAACTGTATTGCCACTTTAGTGGGATAAAAATAACACACACAAGCTTTAATATCATTGCATGATTAGAAGGATCGTGAATGTAACTATAGTGACCAACATACAAATTAGTATTATTTAAAGTACAACAATAGCGGGCGTTTATTAAGAATACAATAAACAGTTTTCTTCCTATTTTTTTTCGTTCTAGGTCAACAGGGTATCAGGGAGTCCAATAAAAAAACTATCCACTGTTCATCCACATAAATTTAATATTGAATGAATTGTGAATAATATAAAGCTAAAAATTACCTACTAGTACGTCACTAGTATGTCAGTTCAGTGGCTTAGGGTAGGAATAAATCATTTCAAAGAAAATCAATTATTTTGCTTTACCATGGACGGCCAAGCGTGTATACGTCTTCTTATCATTCTTTAATTAATTAATACGTATAGGTTATTTTCTAGGACATATATACAATCTACTACACATATTTATATTACTATGGACACATATTGAGGTGGTAGAGATAACAAACAAATACTTTAAACTACTACAACAAAGTTTAGACAAATTATACATATTAGTAACTGCGTACTTTGAAACTATTAATTAACTAATCACCTAGATACCATTAGGCGAGACAATACAATTGTATAATGATTAAATTGAGACGTGCAAATTACATTCAATATTTCTGAGCTGTATGCAAGAAACTTTGTGGAAATTCATGTTTATTGATGACTAGCGGCCCGCCCCGGCTTCGCACGGGTAGACATTTATCAAATATTTTGGCCCGTTTTAAGACTTTTTGAGGCAATTTTTCTTCCATCTTCGTAGTTCAAGGAATATTCAAAAACAATAATTAGCGTAATCGGTTCCGCTGCTCTCAAGATTTGCGCTTAGCAACACATTCAGCGATTCAGTTTTATATAATAGGTATTCCCCATTATAATATTTGTGTATGTTCACTATGTAGTATATATGTATGTTAATTGCTCTATATATAATGCTCTATAAACCTAAGCACTCTATGCCTGTTATACTTTTTCCTCTCGCGGGTCATCTGGACAATTATACAATCTATATCCTTTCTGCGATTGTGTTCTCTGTTCTTTCTTCTGTGTACATACATTATTAAATAAAAATAAATACTTTGATGGATAAAAGAACCTAGTGCGTTCGGATGTGTGGATTGTGAAATATTTTTCTTTTCAGGATCATTCTTTGGCAATAAGTCGTCAAAGTCTCACGTCATCCTCAATAGAGCGTCGGGGGCAGTGAGACCCGGCAGACTGACATTCATCCTAGGGCCTTCAGGCGCTGGCAAAACGACTCTCCTCAAAATATTGGCTGGAAGAAAGTGAGCTAACGAATAAAAAAAATATCCATACTAATATTTCATTCAGTATTAGGCTTGGTATAGTACTTCTTTCTTGTAGACAAGAAGTTTATTTTGTAGGCAGTAATCTCAAAAAATCCTCTAATGGGTGGCATGTTTTTGGACTGAAAATAAAGCTGGTAATCGTTATTGCCCCATTGGCTGGTCCCTGATGGCTACAATACAATCTTCAACTCGTGAATCGGTTTCCTCTAGGCTCTGAGTAGGTAATATACTACGTACAACTCTAGGTAAGCGTGCCATCGTAGACCGCATCGTTGCTTAATAGCAGACGAGGTGGCGGTCAAACGCAAGCTTATATTTAAATACTAAGAAAATATATATTATACTAGCCGTAGAGATACTAGCTCATCCGGCAAACGTTGTTTTGCCATGTAAATTTCTAATTTATTTTTGTACGTATAATAAAATTTTGTGGTGGACCACCCCTTTGTTAGGGGTATGAAAAATTGTTTACGTCCTATTCTCAGAACGACCGAAAATACACAAAAAAAAACATAAAAATCAGTCAAGCCGTCGGAGGAGGTTTGTTACAAACACTGTGACACAAGAATTGTATATATTAAAAGAACAAGAAGATAAACCTACGAGAGCGGTCGATTCGCGGTCGGAAAACTAGTTTTGTATAAGAAAGTAAACGAGTATGTGTGAGATTGGTTTGTTGGTATTGTTTACAGAAAGACGGGCGTTACAGGGTGTATGTACGGTGCAGGTCGCGACGCGGTCTTGGTGGCACAGGACGCTACGCTCATTGACACCCTCACTGCAGGAGAGACGCTGCGGTTCGCGGCCAGCCTAAAACTGCCTTCAGCAACCACATATGACCGGGACTATGTGGTAAGTAAACCATTCAATTACCTCTCGTCTCTTCGCGTTTGTAAACAATCTGAATATTAATTTATTATGTACACTGGGGAGAAGCTAATAGCGTCAATCATTCAATGATATATAAGTAAAATAGTGGCTGATGTCAAAATACAATGAAAGATGTCATGTCCAATAACAGGTACTATTTTAAAAAAGTTGCGAGAAGAATGGACATTGAATATCTGTTGAGCTGAATCTGAATAGCTAGGCAGAAGAAAAATTACGTTAATTAAATAAGCCAATTTTCCGAACTTCAATAGCAATTCTCAATCAAGCATAATAATTATTTGGCTTCAGATTGCTGGCTCCACTAAATAGTTCCATTCCGTTGATGGTTCACCTTTCTGCAACACGATTTTTCTTCAAAGTTTTTACATACACACAAAAATATACATTACTAGCTTTTGCCCGCGGCTTCGCACGCGTGGTAAATAAGTCAAATTGTACCTATACCTTTAATTCTTAATGATAGCCTTTGCCCACTGCTACCTATTTTATGGATTTAACTTCAAAAATGACGGATTTTCATGCAAAATTTTCATCCGCTATTTTACCCCCTTAGGGGTGGAATTTCGGAAAACCCTGAAATACGTATTCATTTATTTTTAACTGAAAGGTCAAATACAATTTTTCATGCGTTTATCTTCATAAATGACGGATTTTCATACAAAACTCTCATCCCCTATTTTACCCCCTTAGGGGTGGAATTTCCAAAAATCCTGAAATACGTATTCAATTATTTTTAACTGAAAAGTCAAATACCAATTTTCATGGGTTTATCTTCAAAAATGGCGGATTTTCATACAAAACTTTCATCCCCTATTTTACCCCAATAGGGGTGGAATTTCCTAAAATCCTTAAATACGTATTTATTTATTTTTAACGTAACGGCCAAATACGAATTTTCATACGCTTAACTTCAAATACGACGGATTTTCATACAAACTTTCATCCCCTATTTTACCACCTTAGGGTTGGAATTTCCAAAAATCCTGAAATACGTATTTATTTATTTTTTAATTGAAAGGCCAAATACCAATTTTCATGCGTTTAACTTCAAAAACGACGGATTTTCATTCAAACTTTCAACCCCTATTTTACCCCCTTAGGGGATTTCCAAAAATGTTTTCTTAGCGGATGCCTACGTCATAACATCTACCTGCATGCCAAATTTCAGCCCGATCCGTCCAGTGGGTTGGGCTGTGCGTTGATAGATCACTATGTCAGTCAGTCAGTCAGCCACCTTTGAGTTTAATATATTTAGATTACTGTATACAATAAACATAAATTTATAGCTGCGGGTTGCATTTTTTTTGCATGCATTTGCATGAAGAGCGGTTTTACATTATCCAGATTAAATCAGCCAGCATTTCAAACCAACATCCACCACTTTAAGCAACCTATGTTTTGGTTAGCAGACTTCATAATAAATCATAAAAGTTATTATATATAAAGATATATTTGCCGTAATTAAAAAGCCAGGGCCGAGTGGTAAACAGATACTTAGATTTTTTTGTTAAGTAAATGTTTTTCTATGTCGAAACGCCCGTGCATGGTGTAAAAACAGCCTTAACTTTTTATTTATAACGATAACATTAGATGGTGAATAAAATTACTTAATAGTATTTCTTAATAGTTTTTTTTTCTTTAAGCATACATTTGACAAGGGCAATGTTCTCATGAATTGTTAGGCATGATTCCCAAGGTTACATGCTACTCCTTCTTCCTCCCTCGATGAGCAGATGATCATCACATATTAGAACAAGACTTTTTTTTTGTATACCACTAAGGTGGCACACACGCATACGGCCCACCTGATGGTAAGCAGTCACCGTAGCCTATAGCCGCTAGCAATACCAGGGGTATCACTAACGGGGTGCCAACCATATTTGATATTGTTGATGAGGACTCACTGTGTTAGCAGCACATACTACTAGCCCAGCGTATCCTCGTGAAGCACTGACAACCTTTACATTTACCGCAGAAACACAACACTACATCAAGTAGTGTTATTTCACTGCGGTCTTCTGTTAGGCGGAGGTACAGTACCCAGTCGGGCGGCTCCAATTTAAATGGGATAACCCACGGGAAATCCCAAATCGCCCTACCTCTCTTTTTTTACCAGAACTTTTTTTTTACTAGAACCAAGCTGGTCCCACACTGTACTGTAGTACGTTCCAGTAGTATGAAGACTACTATGTGGAATGGTCTTCCAAGAAGGAAGGTTATGAGATTTTACTAAGCCGCCGGCTTAGTAAGCCGGCAACACTCGATTACAGGTCGCGGCACGAAACTCTAGCGCTGAGCGAAACGTGGAGGGGATAGCTGCGCATGGGTACCATCGCGCACGCAATACAAATTAGTAATTTAATTGCTTAGTTAAAAACAGCAAAATAATGTTTTAATGTAAAGTCAAATAGTAAGTCTAGCGGTGAACAAAATGTGGAACTTAACTGCGTATGGGTACTGTCACGCACGCAAATATTACTTCATGTTACCTACAATATAATTTTTAACAAGTTTATGGGGAGTAGAAAAATAAATACACTATCGGATTTGTAAATTTTTATATTAAATACCAAATAATAAAAAAAATTATATTAAGTCCGAATTACATAAGAACCTACTGAAGTTTCTTCTCAGGATAGAAGAAACCTGCGAGTTCGGCAGGGTGTGGACATCAGACACCGCATTCTCCTTTCCGATATCTAGTCCGAATCAGACAATGGTCTTACACCTTCAATAGTATCCCAACAGGGCCTTTTGCTTACTGAGGGCCCCGGCTCAGGGCTGCTTCGGTCGTCGGCACTAACAGCGTCATCGTCATCAGACTCACCAAGGCTATCCTCTGAACTGTCACCATCAACGCGAATGATGAATTCTTCTGTAACCAAATCCACGACATGGTCACTCTTGACATATTGCTCTTCTATGTCTTTTACCTTTTGGCATAACTTTCCCCAATCCCAAGCACCCATCAGCAAAACTTTTTCTTGAATTAGTTCTATACATTTAGCAACACTCCACTTCACATTTTTACTGCCTACATATTGCTTTATGTCAGACCATGCCATTTCGATTGGATTTAGATCTGGGTGGTATGGTGGCAGTCTTAGCACTTGATGTCCTTGCTCTGCTAGTATCCTGTCAATTGAAAATGTTTTAAATCTATCTTTGTTAGCCCGTATTAAATTGTATAGTTGAGGTTTTAGTAGAGTTTCCTCATATTGTATGCCCTTTTCAGTAAGCCAACCCTGCATGTCAGCTTTTTTGGAATTAGAAGTGGGTGCAAGGTCCCATTGTTTATTATGGTATGATGCGTTGTCGACTACCACGACAGAATTAGGCGGTAAGTTCGGCAATAACTGTGTCCTCAGCCATTTTTCGTAGTTGTCGTAGTTCATATTGTCGTGGTAGTCGCCTGATTTCGCACCAGCTTTAAAAGTTAACAGTGCGTTCGGTATGAACCCAGCCTCTGATCCTGCGTGGACAATGACCACCCGCTGTCCTTTGGAGATAGGTTTTTTGAGACCTTTTGTAGTACCATCGGTCCAGGCTTTTGGAGCAGAGTGCGATGAATCTACGTAAGATTCATCTGTATATACGATGGGCCTTCCCTCTTGGCGATATTGTTTTATTTTGCGTAAGTATTCGATACGTAGTAAACGTATATTTGAACTTTCAATCAGTACTTTTCGATTGTTTTCAGTATTTTTCCACCGAAACCCTAAACTCTTAATTATTCGTCGAAGACTTCGTTCTGAGCCTTTGAAATTTATATCTTCCTCTAGCTTCTTTCTCAACTTTCCGACGGTGGGAAGTTCATTATTTGTCCTATGAAAGTTATGTATGCACCTCTTTATTAATCCTTGATCAAAGTTATCAATATCTGTGACCGGTTTTGATCTGGAGCGTTTTTTGCCTGGTGTTCTAAATACTGATAATAAGTCGGAATTATTGGCTTCAGTGGAGATTTTCCTTACCGTTGCTATGGACGTCTTTGTAGATTCAGCTGTCCTTTTCTGAATTTTCTGTAAGTCACTAATTATACTATTTAATTTTATATTTCCCGCCTGAATAACTTCTGCAGTTTGTTTTATTTCACTTATATCTACAGTGCTGCGGTCAGAATCGAGTAAAATACTCGCAGCTTCGCCAATTTCACTTTGAATTTGTTTCAGGGAATTAATGAAATCATTCGATTCCCTTTTCAGAAAACAATGCACGTCAAACACCATTTTCCGTGCCTGTCTTTTCAAAACAGTATTCCTTCTCGGCCTCGGCATTTTCACTGTTTAAAAACTGTTCAAACTTAATCAAACAGTGAATAAACTAACAAACACAACAAACAAATCAACAAAACAAACTTAACAAAAAACAACAACAAAAATTAACGATGACAACAAAACAATTCAGAACGCGACTGTACACTGGAAGTGCGCGGAGCGTCGTATCGGCACGGGGGACGGAGTACGACTGGAGAGCCAATCGGCGCAACGCACGCTCGCCCTTCACCCCTGTACCCCGCCAAGACACCTTATTTTTTACTTCTGCGCAATAACGGTCAGCGCTAGAGTTTCGTGCCGCGACCTATACAGTTACTGCTTACGATCTCAGACAGTAGCAGATCTTCAAGCGCAGCTAATGAGTTTGCACGTGCCTATTGCCCGTCGCGGAACTCGAAAGCGCTAGAGTAAAATGTTTAATTTTATAGTTTTTCAGGACTGTACAATTCTTCCAGTACCCGGCTGGACCGTACATCGCCGTATAATCTCTAATGCTAATGCGGGCTGAAATAGTAGATTCATGACGCAGCAGCCGCACTATCTTATAATTACTAAAATGGGTCGGCATTGTCGGCAATGCCTCTACTCTGAGGCAATGCTAAGTGATGCCCTGGTGTTGCAAGCGTCCATAGACGACGGCGGGCCGTAAGCTTGTTTGCCACCTTAGTGGTATAAAAAACCCACTAAATAGTATAGAACAAAGTCGTCCCGCTGTCTGTCTGTCCCTACGTATGTTTTAGATCTTTAAAACTACGCAACGGATTCAAGAGGAATGTTTTATAAATAATTCATTTAAGTTTTGTCTAAGCCTGTGTGAAGCCGGGGCGGGTCGCTAGTAGTTACCAAAGTATTTTAAGATCATATCATGTCCCTTGCAGATCGACAATGTGACCAAACAGCTGGGGATACACGATGTGCTTCACACGAGAGCTTGCAAGCTGTCCGGTGGTGAGAGGAAGAGGCTGACCATTGCTTGTGAACTGCTCACTGACCCCAATATCATGCTGCTTGATGAGCCAACCAGGTCAGTTTTTGTCTTAGTTTTCATCTATCTAATGTAACGGAATTTTTCAGCATCATTTTAGTCTATATCAAAACGACAGATTATTTCGAAAATTTGCACTCGTCTAAGAACCTATGACAAAACAATAATTTTATAACCTTTTATATTGCCCTGACCAGGATCATCAGGATTCAGAACATTGCATTATTTTTTTGTTTTTACACAAGCTGTGCTACGTCGATCTGCGCCCTGTGTATTAATTATTAGACTACATAATCATATTCAATCGTAAAAAATGCTCGTCGTCGTGTACAATCGTAGAAATTGTGCCCTTCACAACGAAACACGATATTGTTAACCCGCTACTGTTAACTATTATATAACTATTTTCCTGTTTAAATATTTTTCAAGAGAACTATGGTTGCAACAGAAATGTTGTTTCCAAAGAATTATTATTATTATTTGATCCACTCTCCACCAGGGCCATATTACATATGTATATGTACCGTACATATTAACATACATATAAAATTAATCTTATAAGCAACTGATAGGTACTGAGCGAGTCTTCTTAGCATGTTTTCAAGATAGCTACCGCAAATTTGATTCATATTTTAATTAACAACAACTGAGTTAAAAAATAAATGTTCTCACGCCAAAAATGTATCATTATAACTTAAAGATTATGTTCTTGATATGATTATAGTATTTTAAAGAATCATGATGAATTTCGTATCTTGTGTTTGTTTACAAAGTCACAATGAAAATCTTTAGCTTTAGTTTTTGTTTTTATTGTTATAGGAAAATACACTGAAATTCAACGCCATGATGAAATCATTGAATGCGCTTAAGTTTTGAATAAAATGTATAAGCAGTTAAAAGTCCTTATTTTAGTAATTTTTGTAATAATGTTTATTTAAAGTACAAACATTTTTAAATAAAGATAAGTCGAATACAAAGCCTCACGTCTCAAGCCAAATGTTCTACTGCTACAGCCACGGAGATGACGGAAAATTTAAATTACTGTGTTGCAAGCGTCCATATGCTACGGTAACCATTACCATCAGGCGAGCTGTATGCTTGTTTGCCACCTTAGAGTATAAAGAAAAGATAAAAGTATGTTCACATTTTCAGTGGTCTAGACACAGTATCATCAATGTCAGTGTCGCGAGCTCTCCTCACAGTGGCGCGCAGTGGTCGCACAGTGGCGTGCGTAGTCCACCAACCCTCGTCACAGCTGTTCAACACGGCCGATGACGTCATAGTCCTCGCCAACGGAAGGACCATGTATGCTGGCGCTGTGGTCGACGTCCCTGGCGCTCTTGCAAAGGCGGGGTTCATATGCCCTCAGTATTATAACATAGCTGATTATTGTGAGTGACATTTTATATGACAATCTTACTGCTTTGCTATTTCAAGGTAAATTGAACAAGTTACAGTTCATATACCACTGCCACTGAGGGAGGGTTTTGTTTTGGACGATATGTGGTTAATCGACAGATTCTTCTTTACTTTAGTAGCCGTATTTAAAATACGGTATTTATTTAACCGGTTACCTACACGCTACACGCCCATCGGCCAACTTTATTGAGCCCACTAATTTCAGAGATCCCCTATAAAAAATATGACTGATTCAAATGTAATTTTGTTAACTTACAGTGTTGGAAATCGCGAGCAATGATCATTCCAACAGAGTCCTACTAGAAAACGACGCGACCAGCTACGCACAAGAAATGAGGAAGATCGCTAAGCAGGACATACGACATAGAAACGGCAAAGGTAATAAGGTGTCAATATTCATATATTAAATATACACAACACTGTTTATATGTGAACTTTACATATAAGTTGCCCAAGCTGCTTGGCCTGACAAAAAGAGTAAATTAAAAAGCGAGCACGCTACGACGCTGTGTGAAGATTCAACCGTGTTTTTCTTTACGAATACCTACTTTGTGTTTTATTTATTGTTTACTCAAACTTTGTCCTTGATTACAGTGTCTTCACCAGAATCGGAAGCATTACTTAACCCGAAACCAGTGCCATCGAATGACTATTCAGCTAACGTTTGCCAGCAGTTGAGAGCATTGCTGTGGAGATGCTGTATTGGAGCAATCAGAGATGTTCATCTTACACAGGTGAACGAGAAAGGACTATATGGATGTGGTTGTGAGAGATGGTTTATTACCGCCCATACTAAAAAGATTAAATATATTGAGAAACTCGATAATTCTCTTACACTCGACACTGCCAAAAATAGTCCCGTTGGAGAGGATGGATTGCCATAGTTAGGAAGAAGGGGAAGACAATAAAATCCTTTTTGTAATAACTTATTTTACTTAATTAACTAACTACAAACAAATTTTTTTCCTGAATGCAGCGCTTTGACCTTAGAATAAGGACTTCGCTTCGCTTACGGCTATGACAAACCACCAAGTAGGTAATCAAAGTGGACCAAACCTTTTTAAGCAAACTTAGATAGAGTATAAAACAAGTATAAAACGGAACGTACGAAAGCATTGGTAGATAATAATATTTTGTTATTTACTTCAGATTCGACTGGCTTGTCACCTATTAGTAGCGTTGCTTCTGGGTGCTCTCTACCACGGCGCGGGCGCAGACGCCGGTCGTATTATCACCAACACCGCCTGCCTTTTCTTCTTCCTGTTGTTCCTGTTCTTCTCCAATGCAATGCCTACCATACATACATGTAAGTGCTCCCAAGTAAAAATTGTTTTGGCCTTATATTTTGATAGCTATCGCAAGCAATCATACATTTTCTTAGATAATCTGGTTTCACTGCGAAGCTCAAGGGTTGCCGTCTCACCCTTTTTACCTAAGTCTGCACGTGCCAGTAAGTTTACAAAAGTTAAGTAAATAGGTGCCTTAATTAATCACCGTTTCAAGCTTTTCGGTGAAGGAATAGGTATTATAGGTAAATCGTGTGGATATCCGCATGACCCTAACTAAGAAGACATTCTATTTAAAGTCAAATAATCTGCACTGAGCCGGCGAGGTGGACCATATGCTTACGCTCACATAAAGGAAACTATATAATTTTACTAAGCCATAATCATTGTTTTAATTTCAGTCCCCACCGAAGCCACCGTAGTTCTTCAAGAGCATCTCAACAAATGGTATTCCTTATCAACATATTGCGCTTCCAAGATCATAGTTGATTTGCCCGTACAAGTAAGTCGTTACATTTAGTATACTTACCATGTAAAAGGAAAAACATACATAAAATTGTACTTTTAAGATCATTAATATTTTAAGTCAACTTATAAATTAATTATACATCTAATAACATCCTTCTTCAAACAGGCAGAAATTGCTTAAACGGCTGATCGTAATCGAATTAATTTCGAAGTATATCCAGATATTTTCAGCTTTAATTTTAACAGGTTCCAGACCTATCTAAGCATTTGATTTGTTTCAGTTACTATGCGCAACTGTGTTTCTGCTCCCTGCGTGGTATCTGACCTCGCAACCGATGGAATGGCAGCGAATCGGACTGGCGTGGATCATTTGTGCCCTGATCACTATTCTGGCGCAGACCTTTGGACTCGTCGTCGGTGCGGCGTGCGGCATGAAGGTACTACATTTTTTTTATCTGTAGGTAATAAGTGCCAACGTTTTCATGACCCACTGATGTCGAATAACTACTTTGACCTCTCGATGACAAACATAAACTTATAATTCTAGAGGAAAAAGCATCATCAATATTCAACCAAAAAAAAACTGATATTTTCATTCTACTTATATTCCCATAATTTTCCATAAACCAAACCCGCAGAGTAAACTATCGGTTGCATCCTTTAATAATGATTGATGATAATTACTCTCCTACCTTATTTCAATTCAAATTATTTTATTTCAGCTTGGATTGTTCGTCATCCCGGCGGCAAACATCCCAATGCTGATGTTTTCAGAATTCTTCATCCCGTACAGTGAAATGCCTTCATATCTGCGTCCATGTGCCGCGGTCTCCTATTTCCGTTACGCATTCGACGCTTTCCTCGAGACCGTTTATGGCTTTGGACGCGAAAAACTGCCCTGTTACAAGCCGTTTTGCATGTTCAAGCTTCCAAGCAAATATTTAGAGTACCTGGAATTGTCTAGGAACATAGGCAAGGACGTATCCGCCCTAGTTATATGGATTGTGGTCCTACAAATTTCTCTTATTTGTATCTTACAGTTTAGAGT
Source organism: Falcaria lacertinaria (assembly GCA_951449985.1). Taxonomy (NCBI): domain Eukaryota; kingdom Metazoa; phylum Arthropoda; class Insecta; order Lepidoptera; family Drepanidae; genus Falcaria; species Falcaria lacertinaria. The sequence goes on along the minus strand of OX602115.1, from coordinate 6,804,381 downwards.
TTATAGGGCTTGTAAATAATATTATTACTAGGCATATGTACCTACAATCAGTTATTTGATTTAGTGTGTTCGACAGACTACTAAAATACCTACAATCCATAGCTGTATTTTAATAATCTTGCCATTTGATTGTTGTAATTGCTATAAGCAATTTTAATTGAGCCTCTCTTGACAATAACTATATGTACTGTAATTTTTACTATAGTAAGTAAATATATAGATCAGTGCAAATAATAACGGAACAACAGGCATCACTAATATGTTACTAGATTTTGCCCGCGGCTTGGCCCGAGTGGTTCTAGTAAAAAGGAACGTAATTATGTAAGAAGATATTCCACCACCCTAAAGATAATTTTCTGAGACAAAAGATAGCCTATATCCTTTCCCAGGATAATCTATCTCCTTGACAAATTTCATTACATCATATTAGTATGGACGTATGGATGCTGAAAAACTGTTGACATATAATATTTACTACGGAAAACCTTACTAGTAACTCAGCTATTAGAAAACTCTAGGTATCCCCATATCTTTTTGTATCCGACTAAACTGCACCAAGCTGGTGGTTAGGTAATGAACTTATGCTTACATTATTTATGTGTTACGAAACATTTTTGATAAAAGAAAATTCAACGCTTAGTTATGCAGACTAGGTATATGGTAGGTAATAGTTAGTTGTAGGTATGTAGTTACTTGCATAATTTTAAGGAACTATTAAGTGAAATAAATGTTTTCTGTGATAATTTAAAAAGGTGAAATAAACACGCTGAGGTCTTTTTTTAAACATTTATGTAGGTAGGTGTTTAAGGTATAATATTTTTACATAATTTTATAACATTAGTCAATTATTATTAAATTTACAATTCTGATACACGAGATATTTAAGTCAATGTAAGTTCACGACACTTAAAAATATTACATTAACTTGAGATTTGTTCTATTAGCTAATTCAAGCTACATACATACATATACAAAATAGCATTCGATGCGATTAAAATATAGTAGGTAGGTACGGTACTCAATAAAATATACATATGTACCTACTGTCTAGACTAGACGGTGACTATGACATTCGAACAATACATTTTTAAAAGTATATACAACAATCAATTTATTATACACAGTTAGATAATTCAAAAGAAAAACAATTGATAGAAACAGAACGAGTATTTTTAGTGAAATTATATATTTTACTTACATAAATTAAAATTAATGATAAGGATTTCGCGGGTCACAAATTAATAGATTTTAAATATTAATGAATCTGAAATTCCATATTCCTATTCATATGATATAAATGTTTACCTATACATATTGTCTGTTGTATTAAAACAAGTCGAAAAATAACCGCATATTATTTTAGAAATACTTTTTGAAGGTTCACAGCCATATTGTAAAAATTGCTATTTTCCTATTATTGTTTTAATATATTATATAGCTACCTATGTCAGTACAGGTAATCTAATATAAGATAGTCTTAATTAAAATTACGCACACACTTAAAATTCCACCATGTTATTTGACGTGAGGAGCGGGGTGGAGGGGCACGCAACTTTAGTTCAGACGATCTCTGCAGGAAATTGAAAATGAGCATTCTCGATTCAAATTATACTCTAAATACTTATAATAAAATACTTTTTGTAAATTGTGCAGGTTTTCTGCCAGCAACACTGTGCTATCATAAAGAGGTAGAAGCTCGTTTAAGCTGAAATGGCGCTACACCGTATTCACACTACAAAATTGGCTACGTCACAATCGATTGGACCTATATGATTAGAGTTCCCAAATATGTAATAACTACTATCAACATTATACAAGTGTAATATAGCGTATTTTACAGGCTCTGGTCCGAACCACATTGTTTGTATGTAACCGAAAATCTCTAAAAAACATTTGACATATATTTAGTTGTGGAATCCATTTATTGTGTCTGTTAAAAAAATACTAGATCAAACCTGGATGTGCGTATGGTCGCAAATAAATCAGATGTATTACTAATTAAAGTGATTTACAATATTGTACCAGAAGACCGCTGTGAAATAACACTTGATGTAGTGTTGTGTTTCTGCGGTAAGTAAGGTTGTCAGTGCTCCACGAGGATACGCTGGGCTAGTATTAATGCTGCTAGCACAGTGAGTCCTCATCAACAAAATGGATGGCAACCCGTTAGTGATACCCCTGGTATTTCTAGCGGCTATAGGCTACGGTGACTGCTTACCATCAGGTGGGCCGTATGCTTGTGTGCCACCTTAGTGGTATAAAAAAATGTATTTCTATTCTAGAATTGGCAGAGTATAAGTATATTTTGATTAGATTGGCAATGAAACCCAAGCAGTGCCGCATTGATATTGGCTTTTGCGCTCACGTGACATGCAGCATGATTTATTGATATCAACAGATTTGAACTAAACATTGTTTTGAATAAAATTATACGTACCTATATAATATAGGTGTTTTAAAGAGCATAAATGTTTTGTTTGCTTCTCTACCCTTATTTCGGGGTAATAGTAAGCTCGCATTCGTCACAATTCGTTACATAAAAAGTCAAAGTCACGTGTTATGCAGCGACACTGTTACATTATGTCAATAATTATCATTAATATATATTTAGTTATTACAGTTAGCACTAGTTCATAAAGGATTATGAATTTAGAGTCATAAGCCCATCTTTGGTGCAAATCAATACTAAGCTGTGTCGTGTGAAACACTGTGAACAAAATGTTGTACTTCTCAAAATACATAATACACTGGCGTTGCAATAAAGCAACATTTTCAATGAAACAATAAAATGCACTAAAATTCACATCTTACAAATATCACACAGGTTGGTAAATGACTAAAGTCGGCCATGGCCCTATAATTTGCAGTGGTTAGGTATGAGCAACATGTTGCTTTTTTCTGTTATTGATCTCAATCGAAAAATCATTACAAGTTGCAACCCCTAACAGCCATCATCTATCATCTTAATATAAAATAATTTAATTCTTACTTGGAATAGTACCACAAAATCACACCCTCGATAGTACTATGATGGTAAATCATTCAACTTCACCAGTTTTCTGCAACAAAAACATAGAAATATACAGAATTCATCTATAAATTGTTTTTTTTATATATTAATAGTCGCAATGGGAACTTACCTACAATAATCCTGTGGCAATGTCAGTGTTTTATACCACAGCAGCATGCTCAGAGCAATACTCCATGTCCTTAGAGGTCCAAACATAAATGACATGGTTCCATACTCCAGCCAGAAGAAGTATGCCAACAATAGTTGTATGGACAGCAAACAAATAAACGGCAAATTCTTTACTAGCCGCTTTATCCCCCTTGTGCTACAGCAAAAGAGGCGGGTCTCCAAAGAATAGGCTAGCACCACAATCAACGGAATTTGTACAAACATGAGCTGTACACTTCCGTACATATATGTAAATGGTTCTGGCAGAAATGCTCCTTTTATTATGATCCCCCAAGCAAATATTGCGCCTACATATCCATCTATCAGCTCGCCGACCGCCCAAGGTCCAAATGGTATATAAACTGCATATAAAACTATAGGATAGAATATCCTATCTACCTTGCTCAATAACCATAATCTTCGGAGCACATAATTTCCTAATCTTCTTCTATACCTTGGCGGCCGTTTCTGCAGCCTCAATGTTACTAGTGGTACAACATTTATCATAAGTAGAGTACCAAATATTCCCTGAAACTGAAAGAATATGCATTAAAATCTATATTTATTGTAATACAATTGGTTCAACATTACAATTGACTTGGTCACTCACCACAGCTCCTGCATCAAGCATAAGCAAAATTCTTGCTGTAATATCAAAGCTGACCACTGATCCATCCAAAGAAAATAAGTGCTCAACAAATGTCTCCTTATCCAATTCATCAGTAGCTGACACATACAGATAATGTAGACCATTCTTAAACAAGTGGGGCAACCATTGACATACATACAGCGGACCCTCTGTGGGCTTGCATTTCATCCAACTTATTTTATCAAAAGATATTTTTACACTTTCTATATTAACATCACTAAATGCAAGTATTCTTATGTGGCTTGACTCGGGGATCAGATGAAGAGGCTCCCGTCCAGCCATTGTGTAGCGGGCATGTTTTGGATTTGTGACCAGCACAAGTGGCCAATCATTGTGCCTTTGATCCACAAATGAGAAGTGTCCATGATCAATGGCAGCCAATCTGAATACTCTATTGTCTTTCCAATCCCCCAACTCCAGTTCCAAGTATCCTTTTTTATGTTTAGTGTACATTTGTGTGACTAGACCTCCCATTGCATGCAAGTGTCCACAAACATACACCTGTGAGGCATGAGTTGTGCCAATCAATTCACGCAAATTAACCTTTTGAGATTCCTTAACCAGGGACAGGATACAAGATGTAGGGTAGTGAGCAAACCAAACAATGTGGTCCGCTTTAGCCTCAGCCTCAGTCTTAAGTCTGAGTACATTCTGCTGTTCTTGGTGATCCAATATGCCTATAAAATTGAATGGCCGCCTCAGCCCCGGATCTGGACAAGCATCAACACCCAAAAACGCAGCATTTACCTCATTTTGGTTTAAGTAATATACATAAGACTTAGAATGAGTACCTCCTTGAACTGAATAATTTCGAAAATAATTCTCTTGAGAATTTATATTTCTGATATTGAAATTATCTGCAAAAGAAATCAAATATCTGATTAATATTTAGGTACTTATATAATAAATCAATAATAAAAGCATATTTAAGTCATAAAAATATTACTTTAGTAATTTATATGTTTTTGTCACTTTTATATATGCCTTACAAGGACACTTTAAATGCAATATTGTCTGACCTACAAACTCAATAGTAAATAATTTATTTAAGAGTAAGAATGCAGTTATCTTGTAATTTCTTGTGTAAAATATCACCTGGGTATCTCAAAATAAAATTATCAGCTCAAACTTATTATGACTCATTCAGGAATTAAATCAACAAAGTTAAATGGATTTCTCTATGCCACAGGTATTTATTGTATTAACGTAAGCAAGGTTGGGAAAGATTCATTTAAGCTACTGTGACAATTAAACTCATAGTGACATAATTTTATAGTGAAGAAATATGACATACCATGATTTCCTCTTATGTCTAACCATACTGTTTCATCTGTTACTCCCGACTCCTTGACTATATTATGGTAATAAACCCACTCAGTTTTCACTTGTGAGCTACCTAAATTGTCCTTTGCCTTGGCATCAGTTAGATCACCAGTTGCAAGCACCAGTGCTGGTTTTATCTTTTTCACTGTGCTGTCACAAAATTGTTGAAATTGTGATATTCTTCCTGGATCACGGAATATGCTAATGTGTATGTCTGAAATCTAAGATACCAGTATTTAACTAGTGATAAAGTCAATAATTCTAGTTCTATTACTAAATAGGGTGTCATGGATGAAAACACAGATTCTATTCATTTAAAATATTGTACATGAATCACTATACGCACTTTATTTGTTACACTTATTAATTGCGTCATATCACAAAACAAACAATAGTACCTCGTCAAACAAAGAAAAAACACTAACTTACTTGTAGAAACCATATGATTTTTTTAGGTGTATCACTTATTGGTCCGTATTTTTCACCAAGATACTTCGTGTGGTTTATACCTTCATGATTGTTTTCAGTAAAATAGTTGTGGTTCGTTGCTATCATATTCAAGATATTTGCCATAAATATTGAAATTAATAATAAAGAACACAGAAGCCATATCGCAGTTTTTGAAAGAATCATCGTTAAAAGTTGACGTGTGGTAGGAAAACATTAAGCCACCAACTTAAATATGTAATTTACAGACTACCAAACGAAACTAATTGAAAATTTACTATATAGCTTAATCCTTGCTTTTCTTCTCATCATTTAAGTAACAATAAAATGAATTACAATTTGTAGTTCGGAATTTCAGAGGAGAAATAACCAGACGACAGCTGTTGAGTGACATTTGAATTTTGACAAAATAAAATGACAACTTGTCAACTTTGAAAGAGGTCTTGTTTTTAGTTATGGCAATCAATCCTCTTCAAAGACTATTTTGCCTGAGCTCTGGGTAAAAAGGATTTAATATTTTATTATTTATTTAATCAAAGATTTTATTTTATATGTCATTAAATAACCTAATTCATTCTAATGGTTATTAGAAAACTGGGTGAAAATCCATGGTAGTAACAGATCAGACCCTTTCGCGAACGCTATCACTTACCTACAGATAATGGCGCAAATTTGCAAAATTGGTTATGCATTCTTAAATCGCGAATATTCAAAATGTACGTTGATAAATATATACCAATATATAATCAAAGATACCAAGTTAGAACCTTTGATTATGGTTAGAACATTGAGAACGGTTAGTATAGGAAAGTCTGACACTATAGGAAATAGACAAATATTTATTTGCTTAGGGATCTTTTCTAGTTCAGAATTGACCCACACTGACCATTCTCAATGTTCCAGGCTGTATAATAACAATAAAAATAATTATATCACGTATTAACATGTAAAAAATCAACACCGTTGCAAGATTGGAAAAACAAACCAAAACAAACAAATTGCAAGTTAAATTGAATAATGCACAGTGGATGGTGTAACTAGCATGTGTGACACCCGGGGCGTATGTCGGTGGTGTCACCGCCTTTACACATATAATATCATTGTCGTGTGTCGGTGACACCCAATGATATTATAGGTGTAAAGTCACTCCAAAAAGAATCGTCTGGCTAAAATAACATTTAAATCCGCTCTAGCGCAAGCCCGCACGGACATATGAAGCTGCTTTCTATACTCTCCATCTATCTCGCCCCAACCCCCACCGGGGCTTCACCTCTGGACCCCACGGGGACTGCGCTTCTATCAGCTCCAATTAACAATGAAAATACTTTCATCAATATTTGCATAGAAAACAGCAATATGATATCTCGATTTGTTTTCATATGGCAACACCTACATCATATCATATTTTAAGGTCGCGTCGCACCCAATTCTGCTGGCACCCGAAGCGTATTAGTAGATATCTGTGCCCGAAGCGGAGGAATGAAATATCAAAAGAATTGTAACGAATCCTTCATTCATTACAATCCACAATCGATCACAGCAGTGGGAACAAGAATTCTCACTGCTTCTAGATCCTACAAAGGACGCCTTCCCAAAACGTAAGCTCTTAAGAAGAATGCTCTGAAGCTCTGAAGGCTCTGAAGGGTGATGAAGAAATTTAATGAAAATAATGTGTGATTGTCTGTAACACCAAATTTCATTGATGGGTTTTTGGGGTGAGGTGAGATTGGTGATCGTGCTCAACGACCGCAATAGGTAAATCTTCCAGTCAGACGGCCTACTCCCGGGGTACCAAGGCTTCAACTGTTCTTGCCGGAAACATAAGTGGTTTCGACTTGTGATAGTTTACTGCCAACGCTTGGTAGGTTCGTTTCTCTAGCACACACAGTCTTATGTACAAATTTGAAGTAGTAATTACATTTTTACGAGGAGCACGAATGCGATGTACTTTAGTAATGTGAAGCAGAGTCTTTGATTATATACTTGTCAAGTATATAATCAAAGAGCGGAGCTTACTATAGATGTTTGATGCGGTTGAGTACCTACCTAATGCTTGAGCTCACTCAGGGCACACCGGAGTCTCTACGTGAGCGAAATAATTGAGGTAGGAAATAGAATCCGATAAAATGCTGATTGTGTGCCCCATATGATTCCCTAGTCTAGATCTTATGAAATCGAATGCAATTTTTGATCTACATAAATACATACATAACATAACAGCATGAATAGTAAATTTAACCTAAGATTTGTGGTGCCTATAGGCAGCTGAGAGGAGCCTGTAGTTAAGCATTTAGAGATAAATTGTTTTTATTTCAATGTGCAGAGGTTGAGTGCGCGCATTCCAGCCGCTCAGACGCGCCGTGCCTACGCGGAGGCACCAGCCTACACCGGGCCTCGGCCGATACCCATGCCATGCCACTATCTTGCCGCATTCCACGGAGCCGAAGTTGAGGCGCGCCCCGCGCGTGCCTTGCCTTCGCCGACCCACGCGCCCGCTTCTCTTCCTTCACTTCACTCAGTCAGTCGCTCTAGCGCGCTCGAACACTTCGTGCGTGTTCACGCTAACCGACGTCACTTTCTACACGCGATCTCGCGAAACAAACAGTGAAGTGAAGTGCCAATGGATGAGGTTTACCGGAGGATATAGTGTCTTTGCTAACAGCAACCTTGGATTTGTCTATTCATGGTGAGTGATAGGGCTGCCGATGGCGCCATGGACAGCCGTATAGTGGATGCGCGCGCTTTCACGATGCGGCCACTTTCATTTCATACGCATAGTTCGAATTCCTCGCGGCCGCGGCGACCGCGCTGCGGCCGCTGACCCTGCGCCCGCGTGCCCTTCCTTCACACCACCACCGCACCACTATCAGCGCAGGCACAGCAGCCGGTACGGGTAGTCTGCTGTGACTGCTACCTACCACTACCTCTTATTGCTACCAAAATAGGCACATTACGGTTATATGTTTTCTTATAGTTGCACTACTATTATATATCCTTGAGTAGGATCCTAGCATGTTTAATCATGCTCAAATTATCAGATATAAGACGATTAAGATTTATAACTTACCAAGACCAACAAAAAGTATTTTTTTATTGGTATGAGCGAACTAATTTAAGCATATTATTTTATTCAGTGGCTTGGTCATCATTAAACAATATAAACTGTGCAATTTTAGCTATGTAGACTTAAATGTTAACACAATTTTGACTACACTAATTACCACAATTACCTAAATAACTCAAAGATGCAGTTATTATTAAAATAATTAAATAATCTACAAATTGTTCAATAGTAAAAAAACTGGTATTTTTTCCGTCCGTAGTAGAGTAGGTAATGCAATCACATTAAATCATTTCAATATCCTATTCGTTTTACAAGTCAAGGCATGGCGTTGACAGAAACTCAAATTCGAGGCTGACACCTTGTTTAACTTGTTTATATCTTATCATGTAGGTACCAGCTACATCACCTAGCTCGCCACATACCATAGCACCTAATAATAATCCAGTTAGTTACCGGAAACATACACAGAAAAAGGCAGAGAATATCCAAATCAGGGAAGTTATGTAATCTTAGATTCTTACCAATTCCGTACCTACACCTATAAAATGAATTCGTCAAGGAATAAAAAAAAACTGTTTAGCAGATTTAAAAATACAGAACATAACATATTTAGTTAGACTCGAAGCCCGAAAAAGCAAACCGACGCGATTGTTCTGTACTTTACAGAATGAAAACAATCATTCAGTGAAGGCATAAAAGCCTTAGGAATATTATTTATGTACGGTGTGTAAACTAGCTATGCTAAGAATTTGCACATATTTACTTACAACTTTGCAGATACACAGTATACCGTCATCACCTTTTATCAATTTACGCGTTAAACTTTTGTCTTGCCATAATCCTGGGAAATGTACAATCCTTTTTTCCCTTTAACATCATATTTGATCATGGTTTAGTGGCGGTTTACATATTACAAAATACCTAAAAAGTTTCATAGGTCAACAGATAAATAAAGGTAGCATGTTACAACAACTATTGAGGTCCCAGGTATTATCCAACGTTGAACAGTCCACCAATGCATCAATCGTCACTGACTTGATAATAATGTACGTGGGTGAATTACCTAATCCTTCCTTTTGAAGAAATGCTTCTACCCAAAAAATTTAACGTTATCTATCAGTAATCGATCAGCCACACCACACTATATAGTTACTGATGAGTGTCACACCGACGACACCCAATTAGTCTAAGTAGGAACTCGCTCAGGACGAGCACCGGTGCAGTGATTGAAGTCGATGATTCATTAGCTCGCAATAAACAGCTATGACCGCGACCGCATTCCTGCGATCGATAGCACTATGAGTAAGTAAATAAAGGTATATTTAACGTATGACAAAGCCTACTAATGTTCATGAAGATTTTCATTGCGGCTTTTTTTTACCGAGCACATTTGGAAGATAGGTAATTTAAAGGGATGACATTTAAATTTGATGCGTACATGATCACAGATTATAAAATAAATGTTTTTTCGTAATATTACATGCTTATAAAAACTTATGTAGGAATTATTTTTCGTCGGTCGCTTTGACGCGTCACGAAAAAATATGCCGTCAAAATTTTGCGGATAACATGCATATCAAATCATGTACACCCCGAATTGTGGATAACCGATGGAACTGTGACATCTCAAACATCTATATTACTACCTTATATGATTGATATGACATCTATCTACCTCTAACCTTTATCATCACATTTTCACTTCCTATAGCCCTTAGAAATACCAAGGGTATCCACTAACGCGTTGCCAACCCTGTCGTTGATGCGGACTCTCTGTGCTAGCAGCATTACTACTTGCGCAGTTTATCCTCATGGAGCACTGGCAACCTTACTTACCGAAAAAACACAACAATAAACCAATGTAGTGTTCTTATTTGACTGCGGTCTTCTGTACGGTGGAGGTACAGTACCCAGCCGGTTCCAATTTTAATGGGAAATCCCACGGGTGATCCGTCCTATCTTCTTAAGCTCATGGTGTGATTAATCACTGTACTTAAGCTTAGAAAAACTCATTGGTACAGAACGGGGTTTAACCTGGGCCCATCAGATGACAGGCCGTTGTTTCAACCACAGGCCACCACGGCTTATAATAATCTTCTCAAATTGCTGTACCTTGTTCTTAACATACTCTATGCCTAGTTTATAAGTATCATGTAGTAATTAAGCTATTATACAAAAAAATACATGAAAATATTAAAACTGAACATATGACAAATACTTACTTACTATTACTTACATACCCATCACACAAATACCCCTACCGCGTCGCGGTGATCAAGTCCGCGCCCATCAGCACAGAAGACAGTGGCACTCCACTTCCATGGTTTTTGCCGCCGTAGGATAGACGTGTGCAGAGATCTCAAGCACAGATGAAGTTAAAACACACATATATGGAAATTGTTATAGTCACAAGATTATACTGTTGAGTTCTTAATCTTGACACCACAGTTCGGTAAATAATTCAGATATAATATATGTATAACCAATATCTTAGGTTAGTTACTTTTGCAATAGACTCGACGACCGATCAAATAATGAGTTGAGTAAACCTCAAATTACGAAGTGGTCGCGAGGACTGAGAGAGTATTTTTTTTAATGTAGCTTTGTAGTTTTGAGACTTAATGTTTCTAAGTAAATCTTTATTTTACTTCTGGCTAGACTTCCATTTTGAAGTTGGCAAACACACTTTTCCATACGAAGAACAGTTCTAATTGAACAAACATGTCTACAGCTGTCGGTCAATTTTCAATTAGCTCTAAACTTTGATTATATACTTGACAAGTATATAATCAAAGGCTCTAAGTACCGGATCGGAATGAAAATGTCTTCTATCTTACACTTGGTGTCACTCTTGTTAAGCTTAGCTTACAGAAAATATTCGAGAAAAAAAAACCTGAAAGCAATTCTCTCGGAATTTCAGATTTTACAATTTCACATCATACCTCAACTACGGTCTGCTGTTGGAATGATTTCATTGTGTACCTACTGCAATGCTTTGCCGCTAATAAAATAGTTGGATGTTACTATTTAAATAGATACTCTATAGTTGGTTTGACCATGCGTGATGCGACCCACATACGAGTGATAGACGACCGCAATTAAAATTCTGTCCTTTATCGTCCTGACAATTTGTGAGTGTCAAAATTGGTGGCAAGATGTCGAAAAGTGGGGGCGACGAGGGCCTTAGGTATGCGAGGACGCAAGATGCGGCTGGCGTAGGGGGAGGGGCGCTCGGCATCTGAAGGTCGTCCGCATTCCTCGCGTCGCCGTCCGCTGCTACCGCGCTTACGTAGCGCCCCCTCCCCCGGCGCCGCGCCCGAGCCCCGGCCGGCCCCGCGCCGCCTGCGCCGACCGGTCTGCCCCCGCCCCGCTGCCTGACCGCCATCATCAAACTATCGCGCATTTACTAAAACAAAAAACATGTTCTTATGGCTATCAAGAGCTGAAGAGCCGCAGAGGTACCGGATGGGATGAAATTTATTCGCGTCTAGTTTTTTCAAACATGGACTTGTGGATCTACATTCCAACAAACGTTTTATAATGTGTACCTTTCATGAATAAAAGGTACGTGCCGTAGATTTGAGTTGTAAGTACGTACTTCTTACCGGCAATTCTATCAAGCTCTATTCTTGGGCTCTATTTCATACTCGTGGCACTTTCGTTTCTTGTTGGTATAGTTCATAACATTTTAAGTAGGTAATTGTATCTACATACAGCGCCTGTGCATGATTAAAATGTAAATTCTGTCTCTACCAACCATTCCCTACTACATTTTGTTGTTGCCATTGCTGGCAACAGTAGCAACAAAAATATCTTTGATCAGCTAGCGAGACTACTGAGGAATGTTTCTTTCTAGCAAGCAAAATCTCCTGCTAACCAATTAGAGCAATTGTTAACCGTAGTCGCGTGGGTGATAGGCAGACAGACATGTTGTAATGAAACAAAACATATCGCGTCACTATATGAAGTAAGGTTACTCGTACACCATGGGGAAACCCGTCTAACTTAAATTGGGACTTAATGCAATTATATGAATATAGAATTTGGTAAATACAAATCGTATATATAATCTTGATTTTTTTAATAAGGACGGACCTACAAAATAAAAAAAACAGATGTTATTCGCTGTAAATTCTTAGCAACCTTGACGTTGCCAACTTACTTTTAAATAAACTACCTATGATTTTAATTATTTACCTGGAAAACCTCAAGCCCTACAGTCACACTTAAGTTCCAATAGTTCCATGTCGAATCAACACATTAAAAAAACCTCGGTCATTTGCCCTTGGAAATTCATCCTGTGGCAATTTTTTCTCTGAAAATTTAAGCATCAGTCATTTCACCTCTTTAAAAAATTCACCATGCTGAAGACTGAACATGTTTATAGGGAAAACGTAGAAAATATTTGACACATCAATTACTAAAAGGTTTCGGGAATGAGAACATTTATTTATCTCTGTGGTCCAGCCATTAAAGTCAACAAGCAAATATGAACCAATATAAAGGAAATATAAACCAAAAAAATTACGAATGCTACGGCGGGAGCGAAACGAAAACCCAAGTAGCGTAGCGTTTGAATTTTTGTGGACCTCCGCTCAGGAATCACTTCGTGTAATAGAGAAAACCGCGTTAAATCCATTGCGTAGTTTAAAATATCTAAGCGTACAGAACTACAGACGGATGGAAGTTTTATACTATGTTATGATTACATAAATAGAATGAAAGTTGTCCTCCGCCCCGGACCCCGGACCCCGTAAAAAGAACAAAGGGTGAATTTCAAAGGTTGAAATAGCAAGGGGGTGAATTGCTATGGATGAAATGTCCGAAGGCTGAATATCCAATGGTTAAAAGGACCGGAAGCTGAAACGAGCAAGCAAGGTTTGGAATTCTGGGGTGAAAAGACGGAGTGAGAAATGCACGACGGTGACCCACACTTTTCCGTTAGAGCTTTGCCCCGTAAAAAAATCATATTTGCGAAAAAATTACATGTTTTGAATATTTACTTTTATTTATGTAATACCGTCACTAAGTACATAGAGGTACTTGTACCGTTTTGCCGGTGGAATCAATTACCCGTCTAGTTTTATATTATTTCTCGCCCTCGTTATGATTGTTTGTAACGTTAATAAAATCAGCGTAAGTATAGCAAATACATATAGTAACAATATGTACTGCCAATATATAAAGGTGATATAATATAATATTGCACAAATATTAAGATATAAATCAACTCAGAAATGTTAACATTACGCCATACTTCAAAAATAATACAAAATCGGTAACTCAAGACAACAAAGTAAGCATTAAATGCAGCAGGTAGCAAAAAGGAGATCGCGGCATGAAAAAAAGGTAATGGAATGCACAGATGGTGCAGATCCGACATTCCTGTGTTCCTGCGAGGCGCAACCGCCGCGCCCTCTCAGTGGGAAGTACATACTCATAGTCAGCGGATGTAGGAGCACATTCAAGAAACATAATACACCATTCTTCCACTTTAAAAGAAAACAATAAGTGAAGAGAAACAATCAAGTTAGCAATCTGAATGAAAAAAAGTAGACAAAACGAACACGGCCAACGTGCCCATTAATATTATGTAACCATGTATACAACATGGTCCATTTCTGTCCATACAATCAAAATTCATTTTTAGTTGAATTTTGAAGTGTTTCAGTTCTTATTCATCGTTCAGCTTGGATGCCGCAGCTGCAGTTTCTTTAGCTATAATTATTTTCATTATCTGCTTTACTGCCACGTAAATTTCATTAAAATCCACCAACTTGTATTTTGGGTAACGTAAGGTAATGTTGTTTAAAAATGTTAGGTACGTTTTCAATCCCAAGAAATCCTGTTTGTATCCTATTACTTTACATTTTAAATACAATAACGTATCGTTATAATGTTAGAACATTGCACGTAGAACTAAACTGCTAAGGCAACGGCTAAAATAATGATGCCGTTTTCTAGGTGCGTACCGTACCATGCGTACCTGATACGTAACAAATATGTAACGTATGCAATTCCTAAAACGTATTTGATTATGATAGTGATTATCACAAAGTTCAGTGATGTTTTGAGCTTACAAATAATGTATATATTTGTTTATTTCAGGGCGAGTAATATTGGTATCGAGATGCGACATGCGTGCTCTGTGTTCGGTTCGCGGGCCACTGGGCGGCGAGACGCGCGCGCTCGGCGCGGGCGCGCGATTTTTGTCCCTGCGCATGCCCGGCCAGCCTCAACCGCTCCACTTCGTGGTCGAAGCCAAGGCGAGGGTCAAAGAGCTAAAATCCTTAGCCACCTCCAATGCCCAGCTACAAGGCATGACCGATGCGGATCTCTTTGGATTAGCCGTTCTACAAAGTGAGTCGCACGCACTGTTAAACGAATCGTCTAAATGAGCGAAGTTTCACATGATAAAATATTATGTATTCATGGCATCACACATTCCAACACGCTAGCATAGCTCTATACAATGCAAACAAACGTTGTTGGTTGGGTAATCGATGTTTTATATTTGTTTGTACTCGCATCACAATGTCACATTAATTAGATACGGTAGAGTCCGACTGTCGTGTGAATTACGAGTATCGTATCCTTGATTACGCGTACGAATAGTTTGATGCTGCCATGCCATTTATAGGCAAACTCATACAAAATGAAACTTTTCCAGATGGAGAATACCTGTTTGTTGACGCAGAAAGCAAACTCTCAAAATATGCACCAAAGAGTTGGAGATCATCCCATACGCATGTAAGTCAATAATCAAGTATCTACAATGTTTATTTTTAATCTTAAAACATAAAAACCTTCACATTCATTCAGTGTCTGAAAAATACAGATATTAGGTCCTTACATATGAAATTGGCGTTTTGTATGGGAGGAACAAAAAGTCGAATATTTTTTAATATAATATATTTAATTAATCAAAGTATGAACCATTATTTTCTATGCACTTTTGCCATCTCATAGGTAGTTCATTGATCCCTTTACTAAAAAAACCAGTCGGACGGGAATCAATAAAATCTTTGAAGGCGATTTGGACTGCCCCATCGGAGTTGAATTTTTTCCCTTGCAAGAAGTTATCCAAATTTCGAAAAAAATGGTAATCTGTTGGAGCAAGGTCCGGGGAGTACGGAGGATGTCTTAGACTTTCCAATTGAAGCTCTTCTAATTTAGTAGCCGTCTGTAGCGCAGTGTGTGGTCTAGCGTTGTCGTGAAGCAGCAGTGGCGTGGAGCGATTGACCAGCCTAGGTTGTTTAGCCGCTAGCTTTTCCATCATGGTTTGCAATTCCTGACAATAGACATCAGCCGTAATAGTCTGGCCAGATTTGAAAAAACTGTAATGAACAATACCGGCACTAGTCCACCAAACGCTTACAAGTAACTTTTTTGGGGTTAATTTTCGCTTGGGGCAGGATTTGGCTGGCTGGCCAGGATCTAACCATTGCGCTGAGCGCTTCCGATTATCGTAAAGAACCCATTTTTCATCACAGGTAATGATTCGGTTTAAAATACCTTCATTATTGTGCCGGTTTAGTAATGTAACGCAGCAGTCGACGCGCGTTTGCCGGTTTGTTTCAGTCAATTCGTGAGGTACCCACCTTTCAAGCTTTTTAATCTTCCCAATTTGCTTCAAGTGAATTAAAACAGTTTTATCACTAACATTGCAGCCTGCAGCTAACTCGGACGTGGTTTGCGATGGATCCGCTTCCACAATAGCCTTCAACTCTTCATTATCAACTTGAGTCTCAGGCCGTCCACGGGGCTTGTTCTGCAGGTCGAAATTTCCAGAACGAAAACGTTGGAACCAAAAACGAACTGTGTTTTCTTTTGCAACACGACCGCCATACACATCATTCACCCTTCGAGTTGTTTCCGCAGCACTAGTGCCACGGCGGAACTCGTACTCGTAAATAATGCGATATTTAAGGTTTTCCATTTTGTAAAATGAGTGACGCAAACAGAAAAAAACAGAAGAAAAAAAACAAATGAATGACGATCATCGAAGCACAAATACATGAGTCTATAGCTGTACAAATTTGAATTTGGAATTCCTTACCAAAGAGGAGAAATTCGTGATTAAAGTGGCCAGTACGAAAAACGCCAATTTCATATGTAAGGACCTAATATTTAACAAACAATTTTACCACTAAGCTGGCACACAAGCATACGGCCCACCCGATGGTAAGCAGGTACCGAAGCCTATAGCTGCTAGCAATACCACTATCACTAACGCGTTGTCAACCATGTTGATAATGAGAACTGATTGTGCTAGCAGCATTACAACTAGCGCAGCGGATCCTCGTGAAGCACTGGAAGGCTTACTCACCGCAGAAACACAACACTACATGGAAGTAGTGATATTACTCTGCGATCTTCTGTAAGGTGTAGGTCTATACCTACACCTGTTCCCAGCCTACAATTTAAATGGGAAAAACCACGGGGTATCCTGATTCGCCCTAACTCTCTTTTTAAGGTCGTGGTGTGATTATTCACTGTACTTAAGCTTAGAAAAACTCATTGGTACAGGCCGGGGTTTGAACCTGGGGTCCTTGAAAAATGCCACCACGGCTACAAAATGTAAACAGGCTCCGATAACTACTTACCATCAGACGGGCCGTTTGCTTGTTTAATAATCTAGTGGTGTAATATATACTTTTATTATTTTATTTTTGCAGGGTTTAGATGCGAATGGGAAACCGCTCCTTGAATTGCACCTTGTAGTGCAATTTCACGTGGAAAGCCCATTACTCCTGCATGACGACGTGGCGCGTCACCTATACTTTTTACAACTGCGTCACAATGTCCGCACGAGGGATGCGTTGCCTGCTGAAGTACTCTTACTCCTCACTGGACTCGCTTTACAAGCAGAGTATGGTGACTCTGACAACTACGACGACCGGGACTACTTTAAAGTGGACGAATATGCGCCTTCGTCACTCACGGGTGATTGGGTCGCTGCAGCCATGCGAGCGTGTCATCGAGAACATCGAGGTCTCTCAAAATCAGACTCTGAGACGAGGTTCATACGAGAGGTGTGCCTGTTACCAGAGACCATAAACTCGCACCGATACCGGCTAAAAAATTCTAAAACTGAGCAAGAACCGGGAACAGTCTGGCTACTTGTCACAGCGAAAGGCATAAAAATTTTGCCAGACAATGGATCAGTTTCAAATTTTATATGGAGTGCAATTGGAAAGCTCAGTTTTGATAGAAAAAAGTTCGAGATAAGAACTGAAGAGGGCAAAATTACCTTATTTTCATCAAGTGAAGAAAAATGCAAGTATTTATTTGCATTGTGTAAAGAAACTCATCAATTTTCAATGAAAATTGCGCCGAAATTTAATGAGATTTTAAGAAAAGAAGAGGAAGAACGGAAGTCTTGTTTCGGATATTCAAAATCGTTAAATGTACAATACAACCAAAATAAAAGTGAGCAAAGAATATCAGTAATTTCTTCAACTAGCTCAAACACTACGTCGGGGATTGTAAGTGACAGAGTGCAATCCGAAGACGAGTTGGAAATTATGATTGATTCACCACCCGCGCCATCAACTGAAAGTCTAGCATTCGCGCATTTATTGGATGGCTCAAACTCATATTTCATTCGTCACGTTGGTCAAGATAATCAACCATTGAGTAAATCGTCATCATTACAACTACAAAAGTCAAAAGTCCGTCTGAAGAAAACTAAAGAAATTTCTGAGAGCATCACTAGAAATGAAATATCTACCGCTGATATAGGACAACATTCAACAAGTCAACCAGGGGACACAGTATCTCTGCCTGAACAAAGTACTGCAGATACTTCCTCTAGTAGCCCAGTATCCAATAAATTGAAATGTACAGGCTCACAGTGTTCTTCATCATGCAGTACAGTGATAATGGCGCGAGCGGGATTAAGTACTCTAAGTAGAGCGTCTAATGCAAGTAGCTTAGAATTAGGTTACAGTCACACAGCTCAAAATTCTATGTTAAGTGACAACAGCACAGTAGGCATAGACGTAGGATATTCTCAAGATACAGCGTCAGCTTTATACGACGGCTTAGGTCAGCCCGTTACGGTAGCGGCGTCTAGTGAAACAAGTGGCGTATATACTATGAGCAGTTCGGAATTGACGGCACGATCAAAAATGGATACTATGTCTCAAGATAGCAGGACCGAATACGATGGTTCAAATTACGATAGCTATAAACCCTCCAAAGAAAATGATTTAGCAGATTTTGATAGTGTTTCATCAATACTTAAAAACAAGCTAGAAAGAACCAGTCACTCAACGGGAAATTTGAGACTTTCAGGATCATTAACTAATACTGATTGTGTTGATGGTGCTACTACATTTACGAACCAAGAACATAATGATAAAGAAAATATTTTCAGAGAACGAACTAATTCCAATGTTAGCGCAATGTCGTTTCACGGAGATGGAAGTGATCCAACAGATAATAAACATAATTTACTGACCGCTAGTGAATTAAGCGACTTAATAGTAGGAAGAGGTGTTTATCCAAAAAGTCAATCAGTCAGTGATACATTAGATTCAGTGTCAGACTACGTGAGGTTGCCTCTTCCTTTCTCTGGTGACAGTTACCTTCAAGGACACGAAGATACCGCTCCTTCTGATGATCACTATTTAAACAATTCCTTTTTTGACCGACCGCCGACGCCCCCAACGAGAACCGACAGTCGCAAGTTACTTCATTTGTCTTTGCCCAATATATTTGATATCAATGAAGATATTCGGATACGACCTGTGCTTCCAGACAAACCTCCACCACCATACGAATTCAACCATAAAACTGTTCCATCTTACACAGTTGCAGTACCAATGAAAGCGCCTCCAGCGTACCCAGGACCTTCAACCTCAACAATGTCATTAAAACAAACCGCAGACAAAGAAGAAGTTGCCGCGAGAGTAGTAACGTCCAAACCAATGATAACAATACTAAAAGCGGAAGCCGGTGAGGTTAATATGTCGAGCGAAAGAACGTTCGCGAGTCCTATGGTACTTGAACATAGGTTTCAAAAATCAAAGCGACATCAAGCATCCAGTCGAAGAGCCGAACGTTCAAAACTAGCACAAGGAATAAGTAATAATCGTTCACCGTCAAGGGAAATGCCTCCTCACGCAATAGATTCTAATTTATTGGTAGCCATGATGAAGTTGCCCCCGCCACCTCCGCCACCACGGCGTACGCGGCTGCCCCCGCCTCCGCCCGCGACACGCTTGCCGCCTCCACCTCCACCACACAACCCCATATTCCATCAGCAACTATATAGCGACGTTGATTACGTCTACTACCCACTTCAAGATCCGGCTGTGTCGCAACAAAACTATCTAGACCACAAGTTAACTGAATCTCGTGTAACAAATATGCATAAAAGCGGCTTGCAATATAGAAGTACACCGTTTCTATCGACATCTTTGTCTGCGTCCTCTGTGTATGGGTCAATACAAAACCTCTCTGATTCGTATATACAGTTACCTGGTACCCGAACCAGTTGGTATTCATTAACGAGCAGGGCATCTTTGAGTAACCATTCTATAAATAATGAACGGCCACCACTGCCGACGCGCATACCGGACATATCGCATTTCTCAAGAACAAAATCCCATGAGAATATATTGAATGTTAAGGATCCGCCTCCAGTAAAAATGCGCAGAATGCCGCCCCCGCCTCCGCCACCTTATGAGCACAAGAAGAAACTCCCCACTTATTTAAGGGACTTTAACATTCCACACAACAGTACAAATGTGAACAGTGCCAGTGACGCTAATAAAGTGAAAGATTCCAATTGTGATTTAGACATAAAAACACTTCGTGAAAAAAGTAAAAATCTTGACTTACCACTAATTGCCGCACTGTGCAACGACCGTTCATTGCTAAAACAAACTAAAGCATTTGGTGCGCCTAAGTTGAGTAAACAAACAGCTAGTGACTGTGAAAGTGAACGGAAGTGTGTAGATTCTGTTTCAAACACCACCGATAACGTAGATTTTAAGAATAAACAAGAATTTAATACTAGAAAGGTAATAGCAGGGTCGCAAAAGAAAATATTAATAAGAAATCCCACAGACAAGCTCCCAGCCCTGCCTGTGTCGGAGCGTCACACACCTAGGGCAATGTCTAATACTTACGTCACGCATCCAACGACAGTTAAAGTTAAGAAAACGCAACCCAGCTCATGACAATTTCAAAATAATTTATATTTATTATAACTCCTTGTGAATCCTTCCAGTGCTATGATTTCATCACCACCGATTTAATGCCGCATAAAGACTGAATAAAAATTATCAGCAAAACATGAGTCCACATTTGTAAAAATAAACATTAACATTTTACAATGTTTCAAAGAAAACCGCTAGGCGCACGCGCAAATCAATTATGAACCCCAAATGGCGCGCGCGCGAGAATAGCTCATTATCAATTTTATTTATTAATTTAAATGGTTTAATAAAATTTAAGTAATTTGCAAGAAGTTTATTTTTACAAATCTGGACATTTAGAAAGGAACATTCCATATTTCAATAAGTTTAATGTACATCTCATCAAAGATGATGAAAGTGTTATGCTTATTTTAATGAGTAAATTTATAGTTACTATTTGAAATAGAAAATGTGCCTTATCGTGCGAGTGTGTCATATTATAATGTGCTCAATAATTTATCTTTTTGAAATTATAGTTGACTATTTCATATTTTTTACCAAAAGTATTCGACAATCTGTGAAACATTTGTGTTTGACCATTACGTCAAAACCAGTATTATCTATTATTATCTATTATTATATATTATTAATAAACCCATTAAAACAAAAATATATTTTTACTGTGTCATCAATCACATTGAATGTCTGAATATGAACGTTAAATGTAATGCTATTTTTTAAACATAGTATTCTCTATAAAATAGTGAATTTGCTTATGTTGACTTTGATATTGTAATAAAATACTCGCTGTTTAAAATAATACCTGATATTTTGTTGGTCATTGTTAGTGTAAAATGATCGTAATGTATTGTTGCAACAAACTATTTATTTTTCTAATCATACATAATGTGTACATAATAATATTGAATATTTTAAATATACATAAGTATTTCTTGTTTCCCCCTTACTTAAAAATGTGTGGGTACATAAGTAGGTACAAGAGCATTGTACCAGTCTACAGTGTTAGTCTTGTTCTCATCCATTACAAAAGTCACCGGATAGGGCAAGGTTCCACTTTAAACATATACCTAGGTAATTAATCGCTTAAGAATAAGGGGGCTACTATTGTACAAAATGTATATTAAATTTTATGAACGCACTTCAATGGATTTTTTTATTTTTAATAACAAATATAAAATTATTTAGCTTTGGAAAAATACATATAAATATATCTTTGGTAATTTAGGAACTATGTTAGCTGTGTTAAAAAAATTCGCACACGCAAGTCTTTAAAAAAACAACCAATATAAAATAAAAAATACAAAAGAAAACAGATAATTGAGTAATTATATGAGTAATACACAAAATAAATTATGTATCCTTAGTTGTCTGTATATAAGACACATCGAGCTTTAGAAAGATATTAGCCATAAAAATCGGCCAGATTCAATATTGAGGAATATTCATAACCGTGTCGTGTCACGTGTAATGTGTTTTCGCAAACAACAATAGAACCGAGGAAAAGCTCTATAAGGCGGAAACTAGACTAGTGAAGCTAGCTGTGGGCTAGTTCAACTGCTTTATGAATGGCTTCTTTGGTTTGCCACAATTTCGATCTGATAGTCTCTTTCTATATATCACTATTTACGGCTGAGTAAATGAAGATATTTTTTAAAGTATGTATATAAATAAATATCTACACTTTATATTAATATACATATAAATGAAATGTATATAATAATCTTAAATAAATTATTGAGATTCAACAGCATGTCATCAGTAATACGACGTTACACCGTCTAGGCACGTAGCTACATGTCAAAAACATAACTAATACTGAATATAAAAAGTTGCATGCCAGCTATGGCATTGTACAATATTTTAAATCTAGGGCCTCTTGGTAACATTTGCCTCGAGCCCCGCGCTGGCTAAATCCGGCACTGCTGCTACTTACTTATAACTAATACATTTAGTTACTTCTCTAATTTCAAAATGAGTGCAGAGTTAGGAGGAAAACTAACATGATCAAAATATAATACTTGACCAACTAATGAGGCGTTTGTGCTAGCTATTACCGTCCCTCCGTAGAACATGGTTGATAAGTCAGTTGTAATTGAGCTGTTACCAAAATTCCCAACGAACACACACGTATTTCTACGAGGAAACCAACGTTCTATTACAATTAAGTTCTCCTCGGTTTCACGTATTTTCATATTTTTTGAAACTTTGCCATCTTTAAATGTCGCCCTTAAATATATCGTAGGTGTATTCAATCTCATGGTAACAATATTTTTTATGACATCCAAAAAATGATACTTTGGTTCCAAGTCTGATTTAGAATTCCATTCCGAAAAGCTTGATTGGTTTTCAGAAAATTCCTCACTTTTAGAAAATTTCATGACAACCATGTTATGTATATCTTTAAGTTCATGAAAGTCTCCTTCTATCGTATTTTTAGATATTCCACCTAAACCAATTTCATCCCCAAAGTATATACTAACAGTTCCAGGTAAAATTAGTACCAAAGCAGTCAAAGCTAATGTGTTATTCATATGCCTGTCAGATACTCTCTCATTTTCAATGTTACCAATATTCCAATGAACCCAAGGGTAGTAAGGCTTCTCCCAAAGTTTGCTGTCCAACACTTTATCAATATGATTTTTCAATTGATTGATACCTTTACGCAAATCTAAATGGATATCAATAAGATCAATTCTCGACAGTAAAACATCAAGAGATACACCTTTAGCATTCACATAAGCATCTTCACTTCCAATAAATATTTTACCAACACCTACAATATGTTTCCAAATCTGCAAAGTTCTGGCAAAATTTGGATCATCAACAAAATTCTCTAAATTCTTCAAATAAAATCCATCAACTTTCTGCTTTAAGGCCCAATATGCAATAGCAGCAGATGTTGGATCTAAAGAACTGTATAGATTATCATTTGAAAGAAGTATGGCATTTGTATAATTGGAAGTTGATGAAGAAACTGGTGTTGCCATAGATATAACAGGTATATCAAGGACTAATGACATATTTCGTTTATGTACCTCTGCTGTTAAGTCCTCAAAGTCATTCATAGCACCAATACTGCTGTCAATCTGCATTAAATTGGTTATATTACTGTTATGTTCCGGATTGTCTTTAGAAGGAAATATGTAATTGAGTCGAATTGCAGTAGCACCCAGATCTTGGATATAATCAAGTTTCTTAAGAAGTCCCTTTAAATCTCCAGTTCCATCATCATTTGAGTCTTTGAAGCTCGCTGGAGATACTTCATAAAACACCTTACCTTGGAACCATGGTAAATCAGGGTTGCACTCTTTGGGTATGGTGATGACCATAGTAATGATGGCTCCCAGACAAGCAATAAGACCGGAGAGTACAATCCAAAGTAATATTTTTCTAATCACTCCCCAGTTCCAATTTACAAAGCTTGGTAACTTTCTATTGTTAACATTGAGATTTCCATTCAGTTTACAATCTTCTGTCTGAAAAATAATATCTTACATCTTACTTAGTAAAGAAAAATAAGACCTAAAAGAATATCAATCTCAAATAATTTCTTGTTTTATCACATTCCAACATACTGTTAGGAGCCAGACAAACTTCGGGCTTTTTTCATGCTGACTGATAATTTTAGTTTTTTTTTAAGTGTTTAATTAATGTACTGAGTATGTAGTTATGCCTAGGATCACAGGTATTATTTAATTTAATAATTGTAAAGAAAAACTGACTTACCTCTCCCATTACTAAGTCACCATTCTTGCTAAGTGTCTGGTAATCCAGCATACTAATGTTATTGATGAGTTGAGCACTGACAGGGTCTTGAACAACAGAATTGGAATCTCCTGATGAACTAGAGTCTCCAGCAGAAGCATCTGTCAATCAAGATATTGATAGATTATTATTTTAGTCCAAACACCAGAAACTTTAGGTAAGCCCATTAATTCATTTAAACCACTTCATACTTATGGAATGTACTAATAATTTTGATGTGGCTATTTACCATAGGACCTACAGCTCTAGGAATTTATAGACTATGATTGCCGTGTGCCTAGTCTTGTACTATAGAAGAATGGGCCAATGAATATGTAATGATAGAGGTCAATTAAAATATTTTTTTATTGATTTAACACTAATAAATACTTAACTCATTCTTCATACCTGTCTGAATATTCACACTGGACTCATCATTCAAGGTTAAAAAAGGATGTTCATTCATTTCTTCAGAAAGTGGGTGTTTAAAATCCATAGGACTTGGACTTGGTGTAGTAGGCAGAAGTAAACATGTTGATGATTTCACACCCAGTAGATAATCCAAGGTCTCCACATCTGCACCTCCTAAATTACCACTGTTCTCGGCTGGATCGTTCATTTTGACTCTATAAATACCAAGCAATTTACTGAAAGATAAACGTAATTGCATACGATGTACATGATTTACTAAGTAAATACCTTTATCAGCAATTTACGAAAAAAGACAGGAAGCAATATCTTATGTGTTAGCTATTTATGTCGAAGCAAAATAAACACCTACCTAATTTTGATGAAAAAAAATGTGATTTTATTAAAATGATAGAAATCTACGATCAACAAAAACAGAACATGTTCCCTACATGTATCATTTCTGAACACTAGTTTACTATTCATAAAAGTACCAAAATAATCAAAAGCGAATAAAAAATACCTACTAGCCCGAGACTGGCAGCAGTACAGTGTTGAGTGGCAGGGGCAGCAGTGGCTAGCACAGAGTACATAAACACTACTCTACAATTAATGCCGCAGGTCACAGAGTACATAACCACTACCATAAACATAATAGCGGTACGTAGTAGTTATCAAAGACTACAATACGACTTACAGGTAGTTTAAAGATATGTACTCTGTGATAGCGGTTGTATTCTCTTCACTACGTTTACTGCAGCCGTAGTATATTATCTACGCTGAGCTGCAGCTTTGCTGCTGACTTGTCATGTGTGCGCTAGCTCAACTTCAATTACATTTTAAAATGCATTGAAGAGAATTGATTGCCATAGTTAGGAAAAAGAAGAATGTTATAATTAAATATAGTATTTAATTATTTAAATAAAACGTACCAGTTATCAGTCATTGTGACAACTACTTTATTACTCTTAAAACACCATAGACTAACCTAACCATAACTTCTCCCTTATTTACAAAGCATAAAAAAAAACAATATAAACATATAATAAAAACTATCAACGTAATTCTAAAACAACCTTCACATTCTTCCTTCCCTTCAATGAAGGGAAGGAAGAATGTTATTGGTAATGAAGGCCCTTCATTACCCACAACATAAAATAAAATTTACAAGATATTCCCAATCAAATCAAACATTCATAAAAATCTCTGTGGTAGTCGTATTTCACGCCCACTTCTAGTACGATAACTCTCTGTGGCATTTACACCATGTGAGTCAAAAGCTGAAGGAAATGCCGACGACGTCGTAGGTTGAGCTAAACCTGTTTCTGGCATACCGTCCGGCAAAGATTCAACTGGATCTAGCCACTCATATCTCCGAGACTGTGTGTCTCTGCCACGAGACCCGAACGAGTTATGGTCGCTACTTGCTTTATTCAAATGTATCCGATTTCGACGATATACCCCACCATTTTCTGTAGTTAACCAATACGAACGATCATCTCCGGCAGGATTGTTTATTCTAGCTTTAATCCACGTGTTTTTGTCTCTCACTCTTACACTGTCACCTGGCTGCAAAGGCTCAAGCTCTCTAGTTCCTCTATCATAATACGTTTTTGACTTAGCAATATAGCCTAAACGCTTATTCTTCAACTCAAATGGGCTAATTGCTTTTGGTTCAAGAGAATTACTTGTCATTGGTAATCTTGTATTAAGTCTTCTCCCCATAAGTAGTTGAGCCGGCGAATATTCCTCATTCGAAATAGGCGTATTCCGAAAGTTCAATAATGCTAACTGCCAGTCTGTCCCATCCTCTTGAGACTTTATAATCAATCTTTTTGCTGTCTGCACATTTCTCTCTGCCAAACCGTTAAATCTCGGATACAAAGGCGAGCTCGTCACATGTTCAAATTCCCACTGCTTTGCAAATTCTCGAAACTCCGAA
This sequence comes from Falcaria lacertinaria, assembly GCA_951449985.1. Classification (NCBI taxonomy): domain Eukaryota; kingdom Metazoa; phylum Arthropoda; class Insecta; order Lepidoptera; family Drepanidae; genus Falcaria; species Falcaria lacertinaria. The sequence continues at coordinate 6,777,456 of OX602115.1, read as the reverse complement.
GATGTGAATTGAGTACCATTATCCTAAACTAATTTCTTTGGTATACCAAATCTTGCAAAGATCATCTTCATGTGAGCTATCACTTCACTACTCGTTAAGTTTTTGATTGCTATTACTTCTATATACTTGGAGTAATAATCCACAATGAGTAAGAAGTATTTTTGATTTATTTCAAAAATATCAGTAGCTAACACTTCCCATGGTACATTCGGTACTTCATGTGGACATATTGGTTCACGGCGATTAGCCGCGCGATGCCTCTGACAAATATCACAGGCCTGCACTAATTGCTCTATATCATGTGCCATTCCCGGCCACCACAATAATTCTCGAGCGCGACGCTTACATTTTTCAACCCCCAGATGACCTTCGTGTATTCTCTTTAACATCTCTTTACGCAAAGTGATCGGTACAATAATTTGATGGTTACGGAAAAGTATTCCATCTATCACATGTATGTCGTAACGAAACGTCCAATACTGTTTCGCTAAATTATTAACTCGATTTTTATTATCAGGCCAACCCATCATATAATACTGACCAACTTGTAATAACGACTCATCTTTCTGTGTTTCATCTTGAATTTTTTGCATCTTGCTGTCTGTAACATTTATATTTTCAATGAGCGTATTCACATGCACCACAACGTCTTTTTCGACTTCATCATCCTTGCCTTGCTCTGTAGGAGCTCTTGATAAAGTATCCGCTATAAACATACATTTTCCTGGTATGTATGTTATTTTTAAATCATACCCATGCAGTTTCATTAATAAACGTTGCAATCTTGGTGGTGTAGCGTTCAGTGGTTTTTTAAATATGGATTCCAAAGGCTTGTGATCAGTCTCCACCACTATTTTCTTGTGACCATAAATATATTTATGAAGCCTTAAACATCCAAAAACAATCGCTAACAATTCTTTCTCAATTTGAGCCCAACGCGATTCAGCCGGTGTAAGTGTCCGTGCCGCATATGCAACTGGCTGACCACATTGCATCAAACACGCTCCTAAACCTTGCATACTAGCATCAACCGAAATCGTTACATCCTCCTTCGGTGAATAATACTTCAAGACTGGCGCATTGCTGATCCTTTGCTTTAAACAAGAAAAACTTCTATTATGAGCATCATTCCACACAAAATCCACGTCTTTTTTTTATTAAATCCCTTAAGGCTCCTGTTATGTTCGTGTAATTTGGTATAAATCTTGAGAGATAAATCGTGACCCCCAAAAAACGCTCAAGTTCTTTTTTATTTGAGGGTACCGGAATATTTGTAATTGCATCAATTCTTTTCTTGTCCGGTTGCATACCTTTTGCATTAAAATAATGTCCCAAATAATTTATCTCGCTTACCCCAAATAAGCACTTATTTTTGTTGAATTTGACTCCACTGTCTTGAGCTCTTTTAAGTACTACCTTTAGCCTTGTGTCATGTTCTTCCTTATTTTTCCCAAACACCAAAATATCGTCAATGTATACTACAACTCCATCCATCTTAAATAATTTATACATTTCATTATGAAAAATCTCAGGTGCACAATTAATACCAAAAGGCAGTCTCAAAAATCTATATCTTCCAAATGGGGTTGCGAAGGTACACAACTTCGAACTCCTTTCATTTAATTTTAACATCCAAAATCCTTTACTAGCGTCCAGCTTTGAGAAAATATTCGCACCATTTAATTCACTTGCTATTTCATCTAGCGTGGGAAGCTGAAAATAACTCCTACGAACAGCTTTATTCAAATGAAAAGGATCTAAACAAACTCTCAATGATTTATCGGGTTTTTCCACAACAACCAAAGCTGATACCCAATCTGTTGGTCCGTCCTCCCTTTTAATAACACCCAACTTCTCCATACTCTCTAGTTCTTCTTTCAAACGCGGTCGTAACCCTAGCGGAATTTTCCTAGACGAGCTAACCACCGGTGGTATATTTTCGTCTATGAAGATGTTTATGGTATTAGGCAAACAGCCTAAGCCCTCAAATATAGTTTTGTCAAATTTTAATTCAGAAATTTCACATAGACGCGCCAATAATTGCAATTTAGTACAAGCTTTCCTCCCAAGTATATTATTACAATTTAAATTTAATACAAACATTTTTTCAACATATTCTAATGACCCATATTTTAAAGTAGCTTCAAAGAACCCTACAACGGGAAGTTTATTTTTACTTACTTCTTTAAGCACTTTTTGTGTTTTTCTCAGCATATTTATTTGAAACCCGGCTCCCTTATAGCTTTCTAACGATATAATGGATGCATCTGCCCCACTGTCAAGCTTGAACCTCATACTTACATTATTTACCAAAATTAATTGAAACCATGGTTGTTCATCATTATCAATCAACTCAATAGCTAGATCATATACTAGAAGTTCTTTATCATCCTCATCATTGTTGGCCTGCTCAACATTGCACTCATCCACAACTTCTCGAACAAACTTAGCTTTACAATATTTGGCTTGGCAAAATGCCCAATACTTTCACACCTAGTGGAAGTTGACAGTAGTGACTCACATGTACTGTCTACACCTGCGTCATTTGTCTAAGTGACTCTGACAGTGACAGAATACATCCATTCACAATTCACACGTACGTAAAAAAAAGAGGGGGGGAACAAAAAGGTCATCGGCGAAATTGTGGCAGCCCGTAGAAGCCAGGCAAGTAAAGAAGTTAAAAAACATAAAAAAAGAAGTATTGGTTGTTCTTCTTCTTCTTCTTCCTAAGTATGGCAATCAATCCCTCATCAGGGACTATTTTTGCCAGTGTCGAGTGTTAGAGAATTTTCATGTTGCAAAATTTCTCGTGTTTGCCGCATTAAAATGCCTAGTGTCATGCATTCTAACGCCCAATGGAGTTTCTGGAGACAACCCACGGCAGTAGCAGATCGTAACACGCCTTTAGATTAGAGGTAACCCTATTGACCAAAATGATAAATCACTTAACCCAAAAGTCGTATTATGGCATTATTTCCAATGCTCCTATAAATCAGTCACTAAATGAAACTTTACTGCACATATCGACACCAAAAATACACATTAAAGATCACTATAACACAATTTACAACACACTGGAAAAAATCTCAACCGCTCCGCCTGATTCCCGCCAAAAACTCCCGAAGTATTGGTTATACGTAGTGGGTACTCTGTGATACGTACTCTGTGGTGTGTTCAGTGTGTTTATTTAGCGATATAGATAGCAGTTACCTATTTTATTTTAATTAAGTAATAAACATTACATTAGTTACATTTTGTTAGAATTTATAATTTTATTTGTTGTTTGTATTGTATTGTTGAAAGTTTAAACATAAATAAGAAAGTATTTATTTAAAACGAACGAATTTAGTTTGTAAGAGAAAAATGATTTCCGCAAATAAGATACTTCATAAAAATATTCCACTAAAGAAGCTAGTGCATCTAAGGAGGTTCGCTAGTAAGCTAAGTATTGAAGATGTAAATTATCAATACATTCAGCAGAGCAAGGTACCTACAATGCATTTTCAGAAGTCACTGCCACGTTTGCCTATCCCTGATTTAACGAAGAGTGGAGAGCGCTACATAAAAGCTTTAAGGCCTCTTTTGAGTGATGGGCAACTAGAGCAAGCTCAGTCACGAACTAACAATTTCATTGATAATGAAGGCAAGGAGTTGCAAAACTTATTAGTATCTAAGGACAAAGCCAATAAACACACCAGCTACATATCAGAGTATTGGTTTGATTTGTACCTCCGAGACCGTGCTCCGCTTCCTATCAATTACAACCCTCTGATAGTGTTCCAAAATGACATAAGACCAGACTACAATAACCAACTGATAAGGTCGACGAACCTGCTTACAAGTGCTGTAAGATTTATGTTATCATTGCGGGAACACATATTAGAACCTGAAGTGTTTCATTTGAATCCAAAGAAAAGTAATACACAATTATTTAGAACTGTGACAGGTCTCTTGCCTGAAGCTGCATCCTGGTGAGTTACATTGTGGTGGCTGGGTTATGGGTGTGGGTCATGCTACTGTTACTTGAAAATATTTACACATATTTACAAGTAAATCATGTGACATCATGCATAATTTGTGACCAGTAACTAACTAAGAGAATACACCTGCTTGGTAACTTATTAAAACTGGATTGGTAACATGTGGCTTCAGTACATAATCATTCCATCAATACATATCCTGTGTAAATTAATTAAAGGTTTACTTATGACTTAATACAGGTATGGTGCATATTTGTTCAAGGCATTCCCTCTGGATATGAGTCAGTTTGGGGGATTGTTCAATGCAAGTCGCATCCCACTTGTGGGCAAAGACAAAATACATAGAGATACAAAAAGCAACCATGTGTTGGTGCAGAAAAATGGACACTTCTATATTTTCAATGTTCTTGATGCCAATGGTAATATAACAATCATACTAATCTCACAAGCACATAAGCATAATGTAGGATGTCTGTGCTTACATGAAAATGCATGTAACATTAAAGCATTTGTCTTTTTATATGGGTGACACTCTGAAACTATTAAACTGATAAAAAAATCACTAAAAAAAAATACATTTTCCCTGGGTAACATAGGATATCTATCTCGTCAAGCAATAGCAGGTCCAGGACTACATAATTATGCCGCTGTGCTAGGGGACATCCTATTACTATGCTATATTGACTTATTGTTTAAATTGATTAATAAACATATAATAATTGTTTTAGGTAATCTACTGTCTCCTACAGAGTTACTTGGTAATTTGAATCAAATCATTAATGACAACACTCCAAAATCGGAGCACCCACTAGGTGTTTTAACATGTCAAAATCGCGACACATGGGCCAAACAACGAGCTCATCTAGAGCAGCTCGGCAACAAGGATGTATTCAACAAGATAGACTCTGCCATATTCAACTTGGTCCTTGATGATGAAACATTAGGTGATGATAAACATAAGCTTCTCAAACATTACCTGCATGGAGATGGGTTAAATAGGTCAGTTATTTGCACAGATCATATCATTCTTTATGTATTTCTTATTTTGTTGGGCATTGAAATTAGATGACAACATAATTGTGGCTATAATATGTCAAAGTTTTATTTATACATTTTCAATACATGTACATTGCAAGTCTTCTATTGAAAATTGCGATATTTATGTAAAACTTACAGATTTTAAATATATATTAAAATACAATAAGGTAAAATATAATTAAAACAATTTGATTATATACTTATATATCTTTATTACAATAAGATAGAGAAAATAAAGTGGCAGTATGACATAACTCTCCTTTGCACCTATAACTTTTCCTGTTAACAGATGGTTTGATAAATCATTCAGTTTAATTGTGACCAATGATGGGGTGTCAGGAGTTAACTTCGAGCACTCTTGGGGTGATGGTGTGGCAGTATTGAGGTTCTTCCAGGACATCTATGCAGAAACTACCACAAAACCTTTCATCAACCCAGACTCAAAACCATCTAATGCAAAATTAACTGTTCAAAAGTTGGGTAAGCATTAATTTGTCGTCTTGGCCATTTTATTAAATAAATTGTTGCTCAATTGCATTTATGATGTTACTAAAAAATCCCCCTGGTATCTGTAGAAAAATAGTACAATTATAAATCCCTAGTCTACCCTGAAAAGTGCTTTTCAAGTTGTTATTAATTTTAAATATCCCCCTCTTAATGTTGATGTCACTAACTTCAAAGATGTCTGGTTCCCATTCAACTCCTAAACACCTTTTTACATGTGTGTACCTGTTATTATTTATAGAATTCAATCTGGATGATAAATCGAAACAGTTTATTGATAATGCTAAGATGGAATATAAAGAGTGGTGTGACTCACTAAGCATCGATTACATCTTGTATGAAGACCTAAATAAAGGTGCTTGCAAGAAATATAAAGTCAGCCCAGATTGCATTATGCAGCTTGGGTTTCAGGTATGTAAAGTGTTGGATCAAATTGAGTCGTGGAAATGTATGTAGGGGACTAAGTTTATCAGTGGACATCCTTCGGCTGATATGAGGATGTTGTGTGGTGACACAATACCTAAACATGAATACCTACAGCAGGAAGTGTCAGACTGTAGGTATCGCTTCTACACTACATGGAATACTAGCAGTAAAAAACCGAAATTGTTCTCACCTACTGTGATAAGGATTTTTTTTCTCAAACGCAACGTCTCGTCATTACACACCAACCAACCGCTATTCTCCCACCCTTACCAAAGCCGCAGCAAAGTAAAACTACTCTAATGGGTAATATTATGTACCTATAAGCTTTAATGTGCGATTTCGTTCGCGACATACAAAAAAAACAAATATTACTTTCAGGCGGCACATTACCTTCTCCGAGGTAACTTTGTCGGCACGTATGAGTCTTGCAGTACTTCAGCCTTCAAACACGGCAGGACTGAAACGATGCGGCCGTGTACTGAACTAACAAAGGTACACTTGATTGATCATTAATTTGCTTGGAAATATATACATACATTAATTGGCGGTGTGAAGTGGTGTACAATATCTTCTATATTTATATAGTTATAAATGAGGAATACCACTACCACTCCCTCAGTCACCATGAAAACTCGGAGAATCCACTTAGTTTTTTTTTATATAAATAACTAGCGACCCGCATCGGCTCAGTAAGAATTATTACATAAAACCTTCTTCTTCATCACTATCTATTGCTGAAAACTACATTAAAATCTGTTGAGTAATTTAAAAGATCTAAGCGAACAGACAGCGGAAGCTACTTAATTTCATACTATGTAAAGAATCTAGCAATTTGATACATTAAAATGCGGGGCTCGAATAATATTAATATATTTGAATTATAATTCTTTATTTTACAGTCATTTTGCGAGAACCTGAACAAACTTGGCAAGGTAGAATTGCGTGAAATAATGGCAAAGTGTTCCACATACCATTCGCAGTTGGTAAAGGAAGCTGCAATGGGTCAGGGGTTCGATCGCCACCTGTTTGCCCTCATGAAGATCGCAGAGGAGAATAACATGCCCAGGCCGGAGTTATTCGACTCTTACGAGTACAAGTTCCTGAACAAATCCATATTGAGCACGAGTACACTATCCTCGCCGAGTGTCATGGCGGGCGGGTTCGGACCTGTTCTCAAAGAAGGCTTTGGTATTGGGTGTGTAGCTTTTATTTTTACTACAAAGCTGGCAAATAAGTATACTGCTAGTATAGCTAGTATAATATATAGCCTATGCTACTCAGTGATAATTTAGCTTTCTAACGGTGAAAGAATTTTGTAATCGGTCCAGTAGTTTCGGAGCTTATTCAATACAAACCCACAAAAATACAAGTCTTTCCTCTTTAGAATATTGTGTAGATTCTATTAGTAGAGACAATTCTGACACAACATGTACCAATTTCAATATTCTATCGCGAATCCAAGTAACAGTCTACCTAAATCATAATGATACTATTGGTGGACAATTTCAGTAGCAGACTCGAGGCCAGACTCGAAAGAAGCCAAAGGGATCGCGTTTTAGCAGATTCTATACTAATAATATAAAGAGAGAAGATTTGTATTGTTGTTTGTAATGAATAAATCCAAAATCTATTAGACCTAATTGAAAAAATGTTTTACTTTCTTTTGGGTAGGCAGATAATAATATAGAGCGCCATTTCACTCTTGACTGGCAATGCCTTTGAAGCCTTTGTTGCGCTTTGCTCCATAAGCGCGTTATTCAGCGGATGCGGCTTCTATTCCCGCGCTGAAATATATGTATATATTTCTGTTAAGAGTACTTTCATCGTTATTGTCATGGTTACTATTTTTGCAGTTATTCAGCATTTCCGGATAAGTTGGGCGCTGCGGTGACAAGTTACAAGGCACACAACGACAGCTCACAATTCATACAAGCACTTCATAAGTCCTTCACAGATATCACAAAAATATTGTCTGGTTGAAGTTGTAACTTATGGACATAATAATGTATGCACTATTTTTATAACATTTACTGACCTCAATTAATTACGCTCATTCTTTACGTGTGAAGCTATTTATTGCAATCATAGTCTACATAAAGAAAATATTTTTAGATATAAGCATATGTTAAATTTTATACATACATATTAATATTTTTATACTTAATGTAATAAATTTTTATTCCAGTTTATACGATCATTTTATTTGGTTTTTGGATTTCCTATTGAAATTACGAAAATGAATACTGCTGTACTGCTAGCCTAGCACAGCGAGTGTGCTTTCTTATAAAGTTGGCAACGCGCTCATGGTATGTATATCAATAGTATTGCAAGCATCTATAGGCTACGGTGACCGCTTACCAACTCCGTAAGATCGCTTGCCAGCCCACTGATATTTGACGGAACCCTCTATGTGGCACATTACTGGTTTTTAACAATCCCTCATTCATAACCATAAGTTGTACGTAGTATACTGTAGTATATTATGTACTCTGAGCCATTAGCCACTCGCACCTTACAATTATGAGTTATTTTATTTCCGAAAAATAGTAGTAGCTACCTGTAAGTGCTATAATATCCATCAAAACAAATTTATAGTAACGAAAATGTTTAGTATAAGAAAGGATGTAAAATAAGATACGATACATTACTATAAGTGCCTATAAATAAAACGGCGACATTTTCAGCGACGACTGTTATCGATTTTCCCATGTCCATCTAGTAAAAGGGCGAATATTCATAGTCCACGTAGCATATAATTTCCTATATTCTCTAGGATATGACTTTCTATTGGCTCACATATAGGTATAGGTGGTGTGGTACAGTACATGGCAGTTCAGATTTCAACCGTATGGTTGATATTCTCGTACCTTAGTTAACGATATATATACATTTGTATAATTATTATAATGTAATTCAACTGTCTTGGCATACAAATTAATTTTAATTATGTATGTATACATGACATACACTGATAATAAAAAATTACCAACCTATTGAGTTCATGTATTTTGTGCTAATATATAATTATGAGCTATCATTAGATTCGTCTTAATTTGTGGGAGTTGGAATAATGTATTATTCTTTGTCACTTCTATAGTATATTATCTTCTCTGAGCTTCTATGTATCTCAGAGTAGATAATATACTGTATGTATTATCTCGTTCGTGTACGGTCTTACCAAGGCCTTACCTGTCTTACCTACACCTCAGAGTAGATAATATACTACGTACAACCTACACTACGGATGTGAGTTTGTACTACATACGTAAATATACATTTTTTTTCTATAGTGGCATTCATATCTCTTGGCAGTGAGACGTATATTTGGCCAATTACGACGTTATATTTAACACGCAGGGTAAATGTTCGGTGTTTAATTTTGAAATTCGTCAATTTGGAATTTAGTGCAGGACACCTTCGGACTTTAAAATTTTAAATCATGTCTATATTTCATTAAATAAACTATAAAAGATGAATGCGAATAAGTGAGATGGATACACTATGGATGTGAGTTTGTACTACATACATAAATATACCTACGAAGTATCAAAATCAACAGCAACGTTCCAATCTACGTCACAACGCTCGCGCATATACATGTACTATCTATCTATACGAACTATGTTGTAGACATATAGTATATTTATTTATTTACCTTGGTTGGCTGTACATTTTATGCGTACGAAACGTCTTGCATAGGTTGCGTAGAGGAAGTAAATTGTGAGTTTCACACGATGGCATATAATCTGCTCGTCTTATGAAAAAATATCTTTGTGTGTACGTACAATCCGAAAACATCAAAAGGAATGGCGCTTAGGTCTTTGTGACATAAGAAAAGGAACAGTGATGCTGATTTGTGTGTGAGTGAGTGAACTGAAATGAAATGAAATGTCAAAGTTCACAGTAGTGGAACAGGGGATAGGTGTTGTGCTGCAAAAGAAATAAATAAAATAATGAATTAAAAATCAATGACCTGAGTGATGTGATGTGATATTTGTTAATTCTGATTCTAAATAAATATATTCTGATAAAGCTGTTACAAGGAATATGCTGGAACTTGAAAGGTACATTTATTTGTAGTTTCTTTTGCTACAGGGGGTGTCTAAAATCTGCTTTAAATATGTTTCGCTGTGAAAATCATGAGAAAGAATTACCTATATCAATATGTGCTTTAAATATAATTAATTAATTTGCGCAACACATTAATTAATTAGGTTTTGTTTAGATTATGGCTGGGCGGTTCTGAATGCCATTTGCGTTTTGTTGCCACGAAGAAATCGAATAATCTATACGTTAGATACCTACCTATTCTTTGCCTAAAATTTATTATTAGATGGTGTCGTATTTTATTACCGTTTGTATCCCCTTCAAGCTTAAACTTGGTATTCTTGAAGAAAGTGGCAAAACATTATTTTATTGTATTACAGATCTTTGGATGTAACAGCGATTTAAAGAATATTAATGAGAAAAAGCAGATGCTATCAGTTCAAAGTATATATTGGATACTTTGCGTAGTTTCGAAGATAAAATTTGGGTAACTGGGGTAGTATCTCCTTACAGAATACTACAGCCAAATAACACATATTAATAATACATACTCTGAAGTAGTTATTTTTGCGTTAATTAGAGAAAAACAAGTCAGGGGGTTAAGGTTTCTAGTGCTCCTCAATTATAAACTGACCTGGGATCAACCAGCTCCATCTGTTTGCTGCAGTAACAGCAAATTCTTTAATTACATATAACATGACAATGACTGATGGATATATCAAATGGGTGTTACACTTGTGTGCCAGCTAGTCAGTATAAAACAGAAAATATAAATATAAGACAATATTTATAGGACTTTGTGTTAATTGTTAAATAATTAGATTTATCTACTTTGCACATATTGTAAATCAATATGTGCAAAGTAGTACCTATATTAACTTAAAGAAGAAAATTTAGGTAATTTGGTAATTGATAATAATTTAATATCTGAATTAGAGGTAAAAACATTTGAGATGGTGTTTTAAAACATACAAAGCAAATGTTTTCAATATTATCATTTTAAAAAGTATATGATTATTAGTTATTTTTTGTTGCTTTAACGATCATAAAATGTATTGCTCATATAAACTAATATGTATTGTGTTCTAATATATAGATGGTTTATTACAAATAAATACAGGTAAAATATATAAAATGCCCAAAATTGAGTCAACACAAGGTCGGCAATAAAACCATAAATGTTCAGACAATTTCAGGAGGAATTACACTCTACTGATAACACAGTAACTCCTTAAGTTCTAGCTTCTAAGAAATAAAATTTTCACATAGATTTAAGATGGAACACAAACACAACACTACTTTCAATTAGTGTTATTTGGCTGCATAATTTTCTTGACATGCAGCTTCAATGTTGATATGGAGAGAAAATCAGTATGGTAGTGAATTACATATAACTCTATATATATATCACAGACACCTAATTATTTATATATTGCTGTATCATACTAATTTTGATTTTACTTGATTTATAATGCCAAATAAATTATCAAATATGTAATTGTTACAGGAATATGTTGATAATTGAAGCATAAACACTTAAAAAACCAATATGCTGATAAAGGAGTACAGGATACCTCTGCCACTTACAGTGGAAGAGTATAGGATTGCTCAGCTGTACATGATAGCAAAGAAGAGTAGAGAAGAGAGCTCTGGAGAGGGAAGCGGTGTAGAGATCTTGGTTAATGAACCCTATGAAGATGGTCCTGGAGGGCAAGGTCAGTATACTCAAAAAATCTATCATGTTGGCAGCCATTTGCCTGGATGGTTTAAAAGCCTGCTTCCAAAATCCGCCTTAACAGTCTCTGAGGAAGCCTGGAATGCTTATCCTTACACAAAAACAAGGTACACTTGTCCATTTGTAGAAAAGTTTTCCCTAGAAATAGAAACTTATTATTATGCTGATAATGGCCACCAAGAAAATGTCTTCAATTTAACTGGAAGTGATTTAAAGAATAGAATAGTTGATGTTATTGATGTTGTAAAAGATCAACTGTATGGTGCAGATTATATTAAAGAGGAGGATCCGAAACTCTTTGAGTCTCAAAAGTGTAACAGAGGCCCTCTTTCTGACAACTGGTTAGACGAATATTGGAAGGAAGTTCAAGGTAAATCTCAACCACTGCCAAACGGTAAATCACTCATGTGTGCCTATAAACTCTGCAAGGTAGAGTTTAGATACTGGGGTATGCAAACAAAACTCGAAAAGTTTATTCATGATGTTGCATTAAGGAAAACAATGTTACGTGCTCACCGACAAGCTTGGGCTTGGCAAGACGAATGGCATGGACTTACCATGGAGGACATCAGAGAAATTGAAAAACAAACCCAATTAGCATTGCAAAAGAAGATGGCTGGTGATACAAGTGATGAACAAGATATATCAGAAGAAAATTCTAAGTCCCTAGCAGCTACCATGAGTAGCCTTGAAAAGAACGAAGAGATACCAACTCCATTAGTCACCAAGAAGAACAATGCAGAGAAGAGAGTACAGAAACATTTGTCTCCTGAAGGTACTCCACCATCTGAACATAAAAGTTCCTTAAAATCTAATCTCAGATCATCTTCCTCTGGATCTATCAAGAGTTTACAAGCCCAAGCGGCTAATTGGAGAATGGAAACTCTGGTTCGGGAATCTGAAACGGAAACTGGATCTGAAGACGAATTCTATGATTGTGAATCTTCTTTTAATAAGTGGTCATCAATGTGTTCTCTAGATGAAGCCGACATTGATATATCTCCAACACAATGTGATCACGCTCAAGCGGATAGTATTTTCAATCCATCTTTCTTAAAGAGGGTAACTTCAGAAAGAGGTTCTCGAAGAATGGTTACATTACAAAGTCATCATAGTATAGATGGTTGCCCAGATACACCTGGTCACGGCTCTTGTCCTACTACTGCGCTCATATTAGTATTTCACGCTGGCAGTGTTTTAGATGCTAATGTTGATATGACGGCTAAGAAATCTGATGTAACAACATTTAAAGGGGCATTCGAATCAGTAATGCGTCAACATTATCCAACGCTCGTTGGACACATAACAATTAAATTAGTTTCATGTCCATCAGTATGTACAGAACCTCTTGGTGTTTTATCCACACTGAGTCCTTACAGTTTTGATTGCTCGCCGTCAACAGTAGAAACACCTTCTCTTACTAATGATCTTATACCTATTGGCGCTATACCATTAATCGCAACATCATCCCCTGAATATGCTGAATCTGTTACTAAAACAATAAACTCTGCTAATGCTGTTTATACCGAATTCATAAAATCTGAAGATGGAAAAGGTTTTAATGGACAAGTTTCCATTGTGGGTGATAGCATGGGCTCGGTACTAGCCTACGATGCCCTAAATCGAACATTGCAGTATCAATCTCGACATGATAGTGAAAACAGTATTCTAGATACTGAAATAACTATTCCAAATGACCCAACAGAACAAAATTACCTAAACAAATCCCATTTACAAGCTCCTACCCCAAGACGACGTTCTTCATCCACGAGTGATAACCATGTGAAATTTGAATTTGAAGTCAACGATTTTTTTACATTTGGCAGTCCGCTTTCGCTGATTTTAGCATCAAGAAGAATATCAGATGATAAATCACGGGAAATTGTTAAACCTCCAGTTCAACAAGTATTTAATTTATTCCATCCTACTGATCCAGTTGCGTCTAGGCTGGAGCCTTTGTTATCTGCACGATTCACAAATTTGCCGCCAATTAATGTTGCTAGATACACTAAGTATCCTCTCGGCAATGGGCAACCATACCACTTGATGGAATTGATACAAAGTCATCCTCAATTATTTGGAGATCATTTACAAATGCCTCCCACACCCGTTTTAAGACGTCTTTCCGAAGTCTCAGTACAAAGTACTATAAGTGGCTTGGTTGATAACATTCCTTTGATAACAATGAATGCATTGCAACAGAAATGGTGGGGATCTAAGCGCTTGGACTATGCTTTATATTGTCCTGAAGGATTGACGAATTTTCCAACAAATGCTTTACCACATTTATTCCATGCAAGTTACTGGGAGAGCTCAGATGTGATAGCCTTCATATTGCGTCAAATCGGCCATTTTGATTTGGCTTTGTATGGCCATTCTGAAGATAAAGAATGTCCGTTGTTCAAACCTGGACAAGAAAGAGAAAAGTGGATGAGAAAGAGAACTTCAGTAAAACTGAAGAATGTCGCTGCAAATCACAGAGCTAATGACGTTATTGTAAAAGAGGGTTGCCCACAAATGTTTACTGCTAGATTTATGTATGGCCCTCTTGACATGATAACATTGACTGGAGAAAAAGTTGACATTTATATGATAAAGGACCCTCCTGCAGGCGAATGGACTCTACTATCAACTGTAGTAACTGATAAAACAGGGAGAATTTCTTATACATTGCCTGAAAAACATAGTGTCGGTTGTGGAATATATCCCGTAAAAGTCGTTGTTAGAGGAGATCACACGAGCTGCAACTTCCACCTTTCTGTGGTACCTCCACAAACAGAATGTATTGTATTTAGCATCGATGGTTCCTTTACTGCTAGCGTATCCGTCACGGGTCGAGATCCTAAAGTGAGGGCCGGCGCAGTTGATGTTGTACGTTTCTGGCAAGATCTAGGTTATTTGATCTTATACATAACCGGTCGACCTGATATGCAACAAAGGAAAGTAATATCTTGGTTGGCGGAGCATAACTTCCCACATGGTTTAGTGTTCTTTTCTGACGGTTTTTCTACTGATCCGCTAGGTCACAAAGCTGCTCATCTGAACAGCCTTATCCACGAGCATGGAATAATTTTACATGCAGCTTATGGTTCAGGAAAAGATATAAGCGTTTACCATAACTGTGGATTATCTCCGAAGCAAATATACGCTATTGGTCGTATTAGTAAAAAGTACTGTAACGTGGCAACAACGTTAAACGACGGCTATGCTTCTCATCTGGCTGATTTAAAGCAGCCCGGAGCAGTTCGAGCCGCGAGAGGAAATGCACGACTGCTTGTGCCGCGTCGCTTACTGGCACCTGTCGGCAGCATCCCTTCGACACGCGGTCGCCGCTAATTGTTCATGAACTTCAATTTAATCTTATTCTGTCATTTTAATGAGATATGTACATTTGTTGTTCTGTATAGCCATATAATTATAAACGTTCTGGAACTTATACAGCTGTTCTGTTTGCAGTAATTTATGGTTGTTTGTGATTGATCAGGTTCTACTGTATCTAAGGTCATTAAAATTCCTTTATGATTCTAGTAATGATGATAAACTTCGACAAATACGACAAGCATTTATCGCCACTGCATACACATACATTAATTGCTTTAAATGACTGTTTAGAAATTCAATCTTTTGTAACTTGTTACTTCGACTGTAATTAAAATTAAGTAATTATATAGATATATTTATTGTTATAAAAGTTGGGGGATAATAATCTCTATAATATTAGGAAAAATTACGTCTAGTCTCTTCAGTCATTTTAAATTTGCCAGTGTACAAAGCGATATTTTAGCTAAAACAATGCTTAGAACAATAATACCTTTTATTTTAAATTTATTCTCATTGTATTACTGAACGATTTGTTTGAATTCTTATAGTCGTACTATAGACCGATTTAAGGGATTATGCAGGTCGCCGATCTCTTTTAAAATTAGATAATACATACCTAAAATTATAGCTATCGCATCATAAAACTAGCGCAATTGTTCAAGTCACCATTATGTATGATGTGCCATATTAACCTGCGTTACCTTTCATAAATGTATCTATATAGATTTAATTAATTATACTACGTGATATTATATTTAATAGATTATTTACTTGTTTATAATATTTATCACTGACTTATACAAGCTGAATAAAATTTTGATACTTTTACCTGTGACGAGTCATCAGTATAGTATCTGGTTTCATATTTCTCATGTATTTGTATGTATATGTCTATATTTATATAAATAGGTACATATACAACAAGGTTAATATATTATTTATCATTGTTGGTTTTATATTTTACGTAAAAAAAAACATTAGCTATGTCAATCCAATAATTGTAACAGATGACATGTTTTCAAAATAACTGTTATTACAAGAAGCCTTTGGACAATATACCTAATGTTCAATTTCATAATTGACTAGCGGCCCGCCCCGGCTTCGCACGGGTAGCTCTTATTGGTCGCAGCGTGATGTTATAAGGCCTAAAGCCTTCCTCGATAAATGGACTATCCAACACAAATATATTTTTTCAATTCGAACCAGTTGTTCCTGAGATTAGCGCGTTCAAACATACAAACTTTTCAGCTTTATAATATTAGTATAGATGACAAAATTTATAAAATATTAGTGCTATTATTCTTATCCAGATTTTTTTTTCTGTATTAGTTTGGGTTCATAATGAACAAAAATAAGTAAGGTATATTAATAAAATTAAATTATAGTTATATATTATGTGTATTAACATTCCTGTTCCAGAGATATAATTATTATTGTTATTTAAAATTTAAATAATACATAATTATTACGTATATTAAACGTTTAGTCTAGTAGCCTGAATAGGCCTTTATTTCTCATAGATTGCTTATTGGTAGGAATTTTGATATAATTTCTTGCGATTTTTGATAATTATATCTTTGATATACATTTATGTCTTCGGTAACATATTAATTGATGATTAAAAATGTATATAGAAAATGTTGATGTTGTCGTGATGTGATGTGACCAACGACGTAATCAACTTACCGCGTCGGAGTTGTAGGACATCCTATAAAGCGTATCTATTTCAATCCCTGTGCGTACAACTAAGCAACAACGTTTTTATAGGATTTGACCACAATAAGTTCTTATGAGAAATAAAGAATCTTTATCCTCATAAATGTACGTAATTTAAATATTTGCTTAGTTTATGAGATCGTTTTTAACCGTTGGATATAAAATTTTGCGAGATATTTTCAGTACTTCATTTCATATGCTTATGTATTTAAATCAATTGTAAGTTTACTTAATAAGTATTTATAGACCAATATTATCACAAAATATTAGGTCCTTACATATGAAATTGGCGTTTTGTATGGGAGGAACAAAAAGTCGAATATTTTTTAATATAATATATTTAATTAATCAAAGTATGAACCATTATTTTCTATGCACTTTTGCCATCTCATAGGTAGTTCATTGATCCCTTTACTAAAAAAACCAGTCGGACGGGAATCAATAAAATCTTTGAAGGCGATTTGGACTGCCCCATCGGATTTGAATTTTTTCCCTTGCAAGAAGTTATCCAAATTTCGAAAAAAATGGTAATCTGTTGGAGCAAGGTCCGGGGAGTACGGAGGATGTCTTAGACTTTCCAATTGAAGCTCTTCTAATTTAGTAGCCGTCTGTAGCGCAGTGTCTAGCGTTGTCGTGAAGCAGCAATGGCGTGGAGCGATTGACCAGCCTAGGTTGTTTAGCCGCTAGCTTTTCCATCATGGTTTGCAATTCCTGACAATAGACATCAGCCGTAATAGTCTGGCCAGATTTGAAAAAACTGTAATGAACAATACCGGCACTAGTCCACCAAACGCTTACAAGTAACTTTTTTGGGGTTAATTTTCGCTTGGGGCAGGATTTGGCTGGCTGGCCAGGATCTAACCATTGCGCTGAGCGCTTCCGATTATCGTAAAGAACCCATTTTTCATCACAGGTAATGATTCGGTTTAAAATACCTTCATTATTGTGCCGGTTTAGTAATGTAACGCAGCAGTCGACGCGCGTTTGCCGGTTTGTTTCAGTCAATTCGTGAGGTACCCACCTTTCAAGCTTTTTAATCTTCCCAATTTGCTTCAAGTGAATTAAAACAGTTTTATCACTAACATTGCAGCCTGCAGCTAACTCGGACGTGGTTTGCGATGGATCCGCTTCCACAATAGCCTTCAACTCTTCATTATCAACTTGAGTCTCAGGCCGTCCACGGGGCTTGTTCTGCAGGTCGAAATTTCCAGAACGAAAACGTTGGAACCAAAAACGAACTGTGTTTTCTTTTGCAACACGACCGCCATACACATCATTCACCCTTCGAGTTGTTTCCGCAGCACTAGTGCCACGGCGGAACTCGTACTCGTAAATAATGCGATATTTAAGGTTTTCCATTTTGTAAAATGAGTGACGCAAACAGAAAAAAACAGAAGAAAAAAAACAAATGAATGACGATCATCGAAGCACAAATACATGAGTCTATAGCTGTACAAATTTGAATTTGGAATTCCTTACCAAAGAGGAGAAATTCGTGATTAAAGTGGCCAGTACGAAAAACGCCAATTTCATATGTAAGGACCTAATATTACAGTAGGTACCTGCGGAATTTGTTGCACGGGGGACACCTACATCATCAATTTTATTAAGGTAGTTGGTTGTTTACTTTACTCATTAGTGAACATGAATATAATTAGCATAGTAGTGTCACAGAATACCTAATACTCCTAATAGTACCCAGTAGTGTCTGGATTAGGTATTGTGGTGTGCCTGATATTCACTTATCCATATCTGATTATTTATAGAAAGGCACCCTTTTGATCGAAAATAATTTGCAATTTATGTTAGTAGATGTAGATTAAATGTACTCATGCCTAGTGTATGTTATTATAAAATGCGGTGTTTTATGTTAATGTTTAGTGAAATAAATTGTAACTGATTTATATATTTAACAAAAACTATCCATACCTTTAAGATGGACTACGGGTTATCATCTCTCAGAACATCTTCGGACTTTCTCTTTCCGAGCGGAGCCAAATCGGCTCGATGAATTTGACATGTGAGTTGTTAATTCATCTTGATTTGTAGAAGTGGAATACAGTATTTTTAGGCAGTCAGGCTTTTCAATTAAATATGTAGATCGAGTAAGTGGTAATAAGTTTCTTGCTTTGCAATGTCAAGTGTTCCCAAATTGGCAAGTAACCAAAGTTAAATATGCTTGCCGTTACAGTACCTGTTGTTAATTTCAAATGTCAAGCATTCTTAACGTAGTCGAGAATTTCCCAAACTTTTAAAACCGTCGTCCTCACAGACAATTTCTTCAAAATAAACAGATATGTAATATGTTAAGTATTATATTGAAAGTCCTCTAAACGCTGTTTTGTGGCTTCACACGAGGTCGATTTTTCTTTTCTTGTAACTAAATTTAGATGTGTTTTAAACCTGAAGCCCTGACGCGTCGAATAGAGTGAATATGGTCCGTGTTGTTTATAATCAAAGTATTATACGCAGTAGATACATTAATAGCCTGCTGGCTGACGTAGGTTCCTCAAAATACGGATACAGTGTGCATCTCATTTCAATGTTTGTTTCATTTACCCAGTTTATTGTTTAACAGCTACATTTTCAGGCAGCCTTATATACCTACCTACCTATGTAATGCCAATACTTATAATTAATTATATTACGACAATTGTATGATTTATATACGATCACAATTTGTATGAATAAGAGAACACGGATAACGTTTTCAACAAACTCTTGTAAATCCGTTTTTTTTTCAATTCAACCAACAGGACATTGCTTCATAGGATAGTTGAATGTTTAAGTAAATACAACGTTACGGTATACTTATAGGTAGTATTCTTTTGAATTTCCGTCTCAAATCGATATAATTAAATTGAATATTATTTATGTTACCTAATTTTATAGTATTATGTTTGTACTTTAGCTTTTAAATATCTCTTTAGTCATAAGTTCTTATTTCCGCAATATCATTCCTCATATGAGCATTCAGTATATAATGGGCTTTAAAATGTGGCACCTAGGGGCTGATTTCTGTTTGCTACTACGAATTACGATCACCTACTATCAACATTTTGTGTCTTTAGTGTTAAGTACTAAGAATCTCATCCTCACTAAATTATTTTCTAAAGTTCAATCAATTTATTTTAAATAGACCATATGATACCGTACACTACACACGATTTAGAATTTTAGATGCGCTCGAGTAGAAAAAAGTTCAGTTCAGTCAAAAGGTTTTTCGAACCTTCGCCAGTGATCGGAGCAAATTCGGAAATAAATTGTGTTGTGTGGTCACTGTATATAGTAAATCAAAATAGACGCTATAATAGATTCGAAACCAGTAGCCGTCTACAAAATCACCTTCATAAGTAGACCATATCGCCACATTACCGTCATATTATGGTTGTTGTAAGGACCTATATGTATAATCTATAGTGCGCAAAAAGAGAATAATTTGGGGAGCTGTTTGGTTGAGAGACTTTAGAAATTCTTATTCGTATTAATAAAATTGTAAATGTACCTATCACTCACTACAAACAACCACAGCTATAATTTGATGGTAAACTAAAATAGACACTTGACGATCTCTTTTATTAATATTGTCATGTTAGATCAGACGATGATTCTAAAATATGACTGTCTCATGAATATTTAGGTCTGTTTCATTCTGTATTTGACTCGTAACATATTTTTTTGTAATCACTATTCTGCCAAAATGTAAGCATTGCTTAAAACAGTAAAAGGATTTTACTAAATCAATCTTTTATATATTTTCTGTACTATACTTAAATACATAATCATAGGCGTTGGTAAGTAATCTCTTGTTGTTATAAACTTAGAGTATATATTCCCACCACAGGAATATATGTATACTCTAAGGTTGTAACAAGTACTTAACTTGGGCAGGTATTCTATAGTTTTTATGTCTGTTAAAATATTATAAAATGTTAAATTGTCTTCTAAGTGCTGTGCTAGCTTCTAATTCTTTGGTATTTATGTAATGTACGTATTGTGTGTGGGAAAATAAATTATTGTTGTTGGCAATACGATTTTTTTTCTACCAATCGTGTCACGATTTTGTTTGATAAGGTTCAGCCGTCATTCTCAATATGTTTTTAATTACTTCACATTAAATATGCATTTAAATTGTAAATTTGTGCTGAATAAACAGGTTCTGCTTGTGGTAATATTAAAAATGAAAGTTGTTTATTCTGCTTAGGTAGGGCACTTGAAGCAGGGCCGTAGCTAGACTTAAATTTAGGGTATCTGTTGTGTACATATTGGGCTGTTCAATTGATTTTTGGCCTTCTTGAATTGTGGATTGTAATATGGCGTGGTTAGTTCACTATTAGTGTTGATTCTGTTGTTTAAATTCACTAAACTTAACTAATTTGACAGGTCTAAAAGTCTTGCTCTCCCTTTCTCGTGTGCGGGGTTCAATAAGGATGGCAATATTTTAAGGACCTGTCCAAAGTGTCAAATTAGTTTAGTAATTTTGAACAACAGAATTGGCACCAGTGTCTATCTATCTGTCTATACCTATAGACAGATAGATAGACACTGGTGTATACGCCAATAATATAATAACTTCACAGTAGTTTGCTTATTATCAGGGTATTTGGCCATAACACACCCCCCCCCTCCCTCTCCTTATCTACGACCCTGATTTAAAGGCCTCTTGCTCCTTTCTCTACCTGTTCTGAATATAGGTTTTTTACCAAATTGCTGCGTACTTCTATATCTATCTACGTTGAATTAGGGAGAATAATCGACGAATAAAACCAATGAAAAATTTAAGTACGTACGAAAAATTTATTTACAAATAATTCACAGCTACAAAAATACTTAGAAGAGCTTAAAAGTAAATTATACAAACAGGATAAAAAATATAATTAACAAAAAAAATGAGATAGATAATATTAAAACTATGAAAATAATATGATCTTTATTTAATTATACAATTAAAGTTCCGGATAGTAGTGTGGAGATCATCTAACTAATCTCGCTCCTCCCCTTAATGTCGGCTTGTATTCTGTAATCGTTTTTTATTAATTTTTGTTGGTAAAGCTAGGTGATGAGACAATTAACTAGAGACGAGACGATATCGACCTAGTCACGAAGTACTAATCGTTACGTAAGCTTCAAACTGATAGGTACGATGCAGTGTCATGCATTTTAATCATTAATAAAAACTAAAAATCACTAATAAACAAAAAAATATCACTAATCATCTAAAACACGTCATGACAATATTTTGCTGAACCAATTGCGTCACAAAAAAATATACAATTCAATTTTATCTGAATATTTTTATAGTGCTTGGAAGATAAGACCTAGCCTGTCCACTTTTAGATTTATTGTAACGATATTTAAAATTAAAATAAATTTCTTAAAAAAATATACATAAATGAGTTACATCAATTATATTTTTCACAATACCTACACGAACACTAGACATCTACTAACTTATCATACTGACAATAATTTATGCAAAAAACAACAATCTATAACGTAACAAACGTCTTTGTGAATGTACACACAAATTATGTTACGTTACACTAAAATAATGTTTCTGGTAAAGCTTGTAAACATATAATTATATATTTATTATGACGTGTAACTCTACATTTGTAGGTATATTTAAATTCATAATAACACACAAAGATAGCATAAGTTAAACAAACGATATACAAAATGAAATGTTCACAATTACTTGTAAAAAACGTACTATATTACATACATACATACACTTGCCTATCCTATCTGGCTTGTTATTTGTGTTCTTGAAACAAAATTAAACGTTTGAATAACTCAATTCGAATTATTCGAAAAACAACTACATACATTTATAGATTTTGTACAGTTACGTGCACTATAATGAAAACAATATAAATGTTGACTGATTGATATAATACATCCAAAAAACACAAAACAAAGGGATATTCCGTTCAATTGTTGTGTAGGTGTCTATAGGACATAGTGTTGCCTGACTATCGAGAGCGAGAGGATGGATACCGTATCCACTATTGAGGTTCGATACTATTGACATTGCAAGACTTGCCATATGACTTAGTCATCAATAGTTTATAATAGCATTAGTACTAAATATATGAGTGTACTAAATACTAAATGTATAATTTTGATACTTGTATCGATATCCTAAACAATTTCAGGGTCAAACTATCGATAGTCCCACTACGGAAACGCTACTTAATGGGACCGCTCCAGCTTATTTGCCACGGTTGAAATTACATATAAAAAACTAACAAAAATATCAACACAAAAACAAAACTAAATGTACAATATTACATACATACAAAATCAGCAGCAGAAAACTTCCTTTTACTCCTTCTAACAACAGCCCTGTTTGTTTCTTTAATTAAAGAACTGCATATCGAAGTTTAAAAACAATTGTGGACGATTGGCGTTGGATCCATTGAATACTAAATGTGGTGACTACACAGTGCAACTTGACCCGAAGATCTGCTAGGTCAATAATTTCACATTCAGACCCCTTTTAACATGCAGTCAAAACATTAAAATACATAATGTGAGCATAAAAAAAAAATCTACAAGAATTATAGTGAATGAAATGGAACATTAAAATTGAGATCTTATTGTACTTTGACATACTCATATTCTCCTAAATCTGTACAATAATTTCCTAATGTATCATTCTTATTATTCCAATGTATAATCAATGTATATTTGTATACAAAATGTATTAGTGTTTCTTCCATGATAACGTATTTTCACGACATTCATAATTAAAATCTTCTTTAACTGTAAAAAAACTTGTGTTAAAAATATTTCAAGGATAATTACTATATTTATAAAATGTTACTTGTTCTAACATTCGTCCGATCCACGCTTGAAACAATCGTTATTTAAATATCTACAAATAATACTTACATTCTTACGCTAATACGTACTACTAATAAATCGATATGTCACCGGAAGAAAACAAGAACCGCAAGTTTATAAATCTCCTAGGAAATTTATCAACCTTCGTAGGATTCTAAACGAGAGATTAAATGTAATAATTTTCGCCCACATTTTCGCAAATTAATAAACTTACCGAACAAAAAAAACTGTTTTTTCCTAGAATTTCCTAGGAAATTTATATATTTGCGGTTCTTGTTATCTTCCGGTGACTGATACACTCAAAAAACACCTGAAAGTTATTTAGAATTGTGATTTTATTAGGGTCAAATCTATCTGATTTCGATAAAACTAAAACATATAAATCTCCTTGCGGAAAGAGACAAAATATACAATTGTAAGGCATTCAAAGAAATAGACGTATCTAATAAAACTATTCATTAAGTGTTAACAATTCAATACTCCAATAGTGTAATCCATATCTGGAGATGATTAATCTAATAGTCATATTCACCTTGGCACTTTGCATACATCATAATTATAGTAAAAATTTACAGAACTTTTTTTAGATTTCGTTGTAGATACATATAATATAAACTTTGTTCGAGTGCGACAGAAGGATGAATGTAATTATACTAAACTTTTAAAATTACGTAACTAAGGACTTTTCAGATCTTTTGGGTTCGATCTAGTGATTATTTTGTGCTATCAATTATATTTAGCTGATAACCAAAACACTTGTGTCATCGATAACAGATACAGTACTTACATTACAAAATGTTTAAAAATTCATAAGTAATTTGAACCATGTCTGAGTAGTGTTCCCAAACTGGGGGAATGTATTTAGACATTAAATTCTCATGTTTTGAGCACGTAGATTTAACACACTCGGCTCGAAGCTCGTTTTGTCGAAAACAATTAGCAACTACTACAAAATATCAGTATGGGGTCGGTCTAAATATATATATTAACTCATCTTCTGTGATCGAGCCTTAGAGTAATTGACACCCGAGAGCGAGGTTGAAGGGCAAGTAAACGGCCCGCCTACTAGTGAGCACAACAGCCATTGTTAAGATCGTACCAAATTCTACAACAGTCCCAGCGATGTATTCCAACGATTACCACCTTCAGAAAATAAATCTTTTACGGGTTATAATCGCGCAGTGTATATGCCTTATACAGTATTGTCGGGTTGCTATGAGAAGGCGAGGCCGTTGGAGTGTTCAGCGCGCGTGAAGATAACGTCTTCCTCGTCCGCGTTGAGGCTCTCGGCCGCCGTGAGCGCCACGGTGTCGCTGTGCACCACGTGCGGAGACTCGTTGAATTCGTCCAACTCCTCGATACCCGCTGCAAAATAAAACAATCCAAACGTTATAAATGCGAAAGTAAATGCCGGTAGCAGGAACATTGTCGACAAAGTAAATCGCGAAATGTCAAAATTGTCATACTAATTTTTAGTTCCACTTTTCACCGCCGCAGTGCTGTACATTTTCCAATACAAAAATAGTCGAAGGCGATACGAAAACGTTGTCGACAATGTTCCTGCTACCGGCACTGTTTGTTCGTTTGCTACCTATTCACGTCTAAACGGCTGAAGGGATCGTAATGAAATTTGGGAATGAGATAGATTATAACCTGGGAGAGGTTATAGGCTATCTTTATGTAGAACCACGCGGGCAAAATCTAGTAACGTAATATTCGGGGTACCTAGTTTGTTTTTATTAAAATGGCTTTTTGTCGCGACTCCGTGCGCGTGGAAATAGGGAGGTATTTTCCTTTCTTTTTCGGGGATAAAATCAATTAAAATATAACAAAAAACGTTGTTAGTCAATCCTGAACAACGTTATCTTTTGTCGGTATAAAAAGTACGAAGTGTGTTTGATTCCAGTAAGCTTATTCAACCCCTAAGAGGGAAAACAGGAAGCTCGAAATTCGTATCGACACTCGTAGTAAATAAGAATCAAGTTGTATGTTATTGGTAGTTCAAATTATTAAGCATTTTGTTTGCTACAGCGTAACGTCGTGATCCGGGCATGGTCAGTTTGTGAATTGTCGCTATAAAGATTCAGTAGGAGTATTTCTCATTGCGTTATTTACATCCCACCTATGACAAAAATATTAATGTATACATATAAAATAAACAAAAAAAACACGCTTGTAAGGCTGGAGCAATTTCGGTAATTCTTCGTTTTTTATGTTTGTTATTGTCAGGAGAAGGATCTTAGGACAAGAAAAAAAAAGCGAGGGGTTTTTAATTTCTGGATAAATTAAAGGATTTTTTTTTCTATGGTGTACATATATGACACATGAAGTCATAGCTAAGACAGGACAACGTCTGTCGGGACAGCTAGTTAGTTTTAAATACGTATTGGGACTGTCAATCGTTGGCTTTTAGAGGTAACTCTAATGCAAAATGTATGTGGTTAAACTGACCTGTATAGTCAGAGGGCGCGAGCAGAAGGTACTGCTCAGAGCGCGTGGGCCACAACAGGTGCGCCATTATACAGAATGCGAGGCAATCCGCCGAGTATGTTATACCTGGAATATAATAATAATAATGCTTGGACATTATCACACAGCGCCATCTGGCACAAACTGGTTCCATAGTACAAGCTTTGCTCAGTTTGGTGCCAGATAGCACTGAGTGATTTCCAATTACAAAAATAATGAATAAATTAATTAAAATACCCTGACAGAAAATGTGTGCAAAATTGAACAAAATCCGTTCAGTTATGTTTGCGTGATTTTGTACAAAAAAAATAAATTTGGACTTAACATCCAAGAGAATACAACCGTTACTTTGACATCTCTGCCTTCCACCATGGGAAAGGCTGGAAGATAATTTATTAATAATGGTAACAAGTAGAAGCTTGAAATGCGCATAGTGTGAATTGCTATAATTTCAACAAAAAAATTGAGCGTATTTTTACTATTACCATCAGAACGGAACCTTGCACTTGGCTTATTTTTATTTACCTAACAAAAACTTGAACCGCCACAACGGGCTGATCTGCAGGGCGATGAGCGCGATGATGGGCAGGTACACGAACCACACGAGGCTGGAGGCGCCGAAGTGCAGCAAGAAGTTGAGCTTGGCCAGGTTGTGCTCATAGAGCATCGTGTGGCGCAGCTCGAGCAGGAACCACGCCACCAGCAGCACGCGCAGCCCCAACACCAGCCAGCCAGGCCACGTCTGGTACTCGTCGATCTCCTCTATTATGTCCACCTCAGTCTGGAATATACACAGAGCATAGCGGAATTTGTATAAACCCAATTAAAATTAAGAAAACCCTGACTGTAGGCGACGCACAACACAACACAATCTTTAATTAATTGTATTTTCTTGATTATATGTATATTTTAGTCTTACTAACTAAACTAAACATACCACATTTTTCTCCATTTTTAATAAATGGCAAGCGCCCGTGTATTCTTTCCGGAAAGTAGTTTTGAATATGGGCCGCTAGAAGGCGCCACCGCGCTTGTCAGTTCGACGGTTGGTTCGAGTTCGCGAGCGTCTCGTTACAACACAAAACAAATGCTGAATTTTATTACCTATCGCCTACACTGACAATCATAGCTAAGAAGAACACTCGAGAAAGTCTCTTTTGCAATCCAACTGCCAATCAAAATGGGTTCATCCGTTTAGGAGCTACAAGGCCACCGACAGGCCCACTGATACACACGTTAAACTTATAATACCCTTTTTTTCGGGGGTAAGTAAAAAGTATGTTTAACACCCGACTATTGAAACATCACGCTCTAAGTATGACACAATAAAATATTATCGTCTAAAGTTGTTCGTTATGTACAAACTATTCAATGTTTATCGTCTAATAAATAAACAATTTACATGTAATATATTTAAATGTATTTGCTCTACTCCCTATCTGCTATACTAATATGTATTATAATGTTATAAAGAGACAAAAAAAAATTAAGAGATAAAAATATTGTTTTACGGTAATCCAGAGCCACTAGACAATTTTAAATATCACGTTCTTTTGCCAATGAAAAGTTTTACCGCCCTGTCCCTGAGCTACAGAATTAACATGGGCTACAGAATTCATTTTATTTAAAGGGTACGTGTAATCAATCCTATTTCCAAGAAGGCGAAGTACCGTAACTACGCTAGTGAGTTATAAAAAGTATTTGTTTGAGGAAGTAGGGTGACACATGAGACCCATCACTTACTTATGGAACAACTCCTACAAGCACGGGTCTCAACGAGTCCGTATGGTTACCGCTTAGCATAAGGCTGGCTTGCTCCTTTACCATACACATATATGTTATGGTTATTAAAAACGAAATACGATCCGATGACCCTATTAGCTTTATATAGTGCCTAAGGTGCGCACCTTATAACTCACCTATGTTTTATTGTAATCGGAAGAGTGAATGAAGTAGATCGCATAGAAGACCCAAAAATATATCTTTTTAAATTTATATGTATAATATAATGTTTCAAGCATTATTAAAAATAGATTTATCTTAGTATATAACCAATCATCGCAGATTGCATCTATGTGAGAGATATTACTTAACAGATACCGTCAAAGCTGATCTTGACGATATTGTATCGTTTCTCATTAGATACTGTTATAAAGTACTTCAATCGAAAGTACACAGATATGATAAAAATATTGTATCTGTGTACTTTCGATTGAACTTATCTTTAACATGCTGGTTAGGAATATTTTAAAACATATTGAAAATTTAGCTTAAGGCCTTATATTGTTTTATTCTACACCCGACAATTTTGGGTGTAGGTAGTGGGTGTATCCAGAGAAAGGTTTACGTGTAAGTAAATGTCTACTCGGGTGGCGCGCAATTGTTCAAACTCGTTTATGTAAGATTGTTAGTAGAAAGTAATCTCTTGAACTACTGAACCAATTTTGAATGTTCTTTCACCAGTGGAAAGTTACATTATGCCTGAGTGACATATGCTATAATATTATATTTACTTAATAAAAGCTATTTTAGGTATCTTGTTGTATATATAAAAGAAGAAACTGACTCGACTGACATATCAACGCACAGCCTAAACAGCTGGGGTAAGAGACTTGAAATTTTTACAGTACGTACCTTTTATGTAGGCATCCACTAAAAAAGGGTTTTTCGAAATACCACCCCAAAGGGGGTAAAATAGCGCATGAAAGTTTGACTCATAAAAATAGGTAGCAGTGGGCAAATCTATCATTTAGAATTTTAGATATAGGTAGGTACATGTCGACTTATTCACTTTACCACGCATGCTAAGCCGCGGGAAAAAGCTAGTATAATATGTAATACCACTTACCGTGTTCCAAACATACAACAATATGTGAACGACACCATACACGAGCCACGCGCCGAAAACGAGAGGTTTGTGAGTAAGCTCTAGGCGTGTCACTGCCCACCCTTTTGCTAGCAATAGAAGCAGCAACATGAAAAGTGTCTGTAAACATAAAAATATTCAATTAATGCAAGTCACTATTCATTCGGGTAATCGCATTTGCTGCACGATCTCATTACCAATATCTCCAAGACTATTTATTAAAATTGGAGCCGCCCGACTGGGGACTGTACCTCAACCTTACAGAAGACCGCTACCCAATAACACTACTTTGATGTAGCATTGTGTTTCTGCGGTGAGTAAGGTTGCCATTGTTTCACGAGGATACGCTGCGCTAGTAGTAATGCTGCTAGCACAGTGAGTCCTCAACAACAACAGGGTTGGCAACGCGTTAGTTAGCTTCAAACCCCTGATATTGCTAGCAGCTATAAGCTATGGTGACGGCTTACCATCAGGTGGACGGTAATGCTTGTGTGCCACCTTGGTGGTATAAAAATAAACTATAATGGAACATAATACATCATCATCATCTTTCTGGGCTTTTTCCCGATTAATCTCAAAATGTGTTTTGACGGCATATCTCTCTTTCTGCAGCCATATTGGCCGTCATTTCACAATTCTCCAGAAACTCTAGTTCTGGTGACAATGCACGATTAACTAAATGCTGCTATTCTTAATATAATATGGCGGTCATCACAAAATGGAGATTTACCATTTCCACAGTAACCCCTATGATATAGATACCAAATGAAAGGGTTTGTATAGGAATTATAGGATTATAATTAGGTTACCCATTTAATTATCTATACCAGTAATTTAGAGCTAAGTCTAGTACTTTTATTAAAGTATTTGATTATTTGGAAGTTATTTAGTTTAATAGCATAATATTATATTCTACACCTGCCGGTATAAGCCAAGGACATGGTAGCATTGGTAACTAGTGATAAGTATTTATCTCGACTCTCGAGTCACTTCAGTGCACGATTTGATGCGGTTTACAAATTGAGTGAAACATTTTAACATAACATTCTTAATCAACACAAGAAATCATAATGTAGGATCCAGTCCTTAATGAATTATAGTTACTATGAATAACTTACATCTACACTAATATTATAAAGAGGAAAGATTTGTATTTATGTGGGTTTGTATTGAATAGGCTCCGAAAGTACTGGACCGATTTATTTTCAAAAATTCTTTTTAGAAAGCTAAATTATCACTGAGTAACATAGGCTATATATTATGCTAGCTACCCACCCCGGCTCCGCATGGGTGGTCAAAATATTTGATAAATGTCTATGCTCCGAAAGTAATGTCTACCCGTGCGAAGCCGGGGCGGGCCGCTAGTATATACTAAATAACTAAAAACAGTAGATGTGTGTCTGTGATATAGAAATAATTATTAAATGAATAAATATTAAACTGGATTTATTTCATTTCAATCAAAGGAATGGAGCATCTTTGGCATGTTGAGTAACAGGTTAAAATAATTGAAAGTTAAAAAACCCTTTATACACAAAATCTTCGAAATTCTCATGCCTTTTTAATACCAGCAGTTTTTATTAGGTAATATGACAGTGACAGCAAGCATACGACAGTGACAGCAAGCATACGGCCTGATGTTAAGTGGTGACCATAGCCTATATTTGCCTGCATTAACATGGGTATACCTCGCACATTGCCATCCTTAATTACAAGAACTCCCTATCCTCGAGTAGTAACTTTTAGCATAAGTATCTGTATCATCAGGTGGGCCATTTTCTTGCTGTTTGCCACCTTGAGATGTAAAAAAATCTCAAGCCATTGGGAATGATTAATAAGCTAATTGTAGGTAACTTACCCTGCTCATAATATCAAGAATGTCACCAGCTGCTGCCAAACCAGCAAAACCCACTCCATCAACAGCAAATTTAACAGTGTGGAGAACATTGAAACATAGGGCAATGAACTCCAGCACAAGACTGAATGTGAACAACTTTGTAACAGGGTGTTTTTGTGTTCTGAAAATAAATATTATAGTTATGTAAAACTTTATAATATAATTATTAGATTAACAATTAAAATATTGAAGTAAATAAATTATATCCTTGCAACTTCTAGCTGGAAACAATATTGTCTAGCTAGCAGTACCAGTTTTCAAAAAATACAGTTGTCTTATTATTCACAAATGTACAGTACAATGATTTTGCTGTTGTACATTTTACATTGTAGGTATGGAGTTGAGGCTCAGATCAAATAACAATCTTTATTTTATGTTATCTGAGAGTTGATGAGCATATTTGATTGACTTATCAAATAAGTAATTATATTTACCTGACTGCATATATTTGCACTGGCAGAAGTATGATGTAGCAGAGCCAAAATATAAGGTATAGTTCCAAAGTATTCTGTCTATCAAATGAGAACTGATACAGAAGTGTATTGTAGAGAGACAGGTTAGGACTCCCATTCACTAGCCAGAAGTCATATTGTATTTTCTGTGGTGTGTTTGATAAAGACTTGTTGTCCTTTGACATGCCTGTGTAGTGATGCCAGGTACAGTTTTCCTCATTTAGGTAACATGCCACCATTGACACATACCAAAACCTGTAGGGACAAATTAAATTAATTAAAACCTTCATAAATTATAATTTAATTCTGGATTTGATTGGTAACTCTACAAATTATTCATCTTATATTATTAGGTGCTTTTTAAACTATCTGCCTACCAAAAACTACTGAAAGTTAAATAAATATATACCTTGGTTGACCAGAATTTTGTATGACATATGTGAACTGGTTATTCTTGATGACATTCCATGGTGTGTCCTCGTCAATACACAGGGAACCCTTAGGGCATGGAATCCTTCTGAACAGATCCTGACCATATGCATTACATTTTGGGTGATAAGCTGATCCATTTAGGTATTGGAACATATATTGACAAGCTAGTTCTTTGTCAGAGATATCACGGCTTTTATAATAATGTAAAAAATGCCTTCTATCTAAAACAGCAAATGTGATAGGATACTTGAAATTCTCATTTGACGTTATGTTCCCGAAAATATAACCATATGTTTCCTTCTGGTAATGGATATCTGTTTTCTGGAATCCAAACTTCACAAGAAACTTGAAGAATTCATCAGTGGAAAATTCGCCAGTTATTCGAGTAGACGACACACAGAGTAAAATAGATCCAAATATTATCACAACAGCATTAAAACACATTTTGTAGATACGATAACATACAAATTCAATCTTTTTCACAAATGTACGCGATCCATAGTCGTATTTCAGACTTTTACGGTGCGTGATTTATTTGATGCCATAAATGAGCGGTATAAATTAAATAAGTAAAGCTTAAAAACATTTCGGAAAGGCAAATCTTTTTGTAAAATACCCTACCCTACACACACTCGCTTGCTTGCATTCATTAGATTCTTTTCTTTATAATATTCTATCCAGTAAGTATGTAAGTGTATTATCTATGATTCTACCCACAGAGTACAAATCACTACGTTTTATTGGTAGGTATGCCAACTCAATACCACGGTGGGTGATAAATATCACATAAAAAAGAGGCAATATTTTTTATCTAAAAATAGTGCCAATATATTATAACAAACGAACAGGAAGAGGACCGCAAATCACTTATTTACTTTATTTTAATCATTTTAACCACTCAACATCGATATTCGTATTCCATCCGGAATTCTCTGGACCAATTTGCATGACTTTTCCATTCTATTCGTGATTGATTAGTTAGGTACCTTTCCGGGGCAAATTAAATTTATTTGAATTTACAATAACGATCAACTGTGAACCAAGCAAAATTATTATGGTAAAAAGTGACCATTTTTCTTAATTATACGGTAAAAAAGTAATAATACAGGTGATTGTATATAGGTTTAAATTAACTACTAAATAAAAAAATACTTCGCGAGCTTTAGTATTTTTCTGCGTGGCTCTACGCACAACTTGACATTTTATCGTGAAGTTTGGTAAATTTAACATGGTCGCGTTATAGTGGCGCGAAACATTGAACATGGTTTGGTGAATGTATTATTTATTATCGTTAATTATACGTATAAAGTATATTATAAATTAAACAACAAGTAAAATAGTAAATAGTTAGAATTTTGTTATAGATTATATCTATTGTAACTTTCTTCAATATTTTGGTCTGATAATTCCTAATTTGACAATTTTTAGCATTCCGTTCCTTAAAAGGAAAAAAGGAACCCTTATAGGATCACTTTGTTGTCCGTCTGTCTGGCTGTATGTCAAGATTTCTTCTTCTTCTTCTTCCTAAGTATGGCAATCAATCCCATCAGGGACTATTTTTGCCAGTGTCGAGTGTTAGAGAATTTTCATGTTGCAAAATTTCTCGTGTTTGCCGCATTAAAATGCCTAGTGTCATGCATTCTAACGCCCAATGGAGTTTCTGGAGACAACCCACGGCAGTAGCAGATCGTAACACGCCTTTAGATTAGAGGTAACCTATTGACCAAAATGATAAATCACTTAACCCAAAAGTCGTATTATGGCATTATTTCCAATGCTCCTATAAATCAGTCACTAAATGAAACTTTACTGCACATATCGACACCAAAAATACACATGAAAGATCACTATAACACAATTTACGACACACTGGAAAAAATCTCAACCGCTCCGCCTGATTCCCGCCAAAAACTCCGTCAAGATTTTTTATCTCAAGAACGCTTGGAGTAGGGATGGCGATTTGAGATCGATTAATCGAAGAATCGATTTTTTTTAAATCGATATGTAGTTCTGAATCGATTCAGTGAATCGATATTACACCCTTGAAAATCGATATTAGATTTTTTCAGTTTTGGTAAATACCATAAAATTATTTCCAATTAGGAATTTAAATTATGCCCTCCGCGCGCTTTAATTTTTCAACCAATAAAGAATCAGGGACCAGATTTTTGCGATAATTCGATACTCAGTAGAGATGGGCGATGCTGAAAAAAAAAAATCGATGTTGCAATAATCGATTTTTGAAGTAGGGCAGGGCGGGGCTAGTTGATCAGCAGGGCAAGTTGTGAAATCGAAATATCTCGAAAACTACGCAACTTACACGAAAAGTGTAAATGGTGAAAAGAAGGGGATACGGGAGCAGAACAAATCGCACGACTGTCAATTGCTGTCAGGTGCTCATGTTTATTAGCAGAACGCATTGATTTTTTTCGTCAACATTAACATGGTAATAAAAATGATTTAATAATTGTAAAATAATTGATTATAAAATTATTTTCTATAATTGTCATTATCGAATTCCCTGAGCTAGTAAAATCAGTGTTTTTGCTGATAAGATATCATTTATTATGGTATATTTCTTGTTTTTCATAAAGCAGATTTATACTTACATTGTAAATGCAAACTTGAAAAAATAGATTTTTAAGGAATCGATCTTTTGGACCGCGATTTTTTTGTGAATGGATTTATTGGGTTACGATTCGAATCGATTTAAAAATCGATCTTTTTCGTAAAGAATCGCCATCCCTAGCGTGGTGTTATCAAATTGAAATTAATATGAAATACCCGGGTCTATGGCACAGACCTAGGTTTTTTTTCGCTAGTCTATGATCCCTTTCGGCTGTTAAATCATCAAACATCAAAGTCAATATGAAGAAAAGATATTTTAGATTTCGCATACTACACCGGCCATATTATTAGTCATTAACTACCATCTCCAGAGTTTATGATAC
Organism: Falcaria lacertinaria; assembly: GCA_951449985.1. Classification (NCBI taxonomy): domain Eukaryota; kingdom Metazoa; phylum Arthropoda; class Insecta; order Lepidoptera; family Drepanidae; genus Falcaria; species Falcaria lacertinaria. The sequence goes on along the minus strand of OX602115.1, from coordinate 6,742,773 downwards.
TAGCACGAGACGGACATTGGCAGAATTGTGACAATCAGCCGCAAAAGCCATAAACTAAGGAAAAAAAAAATTTCGCATATATTGCGATTACACAAGGGAATCAAAACCTACAGGATACTTACCGTTAACCTAGAACCATGAAATTTGGCAGGAAGCAGTGTCTTACAGCACAAGTAAAGGATAAAATCTGAAAACCGTAAATATGTAGGTGTTTTTTTTAAATGCGAATTTACTAAAAAATACTCCTGAATCGCGCTGTTGAGGAGACACCGACGAATAATGACCTCATTAGAAGTTTACCTATTTTTAATCTTACCCACAAGTGTGTATGGAACCCTCAGTGCGCTAGTCCGACCCGCACTTGGCCGGTTTTTTTTCCAAACAATTTGATAATAGGTTAGTAGTTTTATAGTAGTGATGGAAAGAAATATCGATATTGTTGATTTACCCTTGTACTTCTTGTTAAAGATTCCCTAAAGATGAAGCAGTATAAGTAATATGGATTATGGGCACAACGCATTTCAAGGCAGAGTTAGATATTATCGACAATACATGGTCGGATTTATCTATACACATAAATAAAATTGAAGTGTCTGTTTGTAATATCAAACTAACAGCTTTTTACGAAATGCATATGAATGTAAACACGCTTGTAATGACAAAAAAGCAATTTAAAAAAAAATGTCTGTCTGTCTGTTTGTTTGGGGTAATCTCTGAAACGAATGAGACTTTAACTGGTAGATAGCAAATTTTACTGGGAGTAACAGTTGTGTTTAATGATAATATGAAATACCGGTGTCTAAACGTCTTTTTGTAAGTTTTGTCCAAGAAAGGCGACAAATAAGACTGCGGCCGGTGCCGCTGCTGTACAACAGGAGAGCCTCAAACGCCGCAAGTATGTGTGCCTCGGAAGGGGCTACATATTTGCTGTGTTTGCGGTGGAGACCCTGGGGCCATGGGGTCCAGAGGCTCATCTGCTGTACAAGGAGGTCTCGCGACGTTTGAGGCCTCCGGTGACAAGAAGGCTGGAAAATATTTTGCGCAAAGGATCAGCATTGCCATACAGCGGGGCAATGCTGCCAGCCTTCTTGGCACCCTCCCGCGTGACAGCGATTTGGGACAAGTGTTTTATTTATTTAAATTATTTTAATTGTTTATAGTAGGTTAGTTTTTTTTTTTTCGTTTTAAGTAGATATTTATAATATATTTATAAGGTTGAAAAATAATTAATAAAATAATACACGAATAAATTATAGCAAATAAATAATAAAATAAAACTTTGCAATTATGTATTAATAAAACTTTTGGCTGAATATATCTTATGTTATTTATCGTCCTGATTCCATACCCTCTCCAAAAAGAAACTCATAGCACTTGGTTTTTATGGACTTGAAAATTAATATTTTCTTTTACCTAAAATTATGTTAAATGGTTCGGGTACTTTTTTGTCGATATTCAAGTCGAACGTACTTACATCGCTAACTAATGCTAGGCATTATTGACCGCGACAGCATAAGCTGTCATCAGATAGACTAACAAAAGCCATCAAAAGCCATAAATATATTTAAAAAAATATATGGATGCACCAGTATATATTCGTCCCTTTCTAACACATGTCCGATGTCGTTAGTAGAAATAGTATAAACATTTATATTTTAGTACGGTTTCTATTAGTTTCGGTTAAGTTATTATTCTGAGAATCTACTACTGCCGTGGATTGTCTCCAGAAACTCCCATGAGCATTAGAATGCGGCATTTTAATGTAGCAAACACTAAAATTGAGGAACTTGATAACTCTCCACTTCTGCACAAAAGATCCCAAGGGTCGAAGTGCATCTGGGGTAAACTGGACCCGTTTTGCCTATTATTAACTTAAGATAACTCTTCACTTGACACTGGCAAAAATAGTCCATGAAGAGGATTGATTGCCATATTTAGGAAGAAGAAGAAGAAGAAAGATCAAATTGTAAAAACCCTTTTGTATTCCTAATAGGCTTAGTATCTACCCTTGTAGTTAATACTCTAATTTTACGTGATCCTTGTCGCAACAGCTTTGTCCATTATCACTACTACTAATCCTATCGTCTTGAGTAAGTTCGAGCACACAAGCAGCCAAAATGCGATGCGAAGCGACAGCTACATTCGACCCGAGCCTATCCATAGATAATGGACACTTATTTATAGGAAACAACCAACCATCAATTTCATGGTGGATTGTGTGATAAAACTTGAATTATGAAATTTTAACCTTGTTTTAACCTGTTTATTAAATTTTAATTATTATTTTTAGGCCTAAAATGTAGTTTTGTTCGGTATTACAAAATTTGCAAGCGATGACCCTCAATAAATAGGCCACATTTTGTGCCATAGCAACAATCATACATTTACCCGTTTCCTTTGTGATCCAGATAGGTTTTCCATTTTCGATGTGGTAGTGAATTCTTAGTATTTTTTGACTTTCGGTGTAAGATAAAAGTTCAATTCTTTTGTAAAACGTGACCTAAAGAGTGGACATAAAAGTGTATAAATTGGTTATTTTACCGCAACCCTGAACACGGAAGTTGCCGTCCGAGCCGCTCCGAATTTTACAATTAAATCGCAAATAGGTTGATGATTACTGTGTGGAACATATGAAAATTACAAATTTTATATATTGAAGTGCTTGGATTGAACAGTTTCACCTATGATGAAATAATGGTTGAAATAGGCGCTCCTCAGCAGTCATCTGATGAAAGCTTGGAGAGTGCTGAGTGGTACTGGGGTGATATCACACGGTAAGTGAGCTATATGTTCGTGTCTGTATGCTAAAATGAAATACTTGGCCCTGAGATACAAGTACTTACATGTTCTGTGTATTGCTCTGATCCAGCCAGAGCACATAAGGTTCTGCCAACTACTATTATAGGTATTTTCATTTACTATGAAAAAGGTGAAAAAGTAACAAAGTTTCACACTAACAATATTATAGGGATTAGTAAAATTCTAAAAAGATATAAATTACCAAAGTTGACACTGATTTTAATCAGGTGTCTGTTATAATTCACACAATGTGACATGTTCTAAAATTATATAGAGAGTATATCTCTGCTTATAATTATTGTATGACAAAATTGCATATTCTGTTAACTTTATCATTTATATCACAACATTTCTGAGGTATCTTTTGTGGTAGGTATTTGTTTACAAGTGAATAAGTCAACATGTATTTTTTTTATAAATGATAGTTGTTACCCACAACTATTTTCATGGATTTAACTTTAAAATGACTGATTTTCATATAACATTTCATCCCCTTTTTCCCCGTAGAGGTAGAATTTTTTAAAATCCTTCCTTTTTGGATGCCTACGTCATACAAAGAACCCACCCTCCAAGTTTCAGGTCTCTACGATCTGCGGTTTAGGCTGTGCGTTGATCCGTCAATCATTCAGGACAAAGCCTTTTATATGTATAGATTACTACGTCATGATCTGTTTAATTATGCCTTATGTTCAAAGCTTGGTCTACTAGTAATATATTATAGGTCATAGTTAAATACATTTAAAAAGTTGTGTAAACTTTTTGAAAGGAAGCTTAGAATGGTATTCACACATCTTATATCTATACCTTTGATTGCAGATTTTTTTACCAATGTTGTTGTCAATTCTCTCTCAAAGGTATTTCTAAAGTACATTCCAAAAAGTAGAATTTTTGATATTTTCGATTTTCATCTAGAAATATCTAATTGTAGTATTAATTGGATCAAGTTTAAACTTGATGCCTATGGGTGGGACAAGTTACATGAAATTGAGTAATAAGGAAAATTTTTGAGCTTAATTATTAATATATCTCAATGTACATGACCACTTAAAATGAGTTATTTCTTGGCAGACATTTGAAATACCTTCACAATCCTCAAATTGTTGTAAAGCCAAGGTGAGAAACTAAAATTATAGCAATTTTAAATTCAAATTAAATAAAATTATGTAATTATTAATTAATATTGGAGTTAGTTGAGACTGATTGTTTTGTACAATATTAATATTGACAACCCTATCATTTGCCAAAGTTGAAAACTGATCTAAAGCATGAGACATTAGTGATAGTGTAACTTTTAATTGGTATAGAAAGAAATCTTAAAACAGCATCCAAGTACAGAAGCAATTAAAACAATTTAATGTTAATGAAAATACATAATATAGCTTTTTCGCCCGCGTAGCAATACAGTATATAGCCTATGTTGGTGAAAGAATTTTTAAAAATGGTCCATTATTTTTGAGTTTACTTATTACATACAAATCCTTCCTTTCTTTATAATAATAAAAATCATCCTGCTTTGTGTGTATGTATTCCAAGACTATCCCACAGAAACCTTGCATTTTAGCTCATGTGCTGCATAAAAGTAGGGTGAACTGTGTTATTAAGTTATTATCAAGCAGTTTTGCACCAGTTATTTATTTATAATGGTTCATTTGTAATGGTATTTCAGAGATGAGGCTATTGAGAAGCTACGTGACACTTGTGATGGCACATTCTTGGTCCGTAATGCATCAAATAAGGACAGCGGATATACCCTGACAGTAAGAAAAGGTGGTACAAATAAGTTGATAAAAATTTACAACCATGATGGGCGCTATGGGTTCTGTGAACCTTTTGAGTTCAAGTCTGTTGTGGAGCTGGTCCGCTTCTACACAGAATATTCCCTGGCACACTGTAACAGCAGCCTGGACATTAAGCTTATGTACCCACTCTCTAAGCTGCAAGAAGATGAAGGTGGTGAAAATATTAGTGACGAAATACTTGAAACTAAATATAAGGAGCTCCACAAGAAATATGTGTTAAAAACTAGGGATTATAATGTTCGTTTCTATGAATATACCACATTAAGAGAAGAAGTTAATTTAAAAAAGCAAGCTTTAGATGCCTTCAAACAGACAGTTAGAATTTGTGAGGAACATTTGAAATTGCAAGACAAAATGCAATCTGAAGCCCAACCACATGAGAAAAATCTTGTCTTGGAGAATAATAAACAGCTAATAGCTCGTGTACAAAGCTTAAGGCAAGCCAAAATGGAACTAGATGACATATTGAAGAATACTGTAGCATCCAACTTGCTACTTGAGAGAGAAATAACCAAACTGAAGTCTGACGTAATAGATCTCTTCAAAATAAAGGATCGTTATAAGCTGTATGTTACTATTAATATTTGATTAAGGATAAATTGGAGTAGGTAATGATTTTGTGCAAATGTTTTATTAATAAATTGTGTTTCAGATGGTTGCAAGGACGAGGCAAAACAGATGAATACTTACAAGCCTTAGAAGAAGATAATATTGATAAATTAGAAGAGACCTATGCTCACCGAGAAATGATCAGCTGGAAAGTGGAATGTTCAAGAGAACAGGCTGAGAAGTTCCTTGCTGGGAAACCGCAAGGAACATTCTTAATAAGGCCTAACTCAACAGGTCAATTGGCCCTTTCAATATGCTGTAACAACACAGTCTACCATTGCATTATATTTAAGACTGAAAGGGGTTATGGATTTGCAGAACCCTATAATGTACACAGGTAATGAGTCCTTTGCGCATCTAATAGAACTAACCATTTACTTTCAATATATGAATTGCTCTAAATCATTATTTTTATTTCAGAACATTAAACGAGCTTGTGCTCCACTATGCAGTTAATTCCTTAGAAGAGCATAATGATCAATTGAAGACAACACTCAAGTATCCAGTCCATGCACATTTTGTGAAGAAACCAGAAAAGAAGCATCAACAAGACACAAAAAAAGATAATCAAGAACAATCAGACACATACCTGGACTCACACACACATCAAAGGAAGCAAAGGAAACAGTGTCCGTAGCATTTAAACATTGGGTGAGTACCAATGAGACAAAATTGTATAACTTCTATAGTCTTCTATTTGGAGAATAGAATGACTAGTGCAAGTTTCAGAAAAGATTGAGAAATTACACCTAATATTTCTTCCAAAGGGTTTAAAAGTGGGTGTGTTATGAGGCCATAAAAATGACCTATTGTATTATTATGCTCTAAGTAGCAATAATTGTATTGGTCGTGAATCTTAATCAGGAAGTCCCTGATATTTTTTGCACCATCGTCTTACTCAATGATTTGCTTGCCTTATTTCGTATCAATTTAGTTCGGTGCATAATATATGTTTCTCATATTAAGTCTCTATCGATCATTTCACTTATGAATTTTGCATAAGCAAAAATTATTAACATCTTACCATGTACAAAAAATTCCCCAAAACATCGAAAATGGTACAGCATCGAGCCCATATAATATAATAAATTTGAAAGTGCGAAAGTTTTTTGTTTATTCCTCAATCCTGCAAAAGAACGAATATTAAATTGATTTGGTACAGACTACAGATAGACCACAACCTGGAGTCAACAGTGGGTACTTTTTAACCCTGATAAAAAAAATCTAACAGTCGTGTTTCCTAAAAAAAATATGCAAATGGAGTCGCATTCATAATCTACGAATAATAATAAGTATCAAATAGACACTATAAACTCGGTAAAGTTATCTTTAATAAAATTACTGTGCTAAGCACCGACTTTATAATATGTATAAAGTGGAGGATAATTTGGTTAGTATGAGCACAGTAGTATTAATCATCAATAAATTCCTAATTGAGGACAAATGGGCTCCTTTCAGATTTATTATATTTGTATGGACTAGTATGCTACCATCATACAGCTATGATTGTTATTCCTTTACCTTTCATCATAATTTCTCCAGTATTGGCAAACCCCGACGTAAATGCTTCGCTTATGGTTTTTTCTAAATACTTGATGAGAGAAAATATATACTTTAATTCTAAATTTATGTTGATTAAAATATCGTAGTAAAGTATTTTACCTTATTTTTTACAATCAGTTAAGTAGCTGTTTGATTTAATAAGATTTTATTTATAAATAAAAAAATATTCCCACGAACAAAGAAAGGATGCAAATCTATGTTTTAGAATACATAAGTCATATACAAATAATGCAGTTTTGTAGCATAAGTGAAACAAATCGTATTACACTTAATGCATGACCCATTTCATCTGGGCCTGAGCCCAGATGTACCAAGTATGCATATATAGTACCTATGGTACCATTCTCATTAGCAAACAAGGCTTATTTCTATAATGTGTTTTTTATATTGTGATAGTAATGTGATAAGTTCTTATTCATTTATTATGTATAAACAGCCCAGTGTTCATATTTTTTCATTTGCATAAAATTTACATGTAATTTTGAATGTGACTTCATTTTTGTACAGAATTGCGTAGAGGTGCTTTCTAATTTGCTTGATTAATAGACTTTAGCGTTATATGTAAGTAACTTTTCACTCAATGCGTATCGTTAATCAAACTAGTTAGAAGGTGCCCTTATAAATGTGAAATTATTGATCTTCCAAGATTGCTTGGAGGTTTTGTGATGAGAGGCCTTTTCATATCGGAACACCGATACAAAGTGATGACGAAAAAATATTGTAGTGTCTTTTGAATTTAAATTAAAATGTTTAAAAGCTCTCGATTCCATAATTGTATATTATGTCTACATTCATAACGTCACGATTTTATTTGGGAATGTTTAAAGCTTAGAGTAGGTACTTGGACAGCAAAAATATTGTGTTAGAGGTAAAGTTCGATTTCATGTCAGATAAGTGGAAACTGTTTTGGTCGGAGTTATCCCAACGACTTGATGAATGCAGACCTAATAAATGTAAAGTTCTCATAGAGATATGTGTATTGTATGTGATAGTAATTATTAACATTTATGTGTATTTCGCAATTTCGGTAGGTATTTTCTTGTATATAAACAGATTAAAGAGAATATTTTGTGAGGTTTCTTAGGATGTGAGGACGGAAGTTAGGCAGGGGCCGAATTCATCGCTTTAAAATACCTCAATGTACGTGATGAAAAAAACAGTTTTTCATGTATTTAATTATGTATCTTTTGCAAGAGTGTACCGTTCTCCGCGATCGTGGGTAACGTCAGTGTTTTACCAATAATATAATTATTTAGGCATTTTCAGTTGATATATTACCAACAGCGCCACTTATTAGTACTAGCACTGACAAGTTGCCACGATAGTCACAATGATTTCGGTACGTTGAAGTACTGTTTATTTTTTATGTAAATTTGTTAATTTGTGTATATTAGTGTGCGAGTCTCGTCAATTAATGAGTTAACCGTTAAATTGGTATTGTGTAGATAAGTGGTAAGTTAACATTAACGAGACGTATGATTAAGTATTACTAACCGATCGATCTGTAGTCTCACTGGTGTATGGTCAGAATAATGTACAAATAGCAGGTTAACACCAGACCCATGTCACTCACTGTACAATACCATTTGTTTTGAGTTTATCTAAACCGAATTTAGTGGTGTTGTATAAAGTGTTAACATGTTTTGTACTTATATGGTAATACTTAGATAGTTTGCCAATTGGTACTTTTGGTGCAATACTTCAAAATACTTGTATGTTCTCGAGAGCGCTTTATTAAATATTTATTGATACGAAACATGAAGTATAAATAAATTATTCTTCATGTTACGAACGAAAATGGTTTCATTATCATATTATCATATCATGCAGCAATGCGCATTATTAATTTAACTGTGAAAAATGATAACTAATATCCCAACAAATGTTTGAGGGTGAAACTTGTGTGAACTTGTCAAGGAAGTTCTCGAAATAGTAATTATTAAACTTATCTGGTATCTTTACCTTCAGGTACAAAGTGAAGTATTTATTATTAAGAAGTTAAACACGTACCTAACAATAATTGATACAAAGCTACGCACAACCTTGACTTAACCTTCGTGATGTTTGAATTACGATTTGGGTAACTTATAAACTCTTATAAATTTATATTTTTCACAATAGCACGTAATATAATGCCACCGAATTCATATTATATCAGTTCACCGTAAAGTATGTCTGTTTCGGTCGATGTGACTTATCAGTATCATTGTACATACATATACATAAATGATGTTAATGTGAACTACAGAGCCATCTGTACTCTTAGATAGCCATCGATTACTCAGTCAGAATTCCATTTAGTCCACCTATATAACAACTGAGTCTTGAGTCTCCTATTGAAATATCAGTTTTGTCATTACAGCCACATTCCGAGTTCCGACAAATTAGTAACATTAAGTACACCACTTGATTTGTTATGCAAATTGTAATTGTATTGAATCGGACTGGTTCTTCAATGAAATACCACGTTTTCCTAATTTAATGGGCTTCGAAGATACAAAAGAACCTTAGGGCGACTTTAGGTTAGACCAAAGGTCTAGTAAAGTTGAGTCCAATGTTCACGATAAGAACAGGGTGATGATGATGAAGGATGTTCATGTATTTTTGTGAGTACCTATAGCTCTTTCAATCATTATTTTATTTTTAGGGTTTTACGACAGATCAGTAGCTACTTAGTTTTAACTCTTGAAGCCCCGTATAGATTTATTTACACAATTTCAATACGCACATGACTGAAAGTAAATTCTGATTCCAACTTATTATACCTAATTTAAAAAAAAAATGTATTTTGAAATCGTTTAACAAAATAATAATATATCTAAGATTTTAATATATATTTACTTGTAATAGTTTTATAGATTATTTAAGTGAAATTATTGAATTATTTTTGTATTTACGTCGGTCAGTCTTCGTATCGTTGTGCAAAATTATATTATATTAAGCTGTATGTATTTGTATTTTCCTTTATTACGAGAATATTATCTACATCTTGGCTATTTATGTGGATTATAGGTATCATTAAAATGATCTCAACGATGGTATATCGTGCGCTTGTAAAATTCTTGCAAGCATATTCAGTTTGTTGAAAACCATGCATGGTTATTTACAATACTTGGATTATATACAAGTATATAATCAAACTTACAATAGGTAGTCATCAGGAGCCAAATCCGAAAACAGATATACTAAATAGTCGCCATCGAATGACATTGTAAATGTAGAATGTTTTATTACCTAAGTGTTATTAAACAAATATCACTTGCTTTTGATTTTTATTAACATTACTCAATGTACCTCTGTGTGAATAAGGTTTATGTGTTTACTAACGTATGTACTTGTACACACCTTAGAGAAAGCCTTAATGTTGTCCGCGACTTCGTACGCGTTGAATCTCTCATTTTTCTACGTAGGTATCTAAAACGTTTTTTCTTCGTAGGTACCTATAACATTTTTCCCGAGAGCCAACTGTGATGAAATAAAGTCTTTCCGATAAAAAAAAATGCTGTCCCCAGTTACCTGTGAAAACCCCAAACAGGCAAACCTACAGTTTCTAAAACATCACCTATAATCTATTTTTGACGAAGCCTTGCAGGATAAAGTGGACGGTTCCATCTACCTTTTTTATTTGATCCGAGCACAAAGCTAGATGATATTATTATGCTGTAAAAATCTATGCTATTTTCAAGTATGTACTTCAATTGGGTCCTTCGAGAATTAAGTTTAGTTTTATGCAAAATGTCATGTAATCCCTGAATCCTTTTATGGAATTTTTTTACTTGCACTAATTGGAAGAAATTCAGTGTCATACGTGTATGAAAAATCAGAATAAGCTCATTCTAGTTTCGGAGATCCAGCAATCGGCCAAGCGTTACCCTAGCAGAACTCGACAACTCAAAAACCTAACGCACAATTTTAAGCTTAATAGTTTTCAGTTCATATATTAATTTAATAGCACAATCATGCAGAAATATAAGCTATCTATTTTATATGCCTTATTATGTACTTACTCATCTCCAGCTAAGTCCACCAAGAAAAAATATTTGCTAATACTTTATCGTACATAATTCAGAAATGTCGGAAATAGCTAATTTAAATTTTCGGCCAAATTTACACGAGCCGAGGTACAAATTATAGTAATAATCTAGATCATCCTAATCCTGAAAACAATTTCTTCCATTCTTGCGTCAGTACCAGCAACGTACGCTCTGGTTAAATTTTGGTAGCCGACCGAGACGGCCCATCGCCTGCGTGTCATGGAATTTACAGATGTCAGGTGGATTAAAGTAAACAAACAAATCAGTGATAAAAACGTCAATTTATTGATCACAAAATCAATATGAGTCGTAACCTAAATTAAAATGAATACACTTACAGGAATGATATTTACGATAGAAACACTGTAGTAATAATCTGAACCGAGTAGGCACATAATAGTTACAATAAGAATGTAATCAAATAGGAGAATTTGAAATTTTATGTTCACAATGGCAAGTGAAGTGAATGTACTAAGTCTAGTTGGATTTCTTGGATTCTTTGGACGGCGAGCGGGAACGAGAGCGTGACACGGTGCGGCCCTTGGAGCGCGAGCGGCTGCGACTGCGGCTACGGCTGCGAGAGCCAGAGCGCGCCGAGCGCGAGCGACTGCGACGCCGCGAGCGGGACCGGCTGCAACACCATCATACTCACATTACACTCTATAACCTTAGCTACAATCCTAACCCATATAATTGCTATTTAAGTTATGACTTATGAATAATATTGCTACAGTTCAATGTAATTTGCTAGCTTTCAGGTCAGTGTTGACAATGCACACTTACCTATTTAGTATGATTATAAGACATGACCTTTCAAGTATAATGAATGATGAATGTGGTTTATAACTTATCAGTTTAGCTTTTCACAACAGAAGTTTTAAGCAGTTGACATTAAAAATTAAGTTAGATACTCATATTATTGTCTTTGTAGCTAAGCTGATAAGATACAATTCTAAAGATTCGTTAAGATAAGTTGATTGATGTTGGAACTGTTCTAAAATATGTTATTCCTGAAATTTGACATCCAATGGTGGCTGGCTGGACAGTTCCAATTCAGAAATAGTTGAAGTTTCTTCTTGTTTCTTCCATGTCCTAATTTCTGGATCCATTGTACGACTTACATTAACATCCATATACTCTACCGTAAAATTTACAGGCTCTTAGACAAGAAAATAGCTCGGGCCTTCTCTGAACACAAATATGGGATAATAATGTGTGACTCACTGAGTGCACGCAGTGATTACATTAGATGTGCGTCACGATGCGCAGTACGAACAAACTCTCAATGAAGTTCTCGACAAGTGTAGCGTGCACGTAGACTGTAGCTACGTAGTTCGCTGAGCGAAGTTACCGATGCGGCAGACTTTATCCGAGTACACGCCGCGAAGTGAAAGCTACGTAGCGTAGACAATAAGAAGTGCAGACACTGACGAGTTCATTCTCGGCGCACAGGCCAATGATAACCTATAACATAGTTATCATTGGTATATCATCATTCTCCTGCCCTTATCCCATGTTGTATGGGGTCAGTGCAATATCTGTTTCTTCCATCCCTTTCTATCAACTGTCATCTTTGTATTAACTGCCTTTCAGGCCATGTCATCTTTCACACAGTCCATCATTCATTTCTCAGGTCTACCTCGATCCCTGTACCCATTCACTTTCATACATAAAACTTTTCTAAACACATTATCTTCATTAATCCTCATGACATGCCCATACCATGACAAGCACTTGCTCTTCAACTTTTCTGTCACCGCACTGTACTTTCAAACTTCCTCTAGTAAATAAATTTCTTACCTTGTCTATTCTCATTACACCATGCAACACATTCATCTCACTTGCATGCAGTCTTCTTTCATTCATTGCCTATTTGGCTCAACATTCTGATCCATAAATGACAGCAGGCCTTATAAATTTCCCCTTTCAGCTTACGAGGGAATCAAGAGTCGCGTGTTTTTCCCGTGACCTGCCGCCATTTCATCCATCCTGTGTTAATTCTGTGCTGCACGGCCCTGTCCACATTGCCATAGTCTTGCATGAGCGAACCGAGGTACCAGAAGTCAGAGTAGATTAGTATAGGTGTTCCATTGAGTGATGTGTGAAGCCAAAATGGGATGGAATCTTTAAAAAGTTTTGAAGCTTGAAGAGCAGAACAGCTGCTCTTTAACAGTTTGAACGAGAATGGGAATTATATGCAACTGTTGATTGATATAGAACATCCATGGGCACTTGTTCATAAAGATTCCAAGCCGTGGCTAACTTACATAAGTCACGAACTGAAACAGAAAAGCGTTACCTTCTGCGGCGGCGGCGGGTACAGTCACGAGCGTAGTGTCCTCTGTCTCCACAGTCATAGCAGCGGTCATCGTAAGGCCGAGGCGGAAGGCGGGTGCGCGGCGGCGGGCCACGTCCACCATAGCCTCTGCTGCCATTAGACATTTCTACACGAGCTCTGCGTCCACATATCGTTCGGCCATCTAGTCCACGGATCTGTAGAGGGTATGAACATGTAAGGTAACAATCGAATGCAAATCGCTACACAGTACAACAAATTATATTTAAAAGAAGTTAACATACGGCATCTTCAGCATCACGAGGATCTTCGAATTCTACAAAAGCGAATCCGGGCGGATTTCTTGCTACCCAAACATTTCTCAACGGACCATAATATGAAAATGCATCTTCGAGTTCTGGCTTACTGGCATTGTTGCCCAAGTCTCCAACATAAACTTTACAGTCACCGTAACGTGACATTTTATCTGTAATTTAATAAAAATGTTTATTTAACTGACGCTAAGGAAATGCGTCACTATCATATCCCACGCCAAGCAGCATGCCCTCCCGGTGAGAAACAGTGTGAATACCGAGTGATTTAACAATATTTATACTAATTAAACTTTCTTTATACGGATATTAAGAACGTACACTAAATTAAATTATAACTTTCCAATATTTCTTCACTTCCTTAAGGATAAATCAAGAAAAAATACTACGCACCCGAAGCCACCATTGATCAATTTTTCAAGAACAAAATGGCATCCTCCCTTCCCTTTCCTTTCCTCTCTTTATGTTTTTTTGTTAAAGAACTTTACGTCTTCAGATACTAGTGTTTTTGATTCCGTTATTTAACTTGGTTTTAACCTATAAGTAGAGATTGGAACTTGTATATTATGTAGCACTTTTCTTGATGTCGATAAACATAGGTGACGGTTCTTATAAACGTGAAATAAAAATAAATAATATTAAAAGAGGACTGTGATTTCGCTTGGGCCACCTCAAATGGTGGGAGGTCACTTTCAGTTTTATGTACTTAAAAATCATTGTACAGAAAAATATGCCTTTTGAATTGTGTATAAAATTCCATACCTAACATAATTTAATACACACTACTATTAAAATAAAATTAGGATGAAGTGTAAAATTTTACAATTCCCCATGGGTAATAATGGTGTGTGGTAAATTTGATAAACAAATATGCACACCAATAGGTAACTACTTATCGATAATTAATAATAATATTTATTTAATAATAATATTCATTTTAATAATATCAATTGTGTTAATTCATATAATTGTGTGACATACGAAAGTGCTCATACCTTGTTCATCACAATATCAATATTTCATTCGTTCATTACATGTACCTACCTAGTGTTTTTGCCTACGATGAGGCTATTTATTTATTAAGGTTTTTCAACACTGAATACATTATTCGATCTAATACTATGAAGCGTTTGCATTCTCTTGGTATGATATGATGAAATGCAATCGGTATTGTGCGTATCTGGTCGATACCAAAAGTGCACTCTAATTATAGTCAATTCATATACATTTTGTATTATACAGAACTTTCATCTAAAGCTTCTAGTCATAGTCGAGTTTTCAAGTCGTAACATCTATGGCTTTCATCTAGATTTTGGTAGGTATTATGGTTTGATGGAAGAAAATTTGCATGAAAAATGGCAATACATACTATACCTACTTTACTACAAAAAAAAAAGTAATGTAGCGGACGGCGGACGGACGTCGTTGCGACTTTTCTTTCCGTCATGCAATAATTTTTGTCATTCATGAATTCGTCGATAAAAATTATTTTAGATGGTGTCACCTACGTGAGCGTTAGTTGAAATATAGTTACAATGTGTTAGTATTTCGATTAGCATAGTATATATTCGTAGTTCTGATAGGTGTGTGACAAGTAAAGTTCGGTAATGGTGGCCATGTCATGAAAATCCCCACAGCCATGGATGATAGCTCCGTATCTCATCACAACGGAGGGCAAGTGGGATCTCAAATCGGAGTCAGTGTAAATAATAAACAAAATGACGAACCTAGCCAAAGTGTCCAGTATTCAATACCGGGCATTTTGCATTTTATCCAACATGAATGGGCGAGATTCGAGTTGGAGAGATCACAATGGGAGGTGGACAGAGCCGAGTTTGAGGTGATGTACTTTCTGATTTCCATTAATTTAACACGCAATAGTTACTAGAATGTTTAGTGCAGTTGGTATTTTTATTGTGTGTATTAAGTTTTACTTACCTAGTAGGTAATAGTAATTTCTTGATTCAGAATTTGTAACTTCGGTTGGGCTGTCGTCATATCTAGCTTTAAATAACTAGTAATAAGTATTGAAGAATTTTACTTCCAATAACAATGTAGTATTTTGTGTTTTTACCTACTGGCATTTATTTGTTCTCCCAATCAGTTTGTTTTTATTTGAACAAAGATTAGCTTTGCAATATTTGTTTCATTCATGAACAGATGAGAAATAATCATTATTTATGATGTTAAGCAAATAACAATTTTGAATGTGTAGCAATGTTTATGTTCAAATTTACTTTTTGTACAATACATCAACCCATTCATTCTTTTGTATGCTTTCCAGGGTACAGAGTTGTACAGTTTGACTCATTGAACAGTACACCTAAAATAAAATATAGTTCATACAAACATACTAAGATATATAAACATACTAATATTTGATCTCATAAGCACCAAGTATGTATTACCTACTCCTGCCTATTCATTTGAATATTTTATATGTGAAAAACATACCTTCTAAATTTCTAATGCATATTTTTTTAATTATTAGGTGAATTTATTTTGTACAAGTTATTATTGATCTCTTGAAACAATAAATAAATATTCTTATAACATGTTTTGGGTAATGTTATCTATATATCTAAAGCCTATCTAACTGCCCATTAGCAATAAATGGTACTGGTACTGAAATCTTTTCACAGTCCCCCAGACAAAGGTTTCTTGATTAGTGTGTGCTAATCATATTAACAAAAAGTTGAAAAAAATAGTCTATAAATTAATATTATATTGCATACTTATAAACTCTTAAATTAATAATTCAGCAATAGGTGCTAATTCTGTTGTATGAAATCATGTACACAGGACAGGACAGGACTTAAAGTATTGCCATTCTTATTTAAATCCACACATGAAAAAGGGATAGCAAGACTTTTACTCCTGTGAAATTAGTTTAGTTTAGTGATTTTGTTTAATGGAATCAACAAAATTATTAGAGTACCTAATATTAACAATTCAGTAGCATCACATCTGTGTTATTCTGTATGAAAATCAAAATGGCATCACTTGTTACAATGAGCCAATCTCACACTCTACACCTGTACTGTAGATCAATAAGTAAATTGTAGTTATTGTTTCTGTTTGTTTTTGTTCTTATACATGTAAAAACAAGTATGTAAATACATTTTTGGTTATTCAATACTTAATCAGCAGGTGTATTAAACTACAGGTACATTCTGATCAAACAATATTTTTTATTTCAAAATGGTTCTGCAAAACCTACATCAGTTTAATTAATTAATTGTATTTGAATTGTAATTACAAGTTTGAAAAATAATGTTACATGCTGGGCTCTTCAACATTCAGACCAAATTAGGGTCTAAAAGTATTAAAACTAACAATTTTTTATAACTTTGCAGGGCATAAAAGTCTTTGATCATAGAATAGTTTTTTTTGTGATACCCTGCTCAATGGTGAAAAGATTGTAGTTTATGTCTAGATATTAATATGGGTTTTGTCTATTTGCTTCCCAAGTTTATGCTGCATGTTAGATTTAGTGTCGAATGCATATTAATAGAAAAATTGTTAATGTTTGTGATGTATTTTTATGTACATATATTAATATTATATCCCACTAGCGGCCCGCCCTGGCTTCGCACGGGTAGACATTTATCAAATATATTTTGTCTACCCGTGCGAAGCCGGGGCGGGCAGCTAGTATAATATATAGCCTATGTTACATAGCGATAATGTAGCTTTCGAACAGTGAAAGAATTTTTGAAATCGGTCCAGTAGTTTCAGAGCCTATTCAAAAATACAAATCTTTCCTCTTTATAATATTAGTGTAGATTATCATTATTTAGAACCCCCATAGAAAAAAAAGCAATGAAGGAATAAAATTCGTATTAAATTCTTTATTGGTCTGATGTGGTCCTGAAACATCTTCTCATATGCATTCACAACAATGAATAATAATATTGATTTGGTGTTTTTTTATATATATTTAGGTTTTAAATTTATATATGATGTAAATTATCCAATACAAAATGCCTAGGTAACTACAATAATGTAATTGTTTTATTGGCAATACAGGCGCGGATCGCCTTCCTCCAAGGAGAGAGGAAGGGCCAAGAGAATCTTAAGAATGACCTTGTAAGGCGGATCAAGATGCTGGAGTATGCTCTGAAGCAGGAGCGGGCGAAGTTCCACAAGCTAAAATATGGCGTGGAGCTGCAGCAAGGAGACGTGCGCCCCCCGCCTGAAGAGCCCACGCCCGAGCCCGAGCCGGCCGACCGCGCGCACTGGAAGCAGGGCCGCCAGCTCATCAAACAGTACCTGCAGGTCAGTTCTCCAAACTCAGTACTTAGGGTGAAGTACCGGGAACACATATATTTTTAATGAAAAGACTAAACATTTTTCTAGTATAATTTTGCACTTCTTCAAACCGTTAACAAACTTAAATTTTATAAATTAAGATGGACCTGAAGCTGCCTATGAAGAATCCATGTGTTGTAGTTTTTAAGTAGACCATGGATCGACTAAAGTTAGAGGCACCTTGATGTGCAATTCAGTAACATGCAGACATGTGTATATGCAGGGTATGAGTTACCTAAGAACAGCAGAAGGACAATGTTCAATATAAATTTAAACAAATTACACATATCATCACACTCAGTCTCTTTTGGGGTAGACTTGTAGTGTAGATTATAGTGCCATTTCAATTTTAAATTGTACACCTCTATTTAACATATGCATTGAATGTAACAATGATGTTGTGTGCAGGAAATCGGGTACACAGATACCATTCTGGATGTGCGCTCGAACCGTGTGCGAGCCTTACTGGGTCTCAACAGCGAGGAAGTGGAGAACCCCAACTACAGGAACTACGACAAGCAGCAACACGACCGATGCGACTACTCCATTAACCACATGGCGCGCAAATACGACTATGGTAACAATACATCTTACCGATATTATAAATATAGATTTTATTTTTAATCCACTGTCCTATTAATGTCCCATACAAGATTTTAGATGTTGGAATCTTGATTTGAATAACAAGCAAATATGAATATAAGGTCAAATTTATTTTAAGCTATTATTATGTGTTTTTGTTTCATTCCGCTATTAAACCTATTGCAGTATGGTTAATTATAATAATTGCGCCAATTAATCAATGGCAATGTTGGTAAATATGCACAGGGTTCTGCTATCAAGCTACAAGTGATCGTTGAATTTACATTTTCCTAATGCTAGTCTATACATAGAGGTATAAACACCATAATATTATAAACAGGTAAAATTTGTTTGTTGGTGTTGTGTACTTTGTTATTTTATTTTATTAATAACATGCGGCCCGCCCCGTCTTCGCACGGGTAAATATTAGTTTCAGAGCATAGACGTTTATGAAATATTTTGTCCACCCGTGTGGAGCCGGGGTGGGCAGCTAGTATAATATATAGCCTATGCTACTCAGTGATAATTTAGCTTTCTAACAGTGAAAGAAAAAAACATTTTTTTTATTAAAAGCCATGTATCTAGTAAGTTACATATAATTATAAATAATAAGTACTGTAATGTGTGCCATAGGTGGCAAAGAGGCGCGCAAAGGTGGCGTGTCGGGCAGCGGCTACACCGAAGAGGGGCTGTCGGTGCAGGAGACTGCCGCCGTGTTTGCCAACTTCGAGTTCCTCACCAACCAGGAGATGGATATGGACGAGATCGACGACCTGGACGCTAAGCAGCCCCACCATGCGTCCGGGAAACAAGGTACTCATCATACACAGACCAGTTTGAGAGAACACTGGCACAACAATAATATCATTTTATTGATTCATAATAAGAGCTGGTCAGGTCAGGGATAATACCTCAACAGTATGATGTCACAATCATCTGTATGATGGCAGCCAAAATGTATTATTTGTGTTCCTGCAGTATGTAAGGTATGTGCTGTTTTATCAGTAAGAAGATCATAATTATGCTGCAAGCACAGTGTGTCCTCTCAACAACAAAATTAGAAAAAACGCAAATTTGCAGTACTAATAACAAGAGCATCTGTAAGTTACGGCGACCGCTTACTGTCAGGCGAGCCATAGGCCTGTTTGCCATCTTCATAGTATAAAAATGTGGCTAGTCTGGCAAGTCGGCCGCCTGACGGTAAGCATCAAGCCCCCTTTGTTAAAACAGATGCTTAGCACTAATTTGCAGTCTTCACTTCGAGATAATAGTAACTAAGTCTTCGTTGCCCATTAATTTCACAAGTTACAGAACACCTCAAGCCAGAATACTTAAATGCATGCATACTACAGCTTGTCAGCAGAAATATATCTGACATCTTGCCATCCTCGTGTAATACGAGATCTGACACTTGGCAGCCTCAATCAAGACTCTTTCTGCCAGCCAGTAACATTGTTCTAATTATTTTGTTTATTACCTGTCTATGGTGAAGCAAAAAAGGGGTTATGGTTTTCACCAATCTGTATGTATGTGGATATGTTTGTATGCATGTTCATCTGTTCCCTCATAACTTCTAAACTACTTATCATACCACTAAGGTGGTAAGCAAGCATACGGCTCGCCTAATGGTAAGCGGTTACCTTAGCCTATGGACGCTTGGGGTATCACTCCAACGACCGTAAAATTGATGTAAGTTGTGCTAACAACTGTTAATATATGTATTATTACTAGCTTTTGCCCCGGCATCGATCGCGTGGTAAGGTGAATAGGTCAATATCCTATTTTACCCCCTTAGGGATGGAGCTTCCAAAAATCCTGGAATGTTTTTTTTAACTAACGCAAAGGTCAAATACACTTTCATCTTCTATTTTGCCCCCTTAGGGGTGTTATTTCCAAAAACTCCTTAGTGGATGCCTTTGTTATAAAAGGTCAAAATTTTAAGTCTAACCCCAGCCGTTTAGGCTGTGCGTTGATATGACAGTCAGTTTCATCTTTTATATATGTATTATGTTCAGGAGAGGAGGTGGACCATGAAGCTGAAGAGGTCCTCAACGAGCTGAACCTGCTCACCGAGAGCGAGACCGACGGCGGCGGACAGGGAGATGAGTACCCAGTAGGTGAGTGTACGGTATCATAATCATAATTTATTGCAAATGTCTTTTACAAACAAGTTACTAGTACGATATAACAGTGCACTTCTCTAAAACACACATCCTGTTTGATACAACAATAAAGAGGCTATATCACTCTTACGGCCGAATACTGTAACGACATTCTTTGTTTGAACAGTTAAGTGACCCTACTTGTGACTGTTTGAGGCGTCGTCAGAATACAATTCGCATATAAAATCGGATGTAAAATCCAATTTCTGTGGCACGGTTAAGGGGCTGCCTATGGAAGTAAGAAATAGGTGACGTGAACCCATTCGGTTACGGATATTAAATTTTTAAGGAATTGTTAAGTAAAAATAGTGTGTTGACTAGGGCTAGCGAAAACCTTAACGTATCTCCCTTAGACTCCATCCCTATTCGAAATTAATCTAAACTTTTTTATCGGTTACGGAGGTCCAAAACATTGTTGTCGTATGTTATAGTAGAAGTGTGTGTGTTGTAGTGGAGTGTGGAGTACATGTGTGTGGTTGGTCCGGTGCGGTGTAGCGGTGCAATTCCCAGGCGGCGGCGGCGAGGCGGACGAGGAGCCGCTGGCGCTGGGCGAGCTGGCGCAGCTGACGGTCAGCAACGAGCCCGAGGCGTACGACGTCAACAGCGCCAACAAGGAGTCCTTCCGCAAGACATGGAACGCCAAGTACACGCTGCGCTCGCACTTCGACGGGGTAAATATACATTCTGTTTTTTATACCACTGATGTGGCAAACAAGCATACGGCCCGCCTGATGGTAAGCGGTTACTGCAGCCTATTGACGCTTGCAACACCAGGGGTATCACACGCGCGTTGCCGACCCTTCAGATATCTCTTCACACCCATCTTAAAGAACCCCATGCTGTACTCCTTTGGGAAAACCATGACGGGGAGTTCATTCCACAGTTTAATTGTTTAACATTCTGTTTTCTATACCACTAATGTGACACACAAGGGTGCGGCCCACCTGTAGCCTGAGCAAGAATAACCTGCGACTAGGTGCGTATTCGAAAACGTAGGTAACTCGGGAACGTTCAAAATTTTCATACAAATTTTTTGTTTCACTTTTCACCGGCGCATCCGAAAAATAGTCGAAAGCGATACGAATATGTAGTCGAAAATAGTTGGTGCTACAGTTATGTGCGGTGTGTAGGTACGCGCGCTGGCGTTCCATCCGACGGAGGCGGCGCTTGTGACTGCGTCGGAGGACCACACGCTGAAGCTGTGGAACCTTCAGCGCACGGTGCCGGCCAAGAAGTCGGCCGGGCTGGACGTGGAGCCGCTGTACACGTTCCGCGCGCACACCGCGCCCGTGCTCTGCCTCGCCATGGGCGCGCCGCGCTCCGAGGACTGCTACTCCGCCGGGCTCGACGGCACCATCCGCCTCTGGAACCTGCCGCCGCCCACCGCCGACCCTTACGACCCCTACGACCCCACCGTGCAGGTACAACACACTCACAATACTATATTACTAACTGTTCTCCTATGAACTCACTACCTCACTGTGTAGGAACACCGAAACTTCTTTTATTTTTATACTGTGAAGGTGGAATCACTGTAGCCATAGGCTTGAAATACTAGGGGTATCACTGGTTCGTTGCGAGTTCTCTCACTGTAAGGAGAGCATATCCTCGAAAAGTTCACACTGAATTACATCAGTCATTCAATTTTTAACTGCGCATTACTATAACGCGGAGATGTCGTCCCTTTATGGATGTGGTCAGAGCCTCATGTGTGTGGTGTGTACACGGGCACGGTACTGCGCCAGCACACGGACGCGGTGTGGTCGCGAGTTTCTCTACCTTTGTATTGTATGGTATGTAGTCGGAGGGTCACCTATGTGTTGTGTGTGTGTCAGGGCGCGGTACTGCGCGATCACACGGACGCGGTGTGGTCGCTGTCGTGCGCGGCGGGGCGGCTGCTGTCGGCGTCCGCGGACGGCACGGCGCGGCTGTGGGCGCCGCGCGCGCCGCGCCCGCTGCTGGCCACGCTGCGCGACGACACCTCCGCGCACGCGCCCTCCGCCGCGGACTTCGCCGACAACGGCTCGCGCGCCGCCGTCGTCTACACAGACGGCACGCTGCTGCTCTACGACCTCGAGACAGGACAGGTACATTACATACTCACTCTACTACCTTGCATATTCTACACTAACTGTACAGTGGCGTATTTAAAAGTCTCTCACAAAATGTTTTATATAATTCTTTCCATCCAGGGTGCATTAGGCTTGCCGCTGTACAAATTCTGTGTTAAATACGCTTCCTCATTCGATAAGTAGATATGTCACAGATCGTAACAGTATCTCATTATGAGGATTTTACAACATTTACCCCTTTAGGTGGACACATTTTCTTTTCACTATTATTTTCCTAATTCTATCAGGGTCATTGGTGATTGACTATTTTTCCTGGTCATCCCTATATATGAGGTTATAGTAATAATAAATAAATTTGTCACTCATGCCAACAACGGTAGCCGTCTCTATGTCAGATATCAGACACCAAGTAGACACAAGGGCCACATGCAATGCTAAAAGACAACAGACAGTCATATAAACTGATGGTTATTACTATAATACGTGTGTGTTTGTTGTGTGAAGGCGGTGGTGCGCGTGTCGTGCGAGAGCGCGGCGACGCGCGTGCGCGCGCACCCGACGCTGGGGCTGGTGGTGACGGCGCACGAGGACCGGCACATCCGCTTCTGGGACGCGGCGTCGGGCCGCGTGGCGCACGCCATGGTGGCGCACCTGGACGCCGTGACGGGGCTGGCGCTCGACCCCAACGGCCTGTTCCTGCTCTCCGGCTCGCACGACTGCTCCGTGCGTCTCTGGAACCTCGACACCAAGACCTGCGTGCAGGAGATCACGGCGCACCGCAAGAAGTTCGACGAGAGCATCCTCGACGTCGCCTTCCACCCGCTGCGGCCCTACATCGCCAGCGCCGGCGCCGACGGGCTCGCCAAGGTCTTCGTCTAGGGCCCCGCCCGCTACCCCTACATGCGACTTTATACTACATGTCATTTTATTTCGATACGAACTGTATGTAACGCAGTAGCGAGTCGCGTCATCGCTCGTAGACGGGCGGCCGGTACTCTTGGGTTATGTGTCTAGTCCCTTCGGTACGGTTCCGAGTAGCGACGTATCTGCGATTCGACGACTGCCGTGTGTACGGACGGAGCCGCCGGTTCGTTTTATCGTATTTAAATATTGTAACGTAATGGACGCGCGCTCGACGCTCGTTATAAGCGCGTAGTGAACACTCATCTATGTATAGACATTTGAAATCTATTATAATATATTTTTAGACTTTCAGTATGTGGATTTTAGGTTTTTATTGCGACTTTTTCACCGATTTTACGATACGCAGTGAGAATATTGTTCGTTTCTATGCATCTGTAAGCGAGACATTATAATAAATAACATATGGACACCGACGATGTTTCCTCGATACGTTTTGTGTTTTAAGTGTCTGTACAGTTAGTTAATGCAGTATTTGCTGATTGTTTGCAAGGAACGAATGGTGTTTCTTTAGCTACAATATTTTTATTTAAATCGATTCGATTTCTATAGAAAATATTTTTGTTTTGTGACATTATGTTTACATGCTCTCATAGTATCTACGCAAATGATGAGCGATCGAACAAATATATGATTGAATGAAGTAGAAGTACTATATCGGAAGTAACATAAGTAATGTTTGTTCGTAACAAGTACTGCGATGTAGAATATATATTATAAAACATTACATATTCATTTATTTTCCTCGATTCATAATTGTACACATACATCCAAAAATTGATAGTAAAAAACAACATAACCGAATTTCATGTTGTTTTTTTATATTTGTTGGTTTCTTTTACAACCCTTAATTAATCCTTAGAATATTTGCAATAAAGTGACTGGTTCCTGTAAAACCTGAATACTACTTATTTCGTACTGTAGATTATGTAAAATTAATTCTTCATTTCATCAGCTCTGTAAGATGAACATAGACAGCGTTTGGTAAGATGGGCCGTGGGAAAATGCTCTTTTTTTAATTATATGCTGTAAGACTATATTTCCCGCCTATTGGCCAGTTACCGTAACCTATGGACGCTTATTATGCCACGGTACCGAACTTGGGAATAAACTTCACACGTAGAGGAATACTTAAAGAATTACTTGTAATTAGTAGGAGTACAGTTAGTACTTAGTAGGTATTGTTTTTTATATCACGCACGACGATTGAATCTTCTAATTTTATTATTGATTCTCGTTATGTTCGTTCGTCTTCTAAGCGTAATCAATGTTTAGTTATCACTGCGGCCTGCGACCACAATTTATGAGGGGTTACTTCCCTTTTTACATAGTTGACTAGATTTTAATTTCATTCTCAATCCAAAGATGTAGCACAGGAGAACTCGGATCTTTCCGTCCGGTATCCAAAGGAGTCCTTTGGAAGGAGTAGGCATAGGTACTTAACCTACCCACTTATATAATCAAAGCCTACCCAATGTTGTAACGGTAATTGGTAAATCACTTTTCCCAAAAGCAAAATTACATGCATAGACTTAATAGTTTATTTAAAAAAACGTGTTAATATTACAACTTAAAAAAAAGAAGCTTATCCTGTGCTGTGCACAATAATATCGAAAATACACCAAAATTATGGTATGGGACTGAAAAGTGATGAGAATAGTGGGACGGCAGACATGCGTATCTAGCTTTTGGTGTAGGGAGGGCAATCCAGGTCCAGGGTCCACGCCCTTGACGACATACAGCTGCCAACCCAGTTATCCAATTAGAACGGCATTATGAAGGGTTCAACAAAAACCGGAATACTTTGGCTTATACCACTAAGGTGGTTAACAAGCATACGGTCCGCCTGATGGTAAGCGGTTACCGTAGCCTATGGACTATCACTCGCGCGTTGCCGACCCTACATACTTACTTAAAGGTCACCAAACACTGCACACACAGTCAAAAGCATTGAGCTTGCGTATGGAGAAAAAACTTTATTCCGTAAGGTAAGTACTAACCTTTCAAAGGAATACGAATACAAATTAAAATTAATCTGCTGTACAAGGAGGTCTCGCGACGTTTGATTGAGGCCTCCGGTGACAAGAAGGCTGGAACATATTTTGCGCAAAGGATCAGCATTGCCATACAGCGGGGCAATGCTGCCAGCCTTCTTGGCACCCTCCCGCGTGACAGCGATTTGGGACAAGTGTTTTATTTTTTTTAATTATTTTAATTGCTTATATTAGGTTAATTAAAATTTATATTCAACGTTATACATTTTGGTGTAGGTAGGTACAGAGCCAGACATTGGAAAGAGCTACGGCATTGGTACCAACCAACTACGCCGGTAGGTGCCTAAGTATTACTAATTTTATAGTATAAAGTGTAATGCTTCGAAGTAAAATCTAAAGAGTAGAAAGTCGCGAGAGCTGCTTTGTCAGAACTGCAGCTCGCAGGGTCCGGTCACAATACAAAATCAATAGGTAGTGAATTGAAATTGCATAGCTCTAAATAAATTTCAAAACACACATGCTGTAAGTCCACATACAGCTATAAGACTGTCCAATCGCACTATAATATAAACATATTTTATAAAGATAAAAAAATGCTTAAAAGTGATGAAAGTATAAGTACCTACTTACGTATGTACCTACCTTTGATTATATATTTGTATGTACATAATAACTGAGGTGTATCTTAAATCGTAACATTGATTATTGAAGTTATTCAGATAGATGAGATTGATATTTAAAATAAAAATAAATGGTTCCATCGGGGATTCCCCGCTGACTGTATTAATTAGGGCGTACTTAATAGGATTTCCATTTGAAAATTACCGACTAGTCATATCCCGCCCCGCTGCTGCAGGCCATAGCGGGGACCGCTTACCATCGTTCTACTATTTAGTCGTATTTTCTCTATTCTCTAAATTTTGCAATAGATTTGTAAATTTATAGCTCTGCATCCATAGGTGCTAATTCTATTGGCAGTGGATGAGAAGCCTTTGCGTTTGTTTTTGTTTGTTAGCAATAAGAATAGTAGTGTTGATTAATTTGCAGTGACATTGTGTGACTACTGTGTGCGGCCGTGAGTCAGTGACTCCGAAAGGAATAGATCTACGATGGGATTATTTGGTGTGTATGATCCTGAGGTCTCACAAAAGAAAATACCTTGTATTTCTTGCTAAGTAGTATCAAGTAGTCGTTATCATTAATGCTAAGTTTATACACATATAATTTAATTGTTATCGAACCTGTGTTAAAAGAATAGTGTTTTATCCGTTTGGTTATTAATAAGTGCCTAGTAGTAATTTGTGACAAGGTGCGAGCATAATGTTTCAACTGTAAGTGTCTTTTAGTTTACTTACAGTTTAGTTTAAAAACTGTAACAAGTTGTGATAGATACTAATTCAGTCTGGAGTAGGTACTAATTACAAGCATAGGTAGGTACTTAAAAAAACCTTTATTGGTTTTGTTGGTAAACTATTATTAATACTGAAATATGCCAAATTTTAATTTATAATATTTTTATTTTTTTAGTTTCTTTATGTAAGATCTGCATAAGATTTGTTCGCTCATCGGAAGTATAATATTCCAGAAATATCAGTAGGTACCTGTAATTATTTCAAATAATCTTCTACGGTGGATGGGAGTCGGATAGCTTATATTATAACTTTAGAATATTACGCGGGGGTGATGTGAAGGCTCTGCGCGTGGTCGTCCGGTAGTTTGGCTAGGGGCTGCGTGTGGTGCTTGCCTTACGATAGTCCGAATTCTTTCTCTAATTCCCGTCATCCTTGAGCACTGAGGCAATGAATTCTTATTATTCACGGATAATACGAATAAAATGCTTATTTTTCTTAATTCCTATAAATGTTGACAGTTTTTCAGGATTGGGTGTGGTTGTCTACATAATGATGTGGCTGGCAAAGAAACTTCAGGATTTGCCAGCTCCTCCGCCCACCGACGGAACACCCTCCACCGTCCAGATACCGGATCGTCACCAATACGGCTAAATACTCTAAATATTATGTTAATTGTGTTTGTATAATACTCATTAAGTGTATCTGTTACATGTTTAATAGCAGTATAACGGATGAAATGCATGAGATGCATTTTATCGATTCTTCTACGCGAGAGTTCTCCAACGTAGACCGAGGTGCCGGTCAAATGCAAGTCAAATATTAAAAAGTAATAATAAATAACCTTAATTATTAAACACGATTCCGTTGTATTTTGAATGTGACTTTTTCATAATAAACTTTTTCACGTTTGTTCTGCAAAATATAACATTGTTTTATGTGGTTTTATCAATAAAGGGCACCTTGAAAAAATATTATTCGCAAGCTACATACATGCTCTTCTAAGCATGTACACTAAAATGTTACCTAAATGTGCCCAATTTCAAGGCCTGGTAATTATTACCGACATAAACATGTGTGACGGACACAGAGACAAACAGACCCTGAAGCTAGGCCATATAGGCTTTGGTACGGAACCCTAACAAAATGGGAGTTTTAATTAAAAACAACCCAGCCAAGTTAGAGTCCAAATACATAGACCCGGGTATTTGATATTAATTTCATCGCCCTAACTCCACGCGTTCTTGAGAAAAAGGTCTTGACAGACAGACGGACGGCAAAGTGATCTTATAAGGGTTCCTTTTTCCTTTTGAGGTCTAAACAAACAGGTTCTTAAAACTCTAAAAAAGGTTCATGTAGGTACCAAATAATATGGGTAAGCTGTAAATAAATGTCTTTGAACTTATTGTACCTGGGTACTTACATACGCAGCTGCACTTGAGAAACTAATATGAATTAATAAAATAAAAAGTACTTATGTAGTAAAACTTTGCTAATAACACATGACGACTCAACTGAACACGACACTTTTGAAATTACGAAAATAGCAGTTATTTTGAATATAATTATTTTTATATCTTCACCAGATAATCCAGATATAAAGATATGAGAAGAACTGAATTCAGTCCTTGCTCTTATAAAACCAGCCGTTAATTAGACACGTATCATTATGTTCAGTCAGAACAATTGTTCTACATATTAGATATCATCAATAACATAAAAGGTGTCAAAAACATTCATATTCATGAAATTTTACTAAAACAACAGTCATTGTTTTAATATTTGTTGTATGAATTTTGTGAATAGAATAATAGCCAACCTATCATAATAAAAATAAATCAGGTTAATATACTTACTCATCCTTTACCTCCACTTAGAGCTATAAAATGTATCGTTATTATCTTTCATCAA
The DNA here is from genome assembly GCA_951449985.1 of Falcaria lacertinaria. NCBI lineage: Eukaryota > Metazoa > Arthropoda > Insecta > Lepidoptera > Drepanidae > Falcaria > Falcaria lacertinaria. The sequence continues at coordinate 6,714,060 of OX602115.1, read as the reverse complement.
AGAACGAGAATATCCCAAATGGAAATATATAATTTATATATTTCTTCATCAGAATTGAACATAATAATACGTAAGTAGTCATCTTAACAGGGCAAATTACTTTGTCAAATCTACGTTTAAAATATAATCAAATGACCATTATTTGATAAGACTACGAAGGATTACTTTCAAAATCGTGAGGTGAAGATTGACCGCGTGCTTAGGCGTACCTAAGTAACAAAAACAGTTTTCTGCTAGCATCAGTGCCAGTAATAGGAACATTTTTCGACTACGTATTCGAAAACGTAACTCGCGAAATGCCAAAATTGTCATACAAATTTTTAGTTCCACTTTTCGCCGCCGCAGCGCTGTTCATTTTTCAATACAAAAATAGTCGAAGGCGATACGAAAACGTCGCAAATTATTCATGCTCGCGCTAGAGGTAATTCATGTTCTAGACACATTTATAGCTATTGTCGAGTATTGTACTTGGATGACAAGCCTAAGCAGTTATGATTAATTCTCAAGAATAGAATAAGAAATAAATATACCTAAGGACAGTGGTGTGTATTGATTTGCAGTAGTGACTCTGCAGTGCTGAGATTCGGTGCAATTTAGAGAAATTACTCTACAATGGGATTATTTGGTGTGTACGATCGTAACTTGTCACAAACGCGAGCACATTCTGTCTCAAATTACAACTTGCATATAAGTTATAACTTTCCTGTATAAAACCTATTTTTTATATTATGTATATATTTAATTTTATATTACATAAATTTGGGACAAAACCCATTTTTTTAAAACACTGGGACTCTTTGTTAAAGCACTCAATGTGGAAATCCAGTTCATGGTCTATCACTGTGCCAATTTTCATTCAAATCCGTTTATTCCTGATTGAGTAACGAACATCCAAACGTACACATAAAAAAATGATTTACCAAGCGAGAGTCTTCCCATCATTATAAAAATGTTTTAATTTGTGGCAAGTTATGATCGTACTTAATGTCTGGAATGTAAGTGATCTTTACTATAATACTATGATTTACTTTATTTTTTATTCCACTAAGGTGGCAAACAAGCATACTGCCCACCTGGTAAGCGGTCACCGTAGCCAATGGACGCTTGCAACACCAGGGGTATCACTCGCGCGTTGCCGACCGAATAGTGTCGATTCTGTCGTACAAAATCACTAAACTAAACTAATTTGGCAGGACTAAGTAGTCCTGCTATGCCTTTCTCAAATGCGGGGTTAAATGACGAAGGCAATACTTTAAGTACTGTCAAATTAGTTTAAGTTATGATTTCGGACAACTAAATTAGCACAAATGTAATTGTATTCTGTATTGTTATCTGAACGTACACAATACAGATACAAACGCACCTTCACCTAAAGTCAGGTCGTGACCCGTCCACTCACTGGCTTCACCCACTGGTGGGTGGGCGGACGCCTAATCAACAAATCCAAGAATGACCCACCGCCTCAAGGCAGGAAAATTAAAATTAATTTGAAAAATGTGGATATTTTTTTATCGATACGTCGTTGAAATGAAACATATTATAATGACAATTATTTCATAAAATTAAGTTAATTTGTCTATAAAATCATGCAATCATTTGCATCAGTACATTTATTATCCGACTATCTGTTAACGTATAACTTTATATTCCGGTTATGAGTAATATTTGGCGAGATTCTTTTTTAACATCAATACGTTTAACGCACGACCCCTAAAATCAAACAAATGTAAATGGATTAGAATTTGACAAGCCGGTGTCGGTCTCGTAATTCGATGTTATGCGATTGGTCCTCGGGTTGAGTGTTTATAAAAAAAAAAAATTATGTGCATGTATAAAGTGTTCTGAGTCTGTGTATGTTCGTAAATTAAAACTTGTCCCTAATTTATGGGATCGTAGTATAGAGTTCGCGAGAACTTAGCGTAAATTTTTATGTTCTTTGTGTTTTCCAGTTTTTAGGACTGGGTATGTTCGTCTACGGAATGATGTGGCTGATGAAGAAATTGCAAGAGCTGCCTGATCCCCCGCCCCCGGAGGAGGAAACTACACCAATCCCAGATCGTCATCAACCGCCGCCGCATTTGCATAGAGGCTAGCCTTCATTATTATATCCACCTTTTTAGTTGTTTAAATATACATATTGGGTTCCCTTGTAAGCTGTTTGACCAGCGAACCTAATTCCATTTGCATTTTAAGTAATGTAAGTAGACAGTTCGTCACCATAGCGCATGCTAAGTCAATAGAGATTTAACATATTGCATCCTCCAAATTTGCCGTTTGTAAGCAGTCACGCTAAAATGCAATAAGTTAGTAATTTGTTTCGTTTTTAATTATTGATATATTTTATATGATATGATTGATGATTAGAAAAGGATGACACACCAACGTGATCTCCAATGGAAGTCACTCTTTCTAAAATATATGCAGCAACGCTTTAAAATTTCACAACTCCATTCGATTTTGTGTGGTTGGTTGAAATTTACATCAATTTCCAGCGTTCTGCTCGAAATTGATGTAAATTTCAACCAACCACACAAAATCGAATGGAGTTGTGAAATTTTAAAGCGTTGCTGCATATATTTTAGAAAGAGTGACTTCCATTGGAGATCACGTTGGTGTGTCATCCTTTTCTAATCATCAATCATATCATATAAAATATATCAATAATTAAAAACGAAACAAAAGTTTATTATAGTTTACCTACAAAAAGACGTTAACGTTACGTTCTCAAAAATATATATGAAATTATTAGGAAGGTAAGAACGGATTTTGTTTTTTTTAAGTTGAGTAATGGCTTAAATCTTTAATGTGCATATCGGGTAGTATGTTATTTACTTAAGAAATACGCTGCTCTGACTTATGTAAATGTTTATTTTCGAAAATAAATATAGGCATAAACTTAGATATAATGAAATTAATTTTAATAGGTACTTATTTTATAAAATGCTATATTTCCCGTAAGCCGACTTCCAAAATTCAATCCTATGTTTGTATGGTATAGACATCATTCGGAAAGATTTATCTATTTTCAAAAAGTTCAATTTTTCCTTGCTTTCTTTCCACGAGAGGTGATATGATGAAGGCACCCTGAAAAATAAATGTTTTGTTATGTTAAATAATACTTCTTTTATTAAACTAGTCTGACTGCTTTATATACTTTTACTATGATTAATAGTCTCACCCTACCGACGCTGGGCTAATTAGGAAGGCTCCACTATTGTCGGCAGCGGGCGTGACTACTTAAGTATTGTTTCGTGAGTTGTGTGCTTGTTAGCCACTTGAGTGAACGGGAGGATGAAAACTATTCTACTTACCCAGTTTTTGCAAAGTTTGCCCACAGTGTAGTCAGAGCATTCATCACAATACGGTCATCTCGAGATACTGGAAGTGGACCTTTGCTATGATTATCAAACAAATAAAATAAGTCATCTTCATGGTCAGCGCCTTCTTTCGTTGGGTATTTACTTTTTCGTAGCTTAGCCATGTTCCTATCTGAATCGAATTTAAAGAAATAGTTGTACATAGTGATGTTAGAAGCTAAAAACGCTTCTGCTGTCATTATAGATGGATATATGACCATGATATCTGACATGTAATCAACAAGTCGATCATATGAAGTCTTATGTACAGTTGGTCTATTAAAGTAAAAACTTTTAACATCTTGTATGAACAAGGACTTATCTCTTTCCGATTTAAATTCGAAATTATGAGGTAAAACGGTGCCAATAGTATTGTCAATATCTTCAATGCCAGTGGAATTATATTTTGAGGCCCATGTCATTCCTTCTTCATTCAAGAAACCCGTAATCACTCTTATACTGGGATCAACTCTGAAAGCTCTGAATAAACTTAAAACAGGTTCTGTAATTACTGCTTGTTCACTTACACTTGAATCTTCTGAGCATGCTTTATATACATATAAATCTAGTACAGTTGTAATGTTTACATCATATAGTCTTGCCAACTCATCTGCGGTAGCATTTTTATATATTTGGGCAAGTTCTTCTGGATCTGTGGTGTTGTAGCCCAAACGTAGTGCAGCCGTTGAAGCTGATTTGATGGGATCTTTATCATAGCTGTGTGGTGCTAACAGAGCTCCACTCGACATTATAGCTCGGTGAGCTAACCCTTTAGCTGCGTTGGAAAATAGTAAATAGGCAATGGAGATGGAACCAACACTCTGACCATACAGTGTTACCCTGTTGGGATCTCCACCAAACTGAGCAACGTTTTTGTTTACCCATTTCAAGGCCGCCACTTGATCTTTCAAGCCCATGTTACCGGTTGCTACCTTGTTTCTTAAACATAGAAATCCAAAAGCTCCAAGGCGATAATTTATAGTCACGAGTACAACATTCTTTCTGGCTAGATATTTACCGTCGTATAACTTTTCGCTGTTACTGCCGTGCCCATACGACCCTCCTGGTATAAATACTATAACTGGAAGTGGTTCCGTTTTTGTGTTCACTGGTGTGTAAATGTTTACTACGAGACAGTCCTCTTGACCAACTGGTTTTTTGTAAGTACTGGAATATTGTGTGCATTCAATTGAATCGCGGTCTGCTATTAATGTGCCCTCCCATGATGGAGGTCCACCAGGCTCCTGAGACAGTAAAAAGCTAAGGTGAGCTGTGAGATAGTGATATAAAAATAAAATGGAATTATATCTAAAAATACTTTGATTATAAAAAGAATAACGGGCTGTGGTTAGGTGTCTGAATGACACGTTGTTTTTTGAGGAATGGATTTACGCAGGATCAATAATGTCAATTAATAGATTTTGAATTAAAACTTTTAAGAATTCAATTTGTTTAAAAAAATCGTTACATATTTTAGATTTCTTTAACATATGCAATGTTTTTTTAAGGTAAGTTCTGGAACTTACCTTAAAAGAAAACATTGTACAGAATTTTTGTTTCAGTTTTGAGAACTAAGACCCTTTTGAAGACAATTTTGGAACATTATATTCATGGTGCGTCTAGTATTACGACTGAAGAAGATATTCTGTATTGTTATCTTTTAAATTTTTCGTGGTATGAACTAGACCTCCAGTATAAAATATCTGGAACAGATCACATCTTGTGAAAAGGCTAGCATTCGTACCTAAGAAGAAGAAAGTACTTACCTGAAATCTTTCAGGGACAGAAGCAAATGGAATTCCAAAAAACGTTATATATGGATGATGTCTTCTGGTAACTAAAGTACCTTTGACTCTGCCTTGAGGAAGAGTTACTTCAGTTGTGTTCATAAAGCATTTCGCCAAATTTGCATTCAAAATCAATATCAGTAGGACACAAAAATATGTCGCGGCTGTCATGGTGAGGCTGGATTTTTTCTATCACAGTACTGAAACAATATTATAAATATGATCATTTATCGAAACAACATCAGCCACACTTGAGTAGGCTGTTTAGAATCGCCACATGATCATAAAATATTGTTACTTTTGTAATTCTTCAAACGTACTAATACTTTTATCTACTCCGAGCTAACACACTATCGTACAATCTTAAACTAAAAGCCAAAATTTTCTATGACCGTCACACCCTCGTGGGGTTCACCAAAGTTTTTTTTTACCGTGTGATCGGGTCCGATTGCTTTTTATATACCTTTATATCTTTATCGTGGCTTAACTTGATGATATCGAAAAATCTTATAAAAAATAGTAACTGCACGTTGTCGATAAAGGGACAGATGATTTTGTTTATAGCTGAATTTATTAGTAGGACAAGTACAGAAGACTCACTTTATAAAGACATTCAAATCACAGTATTCGGTGTAAATTAATAACGAATAGGTACGCCTACGGCCATTTTTTTCGTTAAGCTAGACTTTAGAAGCGCTCACGCGTGTAGACGATAATGAACGAAATCACTAGCGCTAGAGTCTTATCTACTCTTAACTATCTGAATTTATTATGTACGACACGGTCACGAGTTGCTGATGAGAATTCTAGTAGGAACAACCTGTTGCTGTCGATATTTGCGATTTGCGGTTGCAGCAAGCTGTTGCTATTTGGAAAACAATTTGATACTATAATAACGGTGAAGAGATTTCAAATGAAATCGAATCCCTCAGAATAATGAACTTACTTAGCTTTTGTTATTGGTCTAAGTACAAACCCCTTAAAATTGTTTTTAAATGTTAATTAAGAGGGTACGCTTACTATCAGTAACAGCCTTCTCACGGCTTACTCTCAGAAAATGAGGCGGACGATCCATGATGATAATGTACGTAAAAAATATTAGCTGATTAAAAATATTATTTTTAAGTGAACCAATCTAGCTTATACTTATACTTTAATTCTGAACATAGTTGTGCTATTAATAATCAAATATACAAAAATCTGCGTCTAATAATTGCTAAACAAATGAGTTTTTTTTTTACTACAAGATTTTAAAGGTCTTCAACCCCTTTGATTTGATAACCATATCTTAGGAGTTACTGTGGAAATGATAAATCACCATTATGTACAGGTCGCGGCACGAAACTCTAGCGCTGAGCGAAACGTGGAGGGGATAGCTGCGCATGGGTACCATCGCGCACGCAATACAAATTAGTAATTTAATTGCTTAGTTAAAAACAGCAAAATAATGTTTTAATGTAAAGTCAAATAGTAAGTCTAGCGGTGAACAAAATGTGGAACTTAACTGCGTATGGGTACTGTCACGCACGCAAATATTACTTCATGTTACCTACAATATAATTTTTAACAAGTTTATGGGGAGTAGAAAAATAAATACACTATCGGATTTGTAAATTTTTATATTAAATACCAAATAATAAAAAAAATTATATTAAGTCCGAATTACATAAGAACCTACTGAAGTTTCTTCTCAGGATAGAAGAAACCTGCGAGTTCGGCAGGGTGTGGACATCAGACACCGCATTCTCCTTTCCGATATCTAGTCCGAATCAGACAATGGTCTTACACCTTCAATAGTATCCCAACAGGGCCTTTTGCTTACTGAGGGCCCCGGCTCAGGGCTGCTTCGGTCGTCGGCACTAACAGCGTCATCGTCATCAGACTCACCAAGGCTATCCTCTGAACTGTCACCATCAACGCGAATGATGAATTCTTCTGTAACCAAATCCACGACATGGTCACTCTTGACATATTGCTCTTCTATGTCCTTTACCTTTTGGCATAACTTTCCCCAATCCCAAGCACCCATCAGCAAAACTTTTTCTTGAATTAGTTCTATACATTTAGCAACACTCCACTTCACATTTTTACTGCCTACATATTGCTTTATGTCAGACCATGCCATTTCGATTGGATTTAGATCTGGGTGGTATGGTGGCAGTCTTAGCACTTGATGTCCTTGCTCTGCTAGTATCCTGTCAATTGAAAATGTTTTAAATCTATCTTTGTTAGCCCGTATTAAATTGTATAGTTGAGGTTTTAGTAGAGTTTCCTCATATTGTATGCCCTTTTCAGTAAGCCAACCCTGCATGTCAGCTTTTTTGGAATTAGAAGTGGGTGCAAGGTCCCATTGTTTATTATGGTATGATGCGTTGTCGACTACCACGACAGAATTAGGCGGTAAGTTCGGCAATAACTGTGTCCTCAGCCATTTTTCGTAGTTGTCGTAGTTCATATTGTCGTGGTAGTCGCCTGATTTCGCACCAGCTTTAAAAGTTAACAGTGCGTTCGGTATGAACCCAGCCTCTGATCCTGCGTGGACAATGACCACCCGCTGTCCTTTGGAGATAGGTTTTTTGAGACCTTTTGTAGTACCATCGGTCCAGGCTTTTGGAGCAGAGTGCGATGAATCTACGTAAGATTCATCTGTATATACGATGGGCCTTCCCTCTTGGCGATATTGTTTTATTTTGCGTAAGTATTCGATACGTAGTAAACGTATATTTGAACTTTCAATCAGTACTTTTCGATTGTTTTCAGTATTTTTCCACCGAAACCCTAAACTCTTAATTATTCGTCGAAGACTTCGTTCTGAGCCTTTGAAATTTATATCTTCCTCTAGCTTCTTTCTCAACTTTCCGACGGTGGGAAGTTCATTATTTGTCCTATGAAAGTTATGTATGCACCTCTTTATTAATCCTTGATCAAAGTTATCAATATCTGTGACCGGTTTTGATCTGGAGCGTTTTTTGCCTGGTGTTCTAAATACTGATAATAAGTCGGAATTATTGGCTTCAGTGGAGATTTTCCTTACCGTTGCTATGGACGTCTTTGTAGATTCAGCTGTCCTTTTCTGAATTTTCTGTAAGTCACTAATTATACTATTTAATTTTATATTTCCCGCCTGAATAACTTCTGCAGTTTGTTTTATTTCACTTATATCTACAGTGCTGCGGTCAGAATCGAGTAAAATACTCGCAGCTTCGCCAATTTCACTTTGAATTTGTTTCAGGGAATTAATGAAATCATTCGATTCCCTTTTCAGAAAACAATGCACGTCAAACACCATTTTCCGTGCCTGTCTTTTCAAAACAGTATTCCTTCTCGGCCTCGGCATTTTCACTGTTTAAAAACTGTTCAAACTTAATCAAACAGTGAATAAACTAACAAACACAACAAACAAATCAACAAAACAAACTTAACAAAAAACAACAACAAAAATTAACGATGACAACAAAACAATTCAGAACGCGACTGTACACTGGAAGTGCGCGGAGCGTCGTATCGGCACGGGGGACGGAGTACGACTGGAGAGCCAATCGGCGCAACGCACGCTCGCCCTTCACCCCTGTACCCCGCCAAGACACCTTATTTTTTACTTCTGCGCAATAACGGTCAGCGCTAGAGTTTCGTGCCGCGACCTATATCGGCCGCCTTATTGGATTGAAAATGGCGGCATTTAAATAATCGTGCATTGTCACGGAACCAAACGTATGATAAAATGATTTTATGTACTTCTTCATTTGGTTCAGCTCAATCTGATACTAAAAAGTGGGTCAAATTTAACTTGTGAGATTTGATTACACACATACACCGGAAGAGGCTTTTTTTCCGCCGCCCCGTGTACCTTTCTAAAATAATAATTCTGTAGTAAATTTATTAGATAAATATATAAACTTATTAGTAGTAATTAGTCATAAAAAAGAAACAAGAATGGTTTTTTTACGGGATTTTAAGTCTAAGACCTAAGATTAATTAGTTCCTCTGAAATCTGCCGCCCCTAGGACGCTGCCGCCACTAGGCCGCGGCCTAGACGGCCTATTCAGAAATCCAGGACTGCCTACACTGATCATCTTGAAACACGGCTGCTGGCTACTTAACATCTGATCAAGGATGATTTGATTATGGCTTAGTATAAGTTATAGAACATGGTCTCCACCGACTTTTTCATCCTCACATACTCAAAAAATAACCAAAGCTTCGAATGTTTTCAAAGTTAAACACATAATAATGTACAACTGGTTGCAAAAACTAATGATGGAGTGTTTTTCTATTTACATTAGTTATGCTTAAATGTAAATCCTATTAGCTACGTATGTAATTGTTTTCAGTGGTGGTGAAGCATTCGAGATGGCTGTAAATTTGAACTAACCGTAAAAATCAATTAGAGCAGTTAACCTTTCAATATTATGTACATATGCTTAACGAGCAGTCTGACCTACGTGTCGGTTATGTCAGAAGCCTACAAAGCCTACAGCTGACAGTCGGAGCAATATTTAAAGCTATACATTGTCATTGTACATAAAATGTATGGTTATATATGGGAATGGGTTTGGCGTTGTACTCATGTAATTATTTTGAACACAATGTAATTGTGTCTTATCGTCTGTCCGTTTCATAAAACCATATTGGTGTCCGTCAAAATGAGTTAGTGTTTAGGATGTGCGTAGTATTATACCTCCGATGTATTCTACTCTGAGGTTTAGGTATGTACCTAAACAATACGCGTAATTGAAGACTTGAGGTGGACAAAATAACTTATGCAGTAAACTTTGATGAGTTGATCTATCCAACAATAATATAATACGGCATAATAAAAAAAACAGAAGCATTTGAATTGGACAAGACAGAGTTTGACTAGACAGGGGTCAAAAGTCACTTGAACTTGTTGAATTGAATTCTCGAATTCAGTTATGAATTTACATGCTGATATTATAGGAAATCATAGAAAATAAAAATGCGATGCACTATGTAACTCACTAAATAATTTATTGGCATGCCTAAAAGGAAAAAAGTGTAATTATTAAGACTTATAATATCGTTCGATACCTACATGTTCAGGTCAATGTTTTCTAAAATATTATTCTGAGCTGTATTTGTTATGAAGCATTTTCCAGAATTGAATCCTCTCTTTGTAGGGTAAAGTCATCATTTTGATCTCCTGGCCAATTTTTAAGAAGTTCAATTGATTTTTGCTTTCATCCCAAGGGAAGCATTGTGATGAAGGCACCCTGCAAAATAAACATTTTCTTAGGATTAAATATTGCAATTGGAATCATTATCTAGGCTTTGCGTTAATTTGATAATGCGTTGCATAAAAAGGAAACTCTTTTAAATGTGTCCAATGTAGTTTTCTTTTAATTTTAAATTTATGATATCATATATGTTAAAATGTATCTTACCCAGTTTTGGCAAAATTGGCCCACATTGTAGTGAGTGCATTTATCACGACATCGTCTTTTGGAGATAACGGGAGGGGCTTATTGTTATAGCACGCATCAAAAACGTAATACAAGTCATCTCCATGGTCGGCTCCCGGCTTCATCGGAAACTTAGTTTTAAGCAACTTGTTATAGTTCCTGTCTGAATCAAATTCGAAGAAATAGTTAAACATTGTATTATTAGAAGCTAAAAACGCATCTGCTGTCAATACTGATGGATATATAATCATAGTATCTGTTATATAATCAACAAGTTGACCATATACATCATCATGCGTAGAAGTTCTTTTAAAGTAAAAACTCTTAACTTCTTCTACAAATAAGAACTTATCGTTTTGTGATTTAAATTTAAAATTATGAGGGACGGCAGCTGAAATAGTAAATTTGATATCATCTATCCCCGTGCAATTATATTTCGATGCCCAAGTCATTCCTTCTTCATTTACGAATCCCATAATTATGTTTATACTGGGATTAACTCTGAAAGCTTTGAATAAACTTAGAACAGGTTCGGTAATTACTGCTTGTTCACTTACACTTGAATCTTCTGAGCATGCTTTATAAACATATAAATCTAGTACAGTTGTAATGTTAACATCATATAGTCTTCCCAGTTCATCTACAGTAGCATTTTTATATATTAGGGCAAGTTCTTCCGGGTTTGATGTATTGTAACCCAAACGTAGTGCAGCCGTTGCGGCTGATTGAATGGGATCTCTATCATAGCTTTGTGGTGCCAAGAGAGCTCCACTCGACATTATGACTCGTTGGAATAGCCCTTTTGCAGAATTGGTAAGAAGTAAATAAGCAATGAAGATTGAACCGACACTCTGACCGTAGAGTGTTACTCTGTCAGGATCTCCACCAAACTGAGCAATGTTATTGTTGACCCATCTCAACGCAGCGATTTGATCTTTCAAACCCATGTTCCCAGTCGCTACCTTGTTTCTCAAGCACAGGAATCCAAAAGCTCCGAGTCGATAGTTTAAAGTAACGACGACAACATTATTCCTGGTTAGAAATTTGCCGTCGTATGACTTGTTGCTATTACTGCCGTGACCGTAAGATCCTCCTGGTATAAACACTATAACTGGTAGAGCTTCGACTTTGTTAGTTACAGGTGTGTATATGTTAACTACGAGGCAGTTCTCCTGACCAATAGTTTTTCTTAAACTACTGGAATATTGTGTACATTTAATTGATCCGCGGTCTGCTATAAATGTGCCGTTCCAAGGCGGAGGATCTCCAGGTTCCTGAGGCGATAAATAAATTATATTGTAAGTTTGTTAGGGCCATTTGAATACAGTAAAAGATAATGTTATTTTCTGACTTCCGTAATGAGACATAAACATAATAAGAGTGAACATGATTTCACACTGCGAAACGTTAAAAGTTACTCAATTAAAATTACCATCAATTTGGCATGGTAGACTTATAAAAAATTAAATTTTAAGTGTAAAGAGATATCTTCTTGAAGTATAAATACTGTTAGTATTTTTTTATACCTACATGGCCTAACATAAAAGAACATAGAAATACTTACTTGAAATCTTTCATGGATTGATGCATACGGAATTCCCAAAAACGTTATGTATGGATGATGTTTTCTTGGCATGAAAGTACCTTTAACTTTTCCTTGAGGTAGAGTTACCTCAATTGAGTTCATGAAACATTTCACTGAATTAATATTAATGTGCAATATTAAAATCATAAGCAAGCACAAAACACTGAGTTGCTTCATGATGTGTCTCATTCCGACTGAATGTGTTGATAGTGTAGACCGTACTTAGTTGCTATACTGATAAAAACTGAACGGTTCTCAGAGTAGATAATAAACTACACCGGTATTTCTTTTATAGCATCTAATCGTTCAAGCGGGATAATATGTTTTAGTTTGATTCAATTAAGTTCATCAAGCAAGAAAAATACGTTGTAGCTGTACTCCATGTTCTATATTTTTTAACAATAAAACCTCAGAGTAGGAAGTCTGAGTTCAGCGAACTCGTCGGCGGTGCGGTTGGAGTATTTGCTAAGTCAAAGCTGTAGTTGGTACCCAACGCATTACAGAATTTGCAGATTCCAAAATAAGCGGCGTTAGTTAAATGCTATTTTCTGAAATTGATCTCGAATAGACTCGAACAAGTGCCACTTACCCGAGTCTGGTAGCTCCAAATAGAATGGGAGACCAGTAATTTACTACGCGTTTAAATTCTCTTTAAATATATCTACATCTACACTTATCTGGCTAGTAATAATATTATAAGAAGGAAAGATTTCTATTTTTGTGTGTGTGTATGTTTGTATTGAATAGGCTCCGACCGATTTGATTAAATCTTTCACCGTTAGAGAGCTACATTATCACTGAGTAACATAGGCTATATATTAGGTCCTTACATATGAAATTGGCGTTTTGTATGGGAGGAACAAAAAGTCGAATATTTTTTAATATAATATATTTAATTAATCAAAGTATGAACCATTATTTTCTATGCACTTTTGCCATCTCATAGGTAGTTCATTGATCCCTTTACTAAAAAAACCAGTCGGACGGGAATCAATAAAATCTTTGAAGGCGATTTGGACTGCCCCATCGGAGTTGAATTTTTTCCCTTGCAAGAAGTTATCCAAATTTCGAAAAAAATGGTAATCTGTTGGAGCAAGGTCCGGGGAGTACGGAGGATGTCTTAGACTTTCCAATTGAAGCTCTTCTAATTTAGTAGCCGTCTGTAGCGCAGTGTGTGGTCTAGCGTTGTCGTGAAGCAGCAGTGGCGTGGAGCGATTGACCAGCCTAGGTTGTTTAGCCGCTAGCTTTTCCATCATGGTTTGCAATTCCTGACAATAGACATCAGCCGTAATAGTCTGGCCAGATTTGAAAAAACTGTAATGAACAATACCGGCACTAGTCCACCAAACGCTTACAAGTAACTTTTTTGGGGTTAATTTTCGCTTGGGGCAGGATTTGGCTGGCTGGCCAGGATCTAACCATTGCGCTGAGCGCTTCCGATTATCGTGAAGAACCCATTTTTCATCACAGGTAATGATTCGGTTTAAAATACCTTCATTATTGTGCCGGTTTAGTAATGTAACGCAGCAGTCGACGCGCGTTTGCCGGTTTGTTTCAGTCAATTCGTGAGGTACCCACCTTTCAAGCTTTTTAATCTTCCCAATTTGCTTCAAGTGAATTAAAACAGTTTTATCACTAACATTGCAGCCTGCAGCTAACTCGGACGTGGTTTGCGATGGATCCGCTTCCACAATAGCCTTCAACTCTTCATTATCAACTTGAGTCTCAGGCCGTCCACGGGGCTTGTTCTGCAGGTCGAAATTTCCAGAACGAAAACGTTGGAACCAAAAACGAACTGTGTTTTCTTTTGCAACACGACCGCCATACACATCATTCACCCTTCGAGTTGTTTCCGCAGCACTAGTGCCACGGCGGAACTCGTACTCGTAAATAATGCGATATTTAAGGTTTTCCATTTTGTAAAATGAGTGACGCAAACAGAAAAAAACAGAAGAAAAAAAACAAATGAATGACGATCATCGAAGCACAAATACATGAGTCTATAGCTGTACAAATTTGAATTTGGAATTCCTTACCAAAGAGGAGAAATTCGTGATTAAAGTGGCCAGTACGAAAAACGCCAATTTCATATGTAAGGACCTAATATTATATGGACACGCGGGCGAAGTCGCTGGGAAAGAGATAGTATATGGTAATTTGTTGCCAATTGTCACAATGACTGATTCATGCATGTTTATCATATGGTAGGTAACGTATACCTAGCAGCAAAGATTTTATTGTATAACAGCATAAGGTCACAAAATGCCTGATAACGCACATAGCTTAGACACTTTATGACTTCCGTTTAAAGTACATAAATTAACAGTATATTACTTCCTTAGGAATATATTTTAGCGGTATATTGGCGCCAGTTCTGTTGTATGAAATCATTAAACTAAATTAATTGGACAGGTCAAAATTATTGCTATTCTTATGGCATCGCACATTAGACAGTATAAATTTCTTCAAGACTTTTATTTCTGTCAAATTAGTTTAGTTTAGTAATTTTTTACACCAGAATTGACACCATTATCTACTCTGAGCTACTACTAATATAGAGGTACCTAGGTTTACAGACTGACTTCAATTTTGATAATCATTGGATAATTATGTCGCTATATTATTTAATTAATAGATACGAGTGGTTTATGTATTATGTATTAATTATATTGGTATAATGTATTACATTTACCTTGTATTTAATCAAATTGAATTAAATAACAATTCATTTTCTCAAAAAAATCCTTTTTTATAAAAAAAAATTGCGGGTTGGTGAAATTAGGTCTCATAGACTGAAGAAGGAATATGTTGCTAGCATTTTTAGTGGTCTGGTCACGGAACGTTGTTGCCAAGGGAATATAATTCTACTACATAATATTGGCAAATACTTATACACAACATTTGCGGCGGCGTTGTTTCCGCAGTCTATGAGTATCATGTTTTTGGACCGCAAATAAAGTTGGTAATCGTTTTTAAGTTACTCTAATATGTAATATATTTATGTGTAAAATCGGAGTTAAAACTGTAGGTTTTCGCAAAGCATGCACCGACATTCCCGTAGAGTTACGCCAATTCTGTGACACAGCGATTGGCGGGAGTTTGAGAAGGACTCCAGATTCTCGTCTTCAGGCCATTCATATCCACACTGAAAATAATAATATACAATAACAGTCTTCAACACAGCTATCAGCAGGAGGTTCGCAGCTCAGTCAGGAATAGGATGGGCACGCGTGCAAAAAAAAAGGCGACGGTTGGTGTCAATTTTTACTAGGACACTGGAGCCAATTCTGTTGTACAAAATTACTAAACTAAATTAATTTGACAGTTCTAAAGGTATTGCTATCCTTATTTAACCCAAGCCACATAAGAAAGGGATTGCAAGACTTAAAGAACTGACAAATTACTTTACTTTAGTAATTTAATTTTGTACAACAGAATTGTCACCACTGTCCGGCCGGGCGACTCGCAACGCAGAATGATTAAAAGTATTTCAGTCAGTAGGCACTTTACTTACATAGTTGACCATTTGAGTGCAGAAGAGCCGGTGAGCTTTTGGCTTGACGAGTTTAGCGAGCAACGCCCAGGCGCGTCCGGCGCGGCGGTCCCACTTGAGCGCCAGTACTGCAGACGCCGCGGCACACGTCTTCGCTGCCGCCTGCTCGTCTGTGCCACCAGCGTCACCTCCTTCGCCCATTGATGCTCGCTATACGCAATACGTTACACAGATATTAATCTTTGCCATGCAAATTGCAAAGTGACGTATTCATAATTTGTATGAAGAATTCGAAAAACGTAGTTGCGTGTGCGATTGTCTTAGAATCCATAGTCACATGCGCGTGTGCATTTTACGCTTGATGGAAGTGACTTTTATCCGAAAACCTTTCGTGACCGTTGCCATAAATTATCATATGGCAATTCAAAACAACTCTTTAAAAATATTACTCTTTTGGTCTGTTACAAGAGTCTAACTTAAACGTACAACATAATATGACTCATTACACATATTAAAACAATGAAAGCAGTTACCAGCATCCAATCATCAGCAAGGGCCATCCAAGCGTATGCGTTAGGTTGCCGGCGTATTAGATCCACTAGAACTGACCGTGCTCGACCCGGGTCACGACTCGGCATCGACAGTAGAATACTATTCGAAAACACGTACAATATTATTACATCGAATAGTTTGCTATGCTTTTTCACATAATAAAAAATATGTGGGTATACTCGCCTATAAGAACTAACACAACCGCCTGCTTTTTCAAAGGACGCCATAGCAGCCTGACAATCCTTTAGTTGATGATAACACTCCGCTTCTAGGCTTCTTAGGTAGCTGATCTAGTTAATTTTTTTAAATAATGATTAGTCCTTATTTAAGACATAAGCTATTATTTCAGTGTGAGAGTAGAACAAACCTCTCCATATTTGTCGAGGCCCATCTGCACGTGACATAAGGCGTCTGCGACGTTGCCCCGGAGCCTACAGCATAGTGCCACCAAGTGGTAGTAGGCAGCCGACTCACCAACTTCGCATAGAGCTCGAGCCACGCAAATATCAGCCAGCTAAAGGCAATCATGAAACCATCACAGTTATAAATTGCGTCTTTAAGATACAATCTTAGGAAGAAGTAATTCTGCATTCTACTCTGCATCCAAATGCGTTCAGCGCTTATGCTTAATCCGGCAGATTTTAACATGAAAGTTAGTTATTATATTTACCGAATTAATAATAATAAGCTATAACGTATATCAATAAAAAACACTAATAAATGAGACAACAGCAAAATACTAATGCAGCTGGAAGGAAAATTTTGTTAAATGTATTGTATCTTACGTGCAGTAGCTAATCAAGTGTATGAATGCATCACACAACCCGTATGAGGGTGCCACAGGTCACAGCGTAATTATGATCGTCCTCTACTAGAATACTAACACGAAAAATAAATACGAAAAAGTGATTTTATTTCCTTAATGACTAACATTTAGCGCCCGCAATCTCAACAGTAAATCAGCGGCATCAAAGTAAAAGCTCATTCCTGGCAACAGAGGCGTATGCTCCCACCAGTCACCCAACTCATGTTCCCACGCTCGGGGATATGGCAGCTCCTTCGTCAATGCTGCTGAACGAGTCCTGTAAGTGAAAACAATTCCTCAATCCGTTACTGTATTAGTTATTTCCTTTAATAGGGGCTTTCATTCAGATCAACAAAATAGGGCCTATTTTTGTTGGGTTGCGTGTTTTCCTGGTTCGTAATACTTGGTGACACCATCAAATGTTTTAGTTACATCTCCGTTTGAATTAGTTAGTACAATAGTCCAGTTAATTTAGTCGCTAGACTCCAATGACTGATCACTTTCTATTACTGCATCGAGGTATCCTTTTGTGAGACCAAATAACTGGCGTGTGTGATCAATGTAATATATATACTTACAAGAAAAGTTGTTCCAGTATCTGGTCTGCCATGTTGAACATTTCTCTTTCCATGTAGTAAGCACTCGTGGCTACCCAAATGGTGGGACAAGTTGGAAAAAATGCCAAGAGCGCTATAAAGAATGGCTCGGCTGCCTCAGGATCCTCTTTCATTACCATACATCCTTTGGAGAGAAGACTAATCACATCGTTTATTAGATATTTCATTTGATGTGAAATAAATACAGCAAACAATTCAAAAGCAGCTTTCTCACCTCAAAGGATTTCTAGGATCAAGGACAACGGATTTGTTGATGCAAACATTTGCCCAATCCATGTCCACATCTTTCAAGCAAGTTGAAAGTTCACGCCAACTGTTGGCATCGCGAGGTTTTTGTGCAACTAACTATAAAAAATATTATTATAAATGTTACAATAACATTACAAATAAATCCAATAAAAAAGTTACCTGTAGAAAGAGATCTAAGGCATGTGGTATATCCTGTATCTGTCGAGCATGTCTAGCAGCTCTGAGAACTGGGTCCAGATTTCTCCAGTTATCCACTCCAGCCAGCGTGTCACCGGTAGATCGCATGAGACAAGCGTGAGCCATCATCAGCATTTCCTGAACCAAGCGATATATTTACATTTTTATTTACAGCATCAAATAGCCTAGTCGGACCAAAATTGGATTAAGGGTCGACCATTACATATATTAAACTTAAAGATGCCTTGATATAAAACATACAATAAAGAAATATAAGTACCTCGAAAGTATCCTCAGATTGCAAGTATTCTTGGATCACAAAGTTATTATTAATATAAATGGCTGCTTCTTGCCAGCATGAAGTGGACAGCTCCACGCGAGTACGAGTTTCACTTAGCTGCCGGTTGAACGTACAAAAATCTGTCCGGCCTAGAGATTCAAAACAAATTAAAAAATTAGAATCTGAGGCGTCAGTTATAGAATAGAAAACATGCAAGACACGTATTCATGTACTAATTGGTTGGAATTTAAACAGTTCGTTACCATAGTAAGGCACTCTTCGCAACGAATTTGCAGCGCTTTTAACAGTAGATTGCCAATCTCTCTCTAGTTGCCCTCGTCCTGTGCATTCCCGTTTACTGGGACCTTGATCAAAGGCTCTTAACATTTCACTTATTTCAACACTGAAAATATTTTCAATTGAAATAGTATATGCAAACTGAAATGTATTATTAATTATAGTCGATATGATAAAAGCCCTGACTTGGATATATGTGTAGGTATTACAGGTTTTTTCAATGGTCGTGCCAACTTGACTTCTACTATCACAAACGAGCACCCCTCGTCTGCACCAGTGGGTCGCATTACAGAAGTTACGTCTGTACTTGTACTGGTTGGACCTGATAATGAAGTCGTTGCTCTGTAACATTTCAGGGAAGGGTTTATGAAGAAATATAGCATATATATAGCAACAGATAACTAAAGTTTATTAATAGAAATTGAAAAATCTAACAGTGGCACTTTGCTTTTTCATGAGGTAGAAACCAAAGGCAACATGCATTTTTGTTGATTACAAAAGCAATTGACTCATTTTTTATTGTTAAAAAGATTAATAATATTAATTTGCTCTTCTTATATTAACTAGACTTACTTGCTACATTTCTGGCTCGCAGTATAGTTGGAGGGCGCCCTGTCTTTAGGTGTGAGCAATAACTCGCAACCGCACTTTTCCATCATTATTTCGGAGTTTACCCAGTACAATGGAACTGCCAACCGGACTTTGTTCTCTAATGAAGTTATGTAGCTGATTTGATAAGGACCATCAAAAATAATGTAGGGTTAGAAATGCACGCATAATATAGGTTACCTCCAGGATACAGTAAGTTGAAGAGGTTGAGAAATGTCATGAAACTAAAGCCTCCAGTTTCGCCATTAACGTGAACCTCAAGTGGCCAATTATAGTGTCGAAGGTGTTTCCACAACCATCGCTCTGAATTCCCCAAAAGTAGCGTGCGATGAAATGAGCCCCATACAGTTGTATCTAAGAAAAAAAACGCAGTTTTACCTAAGTTACCGGTAGGTAATAATATAGATAATATGTTAATGGATAACTATTAGCTTACAATAGCAAGACCCATCCTCTATATAATGATTTAAATCCAAATTGTCATCATTTTGTAGATTTTCTTCATTACACGCAAATTTTTGATCACCTTTCGTAAAATGTTCTCCAGTAGATCTTAAACTTTCCCATTTTGGATAAAATTTCAAAGGCTTGAAACGACTGTACAATCGTGTCCCACGACTGAATGTTACTTTCGTGGTATTCTGAAAGTATGTTTGTTCAAATGAAAAATGTAATTCGTGCCGAGTTGGGCTAAATTTGATGTTTACTCACGAATTCATTGCATATAGGTATCGTCGTTGCAACAGTATAAGACAATTCATCATCATATGGAATTAGTATATTGTATGCTGCGACGAGAGTGATATTAAAGGTATTCGCTCGTTTCAACACTTCGTGATGTTTGACATTTGCTGGGTTCCTCGTCACGGTAAACTCTATAGTGAGTAAAGGAAGATTAGCCCAGCTCTTACGTTTCAGCACAGACGTTCGAACCATAGGCTGCATTCGTTTTTTTACCACCATTTTGTCCTTTTCTGAAATATAATTTATACATAACTAGCGACCCGCCCCGGCTTCGCGAGGGTTACACAAAACCAAAATGATTTACATAAAAAAACCTTTCTCTTGAATCATTATCTAATGCTGGAAACTGGCACGTCGTTTTTCGTATAAATTTATACGTAAGACAAATAAAATTACAAAATTAACTGGCGAAGTGGTTAATATCCATTGAGTTGTTTAAAAGATCTAAGCGAAAAGACGACAAGAAACGACTTCATTTTATACCAAGTAAAGAAGATTGCAGAAGAAGTATTACAAATTACCTACTAGCTTTTCCGCGCGACTTCGCCCGCGTAGCAATATAGTTTACCATTACCCGTAAGAATGAAGCATTTTCCCGCATTTAAAGTAGCCTATGTTCATCAAGGATAATGCTACCTTCTAATGGTAATATTTTTTTTCTAATCGGTTCAGTAGTTTCGGAGCCCATTCAATACAAAAAACAAACTAATAATCAAATCTTTCCTCTTTATAATATTAGTGTAGATAAGCACGAATTAAGTTAATTCATCAATACATGTACATACCTATAAACATAGACAAAATATCAATATTGCAGCAACTAGCTTCAGCTATATCTTTGGGTTGGGACCCCGACTTCGAGCTGCTGTGACTCTCGCTATTTGTGGGGGAAGTTGAATAGCAGGATATTGTTGAACTTCTGTTCTTTATCGGATAAATATTCACTAGAAACATAAAAGTCTTACATTAACTTGATTGGTACGGTAGATGGCTCATAAGATTTAAAAGTAAACACTCACCGATTAAAGGATAGTTAGCTAAGAGACACATCCTTTCATAATCGGAGGGATCATAATTCATGGAGCCGATGGCTATGGTTCGGTTCTCATGGAGAGCTAACTTGGCTGGCGTTGCTTTTATGTGGCCTGACATCAGCATTTGATTGAAGATAGACACGTTGAGGTAATAGAAACTCTGCGTCTCTTCTGTGACTCGAAGGCTGCGTATTCTTATCGTAAGTGTGTCAAGTGTGTCCTCTTCGATGTCAACTTTGATTTGTTGCGTCGACTTGTTTCGAACTGATATTTCTGAACGTGCCTAAAATGAAATTCTGATAGTCTAATAATGATGCCAATTCTGTTGTACAAAATCACTAAATTAAACTAATTTGACAGTTGTTAAAGTCTTGCTATCCCTTTCTCATGTGCGGGGTTAAGTTAAATAAGGATGATAGCAATACCTTTAGAACTGTCAAATTAGTTTAGTGATTTTTTACAACAGAATTGACCTTTTTTTACTTTTATTAAGATTTTGCTATAAAACTCTGTCAAGATAATAATATTGTTTACCGTATTTTTCTTCATATTTAATAGTTTTACAATTCAATTGTAATGCCTCCTTTATTATCTTCTTGTAGGGTTCAACAATACTTTACAAATTAACATGTATTCACTTCGACACTTCGGACAATTCATGTATGTACTAATGTCAACTTGACATACATGAAGAAAAATATAAGATTTTTTTTTATTTGTGAGCAGTGTTGAACTATATAGGTACAATGCAAAAGGATCTAAACTAATAGGATTTACACAGCACCACACAGGCAAATACCTGTATGTAAGCATGAAACTCAAGGGCCATTAGTAATAATACATTGGTTGAATCACAACAATTATTGACTTCGCTCAATCATTATAAGAGGACGGTCACATAACGACCATAAGACAATTAAAGCAAAGGCACTGTACTTACAATAACAATACTTACCATAATTTAGACAAGAAGTAGAACATAGTTCGTTGATATTGTGTTGCGAACAAAGGCCGTGTTAGCAGCATGTGAGATAAACGAACCACTCTTCCTCTGCGCATAACTGGATGTGCTTCTGAGAGCTAAGTGTCAGATTTTCTTACTACTCGATCGAGACAACGTTAACCGTCATTTGTATGGAGTTGAAATGAAAAGAAAAAGTTGCGAGTGTGAGTTTACAAAGTTCACTTTGTCGATAATGACTGTCGTACACCTAATTATCCTGCCATCTACTGTTAGCTGGAGGCTCAGAGTATGAAATGGTACAAAATACATATTTGGATCCCTGGTTGATATTCCTCAAATTGTTCTAAGCTGTAACAAACTGTACTAATAGTGTAGTGGATACTCGTTGATATAATCAGCTCAGTAATTGTACGGCATTATAAACACATTAGGATACTGAAAATTATGTACCAGTGTCTGTCAAATAGATGATTATGTGCTTTGGAGCCCATAATGATAGCAAATTGTTAAAATTCATTTGGTGCCGCGAACATATTCGTACAGTCCATGTCGAGACTATGTATAATATGTTTTATTGGGTATTGATTGCTTTATTGATTCCTTGTGTTTACGCTGATAGATTACCGATGAAAAATCCTACTAATTTAGAATACGTGAGTATCATACTGAGTGAATGAATACTGGTAACAAAAGCGCTCAACAGACTAGGTATTACAAAATGAAAAGATATCCTGTGGTTGTACAGTTATTATTTGAAATTAAACTATAGCCAAGATAACATTTTACTAAACTATACCGTGTGTATCTTTTAGGGTCCATACACCCCAAAATGGAGGGAGATCAAAGAATGTGCTGGACCCAGAGCTAAAAACCTTACCTATCATGCTACGAAGCTGGTTCACAAGAACAACACTTATTTATTAGATTATAATGTAACGTATATTAATGAGACAACAATGGACGAGGTAATGTTTGTAAAATTGTACTGTCGAGAGTGATAAAACTATAGATTGTATTATGAGTTTGGGGAATTACTCCAGAGCTAAGTGACCGAGAGGAAAATATTTTGTTTCTGATCATATAATTTTTATTATAGGTTAAGATAACGGTGTACACAAATAAAACGAACCAGAGGACAATACTGTGGACTTACAGAGTGAAGGAACCTTGCAAGCACTTCTTTTTAGCGGTTTTAATAAAAGAAAAGTTACATTCTCAAAACTGTGTAATAAGGAAGGTACCTATTGGATATTATTACTAAATAAAAATGTTTCTACTTACATAACGTTTAAGAATCCGTAATTTTGTTTTTACAAACAAATAATTATAGGATAATTTATATAAATACATAAAAATGTTACTGAATGCATATGTAAAACAGAATTGCGTGTCGGATAGTGTGTTTTTCTTTTTATATTACCACAATGATAATCAAGCATATCGTCCGGGTGCTATCGAGTGTAGAAAAAACTAATATTATTGTGTGTGATGTTGAATGGAATCAGTATTTAGTGATGAATAGGTCACCCAACTGCTAGGACCTCCTCTAGGAGCTTTCTCTGGAATCCTAAAACAGAGAAAAAGCAGAAACAACACCGGAGTAGTGTCTGGGGCCCAGTCTCTGCATTCGAGATCCCGTTAACCCGTGGTGACCAAACAATATTTTAAGATGAGAAACCTTTTCAAGTATTGCTAAGCTATACTGTTATTACATAATTCGATTTTCTTATTTCCATTGGCGGAGGAAACACCGAAATAAACATAAAATAATGAAAGTATGTCTTTTCCAGGGTACCTACAACTCAGTGCTGAACTTATCAGATTTAACAAAATCTTTTCTTGGTGATTCGTTCTTCTACGGAGAGTTTATTTTCAAAGTAACGGCTTTTGCCAAGAAAGGAAATATTTCGTGTTTTTTTATGTACGCAATGTTCCTAAAGTGATCCAGACGAAATCACCTAATAATTAAGTACTAGGTCAAACGCGATTCGCTAAACTATTAACTGACGACTGACTGCGAAAATATGAAATTATATTGTCAAGAGAGACAAGATGCAAGAGGTCGCTTGCCTTCTTGGTTGATATCTCGCATGTAGCAAATCCGTTCAGCCGTTTTGGCGTAATTGAGTAACAAACACATCAATGTTTCTCATGTATACATATAACTATAGCTTTATAACTTATTATATAAATCGTTGTATTAACTACATAGTCTTATTTCCATATGTGATATGTCCCATATGTCCCTTCGTATAAGCAGTCCACCCGCATGGCTGTAAACGGATATAGAGCATGAGGCTAAAGGCTGTTACAATGTGCTTATGAGCAATTCCTCACAGCTATTGCATTGGGGTATTAAGGCATTTATTCATTAATAAGCAATTGGTGGCATTAAGGGTAAAAATTCTCTAATTATTCCCCTACTATCACTACTCCTTTGCTAAGGACGATTGCAAATTATGAAGATATATAAGGCTGCGATCCTCTACCTGTAAGGTGTCAAGGCTTTGCAAAAATTTCCATTGTTCGAGTAGTCTTTGGGTCCAGCTAACAATCCTCAATTTTTATTTCTGATCTTGCTCAGACATTCCTTGGTTGCTTGACAATCTTGACATACAGGATATATCAGACCAATTTTATGACACAATATGATAACCCATGTTGAAAAATTACTCATAATTTTTTTATACCACTAAAGTGGCACACAAGCGTACCTTTCAGAATTTTTCATAAAATACGATTAAGTACGTCACTATAATATTTGTTTGACAAGCTTGATAAACGCATCTTCCAATTCCTTAAAATATGATCGCACAGCCTAGCTTTTAATCATGGAATGAATACAAAACAGAATGTTTAATTTGATCGGATAAAATACTGACAACTCTTTGTTTTTTTTTTTCAAATATTAAAAGCATCATGTTTAATCCAGCATAAGGGAAAAATACAATATAAAAATAATTAAGACATTTGGTCAGTAGCAGTATAATGAAGGTAATATAATCCCAAACTTTACAATGGATAAGTGAATACGGCGTCATTGTAGTGATGTTACCAGCTTATTACCTTTATCAATGATGACATAATTATAACGATCGGCATAATAAGTATTGAGCCATTTAACCATTCATAGATATTTTATCTATTTAGATTCACAAAATTGGGATTCTAAATCTGCCTCCTATTAAAAATCACTTAAACATTACATTATTCCAAATCCATACGATTTGTCGGAGAATATTATATAGTATATTGGAGTTGCGAAATATGGTTTGCTTAAAAGTATTTATATTCCTATTTTTAAACATTTATGTTCATGGAGGTCTTGTCAAAGACGACAGTAACTTTGTAAGTAGCAACTGTTATGTAAGAGGTAGGCAAAGTGGGATTAAACAACCAATGCTGTTTGAATATCACGTTTGAAAAATCTAAATTAAATAATTATTCTGTTGAGGCCCTAATAAAGCACTTATGAAGTTCTAAATTACCAAGCAAATAAAGCACTAACAGTAAATGCAGCCCTAATTGTTGGGTATACCCTACGAACAATTAAAGTACTGGTTTTATTGTTCGTAGGGTATAGCCTAAATAAAGCATGAGTTTTGGACAGGAGTTCCACAACGTAGATAAGTTATGAGACAGGATTAAAAAAAACAGCCCCTAACGCTGTAGGTATATTATTTAGAATATTTGAGGTTTTCGGATTCTAGTGATCCTCTCTTGGTGGTAAGCGAAAGCGCTACGCCTAGGCGCCTGCCTAAAATGCGTTGCACTCGTCACCTCAGCATATTTTGTTTTTCCCCATGTCCCATACCTTGTTGTTTTACGCTCTACAGCTTCCCAATACTGAGCTATAGTGTACAATGTATGCTGCTAAATAATTTTCAGGGTCCCTTTGTAGTGGAATGGATTAGCTACAGTATCTGCAATGGACCCAAAACCAACAATATGACCGACGTATGGCTAAACTTTATCCGTGAAAACGATAAATATGTAGCATACATGAATATAACATACTTCGAGGACACACTGATTGATGAAGTGCGTATAAAAATATTTTCAGATAATGCACTTTGAATAAAAGGCTGATCGAAATGTAGAGGGTTGAATACAAAAAAATAATTATATATTGAATCTTATTTATGTAATTACTAGCGGCCCGCCCCGGCTTCGCACGGTTAGACAATAGACATTTATCAAATATTTTGTCTACCCGTGCGAAGCCGGGGCGGGCAGCTAGTATAATATATAGCCTATGTTACTCAGTGATAAATTGGTATCTAACGGTGAAAGAATTTTTGAAATCGTCCAGTAGTTTCGGAGCCTATTCAATACAAACCCACAAAAATACAAATCTTTCCTCTTTATAATATAAGTGTAGATTTAAAAAGAACAAAATTATGAAATGGTCCTAACACCTTTTTTAATTGCAGTTACGTATCATAGTGTACAACAACAAAGGGAAAAGCAAGAGTGTAATATTTAACTATAAACTGAAGGATCCTTGCCACCACTATACAGTCGGTAACATTATGAGAGAACACATGCACACTAAAAGTTGTACGGTGAAAAAGGTACGTATCTTTTCATACTACCTTACCTAGTGCTACTGCCTACCTGGTAGTATTAAAATTTGGTAGTAGGTGTACAGAATAATATACAGGTATATTCTCAGACAGAGCGCAGAGTTCTGTTACGAAACGATTAAAGATTGCTAGTGAGCTTAGGAACTACTATTTATGCCGCACGTATTTTCAAGTTTCAGGATACGTCGATATATTTAGAAGATATTTTTTTTTACTTACCTTTTCTTTTCTATAAGCAATATAATGATGCGTTTGTCTTCTTATTTATCGTATCTATATTGCGGTAAGATAAAATAAAATAAACTAGTAAATGAATGTATGCTTCATTCAATTATACTGACAGTCAAAAGACCTTCGTTTTACTCTTCTATTTAATATATTTCTATTTAATTTATTACCTGTTGTTTTTCAGGGCTCGTACTACACTGCAATCAACTTATCCGATTTGGTCAGCTCCTTTATAGGATCGTCATTTTTCTACGGAGAGCTAACTTTCAAAACTATGACATTGGCTAAAAAAGGAAACATCGCCTGCTTCATTTTCGAAACTGCTTTCCGAAAGCCCTAGCAATAAACTAAAATTAATAGAATACAATTTCTGTGTTAATTAAATCTATGATGTTTCATAAATAGGTTTGGCTTTTTCCCAATGCCAAAATAATGGTTTAAACAAAACTTTATTTCATAAACTTTACCAAAGCAAAGAAAACCTTTAATATTTCTACAAAACACAATTCCTACTTATTACAAAATTAAATTAGTGGGGAATATTTCACACAATATTAGTCGACATACTGACTTATACGACGAAAATAGGTGCAAGTTTGTACTTTAAAATATAAACTAATTTTATTCACTTCAGTCCATTTCCTAGTTTGCCTAGTTCTTTGAATGTAACTTTGAAGAAATATTTGTTTCAGAGCTACCACATACCTACCACATAGTATATCATCTACTCTAAGCTACTACATTAAAAGTAGGTTTTATACAAGCTGTAACAGCAGAGCAATGCAATTCGTTCTTATTTCGGGCGGGTTCAAAATTCACAACAATTTGTTTCAAATCCTAAATACAAACGTGATCATATAAAAAATATGTTTGAATAGCTAAACTTAAAACGCAAATAGATGGTAGGCATTTTCCGAAACCCGTGATTAATTTAATCATACAAGATTTTAAACAACCCTCCAAAACATGTCTGAATTTATATTCTAATCTGGAATGGCATACAATTAAATTATGTTCCACCACAGTGCTTCACACACGTTCTGTTCTCAGATTATTATTTCTTTTCAGCGCGATATACAGTCTAGCGCTGTCCGTTCCGCGACTGCCAATATGCACATGCAAACTTATTGGCAACGCTCGAAGAGAACCGAATGAGACTAAAGTCAACCGAATATTGAAAATATTCGGTTGACTTGAGTATGGATTCAGTACTTGTAGTAAGAACATATCTCGACATATTCGAAATCTTAACTCTCAAGTGTCAAAATGTTCTTATGAATTTTTAGTTCCACTTTTCACCGACGCAGCGCTGTTCATTTTTCCATACAAAAATAATCGAAATTGATACGAATATGTAGTCGAATATTGTCCTTACTTAGGCTTCAGAAAGTTACTTTGGGTGCATGAAGCCACCCACGGTCAGATTTCCAAGAACCGAACATGAACAGGCAATAAAACAACAAAGTATAATTCAATAAATTAACGTGGTCTAAGTAAATAAATATAGGTACCTAATGATCGTCTTTTAGAACTGATAGACATGATAATCAGTCCTAACCTATTACTAATTGCTAATGAACGATACTAAAGGACCATCTTAAAGCGCACGCTCTGTTGATGGAATGAGCTTGGCACGGTAACAGCTTGCTACTAAGTGATAGTAAGCTGTACAAGTGAACGGATTATATTATCTACTCTGAGCTACCACACAGGTCATGTGAAATGGTTGTTGCACCTTGTGGTGTAAAAATGTACAATTTAAGAAGGTCTCTTTCTAAAAATAATTTTTACTTATGTCCTACTACCGTAGACCACAAGTAGTGTGTAGTTGAACTTAACATTAATGGTTTCGACCAAGTTATTGTTGACCCTGTCTATCATTCTCATTTCCTGGACTACTTGGAGATAGTCTTCTATGAACTCCTCCATCATATCCTTAGGAAGTTTGAAAGGGTTAATTGCAGTAACGGCTTCTGAAATAAAATAAAGTTTCAAATAGTTATCAAGCAGAACAATATTTACTAGGATTCCCTAGACCCAGATGGCTTAAATATTGCTAAGACATGTATGTTGCACACTGTGAGAATAGAACATAATTGAATTTGAATCGATCCTTATGAAAAAAGTGTCAATCGCAATCAAGCAGCAATCGCGTAATAACAAAAAATGTACAGTCTCATCGGGAACCTTCTCCTTTCATGATGTCGGTTAAAAAAATACGTGAATGAGAGTGACGTTCCTCAAATCAAGATGATATATATTATTATTAGGATTTCGTACTGTACTGCTGTTGTGGTTGTGTTTTCGAATCGTCAGAATTTACCAACGTATTCGAAAGTTGGTCTCATTAGATTACTTTGTCAGATCCTGTTCCGGAGCACTTGAAACATTATTCGGCTGCAATTTTGGGTACGATGGAAAAACCTACTTTCTCAGTTTTTTTTAATTATATGAAATTTTGGTAGCATGAGGTGTAAGGAATTGTAGAATTAGACATCTACGACCGATTACTATATATTTGCATGTCATAGTCCACCCGTCTCTGGCAACTGACAACTGATTGAAACAACGGTAACATATATGTACTTACTTTTTAAAACAGTGATGTCGTCAAATTCGAACACCATATCTTCACATTTGACATCGATGTCTGTGAAACCAATTTTTTCCATTATTTCCCTGACTTCTTCAGCTGGATCCTGGGAAGAGCATAAGAAGTGGGCCTTACAAATATCAAGCCCCTTGCATAGTGTAACGGCTTACTTGGCAATCTAGATTGCGTAGGTCGTTACTGTTTACGCATTTTTTCCTTTACATAATCAACCGTATCAGAGCGGTATACCTACGTAAGTACGTATTAGGTATTAGCGAACGTAATCATGCATAGTACGCATATCAAATACCGAATAAAAGATCGTAAAACTGAGTAGGTATATAAAATAGTGAGGTTTTCTGATGAAACGTCACAAGTATTACTTTCTTGAAATGTAAATAATCATATCCCATGAAATCTGATGAACCGTGACGTTTCGGAACTATGAATCGGAGCATTGAGCATAAACTAATATACTTAACTTAAGGTTTTATATATTTGGGACGTAAATAGTTAAGTTAACTCTTGTTTTTTCGATTATTATTCGAACAAGAGTAGCACATACCTATTATATTCATATACTTGTGTTAAATGATCTTCCAGAGGAGTAAATATCCTCATGTTGTTATTTTTTAATTACATATTAAACCTCGGTAATAACGTACACATAAAAAGAAACAATCGAATTGAGAAACCTCCACCTTTTTTGAAGTCGGTTAAAAAGGATTCATGTGATTCAACAATCTGCTATGTACCTTTTTATCTGAAGAATTCCTCTATATTCGTGATTGGTCTCACGAAGGAAAATACATCTCAAGTAATACAACTAACTATTTGTATGAATCGGGATCGCGTTTGAGTAAAAAAATCATAAGTGAGATGTCAACCAGTCGCATGTTGTAACAAGATGACACCTCGATAATCAAACATGCCGTTTTGAATTCAAAGCACATTATTCTTAGAACCGCAGCAGTTTAGTTTAGCGGGTAGCGTGTCAAGTAAGTACTTTATGTGGTAGTATAGTAACCTGTGAGTCGTGATAAGGTGATACGAAGCGGTCTGCGTCCTTCAGCCATGACCTCCACTTGTCAGTCCTCGCCAGAATCCGGTACACGTCGAATATGGGCATGTGGCCCAGGATGATCATCAAACAGTCGCCGCCCTCTCGAAGGAGATCGTAGATGTTCCGGAAGGCTCCCCTGTAATTAAACATAGGAGTTACATTTTAATCTTGGGCCTCTTCAACAGAACACAGAATGCTCAATTCTCTCTTTTTTATTCCGCTTCATCTTTGACCTCATCTCATCATCCATCACAGGACAATCTTAAAAAAAGTTAATAATTATGTACACACTACTTCGGTGCTACTGAAACTTGAACTTGCACTATGAAACTTGCAATATAGTTTAAAAGTTACAGTCAGTTGGTCCATTACCCGCTAGCACTACAAACATTTGTTTCCATTTTACAGGCGCGCTGACTTAAAAAATAGTAGTACATAAGTACAACATTACGCACCTATGTACATAAGATTAAATTTACCTTCGCCTTTTCAATTTCAGGATTCGTGACCCGTCGTTTCATATTTTTAAAACAGTCATCTCTGATAAAACTATATGAATATTGTTTCACATTATCCGACCTAGGTCAACATGCAGTTACAATAATGTACTAAGAAGTGCGAGTCGAAACTGCAGAATAATATTCCAGATAAAATAAAAATAATAATAATATTAAAGTTTTGTTTCAGCAATTATAATTAAATTCGTTATTTAAGATGCAAATCAGTGGGCTAATAAATAATTAGTTTGCGTAGACTTACTCCTGGTATTTGATCCAGTGCAGAGCGTAGAACGAGAAGAGGTGGTCGAAATGCCCTCTCATGTCGCGAGGCAGGTGTCCGGAGATATCCATCACCGTGAAGTGTGTTCTCTCGTCCCTATGGTGCTCATTCGCGAACTTTACCATGTTTTCGCTGATATCACACCCCACCAGCTTGCCGAAGGCTCCAGGCATGAACTTCTTTATCATACTGGTCACACTGCCGTCCCCGCACCCTATGTCAATTACTCTATCACCGAATTTTCTCCATTTCATTTTATTGCCATATTTTTGTAGGCATTGCACGGCATCCCGTTTTTGCATACTGTTGCTTTTTTGGTATAGCTCAGCATCGTCATTCATGATTGTTTTTTTTTTTTTTTAAGATTTTTTTTATTTGTGCGTTTGTGTTGCGCGTACGCGGTGTATGTACTCGACGCGGTTTCCGCGGGCAATCGAGTCAGGAGCGGAGTACGTATGCATTTATATGTGCCCGCGCACGATACCGACTGGTGTGGTGAAATCGACAGCCTCCAGCCGAAGAAACAAAGGGTGTTTCATACCGGGAGTAAAGGGGTGACAATAAATATATATTATTAACAATCCACTGTTTCAGTAATTTTAAAGTCAGCTGAGATAGCTAAATTCAATTTTCGGAAAGACATGGTAAAAAGTGTGTTTATACAATAAAATATCGGAATTTGATCTACACAGATTACGTAAGAAGCTATCTATTCGTATGTAAAGATATCAATTATGTATTGGTACAAGTTGGTTCAATAAATCTTTTACGTGTTGAAAGAAGAAACAACTCGCTGCTGACGAGATCATTAAAACGTTTGTCTCAAGTAATATGTACCTAACTAGAAACAAATAGTGTTCAGTCAGCACTCACGATATATTTTTGTATTAAAAAAATACATTGACAGAGTTCTAAGACTGTTTCTCATCTTAACATACTATGAAAAAAATACACTTTTCTCGTACGTACGCTTAGATCTTTTAAACAACGCAACAGATTTTAATGCGGTTTTCACTAATAGACGGAGTGATCCCTGAGGAAAGTTTGTATGTAAAATATCATTTACGTTTTATGTAAGCCCGTGCAAAGCCAAGGCGGGTCGCTACTATTGAATAAAACACGAAAAGTTAACTAATAACAATCAAAAGTAGAATCGTTGTCTTCGTTGTTTGTACGTAAAATATTGTTCAACAAACGGTTTTAAATCACGTGGTCCTGATTGGTATGGCCAATGATTTTAAATCTGGGATCTGCGTCAAATTGGTGCGATTCAGGAAATATTATTTCAGAATCTCTGAATGGTTGTAAACTTTATTTAAATTTACTTGTTAAATATGCCCATGCATTATATCACATTATGCGAATATGTTTTCGGTTAGATAATGCATCTTCATTCAACGTTTATATTGACAATGTGTTTCTATTCTTTTGTTATTCAGTTTCCTTGTATTTTATCTCATGTTATTTTGTTGCAAGGTAATTTTCGTAGTCAAGGAGCTTTTTTTCAACTATATACGTATATTTTCCTCTCATAATACTTATTTAATTCATATCAGTTTAAATATAAATATTTCCCTGAAACCATTAAAATGATATATACCTACTTACTAATATATGTCAGATATACAAGTTTCTGTATAATGAGATATAATATATCTGCCTGCATACCTGATTGGGACCTAATGGGATGACACTAGGATGAGCTGT
The DNA here is from genome assembly GCA_951449985.1 of Falcaria lacertinaria. Taxonomy (NCBI): domain Eukaryota; kingdom Metazoa; phylum Arthropoda; class Insecta; order Lepidoptera; family Drepanidae; genus Falcaria; species Falcaria lacertinaria. The sequence continues at coordinate 6,681,134 of OX602115.1, read as the reverse complement.
ATTATTATTATTGTATAAAATTTAATTAAAAAAAAACAAGTAAATTAAATTTTATGTCTTGGTAGCTTGTTCATATTGGATGTATGAAAAAGATATAGAAAAGAGGATAACTTTTGGCAATAAGGTAAATGGTGCCTTGTCAGCGTTAGTAGGCACAATAGCTGTGCATAATGCGATATTGGTGCTCAATACAGTGAATCCTGGGTATGTCCGATGATGTAGAAGTCAATGCAAATGAGGTGCGGTCGCTTCGAAAAATGTGCGTGACGATTGTGGATTGAATCCGCAATCAGGGCCAGATTTAGAGATCTGGAGGTCTCGGGGCAACAAAGGAGTGGAGGCATCTGGCCCCAAATTATTTTCTAACAATATTTAGTATAATCAATTAATCATGTTTGTAGAGAGTACTGTAGAAAAAGATAAAACGCGAAATAAATATTCAAGGAAAAGTTGTTTACTAGACTTTATTTGTTTTTTTTAAAGAAGGTCCCTAGGCTGTAGCCCCGGTTGCCCTCCTCTAAATCAGGTCCTGTCCGCAATAAAAAGATACGTAAAACAACTGCAGTGAAACTGATGTTCTAACACCTCTGCCTGCATCTTCGTGGACCTTTGTGGGAAGGCGTAAAAATATATTATTATCTATTGTTATTCACCGAAATCATCAGTGCTGAAAGTAAATTGCGATCTCTGCTCTCATTAATTGAATAGACACCATCTTATCATCTAGGTTCGAGCTTTTACTTTTTGTGCATAAATAGATAGTAATATGGATGGAATATCATCCCTAGGATAAAAGCAAATGTATATAACTGAGATAAAGTGTAGGTTTTCATTAGTGAAAAGATTTTTATGTTCGATTTAGTACATTTACATACTCTTTACATACAAGAAAAACAAAGATTGTTTTCCTCTGTGTAATATTGATACAGATGTTCTTAATATCAATACAATTTTAATAATAGAAAAATCTGATACAATATCCTTCTGACTATATCGTAAAATTCGGTATTCGTATGATAATTTTATTGATATGGTGTTAATTACCTTTAAAACGTTAAAACAATACTTGTTAATATTAACTTAGAGGGGAACGTTAGTATAACTGCGGAGATAAAGCATAATTTAGAAAAGTACCTACTACTCGTTCTTTAGTTCGAATCTAAAGCTTTCAGTATTCACGATTTACTTTTCTAAAACCGATCGGATGTAATTGAGTCTTCAAACTTTTCAGAACTATAATATGTTACAAATAAATTAAGATGCACATAAATTGTTATATTGAAATATTGTTTCCCACTCTTGGACTAACGCGATTTTCCTGTAGGCACCTATTTCGACTACAAAGTAACGAGGCGATTTCATACTCAACTATCCAAAAATAGTTTGGCATTATCGGATCCCGGATCGAAGACGTCTGTCTTTTTGTCAATAGCTATCCGCTGCCTTTGTGTAGTAATTTATTAAATCGTTGGCCTTCATCTAAACTATATTTGAACATTTGTTCCATTACTTTGATGTACTTAAGGAGGTAAGTGTTGCGCAAACTCATGGTTATGTTTGTACGTAGTATATTTTATCTAATCTGAGCTAATGAACGAAATCGTAATACTGTTTTCTATGCTGTAAAAACTAATTTAGGTATTTGGTTGTTTCAGATTTCCATTTTATTTACACTGAAATTTAATGTAATTAAATTATTTACCAGTTTATATTTAATTGTGACTTTTTAATATATCTTTGTAAATTATTTACTTTATCTAGTTTTCTCAATATATCCTATAAGGTATTTCTGTCGCAGATATTCATTCATAAAATATTTTTGGTTATTGATGGAACAACACATTTTTTTGGAGACTTTGAGCCATAGCAGTTGATTATAACAAAGTTATCTGTAATTTAACATACATCATATATAGATAGATAGACCTCTTTTATTCTGCGCTAATAGGATTCAGATACGAACCGTGATTTTGATTTATATGACCCAGTTGATGGACGAAGTTTATTCTTCGTTTATTGTTTTAATGTTCTATTATAATGTTCGTTTATGTCATTTTCAGAACTCATTGCATCGATCCAGTCATCAATTACCTTACACATATTGCGTAAAGCAATATATTTAATCCTTATCGAATGCTTGTTATTAGGTCACCGCTGGCACAAGTTTGTTATGGTAACGGCGCTTACCTATTAGGAACTGCATTGAAGTAACAAATTACAAAGTGCGATGAAGTAGGTAAATATTACAGTTTTGCACTATAAGAAGGCATTTCTTATTAATGATTGCGAAATACGATATTCAATGAAGTGGTAATATTGAATATTTGGTAGTAATATTGCATAATATGATTCAATTTTGAATGTCCATTGCTCAGGGCTCCCAATAATTTTTATTCTGTTCGCGAACTTTGGTAAAGTCCTGCCAGCCGACCGACCACGAAAAAGTGCATTGCCCTGCGCCTGCACACGATTTCTTATTTTTTTATTACGGTTTCGGTGTTGCACCGCAGCCCATTTGGATGCTAAAAGTTGGACATAACTATTACCATAAGTGAACTACATTATCACCCGCCCTGTACTCGTATCACCTATCATAATTTCACTATTAATAATTTAATTGTCGGTGATTATTACTAGTCCTATAACATCAAAATCACGCATAGCGCGCCATTGATTGATTTTGTTATAGAGTGTAATGAAATGTATGATTGTAATCATTTATAACAATTAATTAAAAAAGGTCACCATATTTTTATCGTCATTATTTTTTAAGACCACTTGCTTTATCTTAACGTGTGTCACACGACACAAAAGAAATATTTTATTTGTAAAACTATTTGTTTTTTAAATTTATTTTTCTTTACGATTGAATACATTTATTTATGACCTCAAGCGAAGCGGTACGTCGACCACTGTGCCAGTGTGTATCATCTACTCTGTTGAGTTAGGACTTGACCTAGCCTAATGCAATTTTTGTTGATATGTGATTTTTATTCGACAATGCGATTATAATGATTATGTAGTGTATGACGGCTCCGATAAAAAAGTAATGTAGTCGTGATCTGGAACTTATATCCTCGATATTTAAAAATCAATATTACGAGTGGTATTAGTTTACTGTTATGCTGACATTCTTATTTTTAGATATATGTATTAGAATTTTCTATTTCTCTCATAAGTATTGATACAAAGTCATTTACGTAATTAGTGATGTGCTAAATAAGTGTAAGCTTCTATTGTATTAGGTACTGGCACATTACAATTAACAATTATGTTAGTTAGTGTCAAATTAAGATTATATGATCTAGAGGGCTCAATATTAATTCAAATAACAGCAAAAAATATTCAGACACAATTCGTTCATTCTAAGTTCCAAAATGTAACTTTTAAAAAGGTTTCGCAATTACATCGCTGTAATCCAAACTTGAAATTCAAGGACACAGTTAAAACCGACGAAAAAAATTCAACTCGATGCATCAGTGCGCTCATACGCTATAACGCAAGTGCACAATATTTAACTTGTGTAATACGACTGACACGTATTGATACTTAGCATTAGAACAATAATAATATTATAATTGAATTGTTATGGAAAATAAATTCTTTGATAATTAAGAGAAAAGTCCGTCGTAATATAATATTACCAAAAACTTGTCCAAAAAAGAAAGCGGATATAGTATATTAGTCTGTAAATTGTAATGCTAATACAATAATGCATTTGTCTTTCTTTTGTATAATTTAACAAGCCATGTGTATTCCGAAAACACTATCTATGGAATAATATACCTGTGATTAAAACACTGTTTGAAATCTAAAATCTTTTAATGTCGTAACGAGAGGTTATTAAGGGACATTTTCAAGGGTGTGAAGAGATTTCTGAAGGGTCTGAGTGGTACCCCTGGGGTGGCAAGCGGCAATAGGTTACGGTAACCGCTTACCATCAGGTTTATGTTTGTTATAAAAAAAATGTTCTCAAGTCTCAAGATGATATAATTTGAGGATGTACATACGTACGTGGTGGCCATCGCAATGTCACCCCGCGCGGGTTCAACCACCGAACGTGCAAACCGGGAGAAAGGGCTCACGAACGAAGGGAACTTTATTGTACCATTATGCACTTCCATATTATTGCTATAATCCGGCGGTAATGACAATAGACGTATGCTTTTAAGATAAGACTTAATCATAGCAATGATTATTACGATGGTGTTATTATAATGTTAAGAGTCATACTTTGAATACAGTAGCTAGAGTTTCGTCTAGATAATTAAGCAAGGTAGGCCTCTTTTTGCAAGTGTGGTCAGTTAGACACAGTTATTTAGCCTGACTGTCTGTAGTTGTATGGAAACATGATTGTGTTTTGGTTTGATCGGCATTGTAGACTAAATACTTACTAACTAGCGGAGGCGGCCGCAATGTATTGCTACGCTGGCCTGCCCTATGCCAGCGAGTCCTTGCATCTGCCACAGGCTGGCATGATGGTCACAGTCAAACAACTTTTCACCTCAGTCAGTTGATCTTATAATAAATAAAGTATGGGTGTTATTATAGCTGTATTAAAAGCTTGTCGCCATAAACTTAATAAAGAAAGATGCTGGTCACGTTCCATAAGTCCGCGTACACGTGACTCCTAGGAAATAAGCTACCAGTTATTTCATGATTTCCCATTTAAAAGAAACATTTAAAGCGAAGTAGGGCGGAGGAGCTCCCGTGGGTTTTCCCATTAAAATTGGAGACTGTACCTCCACCTTACAGAAGGCCGCAGTCAATAGCACTACTTTTATGTGTTGTTTCGGCGCTAAGTAAGGTTGCCAGTGCTCTAAGAGGATACGCTGCGCTGCGCTAGTAGTAGTAATGTTGCTTGCATAGTGAGTCCTCATCAATAACAGGGTTGGCAACCCGTTAATAATATCCCTAGTATTACCAACGGCTATAGGCTACGGTGTCTGCTTGCCATCAGGTAGGCCGTATGCTTTTGTACCACCTTAGTGGTATAAAAAAAAGTGCGGGTGTTGATGTGGTTTGTTGATTCTGGTACTGTTTCGAAAGATCGTGTCTCCTAGGTTGTGATAACCGAACAAAAACTTTGTGGTTTCCTTTTTAAAACTGAAGCAATATTTCCTCCTTACAGAAGATAGCAGTCAAAGGGCGCTACTCTTTATAAATGTTTTTCATTCATTCTTTCTTTGCTAATTATATTGATGAGTAAGAGCTCCTAGAGGATGCGCTATGCTGATAGCAAGGAGTCCCGATCTTCCATTATGCACAGTCTTCTTAACAATAATTTGGCTTCGCGCGACTCTAGCGTGTCTTTTGGTATTGCAGGCGTCCTTAGGTTACGATGTCCACTTACTATCAGACGGGATACACGATTGCATTAACTGGTACACAAAGAGATGTCTCATAACAATAGTTTATTAAACTAAAAGAAAAAATCTTTCTTGCAAAAACCCAAATAACATTGATATTAGGGGCTAATGACTAAAATTGTCATGGACATGTGTAAACGTCATGATTTTTTAATACTACCAGTTTTTTAAATGGCCAACGCTACTATTCAATTTCATAAAAGTAATATACATAGTTATCATCCAGTCACTTTCGTTCGGGAGGCCTTGGTGAGAGTTCCTTCACTAACCAAATAAATGCAGCCACTCACGCTTATCTTATCCAACCAGGACTGGTTTGATTACAAAAAGCACTGTCTCTCTCCATACAATTTATTTTGGGTAAAATATCCTAACATGTAGTTCTGCATAAGTGTCCATTTGAATTCGGAACAGATTTTTATTAGACAGGAGTCAAAGATCGCTTGTCCCTGGCTCAGTTTTTTTTATCTGAGCTCTCGACCATCTATAGTTGACAGCTGCTTCTGTCTGCACCTAGAGGTCTGTAGCATCTTTGTGTTATAAAATATCATAATATACCTAAATTGGAATCTTTGTGGTTTCAAAGAATCTATTTCGTTTGTATAAACTATAAAGGGATAAGAGCTTTTCGATTGCCGTGTAATTTGAATCTTAATTATTTGAATGAGACTGATTTAGAAGTATCCACATGAATATGTATCAATATAATTAGTGTTATTTACACATTTTGATACCATCGATAAGGAATTTTTAACTTAATTTAAATTTCGATTGCATTATCAATTTCTTCGGCTTTATGAAATACAGGTAAACCTTCCTATTTATTACTTACGTAACAACAACCTGACAATCTTTCGGAATCCATACCTATGACGAAATTTGGAAGTGAAAGTTTCGTAGGCAGTAGTCAAATCGTTGGGAACACAATAAACATAGTGAGTATTTGAACTTGGTCTATACACATATTATTGTTTGAATTGAATGTGTAACCTGTTAGATATATATATACTTAATATCTAGCATATACATAAAGAATATTATTCAAGAACGCATTTTATTGATATAAATAATTCTGCAATAATTACAATTTGGGGTAACAATTATAACTTTTAAAAAAGAAAATTCAATCTAGGTATTGCATTTGTATTGGCAGATATTCGACTGCAGATAATATTGTTAATTGGAAACGTTCAAGTGCACCAAATACTTGCGCACGTAATTTAATGTGCTCCAATACATACAATCTTTCACTTCAATATTGTAAAAAAATTCGTACTTTCGTCCTCTCCCAACCAGTTAGTGAGTGCATTGCCCCACGAGTATAACTGCCCAAATTTTAAATTGATTTGCCGTCTCTTTCGTACATACAATTTTTAAATTTGAGTGAACGCATAAGTCATACTGTTTAGTCATCGTCGTCGGTTCAATCGCCTTTTATTGACAGTCCAATGTGTCGGGCCTTAAGGCAGGTTATGACTAAGGTCACTAAGACTAATATAAGTTGTCGTAGGCTTAGAAGTTTTACTCCAAATTTGTCAAACAAACATTGAGTAATAATTAAGTATGTTAATTTTCTTAAATATTGACCAGCTTTGGCTTAAAAATGTTATTGTAGTTGATTTGCAGCAGATTGTTATGATATTATATATTTATTACTAGTTTTCACCTGCGGCTTTGCCCTCGTGGTTCTAGATAAAGATAGCCTATGTCATTCCCCAGATTATAATCTATCTCATATCCAAATTTCATTACGATTCGTTCAGCCGTTTACTCGTGAAAAGGTAGCAAGCAAACAAACAAATAGAGTTTCTTTCGCATTTATAAAATGTATTATTAGTCGTTACGTAATTAAGTATGGTCGTAGTGGAGTGGATAGTGAGTAAGGTAGATCTTTGTAAGTATAGGATAATTTGCAATAGCTGTTACTCCTGAATCATTGCGAGTTCATTGTACAACAGTTCATCGGGTCGATGATTTGACAGTCCGACGATTCGGTGATCGTCCTTTTGATGTCTTCTTTTCTACACAATCACTTTCACCGAGATATAGTCGACTAATGGTTTTCTTCGTTTTTTTATTTAGTTTAATATTATATGGAATGTGAGGTGTCGCTTCATCTAGTTAAAGATAGGGTGAGATTTAAGGCTCGCGTTCTTTTAGTAATACCTCAGAGTAGATAAAATACTGTGTGCAAGATATAAGCTATAGTCACAGGGAGGTCTACGATGAGAAACGAACGTAGCTTTCGTTTTGACGGGTCGGCGCTTTTCTTACCACGTACATGTTTCGAATCCTGTGATCGCTGTTTGACATTAAGTTAAGAGGTGTCACCGCGCGCGTGATACCCTGGTGTTGCAAGCGTTCATCAGGCACAGTTAACCGCTTAATATCAGGTGGGCCGTATGCATATATGCCACCTTAGTAGTGTAAAAAAGTCTACAAAATGTTATTTAGTTTTACGAAGTTTTCTAAGGAATCATGTTTGCTCCTGTTCATAGTGTTCAGAGTTATCCTCCTACCCTTATTGTTAAAGGAATAGAGCAGATGCCGATTTGGCTTCTTCACCACTTCACAGCTCACAATGTCTTCGGTGTACGATTTGTTTTGGTCAGCTTGGTCTTATACTGCATCTGATTTAATTAGGAACGGTAACTCGAATTTAGGGTCTACCATAAGAATGATTCCTCGTTGTTGCAAAGCAATAATTGGTCTTGCGGTAAGTGTTGACCCCCGGGGGGTTGAATGTTTGCTTCTTTTGTAGTGATAAACTCGCGTACCTACTGCATGATTGGTGCCACATACAATTGAAGACTAAGTACCCTATTCTGACCTAGGCAGCAGAAATAGGAAGTATCACTGTTTATCGTAGCATTGGCTAAGTCACGAAGTACACGATATTTTTATTAAAAAGTGTTATATTTTATGTGGCTAACTTATCCTAGATCCTGGAACAGTTTTCATCAATATAATTTAACTGTAACAGGAAAAAGATTCTCGTCACAAAACAATTTGATAAAATCTCATATAAAACAAATCAGAAAATGCCATCTGCACTTCACCACTAGACATTTAATAATCCAAAGCTGACTCGATATGCGTTAAAGCTCGGCTTTATGTAGTTACACCAGTTTGATGAAGATGGCGCTACACAAAATTTCTGTGAGGCATATACACACGCAAACCTGAAGTCTACTCTAGAGAGCTTCTTCAAACCCGAGTAAAGTAAGGCTTATATTAGACTAGTTGATACACGTGACTTCAACCACGTGTAATTTGATTTAAGATAATTAAACCTAAGTTCACAGATATCTTCATTGTCTTCGGGCGATGTTTATTTCTCTACAAAATTCCATTGAGATCTATTTAGCCGAGTCCTATAAGATGACACTATAAGATATATTTTAAATAAAAATATATGTTGGTTGTTTCACGGTCCCACCTTTGGTCGTCTATCGATAGTGTCGATATTACGATGACTTTTTATTAAGTTTTAAAACGCGTCATTTCGATGGTTCTTGGCAAATTCAAAATCAATGGCCCGTGCCATTGACGATCATTTATAATCGTCATAATATTAATACGTGAAGCAAAGACTCCTTTTTACGAACAATTCGCGGACGGAATAATATGAAATTTGGCAAGGTTAAAGTTTATTAGAAACCATTACGCACACTACAAGCACACCACCATGCGTTTAACGCACAATACCGAATGTCGTGTCATAGTGTTTATATTTAGAACTATGTAACGAATATGTAGCTGACTCTCAGAATAATAACTAAAGCTCGCTTAAGCTGACCCAACAGACACAAACGTTGTCCCTTAGAATAAAAACATCGCTTCGCTTTAGCGAAGTCCTTATTCTAAGCGTTGTCCTGACTGTTGAAATGACACACTGCAACATCCTATACGGCGACATCTTTCTAAAATAACGATTGTCTTTTTAATCTTATAAGAGTATGTACGTTACGCATCGATCTATAATGACGTTACGTGTCAATTAGATTGTTTTTTCAAATTGTGTTCGAATTTTATCACCAGTCGACGACCTCTAGTTTACATAAAATAGGAAATATTTACTACGCATGTCGGACACATTTAGTAAATAAATACAAAAATATGGATTGCATTCCAGACACATAACTAACATAGAAGGTACCTACTTACCGTACAGTACAGCCGCGAGGTAATGTTGAAATAAAGTGTATACGGTGAACCAGCATTCAGTTTTACGTCTTCGAGGAGTGTCAGCATCAAATTCTTACAAATTAGTACTGAATAAAAAGGGTACTACTATTTTGTATCATTCAATAGCAGCTGAAACGAAAGCTGAGATTTCATAATGTATGTATGTTTTGGTAACTATGTCAGAAATAATAAACAAGGAGAGATGAAATGAAGTCGCGAACACTATAATTTTAAATGAAAAAATAAACCTCATTTTCTTTCATCTTGAGACTGGTTTTAAGACCAAATATAATATTACTAACTTGTTCCATTACGTCAACCTCCTGAGAAAATATAAAAACGAAACGTTCTGCACTCGACATCAATTTCCAGCAAACGTTCACACATAAAGCGACAGTCGTACATATAATATTATTTACTGACTCACACAGCGAACGTATCCACCTAAAGAATACCTAAAAAAATATACAAAAAGCTTTTCCTAAGAATAAGCGGGACGGAGTGCGGATCTTATTTTTCTCGCGGACGTTTCAGTCGCTCCCGGGCGCCGCTGGCAGGCTTGGGGGTTGGGGGCCCCCACCACCCCCTGCAATAATACTGCGTCACTATTTTGCGCCATTACCTACACTTGCTTCCTATTCTATAAGTAGCGTGGCTCCTAGAACGTAACGTGGAGCACAGCCTCTAAATACCCGCTCATGTGTGTCTCGTCACGTAACCAATTGAAGTGAATGCTATAAGGATCTGGTGAACCGGGCTAAATGACCTGTTTTTCACTGCCGACCCACTTCTCTGTTCGATTTTTTGTGTGTACTGAGCAGGCTGAGTTAATGGTCGGAAGTAATGAATGGGTAAACTATACAATTTGGGTCACTATAATGCGTGACCTGCTAAGCAGCTTTAATTAGTCATTTAGAAATATCAGCATGATAAAATATTATTAAAGAATCCGTTGCAATTTCTTTTAGTTTCAGGGTTATGACGTTATGACAATACAATTAACTGCAATTAAATTAATATAACTAAACTACAATTTAAATAAGTGCATACAGTAGGTATATGCAACATTGTAGGTAGTAGGATATTGATTTATATTTCTCCCGCTCTGAGTACTAATTTAAAAAAAATGGTATAGCCATTCAGGGTTGATTATAATGATGATGGTATAGAATTCCATATGTTTTGTCATTGAAAGTTGTAATTTCGGTCGTGGTACCTTTTGGGAAGCCTTCGACTATATTCCGATTTCCGAGTACCAGGAAAACAAGCTCCGTTCAGTTCCGTTATTTGAAAAAGATTGAAAAACTTATTACACGTATGAGCCGAGTTACGTGCTAAGTCTACAGGACTTCGAGTGCTAGCAGCGCTCCGCAGTGGCGACGGTGCTTTATATGTGTTGCACTGTTCCAACTCTTGCCGTAGGTGGGGGCTTCAGTACTAGCTCCTCCTAGATACATCCTACCACGTATGTACGGAGTAACGAACGACATTTGATTAAATGCATTTATTTTTCATTATATTTTAACATAATATATTTTCCATGGTACCTACGGCTAAATTATATTTATATCTAAATTATAATTGACAGAGAAACGAACGATCGTCGGGTTATTTGTATATAAATATGGAGTGGTTGAGTCTTGAGATGTGTCCATTACATCACAAACGTGTCATACGTAATTCAAAATCTATAGGCTATGGTGATCGCTTACCATCAGACACACACACGACAAACAAGTCTCAATTAACTGTAGAGCTGCAGCGGTTTCCGTACCAATTACGCTTGCAATATCTGATAGCTTCACATCATCCGTAGTAAATTTTATTGCTTATCGAACACATTGAAGTATTCACACATAATAAATTAACTGCAAGTTTGGAATAAACCGCTTGGAACCAGTTGTTAGCTTTACGAGTACGAGCTTTGTTCGAAATACCGATAGCTGCAATAATTCCAGCGAGACAATGAGCTAAGTCTAATAGGCCCGGCATGCTGCGTCGATGCACATTATTGACAATCGATAGGTAAGTGTTGCGCGCTTCGATATAATTCGATAGGACCCGGCTTTATCCGGATTTGAATAGAGTACCCAATTATACTTATATTAGATGGCGTATATTTCGTAGCAACCAGTACACACGAATGGAAAAGTTTGATCGTAATATTAAAATTTTCAGTGGACAGTCCTGGGATAAATCGACTATGGTTTTTCAGGAATAGTGATGTAAAATAAGTATCAATATACACATGTATATCATCACGCCAAGTCTATTCCGGTCTAATAATAGTATAGTTTGTGAATGACATAGTAGAATACATATGACATTGTAATTTTTCATTAGATATTCCAACGGAAACAGTTGGTCCACAGTACGTACATAATAAATTAGTTCGTAGACTAGTAGCAAACAATTTGAAGCTTTGATAAATCCCGCTGGAATAGTTATGTACTTATATCAAACTGGAAATGCAACTACTCGTACCTATCTGGTCCAGGAACAGCTAAATATACTTTGCAGATATAGGCTTGGAGACAATCCGGCTACCACTGCATGACTTTGGAACAAATCCTTTGCTACGGTATGTGTACATTGACGGCTGTCTAGCAAGCCAAATATTACGGTGTGTTGGAGAACGAGGAGTGTAGTAATAGAACTCAAAGAGATCGCTGCGTTTGGTGCAAGGTAGGTGTTTTGTATGCAGAGGTGGGTGTGAGGCGACGGTCCTTTGATTCTGGCGAGATTAAACGTGCGGCAGACGGTGGCGCCTCTATCGATTGTTGTTGTAATTACAGCGCTATCCTCGCCCAGTCGCAAATGAAATTGTTCCGGACAGAGCTAGCTGTGGATGCCAACGTGTTGTTACACACGTCTCACACATGCGACATTTAATTTTAAGCTCTATAACGCCGGCGTTAAAGTACCACTTCGTGGGCCCCAGAAACCTTGGGAATGACTTTGATGTAGTTGCGGCTGCATTATTGCATAAGATGTGGCATCTAGTGTTTTCATGAAATACTAACGAAATGCTTTTAGTGGCGCTGTTATAATTTATACTAATTGTCATTCAATAAATGCACTTACTAACGAAGTCGTGAAGTTAAATCACAGATCGACTGGTATCTGGATTTTTTTAAACTTAGCTTCACTAAACCTAGGAATAGACATGTTTATTATTATATTAACAACTATACTATTTACTACGCTAAGACTCTTGAAATGAAGTAAATATTATAACAGTTACAATATAAAAATGACTGTTAAAGTAACGAATAATCCAAATCATTCATCAGTACATTGCCTGAAAACTGAATCACAGGAAAGCCTTCTAGCTGTACGGCTGCGCAGAAACGCTACGGCAGCAAATCGACGTTCAATTCCCAAATACGAATGGGAACCGAGAGAGCAATCCAATAAAACATTCGTACCCCCAGAACGTATGTACGTCTACGTGACGTAGACGCCTCCTCGCTACGCATGCGCTCTACACTCGTACAGAACAAACCGACAGTTCCAATTTCAATTGTAGAAAAAATATAACCAATTCGAAATGGAGAAGGCTTCGCGGCGACCAATGGGAGAGCTCTCAGACGCGATGCCAACTGTGTGGGCGGGGCGAGTGATATCTAGCATTGGAATGTTCGTTGTATTTGTTTTGTCGGATTCGAAGGCTTTATTGCTTGGTGTTTGAGCCTCTTTCCCCTTGAGGGTAGAAGCGGCGGAAAGCTCGGTATGGTTTTGGGATGAGGCTCTTCACATTATGTACCGGAGTCCTTCGCAGCCTACAGATGTGTGACCTACATACTAAAACGTAAAAGGGTACATTTGTACACTTCAGATTTTTCAACATCCCGGGAAATATATTCACAATATTATGTATGCGAAAATTAATCTAAACTCATAACAGATTGTAATAAAAGGTGGGAGTTTTATTACAAAAGTTATCCATACCGAAATTAATTGCTGGAATAAAATAAGTTGGAAAGCTTTCAAACGAAAAAAGCGCAGGTGCTTAAGAATTAACTTGTATTAAGGAGTGTCGCTCCGCCGACTTTATGAAACTGTGAGTATTGATTTTTCGATAGGGAAAAAACGAAGGCAACGATCTATGCAGATCTGGAGTGCTCTCGGCACATCAGATGGCACCGGCGGGGCAGCCTCCGCAGACAATCGAACGGGGGGCCACCCCATGGGGGGCGCAAAGACTATGTGCGCTCTCTGCGAGAACCGCCAAACAACCTTTTCAGGTACATAAGAAATTACTTCGCTATAAGGAAATCCGTTGCTCTCCTTATATCCCATAGACTGACACAATTGTAAAGATGCTATATGATGGCGAAAAGAAATCATAAAATGTTCATATGATTGAATTTCATGTCTTCTGTGTATCGACCAGACCGTCCTGCAATACATTCTAGGTGCAGCAGTATTTGCTACAGATTACAAAGATTCACAAACCTGTCAAAATTTTATTATTATGTGTAAATATGTCAATAATGCTTTTTTAGGCCATTTTCATAGTTGTACCTAGGTAGGCAATTGTGAAGCTTGATATGAAGTGAAACAATCGCAAGCATCTTGTAACGTAATAATATGTTCAAAGTTTTCTTTTTATAAAACCGTTAGGTATTAAATACCTTTGATGTGATTCATCTTTGCCGATATCGACCCGTCGGCGGCGACTTCCCATTCTCGAAGTAAAACACGGCGGGAAGGAAACCGCGGGATAAACCTCCCTCCTCCCACCCGATCTTTACGTTTCAGGAATAAATATTTCAGAGCGTGTGCTTCGGAAGTTAAAGTTATGTATCGCCCACGCCGCCGCGCCGGCAGTAACAATCTGAGAATGAGAAAAGCTCGCTTTACTTTTATATGTATAAGTTTCGTTTTATGCGCGATTCCTAGTGTAGATTATAACTTTACCATGATTTATGCATTATTTCAGCATATTATCATTGTGATTAACGTTATTATTGGGCAAAGAAGACACTAAGGTCTCCCAATGACGAGCAAAGCGCAGTCATTACCGAGCGAGATCGTACAATCCGAATTTCTGGGTGTAACTGCGACTGCATGGGCGGGCGTGACGCTTACTATCAGCCGAACTCTTTGTCCTCGTCTCTTTATCTAATTGTAAAAAAGAGACGTAATTTCTTTATAACATCACATCTTACTCACAAAAATATTATATTGATTACAATTAAGAAGTGGAGGATCCATGATGCGAACTGAGAGTATTCTCTACTTTCTACTTTTCAATCGTATCGTATCGTATGGCTTAATCAAAATCTATAAACAATCATGTCCATGCTGTTTGTGTTGCAAGTACATATTTCTAAGCTACATATATATATATATTCTTAATAGCTTGGTTGTTAAGCAGTGTTATATTAAACTACGGGAAGTTATCACGCTTTAAGCCACATCAGTCTAGTTAAACTGGTGCCACTTTTAGAAGGATACATTGTAAAGATATTGCTGTGTTTATTTTATTCAAAGCAAAATAAATGTTGTCCACGGCCTACGGCATACTACAAAATACTATAGGTTACGTAGATGTTTCCTTAGTAAAATCACTTCATATAATTCATTATTCCACATGAAATCTAATAGGTCCAGTTGTTGTATTGATTATTAGGAAATATGCATTATGCGCTTACAGTTACACCTTTTCAATATCAAAGTGTGAATGTATTGCCAAGTTTCAAGGTTCCTGATAAGGTGACCTTGAACAAGGTGATTTTAACATTGACTAACATTTTCAAATGAATATCCCTTCTTTGAGGTATTCGTCTGTTCATTCAGAGGGGGTTAATGCTACTCACGTCAGTAATATTTATCCGCTGAGCTCCCTTGGGGATACTGGCTGACCGGGTGGTTACTTGAAGCGGTATAGGGCAAAAGGATTTCCCATTCAAAATTGAAGCCGTCCAAATATGGTAGTACTTCCAGCATACAGAAAATAGCAGCCAAATAACACATCAGGTACGAGTTACTGAGGTGAGTAGATAAGGCTACCAAGGCTTCTTATAGTGAGAGAAGTAGAGAACAAGAGTATACCCTGTTATAAATCGGACTCACCGAACTTGATAATACGTAATCATAGTTATGCATTTGCGTCTTTGGAATCGCAAGGGTGCGCCCGCGCATATATTTTCTTGTTAATGTTAAATTTTCATTAAAACGAAGCCGAAGGTTATCGCCTGAAACTGACGTATTAACTGCATCAGCAACGTTTTATGTTTCTGTAATGGATTTTAAGGTCACGTGCTCACGTGTATCGATAACTCATGTAAATTGGTCGGCAGATTTCTTCCGTTTATAAATGCCTTTCCACTCTGGAACGACTGAATAGATTTGGACGAAATCAGCCGTGGAGTGGTATTAGTTATGCCTTTGGTGGAAGAATACTGTCCCTTCATAATACTCCGAAACACCAGACACAATTAACGATATATTATGCAAACATGAATGTATTGTTCACAAATGGTCTTTGGATTTGTAGTGAGTAGGTGGACGTATAACGATATTAGATAGAGACAGACATACTTCTGTACGTATATAGATAAAATAGGAGCCATAAAGAATGGTCGCGACATGATACAGCAGATGGGAGAAAAATAACGCTCATTCCCTCACGACGCAGCTACACGAATAAACTTTAGCAATTTAGGGTTGAATCACTCTTGCTAACATTTCGTTCGCAAGGTTTTATTTCTCTTAGGAAATTTGGATTTATTACATTGGAATAAATATAATTGATAAATAATAATATAAATATTTCTGTTAACGCGCCAGCTTCTCAAGTGTACTCATCAGAAAAGAAGACAAACAATTAATGAATTTATTAAAGCTATACCTTATTCTTTGAATTTATTTAAAGCCCGATAAGTGTAAACTAAAGCTAACGAAAAAACCATACGTAGAGGGAGTAAATTACATAGGTATAAATCATTATGACCATATATCGACCAACCAGTATGTTCGAATGAGAAAAAAATCCTAGGTCTGTGGTTCGAATACAGTGAACTAATATATAAAAACATTAATCCCGAACCTATAAATACAGTCGTGACATTGCCAAAGAAATTTACGTCAAAAGGGTCCGAGAGACCGACAAAAATCAGCGGCGATGACTAGTGGATTCTACTCGGGTTACGTTCCTAATCCCGAACCCTTCCTCGCAATATGATTTGCGTCAGTGGAGATGCGTTCAGAACAGATCACCGGACGGTAACCGAGTGGAAAAAGCGCTTCTCATCGGGGCCGTTACTGAAGATCGTTCCAATTCGAGTGCTGTTTCTCAAATAAATCTTCCCTTCGGTAAAACAACGGGAAAGATTGAACATTAAAGTGTTTTTATAGCTAGTCTTTAACGGTTACGTTTTAGTTGTATTCAAACAAATGTCTAACACAACTAATTTACTTAGCGATACGCATTTGAAAAACTTAACTTAGAATAATAATGTTATTTAGTCCCTATTGGTTTAAGTTATTAGCTTTCTGCTCGGGGCTTCTTTGCCGGCATGAAATTCAAATGTCCGAGAGAGATGAATAATATAATAATTCAGAAAATATCATTCGTGTTTAAGGTACCGAGACGTAGCAACTCAGGTTAAATAATAGTCCTACGTAGCGGGCTACCTTTTGTTTGTATTTCCGAAAGCGTCCGACCGCGAGGTGGGTAATGTTATCATTCCATTAATTACAACAACCACCCCCTGCTTTTTAAAAGTAAATTAATCCGATTAAGGGGGAATCGAAGAACCCGCTCCGACCGAGTTTATTCAGACAACTTTCTTTGGAATAATTATTTTTTGTAATTAAATCCATCAACACGATTTTTTCCTAATGATTCTCCCGTGGGAGTTGGGGTGGTTGACCAGGAAGAGGGAGATTTTATTTTTCTTAAAGTATATATTATTTCTTGTAGTCTAGAGGCGCGTTAGGCTTATCATGGATCATCTTGGCGCCTACTTTAATAAAAATAAATTTGTATCACATGAGCAAACACAATGGAGTGGGATACAAAGTGAGGTGAATTTTGCGGATAAAAATGTGCATATTTTTTTACATAAGATGTAGTAAGTAGTAGCTCGTAGTAGAAGACATAATTAAATACATGACAACTGCAACATAATTATAAAAAAATCATCACAAATAAATTGCTTCGAATTCAGCTGTCACATTTTGGAATTGAACTTCACTTGGTAAGTTTATTTGATTGTTTAAAAATATATTCATGAAATGCTTATTTAAATTTATTACAGCTATCAAAAAGAAAAAAATACGCTTAATCCCTTGTAGTATATCGCCTCGCGCGCCCCCAGTGTTAATGATATCTGCCCATTAAAGAGCACATCATTTACTTAGTGCTACGAAATTATTTCAAATGAGTTTTGACGGTGAAAAGATGCCTTTACAAAAGATCGGTCTCTAGGTGTCGCTGCGAGATAACTTGTTCATCTTTAATTAATTATTTTGTGGCAAAGAAACTGTTCGCTTTGATACTCCGCCGCCATTCATCGGCTATTACAATTATGATTTCAATTAAGAAGGCGCCCAAAGTTTTGATGGTAATTTTTAAAATACATAAATATAGTAACATAAACAATATTATTTTCCCAAGAGAGGAAAGAATCAGAGTATCTTGTAACATTATTCTTGCTATTATTGTTACAAGAAATGAAATTGAATTACTATGTATTTTTCATGTATAATAAAGTGCCATGTTATTTGAAATACATAGATCAAGTAAGTAATTTAAAAACTTGGATATAATAATATTTTTAGTAAGTGTATAATTTTAACATATTTTTTCATACTCTTACTCTCAACCTACCCCTAAATATGTATGTAGGTATAATCATTTATTAACATAAAATCGTAGTTATGTATGTATTTTTTCTTTAGTCTTGTCGAGCTTCATAAGATGGAATGATTGAACATTCCCCTATAAACATCTCGGTTCTAACTGATTTCTGGGCATATTTTATAAAAAATGTGCAGATCAACTTAATATGCCAATAACACAACAATATAATTGAGAATCTTTGAAATCAAAACTTGCGGCGAAATGTCTCAGACCGTGTCTCAGGCAAACGTTAAATTTCGCGCCTTCACCACCAGTGCTGTCACACAAGTAAAATTATAAATTACAAGAAACCTATTTTTTTATAGTAAATACTGATCTAACACAAATATAGATAAGTCAGTCTCAATTTCCTCAACAGCGTTTGTAATTTGGCTACGGTTTTCAGGTCACATCTGTGTGTGAAATCGGACCGGCGTGTGGGCCGTATAATATATCGACACGAGCCGGCCCGCAGATTGATGACTCGCCCTGCCATCCCGCGGGACCTCGCTCTATTGCAATACATTCAGCCACTCTTCTTCCTTATGGCTCTAATCGCTAGACAATTAAAGTTCGTTTTAATACAGCATTAAAAAGTTACAGGGTAAATCTGATTATTAAGTCATACGGAGAGAATACACGGGAATACGGTTGTATGGACTTAGCTGACAGCGTTTTTCACGAAGATGAAAAGTAAGCTGCAGATTCATATCTCGTCATTAATGACAAAGATGTGTCATTTTAATTTAATTATTAAAAACAGGAACCCACCCAGCTTCGAATAGATAAACCAACTTTTGATGTGGATTTAAAAACAAAACTTTCATACAACCCATGTTACTACAATTACAAAAACAACCAAATAGGTTGCGCCGTTTTCATGTGATAGTCTTTCATACATACGGCAATCGATTTATTATTATTTAAATAAGTAATTATAACGAAAACGTGTTTCTTTATATTTGTCGACACTGATGCTCGCTTTTCGCCACTAGGGACCATTTCGTTTCCATTCCAAATCCCGTTTTTCACAATAATAGACCGTTTTAGTATAAAAGTATTGTAGTGAAATATGTGGCTGAGATGGGATCGGTGAAGAAGCGTCGTGCGGTCGGGGGCACCGCAGCCGCGATACATTTCTACCAAATGCCTTCCCTGCGGCGACCGTATACTATCTATCAGTATAATATAAAAACAATAGCCCAGTACCGATATAGGACTCTATAGTGTTGTGAATGGAAATACAACTGTCAACAATTAAAATATTAAAGCGTGATTCGTAAAGCAAACACTTCAACGAAAATTGCTCGGACGGAGAAGTATAAAATTAGGCACAGTTTAAGTTTATATGGAGAAGGACGCCAGAAAACTAATATTTTTTATTATGATGCATTAGAAATACATCAGCTACATTTTATAAAACAAAGTCGTTTCCAGCTGTCTGTCTATACCTATGTATGCTTAGATCTTTAAAACTACGCAGAGGATTTTGATGCGGTTTTTTTTATAGAGTGATTCAAGAGCTTTTCAAGAGGAAGGTTTTTATGTATAATTCATTTGTGTTTTGTTGGTATTTAACTTATATGGCTAAGGCAGGCCGTGCGAATCCGGAGCGGGTCGCTAGTTAAGTTAAGAATATTACGCAAACAACTTGAATAACACTAAACATTTAACACAACAGCGTTTGACTCAATGTTACTGAATGTCATGTCAAAATTGTTTTCATTTTTTTACTGAACGAATTTCGATCACTAAGCGACTGCTAGAACCTAAATATGAAATATACTAGCAGCTACTCGTCAGAGTTTCAACCTTATGTTAAAAGGGGAGTTGTATTTCTCGGAATAAATAAAATCGTCCCGATATTGAAATATTCCGCAAGCTTTGATTATATACTGCAAGATCTCAAAAATAACAATTAAAATGTCATACGATCTATCTTAGGGTGGCAGAGCGCGAACTTTTCGTGCGATGCAATTATGCAAAATCATTAACATCTTAACGAGAGGAAGTGCTGGTCCACCCCAATAGCGATCGATACATAAAACCACCCCAGTTATCAGAATTCCAGATTAATTGGAAATGAACGATTGTTTCATAAGTTTCCGTGGAAGCGTTTAAAATATTCATTGATTTTGAATTAGGTAGAAACAAATTCAATATGAATAAATTGTTTTTATTTTTCTATTAACATTTATTGTACAGGTACATAAATGTAATATAAGTATAATTACGTTTGTTTATACATACATAACATACATATAATCACACCAAATCACTTTTGAGGCAGGCAGAGATTATAAAGCGCCATTCCACTCTAGGTATAGTCTTGACTTGCACACCGCTCACTTCTTTTGCTGCTTTTACACTCATCAATCTCTTCATAAATTCCCCCTGATTTCTAGTGCTTTTACCTTTATTTACAGAAATACATAAAAACATTGACATAATTAAATACATGAATTTAGGAATATGAAGCTTTCTTATTCCTACCGCCTAATTATATGTTAGTTATGTTACTTGCATAAAGATAATCAAGGTACAAGTGATACAACCCATTTGTATCAGGACATTCTCTTATCAGTAAATTCTTACATATATAAATGACCTTACTGATACCGCAGTCACATTAGGACTTTATAAGTATCGATTGATCTTTGTAGTTCGTTAACAACGCGTGTATATATATACTTAGATGCTATTTTAATCTTCCATGGTGATCTATCCGTTGTGTACCGAAGTAGGTAAATGTGTACAAAGGTCCAACCGACGGCGGTGTGCGTGCTCGTTAATCATAATTTCACATGTTTGTTCGTGTGTATGTTCATATTATTATGTTTTGGGGATAAGAAATTAGTTAGTGGACATTAAACTTGCGTGTAATTGGATCGAACGATCTTGATCCATGACAAGATAGGTACATAAAACGATAGGAAATAAACAATTGAGGATGCTCAAAATAATACGATTACAATTAGAATAAGAAGGAGCAGTAATTATTGATGACACAAATATGTGCTCCGAGTAGGAATCGAGAACCTTACTATGCTGAAGTTATGACGTATTTATTAGATCTATTCTTAATATTTAGTAGAAAATGTACAATTCTATTTACATTCACACACACATATAGATTAAGTGCTAGTAAAGAACTGTCAAATTCAATTAGGTTTGATAGTAATACAGTATTATACGTAGTATATTATCTACTCTGTGGTATTATCTACTTTCAGATAATACGGTATGTCCAAATCAAGGCACATTGCGATTGTACTAAATTATTACAGAGTTTTCTGCATTCAATTGATCAAGGCGCACTTTTTTGATTCTCTCAATTATTAGATAATCTCAATTATTAGATAACGGGATTTTTTAAAAACTGAATCAACCTGAACCTGAATTTTCATGCCTTACATTCATGCGACTACTTAAGAAAATATTAGTAGGTAAGTAGGGACCAATGACGTCAGACGAATAAAAAAAAATGCTTCATTCAGAGAGTACCTAATATTTTTTGCCGCTTTCTTACAAGTATCAAACCCACGCAGTCGGCGTGAAGGAAACTTGGCAAGAAGCATTAAGGGCTCGCACATCGCAGGGACTGACCCGTCATGAAATTTAAATCTAGATCAATAACCACGCTTATATCATTGTCTTCATTAGAGATAATTGGGTTCGCTCCCCGTCGGCCGCAACTTTGTTTGCTAGCTGATAACTTGAGACGAATTACTTTGACGCACATAAAGGTGCCTTTGTCATATGACCGAAGTAGATAGTGCTTTCTGTACCATCATTAAAATTCTGTATAAATAGATGGCATCGTACTTCGGCAATACAATTGAGTTTTAGACATTGAGGGAAATAAGCTATCTTGAATAATATATTGCTAGATTTTACCCGCGGCTTCTCCCGCGTGGTTCTAGATAAAGATTGCCTATGACCTTCCTCTGGTTCCAGATGGAACTATCTCATTGCCAAATTTAATCACGATCCGTTCAGCCGTTTAGCCGTGAAAAGGTATCAAACAAACAGAGTTACTTTCGCATTTATAATATTAGTATCGATTGTTATTGTATTGTAAGGGACTTGCAGCTTATGTAGAAGTTCTCAATCCATACCAGTATATGTAGAGCCTTCCTTGCCGAATTGATTATAAATTACGGTCTACTTTATGTCTCTGACCAAGAGACATGCCTATTGACTCAAGTCGAGAATACATAGAACCAACATACCGTGTCTTATCTCCTAAAGGCAGCCTCAAGACTAAATATGACACACACTAACGCCTTCTAATAAAATGTATTTAACATGATTATCATAAGACTTAGGAAAATTTATTTTATATAGTTGGTACGAGCCGAGCGGGTTAAACCGTCATTTACGTCGGGTGTGTGTACAAACGGTGGGTAAACACGATTACCTGAAATTAGGTTAGTATATTTTATGTTATTTAAACTGAGAGTACCTACTGATATTTTTACCTGTTCGTTCGGTAAAATTGTTAATTAGTAATGAATTGGTATTTCCCGGTTCTAATTACAGACGAGAGTATTAGTGAAATTGAGCTCTAATTTTAAAATATCCGAGGGTTTCTATGTATTATCTAAAGTTAAATCTTTGTAGATATACCAGCTAGGTGACAAATAAATAATTATATAATTCAAAAAACTTAAAGGAAAATGCCCGAAACCGGCCTGTGTTGCCACAATTATGCGTATTATATTATTTTAAATAATAACATTTGTCAATCGTGAATTATAATGTCATTATTTTAATTATAAAGAAATAGGGATTACAATTTATAAAAGTATACCATGCATATCCTCTAAACTAACTTGTAAGTTATATAGATACAATTGACGATAATTATTGAATAGTTGGTAAAACGATTTGAAATTAGAATATTTTCTAGTGTGACTTGAATATTTATTTTTAGAGCACAATTATTCCTTAGTCGGGTTTTTATTTGTGACCTTATTTTTATAGGTACTCACTACTTTTTCGTCTGTTTGTAGTGTGATAGTGCCAGTGATCGTAGATTGCTTTCCCGAAGGGTAACCAACGGAACCCGATGTAATCGAAGTGCAAGTCCAGCCCGACTCATATAAAGTAGGACAATGCAAGTTTTTTTTATTTTATTTTGTGTATTGTCCTTAATAATACTATACCAACTTCACATATGACCATAGTAAGGATTATTACTCATGTCAGTGTACAGGAATGTATTCCCGTAAAAATGATACAAATAGGTTTTTTTCTTGTAAATACGTAGTATAATTTGCATATATTAGTATGCCAAAAAATTTTTATAATCAATTTCAAGGTTATTTTAATATTACATTAGCATATACAATTTTATTAATATTTTTCTTTCGTGGAATATTTATATTACCAGCCTTTCTGTTTTCAGTAACCTGTGTACGTTCCTTCAATATTTGAACTCCAGCATCGTTTTCGAGTCGATTTTTCTAATCCCCATTTTTGCGACGCCATTACGATTTTTCGAGCGCTCACCTCACTCCATATTTCCGCGCATATCTCGACGATTCGCAGATCCATTATTTTTTATGGCTCGACTACACGATGCTTAGTACAAGTATCTCCCTGCCTACCGCGTGTTAACGTCTCGGCACACTGGGGCCGGGGGTGACAATGAACCATACCACCGCGCCGCGCAGAAATGACTAATATTTAAAAAACATGTGTTTTTAAAACTTTTCTAAGTGCTTGGTTGGAAATTGCCTAGGGTACAAGATACAAATCCAATGGATTAGGATGATATATGACTACGGAGGTTTATATGGCTTTCTACAGGCTTTATGGCCATGAATCGAAATATGGGTGAGAAATCAGTAAGTTGGTTATTTAAAATTGCATTAAAGATCATATTACCTAACAATGGATAAGAAAATGAAAGTTCTTGATGTCAGACTCGGCTCCTGAGCGTGCAATCAAGTGGAAATTATTACATACAGCCAATATATTTTCAGTCAAGTGTTTATTCCTTAGTCACCCCAAGGTAAGGCTCCCGACTCAGCCGTTCCACTCAATACATTTTATCGACAAACGTCAGAGCCGCTGCGTGACACTTATGTAAATATTTAAATACGATCCAGTACAAGCTATGAATATTTTAAACTCTAAGTAAACCACTTCTCTTTGTACTCCTACAAAGATATTCACACATCAATGAAAGAAAATATTCTTATTATTCCGTATGATGTAAGGTTTAAAATCCCTTGTTTAGATCGCGAAACAAGCGTTGTTTTTTAGTCAATATCTATGCATAAAGCGATTTGATAAGTGCTCGCAAATTGGGGATCGATATTAAAGTGACGAGTTATGCTGATTGGATTTTTTCAAGTGGCTGCGAGGGCACGGTGAATAATTGAGTGGGATTTAGTTTTATGAGTGAAAAATGGTTTTTGAATTAAGTTTTGTTCAAATTGGAACAAACCTGACTCACATTAAGGTTGATTAGACAAATCAAATAAGTGTATTATCAGGTATATGCGCCTTAAGTTAGTGTAATTTTTACTGTAGAACAAATTTTAAATAAAATTGCTCTTTATATTTTTAAGGCGTTAAGCTCTATGTTCAATAACTACCTGATTCAATCAGGCGCTTATTACGGGAACGCTAAAATACTTGAATTTGATAAAATATACAAGGTTAATATGATACAGTGTACTTATTATATTGGTAGTATACGAAATATAACTTCAGGCCTATCGGGAAAGGAGGTTGAACAATGCTCAATAATTCATTAGGAGGGATCTGAACACCCTGACCGTGCCGTGATCAATTGATCGCAGATTCTCCGATGCGACTCCACCCAATCTCTCACATCAAGTACTCTCACCTAGCTTTCCGGTTCCCATTCTTTTGTTAGCGGCACTCATCGCCCCCTCCACGAGGATCTCTCTTTGTTACAATGTCACTTTGACAACCTAACCGGATAGCTATCATATACAATTAATATTGAACTTTATCTTTTTACATTTAGATTAAAAGTGGTGGCCGTGTGGTTGAAGCAACGGCCTGTCATCTGATGGGCCTAGGTTCAGACCTCGGCCTGTACCATTGAGCTTTTCTAAGCATAAGTACACTGATTAATCAACCATGAGCTAAAAAAGAGAGGTAGGACGAATTGGGGATCTCCCGTGGGTTTTCCCATTAATATGGGAGCCGCCCGACTGGGGACTGTACCTCCACCTTACAGGAGACCGCAGTCAAAAAACACTACTTTGATGTAGTGTTGTGTTTCTGCAGTAAGTAAGGTTGCCAGTCCACGAGGATACGTATACGATACGAGGAGGCTAGTACTAGTAGCAATGCTGCTAGCACAGTGACTCCTCATCAACTACATAGTTGGCAACCCCTGGTATTTCTAGCGGCTATAGGCTACGGTGACTGCTTACCGTGTGCTTGCGTGTTACCTTAGTGGTATAAAAATAAAGATATTATTCGGTCTTTCTCGTAAGTACCTAAATAAGTGAGTATTATTAAAAGTAGAACAATTAAAGAAGAATTATTAAAAGTCTAAAAATAAATTGAGGTCAATATACTTTCTACGTTATTTTCAATTACTATGAAAATAAAAAAAACCTTATAGCTTGAAATTATTGTAATTATCTAAACTAGATACAGGAAACTTGTCAGTATATCAAAATATTTGCTGGAGTTAAATGCATAGCAGTTTTTAAAAAGCCACTTCCTCAAGTGGCAACTGGGAGAATACAAAGTATGCTAGGCTCACGATCCACCTTTGGTCCTATTACATGTTGTAATAATTCCTTAATTTGGCACATTGATAATGGCACATTGGTAATTAAATTAGATACATTTTAGTCTGATTAGAATCTCGAGTTATTACTATTTTTTTTATTTAATATTTATTTTGTATTTGAAATATTCACCACACAGTTATTTTCACATTTCAAACACAAATTCAAACGTATCGCATCAATAAAATAATAATTTTATTTCGTAGAATCGTAGATCTTTCACTTGTGATTAAAACCATTTACAGGTATAATATTCATAATAAGGTGCCTTTTTCAAGCCAGATGTGCCCGAAATGTGATTGATATCTGACTTACAGCGGAAAACCAACTTTTTAGTGTATTGTACGTGCCTATTGCCGTGATATTACTTTTACTACGTATAATATCATTA
Source organism: Falcaria lacertinaria (assembly GCA_951449985.1). Lineage (NCBI taxonomy): Eukaryota > Metazoa > Arthropoda > Insecta > Lepidoptera > Drepanidae > Falcaria > Falcaria lacertinaria. Next base: position 6,654,545 of record OX602115.1, on the reverse strand, counting down.
GCAATTTTTGGTAATTATGTTCAAAATAAGTAAATACATATTATCATTTACATACCAAAATTATTTGTTTTTATTTATGATTCAAAATATGAATGACTGAATCCTAATTTAACAATATGCTTTAAATACCGCTATGTTATAATCTGTAAATTACAAATAACGATGCAAAAAGTCTATCAGTAGATATAAGGTAAGACGTCTATGGAAACATGCAATAGGCGAGGCTGGGCGGGCGAGTGGCATTGATCATAATATCGACGGAGGCTTACGGAGTGATAAATGGACGACCGCAACGTCACTAGCGGGATGACGCCGGCCGCCATATTTAAATCACGTTGACACATCCGCTCGGCGCTTAGGTAATGTAACTAGGTACATACATCTATTATATCTCGAATATGTGGAAAGTGTGATTTGTATTACAGTTATTAGGATTGGCAAAACCGCACATTTGTAAATAGTCTAGCAATCAAAGGTAGATACACAAATTAATCCGGACAGGTAGATCCTTTCTATCGAAAGTTCGATCTTATTTTATATTTATCTATAAAAAAACAATTTGCTCAACCTATTTAAAAATAAAGCACTCATAAAATGAATTAAATACGCCATGATAACGTGCTAGATTTCATTAGTAGTAAGTAAATATACCATCAAAACCAGTGTATTAAGATTTTTGAATATAACTAATTCAAGGGGAATTTGTTGATGAAAATATTATTGAAATTGTCATAGTTTATTAGAAAATGTGTAAAGCTTAATCTGCAAATAGATATTATCTATTTGCAGATGATGACAGAAGCAGGTACCTTAAAGGTACCTGCTTCTGTCAGTCGGTTTTATCCGCCAAAAAGAATCAACGAACCAAATAGGAAATTAAAATCATCAATCAAACCAAAAATAAAAAAGCCCCGTTTCCCATTGTCGGCGATATGTTTGCGCAAAAACGACTTTGTCGCATCACAGTCAAAGTAATAAAAAATCTGTACAAGGATTCAGTTATTACTGGAAGCGTCCGTCTCGCTATCTTGAAATACTGTTCTTGTTACAAATGAATTGAAACTTACATGTATCGGTAATTTTATCCTTATTCCAACTTGTTGCAATAATGTTTAAGTATAAAATAAATACTTAACGCTATCAGAACATATAACGGGAATAATTTGGTAAGTTTGTACGTAAATATCGCCGATGTCAAAATCTACGGAAAGAAAGTGATGCAATTGAAATAAAATAATATAAAGTAACTTTTAACGAAATAGAGGAGAAGATAACGTTTAGGAAACAAAAGGAGCGCGTTAAAAAAGAGGGCTCAATACTTCCTAACTCCAAAAGTACTACCCGCGCGACGACGCTGATAAGGGAATTGGAACGTTAGCCAATTTGGAAAGAAACAGTTATGAGTTCCTTCCAGGATCTGTATGGTGATGATAAAAGAGCTTGGGGCTTTGTGATAGGACACGTAATACGCTCACAATTGGTTATTGCGTTGCAATGACTATGCGGTTTACGCAGCGCTCACCGCTCGGCGCTCGCGCTCAAGGAAAGTGAGAAAGGATCATATGACACATTTACGACATTTAGGATCTTTCGTTACACGTGAGCTAGAACCATTTTTGCTCATATTTTATTGGATAGGTATCTAAATTACACCAGCCTGTTTGAAAACAATAGCTTTTGTTAGCGTTTGTTGTTCCAACGCGCTTTCGTCGAGAGACCGACTCTCGCATCCGACTTTCGCAAAGCAAGATTTCAGTCGCGATGTCAAGTCATTGAAGAACCGAATCCTTTTAGCATTACTGGACGGTTGAGAAGCAGTAGCATTTATTATTATGGGATAATAGATAAGACCATAAATAATAATGTAGTACCTATATTTATTTATTTTCCATGTTTTTTACACAAATACCAGATGCCAATTTTACGCAGGATTTAAAACAAATAGACATTGTTATTTTATTAGGTTTAACTACACAGAAACAAAGTCGCTTTCCGCTGTCTGTCTGTCCCTATGTTTCCTTAGATCTTTAAAACAACGCAACGGATTATGATGTGTTTTTTTAATAGATAAGAGTGATGCAAGTGGAAGGTTTTTATATATAATTCATTTGAGTTTTGTAGGTATTTAACTTATATCGTAAACCGGTGGGGGTCACTAGTATAAATTCTTGTGATAAACAAGAATTTATATGGCATTGTTTATTTTTTTGTGTGTGTTTATCATAGTAATTTTTGCATAATTTATGTAGATATGATGTAACAAATAAATTTCCTTAATAATAATCATCACATACGCCTCATAAGATCACTTAACGTATGGGCCCATACGTTTTGTAACGACATGGTTTTAATTAATGAATTTGTATGTATATTCATAAACTTAATATATAAATATACGTCTCGTAAGATGTCACAACGTTTACACCCCGCCACTAGGCCGAGTTCTTTCAGCGAGCAAGGGTTCGCAATCCTCAATGATTCAACACTTTCCATTGAAAACTTTATTCCAAGATTACTCCGTTGTATAAATGTAATAAGCTTTGCAGTGACGAGATTAGACCCCGAATTTCACTCAGGCATTAATGACATTTTCAGTCAGAGAGCGGGGGTGCCCTTGTTTATGCTGAGACAATGATTTTGAAAGTCATTTTGTTGGTCGTAAAATAAGGAAACAGACACACCTACACTGATTAGCTGTTGAAATAAAGCTTTTTGTGATAGTCTATTCACATTCAAATATCGAAATGCTTCTTTGTTGTTTAAAAAGACTGGTCGAATTTGGACAAGAAATAGATTTTCTAGTTTTAAAAAAGCGTAACTTGTAACAATAGCTTCCATCATTTCTTTTGTATTGAAAATTGCTTGAATAATATTTTGTTCATTGAGTTTAGGTGTGAACTCATTCGAGTTGTATCAGTTTGCAGAGAAAAGTAGAAAATTGAGATTTCGTCGATATATCGAAACTCATTCGCGTCGCACATCGGCGTGCATGAAATTTACATCGAATTTTGTGCTTGTAATAAAGAATGATGAATTGGAGCCGCATTGGTAATTACGGACAGCAGCCAATAGTGCGCCAATATAGTTAAATTCAATAATTTTACTCGGAATATCACTGCAATTTTTTAAGCATGATTGTTACGTTTTTCTTTAATAACCAAAAGGTACTTGTATTGGACTTGACATTAAACTTATTTTTTTAATAACACAAGCATACGGCCCACCTTCTAGTAAGCAGTCTCCGTAGCATAGCCGCTAGCAATACCAGGGAATTCACTAACGAGTTGCCAACTATCGTTGATGAGGAGTCACTGTGCTAGCAGCATTACTAATAGCCCAGCGTATCCTCGTGGAGCACTGGCGACCTTACTTCCCGCAGAAACACAACACTACATCAAGGAAGTGTTATTTCACTGCGGTCTTTTGTAAGCTGAAGATACAGTCCCCAGTCGGGCGGCTCCAATATCAATGGGAAACCTTCGGGAGAGCCTAATTCGCCCTACCTCTCCTCTTTTTTAGCACATGGTGTGATTAATCACTGTACTTAAGCTTACATAAACTCATTGGTACAGGCCGGGATTTGAACCTGGGCCTATCAGATGACAGGCCGTTGCTTCAACCAAAAGGCCTCCGGGGCTCGTAAAAAAAACTGAAATGAAAGGATAGATTTATTGAAACTGTTTCGACTAATGGCGCCGTTTTCTTTATAAAAAGCAGTGATAGGAATATAACAATACGATCCCGAATAACAAAAGTAAATATACCTAATTTTTTAGCGGACGCGTTGTTAGTGGCTTTCAGTTGTTTGCATGGTCAAAGAACTGTTCAATTCCAGTCACAGAAAAAGCGCCTTTTGTGTCATACAATAAAATAATATATAAAATAAATATTAGTAACGTGTTGTGTTGTGAGTGTACCAAGAGGTAGTTCGGCCGTATTGTGGAGGATACTGGGGTTTTTTGTGGCAGTAATTGGTTTTCATTCGCTCGTTGATATACTGGCGGTCTGATGAAGCATGGATGTTTGTCACGATACTATTTCGCCGCCCGATTACTTCGCTGAAGGGGTTTCTATCTCCACGCTTATTCTTACCACTTCTTTCGCTTAATAAACCATTGCGTATTTGGTACGTTAAGTGTCCTGAATTACAAATAACATTATATGGATCGGATTTCCTTTAAGTTGTATGAAGGCATTTCGTCTTAATTTACGCCACTTACAACAACAAAGAAAGCCTGATTTTGAATCTGATCTGAAAATAACGAAAGAAGAATTACGTTGCGGCTTCTTTTGACAATGTTCAGGACTTACTTTATTTTTATCTAACGGGCTGTAATTTGAATCGTTTAATTTGCTGCTAATCGTTAGAGAGACAAGTACCGCCGTAGTTCAAGTGAGTATTTTGAATGTTTTGACTGTAGTACCTACAAACAAAATGAGTTCAGCATAGGCCATGTTATCATATTCGTTTCATTTCCCCAGTAATTGTTGTTGCAGCCTGCGCCGGCTTAGGAAACCTCGTTAGAAAGGGTATCCCGATGCATGTTTTAAAATAATCTGCCTCGTGTTAATTCTTAATTTACTGCTTGGATGGTGGCAGTGGATAATTTGATTGGCGATACGAGCCAGGGGCAATGCGGCCGGACTATGTACTCCATGTAGGTTCACGTGTCACTTGAAACTTATTTCTTATTACAAAAATATTGAATAAGCATAGAAAAAAATCTTGACACTAATAAAGTATATTATCTACTCTGAGCTAATGATGATTTTCATTGTAGTATCGTCAGTGCTGGAGAGAGTGATTCAAGCAAGTTCGATGATAAACACATAATAATTATATCTAAACGTAACTACGTAGAAAATATACAAAATGTCATGTTAATATATCTGTATTTAACAATAAATTGCGCTCCGCGGTTTCACTCTTTAGGAGTTGAATTAAATAAAAACCATATTATGATCTCCCTAAGGCAGTTTGAAATCTTTACATCCATTGCCTAATTAAGTTGTCTAAAGGACAATAAATAGATAAATCAAGCAAAAGAGCTATTGAAAATATGTCATGTGGTACCTGCAGAGCGTAATATTAACATGTTAGTTGTAAGCAATTTCTATAATTAATTAACAATTAACGAGGCGACATATATACGACATACGTTTGAGTTTTATCCTATTCTGTAGGTACGTTCTTATTAGACAATATACTGTTATAAAAATAAACTGAAAGATTAAACAAGGAAAACAGTGTGTGACCACTCCGTGTGTTTTATTATATTAATTGTAAAACCAATACAATTATATTTAACAAAGAGCAAATTATCTACAATGACCTTGTATAAAGGTAATGTATATATAATTGATAAACTTGACGGGTAAATGTGAGTAACCGATTGTGCGATAAGAAGATATCGAAAGGGTTTAATGAAAACGAAGCGAAACTAATAGTGCACCTTCCTGCGATAGTGATCTTTAATTTCGTATGAGTGGTAACGTTAGACAGGGCTGTGAAGAGAGACGCGAACGGAAGCCGCGCCCGCAGAACTATTACGAACCTCATTTGGGAACTTGTTCCTCTTTAGAGCTTCTACTGTTTATTACAACATACCTGTTTGTTTATTAATTATTGGTGAATGTTATTATTTATGAACGTTTATTAATATATTCAATGATAATAATACTAATAATCAAAAGGGAAGCTTTATATTATGTCAAAAGTTACTTTCTTATTCATCTAATTTCTTTACTTCTTTCCAAATTTGAAACCAATGTTTCGAAAACTTGTTTAAATAGTATCTTTTATGTTAACAAACGTTCAGCCCCACTGATGGTAAACGGTTACCGGCATGACGACTCTCGTCGGGTGGCAGAGAGCCTAATGTTTTGCGTGAAAGAAAGTGTTGGGATTGCTGAGATGAGTTTAAGATATTGTTTGTGAAAAAAACATGAGTTTAAGTAGTTATCAATCATGAAGATAGCTGATACTTTGTATTGACAATATACGTACGTACTACATTGATTTATATTATCGTTACAAGAGTTGTAAGTACTCTTTGGTGTTATTACGGTACATTTAAAACGATACGAAGTGTTCAAAACTTGAAATCATTCACATTAATAATTTGTTATTATTATCTCAACTTAATGTAAGGGTTAGTAGATACATAATAGTCAAAGTAAGTAGTTAAATCCACGAGGCACGAAGCGAAACAATACACATCCCTTGGGGTTCGGACCGGAAGGCTCCCTAATCCCTTACTAGTGAAACTTGGTATTTGTTACGTCAAATCTTATTTAATAATTATAGAAAGATCTTTAAACAGGATGTGGTAATCTGCCGAAAGGTTCTGCAAACATAGTTGAACAGTATCTATTAATTATTTGCCATTACTCTCGGAGCAAATGAATTGATTCTCTGACTAATGTATCGTATGGTAGGAAGTCGTAAGTAAAAGTAAGTTTTGGTACAAAATGAGGTTCTAATGACTTTTTTGAAAGTGAATATTGTTACATCGATTATTAATTATTAGGGTACTGTGCCTTGCGAAATGTACTCTAGTGGTGACAATTTAAGTTGAAAGCGAAGCAGATGTGATGTAACTTTTAAATGGAATTGTAAAACGGAGCTTTGACATGAAAATTGCTATCTAAAGTTCGCGGCTTGCTCTTTTCTAGGTAATTTTCCTGACAATTTAGATTGTAAGATGCTCTCAAAAAACAAAACGGTTTAGGATAAACGTACCTATAATGTATAAATATACTATAGCTCATCATATAAAGGACATCATCGTTTTTGGTCTAAATCTGAAAGTTTCCGGAGCTGAAAGTGTCTGAAAGAGCCGGCCAACGCATTTTTTTTAAATTGGAATCCAAAATAACTAAAACAAATGAAATGTACAGGACATTTCATTTGTTTTAGTTATTTTGGATATATGTCTAACTTTGGTGCCATAGTAATAAATGCTCAGACGGACAAGCTCTAACAGAAAATACAAAAAAATTCGTTGACTGGCACTTTCAGATTTGTACCAAATCTCTATGAAACATTGATGATGTCCTTTAATTATTGTATTTATTATGTGTAGCTACTAATAAATATAAATAGACAGTGTATTCTGTAATAGATAGACTTAATGAAATGTCGCCAAACTTGAGCACGTATAGAATTTTAAGGCGATTATGAATCAAGTTAGATACCTACGTAATGCGCTTCGCTGGGAAGTTGTGATTGCATCCTACCTAAGTTGGGTGCGGTGGCACTCGATACCTTTTGTGTTTGAGGTGCCTTTGTAGCCGACTGGTGCGTTTACCTTACACTCGCCCGCCGCTGTTCGGCCGCCGCCATGTTGCCGTTTTAATGAAAATGGCTCGACGTTCGCTTTGGGCTCTCGAAATTAAAATCTTATATTATTAAGTCCTTTAATATTGCAGTAATAGTTATTGTGATAATTATATAATCCATGTAGTTTTTCCTGCCAATATACCATGTGTTAACATTTTATTGTTCTTTATTCTGATGTGAATGATTAAGGCCAATCTTAATCATATTTTCTGCATGTGCATTTACATTTTTTAGGCAATATCTATGCTTTTTGATATAGTTATATACATTTGTACCCCAATTGTAACCAAAACCTCGTTTTTTTATGTCGCTGGTAAATCAAAATTGAAATGCAATTGAATCTTTAATATAGAATACGGGCCTTGACATACTTGCTTTATCTTAATAAGCTAATCAAACTAATTCCCGGTAATATGTATCAGAGCTAGCATTGTGTGCTCCCGGCTTACCCGTCGCGTCGGTGTCATTAGATATCAACAGGAACTGCGACTTCCCCTGTACCGTTATCTTTGTCAGGATACTCTGCTAACAGCAAAAGCGATAATCTCTCGTCTCAACCCTGAGTTAGACACCTTGGAAGACTAACGAAGTTCTTATAATCCCCCGACACCCCCTTAATAGAGTTATTGCGTCACGTCTCATGTCGTGTCGTTACTCCCCCAAAGTTAATGCCACATATAGGCTTTCAGATAGTTATATTGTTTTGAAATTAGTATGGTAAATGCAATTGCATCATGAAATATCCGAAATTAACTTACCATTAATAATGCTGCTGTAGGTGTGCTGTTATGTGTTATTATTTTTTTCCACGAGACGTATATAGGTATTGTGTATCATCATACCAGCTTCCTACCAAACTGAAAAAAGACTTGAAACATTTTTAAATACCTACTTGAATTACAATTAAAATATAAAAAATGCAATGTTTCCGAATTCATTTTGATGAAATTTTAAGTTCTGTAAAATATTAGTAATTAATTGAGAATATGTATGGAAATAATTGAATTTTGTTCGGAGTAGTTGGTTAATAAAATTAAATAAAACGCAGCCGGTGGTTATTTAGGCATTATTTATGCGACCGTACCGGGAACTCTCCGGTGGCGATGGAATCGTAATCGTCCACAAATTGCACCAATCACTGTGCTTTAAAGCAAAAAATTTAATATTGACAGCATACGGGACGCAAATATTGCTTTTTGGAATTTTACATACGCACAGAAGTACAAAACCGACATGCGACTCAAGTACTCGCTTAATTGAAGAAGTAGTTTTATTTTTGAAATGTGTAAAGATTTCTTTATGTTTTTTTTATTTATGTTATCAAAATCTCAGACATAGCAAATTTTCTTGGATTTTTTATAAAGAATTAGCCGTTCGACGAAAAAAGATACTAGGTTTATTTATTACCACGTAATAAAAATTAAAGCAATTATTTTTTCCATTATTTTAAGAATATCAAGTATCCATCTTATCTATAAATCAGAACTATATATTTTTAATTATTTTAATTAAATACATAGGAAAAATGGGATATCTGTAAGTCTAGTGGTTAGCGTGACGGGTAGGCTAGGTGATGCGGGTTCGATTCGCAATATTAAATTGTAGTACCTACATAGTGAGTTGGTGGACAGAACCCTAATAGTAAAAATCATTAAACGTAATAAATAGGTTCCTAGATAAGACGACATGTCGCCACTCCGCACTGGCCAGTGCTGACTCTCATTACGAAACAAACTGATATTTCTATTGCACTTGCTATCAAGCTATCTCAGTATATACTTAGTAAAAATATAACATGGATTTACTTCACATGCTAGGAATTACATTTACTAAATGAGACTTCATGAAATCTAAAGTGTAGGTACATTGTTATGCAAATAAACAACTTACATGCCAATCGAGTTATTTTCATTATTTTTGTCACATGTTATCTATAATATTAAAATAGTAAAATGTAGTCCAATGGCAAATCAATACCCATATTACCAATGTTCTTACGGAAGAAAAAACTTACCACATTAGCGTAGCTTTTAACAATCCTCTACTTTATATTACACTGCATCTGATATCAGGAGGCAGGACGTTACCATCGATTGGTTTAATTCAACAAAGTTCCACTTCAGGCTGTGTTTAGAAGACTATTGCTATATCGTCACGATCACTATGGGCTTACGTAATATGCGCTGTCCTGGCAACCAGCCCAGAAGGGCGGGCTAATGGCGCGCGACACGCGACTCCAGCTCACTGCCACAAAATGCAATTGGCCATCGAGGACCAAATTACACTTCTTACTCTATTTTTTCTTCGCTTTAAATGTCACGGCGGCTTTAAATAGCGTTTAACAACGGCCATCGCAGTCCCTGCATTTGTTAAACTTTTTAATTAATTATTTAGGTACATTACAAAAACACACATTGTCAATTTCATACGTCCACAAACTATTAAACTGCACTGTTAAAGATACATATCAATCAGTCAACTGAACGACTCGACTTAACTGGACGGCGATGACGATACGATTAAATATTGTTCTTACATCAATCAATAAAATTAAAAGGGATACCTTCCGATTAATAACTAGATTATCTTAGCAATAAAATGCAAATGTATAATTGTATAAGATTACAATAAAAAACTTGCTGCAGGTAGGTTATTTACCTTTTAATATTATTGAGGATAATCATAGATTGAGAGGGATTCTAAGCGAGTTATTGTACAAAGTTAGACAGAAAACTAGACGAAAATCATTTTAGGTAGCATTGCAGAGCAATGACCTTTCGTTCACAGCGCTTGAATATAGCTCTAAAATTCTGAAATAGGTATTTCTCTATTTGAGGCGAATTCAACAAACACGAGGGTAACACAAGCTGGCCATTATGTGTTCGAATAGAGAAGCAGTTTGTTTTGTTGTTCAGTAGTTATTGTTGGCTATGAGTTCTATTTGTATGTATTGTATATGTTGAAGAAACAAAAGAAATCCATAATTGCACTGTGTGTGTTACCTACACACACAAATATTGTGTAAAACGAATCTGAGACTAGCTAATGTGTAAAGTGGACTATTAATTAAACTACTAACCAGACTCACACAATAAAGATACATTGGTTGGCATCTGCTTGTCACGCAGGAACTGTGTCTATAATGTTAGACAAATCTAAGAAGATTATGATAATATTATGTTGGCCATTAGCACTTTAATTCTATGGAAATCAAATCAACATTATTTTGATCAAAGTATTAGCTCGCGTTCGGATTTTGATCGATTATTTCCTTGTAGGTTAGAATCAATCTGTGAGTGGGACTATACAAAATCAGAAAGTGCTTCATATCCTGGATTGCTTGAACAACCTGGGAGCGAGCTTGGAATTAGAATGGTTGGTAGCAAAGCCTTTAGTGTATCTTTCTGTTGATAATTTACTGTTTACAGTCTAGGTCCTTTGAAATCACCGCCAATGAGTACTCACGCTACCTATGTACCATTCTCAGTGCCATAACTAAGGGACCCAACAAGTATTGTTCAGATTTTTCTGCCTATTCATGACAGGTATGAGGTATCATAACTACGATAAGTATAACAGGTTTGAGTTGTCCAAACGCACCTCGATGCTATATGGGAGTAACTACAAAGAATATAATATACTGATCTAAAGTTACAGAATAAATAATAGTTTGTAGGAAATTATAGTTCAACAGTAATTTAATGTAAAGAAAGTATTCGATTCGATCACTTGCTAAATTAAATACTTATGATATGGAACACTTTTTGATCAACTTCTAATTTGGGGCTAGCATTTTGACGTTTACGATGGCAATCAATCATTTGTTCCTGGCGCCAAATTATCGTTCTAAAGGTGCATAGGCGGGTTAGGTTGTTCACTTAAAGACAGGTTTTTAGTTTTAGTATTGTAATTTAAATGCTATTCTATAGAACACTATTCTATGGGGCTCTTCAAGAAGGGTGTGAAAGAGTTTGGAGGATCGGCAACGCGTGAGTGATACCCCTGGTGTTAAAATCGTCCATAGGTTACGGAAACCGCTTACCATCAGGCGGGTCGTATGCCTGTGAGGGCTGTGAGTTTATTGAACCTAGGATACCTAAGTCCAATGGCTTAGCAAATCTCATCTTAGATTTTCTATACGCACTTTATTATTTAATTTAAAAAAAGTAGTAGGTGCAAACATAGAGATATCATTGAAAGGATGATCCGGAGCTATTTACTAGTAACAAAAGGAAATATGTAACACATTTATTGGTTAAGAATCGACTATATATTTATAACGTATAGGTGAAAACTGTTCAAATTAGTTATTAGGCACGTTGAGTGCTATAAGCGTTCAGGGTGAATCGTTTACGGGTATAATAATCATTAAAATATATTTCCATTTTATTGGAGCCCAAACTCGGACCTTTGAGATTATGATCTCTATCCTTTTATTAGGGTACCGTAGAGCACGTACTCGAGGGCCGCATATCGCTAACTAATTTGCGATGATTTCTTAAAGCTACTTTTAGAAATTATTTCTGCATAAAAGAAATACTTCATTGTGAATTTTGATTTATAAATAAGTATTAGGAAGTATTTTAAATTTAGAAGCATGCATAAAAATATTATTAGGTACTTAATATTGAATACCTTTCTTCTGAATTATCTAACGAAGGATGTAATAATCAGTGTTGTTCTCAATTCGATGACTTAAGTTTTGTGTACAGAATCCTTTCACATTTATAGCTAGATCGCCCTGGCAATGTTTTTTTGGTAAAATCATACTCGAATATACGGGAATGGAAAATAAAGCAAGTTAATATTTCTGTAACGTGTAATTTAGGTAAATAGCTATTCGATACGTATCAAAACATTTTGGGAACAAAAGACGGTCATATGCTTTGAAATTAATATGTATTAAAAATATCCCAATGTGTTTCGTGGTTGTTAGATACTGGTTGGGATTCTTTGGATACCTTGGGTGATAAATAAAAGATAAAACGCAGTTGGAGGTGGAGAAGATTTTCAGATTGCTTAATGTAACTTAAAGAGAATTTTGATATCACTGTGTATACAATGACAATGAGAGTGTGTACAAATGTATACATATATGCAAGGTGGGCACATGAAAGTCATCTTTATGGCCTTTGAGGTTGATAAGCACAATAGTTTTTTTTATTATTCACTAGTTTATTAGTTGAATAATAAAGGCACTTGACCTGCACCTTGGCTGACGATAACAATGCTTTGATTGACACTAAACAAATGATTTACCATTATAGTAATTTATATGTTGGGCTTTCTAACATAGAATACATTTGTGATCTTTTTGTGAATATACGTCGAAGCACACTTAGGTAGTGTTAATTACTCACGTGAATGTAAAAGTGCACACACATGCAACGGAGGTGGCGTGCGGGAAGCCACTCCCTCGGCGACGCCTGCTCATTTTAATTTGTAATTACAATTTATTATTGTCTCTGTTGCCGCCTTCAATTTGCCAGACGCCATTTTATCGATTACAGTTAAGTTAGATTTTACACGATTATTTTTATGAAGTTACAAAGACACAATGGCGGGATATAAAGAACATCCAAACATAATCTTTGACAGTCGACTTATGGGAAACTGCGTCCGCTTTTACAATAAAATCCCACAATCTATTACCGAATTGAATTACGATAAGTTTAAGACTCATGTCAAAAGAGTTTTGATAAATAAAGCCTATTATAAAATTAATGATTATGTAAATGATAAAAATGCTTGGAATATATAGACTCACTCTGCACAAGTGGCTCCCCGCTCCTGGTAATTGTAATAGTTGGAATATGTATTTCATGAAAGCAGTGACAAAACCAACTTGGTAGCTTTCATTTTGATATTTGTAATTTCATACCAATGTCTAGAAGAATTTTGTTACAAATTGTTATATAATGATTGTTAAATGCAAAAAAAGACAGAGCACTGAGTTTCTTGCCGGTTCTTCTCAGGTGGCTTTTTTTCCGAACCGGTGGTAATTTAGACCTTCATAAGAGCCTTATTAGGGCCTAAACTGAATAAATGATTTTTGATTTTGATTTTGATTTTGATTTTGATTTTGACTGGCATATACATTGTTGGTTGAATATCATCAGGTGAAGACGAGTGGAGAGAGAGAGATTGCTGCTTCATTGCAGTCATTCAGCTTTGTTCCTTTATTTGGAAATGGTGTAATATGTTCTTATTTGTATACAATTTATTTGTATTAACTCCGTGCACTTACGGCTTTTATATTTATGTAGTTTTTCAATTATGTATGTATTTGACCTTCATTTAATCGATCGTTAAGTAGTAAAAAGTTAAGTTATTTTATTACAATATAACGGTGGATTTATAAAAAAAAACACAAAAATAGCACCTATTTTTCGGGATGAAAAGAATATTTAAATCAATGTCCTAATTTATTTGTTTACTAGCTTTTATTTATATCCGTACGGCCATTTATTTGATTTAATAATAAAAACATGCAAATATACTTAAATCCTAAATTCTTATATTCGTATGTATATTTTATTTAAATGGTATTCTCATATTTTCGAATTACGTACCTGTGCCGGTAGCAGGAACATTGTCGACAACGTATTCGAAAACGTAACTCGCGAAATGTCCAAATTGTCATACTAATTTTTAGTTCCACTTTTCACCGCCGCAGCGCTGTTCATTTTCCAATATTAAAATAGTCGAAGGCGATACGAAAACGTTGTCGACAATGTTCCTGCTACCGGCACTGAAATATGAACAAATGCTCTTTAGCTTCATGCAACCGGCGCCACTTTCCAAGTTCCTCTTATAAACCCATTTCTTAGATTATTTATTTATTGTTACACTCATACATCTAAGATGCATACAGTCTTCTTTCATCCGAAAGTATCTTGTCCAATCGTGGTCTCTTTACACGTAAGATGGCATACAAGCGTAGGTACAGTCCACCGAATGGTAGGCTTGTAACAGTATGTCGAGATTAGGACAAACATTTTTTTGGTAACCAACTTGCAATATACATATTTATTGACATATTTAATTTGATATAAAATATTTTTCATCCATTAACCAGCTCCATGAAGGTCGTTCTTCAAGGAATCTTAGACCGATACGTTTTATTTGGTTGTAGGACACAATAACAGATGAACAATTGCTGTTACTGTCAAGGCCAACTCGCGTCAATGCCTCGATAGCTCGATAGGCTTTCTAAAATGTCACAGATTATTTAGAATTCACGTTTGAAGTTTATAAGTTAGTAGCAATTCGGCATCAAATAGCATCGGACCCTCTGCTTACTCACTAATTGAGACAAACTCCTTGTGCCAGATAATTATCCGTGCAAAAGTTGAGGGCACACTCCACGATGCAAATCAAATAGACGTAAATTTAAAAAAACTATTTTTGGCTTCGAGATAGCAAGATCGTTTGTGGGTATGTCAGTATGTATATCGCAAGAGACCAATCTGAAGAAACAGATTTTCGAACTACCTATTTAATAACATACAACAACAATACACATTTTAAATCTATGGTTAATGCGTTTGATTAAATACTTTCTGATGAAAAAGAAAGATGGTGTGAGACCAGAAATTACGATGATTTTAAAGAATAAATTTTATTCCGAAAATGACAACTTTCTTCAAATACCCAGTGTACCACGACGCTCAATCCAATTGGATTTACAACAAGAGGTCTCGAGCTTAAAAGCGAAGTAAGTTTATCTACGTTCCTTTCTTAATGCGAGTTTGAAGTCTTGACGGTCGGCGCTGTCGCCTCCGGTTACTATCTTCGTTACGATTAATATTATATGTTCATCTTTACCTACTCTCAGTCGTGCGTTTGGCTAGTGTTGTCTGTATGGTTTTGAGAGCATCACAAGTATGATGGTCTGCGAACTATGACGTATTTGAATAAGTAGTAGTAAATAGAGTAGACTAGTTATATTTAATCACTGCTTATCACCCAAAACGCAATTGTGTACCTCGTGACCACAAAAGTCACGTAACTTTATCTCTCATTGATTGCGTATTATAAAAAAGCGTGCAAATTCCAGAGCAAAAATCATTTTCAGATGCGGATTAAGTAGATGAAAACGCGATAGAATACTGATTGAAAATAAGAAAATAAGCTTATTTCGAGAGCTCTACCACCGCCGTCTGAGAAAGTGGTTGAGCTTTAAAAAGGAAACAAGTATTTTGAATTCAGATGTAATGCAAATTGCTACTTGTACCCCTCGAGTGAGAGAGGGTTAAGATGTTTTTATAACCGAGTGTCACCCCATTTGCTTCCTTGGTTTTTGATTTAGTTTTAATTAAAATGAATAAAGATTACGAGTGCTTTGTCACCTTTTTCTGTTAATTTTAAGGCAATGTTGATCCTATAGGTTCTTGCTTTATTAATGTCTTTACTGAAACATTACTATGTGTTGAAGGTCATTGTAGCATTTGAAGTCTAAAATAATAGTGGAGCTGCTGGGCTTAACAATGAATTTTTAGGGTCGGCAACGCACGAGTTGTACCTCTGGTGTTGCAAGCGTCCATAGGCTACGGTGACCACTTACCGTCAGGTGGGTCGTATGCTTGTTTGCCACCTTAGTGGTATAAAAAAAAACTAAAGTAAAGATGACGATGCAGTGGCGTGTAAGTCTAAGTAACAATTGTCGCTTACACTCAGGTGAATGACCTTATTTCATCTAGCTCTTTTGAATACTAATACTAAAGGTCTTTTTTGCTATGGTGTATTTGTCATATGAATTCATAGCTAAGACAGGACATCGCCTGTCGGGTCAGCTAGTAAAAAATATTTTGCAGACAAAACATTGTTGCATAAATATTATACCTACCGTATAAAAGGAAGACAACGCTTGTCTTTTCTGTATATTTTATCGACACATTCTTTCACAAAAATCATAATTTTTATCAATATATGACTATAATTGCACGAAGTTCTCGGGATAAATTTATTACATTTCAACGTATAACTTATACAATCTATTAACAATAGCTATATAATGAAATTGATAGCAATTAAAGGAAGCCGCTACAAGCCGCGTATGCTTACGAGGAGACAATAACACGGCCGTACATCACGCGGGAACATAGCTCAAAGTTATTTAATTATCTTAAGGAAAAACTAATCCGAGGCAGAGAGCGAAAATTGCGCCCTACCCGATGTCAGCAGGTGCGTGTGTGCACATCTATAGGGTGCTGTTATCAGTCTGCTCAGGTGTGCATTTAAAAAAAAAAACAAACCATGAAAAATATAACGAATAATTATTAAGAGTAATGCTGAATTCAATGCGAATCATCATTCGCATGCTTATACAACACAATTTTTAGATTGATTTGTTATTTTCAAATTTGTGTAACAAAGGTTCAATATGTATTGGTAACATATTGGCCCATTTAATTTTATTATAATTACTCTTTGAACGTAATCCATACTATTGCATAAACTCACACGCTAATTTTGTGAGTATTTATAAGACGTGTAAGTAAACTTATTTCGCGTCTTATTCATGACATCCTGTGTATAAGCTATACTTCAATGGAGACTAAAGGCGGCGAAGAGCTGTCGTGTGAGACAATATTTATGCGCGCAATATTAACTCTCCCGCGACGAGTATTAACTAGAAAACGTTTGGGAACTCACAACAAGCCATATATTACTTAATTATTACTACACCTTCATACATACCTGCGTTTTGGTACTATTGCGGTTCGGCTACAGCTATAGTAGACCCAAGATAAAAGGTGTCTTTTGACAGCTAAAAGTGCCGTAAGGCAAAGGTAACGCGTCGATTAAAAATGTGAATCGGTAGATATACAAACCTGTCAAAAGTCAACTTTTATCTTGACGGCACTATAAGGTGTACAATCCATACTAATATTATAACTACGAAAGTAAATCTGTTTGGTTGTTTGCTACCATTTCAGGACTAAACGGCTGTACGGATCGTAATAAAATTTGACAAGGATATAGATATATCCTTGGGAAGGACATAGATTACTTTTGTCTTTAAACAAATGCAGACGAAGACGTGGGTTACAGCTAGTATTATTAATAACTTTTTTAAACCTTTCAATTCTCAATCTCTTTCTATTCGGCCGCGATGAGCAGTGTTTTAGGGATTTGAACTTTGTGCATCCTACATCCTCAATGAACTATATTGCGGTCTGTCACCGCTTCTATTCTTCTTCCCTTCCCTTCTCTATTATTTGGGTCTACAAATGTGACTTGATTGGCTGTAACAATTATTCAGTCCAGTATTAAGTTTTGGTGCCTTAATTTAGGGCATAATCGTGACTACATAATACTAAATAGATTAGCAATTAACTCTGAACGCCTTATAACTCGAGTGATTGAAATTCCAGGCCAAATTTTGCAATATGGTTTAATTTAAACTTCAATCGCTAAGAAGTGAATAGGTATCTTATTCATTTAGTGATCTGCTTAAAAAATATTGCTACATACTTCGATTTAAAGGATTATAACGGAATTAATAATGGAAATAATTCAAGCACCTACTTAGGTATTATTATCCAACTTTACGGAGATCTTAAGACACTCAATCTCAGCCAGCATGATTTCTTTCAAGATTTTTTGTATACCACTAATGTGGCAAACAAGCATACGGCCCGCCTGATGGTAAGCGGATACCGTAGCCTATGGACGCTTGCAACACCAGGGATATCGCAGACTCGCAGTGAAAATTTTGACTAACAGCGATTGAAAGCACTGGACTGTAAATAATAGAAAACAGTATTGGTAAACAATATTTGCGCCAATCGCGAAAGATCGCTAGAAGTCGATCAAAATTCTTTGGAGTTAGGTTAAAAACCTAGGCACAACAAAAGACCCCTTTAATTTCTAAGTCAATCCAAGCAAAGAAGTTGATTTGTGAAATGTTTTCGGGAATACCTAGGGGTCAATGATTGTACGATGTCCGAATCGAGCGAGGGGCCGACCCACCCCGGGGCCAAATATAAAAATCATTCATATGGACAAAATAAAATTGCATCCCAAATAACCCGGTGCTCATCGGCCGAAAATCTATTAGCAATAAATATGAAGTTTTCCGATTTCACAGGATTTAAAATGGCGATCGAGCGCGAGTGAACACTGTAATATAAAATCGGGGAGTTCTTATGACTTTATTGTTTTATGGTACTGAACTTTTATTGGTTCGCCAGATTAATTATAAGTAGTCAGTTATTTATATTCGGAAACCTTGATTTGAAAATTTTCCATAAGTTTCTCACATAGTTTCTACCAAAGTTTGAAATTCGAGTTATACGATCCTAGGGCGGTAAGAATACTGACTCAAATTCTCAGATATGAGGAAGTTTCTTCTTTATTTGTACCGACTAAGAGTAGTGATGATTAAAACATTAAATCATCTTCTGTACCTACCTACAAATAAATAAAATTGAAGTCTGTTTGTAATATCAAAATAACAGATTTTGACTAATTATGAAAGTAAATAATTATCTAATCTCGGGTAATATCAGGAACGGCTGGACTGATTTGACGGGATAGATAGCTGATAATGGGCGTAATTTGGGCTACTTTTATTTTGTAAAATAAAGTACAGCTCAAAAAAAAAAACGCACACGAAGTCGCGGGTACAGCTAGATAATAGATGACACTATCATTTAATAACTAAGCATAAGCACAGGAAATTCAATTGACATAAAATGGCCATAAAATCATCGTACCTTCCGATTGTATTTTTTATGATGAGTTACTTCCCTATTTTATTGGGTTTGTTTAATCATTTTTTTTCTTTTTTCGCTAAATATAGATATTTTCAAATGTTTTTATGGTAATATGGCGTAGGTTAGATATACATTTATACCTCCTCAAATAATGTCTGCTAGGACAGTGAGTGAGACTAGAGGAGTGATATCCCGCGTATTGCGTTAAAACTACATATATGATATCGATTCATTTTGGTATGTTGTTGATATGATTCTAAGTGCAAATCTATACGATTTATAAGTTTTGTTCCTTTAATGACGTTGAATGTAGGTACCTATTTCCTGTTGTATGAGGGATTAATGGGTTAATAAACAAAACACGAAATGATAATTTTCCCTTTTAATCTTGATATTTTCATCTACGATACAAGGCACACACACAATTATAAAGTAAATTAATAATAATTATAATAGAAATAATAAATAATAACACTTTCTTTCAGAAATCCATTCTCTAACTGATAAATTACAGATCAGTAAAGTTTCCAGAATAAATTGAAAAATACAAAACAAATTAATATGTACGTAGATCATTGAATCAATATACATTTTATGAAATCCTGTCCTAATAGAATTGCTTTGATTGTGATAAAGAAAGGAAGATACTATTTTACATTCACACCCTTTACACATTCACACATTGTTCAGCTAAACATTTATAGTAGGTAGGTAATAACTAAGTTTTATCCATTACGTCGCATTACCCATTACAGATAATTAAGAAATAATTGTACGAAGCGATCGTTTGCATCGGCACTTGACTATTCCAAACTGTAAAACTACGTAGCATCACGATTTATTCAAATAATAGTGCATCAATATGTATTAATTTCACGTAGAACAGCCTCCCTATTGTCGGTGGATTGTCATAGCCAAGCGCCAATTTCGCCCGATACAACGACTAAACCTTACCCAAACTATTTTAGACATTCAAAGTCTCGTACACTAAGCATCGATATAAATAACGCTATAATTTTATACTTTATAATAAAACTACTGAACTTAATGTTATAACTTCTCATATACACCGACTCTGCGTTGTGGACATGAGATGAAGCGATCATTATTTATACAGCGTCTGTGTCTATTCTATTCATCATAAAGGTTTAAAGAACTTAGTTTACATTGTACGTACGAAACTGTCTCTTCTGGGCTCAGTCAATTTATTTGAGTCGTAAAATTGAAACCACGAACTTAACTTAATTATCGTACACTTGTATTTAAGAGTTAAACTAGTTTTAGTTACATCTAATCATTGCACTAAAATTGAATAAATAACATAATAATGATAATCCTATTATTACCATTGAATGTTATTTTTACAATATTTTATTGATGAAAAACTATGTACCTACTAACTTGCAGTTTTACTGACGATATGACGGGCATTTCAACAAACAATACTCATAGGAACATATTAAACACTAAACTATGCATGTTGGTTTTGTTAAATCTGAGACAAGCGTCGCAAATTTCAGAATAAAAAGTCGAAAAGCAGTCTTAGATCAATTCCAATCTTTTAATGAAACATTGAACGATTTTTACGTAGCACATGATATGTATGTATGTAGGTACAAACTATGATCAGAGCAAAAGGAATGCAGACTGGTTTATACAAACCGCAAATAATGTTGAATACTTAATACATAAATATGGCATTTAACGAGAGAAGTATAAAGGTACTCTTCACAAAAGACTACAATATTGACGAATAAATAAAACGAATCGTCGATAAAACCGTGACTTACGTGTAATAATAATACATAGGAATATTTACAAATTTCACTATGGAAGAAGAGTTCATTAGACTTCGCATTAACACCACGAAATCTACGTTCTTACTTCGAACTGAATAACAATATTTACATTTATCTCAAATAACGAGAATTACGACTTCATTGAGATCTGGCATGCGAAACACTTTAATATAATAAACATTCGGATGAACAATTTTATTGATGTGTTATTTTAATAGTCAGGATTAACGGAAGCTGGACTGGCGTCCTCGTTCGTATCCACCAATCTAAAATCTTTGGAATCTATTTTTCCCTAAATTCAGGCTTAACACTGATCATGGGTTTCCTGGATTCGTCCACTTCTTTCTCGTAATCTCGGTTATCGGGGAAATCCATGGCCCCGGAATTTGTCAGCTAAGTGGCAGAGCTGAAGAGTACTGAGTTCTTGTAGTAGCTGGCGCGGTCGGAGAGCGGGCTCTTCACGTCGCGCTCCATGGCCTGCTGGCGCGACTTGCGCTCCATCTCCAGCTCTTGGGCAAGGGATTCTGGTGGCAACATCAAAAAAACGTCATCATTAATCGAAATCGTTTTTACAATTCAGGCATATATGAGTCTGTTGAATCGAATTTGTCGTTGCTAAGTTCTTTGTTCTGTGCCGGTAGCAGGAACATTGTCGACAACGTATTCGAAAACGTAACTCGCGAAATGTCAAAATTGTCATACTAATTTTTAGTTCCACTTTTCACCGCCGCAGCGCTGTTCATTTTTCAATACAAGAATAGTCGAAGGCGATACGAAAACGTTGTCGCAAAAGTTCATGCTACCAGCATAGTTCTATGATTGTACTCGAGGAATTAAAAATGAAACTGGAGGGTACTTTTAGCCAAACTTCAAAAATAGTCGATTTTAACTTGTTAAGTCTGTATGTGTGTCTTTTGTGTTAGTTAGCATACTTGGATAAGAAAAGTGGTACAAATTGCTGTATTGAGTGGAGAAAATGTTAATATTTCACTTTTCGTACAAGGGCGCCCTTAGCTAAATGGTAGGTAGTCAAAACAGCAATGCGTCCCTCGGAAATGTCATTAGTGTTACGGCGAACGCGACATCAAACGGACTCGGCGAACGACACATTGTAATTTAATATTCCACAATGCCTTTGCTAAAAACGCATCGCTCGCAACACAGACTGTTATTAAATTGTGTTAGAAGGGTTGCTTGCTCACTTATTACTTCAGTTTAATTAGAATCGTACAATCATGTCGGAGTTTTACTTAAATTGTTACTAGTTCATCAAATATTAATATTAGTTTCAGTCACATAGAAAATGGCAAAGTATCCCCTCGCAATTTAAAATGTTAAAGGAACATGTCTCAAGCACAGAAGATGCTCTAATAAGATTTTAGGTAAATTGACAAAGTTCGTGAAGAGGCAAGAGTAGGTGAGGTAAGGCAATTGTCTCCGAAAACGTCGACGTTTTACGAAATATGCTTATTCAATTTCATGCAACGCTTGCCGCCTCCTGCAATTTACGAGATATAAAAGATATAAACGGAATCGCGTTTTTTGCTTACTTTGATGGAACATTTTCTCAACAGGGAATTCAATTTCTTCTACCGACATTCGTTTACAATTTATGCTGGGAGTGTCCAAATTTATGACCCATATTTTGTTCGTAGATACTGCAATTTCTAAAACTCTCCCAAAGGACCTTTACTTATTTGGAGAAATAAACAACAACGAATATTATTTCAAAACATTTGTATCAAAAACTTAATTATAATACGATTTGTTTGAGTGAAGAGTAGCTTCAGGGCATCACACTCGCAAGTGTCGCCATCGAGGGTTGTCCCGAAACAGAAACCTATTATCTCGGGTGAGATTATACGCCTAGGGCGTCACAATTAAATATTATACACTTAAAAGCTTCGGCCTTTGCCGTTTCACTTCGCTGCCACCCCTAAATGTCCCATTAGGTCTGTTTGAATACGTAATATTTTTGCATTTGCCGCTTCTAAAACAGAATTGCCGGTTCCTTTGAGTGCTATAATCTATTTGTTCTTTGAAACAACTGTAATGGTTGAGCGCTTAGCTTAATAAAAGTTATCCTTTAATGTTTTCTTTTCCTATTTCCTTTAATAATTCGCCCAAACGTTTTGGCATTACTAAAATGCACAGATCTGTCCGTGTTCTGTGCTGACTGCTGAGCTGTATAATTTACATCTTCGACAGATGCAGTGACATAAACTTTCACTGAAAGTGCATAAAAAGTGTGACCAAAAAATCATTAATTCCGTCTTGATCGAATGGTTAAGGAATGACAAAAAAGGACCTGACGATGTGAACGTGAATCGATTTATTTGAAAAGTAATAGAAATAAAAAAGCTGTGCGATACAACCGATAGCCAGATCGATACTGACAATAACACAGGTTTTTTGTATTAATGTTCTGAAAACCAATCACTTTATCTAGAACAGTTTCACTTCGATAAATAATTATTAGTATTAATTTTATTTAGATACTAACCTTACGCAACTATCATATTGCCATCTGATTTACAATCTATTATGTATTATTTTTCGTAAGATAAAGAACCTTGTAAAATGTAGGTACAACATGAAACCAGTCAAGGCCCATAACGTCGGTACAGCATAAATCGATTGTTCGACTATTGTGTCTGCTATCATAACACCCAAGTAATAATTAGTAGGTTTATTTTATGTCTTGGCTATGTACATGTCTATGGTCAAATACTCAATAAAGAGTTGATCGATTCATCAGTGTTATTTGTATAGAGACGAATCGATTATCTGTAATATTAAAATGAAGATCGAGCAAAAAATAATAGACTTGGGGTTCGTTCACTTGCACAGACAGCTTATACTTTGGGTTCAATTCCATTATAAAATGTATGAATGCTTTTTCATAAATAATAAACAACTGTGGATACAAATATATTTATTTATTTTTCTTTTGAAACCGGACACCTCTGTTAAATCGTCGAAAAGTTCGTCCGCTCATTATTTTTTTAACAATTTTAGTACAGTCGACACCTCTACTCGTTGTTAAAGCGAAATTAATTACTGTCGTAAAATACACAGAAAAAGTGAGTTGATTAATTTTTTGGGTGGGAATTTGAGAAGGTTGTGAACAAAAGGGTGGTTCACCGGACGATCGTCAAGGGAACTATAGAGAGCAGGTAACGTCACAATGAAATGGTTTTACTGGTCATAATAACACAATCCAACCAAATGAACGGGCAGGGTGAGGTGCTACTGTTGCGGACTCTATTGGACCGCGACGAATTATACTGATTGGATTGATTTTCTATTAAAGACACTCTTTCGGCCTTTTTTTAAGAATCAATTCCATCGTGACTTGGAATCAGTTCATTTTAATCTGTATCAATGTGACGGAAAAAATGGTCGTGAACAAGCGGAAGCCAGCGGATTAGTGTTGGATACCATTTATATACTAGGAATGAGATTCTATTTGAATTCATTCTTTAATATAAAAATGAAATGTAGCTTAAAATTGAGGAATTTAGTATTATAGCAATTTTATTTTTGCAGATAGAATGGTCGATTTGTGACGTTATGATATTCACCAGTCTTCATTCCAGGAAACAAAATAGACAGATTTGTCGGCGAAAGCTAAAACAGTTATTTCACTTTTAAATACTATGCTTTATAATAATTTTAAAGGCGCCTACTGTAATGCTGATACTTCGTTTTGCTTGAGTGTAAACAAAAAGTTAATATCGTCAAAGGTTTCGAGCGCACCTGTGCGGTACAATTTTATTTCCATTCATTTTACAAGCTTACCTAAAAGTATCGTGAAGAAGTTCCCTCTTTATTAATTTTTCAACTTTATATTACTTATGTAACGTCAGTTGGTTTAATACGTTATAATGTAGATTAAAAAGGCACCCGAGACCCTTGCTAGGCGTCGCATTTTGTATTCGACGGTTTAATTTTACCGAAGTATGTATTACTTGACTTGAAACGAACCAGTTAAGAAGCTAAGCAAATTGCAATTTATTTGATGAAATAACATAAAATTACAAGTATTTCTTTGACGTAGATCTGGAATGAATTACCATTACTGTCGATACTTGATAATTGATTACCATCCAATGGTTCTTGGTACAGACCAATCACCATAATGATGGCTCTGATGGAAAACATTTCATGATTGATTGCCTATCTTCTAACTATCATATGTACTTAACAGAGCTTTATAATTTCTACTTAGATCTCTTAGTTAAGGGTATATCTACTCTGAGGTTAAGGTTACTTTTCCAAGTTATTGTTTTAGATACTTCTGACCTTTGTTCGCATTTCTTATAAAAAATATTCATTCATCCAAAAAAGCACGTGGAAAAAGTTTTCTAATTTGAGAATAATAAATATGTTTTTTTTCTTTTTACCGACGGCACTAAACAAAGTTGATGAAAGGCTTCAAGTTTTAATTTGTGTTTTTCTGTTACCGATCTTTTTATATAGAAGGTACAACCCTCTTGAATTTTTTTGCTTATATTTCGATACCCCTTACTTCTGCTAATGTTTTATATTTAAATATGTTTTGACACGTGTTATTACATTTTTTTTTGGACTAGATATTACTTTGTGATTTAAAATCTTGCAAGTTAATCTTCAGAAAGCCTTTACATGTTGTGTATATTCCGTGTTCGTTCAAACAGGAGGATATCCAGTTAGGTTTATCGTCGTATAAGATCATTTCCTGTTTACGTTTTTACAACGTCTCTTTAATCTAAATACATACCAGACAGAAAAGACGACTTGGGACACATTGTGGGGGGTAGCTACGAATCGCCATATAAGAAAGGTACAACTAGCCTTAGAAAATATTCTTTTTTCAAATTCTTTATTAAATTCATTTTGCGCACTAGACGAAGCGTGCTGTTGTAAAAAAAGGACGATTACGACATTAACTTTACTATTGCTTTAAATTTACTAATATAACTTTACAATAAGTACGGAAAAATGGAGAAGAAACTTACTGGAATCTATGATGACCATTTGATTGTAATTTTTAATTGGTCGATATACCAGACGTTGATCCTTCAAATTATGATTGTATTGGTTTGTTACAAGCTGTATAATTATATTAGTAAATATATGTTCGAAAGCATTTCCAGTGTTTAGGTGTGTGTCTGGTTGCGTGCTCGCGTGCATGTAGACACTTGGGGTGAGGTAACACTTAAATTAGTTGCAATTTCTACTTGAGCCAATCGTCCAGTGAAATGCACTCGTTGGCAAAATACAGGAAATTATTAAATTCGAATTAATCTTCTAAGGTGTATTCACTGACTCACTGACTACTTTATGTGGCATTCTTGGCAACTATTCAAATTCTAAAGTTATGTTATGTTATGTTCTGTTATCTATGCGTGATAAAATAAAATAAAAAAATTAAAGAGCCCATTCAATAATATCTAATCTATCTTAATGTCTAAATCAAATCAACCATTCTACACTCTCTTCCCTAATATTAAAGAAGCGTTATTTATCTAGTTAGACTGCACCGAGTCAGGTGAATTTTAAATGAAATATATCTGCTTTCTACAAAGCTAATATCAATAAAATAAAAACTGCGATTTGTTTTACGTACGTGAATCAGTTTTTTTTATTGTTGAACAAACATGAGTACTGTAACATTTTAATGTAAAGCAAAATTAATGTTGATGGGACGGAAGATTTTTTCCAATATTTGGTCACTTATAATTTACGACACAGAACTAATATTTGCAAGGCGTACGTGTACGTGTATTTAAGAATGTATTCACAATCTAATCTATTCACTCTAATATTGAACATACCTATTGAAAAGCCCACCCTAAAATCACATTACGTACGTGTATCGTTGTACTTTTAAATACTTCGAATACCCAATTCGCTCGGCATGCAATATGATGAGTATAAATTTCATTTGAACGAAATTTTTTCATCTTTTTACCGGACCCTTTTTACGAAAAACATATATCCTCGAACAATTCAGTTTAGACAGACATTTTGCATATATTGATTGCTCACGTTCTTTACATTGTATATATTCAGAAGGAATATAGAATATAAGGGATTTTTATGAATTAATGACTCCTTGTGTACAAACAGGAGGTTTTTCTTTGGTACGTAATTTCTCAACATTAATAATGTATTAATGACTGCTACAGTGATAAGGGCCATGTTTGAAGCTCACCAGAGTAATTCTGCCAAAAGGCAGCGCCACCACTCATGATATCAACAGGCGGTGGGGGATAATTCCACTGTGGCTTGTCAGGCGTCCGTGGTGGGTCGCGTTGAAACGGAGGTGAAGATGCGGGCGGTTCCGCGCTGGGAGGCTTGCTCTCAGATCCGTTCTCGCGCTCCGACCGGACTGACTCTTGCACCGATGACGTCACGTTCTCTGTAACAATTTTCACGTCACAAGGTGTTCTAATTCCCAAATAAAGTAAAAGCAGACAGGGAGATATTAACAGCGATCTCACACACCCTGACTGCGTCAACTACAGCCAGTGCCTTACACTTGCTGGTTGCAAGCCAAGGACTAGAGTGATCATTATCATAAATTACGGAATTCGTCCGTACTTCTTTATAATTCAGACCTAAATGCACATGTTATGTAATTGCTTCACTTATACTAATCAGTCAAACGAGCAGCCAATAAACGCAGCAAACAACGATTATGCAACAAATCAACTCGAACGCGTGTTAGTTGAGTACTGAACCCTCGTTTCAAATGGTCTGCGAAACGATTTCCTGACACGGAGATTAGTACAAGCCTTCACCAGCGCACCACCCTTCTTACGTCACGCACTCCACACAAACTCGACAAGCAAAGTCACAAATCACCCTCGTCAACAATCAAAAAGCTATCTTCAGCAGATCGCGTTAAGTTTAACTTTGTTCGTATGACTGAGGAATGTTCCTTGAAATTATGTGAAGATTTAAGTTAATACAGTACAAGAGATAGTTTGACAGACGGAAAGTTAACATGTCAAGAGCACATACTGGCACTTTGAGTTGAAACTTGTTGATTAGTGCGATGCTATTGACAATTTGACATGTTTGTGGAGTACCCGTAAAATAAATAGTTGTATCATAATAACAATATTATTAAAATAACAAGTACTTACTATACGCCATAAGGTAGGAAGCGATAGATTAAAGTATTATAATAAATGTTGATGTCTGATCCTAATATGTTTAACCTACCAGTTACAATTCTGAGTAGCTCAGCGGGTGCTCCGGACTGTTTGAGAGCTTCCTCAACCTTCTGTCGTCGCTTCAACTCGAGCTCCAGTTGTTCTTGGATCATTTGCCGCTGTTTTCTTTCTTTCTTCAGCCTCTTCTGGTACATAACTGTCGGAAGAAATTTTAAATTAAAGAAAACTATGCTATCGGTCAGTAAATAGCTAAAAGTAAAAATATTTCTAATAAAAGTAATCATAAATGTTTATAAAGGTTTCGCATATAGAAATTTAATAAAAATTATATGAACCGCGCACGCGGGCAAAACAAAAGTGGAACTAAATAACCGGGCCCGTGCCCGCGCTGAGCGCCATACTTCTTCATCCACATACTCTCACAATAAATACACTTGAAAATTGCATTCTACCCATCTCTTTCACTCTCATGTCATAAGCCATCATTCCTTTATCTGAAAATTATCCCAAGATCGGCGTTACCACCTTTCAACTGGGAATTTCTTCATCAATAATAATCCGATAGCCATACATCGATATTTCTCTCTCTTGCGTATAGCGTTATGATATTTACATCTTTTTCGCACCGAAGTTCGATTGACGAATGATTGAGTTCGTGCACGTGTTGATAGACGCTGCAGGCTCTGCCTCCGAGAGGGAAGAGGGCGGCACGATCTCAAGGTACAAGATACTATAACCGGTGATACAATACTAAGGCGTTCATTACAGCAAAAGTTAAAAATTATTGATTTATTCGAAGTATGTATAAATTTACTTTCAATTCGTGCCTTACGGTGATGACCTACAAGATTATTCTGACGGACACGATGTAGCAAGTGAAATTAAACATAGATAGAATAGACTTCATGATGCGTGTTTTAATGAATATAAAATCTTTCCTTGCAAATCACACAGCTTAGACAAACGGGAATGTATTATCCTTCGTGTTTTTAAAGTTGCGTTCGTTAGAATAAATATACAATAAAAGAGCGCGTTGAGTTTAAAGATATTGTTTCGCCTAATTATTTATACCACAAGTCAACTGCAAGATATGGCAAAAGTTTGAGTTTTGATTGACTCGAGCCAGGAACAAGATGGGGTAGCTCGATTTATGGAAATGGTTGAAAAGTAAACGAATTTAAACTATTTAATTTCTACTCAGTACCAAGTGAGAGTCGGGAGATTTTATGAGACAATAAGTTACATTATACCTATTCTACTTCTATTAACACCCGCTCGGGTCATTTTCAATAAACATTAGCAAAAGTGTCACCAAAATAATCCGAAATAACAAAATGTTTACTACAATAGGAAGTGTATAAATTAAATTAATTTAGTAGCGTGAAGTAGTTACTTTTAATAAAATAAAACTGAAATAGAATGGAACAAAAAAGTGAGGTAAAGAAAAATTTACAATTCTTAGAGCAATGTGGAATGAAAATAAACCCAACGCTTGTCTAATTAGGATTTGTTAGTAATTAATGTTGTTGCTAATGAAACAGGCGAGGTTCGCTAGCGATCGACTCCTACGCATCATTTGTCATCGGCCCACCTCCGACACGGCCTGTAATGACGTACCCATCGAGACCTGTCGCCTTTTATTTCTATGTGTTTCTATATCATACTTGCTCACAAATTTACCTGTAGATTTATTAATATAATCAATAAGAGTCACAATAATAAAACGGGTTAACTTTTACGTGTTATAAAAATAGATTTTGATTTATTTATTATGTCTCTACCACGTCCGTATGTCTCTATTTTGTTTAAGGCATTGTTACTAGTTTATGAACAAAAATCTTCTATATCAATTGAGGCGTTGAACCAACGTGGGTTAAAATGTTTCCAATGGCATAATATTTACATGACCGTACATAATGTTAACAAAATTAGGGCGGGAAGGTCCTTTTTGCTGTTAATTTCTCGTCAATACAAAGGTCTGCGTTCAAGAGTCCGTTCAGTGGAAAATTAGACGGACCATCGGATCCGAGTACTGATTCAGTTTAACACCTCTAGAAAACAGTTTTTCACACGACTGAAAGTTATTTTCGGGTCTTTTCATCTCACCTTTCCTGTCTACCTACCCGTAAATGAATGATTAATAAATTAATATGAGCTTATGTAAGCTCTCTTTATTCAATAGAGTCGCTAGTAAACTTTTGGTTTCTAATCGAAGGATTGTGAATGAGCGACCAAATCTGAAATGTCAATCAACGTCTTCCCACATATAACTCAGCGGCAGCGCTCTGTCGGCGTTCATTGTTTCTTCGAGTCAATATTTGTCTATAGCTCGTCGGCTCCGCTTTGTGTTTCATAATCCGGTCTATTGCTTCCTCGCTCAAGCTCCAGCCGGAGGACGATGAATTGTAATAATTCCTCAATCGATTATTTCGTTTGATGCTGCTTCAATAAAAAGTTGTCTTCTTTTGTTGCCGCCTTTATGTTCAATGATAGTTCCAATTTCAAAGCCAAAGGTTATTCATTTTTTAAATATCATTTTTATTATCTATGCATTGTTCTTTTTCAATTATATATTTTTATTCATAAGAAATAATTTAATCTTCATTGTGACCATCTATAACCAGTTGCCAATGCAAACCTTAATTCAATTAGTTCACCGTGAATATTACATACTGCCCTTCGATTAGCCAGTATTCAGAACAATCGTTGATATAAAATAGCAGCGCATAAGTCAAGGCCTAAGAGAACGCAACAAAGCGTGTGATATGAAGCGAAACAATTCGATGACCGAGCGTATGAATAAAAACGAACCACCAAAATATTGAAGGAATCCGTTCAAAGGGGAAAAAATGCAATAAAAAGCCCAGCCCGATACAGAATGAGAGTGTGGTTAAAAAGCAACGAATATGGCCGCGAACATCCGCTGCAGACAAAAGTTGGGCTACTTGACTATGCAAATTATATTTGCGGACCGCTGCGGCGGAGACCCGATCTCCGACGTTTCGTTTCACTTTTACGTATATATCGTGTATTCTTTTCATATTTTCATCCGATTTCCTTCCCCTCGCTCATTTTGTTCCGTTTAAAAAGTCGCGGAACAATGCTGCTTTCCGCAGGGCTTATTCGCCGCGAGCCGTTTCCTTGCACGCGGCTTCTTTCTTATTATACCTATCTTTTTATATCTATCGAGTTTTCTTTTCTTTAATACTTTTTAACTCATAAATGGCTGATACGGTCCCCTAGGGTTTGTTGCTCGAATAACATGTAAATGAGTCTGTGTACGAGTACAAATTTAAATTGGCATCTCTGTTATTTTGCAAAATGCTGTTTACTTGCGCGTTCTGCAATATTCTTGGTTATTTTTATTGCATATGTATTCTAAGTAATTAATTGAAAACAAAGTAAATTGAAACAATAGTAGGTAGTATGTATTATTTATTTCGATTCTCTCACTGACGTACTATGTCAGTATGTTGGTTCATAGTGACACGTTTAGTCAGTTTACAGGTTCCAGGCCAAATATACATTACTAGCTGTTACCCGCGACTATGTCTGCATTTGTTTAAACACAAATTAGCCTATGTCTATCCCCAGGATATAATTTATCTCCTTGTCAAATTTTATTACGATCCCTTTAGCCGCTAATCCTGAAAAAGTTGCAAACAAACAAACACACAGACTTACTTTTTATTTAGCATTTATAATACGTATTAGTATGGATTACATATAAATGTCGTACATAGCTCCAAAAGAGTACCATGATAGTTTTCCCGCAGCGCAATATGACGTAAATAAGACTTGACTTTTATGACAGCTGCTCCCCTCCCAGTGGCAACCGAACGATTTAGATAAGTCTTTTTATAGTTCTTTATTGAAAATAAATTGCCTAGAATAAAATCAGACACTGTTTAAATGGCTTTCCGATAGATGTGTATGAAATAATGTCGTGCAGATAAGATGTGGCAGATGTCATACGCACATAATGCTGCATGACACTGCGTTTGATCAGGAATCGCGGAATGACTCTGTGGCAGATTTATATATACAGGATGTCCCACGGATATGCCACATGGAGGGAAAGTACCTTGAATATTGTAGTTGGAACATTTTACTGAAAGAAGACCATATTTGAATTTAAAAAACCATTAAACTGCATTCATTGATATTTAAATAATTACATGGTTGAACCGGGAATCGAACCCGTTACACGGGAAAAATAATCACCTGTAGCTTCATCATACCGGGAAAGGTCAGAAATAAAAGGAAAACATTAATTTTAACATTTGATGGGAAACGTCTTATTTCAGTAAAATGTTCCATCTACAAATTCTACAATATTCAAGGTTCTTTCCCTCCATGTGGCATATCTGTTTTTCGACAAATTAAATTAAAAAAATTCAATGTTATATACGGCCAATTTTACTCGCATTACAAATCTTAGACTTTTATTTTATACCAGTAAGATGGCATTCCAGGGATGTCACTAACGAGTTTCCAACCCTGTTGTTGATGAGGACTCCCTGTGCTAGCAGCATTACTACCTACTAGCGCAGAGTATACTCGTGGAGCACTGGCAACCTTACTTACCGCAGTAACACACAACACTTAGTAAATTACATCTTTAAATGAAATGAACAGATTGCAATTAATTATGATGCAAATACGCAGTTAGAGATTTTACAGTTCTTAAACCATTATGTTAAGTACAATACATTTATCAAAATGTCCTCACCGATGTCCTGCAAACATCTTATCTGTGTCCTCTGTTTTATTTCTGTAAGTAGGATATTTATGGGATGGGTGTCGCGCGCGATAAACATTTTCCTCTAAAACGTTCCGATTATTGTTTCTGTCGTACACGAGGGACCCTAAGTTATGAGCTGCGAATGACCTTTGACGATAACGACTCATAAGTTTACTAGCTTGCAGTTATGTTTTATTATTATTAATCTCACAAAATTCCATTGTTTATTTCATTACAAAATATCAATAAAGGTACACAAAGAATCATTTTTATGAAAAAAGAATATGAAAAAGATCGCGAGCACTTTTATCAAACCGATCAAAGGGCCGGTCGGACATTCCGACATCTTACGACGTTAGTAAAAAATACAATCTCTCTTTATAGTTACCATTCCACTGGTTATTATATCCGTATCGATACGGCTGAACTTACGGACCGTGAAATGCTCGAGTCTCGATATTGCCCCCGGCGGGGCTACATCGGTAATTTTGGACACTTTAACTAAGAAATACAAAAAATACTCACAGAAGTTAGAATATGTTCAAAATATTAATGAGCTCGGAATCATTGATCCATTATGATAAGTTTCAGCTACGGAAAAATGCAGCTTCCATGTTGTGTGATTTAGCCTAGACGTTATTTACCTCTGTCTTCACTAGCATAGTAGAGTAGCTCACTAATTTATGTATATTGTTTTGTGAGAAATAAAACAAGCATTACCAAAAAAGGGTACAGATATAAAACATAAAAAAAATCAAAAATATGCCTACCGTCTTTGAGTTTTTTCTTTGGTTCTTCTGTAATGTCCTTGTGAAGTAGAACGAAATGTAATTCGAGATTTACCTACTTAGGTATTGTCAAAGTGATAACGTTATAAAGATCGTGATCGTAAAAAGTATTAAATCAATTCGATTAACGATGATCGTGCCGAAAGCATTCGCACTTTCCTTCAAATTGTCGCACACGCTATTTCGACGTACCTAATCACAATTTTATCGCTTATAAAATCAGGATTGCCAGACTGTCATCCAAGTGTTTATTTATGTTTCTTTATAAAATATTGTATTTCTGGAATCGAGTCAAAACATCAAATGTATGTAACATAATCCTAATTAAATTCAGGCCAATGAATCGGACAGACAGATGAAATAAAAAGGAATCGATTCCTTGTAAAAAATCGATGCAGTTCAGGATCGAATGATGTATTATTTTCGTTGGAATGGCTCATCGGGCCATGCTTCCTGCGACATCAGTGTGGTCGTAACGTGACACCATTTATTAATATGCCTGAATTAATAATATTGTACACATTCGTTGGCAGGGGTCGTGGATATCGCGTGCAAATATATCGTGAGGCTTCATTGCATTCAGTCGATAACTGCATATTGATTCACGATAATTTAATCAATGCTGCTCTCTAAATCTGTTGGGTTTTATTTGTGCTTATTTTAACACCTTATTCAATCGACTCGAAAAGGAAACACCTTCTCTCTCTCTCTACTGTTTGCCATAAATGATAAATCAATTAATATGTATGTAACAATAATAATAAATCTCACTGTCAATATAACATGTAAAGCCTGTGGGTAACCAGCCGCAGGTAAACGCAAAACACACCAAATATTGACAGTGGATGATTGCATTGCAGCCTGTCCAGTGGATCCCCTTAGTAAACTGCGAATTAAAACGGGGACGAGAAAAATTAATCCTAATGCGATTTTAATGAAGCCGAAATAAACGAATGCAGTAATGAATTGCTAAGCCGCCGGTTATTCGTTTTCTCCTAAAAGAGAATAGCATGAGACTGTTGGCAAATAATAATGATAGAACCCAACAGTATCGGAGCTTTTTGATATTATGGTCTTTAGCAATATAATGTTTTGAAGTGGTAATTAAATGTTTTTAGCGTATTAAAATAGGCAGACTTTGTAGTATAGACAAGATAGATTGTATAAATAATTAAGGCTGAGTATTGCACAAAGACGTACGCCCTAGTATCGAGTATAAAGCGCTGAAAATATACACCTGAAGTCGGTGCTCGCTTTTGCATTAACGAATGCGGAAGCAGCGCTGTGCATACAGGACGTGTTGCACCCCTCCCCTCCCCCAGGCGTCTCCCTCTCCCCGAGCGTGCCTCTCGCTCAGACCTGCATCCAGCCGCCCTCACCAGCACCTCATGTCCGCTTCCCTCCTGTGCGTTCATTAACTCCACGCGGCGGCACAACGCGACCCAACAATTCAAGTTTGCTTTCCACCACACAATCTACTACACCAGACAGACTAGTCTGCATTCACCGGCCACTGGAATAATAAAGATGCAGAAATTAGCCTGTCCGCACTGAAAAAGGGAAACTAAGTGATGCTATCTTCCCATGAATAGCGGTAATGCAACGGAGCACTCGTCCGCCGAATGAAAGAAACTCGTTGGGAATACACTGAGCTTGTTGAAACAGAGGGTAAATGTCAACCGTAGAATAAAAACAGTCAACAGATAAATGCAAACGATAAACACGCGAGCAAACTGAAAAGGCGAGATGTGAAAGTGATGTTGACTTTCCAAACAGGAACGGAAAATATTTCCCATTGAATGAAATTAGCCTTGGGTGAAGAAGCATCTGAGTATGAGAAATCAATAAGGTTTCCGTAGTAAATTTGGCATAGCCCATAAAATATTCAATTACGCATAAGCACACATTTGCTAAGGCCAACAACGACCACGCGGCACCCCCATTAAAGACGCCTAAGGGCCATTTAATCGGTCAGTGGATGTAAATTCGCCGGCCCCAAAACAAATATCCCGAAACTAATAAGGAAACGAAATATGTAAATCGTCTGCCATATTGTTTCACAAGTGAAATCTTCCTTTAATCTTATAACAAATCCGCGTCCAAATGGCCGGTCCGGGATGAATTTGAATATAGGAGGGTTGTTCAAGGGTCAGGTTGTTCCAGGAGCGTGTTGCGGTACTTGCGGTGAGGAAGGAAGTAAATGTATGCAAGACACGCACGGAGGAGATAGTGCCCGTAACGCTGTCCTATGCACATATTGCATCAAATTAGTTGCCGACTTGTAAACAGGGAGAGGAAAGTAAGGCTGCTAAGACGACGGCGGCGGGTAGTTTGCATGGATATGAGAGCACAATATGGGAGTCCGCAGCTGCTGGCTGTACTCATTAAGATGTTTTATGGTCGGTCCGCCGGACCGTGTTGCCAATTTAAGATATTTCTATGCGGGACGGCGGCGCCACGTTAGTTTGGCTTCCGATTAGGGGATTAAAGTGGTCCTTTAAGGTATTAGTGTAATAATTGCGGCGCCCATTATGCGGTGAGCATTGTCCCATTATTTCCCTCACGACAATATTTAGGGTAATTTTAGTTAATGCTGTTGCTGAAATTTTTATAATGATTCAAAGTAAAAATTTAAGTACGACATTCTAAAATCGATACCCGTCACACGAAACAAAAACAAAACGGATACGCAATAAAATCCAGTTACAGTAGAAAAAGACAAAGCTCAAACAAATTTCGTTCGATCCATCGCACACCTATTCCCCGTGCTGCAAGTAAATCAAAGGGTGTTGAAACTTTACACCCACTTAAAGCCGGACACAGTAATAAAGCGTTCGAACTTCGCCGACCCTGGACATCAAATAGGGCACCCCTTCTCGCTTATTCGAGAAAATTAAAAATTCTCAGATGTTTGCCGGTGTATGTGGTAAGGATTGGAATAACAATCTTTGAGGTGTATATTATACAAATTCCCAGTTGCTGTTTAGAATTACCGTAGTTAAATATCAAAGTTGTATGAGCGCGTATAAAATTATATTGCAGTGAGATACTATAAACATGCACCAGGTACAATTTATACCCATCCTACTGAATACTAGTTAGTAACACTAACAACCTACAATGAGGCACAACGAGCTTTTGCAACTAAAGAGTCTTATGTTCATCTTCCAGTCTGGACCAAGTTCTGCCAGTAATATCAGACACCCGGTATCGAGTTGAGGCTGGTTTTTATTGATAAGTTATATTTAATTAATTCTTGTTCACATTATTTACGAGACCGCTGGTCTAGTGGTTAGTATACCTTACTAAGCTGGGGTCGTGGGTTCGAATCCCGTCGGGGCAAACATTCTTGATATGTATTATAAGAATATAAGTATTCTATTAGATGCTGGTTCCCATAGTACAAGCTTTGAATAGTTTGGTGCCAGATGGTGTTTTGTGATAATCTCCACGCATTTTTATTATTATCAAACATTAGCTCACGGCTCATTAATTTAAACGCCTGTAATTGTTTAACGGGACTCACGTTGCAAATGAGTTGTGAACAGCTTAGCAATAACCCGATACCAATGGCCGTCGTCCGTCGCCGGTCAGTTGGGATGAATAATTACAAGAGAGACTTCACTAAGCTTTGTAATACAAAACCTTGGCGGAATTTAGACATTCAAGTAAGGTTGCCAGTGCTCCACGAGGATACGCTGGGCCACTAGTAATGCTGCTAGCACAGTAAGTTCTCATCAATAAACCTGGTTGGCACCCTGTTAATGATACCCCTGGTATTGCTAGCGGCTATAGGCTACGGTGACTGCTTACCATCAGGTGGGCCGTATGCTTGTGTGCCAACTTAGTGGTATAAAAAAAATCTAACTTTGATTTCCAATGTAAGGTTTGAATACACATAATGAAATTCGGGGAGAATATTTCGGTATGTAATATTGTCAAAAGCGGAAGATTTTCATCTCTAAGATATATTTTAATAACAAGCGTTTTCATTTAAACGCGTTGTTATGGGATTCAATGTGTAATTACAACTGACGAGGCGATTTTGTTGAACATATTCCTTGATTAAGTGTAAGGTGGGATTCGAGGATTCGAGGGATTATAAAATAATTTATTGTCTTACAACTATTCGCGAGGGGCCCGGCTCAAATGGTTGGCTAAGATTCTGTAGTCTTGTTATGGAATAATGCTAGCGTGAACTTTGTCCGTGAAACTTAAATGGTTTCACACGGCGATAGCATATACAGCCAATTAAATTTATAATTATTCGTGTTAGTATAATTTTCGTATTCTCTTATACTATTGATATCGTAAGCTGGACTTAAAATGTATTCCTGTTAAGAAGTCTGAGGGATGAATAAAACGGGAGTCTATCGATTCAAAACCATATTTGTCTTATTTAATAAGTCAAATAAATAAATTATTATTAATAAATTGCATGAATAATTGTATAAATAATTATATGCATAAATTGATATTGCATTAAATCAAACTTTTATTTAAAAATGTAATGGCCTTAAGTTTATTTTTGTAATATATTTGGTTTGGATCTTTTATAGCTTTCAATGTTTCAATTCACATTTCACCCTGCCAGTGGCAAATTACGCCCGCTGCCCATTCACGCTCAAAAATCGCTCTCAATTGAGTCAAGTGGGACAAAATAAAAGGTGAATTCATCATGGGGGCGCAAATCGGAACCCCCTATCGGAAAACCAAGGCGGGAAACGTATGTCCGGTCCATTTGTACACACTAACAGGTGCCGACAGCTTTTTGATGGTTTATTATATTAAATGGCGCGTGCCACTTTCAATTATTGGGTGCAATTTGTGCTATTTGTAGTAGGTATATATAGATCATTGAATTGATGAATAATGTGCAGATAAGAATTTGTTCGTATATGTAATGTTGTCATGTAATTTATTTCATATGTACATAACTACCCAAGTATTTAATTTTTAATTTCAATTGTTAAAGTGAATAGATCTTAATTATAAACCCATATATTGAACATGTTTAAAAGTTTTTATTAATAGTACAGCTTTTCAAATTTCCGTCTATGGGTGGGAGATCCCACCCATAGACGTCGACTTATAACCAACTGGAAAGGGTTTTCATGAACCAATTTTGTCTGGCATTATTTGATTATGTGCAGTCATGTAGACATGTGCTTTTACTGGAAGGGCAGAAGATAATTCATTTTTGGCGAAATATTGTCTGCAGTCCATAAAAATCTAATTATGCGCTTGTGTCATTTCGCGAGCAATTTGTATCGTAAAATGAAAATCTTTCGTTCGTAGGTAAATATATGTTTTAATATTTCACGCAAGGGCATTGTCGACTCAGGCTCTAAAGAGAAATCTTATACGCAAATGTGTTTGACTATTTCAAACAAACAAAGCGCTGCTAATAGGAACGTAGCAATAACAACTTGGACAAGATAAATAAGCAAATGAATTTACTATAAAAACCAATAAGTCGATAAAGCGAGGCAGACAGTATAAACTGCCTGTTTGCTACTCATGAGAGTATAAACGGAGTCATCTTTCACGCCTCCATAGTTCAGCAGACGAAAACACGATTGATTTTATTGCCGATCCATTAAATTGGTTTGTTTAACTAAACACTTGCTTGATGTTAAGAACTCCGATGGATATGTTTAAATGTGGTAGATAATTTTACTTGGAAATAAAGAGTACATATTGTCACGACAGTCTCGATTCAAAATGAGACAGGAAGTATATTTTTGTTTGTGTATCAAGTTTTAGCTGTAAATATGATATTAGCAGCAACATTTATACGATATCCTGCAATCAAATCAGTGTATGGCTTCGCCGATGTCTGTTGCTCGTGTGTGGTCGCGCAGTAAACAAAGATCTTAATGATCGTACACCGGCCAACGTAAACAATTTATTAGCCCGCAATCGACATCGTCGTTACAATCGATTCGTGCATTCGATGCATTGATACATGTTCGCTGAATCGAGCGACGCTTCTCCATTTGCAGACGTAAGTATCGATTTTAATTGTGTTTTGTAAGACCGAGCACATACTTTGTATACTCTGGAATGTGTTGGACTTGCATCTCTTCTTTTCTTTCGTCTACACTTCTAATGTAAATACAATTTAGTTAAATCAACAACACTTCCACCTTTCGATATCTTATAGTATTATTTCGTTGGAGGTTCTGAAGGTTCACAGCGAAGTAAATTTGAGATCAATAAGCGATTTCTACTAGACACCGGATGCGGTCTGCGGGGCGCAAGTTCAATTATTATTAAATTTCCGATGACCGGCCGGCGAGCGCTACCAAGCGCCAG
This sequence comes from Falcaria lacertinaria, assembly GCA_951449985.1. NCBI lineage: Eukaryota > Metazoa > Arthropoda > Insecta > Lepidoptera > Drepanidae > Falcaria > Falcaria lacertinaria. Next base: position 6,614,665 of record OX602115.1, on the reverse strand, counting down.
GGGTAAACCAATTCCTTTTAAAATCTCTATTTCCAAATTAAGTTACCTGTGTATATTCTCTACATTTTTTTTTCTATATTATGAGGATTCCATGGTATTGTTGCAAGTATAGTATGGATTCACATACTATACTTGCAACAATTTTCGTTTTGAAATACATATAATGCGGATGTCTAATAAATTATTACACTCACAATGAAGGAGCTACTCGTATTTACGAAAAATTACAGACGGAACAACGGAAATCGTTAAATCTTACCCCTTACAAAATTCTTTGGACAACAGTAATGGGAATTAAACTCTTGACTCACTCTGAAACTCCGCTAAGACATTGTAAATTCTTGTTTTTGTTTGTTTCTATAATTAAAACCCGACTTAAACGCTCCTTCGATCATTATAATTCCACTTGATGTTGCTATTCCGTTGATTCGGATTTATCGGAGGGATGCTTATTTGGTGAAATTTGTTGAGTAATATTGCCTTTGACCTTTTTGGTCGATTCGTGCCTCTTATTAGATAACAAATAGGAAAAAAATACTTGGGCACTTAGTAGCTAAAGCCAACTAAGTGAGCCTGCGTAATTTGAGAGAAAGGGGGTGTGATCCAAGGTTTGGTTCGTAATCGTACGTGGTACAGCGTATTTCCTTGGCCATTCAGCTTGGTAATGCAGCTGGTATCGTGGGTACGTTTGAGCCGGGTACGTTCCGGATCAGCATGTCGCTGATTACCCGTTTTGTTTTTAAAAGTTACTACATTGAGGAAACCTGCGGTGACTTCTAACCATGTTTAGTGGACGAAGCCTGCGCCGTGGATATAAATCTGTCTTTCCATATACGAAGGAAGGCAGGCTGCCTTCGTATACATAGTTTGAACGTACATTTAAGGATATAATAATGTGACTAGTGTTTATATCACAGGTCGTTTGCCACTATTTCGTCAGAGGTAGTGAGTATAGTGGCGTCGCACGGGTGGGCACATTACCTCCGCACGGTCGGTGGTCGGTCCACTCATTCCAGTGTCGCCAATCGCTAGTCACCAGTTTTGAACAGAGTTCTAACTCCCAGTGGTCTGGCGCTAACACGCAACTCCGGCTCAGTAGTTCATACGCTCCGCTGGGCAATTTAGAAATTGTAGCTCAAATTTTGCAGAATTAGTTTATTTCAAGTCGAAGTCATACATGTATCGACCTAGCTAAATATACATTTAGCTTATTTCAGAGAGTATTTTGTAGTACCATAGTTTTGCTTGGTGAGCAAAGTGCCTATTAAATAAATAACAGTTGAAAATAAAGAAACACGCTTAAAATTTATTTGTCCTGGTGATCCTGACATTAGAGCATTTATTGAACAAATATAAATTAATCCAAGTAGATAACGGAACATGGTTTGGTGGCTGTTTTATAAGATCCAATAATGTCTGAACTGATGATACTTTCATTTAGGGTTTATTATTGGATGTGTTATGTTTATTATTGTGAAAAGGTGCAAAGAAAATTGATTTTGAAGATATTGGGATGATACAAAATTAGTAAGGAAAGATATTTATTTAAGGAATATGTTAAATTTGTTTATTACAAGCAAGCTGATAGACTAATCTGTGGAAACTTTATAATATATCAGATTACGAATACGATACGGTCAGCACATGGCGCGCCCAGTCGATTGTAGCGAAATCGACAATCCGATCGTGGTAAAATCGACACGACCACGTTGCCCTCGCAACAATCCTCACTGAATCGATTAAATACTGTCACACTTCTGGTTTTTTACTATTAGATAAATCATCATTATTGTGATCATACAGAAATGTACATACATATCATAACGTCAAGTTCGTCATGGGGTAGGCAGTTACAGGGCGCCATTTTACTCTTGACTTACATCATCGTCATCAAATAGACTTATATATAGTTCATAAACATTTATATATTATTAGAAAGACACTACAAGTCACTAATTATTAATTTCATTAGGTATTTTGCCGAATTCCCCCGAAACTTCGTTTCAACTCCGTCTTATTACCGGGAAACATTATAAGATACATTGAAACCCGTTCTAACAATTTCACATACAATCATAAATTCTAATTTAGCCCGTTCGTGGATCTTGTTACCACCTCGCCTTCGGTTTTCCGGACTCATTGTATGTTACTCCCAAGACATCGCAGAACGTATATACAAAATTAATTAGACAAAATTTGGGGTCTTGTAATATTTTATTATAATATCCTCTGTTGTGCGAGATTTTATTAGCTCGTTGTATTTATTACGTTACTGTAAGATGTAATGAACTTGAATAGGGTCTTGATTATCGCGTCTTCTGGATATGCTCTCTTTATGTAGTAGTTTATAATTACAGCGGGGTAATTACAAGGTTGCTTTCATTCTGGAACCCGGCTTTCCGCGCTACAAATGTTGATGGTTAGTTAAATTAAACGTCCTATTCGGAATTGCTATTTTCTTGATTATAAACGCCTATCTGTTCCTATTTATGGCTATTTTAAATTTGCAACTATGGTTGCAATGTTGTCATCACCTATTACGAATTATATGGACATTTTCTTCTAGAAATAAAATATTCATGTGTCAGATATTTTGTTTGGTAAGCAGCTATCAAATAATGCACACCTCACAGTCCCGATAAGGACAGAACATAGAATTGAACTCTCTTAAAAGGTGGTCATTCTTTGCATCTGCCCATACAACAGGGGCACGGGCACGGACCAAACATTGGAATCTACTTAGCGGTGAAATGTGTTATTCTGTGCCGTCTTTAGTGTTCCTTTAACACATTGTTCTCTATTAGCATCGTAATGGCGTGATAATTTTATATAACTCCCTATCTAACTCTTTCGATTCCTAATCAGATTATCTGTGTCCATATATTCTCTTGTTTCTGCACAGCTATTATGCTCATTGTGTGCACTTTGTTACATGTTAGAGTGGGGCGAACTGTTCTGTTCTGTCCAGTCGGCAAAATCTAATCATTTGAATTACTTACGCCCGCGCGGAGTTCATTCTGCGCTTCATTTGACGAGAGCTTCACCACTAAATGGGTTAGAATTTGAATTTGATTACAAAAATCTAGCAGAAGGCCGAAGTGAGCTACTATCAAATCAAAAAAAAATGTTCTTACGATAGATTTTGTATTTGTGATTTTCAAACGTTATTCTCCTTTCAAATAGATTGCAATAACTAAGAGAATATGAAATTGTCTGAGCGACAAGATTGTCGAACACGTGACGTGTCCTGCCTCCGAGGGGACCCCCAATTGATAAATGTGTCACGTAGTGGACACCACAGAATCCCGATAAGAAGTGTGAAACATGATGCGAAAATGTAAACAGCTTTCTTGATATTGGTTTGCAAAAATTTACCGTTTATGTCTAGAAGAACTACTGCGCACTAATGAAAGTATAAGACGTATTAATGATCACGAAGGGTCGACCGTTTGCAACATTTTTTCCATAGCCACAAGCAAACCTCAAGCAAAAAACGGAATGGAACCACCAAAGCAACGTTCGAGTGTAAATATTTACCCGGCGTCGTCCGCGAAACTTTCGTAGCGCCGATAACTTTAACCGAGACCTCACACTTGCAAAGAATTGCTATAAATGAAAACCGGTTCAACTTCCACGCATTCGGTATGATTATGGTTCCGTATAGTGTCAAATTTTATTAGAATAAATTTTGCAGCCTCATTAGGTGAAACTATAATTTGATTGATATTCGATAAATAATTACGCTGCGTTATAAATAAAACTAATAAATAGCACAGTAGTCACAAATTAATATGACTTTTTAAACAACTTCGAATAGGTTCTCAAGTCGTCTCTGTATATCATTATTTTGTTAGTATGTTCGGGCATAACTTGTTTGTTCCAGACAGATTTTCAAATGTATGTTTTTGAAGGAGCCCTGAATGTGGATTTATTGGAAGACAGTAATTGAATTCCGTACACGGAGCGTATCTGAGCTGGTATTCGCGGTGTGGGCCGCACGTCGCGGTGCGGTCGGGATTTAGCCAGTATCGGAAATATTTTTTGATTTCTTCCCACTGGACTCGCTGCCTGAGGAATTATCGGTATTTTTATGAACACTCGCTGATCATTTACGAATTCCTGCAGCGCGGGTTGTACAGAATTATTGAATGATACATACTCATTACTCATGTAAGGCACACGGGCAAAAGCGAATTGCCTCCATGATGTGTGAATATGGATAAGCTGAGTTCAGGCATGAGGTTCGTACCAATATATAATAATATTTTGGAGTTTGTCTCTAGTGACAACAGATGTTGTAGTAATAGGTAAGATATACATATAAGATCCAAGCATGAATTTCCGTTGATATTGTTATGGGAGCCAAACTGATTGCATACGGCCCGTTAATGGGAGGCTTCCGTAGCACATAGAAACAATGGCGGCATTGAATGCACATTCGCTCAGATTGTATCCATTAAGATCGAGCCCGGCTGCCGAATTGGAGGTAGTTTGTGACTCTGTTTGAATAAACCGATCAACTGACAACTGCACTATTTGACAGAAACAGTGCTAAATGGTATTTCAGGTGCAATTAGTGAGAAGATAGATATTTAAGTCTCCCTAACAAAGATCTAAATCTTTTATTTAGTATAGCCCTAATAAGGCATTCAGGAAAGTCTACTTTACCACCTGTTTAGAAAAAAGAAGCCTGTATATAATTATATTTTTCCAAGCTTAAAAGTAACCTAAGTGCCGCCTTATAGCAGAACCCCAATGGGTTCCGCGCAAAAAAAAACGCATACGAAGTTGCGGGCACAGATAGTTAGGTAATAAGAATATCTAAAACAATAGTTATATAATTACTATCAAGCTGTATAAAGTATAAATTAGGAAGAAATAAGAGACACGTGTATACCATAATACATAGCAATTTTAATATAATAAAATAACACAGAAACAGCAGTTCAATAGATTTATAGCTCCTGAAATGGCATTTCAAATCATCAGACTGATTGACCGCATGTCAAATATAGTTTGATGAACTAATGCAATTATCACTGGGGTGCCAGCAGCGCTGAGAGAATGCGTCAATACGGATTGTATTGACTACTGACGTATGATGATACGATTGTCCGCTTGTTAAACGATTTCATTTGAATTTGATCACTCGACTGTCCGACTATGATAATGTTTGCCGTGGGGATCGACTCAGTGTTCTTTACCGCACTACTCTATTAATTCATCTAACGTTTGTCAGTTTCTGTTTATTGCAAGAAAATTATCATACATACGTATAATACCATCACGACAAGTCCCTTACTAGGCAGAGAGTACAGATCGCCATTTCTTTCTTGACTTCCAGATCACTTTTGCTACTTTATTTTCTAAATTATCATGCCCATCTACGGATTTATTCAGCTAAGTTTTGACAAATTTAGGGGACGAGGCAGATCTAAGAAAAAATGCATGAGATCTGTCAAAATGTCATAGTAGAAAAGAAGTGAATACAGAGTGACGGCTGATTGCTCAGAGTAGATAATATTATACTACGTACACTGATAGTAAGGAACGCAAATGGTATTTATTATACAGACCCCAGATGTTATGGAACACGGGGATTGCCTTTGCACTTATTCTATCTATTAAGTTACAGGAGCGTGTCTATTGTGTTGGATTCGAGAAAATATACGCGAAAATGTAGACGTAATGAGGAAACTTGCAGATATATGACATACCTACTTCATACTTGAAATACACATATAGAATGGGCATCAATAACCCCTTCATTCCGAACATAATGTACGCATAATTGGCGTAACATTTCCATTGCGAACCCTTTCAAGACGCCCGTAATGTTACGGCCTACATGTTATTTAATTACGCAATCTCGAGCACAATGAGAATTATAGCGACTCCTTTACTTGTCTCGAATGCAGGGGATATGGGATCACAGGGATGGATTCTATCACGTGTTCATTGGCATTGGTATAAACATTAATTACAAACGGTGGTAATTTGTATCCTCATAAGTGCCTTATTAAGGCCCTAATCTGAATAAATGTTTTTTTTTTTTATTTGTATACGGCATTTTTTAAAATTTCAGAATAAGTGAAAACATGCCTCCCGGTTGGACTTTAGAAATGTTACAATATTATATCTTTAGGGCATACCAAAAAAATACATACTAACGAGTCGATAAAATAATTTGCTTTGATTTTAAATCGATTGCAGTCTATAACGAATGAAATTGTCATATCCAAGTAATTAATAACAGTATAATATTATATTTCTAATTGCACCCCTGTGTTACTTAACCAAAAGGTTACCGGCATGACCGGAACGCCTTAGAATCAGAGGGCGAGAACTACGGAATAGTATTTCCGATCTCCCTTCAAAGTACGTCATAACATAGTAATAGCCCTTGGAGGGTGTCCCAGGATCTTTGCAGTCTGACTCAATTATAAAGGAATAAATCACTGTGATTGAGTATCATACTGTTTTTGACGATACAGCAGTCTGGTACTTGTTACAAATACATTAATAACTTTTGTTTTGAGGGAGGTCTGACTTGCGAATAGACTACGTGATACTAGATATTATTGTAAAGAGGTATTGGTTTCCAATGTTTGAGAGGCTCTGGACTTATTTGTTCATGAAACCATTTAAACCTTATTTCAAGACTTTTTGCTGAACAACTAATTAATGAAATTGCAAGTTGACTTGCGACGCTAAAACAACAGGAAGTTTAGATAAAATATTTTCACAAGAATTGTTACGCAATGTGGTCGAATATCATCCTATTTTAATAGGCGAGTATATGAAAGCGCTAGATTTTGATACGATACGGGATCATTCAATACTATTATGCGTTATGAATGGACGCTCCGCGGACGTTGATTAGGTCCGTCGGCTCTATTCCAATTTTCATAGCGAATTGCGATCGGCTGCCTGATTGATTGTTGTTTGTATTATCTTGGACGGTCTGAAAAATGTTCGCAACTCAATATATAAGTATCTGTTTCGTGCTTACTTAGAGATAAGCACTATATAGGATGCGTATTAGAGTGTAATATTATCACTCGTGAATTTGGAATAACATAGAACTAGAATTCGTAAACAAATAATTTTGAATACATTATAGTTGGTAATGTATATTTATGTATCGCGAATATAAGTGCGTGAATAGGCACAAGAAATTATAGTACATGTATTAGCTAGAGTTATAACATATTTGCACGGTTGCCCGCGGCTGTATCTATTAGCAACTCCATTAATTCTGATTCATATCATAGCATAAGAAATATATTTACTGGTTCTAGAGAGTTCTCTAAATTAAATGCAACCGGAATCATTAGTGTAGCTGTTAATCTTGTTACATTAAAAAAAAGTTTCCTTTGTACGTTTGAAAGGTTATTCAATATTTTATGGTCAGGAACTATTTACGTTACTTTAAACTTGCAGTTTGCATTGAAACGGCGGGGCTTTGTAACTAAAGTTGTATTTCACATGTTGGACGCACGGAGCGCTATCTGATGATTGGTTTTTGGCAATTAACAGTATTGCTCACGACGCAGTCGGGTTCATTCACCGAATGAAATATGTATAGGTTCACGACTCTCTTTGTTGAAGCGCAGTACTGTAGGTACTTGCACTGCAGTTACTATGTCAACATTTGTTTATTCGATGATGGCTTTTGTAGCTCTATGGTTTGTTATTTAGGCCTGGAGGATATCTTTTGATATGCATGTAATATGTAGGTTCTTATTTTCAGCCTTCAAATAATTTATCTGTAATATATATTACATCTGAAACTAATGGCAAATATGTTTATACGCCCTGTGACTACGTTCTATGTATATTCAGCAGTTTGCGAGAAAACGCAACATCTGAAATTATTTTAAACAGATATGAAGGTACCTTAAAACAATAGTCATTTATAAATAAATACATAGCATTTATTAATGTGGAATGATGCCCACGGAAGATATTAACACAAGCAAATATACTGGAACCAACGATAAAGGTGCTTATTAACTGATGCTATGAGTAAAATGTCAAAAAGCTTTTAAACTAGATCGAAGATCGCCAAATAGCGAAGTCCATTAACAGCGGTTTTATAGTTTACACCTTCTAATATAAAATGTGTTCCATAATTTGACCGGGTAAACTGACTTATAGTTTTTATAAAACGACTTAAGCTGTGGTCTGGCACTAATCGGTCACTATAACATTTATAACACATATACTTTACCCAGCGGCAATAATTATATCCATTATAACTAGCGGCAGCCACGCTGCGAGCTGTCGTCCCATAATTAACATTTGAATTTATACTACACACATTTCTAGAGAAATGTCTACTGCGATAAAATATCCATAGCACGCACCTTTATGTCGTCTGTGACATGCAAAGTTATTAGTCATTCTGATCAAAAACCTGTCGTAATTGTTTAAGTTCTAGAGTCGAATTTGGCCCATCGCCATTGTTTTCAATAGAGTTAAACCCTTTGTCTCAAGGCGTGAGCACACCGCTGGCATGTCGCTTGACATTTGTACAAAGGTCACCTCCACTCTGTCGGTTTTCTTTTTACTCGCTGACACAATGTATTGCTTTGGCTGAAGAAAGGGTAGTATTGTATTTTGTTCGTATTAACCTTTCAGTTTGCTTGGGGTGAGGATTTGGCTGTGGATTTTATTGCAATAAACATGTCATTTCTTAATAACAGCCACTGTGATTTATATTTATGGCTGTATCATTATTTGTCTTGCCAATAATGGTATCAAAATGAACAATACATCATTACTTTAGAAATATCATATAAATCATATCATTACTATCTACTGCAAAATATTTCTCTATAAATAGTATAATTATGTTGATTACATGGACGTCAAAGCAGCCCATAAAACTATCAATGAACCAATAAATCGAAGAAAACGTTCGAACACGCGAACATAATCTTGGGAAAGTGCAGAAACAAATAGGCGCCATTAACAATAACTGACTGGAGTATTACTTATAACGTGTGAATACACGTATAAAAATGATATTAATTGTACACCCAGTGTGCATTGTGGCAGACTATGGTAGCGGCGACGATGACTTGTTATCACGGAAAGAAAATTGGCAACTAGAGTCCTATTTCGATATTCTTATTCTCTATAATAATACTTTTAATGTTCCACATAAATAACCCGCCGAGGAGGAAAACAATGGCCGAGTAATAAGATCTTCTGTTAATTGTAGCAAATACGAGCTCGGCTAGTGATCGGTGATTTATGAAGCCATTGAAATGAAATTACGCCCTATTTGTTCTTCTCAAGGCGCACGAATATCTGATCTGTGGCGTGAAACTTTACTCCTTATTCTTCTACGCTAATGTTATTTGAAGGCTAAACTTTTATTGTACTTACCTCTCATTTTCTGTTCGTCTAGAAGTTGTCTCTCTAAGTTGTCTTTCACCTCTCGCTCTCTGAGCACGTCCATTTTCAACTCAGCTGCAAAAGAAATATACAGATATATTTTTCTTTAAAAACAATTACTGATAAAAACGTTTGGATAATAAAAAAAGATGAGTTTGAGGATTTCATTAAATGTTCAGTAATTATAAAGGAAGTCGTAGTGACAGATTATAAGCACCAGAAGAGGATAGTCTATTAGCAGATATTGGTAGTATAAACAACGTTTAAGTTAAATAAATGGCTGGGAGTGCACAAAAGGCATTGTATTAATATAACAGTGAGCTAAGCCGGCAACAAGGTCGTCAGCTAGGGGCCGATTAGGAGCATAAACACGGATTAACTCATTCGGAATCCCGGTACTATTGTGAAGGAGTCGAATTGAGAGATTTGCATAACTTTCAATTAAACCTAACCTGACGGAAACGATTGGGGGAGGAACTTCCGATTTGGGCACGTTGCGAGATACTTATGCTTGATATATTTTGGTGTTTATTAGAACCCTTATTAATTACTAGCTTTTTCCCGCGGCTTCGCACGCGTGGTAAATAAGTCAACATGTACCTATATCTAAAATCCAAAATTATAGCTTTAGCCCACTGCTACCTATTTTAATAGATTTAACTTAAAAAATTACGGATTTTCATACAAACTTTCACGCCTTATTTTATGCCTTAGGGGTGGAATTTCTAATAATCCTGAAATACGTATTTATTTATTGTTAACTGAAAGGCCGAATACCAATTTTCATGCTTCAATCACGTCGGATTTTCATACACAACTTTCATCCCCTATTTTACCCCTTAGGGGTGGAATATCCAAAAAGCCTGAAATACGTATTTATTTATGTTTAACTGAGAGGCCAAATACCAATTTTCAAGCGGTTATCTTAAAAAAATACGGATTTTCATACACAAATTACATCCCCTAGTTTTTTCCTTAGGGGTGGAATTTCCAAAAATCCTGAAATACGTAGTTATTACTTTCTAACTGAAAGGCCAAATACCAATTTTCATTTTCGCTTTACTTCAAAAACGACGGATTTTCATACAAACTTTTAAGCCCTATTTTACCCCCTTGGGGTAGAATTAATTAAAATCCTTTCTTAGCGGATGCCTACGTCATAACGTTTGCCTGCATGCCAAATTTCAACCCGATCCGTCCAGTGGTTTGGGCTGTGCGTTGATAGATCACTATGTCAGTCAGTCACCTTTGAGTTATATATATTTAGATGTTATACCTTTTTAATTTCACAGGTTATAAAAAAACAATATATAAATTAAAATGCTCTTAAATATTTTCAATCCCAAAAAAACATCATATGCACGGAACGATACTTGGCAGGGTCACTACCGTGGCCCCAGATAAGAGGAGACCGTACGCACTATTTTTGAATTAATTTAAGTATTTTTTGGGCGAACCTAAGCCCAATCTACCTTTATAAGACACCCTGCAATCTTAAGTTACGGTGCAAATTTCAATCAAGCCTTAATCTTCGATTAATGCCCAATCGCCGTTCATACGAAGAAGATGTGATGGCAGGAGTGAAATTTGAATAGAAAGAGGTCATGCTCGCAGTTTAATTCGGTCCCTTATTCAATTAGGTACCTAAGTCGCGTCTCTCTAATAGAGGTCGTAAAGGGATCAGCCTGATTAACTTGCGTTGTTAGCACCTAAGGTTACAGCGATGCATTACGTACGAGACCTTATCTCCACGTTTAAATGGAATTAAACAGCCTGTCTGTGATTTTAATTATGGATCCGAGATTCATTATACGTAGTTCAGCTGTGGTATTGCTTGGTTTTCTCTTTATACATTGTCAAATATGGATAAGACAGAATTAACAAGCACACATACAAAATAACATAAAACAGGTACACCAGAAAATCTTAGATTTCTTGTGTCTTGCCACACAGCTAAACTTAAGGAATTTGTCTTTTTAATTTACGATTATTTTTATAACACGAAGCTGATAAGTAAGCATACGCCTTAAAGTAATATTTCATCATATACTATTGACGTTTGCAATACCAAGGGTATCACTATTATGTGAATTTATTGTACTTATATAAATTCATAGTAAATTAGATCATATTGGTTCTGAATGAAGCGTCATGGGCATACTATACGTTATGATAGGAAAAAAATATTTAAAAGCATATCCACCATCTATTAGAATAGATGATACGATACAGCACACCCCGCAAATATCTTGTTCAATACAACGAGAATGTTTCGTTTAATAATTCCGTTAGCGTTTTAATCATTTCAGCACATTCGATACCGACTATTAACAACAACAATTGCTACATGTGCTTAGTTACGAATAGAGTGGAAATAGAATCGATTATTTTGGTTTCAAGCAATAAGTTACTACTCCCTGTTCAATATATATGAGAAATAATTATTGGGCTTAACTAGGGTCTGTCTGTGAAGTATTTTACTGGTACTGCTCTTAAATCTTTATATATATGTGGATGCATCTTGTCGCCATAGCTTTTGTATTACGGAAGTGCTTAGGCATTATTTTAACAGGAGGAATTATTGTACGTATAGCCAGATCAATTTAGCGCTAGACTCCATTCTAATAATAATTCCAATTCAATGCAACTCACACACCAAATATCAAATCTTGGATTCGATTTACAAAATAGATTTTAGAAGCACCAATTATAATCTGTAAACGCGTTAACATACCGTACAGATATGTATCTTAAACGCTACGTAAGTACATACGACGGGCAAACCAGCCCATGTACCATATCGGCAAGCAAAAATCTTGGCGATAAACCAAGACAAGTTAACTTGTGCTCGCATCGGATATAATAAGGCCCGGATAGTAGGAGTATCGTACCAAAGCTATCTACGTTTGTGATCTTGTAAATTGAATCGTTCCCATGCAATGTCTGTTAACAATGATGTTGACATATGTATATTTTATTGTTAAGCGTGTGTGTCAGTTGAATTATTAGTAAAACCTTGTGAGCTTTTGGAAAAATCACGTAACAAAAGCCAAATTCTTTGTCTAATCGTTATATAAATTAGTTATACATACGAAACATAGTCCTTGAATTCTTATATACAATTTGCTTGCGGAGACTCATGATAACTATAAAAGTTGGAACTAGTTAATAATTTACAACAATTATTATAGCCTACAAACAATTGCAAAATCTCACCCCTACATACAAGTACACCTGCGCGTCACGAACAGTTCCCAATCATCTTGTCACACCTATCTACTGTCACTGGAGGGAGTACCTTGCCTTGGAAAATAACACATCGAGTAGGTGCTGCGGTGATTCGACTAATTTTGAGCTAATCATCTAAATCTGTCCACACATATAAGCATTGTGTTAAATATCGTCAGACACACATATCATGAATCATCACGCCAAGACCAGGCCAGTCCCTTTCCAGGTGACAGCTATAGAGCTTAAAAGAATACAAGCCTATTACACTATTTATAAAAAAAAAAAATTGAAAATATATATTTTTAGTAATCCAGGCGTATTTTGCGGTTTAATGGGCTTTTAGGTGGTTTTGCAAATGAACGTAAATCACCTTTGCTAAGGTTTACCATTAGAGTGCCGCCGCCGTCGTGGTGTTCGCTGTATCTCAACATGTCGCGCTTAACAAAAGGGCCTTCCGGTGGTGTCAGTACTACTTACTAACTACCCGACTAGTATTACGACACTGCTTAATAAAATAATTCACATAATTCCAGCAAATAATCTGAGATGAATCTTACGAATAATAATAAAAACAACATAGCTTAGTTATTCTCGCTCAACCAAAAAATAAATTTCTGTTAAAAGCGATTAAAATCAAAATTAGCGATCAATAAATCAAAAGCTAGACACTAAGAAGGCAGAAAATATAATCGATCCAATGAAAACGTTTATCGACAAAAACAAGAGAAAACCAAAACACCCAGCAGAACACTCGATTATTAAATCGATCTTTATATCGGATCAATCAAATTTAAAACCTGATCGAGTTGCGGCCGACGAAAAATTATTACATTATAAATAAAATAACAATAAAAACGATGCGCTCCGTTCAAGGGAATATATAATTATGGACAATTATTATGATATGGAAACTCATTGGTCGATAGATGATTGAAAGGATCGAGACCCATAAACAAAAGGATCGATTTCGATTACGCAATTTAATAATGTTCGAAGGTAAGTAATTATTCGATAAACATTATCGTTTCATAATCGATTATGAACATGAATGGCATAAATAAAAGTCACTTTGGCTTTTTATTTTTTATGTCAGCGGCCAAAATGTGATTCCCGAGACAAGAAGGGTCGCGGAGAGAAAATTCTATTTCTCTTCAATTTCATGCACTCAGTAAAAACAACAATAATATTTAAATGTAGAATGCGACGCCCTTAGAGACCTGTCGAATGTGATCCTGAGAATAACGGCCCGAGTAGATGGATAAGTACAAGAGTCGAGTTGACTTCCAAATCAATCTTTCCTCTGATTGAGGACCAATGTTCTATAATCAAAATATATAATTCGGTTCCACTAATTGGATTAAAAAGGTGCTAGAAGAGGAAGATGATTTATATGGTGGCCGCAATGTAGACTACAATGAAGGAAACATTTTAATTTCGATGAAACATAAGTCATAGGGTAAACGTATTAAGACATATTTTCACAACCCCCGCTTTCGCGAAGAGGAAGTTGGGCTTGCAGTTAAAATAACAATTAAAGTCTTCGTAAAATTTACGACTCAAAACTGGTAAAATAATTTAAACGAGCTGTATGGAGGTAGCGGCCCAAATGAGTCTTTGAAACGGGAAACAAAGGTGAGCATTCAGATCTCCCTTGGAATACTGTTCGGTCGTTTTAGCACCACGAATTAGAGGAAGTGTTCGGAGGTCTTAAGGTGAATTTTAATAGTAATACCATCAGGAAATATTACAACCGAATTTTGTTGCTTCTAAGACGCTGGTGTGATTATCAAGAATTATTTATCATTTTCAGATTAAAATAATTGTATGTGGCTAATCTTTGCAAAGCATCTAATAGATTAGATATAAACACATTAATCGAATCGACGGCGCTTCAAAAGGTTAATTCAAAATAATGGTAATTGTTGTCAAAGCTCGGAAAACGAATTTTCTTCCCTTTGCCTCTTTTTTAAATTTACAAACCGTCGGCAATTTTATTTTATTGTTATTAGATTTTCCGGCTTATGTCACACCGCTATGTCACTGCGGAGGATTATTCCCGCAGTCTCCACGCTAATAATCATAAGGATTGCTTCCGTTTATTATGTGTGAAATTTAGAACATAAAATCTTTTGCTGCCAGTTCCCGGTATCCTCAATTTCATCCCTCTACATTTGCGATAAGACTCAGTTTTGAGGAGCACGCTCGCGAATATCCTTCATAAAAAAAAGCACTCTAGTAGTACTTTATTTGACGACAAGATTTTGTCATACATGTGTTACACATAATTTTATGAATATATTATAAGAGATTTGCATGTAGCATGATGCTCAAGAGTAAGTATATTTGCGAACATCATAAGCGTACAGCCTTATTACAGGAATAAAGATACAAATAATGAAGATGTCGCCTGAAAATGGATTAAAAAGTAGTAGTGTATCGAGCGTGCACTGTCTGAATAACTCGTGGTGTTATTGACGCACGCGCACCCAATCTGCGATCGAAATACACCGGATAAGATTATCCAGTAGCCCTGTATTATTTTAATGAGACTACACGACTCTTCGAGATTCGATACGATACAATGAAGCTTAGGTAACGAAGCGAATAAAAAATATACAGGTCAAGAGAGATATCACGCGGCTATAGCGAGATGATGGGCCGCGCGGAGGGAGTACTCCAGCGAGAAAGCTTTTTAAATTAGCCACCGAACACGATAAATTCGCGGACATCTACATACCAGCTGACGGCAGATCGTCTGATACCATTATGTCTCTGGTAAGGCACCGATTAAAAAAATATCCACATTTATAAGCCGACAACATCTGGTGGTATTTAAATAAGATATAAACGCAAAGTCCGTGAATGTTTTGGTCTTTGGCTACACTTTTTCTTTCCTCGGTGGATGCTCCCCTCGTCGGATATATTGGTATTAAAAATGTAAGGGAGATTTATGCGAATGGCTCTAAGCTTTCATTAGTTGTATCTTACGCGGTGTTTTTGCGGTCGCCGCTCCCTGACCGGTAATTTTTCATTTTTCTGCAAACTTCCCGATGTTCCGGGCGCGTTCCCAAATTTAACTGCATATAAAGAATATTAATGCTCCTCCTAGTCGAAGGCAGGTGTACGGTATGACTTATTTTATTTCAATTCCCTGCTTGCTTTGGGAATTATATTAGAATTACAATTTGGAGGAAACACTTTTAATGAAAAGTAATGGACCATTTGCTTCCATAAAAAGATAATTTTATACCAGTTCTTATTGGTAATATTATAAGGAAAATATCCTTTATCTTAGGAAAGGAAACATGTCCATTCGAAACATATCAATTATGCTTAATTTCAATAAGAATACGTAATTAGGAATCATTCCTCTTATTTTAATGAATGAAGCATATTTTATATTTATTGTAGTTGGTTATTGTTGGTAACCCACTCTTACAATCATAAACAAGGATATGAAACATATTATTCCGGCGTGTATTTCCGTATGTAAATTACTACTACAACAAGGGGTCGTTTTACCCTCGCAGAGACTAGATCGACCATTCTCACATGAGCCACAAGTCGGCCAAACATACTTAAAATGTAAGATCTAGTAAAATTTGCCAAGGAAATAACAGCTTCTGAAACGTGGTTTATACAAGTTTTAAATATTAAGACTGAGATGATGAGAATAATATACTATGCGCACATGTTTCGTAACTTTTCGTCTACACACACAAATAAAGTTCAGTTAAGATTTTATAATGAAATCTTTATGTATTCGTTATTAATTTGAAAGTCTTTACTCGGCTATATTAGCAATTTTTATACTTGAATGCTACGCCATTCAAGTATAAAAATTGCAAGCCATTTAAAATTGGGTCTATATTCAGAGTAGAAACTAAGCAAGCTTTAATCGAACAAAGTTGCCTTTTTTTATAAATTATTATCTTTAAAATAGGTCGACAGTTTAGATAGCTAGATGACAGGATTAGTGGAAGTTATAAATTTAAACGGAATAAAGGTAAATATACAAATCATACGAATGCTGCGGCGAATATTACTAACACACACGCACACACCCAATATGGCGAACAATTCGGCGAGCGTCACATTAAATTATTTCAGCTAAGTAATTCCGAGCGGTTAATTATTGCGCACAACCTGGGAGGAGAGTTGGGAATATAATTATTATTAAACTTTACGATTGTCTCACTTTACCCCTTTACAAGTCCACGCCTCGCAACATGACTTAACTCCAGTAACTATGTAAAGGAATCCAAATGTACCGGCACCGACTTAGAGTTGAAATTCAACTGTAATCATGCTTAAACATGTTTTGATGCTCTCATGAATGTTGTCCTACATTAGATCCCGAGATCCTGAGGGAGTTTCTTAGCTTGTTGCGGTACAGGATTCATATTTGAGCCTCTGTCTATTTTATGTGTTTGGGATACTTAGTCCTTCGTAATTGAATAGCACTGGGTGTTTCTAGCAATATTCCAGCGTTCCATTTGTTTTGTTTTTCATTTCAATGGGAATCTAATATGTACGTTATTCAATTATTGTTAAGTTCCATTTAATCTTTTATCCTGGTATTGCAAGCGTCCATAGGCTACGGTAACCGCTTACCATCAGGTGGGCCGTATGCTTGTATGCCACCTTAGTGGTATAAAAAAAAACGTATAGTATGTCTGATAAAAAGAATATAACTCCAAGAAGATTATGAATGTATTGTATTAAATTCGCACACAAATGAATTCATTAGGTGAAGGCCTCCAGCGTTTAGTATTAAATCCTCAATACCCTCCTCTACTTACGAAAATAAGATTAACTATTATTCTCTTGTCACGTTGCGTAACAGTGGCAGAATATTATATTTCTTCAGTTAGAACTTTTCGGAAAAAGTAAACATATTTTATCTCCTCTTTTTTGCCTTAGCTATTGGCATTATGTTTTAAGTTCGTTTAGTTTTACTAAAAGTTATGTTTCGTTATAAAGAGATAAAAGTCTGGTTAGTGTATGTTACTTTACAACATTCTCTGAATACGGATACATATAGGTAATCTTACAATAAATCTTCATTTGTTACATTTGAACAAACTGAGAAGTGAAATTTAATATTTCCATTGTTAAATATTTGAGCATGGCGCCCCGGGAGCAACACGCTCCAAAAGTTTTCCCCCAAGAAAGTAACGATAATTATTTATACTTACACAAACACAAAACAACCATTTCCTACTACAATAACAATAATTGACTTATACCTTTGGAATGTTCGATTCATGATAACAGCTTTATTTATTATTTGCGTGAATGTGACTTCTATGACAGCTAATTTCTTTGGTGATGAGAATTGAATAAGATTAATAAAACATAACTACTTATATCATCATTTTATTTTTTTCTAAGTTGGTTATCATCCATTATGTATACCTATATGAACTTTACTTTAATACCAATCCACATAGTCAGTATCATGGTCAGCCACATGTACAATCAAAGCGATACTGCCGCTAGATGGCGCGCGTGTGGTCGAGTCGCGTGCGCAATGTAACCGGACCGACACGCGTAAGTAATCCAATATGGCCGTCTGATGTCTCTCGCTATCGCGTATCGGCACAATGCATGAATGCCATTTTAATACTAATACGCCCTGGTAATGTCACTTATTGTTTACTTACTTCAATGAGCGAGAGGAAACCACAAACTTATCACGGGATTAATCGAGAACCAGCTAGTAAGTGGAGCTTAATCGAAGAATAACAATTTTCGTGTTTGAGGTAGAGTGAACAAACAAAGATTGCCGTAAATGATTTTTGCAGAACACCTCCATCACAATGGTGCGAAAGCTGGCGCGGCAGGGCAACAATGCATCGTCGAGTGTATCTGTGCCGGCGCATCTCGCGGTGGCTCGTTAGTCCGCTGGGGGCGGTTGCTTGTACGATGGGAGCTAGCTGGCCTACACCTGAGTTATGGGCTTCAGGCTAGTGATGCTCAGTCTTACTGACACCTTCTATAATATCATGTACCTACACGACTATAGCCACGAATATAGAATACAAAAACGTACCTATTGAAATGTATCGCTGTTGAAATCAGAAAGATTTCCCTGATTTCTGATGATTGACCACTGTCAATTGTCATAGTCACGATTATTAAAACCTGAATGCTCTCTTTATATTTTCTGTTTAATTAAATAGGACTAATGGAACAATTTATATTTCAATAGTTCTATCATAGACCAACAGGAGTACAAATAACTTAACATTTATAGAAATGGGCATGGTTGTCACAATCTGATAGTACCTACTCACATCAGTTACCGAGTACGTTGATTATTATGCAAACAGCATATGCCTATACATATGCAGGTATTTACAGATCACAAAATGTTAAATCGCAATACAGCGGTAATTTAGTTTCACCCCGATAATGTCCGGTCGCATCGTCAGCATTGTAAAAGCTTTCATATCAATTGAATCCATTAGCTGAGTACACACGTCCTGTCTGTCTATTTGCTCATCAGTTTTTATCATTGGCCAGTTCATGTTTGTTCGATCGGTCACTTCCATTCCATGTTATTGATGGGCTAACCGAAACTTATATTTGTGTTGTTCTCTGTTTTCCACTGAAAATTGCGTCATACTAATATATGGTTTGTGTCAGTAAGATTTTCTACATATTTTCTATATCTATATTATTCAAAGTTAAAAAATGCTGACTATTCGTTATAAATTTTAATTAGTACCATTAAATTTCAAAAGATGGCGCCATGTGTAACCAGTGTGTTTATACACTAAGCTTTACAAAGTGATTGCACTTTGTTTGCTTTTACAGAACCCATGTGATTTAAAACAACATTGAGCAAATTCGAGCTTCGTTTTATAGCAAGCACCATAAAGTATTCGTACGCTATCTACCTGTGCCATTTGCCCGTTGAACAGCACTTAGCTTAACAAAAACTGATAGTTGTACAACAAAAGAGCAAAACAAAACCGCTGGCTGTAACAAGAGCGGGCCATTTCGTTCAGAAATAAACTAAGCGGTAAGAATTAACAGGATAAAGGCTTAAAAGAGTAGCCGAAGTAGATTTATGTCGCGTTGATCGCAATCGGCCGATTCACCGTGTTACAGACCTTTTATTTTTTCGATTGCTCAAGAAATACGTTGATGTAATGTTTTAAAATGCGAGCATTGTATCACTAAATGGATGTAAGGATTGTTATTTTGAGAATTCTTGTTGGAATGTCAAAAACGAATGCCAAGTGAAACAGATTTTTACTGCTATTATTATTTCACCGTACGCTTTCGTTAGTCGTAGTCTAAGGGACTATACTTAATCAATAAAGAGATTGTAATAGCTGTTTTTCCAATTATTTTACATCATAAACCTGACACAGCATTTTGATTTCTTCCTTAAATGCAAAAAAAAAACAACAAATCTGCAATATAACAGGTGATATCGCATTCATTGTCAGTTTATTTACAGGAACGATTCGACAGCGTTTTATCACACGGAGTCCTTTCACGCACCCTTCCACTGCTTATCTGATAAGGTAGTGAATGCACCACATTTGTCTACCGTCTCTCCGCAGTTCCGCACTAGTGTAAAAATTGTTAGCCAATGTGGCTAGATTGTGATCTGTCATTTGAAGGGGTGCCACGTCTGTGTTTACTTGGAGTATTGTGAGCAACCTTCATATAGTACCTACATTCTATGAGACTACTGTAATGACTGCTTGCATTTTTGCAGTTTCCTATTTAATAGGTGAACCTATGTCATTATGATACACATACACAAGAGTCTCGTGGAGAGGCTTACTATACAATTGGTTGCAATTGACTTTCTATATAAGCCTCTGTAGTTTTACTTAAGATAAGACTTTCTAGTCAGGTATATAAATAAATAAACGCAACTAAAATAAACGGCTACTATCATTTACATTACCACCTATCAATTCAGTCGAAGCGAGCCAAGCGAGAGATTGCTGTAATTTCTGAAAAAAAATTCAACGGTAAAGATCGCCAGACACATCGAATCGAAAAAATGTTTCATCAACAATAATTTTATTATCGTAATAACGAAATTACGGGTTGTGTCTATATGCGATTCTCACTCTTGGTCTCGTCGGCTTAGGGAGCTATTCCCGGAGCGCTCGCTTATGTATCGGGGGGAGAAATGGAACCTTTTGTTGGCCTATAGCATTATTATTTCTCATTTTGTTTTGTTTATTAATACAATTGGCTGGAGGCGCAATATTGATATTCAAGTTTGATGATGACTCGCGCCACGAGTTTTCTCCCCGACCACTCTGTATTTTTTAAGGCTTTTTATAACAATTGAGTTTCGTAGCTTTTTATTTAAGCTTCACTGCGTTGAATAACAATTACTATGTTTTAAATAATGCACATAAACAAAGAAAAGAAAACGAAATCGCAAAGAGAAATAATATCTTGATATTCAGTAAAAAGTTATTGTTGAGAGGAGTACTCCATAGCGCACGGATTATTTCTCATGGAGAAAATGAAATGATGTGAATAAATAACTGGCAGAAATATCAATTAAACAATTATGCTGTCCGAATGGAATCGTGTGTAATGATAGTGGGCCCGGCCATAACTCAGCCGCATCTGTTCTACGGCTATTTGCAAAAGGCACGACATGCACTCGCGGGAAAGAAGCCTTGTCTCTCAACTATCTAAGCTGGCTCAACTTAGACTTCTCAAATGTAATTTTCTTAAGAAATATAGATAGATACTAATTGTTTCTCAACACCTTAACGTTTGTATCATACTCCAGCTGTACCAAGGTGAGCTGGCTCGTAATTAGCTACCGATTCCTTTAAAGGACAGTCGGGGCATAACGATTATGTAAACTCGCTATTAATTTTCATAACATATAAATATGCCTATACCAAGAGGAAAATGACACGGGCAGCGTCCCGGGCGTTCGATATGTGATCAGAGGGCATATAACATAAGTGCCTATTAAGCGTCAATAGAACTGCTGTTTATCGACTATTTTCTAATTTTAATTATTGTACATAATAACGCAATAATAGGCCAGCATAAGTTGAATGTGCTGCAAATGAAACATTGTATTGCTGCGTATAATATAGCTTGTTGTGGGCTAAAGTACGTGATCTAGGAACCTAAGAGCAGTCTAATCAATATTGCTTAGTCGTTCGATTACGCAAAATCGATTTTCGCTAGAGGTTAACTAATATCGATTATAACGTTTAAATCGCTATAAACTGCATGTTTGTGACTCCGTGATATAATCGGTGTAAATATTTATTTGTAATTCAGTAACGATACGTTATTAGTATTCTAAGAAATGCCTAAGTAGGTATCATTAAATACGTCGTTTTTAATTCGCACATCTCCGCTTGTTTTCCGTAAAGGTCTTTAAGTGTAGAGTTAATCCAAAAAGCATACTGACCTTTCTCGTAGCTAATCTGCCTCTCTTGTTGGCGAGCGTTGTCTGCGGCGACTTTGAGAAGACCCTGGATATTCCGTAACAGGGTCTCGGTGGACGAGACCAGGGTGTCTGCGGTGGGGTCCACGGGCACCGAGGGTGGCGTGCCAGTGGGGGCCGCGTAGCTTACAGGGGCTGGGGATGACGATGCAGGCTCGCGGTCACCGTCACTCAGGTCACCGCCTATACAAGAAGAAAAAATATGTTATGTGGCAGTCATTTAGCCTGATTGCGGCAGTAGTGGTACTGATTAGCCGTAGTTATTTCGACATTGCTTATTGAAAACAATTAATTCTTGATGCAAATCTAAATTTGTCATGAAGTCCACTAAGTTTTAAGTCCTTAGTCCACTACATTTAATGCGAACGAACTGCCCCGGCTTCGCACGGGTGCTTTAAAAACATTAATGCAAGCTATAAGTAAGCGTGACGTGAGCTGTCAATTGCGGAAGATGTCGTTGTTCTAAACATTTTATTTTGTTATCTTACCAATATTTAAATTTTAGTTATTTTGATATTCGGAGCAGAGGCAAACCAAAAAATCTGAGATCATTAAAATCGGTCCAGTCGTTCTTGAGTGGTATAATGGGGTAACCAACCCGAATTTGTATTATATATTTGGGTTATTATCCCACTTTTAACTATTACTAATACTATAAATCTTTGTAAATTATTATCAGTAGGTAACAACTTTATATGAAGCCTTATAAAGGCATGCATAATACGAAAACATATTCAATAAACCAACCGCGTTATTCGCGAATCGCGTGCATGTATCATTCGAATCGCAATTATTGCGGCGATGAACATCGATATCGCGTGGTGATCGCCAGCGCAAGGCTTTGATAGACTCTACTGCTTATTCAGATCTACAATTTACAGATCTAATCACGTTTTTAAATTAACATCAGTTTCATGTTTTCAAAATGTCTATAGTGGCGTCTCTCTTCTTCTCTGAGAGTATCAAGGATTATTATTATTAGTTATTACACAGTTTTTATTGATACTAACCTACTTTGAAAAGACAAATTGTAACTTTATTGAAATAATATTGTCTTTATTTAAAAGAGAGTCTCTACAGAACTAATCGAAATAATATATAGCATATTCTAAGCCGTGAAAGAAATTGATTATGATATAGATTAGACTGAGAACTTAAGAAACTCCGAATAATTTCAACACGAAATCGGGTTACCTTTAGACTACATTTTTTTCAAAACAGAAATTATTTTCTGTTTTCGTGCATGGTTTCAGAATACGGACGAGAAGGCACTCGACAACGAATGGGCTGTTTCCAACCGATTTATATTCTGCCCTGCCGGACTATGCTGACGTATTTGTGGGTCGATCAAGTACTTTAGTCTCACTCGATCATATTTAATTTTCATTACCTTAAAATTAATAAGGCCATTTGCAAGAAATACTTAATTTTGTGAAAAGGCTCATCAAAATTAGCAATGGTAAATGGTACGTATGCTTTTAAATTTGATGATTATTATTATAAGTATACCCACTTCCACGCTTCAAAACGAGACGAGTGATGAAATGCATGAGCACAATTATTATTTAAAAAATAACTGACGCGATAATTACAATAATGTACGCCTTATGTCAATAACGGACCTCACACATAAAAAAGAAAGTGTTTCGATTGGCGTCTCTCACGGTCCAAAATAATCTATCGATACATTTAATTTAACTGACAAGATAGTGACCGCTCATCAAATAATGAAGACACCATCGTTTCGTCATTGTCGATGCTCACGATAGCACTCTCGGGTTGTCACAACACAATCTCCCTAATAAGGCCAATTAACAGGATCCTACTCAAATTGTACAAACCAACTTAAACTCTATAACTAATGCTAAGGATGCAGATTGAATTGTTTTGTCTGACTCAGTAAAATGCTTCACGGATATAGAACGAAATTAGATTGAAGATGAGAATGTTGATTGAAAGAAAGAGGTAACTTCAAATGTTCAAAGATCAAAGTTGAATGACACGGAGCAGCAAACGCATTTTTATAATGAGTCTGGGCCAAACGTGCTGAGCACGAATTACTAATCGACGGAATTAATATATATCAATAAAAAATCGCCGAAATAAATATACTTCCGAACAACTGGTACCAAATTGGATATTTTTTTTGTGTTCGTTATTGTTGTACAGGGTTTTTATGTAATTAAAATTTTCCAAATCCAATTGAAACGTCGAAAATTTTTAATTTCACCCGTACAATGCCGGGGCGGGTCGTGAGTATGTAAATAAATACGAATACGAATTGAAGATGATTTAACGGAGTCGTAGAAAGAGGTATTACTACAGATATCTCCGGCTTCGTTTAGAAATCTATTTATTGGTGCCAATTATGTTGTTCAAAATTACTAAACTTAACTAATTTGACTGGTCTATAAATATTGCTATTATTTGACAGATCTAAAAATATTGCCATCCTTATTTAAACACGCACATGAGAATGGGATAGCAAGACTTTTAGACCTGTCAAATTAGTTAAGTTTAGTAATTTTGAACAACCAAATCGACACCATTGTCTATCAAACATTTTCCGAACTTCATCCCGTAATGTCGTGGCCGAATGAGTGTTTCCTATAAATCATAGGCAACCATCCGTTCCCACGGTCACTGAACATTTTGTGTGCAGCTTGCAATAACTACAGTATACAATCCTTATTGTTTCACTTAATTTAGCTATTGTGTGCTTCAAGTATTTACATTTGTGGAACAATGTTTTGACTTGCACGACGAAGCGAACGTAGGGTAATAAGCATACTAATTATTGTCTATTTCTTTATAAGATTAATTTATATTTTAGTAACATAATACGAATAGGTTTAGGATTTCATTTTCAGGTTCACAATTTGTCTGGTTCTCTGGATGGAATGTAGCTAATATTAATAAAAAATAAACATTATTATTTTGAGTGGCTATTATCTGAAACAGCTTTGAGAACGTGTGTTCAGATAACAACAAAGAACAAGTCTCTTGCTCTCATGCAAAATTGAATTGGGTCCTTTTAAGTGCTATTCATACATCATTGGGGGCAATTGCGGGCGATACTCGTAATAAGATTTTATTATATAGGACCATTACAAGTAAACGTGCGGTGTCTAGGGTTCAAGATGGGAAACGCATGGGAACGCGGCTGCATGATCATTTGCTAATCGACCGCTAGGATGCGCTAGCGCGGGTGCCCTTACTGTATCATTATTTTATATATATCATTCACTGCGAAAACATCCACATTCCATGCATCCAAGTAACAAGTACATACACTAGCAGTGCGTTATAAAATAATTAACATCGACAAGTCTATACATTGTGTCGAGGGGTGGCCATATTAAAATTATATTATAAGTGTTGCTAGTTTCTAGAATAAAGGGAATCACGGCTTTATGGCCGATAATTTCCGAACTATGAATGCTGAAGGTTCTAGGGCTATTACCGGGCAATTTCGATGTGCATTACATGCCGAGTATATTGGATGGGTGATACCTACCACCGGCGTGTGTTAATGCTACACGGTCACTTTCTTGTCGTGCCTGGTCTTGATTATATCGAAATGAGAGACTCACTTACTAAGCGTGGAAGAATCACGGCGGAACATGGCGTTGAACAGTTAATTCAATTACATACTCAGAGGAAAAACTACGAGGACAAAAAACCTTTTCGATGTTACGTATAGTCGCGTGTATAAAATGATCTCATGATATGATATTAAGATACCTCGATTGTATCTTATCTGTGCTGATGAGCACCTTGTCTCGTCTGAGATCTTCCCATAACATCGAGTCGGGTCGAGATTATTGACACCAAGAGAATGAAATAAGCATTTGTGTTGTTTTTGGAATCGATTTGATCGATACGCTGTTCTAGGTAACTTCTAATCCTCACGGTTCTAATTTTTACGAATTTAATTTGACGAAGCTTTATATAAGATATAATTTGCATAACACTCACGCACTTTCTATTCTCTAGTGATTTTTATAAAACGATGCTGATAAACAGGCGTTAGACCCGCCTGATAGTAAGCGGTCGTCTATAGACAGAATGAAGCGATTGTACGCGTCCTTACCATCGTCCTCGTCTTTAACGTTGTGTTCATCTTGATCGGATAAGGCTGCGTCGCTGTCGTCAGAGTGTGAGCGGGGAGATGGTGCGGCAGTGGCGGCGGAGGGTAGGCGCGGCGGCTGCGGCGTCCGGCGTGATGCCACCGAACTTCGTCCGCTAGCGGAGCCATCGCCCCGGTCTCGATCGCGCTCGCGTTCCCGCTCCGCCCGGTCGCGATCGTTCGACCCGGATTTGGACAGGTTCAGTACAGGACTGTGGCCTGGTGATGACCCTAGGAAGAAATTGATAATGTTGGAATCGGTATATTGGTCAGTCATGGGTTTCAGTCGGGTACATGCTATAATCCAATTCTCAATTTCTTCATTTTATGGAAGTTCAATGCTAACCTAAAATAGAATGAACCACTATCAACCAAAGTAAAATCTCAAATATTTATAAATGTTGAAATAAAATAATATAGTATAATGTTTTAATAAATTGTAAGAGTGGATTCCTTAATTAATAGTCACATTGTTGTAGATAACTTATAAGCTGACTTAATTCCCTTATAACGCTCAGACATAACACTTAAATAAATAACATTATACCGTTATGTGAACCATCGCGAGCCTTGTCCATCGCCATAACTCGTTCCATATCGCCTCTTTCGTCACGCAATCTGCAACAAGCATAATCCATACAATAAAACAAATAAAAAAACAACAAATTAATTTCTTTCGGTAGCTGTCAATAATACCTCGTTATGTTATTAAAGCTGTGCCGGAGATCGGTCACGCTACTACGGAAAATGATTCGTAACAATGGTACTGACAAACAGTTTTATCATTTGAAGCCATAAAGCATGCTTCCCACTGCGCCGTAGAGCTACCACAAAGGCAAAGTATAATATTATAGAACCCCGCTGAGTTCTTTGTGAGCGGATGAAGACGGCGTATGTAATCATTTTGTATGCCGATCTCTCGTGCCGGTACCCTAATTCCGTAGGTCCTTTTTGATTGTGAATTATTGAGCTTCTGATGCTTCCGTTTTTTATTAATATTTACTTTTTTAACAATTTACCGTTTTATAAAAAAGTTGGTCATTGATATGAATTTTATTATGAATGAAGTTTGTTATTTAGATTTAATGCAATCCATATTTCCGCTACTAAAATTCGAAAGTTTATGTTAAAAATTAAGAACAGTTACTATCACGCATAAAATATGTTTGTAAGACTCTAATTCCCTATGTATACATATTACCTTTTCTTTACTTAACCATTAACGTGATTTCAATGAAGAAGAGGGTAGTCTTGCATATTGAGGAAAATTATATACAATAAATGCATTTATAACTAATATATACTAAACAGATGTGTTTAAATGAAAAAAAAAATTATACACATATATAGAATAAAATAAGGGATAGTCATCAAAAACATTATTTTCCAACTGGTAAAACATAAAAGAACAGATATTGAAAAATGGTTTTCCGCGAAAACCAATTTGATTCATTTCAAAGGGGTTAATGCTAAAATTTTTGCCCAGTAATGCCTTTCGAGCATTTGAATATAAATGACGTCTGAAAGTGAAATGTAACATACATAATAAGTGGCTGTTTTAAGCTTTCGCGGAACCCTTTTGTGGATTACAGAGTAATGCTCAGTATAGAGAAGACATAAGAGTATGTTAAGTTACTATTTTTAAGAGACTAGCTTATAAATGTTCAATTATGCGTGAGAAAATAATGATTTGTATCCGTTTTTTTGGACCTACAAATGGATAAAATTCAACATGATTTTTATAACATCAAAGTGTATTCATGTGTTAATTCTCATCCATGTTGTTACGTTACAGTAAGATATATGTTTTTATTTCATGTCACATGATTGTGATTCTCTTTTTTTTTATTATCTCTACTAAGTTCTAATAATTAATAATAGCCTTTTATACATGACTAAGCTATAAATGTTCAAGAACAGTGCTCCTGAAGGATAATATAATATATAACGATGATAATGCACAGTGAGTGCTAATCAACAATGGGGTTGGCAACTCGTTAGTGACACCTCAGCTGGTATTACCGGCTATAGGCGGTGACTACTTACCATCATGTGGGTGTCCTTGTGTGCCACCACAGTGGTATAAAAAAAATAAAGAAATGTGGAGTTGGTAAGGCCTCTCTGTTCCGTAGTTTACTCTGTGCTTGAACCCTCGAAATGGAGTCGTTTCGTACTTTACTGACGAGTCACGGAGCTCCGTTTGAATTTAATATATTTTTCATTTCCGCCACCATTAATATGTAAATAATTCTTTATAAGTACCTTCAACATTATTGTAATCAGGTTTGAAAAATGTTCAATCATAACTTATTTCTAAGAAATTTATAATAAAATTAATATAATCAAAATGAGAGTTAAATTAAAGTTAACTTTTTTAGTAAAAAGTGCAATTAGAATGAAATATACCCAAAATAATATATACCGAAAAGAGAATTGCTATGTAGTGATGAAACATTTTTTATCCGATCGCTTTCGGATCCGAAATGCTAACAAGGTTCCCTATCCTGAACTAATTCAAAATGAATCATCACTGGATCGGACAAAAGATATCGCTCAAATCAATAAAATAATAAATTATTTCCCGTATCTCTGTTATTTTTATCCTTTGTAAGAGTGTTAGCGTGATTGATGGTGTCAGCCTTAACAAATGTTATTTAAACACAAAGGCGCCTCATATCATTTTTCTATTTCCGATTTCTTATTTTTGTAGATAATGATGGTGTTTTGTAAGTTTGAGATTTAGCCTCAATTGTAGTTTATATTTTTTTAAGTTACTTCATAGTTCATCGAAAGCCTATTACGTCACACACAGCTGGTCACACGCCGCTAAGTCCACTTAGGTTTCACCACCTAAGATGGTTTCATCCATTAGGCTCGTTGTATAAATGAAATTTTAACCCCATACAAGAATTAACTTCAACGTTTACTGATCAATTACAGAAGAAATCAGAACAACGAAACATTATTTCAGACAGCGGACAAATTATCGGACACCCCAACGAAGCACCAGCAACAGGCATCACTTTGGAAAATAATATTATTCATTCACTTGTCAAAACGAAAATTGGCGACAAATCGCGCTGTACCAGCCGAGTGAGACAAAAAATAAATTTCCATTTCAAATTGCTTCATAAAACAACACGACGCTGTTAGAAACATAAGGATTTTTTGTTCGTCATTATTTGTAAGTGAATGTGATTATGAGCAGGATGAGCGGACATGAAAACGTGGTAATAAGCCTATATGAAGGTTAGCTTAGTTAGTTAACGTAAACCATTGCCATTACAGAATAGCTAGTGGCCTAAACAGATATTCCGGGGTCGCGCGCGCGGACAATGCGTTGCAATCTACCACCAGAGCCAATGCACGTTGATTAGCTAATACTGAACCGTTCACATAACCTAATGCTGCCCTCACTGCCTACCGTACAGAACCGTTCTTGTATGCATAATCTGATAAGGGGAAATGTTCAACAAAGCTTTTAGTAATAGTCTTGTAAATTTCCATAACCAATGCCAATATAACTATCCGTTTAATCACCACCAATAAATCCAAATAAACTCACAGAGTACAAAAAGAAAAAAGAGCCACAAGTAAAATTTAATCGCCTCTTATTTACTAAGCGTATCTTGATCCTGCAACGGAGCTCCAATAGACTCACGAAAAAATTAAACAAACCGGCTTCCCCGGATTTGCATTCTCAAGAATCGATTAAGAAAATCAAATCCTGTCGGAGCGTCACTGCGTAAAACATTTGCTTGACACCCAAATCAAAAATCGTTTTGGCTCACCCTCGCAAGGGGCGGTTGGGGAAGCGTCGACGCCTCAACATTTATTATTTCAGACATATCACTCACATGCAAAACAAACTCCGTCCGATCCATCAAAAAGTTTCTTCTCGCGCCCCCCATCGACCCACCATCACACAAATCGAGTGTGTAAGTATCGTGGTTTGAAGAAGCATACGGAAGGGCTAGCATTTGTTTAAAACTAAGAATCGTATCTGTATCAACTAAAGTTCTAAGTATTCGTTTTAATTACGTACAAGTAGTTCCATCCAAAAGCTTACTGAATGAAACTTTTTGAATGAAAGCAAATGTTTGCACTAAATATAATAAAATAAAACAAATAAGCTTGTTCATCCACATGGAATGAGAATTGTTACCCTCCAAGGAGTCAACAAAGCTTCGAAGAAAATCGAGCGAAAAAAGACTAAAAACACCTTAGGGGTTTACTAATCGAATAAAAAATATCAGCGACCGATGCCAATGTGTGGGGGAGAAATGGAATAAATTATAAAGAAAATACAAGTAGCAAAGGGGCCTGTGTTATGAGTAAAAAGTTCCAAGCATATGCAGATAACGTAATGTTTTGCTTTTGCAGTGATGTGAAGGCAATATGGGCGTGTAATGACGTGCCGTCTCACAATACCGTGCATTGCACAAACATCAAAGGTTTACTTAAAAATACGCAATGCTCTCTTAGAGAAGGACTACAGGATTCGTTTAGACTGAAACATGTGCTCTACAAGATATGACTAAAGTGCTATTTTAGATTGATTATAGTTTAATTTATTTTGGTGACGACATTTTATATTATTATTTATAATATTTTCTGATTTTTGTGATATTTAATAAATCGAGATTTTATATTGCAAGAACAAGCACTTGTTCAGGAAGGATAACGTTATTTAGAAATAATAGGAAAGAAGTAACTTGATGACTTGTCGGCGGCCGCACCCTCGCATAAACGTCACGATGTCATTTGTAAAAATTGCGGCCTTCCAACTTCTCCAATTTTGGAACAAAGCATCAGTGGAGATGACATTCTGATGAACATTTTGGCACACACATTTCACTGCGTTTCAATATGTGTTTAAATTAAAAAGTTGTAACATTCTTGTTCAGAAACATTGTTTATATAGCTCTTCGAAGAGTTTTTAATAATTCAATGAGCCTTAATCATTTACTTTAACATTTTCATTAAATTGAAAAATGAATGACAACTCCATTTAATTTTCGTTCTGCGGCGGAAATGTCTAACCAAAATAACCGAATTCGGGGGCGACGAAAAGAAATGGTAGACAGCGGGACCTCTGCGGGGGAAACCGGAGACAGTTATTTAAATTTGAATAATATAACATGAAAAAAATTACATCACTTAATACCATAATAAAAGTGCACTAAGCGACCGTGGCATTACGGCTGCCAAATGCAAGGAGGGACATGCAAATTCCGCTTATGAAACGTGAAATGAAATATAAAATGTTTTGGGCGTAAAATAAAATATGTCTTTCGGAGCTTAGGAGCTCATTACGATATTACAAGTACGTGAGGAGATTTAACTTGTCTTTTGCAAAGCTGTGGAGATGAATGATGCTTTAAAACATTTTAGTGTTGTGGGCAGAGTGAGAATTTATAACAGGTAGCGGAGGTTGAAGATCCAAGCTAGTCTTGACTTAGTAGGTATAATACTTGTTTTTTTACTTTTGTAGTATAATACGATCACGTTGGTACGTGCGCATAACAATATTTAACAAAATAAGATGGTTTTTGTCGCAGTAGATTACCGTAGCGTAACGAGATTCCGATCGGGTCCGCGCGATGTTATTAGGATTTAAGCGCCAGCGCGTCGCGTCGCCCGTCTCCCGGGTCTCGACACAATGTTAGATAATTATGCAAAATTGCTTCTACGATTCGCAGACCCCACTTTTTAGGAACATTACCGTTATCTGTAATGGGTATGCGTTTTGAT
Organism: Falcaria lacertinaria; assembly: GCA_951449985.1. Lineage (NCBI taxonomy): Eukaryota > Metazoa > Arthropoda > Insecta > Lepidoptera > Drepanidae > Falcaria > Falcaria lacertinaria. The sequence continues at coordinate 6,582,683 of OX602115.1, read as the reverse complement.
ATTGCGGAATTTCTCTGTACGATTATTAAGGAAATGAGAGTAAGCTTGGTTTATTACATCAGCCTATATTTCTTTGGAATACAATTTATACGGAGTTTAGAACTTGCACAAGTACACCATTTGAAATATTTTATAATATAAGCTTTATAGATGCACATGCATGGAGCGACCGCAGAATATGCATGGACAAGCACACTTTCACTTCAATTCTTCGGGCACTTAATGTAAGGCGACCAATCCTTCCTGGTCTTCTAACTTATGGACAGTTACATTATGTATTCTCAAGTGTAAGGATGGAAACCATAGGGCATGTATCGGACGTTCGAGTAATGATTGTGATCGAAGCGATCCCTTGCATTAACCGCAACATATTTACAACGAGACGATAATGGCAAATCGACATACACCTTTTATTTTCTGTGGTTACATTACAGCATTTTATGAATTCAAATGCGGTTAGTGGATGGGTCACGACCCTTAAATACCTACGATCTAAACAAAAATCATATAATGGTCCACAACGGCACTAAAACTGATATGGGAGGTATTGAAAAAAAAAACAAAGTCGTGAGTTGGAGACAAGACAGATAAAACAATATCTATAGATATAAACTCCTGTCTCTTTACTGATAGTATCTGGCGTACAAACGCAGTATCAGTGTCGATTTATCTTAAACCAGAGTTAGACAATGTGCCACATCGATCATAGTTTTGTCCACTCCGTTGATAAGAGTAACATTTCCCATTAGAGGGCTGCTTTGGGCTTTAACGATTTAATTTATATAATGTACTTTATTTATTTGACTAAGAACAATGTAATAAATTATTGCATTAAATTTATTTACTATGCAGTTGAGTGCAGCATAGAAATAACGTTTGGCTAATGGCTACTACTCGTAGCAGAATTGCAATGACTGATTTCGTAAAGTGTAAGTACATTTCACTTGGACCTAGATCAATAAATTCTGATGGAATTGTCTTTAGATTGAAATTATTATAGGTACATAACAAAACCCAACAAAATTATTTTTGTAAGACATTTGATATTGCCGTACTTCACGGTAACCACAGACAGCTCTTTTAGAATACTTTGTTTTAGATTCATTTAAAAAACAATAGGGTTTTCCACGGCATATTTGAGACTGCGGCCATTTACCTATTAACAGAACAACGAAACTTTGTAAATTACATATAATAGTAAATATTGGCACGTTTATAGTACCTCAACTTATATAGCTAATATGTTTAAAATGTCGGAAGACTTAGTAAATTAGAATTAGCTCACTAGGAAACGACTATGCATATCGTAATTAATAAGATAAAATCAGCTCGTGTGCGCACAAGATTAGAATCATACTTTCGCTTATTGAAATCGAAGGCTTTTCAACGGACCACTATACATCATGGTAAAAAAATAATTAAAAATACACTTAATTAACTTAACAAGCTGTGTATTGAAACTAGGTAAGTTTGACAGTTTGACTTAAAGATCACAGCTACTGATTAAACAGGTTAAGGTACATTAAAAACGGCTTTATTACCATGCATTTTGTTATGCATACCAAAATGTCACCTGGTTGAGATTATTTATCTATCGTAGCAATTAACAAACTATCGCTCAATTTCCGTAATACTTCATAAGAGGTATCTCTGAGTACAACAATTAAATTACATCACATTCTTTGATAAAGCACTGAATTTCATAATTTTATACATAAGTTATGATATTTATTAAATGTAATTTATAAATTGTAGTGTAGTTAATATTAACGTAACCCAGATTAAACCACTTACAGAAAACAGACATAAACTACCTATTATAGATAAAAGGTCTAACGTATAATTTTTTTTTTAAATTTTTTATTTGGTTATTAATAAATACAATTTAATCTGTTAATTAATAGTTAAATCTTATTGATAACGATGATTCAGATTTCTGATAAAATTATTTGTTAGCAGACAATATGAGCATCGAATAAAAATAAATAACGATAAATATTTTAAAAGCGAACGAAAATAAAGTCCCGTTTACAAATACGATGAGAATGGGTTCATTACTTCATTGGGCGTTTTAAAATCGAGTCAACACACTCGATAATTAACGCAACAGATACAAATAAAACAAACATACGTCACATATCGAAACAGGGAGTTTGGCAGAAAGTAAACAGAAAATATAATTTAGAAGCAATTTGGCGTGGATATGTGCGCAATCAAATTGTCTCGTTAATACCACGGTGCTATCAAAACATTTGATTTGTGGCCGCGGTGAGGGTGACCGGTTATTTACCCGATGGTTAACTACGTTTCATGACCGTTGCTTGTTATCAACTGTTATTTATTACAAAATACTTCATTAACCACTCAAATTCAATATGCTTTCCTTACTTTACAGCCATAACTGGCAGTTATTTTATGAGATTCGAATAATACATTTGCAAAACTCTATTCATTATATATTTTTTACTAATAACCAAAATGCTGGGAATTAATGGAAAATGTAAGCACATACAATTAGATTTATCTGCCGATTAATGTTTACATGGAATGTGCGATTTTCCACGATTTATGCGAGCTCACACTCGACTCACAGTAGTCCAAAGTCAGCGTGTAAACAGCAAATACTTTTTATTCGCGTTGTACAATTCCCCCGCAGCTGGGATTTGCATAACAAAACGGGAAAAGGTCAGGAAGCGAACGGAATGGCAAGTGTCCGGTTTGATGTCCAGTCAGCAGTGCTGGGTGACAGAACGCTCGTTCACACGAAGTCATGTACTTGATAAGCTGGTGCAAGTACTTGCATGTTATCTGAACTTTTGGCAAAATGTGTTGCGTTTAGACAACTTCTCCTCTTATGTTTAAAGTTAATGTATTCCAAAAATACTCAAAAACAAATAAGTCATCAGGTTCTTTGATGCTTTGGGTAATTAATTAAAGAATAATTGGATGAAAACCTCATTGATTAAGTATACAGTTATACACCAACCTACATAAAATGTTTGACATACATACTTCACAGTTCAAACGCAGCACAAAAAGCTCAAACTCAGGCGTTTGGAATGCATATTCATGGTTTCTCTACGCCACATGCAAATTGTGATTTACACACTGTAATGAATTCTTTTGATCTGTGGATTCACATATTTGATTTACCCTGCCGATGTCGGTATCAACGTGACACGTTAATAATGTATTCATAGTGTCTGCGGTGCGCTCCATGCATTCGTTAATTAACACAGAAAAAGATCACTGCAATACAATAACTAATAAACTATAATAACACGCCGCTTAAAACCAATCTTATTTGCACCTTGATCAATAAATTGAGTATCAGTGTATCGACACAAAAGACGAGAGAGTGCCAAATGTTGAAAAAATCAACTAAAAACTTACATAATTACTTTAGCGATTCAACTGTTCGAAAGAAATGCAGAAATGACAAGACGATGACAAATGAGCATCGCTCGCATCCAACACAGTCGGGTGGCGGACCTCATCAAATTATTCCCTACTTAAAAAATCTTCGTAAACAAAAACGGGACAAGGGGAAAAAAACTCGAGTCGCAGAGTAAAAAATAGGCATTGGCAACATTGATTGATGTGTACTAATAGAGCGCGAAGAAAAGAGGCTGCTGCGTAATTAAAGGAAAAGTGACATCTTCTGTCAATGGCGGTGTAACATCTAGAAATAGAGCGGTCACGCCTTTTGGCGAGGAAGTGATTAGTGCTGTGGAGTTATTACACATTATTGAGTGAAGGCGGCTAATTGATAGCGCGAGACGCGAGTCTGTCGTCTCGTCATGCTTCGACACCGCATGTGCCTTTTAGTTCTACACGTATGTAATCATATGACTGGCTACAAATAGGATTATATAACATTCTTATAACAAACTTCAAAATAAAGTGTATTTCGGGAAAGTACAGTTGATGTGATAAGTGTTCAAAATTGTAATGGTAAAAAGCGATAGATTCGAGTCAGTGTTTTCGCCTCCCTTCCTGCAAGTGACACCCGAATGAAGGATGGTATAATGAATCTTTTTCACCACGCCCGGCACGCGCTGCCGCATAAAATAACATTTTCCAATTAGCATAACCAGCTGTTAGGCTGTATAATCGAAGGAACGGTTCAGTAATGTTATCAAAGGTTTCAATAAAAGAGCATATTATTTAAGAGATACCTATATTATAATCTGATAAATAAAAATAAAACTTATAATCTAATTTACCCATGTTTTATCTATAGATACATAGACACTGGTCTATGTTGTACCTATATTTAGTATATTAACAACTCAGTTGGTCTGGTCACTTGAGGTTATGCGATTGGATTGCTGAGTGCCGATTGTGCCGAACAATTTATTGGCCTAACAGTACGTTTTCTATGTTTTGGTATATTTAAGCGAAACCGATGCAGGTATGTTATAATTCTAGCCTGTGACATCTATTATTTGAGTGATAAACGTCTTTATATATTGAAGTGTAAGCATCTGATAATTACAATGACTACTTGGTAGTTTTTTACGAATGTTATGGGTACCTAAGAATTAAATACACACGGGAATAGAAAGATAAAAACGCTAATTATAAAAAATGTTGTATAACATTATACATATGCGCATTGGGTTATGTACATTCTTTCCTATATTGAGGCGCTACCTAAAATAGGTGCTACGTCATAACATCCGATAACCGAGACTCAGGAGGCGTCATCCGAGATTATTATTTTCACAAAAACGTCCCTTATCGCTGTGTACATATCATTAGTAATGCAAAATAATGGGATACAGACACCTCGTGCCGTTTGCGAGCTAATGATTAATGCTGTTCGCCATTAATTCTTATTTTTGATGAGAAATTTGACTTGTGCTGTCAGCCGTCGGATCCAGATTAATATAGGCTGACGTTGCAACTTACATTATGGCAATGATTGTACAAACTTCGTTGGGGTAATTTAAGGATTCTATTTCGTTATATTCGCAGTAACGCGATGCAATTTCCTTAACTTCTAAGGTATAAATATTACTTATTTGGAGGACACATTCTAGTTTTACTAGGACTGGGTTTAATAGTCAAGTTTTAATTTTAATGTCAGCATTATCGTTAGTATTTACTTTCTCTTCCCCTACTTACTATTCCTCTTCCCCCTCGGATTCCGCTCTGTGCGGACGTGTGACTGTGGAAGTGCTACGAACTTGTGAAATAAAATAATTTAAAATAAAGTACTAGGAGTGCATCAGTCTAAAGATATTTGTAAGAACAGTACAATATTGAGTGTGAAGAAGACAACTATGTTGACGTCAGATAGTGCATCCTCCGACCTACATAATTTCTCACCTGGGAGCACCGCCCACCGGCGCGTGAGCAACTTTCTAGTGGGCGTGGTTGCTAATTAGCAACCGTATTGTCAATTATAGGCTATTGTGATTACTTTCTCGCTCTAAGAATTGTAGCACAGCTGACGTCGGACAGTAAATCACCTACTATCAAATAGGCCTACAACTTAACACATTCTGTCGTGTCGAGATTAAAAAATTAATAAATCAACATCTGAATCAAATTTAACTATGGAAACAACTCCGCCAAACTTTGTTTCAACACGTACGAAAAGAATGAGAGATGAGATAGACCGCTCGGATTTCAACGATTTTAAGGACGAAAAGAGAAAAATGATGACGGATTTAATGTCAAGGCAAGAAAATGAATTCCTTAAAATTACACCTACATTAAAAAATATCCAAAAAACGAACACTGAAATAGAGAGTGCGATTACATTTATAATGGCGCAAAATGATGAATTTAAAAAAAGAATTGTTCATCTAGAATTGCAGTCTAAGGAGGACAAAAAATACATAACCATCCTAGAAGACAAAATTGAAGATCTGCAAAAGACTAGCAGAAAATCTAACTTTGAAATAAAAAATGTTCCAAAACGGGACAGCGAATCAAAGGAAGATCTCATCAGTATGGTACTATGTCTCTCAAAAAGCATAGGCTGTGAGTTTGTTAAGAAAGACATCAAAGACATATATCGATTAAGAGGGAAGAAAGAAAATAAGATTAACAATACCCCGATTATAGTTGAGATGACGGATACAATTCTCAAGACAGACCTTTTAAAATCAGTCAAGATCTTTAATGTTCAGCATAAATCCAAGCTGTGTGCAAAACATCTGGGCTTTAAATCCGACGTAGACTCCCCTGTATACATAACTGAACAGCTGACCGCTAAAGGATCTCGTCTACACTTCTTAGCCAGAGACCTAGTTAAAATAAAACCTACAAATTCTGTTGGACTGCATACGGGAAGGTATACGTTAGAAAAGATGAATCTGCACCGATTATAACAATATCTACGGAATCTCAGGTAAACAAGCTTTTGCAAGGAAAATGACTATTTATACATTATTACAAAGTGATGACTGTTTCTGAAATATGTAAATGGTTTTTAATGAATAGCCTTTTTTATTGTACTTTGTCTATGTTTTCTGTATTTTTAATTTTGATATATTTTATTATAACCACCTGTCATAAAAGGGTATCAACATGTGCTTACGGTTATGAAATTGTTCAACACTTACAGTTAATTACAAATATACCTTACATTTATTACAATTACACATCTCAATATACACACATATGTTACACCACAATTCATAGGTACGTATGCTGCCAACTTAAAATATTATTTTTTACTTGTATAAGTTTAAGTGTCAAGTTGCATTATTCTTATATTTATATTGGGATTATATTTTGCCTTCATGCATACAAACCCAAATCTCATATCGGGTCCTATAATGGTGAAATTTATTTAAGCAGGATCTTACAAGAAATATTGGTATCTAAATTAAATATTAAGACTCAAATAAATATCAAAATAGTTAAAGAAGATATATCAAAAATTTAGGTCTATTATGGATAGTTCTTTAAGTACAATACAGGAATTAGATTCCATAGAAATTGCACAAGCAATAAATTGTGACATTGAAAACATTTCCGAACATATTCAAGTAACAAGTAAGGATCTAACAATCGTATCACAAAACATAAGAAGCATATACCACAACTTCGATGATTTAAATATTGCTATAACACACCACAGTTTTAAGACAGACGTAATTGTACTCACAGAATGCAGACTCAGCCCTGACAAGCCAATTCCAATCCTTGATAACTATAACGTATTTAGTACCTCAAACCACATAAATCAAAATGATGGAGTAGTCATGTACACAAGTAATACACTAAAAACTAGCGTTAAAGAAATTAAATTAGAGAATGCATCATGTTTGCAACTGCAGGTAGGAGAAGCTCTTGTTCTAGGTATATACAGGTCACCTTCAAACACTAATGCAGAGACGTTTATCAATAGCTTAGAAAAGTATTTAGATACCGTTAAGATATACAGAAATATAATCATCACAGGATATTGATATCTATCAATATAAATATAATTCCAAAGGATAATGAACCCAGTCAAGAACGCAATAACAGAGTGAATTACTTAAATATGTTATCCACCTTTGGTATACTGCCTGGACACTCATTGCCTACTAGGGGCTGCAATTGCTTAGACCATTTTATGTTGAAGTTGGAAAATAATAAAAGCTCTGCTTTCATTGCTATTCTGAATACAAGTATAACAGATCATTCTACAACACTTTTAATCCTTAAAAAATATAAAAACGATCATCAACTGTGTTAAAATACTAAGTGTGTGACGAACTTTAGCTCAGCATTGATAAGATTGACAAATTTGAATTTATCAGAATTGCTCTTTTGTCAAAATCCAAATAAAGTTCTAGATCAGTTATTATATAGACTAACGATTTCATTACAAGAAAATACTAGAATTGATAAAGTTCCAAAAAATAAGCGTATAATACAGCCATGGATGACTAGCGGTATATTGAGATGCATAAGAAATCGAAACAAAATGCAGATGAAACTAAAATCAGACCCAGATAATGAAATTTTAAAAATAACATTCATAAGATACCGAAATTATTGTACCAAGCTAATAAAAAAGTTGAAACGGAACTATGGAAAAGAGTTGTTGGATAAAGGAAGTAAAAATCCTAATATGCTTTGGAAAAATATTAAGAAAATAACTAACCTAAGTGCTATAAAAACCAAAAATCAAGAATTATCTAATATCATGTCTACTACAATAGAATCTGCTAATTACGTGAACAACTATTTCGCCAATATTGGAAGGACACTCGCTGAGGACATAAATTCAAAGTATACTAGCATAGAACAAATAGATGGCCTTACACCCATAACTAATAATAATTTGACCTCATTTGGCCTTATGGATACAACACTGGAAGAAGTGCATGGAATTTTAATTAATCTAAAATCAGACAGCGCACCGGGTTGGGATAATATAACAACAAAATACCTAAAGCTTGCGCATGTCGAAGTTGTCCCCATTATCACTCATCTAGCTAATCTCTGCTTTAGAGATGGTATTTTTCCGCTCCCACTGAAACTGGCAATTATCAAGCCAGTATATAAGGGTGGAGACAGAGACGATGTGAACAACTACAGGCCCATCTCAGTTTTGCCCGCAATATCCAAGATTTTGGAAAAACTTATGAATACTAGGTTAATATTTTACTTAAATAAATACAATATTCTTTCAGATTCTCAATATGGTTTCAGACAAGGGAGATCTACGGAAGATGCTGTAATGGCATTTACATCTTTAATAACTGGCCAAATTGATCAAGGTCAAAAATCATTATCCGTTTTCCTTGACCTTAAAAAGGCATTTGATACCGTCTCAGTCCCCATTCTAATTCAGAAACTAGAAAGAATCGGTATTAGAGATAATGTACTAACCCTATTTAAGGATTATCTCAGTGGGAGAAAACAAAAAGTTAGGATTGGCGACTGCATAAGTAGCGAAGTGGCGCTAACGTACGGAGTTCCGCAGGGCTCTGTACTTGGCCCAACGTTATTCCTAATTTATATCAATGATTTGTGCAACATGGATCTAGACGGTGCCAAAGTTTTCGCTTATGCTGATGATACAGCAATTCTTTTTACGGGAGCAAGCTGGGATATCTGTAGAAAAATGCCGAGAAAGGAATGAAAATTGTTGCTAAATGGCTACAAAGTAATCTATTGACACTGAATACATTAAAAACAAATTTTATGTGTTTTAGCATCTATAACAATAAACAACCTGACAGAGAATTTGCTATTCAAATTCATAACTGTATAGACTATCCCAAAAATATTTGTTCATGCCCTGAAATCACCAAAGTGGAAAAAGTTAAGTATCTTGGAGTAATGGTGGACCAAAGATTATCTTGGCATGCCCAAATAGAGCTTATTTGCAGTCGACTCAGAAAGCTTATATGGATATTTAAATCCCTAAGGCATATTGCACATATAGATTTACTCAAGCTAATTTATGGAGCCTTAGCACAATCAATCATCACATACTGTATTCCGATATGGGGAGGTGCAACAAAAAATAAATTCTTAGAAGCTGAAAGGGCACAGAGATCTTTGCTTAAGGTTATATGCATGAAGCCATATAGATATCCGACGGAGCAATTATATAAAACATGTGATTTGCTTAGTATTAGGAAGCTTTATGTATTGCACGCGGTTATGATAAGATATGATATTTGACCCTAGTCTACTAAATAAAAGGAGATATGACATCGTTACAACTAGGCAACTAAATAAAACTTGTTTTGCTAACCGACAATACACTACACTGGCAGCCCGTTTATACAATAATATAAATAAGAAAATCAATATATACGTACATAAATACAGAGACTGTAAAAATAAAATAATCACCTGGTTAAAGAATTTATCTTATGAGGAAACGGAACAGCTAATAAAATGTAAAACCTAGGGATCCTACACTCAGTTACACTCAGCAGCTGTAACTGCACAGCTGATGCCACTGAGTACATTACATATTTATAGATTACCGTACCATGTGCATGAAATAATCACAAAAACACACTCACACACACATACACACACACACACGCACGCACGCACCCACACAAAATAGATTATTAGTAATTATAATAAGGTCAATAACCTCGTAACATGTACCTATGAATTATGTTTCGTTATTAACCTTCATCAACATTATGTATTGTATTTTATGGTTATGGAAGAGCGGAGTTTCCTGATACAAGTATTATATACTTACTAGGAAGCTTCAACCTTTGTTTTGTGTGATGTACCTATTGTGATGAAAATAAACATTTTTGTATTTTGTATTTTTGTATTTACGCTATGTGACATAAACTAAACTGCTTTTAAGATGTAAAATATGTTAATTTAAGCATCAAAGGCAGCAAAACGAATAGTTCGGTTTGCCAACAGAACTAGCCAAATAGTTCGCTTATAAAAGGGCAAAGTACAAAGAGCTCTATAAAATTCCTGTACGGCCGCATCGGTGACAAACTCGAAAGGTATGCCCGAGGGCTGCCGACTGACGTGACGCGGCACCCTTTACAAGCGCCCTTTGCATATCAGCCTACTCAAAATCAAAAGTCGCTATTATTAATGACTGTTCGCCATGACAATCTAAATATCTCCCAAAGTGCGCCAAAGTTACGCACTAATCGCGCAAATTACTTCCACCCAATTCTAAAGCTACGATATTTTATTATGTACAGAGTTACCAGATGCGATCGCCGGTGCCGGTATCATCCTTCAAAATAGTAAAAGAAAAATCACTTAAAATTCAAAGCATTCAGCATCTTTATCTTTCAGAGACAAGAGTTCATTTTATGACCATTAATTTCGTCTTTTCCTCGGGTGTTTTATCACAACGGCTGCGAGGCTCTGTCGCGCGTCTCATTAATCAAAACCATTTGTTTACAACGAAGGGAATTTGATTTGATTAAAATAATTCGCAATATCCTTGATAAATATCACCCTCGGTCTTCGTTTGATCTTCGTTGAAATTAATGGTGGAGGATTCAATCACGTAAATGTTGCCGCCGTGGATGTTGCTTGACGTGACTGTGCTAGACGCCCAACTGCAGACCTCAGTCTAACGTTATGACTGTGCTAGACGCCCAACTGCAGACCTCAGTCTAACGTTATGACTGTGCTAGACGCCCTACTGTAGACCCCAGTCTAACGTTATGACTGTGCTAGACGCCCTACTGTAAACCGCAGTCTAACGTTATGGTTTTGATATGACGATGACGATAATGTTCAGTTCTGTAAGTATTGGGATATATTGAAGGAGCAGCAGTACGTAATTAATGACTCAAAAGCATACGATGGTGAGTATAAGGCAGTTTGAATGAATATTTAAGGTAAGTTCGATTTTCCACAATTTTCAGTGTATGGAGCGATTTAAAACCGTGTGGTATGAAGGGTCAGCAAACAAAGCTATCTTTCCGTGGCAAGGGGCACCGGGATGAATAACGATCGACGTCACAGCGATGTGTGCCGATCCGGCTGGCGTATGCCCCCGGCGCGTCGGCTTAACCCGCCGCTCAGCGATAAATCGCAGCTAATTCAAACCGAAACGGAATTAAACCGGACCAATTCATTGATCCCAACGATTTGTCGATTGTTAATTGACTTCGTTTTTGATTTACTACGAGGATTATGCGGCTCTTACATCACTTGGAAAAGATTTTATCAAATTATGGAAATTCATCGGTATTTTTCTAAATGAACGTGTCTTTTTGGTGCTGGTTTTTATTACATACATTATTAAATCAATATTATATTTATATCATGTTGAGCAAGGAAAAGTAAAAAAAAAACAGATCCTTCACCTCTCATATGGGAATTAAAGGAATGACGAATAATGAAATTGCAATAATCATTTCTACATATATTTTACATGATGTTACTTAAAATTATAATATGACTTATATAAGCCACTAAAATTATTTCTAATAAGAATTAGCAAGATTAAGTCTGACATAGCAAGAATTCAGTAAGTAATTAAATGAGCTTGAAATTAATTGATGGAGAACCTCTCTCGCATCTATAAGACGAAACAAAACAAACAGTACGAACAAATTATATTAAATCAGAGATAATCCTGTCAATTAATTGGACTTAGCATTGAGAACCGGTCGCGGGCGCATGCGCGAATTAAACGAACCAAGATAATTCGAGACCGAGGAAGCATGTTCGGCCAAGGACATTAATATGACTTATCTTACCTGCTTCAAGTAGGTAATTCTATTACTGCGTGTATTATATAATCATTCGTATCGCATGATAGATTTGTGTTTCTGTGTACACACATAGCGTACCTATACATATATTCTCTTAAGGTGAGCTTGGGAACACTCCATTTAACAAATCGTTATTCAAATGATAATAATACAACTGCTAGCTCCTAGTAGATAACTTGGAAGAATGCATGCTATTTTATACTTAAATTAGTGCTATAACGGTTTAGGGTACATTAAAAAGCGCATGAGATTGAACTATTTAAATTGGGAAATGGCGGAGTAATTTCTTTAAAAACGGCTCTAATCCAGCGTCCGTGGCGGCGATCGCTGGCTGACAGTGACACATCGGTACACGGCCCGCTGTCCGACTGTAATTCCACCCGGATTCGCCCGGACCCACCCGGACGATCCACCCAACATTTTATTCCTCAATCCACCTAATTAATTACGAGGATTTGGAAAAATATTCTGCTTAGATTAGGGTTAATCACCTTTACTTAAGTACACAACCTGGTTGGCTTTAATTAAAAAAGTTACTTAGAATTTATTAGTAACTTGTGATTAGCAGTGGCAATAAATATTTCCTACATACAGTTTCATTTCCTACATAAAATATGTACTTGGATTTGGTCCCAAGGAACCGCACCGTCTCTAAATACCGATTGATAATGTAAACTTTCAATCTTAGCACTCGAGAACGAAGTCAAAACCGCCGGTATCAAAGCAAGCCCACCGATCAATCACCATCCATTAAACAAGTAAAGAAAAGTGCTTTCCCCACCGATTGGCTCGAATCGGTCCAATTTACATGAGAGCCGCTTTTTCCTCGCACGAGATTAGCCCCTGAATGAGTTTGATGAATTGTTCGCACCCCGCACTCGCCGCCTCCGCGAGCGGTCATTTGTTAAAAATACACCCGATCCAGGGATCTAATTGTCTCCTCTAATTTCACACCCCCGTGATATCTGCGCTTCATTTAAATTACAGAACATTTCCTTTATGCTTTGTATTAAGTCACCATCCCTCCACTTTATCATTTTGAGGTCGATTTGATTATGGAAGAACATGAGTGAAACAAACAATATCATTGATAGATATGGGGTTGAGAAAGAAATAAAAAAATAGGGATGTTAAGTAAAATAATTATTATCATGACTGTCCTTACCTTTCTAGGTGTTTGACGATGTCCTCATATGCTGCTCTACAATTCTCCCAAATACCAGATCTGTTGACAAAGAAAATAAATAAGAAAAATAAAGAAATGGTTATAACATAAAGAAAGCTAGATGGAGAATACAAAGAAGGTTGGTAATAGAATAATGAAAATTAAAAATGATGAGGTATTATGAATTGAAACACAGGTAAGTCACATTATGATATATTTAGTTTTTTATAAGAGTTCCTATTGAAAGACGAAGACAGAATTGGTCTCAAGTAGGTACGACGAATTCTTTTCAAGTATTTGAAGAGAAAAGTTTCAAAATGGAAAAAGGGTTTGAATGTAAAAGGAATAATTATGAGCACTCAATATTAAATGTTCCGTTAGACCGAGCGAGGGGTCGAAGAAATTAATTATGTTTTTAAAACAATCGCTTATATTTGTGTCGTAACAACTCATGCGTGATCGTTGAAATTGTTTCTCGATTACTTTAGCTCTTTGTTTTTCATTAAACTTTTCTTCAACGTTTAGTACCAAGCAAACGCCTATTATGACTGAGTGTTCTTAACTAAAAGGGTTGTAATTCTTTGAAGCGAGATGTTTCCATTGCTAACACTTGTTCCAAACACTTGTTCATGTTAGCAGCAAACATATCAAAGCGTGCCCGAACTTATTTTATGAATTTGATTACTTTAGATTTTTTTAATATGGATAAAAAAAACATAGTTTGCTGCAAGCTCATGCAGCAAACAAAGCCGTAGTTGCTTCATTTGCTGAATTTCACGGACAAATGCTATTAAAACTAAAAATAAATAAATTGACAAATTATTTTCTGCGCGTACTCATATCGTATTTAATACCATATTCCCAATCAAAGCTAGTGAATCAAGATATAAAATATCAAAGTATAGAAATCACTAAGCTCATAGTGGGTACTCTAAAGTTTACAAAAAACCTAAATATAAGTTTATATAACGCCATTGAATTTCGCCTAGACTTAAGCCTAGAGCGTACTACATACAATCGTTGTATGACACTAATTATTTTATTTCCTAACCCATAAACTAATTAATTAACTTATAAAAGTTAAGACTTGGTGTTACATAACCAAGAAATTTTCCCTAAAAACGAATTAGTTACGAAACCAATACACACGTTAGGATTTAATACGTTGACTAGTACTTGTATGTAAAGTCAAACACTAGTGTAGTGTTACACGTGACAGTAAGACAGTGGGCTAAGTTGTGGGTCTTCAACGGAAGTGAGGGCACTCAGTGTTTGTACTTTTCTAACTGGATTAACTTCTGTCAGACATTTAACTCGCACCACTTGTCTCTTGACCCGCTTGTGGGTTTCTTTTCGTTCACTTATTAAAGTAAGCCATTTATGGACTAATAGGGTGGATGTGTAAGTAAGAATATACGATCTGAGTGCATAGCGCACGAAACAGACTCATCATAGCTATCATTTTCACACCATGAACAGTTATCGACAATCAACATTGTTTATATTGAGCACCTTTCTGTCTCATCATCTTGGGACGAGAATGCAACGTGATAATTACAACCGAACTATATACTTGGTACGATTCTTTGATTGTTCTCTCTCGTAAATGTGAAATATTATGTTTAAAGATTACTTTAAGAATTAAAATCGTCGTAGAAGGAATTTAAACTTCTGCTATGTTAAGTGACTAATTGTCACCATGTAATGCCTAGTCAGTGTCTATGTAGTCGATAACTTGAGTTATGTGAGGAATATAATAAATGGGAGGATTTTGCAAGCGTCTATTACCGCGGACTATAGGCTGGCATAACCATTTTCTTTGTTAAAAAATAATATGGAACAGGTTGAATGTGATGGAGGTATAGCTTAGGATTACCCCCTGCAGTAAGTGTAGCATTTATAGAAATTATCATAGTTATTACTGAACCTATTATACCGTTATAATTTAATACTTTATGCCTCGGCTCACCGCATGATCACAAAAAACAAAGAAGACCGCAAGCGCCGCAGGGCATTTGTCTATCTCCACTATAATGGCTCAAAAGTTTGAAACTTCAGTAAACAAACCCTATTCATAAATTATGGAAGCGTTAGTTTATCTTATAATCAATAAAACCAAAATAGTTCCACTTCCGGCAATTTATGACAACTAAATATGTAGTTACCTGCCGAGCCGCATCGATGTCCAACGCATAAAAGCTGACATTGATTATAAGGGGTGGTATGTATATAGTTACGTTTTCTTTATTACATAACGACTTAACGTTATTGAACCCATTAAATATTTCAACTCTACGATTTCAACTATAGCACCAATATAATGTAAACTCTACATATAATAAAGTACAGTTTTTCAGTGCTATTAGAATTATGACAGATTGATTTGCAAGTAGTCCTAACTGTGCAATAATATGGCAGAGTTGAATTGCGTTAAAAAATATTGAATTGATTAGAATAACGAATTGAAATCCACACGATTGTCGTCTACGACCTAATCGAACCCAAGCGGAAAAGTTTTTATGAGAACTTCCATCACGTCAAAATGTACGTCTGCGATTAATCAATTCATTTTCGTAGTCTGTAATTCTATTAATGTTAGCAATCGATGATAAATAGTGTTTCTACGTAATCTCCTTCTATCCCTTTCTCTCTTGTAGCATGAGTGCCTGTTTCGTGCTGTTTTAAGTTATAGCAGAAATGGGTTTTAGAGACTATTTATTCTCTTACCTTGCAAGCGCCTCCATGTTATGCATAGGCTGCCCCTTGATGATGGACCCGTCTGGCCTGGGCACACCATGGTGCGGCATGCCCGGGGACATGAGGGCGTGCTGGTGCATGAACCCCATAGGACCCAGGTGCGTGGGGGGCGCGTTGTACCCATTCGCCAGGAGCGGCGACTTCTCCATGCGCGCCATCTCTGCAACAAGGTACACTAGGTCAATCAACACGTGGACAGGACTTGCATTCATATTGTTAACCCGGTTGTATACAGGATGATCAATTAAATTATCTTCTTTCAGTGGTAGGGTCAAAGTAATTGTCGAATAAATTATTCAGAAATGGCCTTGCGATGATGAGAAATCGTAATATAGCTACACCGTATATTCGATTAGCAACATTTATCAAGCATACAATGTAAAGCACTTAAACGGTAAAACTCAGGTAAAATCCAATTAATGCCCAGTATTATCATTTAATTACTCGTTCCAATAATCGAATCGCCCGTAAAACGGTGTATCAACAATAATAAAATGAGCAATGAATTTCGAGACTATTGTTTTCTGGGTACCACAAACAACCCGAGTAAACACAGGGGGGCATTGCGCAAATATTCTTAAAATGACCCCCTGAGAGGGTGATGGTGGAGGTGCCGGGTGGTCTTCGACTGTCCAGACCCCCAACACCCGCGCCGAGGTCACCAAACCAGTCGGCTGGGGCGTCGGAAACAATTAACAAGGTGTCGAATTAAACACGAATTAACGGTTGGACCGTTAAAGGAAAATACCCTTTTCCATTGTGGCAGCGTTTTACAAAGGATTTTGGGATTGCTGAATATTAAATATTGTGTGTTGCATTGTTCCACGATTAAGGGAACAGGTATGTGACGTCGCGTATTGGGGTAAATTTTAATTATAAGGGAATCTTATTTGGTCCGATCGTAAATATACATCGACGTGCGTCTGGCGCTTATCCTTAAATCTATTTTCAGTTTGACGACCGAACGACATCATATTTTAAACGTTGACTTAAGTCATACTTTCACATGAAGCTTCATTACTTCGGAAACAAGGCAAAGATACAATTTTCAAACAAATGCTTGGGCACGTTCACCAGTCTAAATAAATACAAAGATAAGAAATTAATCATTCACATTGAAATTCTCATCACTGGTTTGGCACACTGAAGTGATCTAATGTGAATCTTGTCCTATCTAGCTAAGTGAAAATTTGTCAAGAGATACAAGCACAAACATTCACATATGTAAAGTTGTTAATATTAATCTCTCCCAAACAGAACTAACACTAGCAAGTAACAGACAAACAACATTATGACCAATGGACCCAGAATTAATTGCCGGGGTCTATTTACTTAGCTAACCGCGTTGGTTATCTTGTGAGCCATACGGTTGCTTTGTATTTATTATTATAATTAATAATTCAAATTGTTCCAGTGGCGAGTATTTGGCCAGGAATATAGAAAGGATAAATATGATTTAGAAACAATTCGTTTTAGACTAATATAATTCTTGGATCTATATAACAGTAACGTTTCAACGATATGTATAAAGACCTAAATTTCAGAATGCAATATAATAAAGACAAATGATTCAAGTAAACCGATGACTCCTTGGTCTAGTGGATAGTGAATTTGACTGCTGCGCCAAGCATCGCGGGTTCTATCTCTTTCAAGAAAAACCATTTGTTTGCCTTGTATCTTTATTCCCGCTTGAGGTCAAGATGTGGTATGCGATATTTATAAACTGCGAGAGTTCAGACTTGAAAAATAATACCTTTGCTATTTGTGAGCAGTCTCATTAGAACACCCCGGGACAACGACTTGGAGAATAGATATTTTAATAGTCATGTTTTTCTCTGTAATTTTTTATAATATATCCTCCTATATTAGAATGGTATAAATACAAAAGTTGACATGGTTCTTGAGCATAAAAAACAGACAACTTGTATTATGTTCTAATGAAAATTTATTTGTAGAACTGGCGAAATACGCAGAAACATAAGAGGCGAGGTGTAAAATAACCCAGTCCATTCGAAGGGTTGTAAAACCTCAATTAGGTCAATAAACCAAAAAGCATATTTACAAATCCCCGGACACGAAGGCCACAACCGCACCGGTCAACCGCACTTACTAATTAACCAAATACGTGTTAAATCTCGTAATAACCTGCGGTTAAACAACCCTTTTCTCCCTCTCTTTCTTGTGAACATCATCTGTTATGTTACGTCTCTTTTCTATTGAGATACTTAGTGATCAGCGTGTACCAAACGTATCCCAGGGAAAGTGAATTTCCACCTATTTTTATAAAAAAGGAACGTTCCCCCTTACTTCAGTGTCTGTCTGTCAAATCTGCTTATGTTATATGGAACTTCATAAGCTATCGAGTTTTGGTGCAGTTATAGTTCTCCGTCCAACACAGTTTGATGAAGTGGGATTTGTTTTTAATATATTTAAATGGGATCCGGAGTACGGATTAGGGAGCGTAATAGTAAAAAGGTATCGTATTCTTTTGAGTAGGTATTATTATAATGTGCACTATCAGTAAAAAATAATGGTTTATCTAAGAATAAGTGTAGGCTGAGAGCTTAAAAACTTTATGCTTTCTTAATAAAAACTTAATATTGTTACACTGATGCTCAATCTAATTTAAAAGTTACCATTAAGTAAGAAAAACGCTTAGTTCCCAACAAAATGTACCATAATCGTCAAAAATGCCCATCGTTTAGATTATGACTATTATTAAGCGAATTCACTGATCAGGGCATTTAAAGAAATGAAACGTCGATTTCGAACGGCTATTATATCGATTTATTGATCGAATATCGACTGTCCTCGACAAATGGTCGTACCAAATTACCGGCCATTATTTCGAATTAGAATCGATAGAATCGGGACCCCAATTATATCACTTATGTGCTTAAAAGAGGTTGGGATGAAGGTAATCATAACCGCAAAACTTAGGGACGAATATATTTTGCGGCAAAAAATATTTGACGCGTCCAGTCAAATTTGTTAATTTCAATGTTTATTTGACTTTTTTTAAATTGAAACCAGAAGCACGCTACTGATAGTCGTAATCAGAGGAGAGAATTTTAATTGAACATCCTCACAAATTGTAACAAAGGACCTGCGTATTGGCAAGTCCGAAGATAATGGAACGGGCATAATAACCATCGAGTTTTATTACAGGCATATTACAAAATGAACAAACGAGCTGGGCTATAAAGCTAAAAGAAACAGTGCTGTGACTGACAATGTATTCTTCCTTGACGTTTAATGTTATAAAGTTTACATTATTCGCAATTACACCTAGAAAATACAGGATCGATGAAACATTAACGATATTCTCTTAATGTTCAGCTTAATTTACTGTCGTAATTTATTTCAGTAATAACTTATTATTTATTGAGTTATATTTCATTTGGCCGAACCTAACTAACTTATACAACTACACGTTTTTAATTTCCAAACCATTCAATTAAAGTCTAGTCATCCAAATTAAGTTTACAATGTAAGGATCTGTTGCTGCAGTCATTTTGGTGCAATGAGTGTTTTTATTTAGCATGTGTTTTAATTTAGCACCTCCATAAAACACAGAGCGCACCCTAGATCCACGAATAGTGCGGCACCGTAGAGTAGACACTGTATAATTTATTTGTAAATAATATAAAATGTGTATTTAATCAAATAAAAGGTGAATTTAATCAATGCTTTGTTAGTGTCGTAAAATAGTAAATATCTGTCGTAAATGCAGCCTCCTAGATTTTATAACTCCGCGGCTTTACCTGGAAAACTTAACATTGCCGCAATGGATTGTAAATCACTCAAAAGGAATAAATTACTAAATACATTAAGTCGCAGAGATTAAATACGAGGTTTACAAATACATACATTGTAGTGCTTAGTAATGTTAGCGCCCGTTGTTGCATGTTGAGGAGAACTTAATATAATAAATATTCACTGGAGCTACTGTGGTTATGTTACTGTAGTGGTTACTGTAGCGTCGACTAATTGTAATCTAGCTTTTTCCGCGACTGCGCGAGCGCAGAAGTGGGATACAGCATAACTTTAAGATAAACTATAGCCTGTTACTTAGAGTTAGTTTAGTTTTCCATTACAAGTGTTTTTAACAGTTCAATAGTTTCAGGAATCACTCACTATACCTAAAATATACATACAACCATGCAAACAAATTGCATCTCTTTCTTTATACCACTGAAGTGGCATATAAGCGTACAGCCCACCTGATGTCTTTATATTATAAGGATGCATAGTACATTTCAGAATACAATTCGTTATCATTTTAGTTTTACGTACTTACCTAATTACTGCTCTATGACGTATTGCGTCACGCAAAGTCAGTTTTGGTAGTGAGTTAAGTGAAGAATTCAAGCTACATGGTAAAATTCTTCACTTAACTTTTTCTTGCACCATTTTTAAATGTTATTATTCTTATGGCCTAACAGAAACACCAGTCACATGAGATGCCATATTAATTTTGACTGGCCTCCAAAAAATTTACATGGGAAATTGTATTTTGACACCGCTTCAAATGATTACAGTGGGCAATGTTGTTTTAGTGTTCGGCCGATTGGTGTATAAGTAATAATAATTATTATGTGTATCCTGCAATCTAAAAACAAAAATAGTCTGTGATGTATCATATAGCCGCCATGTTATATAACTAGCTGGTAGAAATATAAAAGCGGAACAATTACGTACCTAATGTATGATAATTTATTAGTTTAGAAAACAGTACGGCTTTGCAATAACAGGGCGTCACTACCTTTAGGGTCGGTAACGCGCGTGTGATACCCCTAGTATTGCAAGCGTCCATAGCTACGGTAACCGCTTACCATCAGGCGGGCCCCGTAGTGGTACGAAAAACACACACACAATTTAGAATTGAAATAGACAATTTTAAATAGGTAAATTTCAATCAAGGTATGAGATAACTTTGCCAATAATTATGACAAGTTTTAAAGACTAATCATAATTCATATTTAAGTGAGAACATCCAGTGACGATTCGCAATAACATCCAAGGTCCGGCAAAAGAAAGAAACTCGAAAATGATACGAAACAAGCGAATTAAAAGCAAATTACAGTCGGCCGGCAATCGTAGCGTTTACAATAAATACATAATTGTATGGCCAGTATACCAATGGCATATACAATTGGCAGAAATAACGGGCCGATGTTGCATCGATAAATAAATGGCTGCACTTGTCACTCCCAAATCAAACCATTGACATATTAAACAATTATATGTTTTAATAATTGTTTACCCGGAGGTGATTTAAAGAACTCTGTAATTTATATAAATGGTGGGATTTTATGCTAAGAATTAATTTATAAAAAAGATATTTTTAATGCTAATCAAGTTATGTAAACCTTACAATTTTGTCAACGTGAATACATACTAGAAATAATCACTTTTAAACCATTAAACCAACAAGAAGGCATTAAGATACCTACAAAGTGCTTAAATTTATACCTAACAAACCAATCAGCAAGATATAAAATAGATAACAACAAATCATAGCTTAACCTTTGACAATCATCGTAACAATGTCCTTGTGCTTGTATTGACACAGACGATGTCCTATTTCCTGGCAAGTGGTTTTTACTACACGGTAAACACTTTGTACAACACACGAAAAGTGTTTATCAGGGAAAGAGCTACAGTCGTCAACACAAGTCACGTGCCGAGTACAATCAATAACAGTAATACACAATCGCCGACAAAATGCGGACGGTCAATATTGTGAGTCAACAAGACGAGCCTTCAGTCAGTGTTGCCTAGTGCAAAAATAATTCGTGGGATTTTAGGGGAATTAGTACTTGCTGATAATATCTCTAATTTCAGGGATGTGCTGCCCAAATACGAAATACTAAAACTCCGCTATCTCTATATCGATTAGGATTACAACTCAAAAGCCACCGCTTAATGAATACCGTGATATAATTTATGTGTATGAATTTGAAATTAATAAAAACATTTATAAATAAAAAACGAATTTGTGGTATTTTCATCATGGATCTAATGATATTCGTATAAAAATACCAAAGCTCTCATACACACTTGACTAATTACATTCAGTCAAATCATGGATAATATACCTAAAATAAATATGATTAAACGTTTTGTTACTGTAATTTTAAGGCTAATGTTCTATTTCCCGTAAGTAAATCCATGCAGTCAATTTTATTACTAAACGAGTTTATTTATTGCAGAAATAAAAATAGGCACCATTTTAATAACGTATAACGTGGTGAAACATTCCACTACATAAGATTAATTCTCCCTAATACGGCAACACCGACAGACTTACGTCTTCGCCATAAACTCTTTCATTTGGCTCGGACGAGCCTTATGAACAATAAAACGTTGAGGGCTGGAGATTTGGACTGTAATAAAATATTTGCCCTAGCACACGCTAATCCGCGTCCCTTACTTACGAACGCAATTTGAGAAGTTATAGTCTGCCTGAGGAAAGCAGGTTTAATCTTACGTAACGGATGTATTCGCAAGGAACTTTGTCTAATTTAAAGTTACGTTAACTAACATAGACAATATTTCTTTATAGTAACTGATATGTATTCTAAAATTCACTAACTCGTATTCCCTGAGTACACGAAACTTTATTTCTGTGAGAATAATCATATTTTAAGTATTATATGTACAACAACTACGGGTCCGTCATAAATGTAAATATATGGTCAAATATTCACAGCATTAAAGCAAGAACACATTAATCAAGATCCCATGGAACCGGGAAATCTTTATACGATACCGGCCAATACGATAGCAGTTTAGCGGCAATTCCGGACTATTTCAACGAGCCAAATAAAAGTTCTCCCTCTGTGCGAAAGAGGGTCAGGCTTAATTACTCGTAAATTGACCGGGATACAGTTTTATCCGGGATAAATGTGTTTGCGAGGATAACGACGTGTCATACGCGTTATTATGCCTTCTTGGTGAAGGGAATGCACATATTTCTCACATCTCATCTTTTCTTATCTCGATTCGTTTATTATGATTAGGCCTAAAGTATTAGTTTTAGACACATTATAGAATATTACTAGCTGTTTCCCCGCGACTTCGTCCGCGTATCAATATAATATATAGACTATGTTACTCAGTGAGCTTTTGAGATCGGTCCAGTAGTTTCGGAGCCTATTCAATACAAACATACACACACACAATAATACAAATCTTTCCTCTTTATGCTATCACTGCTATCGGGTATGTGTCCCACGTCTAGTTGCATGTGAAGTATGTTACTTTAAGTCTTACGGCAAGCATCCCCAAAATTGCTAACATGCTAAGTCACTGCCTCTAGCTATCTTGGGAATGCAACTACAGAGTAACAAAATCCAATAGTTCTGTTCATTTTCAATATGACTCAAGTCATCCGTAAATATTAACAAAGGAATTGCAACTATTGTTACAGACGTATCAAAGATATGTAGCCAGCCAAATATGGATCCATATTTTTATTAATAATATTACACAAAAGAGAGATTATCTGCCGGTGGTTTTTGAGAGCAGATGTTACCATTCAAAAACATGTCTGATTTGATATTAGAATATCGATTTCGATTTATTATGTACATAATATTGAATATATACTGAATCTTCTAACGGATATTTCTTAGTATCTGATTTTAAGTAGAATAAGTTATTCTTTAATTTATAATTTTTAGTATTACATTTTTTCTAGTGTTTCCAAAGTTTTGTGTCGTTGTGATATCTCCGTGACACATTTATTCTTTTATTGCACGTTTGTTATAATTAGTTATAATGGCACTTATAACTATTTAAATTATAACAAAAAACCGGTTAGGGCACAGAAATATAGAGACTAAATGTTCGTGTAAAGCTATGTCGTTAAATAAAACCTATACTTAATTGGCACTTACAATTATGTTTATTTAACGTGCTATTTCTTAAAACGTACTCAAATATTTAATTATCATATTAATCACTGTCGTTTATACGATATGTACTTCAACGAGTCGAGTTGATGGCACTGTTATTACGTGTCGTCAATTTAATAACAAACCAAGTCAGTTACGGAAGTAACGTATAATTTCACTGACTCGATTGATCGACAATACCAACGAGTATGAAATCGCTTCGGGCGAAATCGAATCGACTTGTTGATAAACGGATAATAAATCATTTGAATTATTACAGTTTCTTTGAAAATTTGTTAAGTTGATCATGACAACAATGATTCAAACGAACAACGATGCCTCGAAATATAACTGTTTAAACTATTTCTTGAGTTAATTTTATTTTTGACTCCAGCATAGCTGTTAGATTATAAATTAAATTATCAAATCAATTCTAAAAATGTAACATAGCACTATGTTGTAGTTTTTTTGAAATCATTATTCTTCATTTAATAGTTAAAAACATAGCTTATGTTTTTTTTATGAATAGTAATCTTATAACGGTGCCAATACAAACCAATTACAGTTTTACATTTGACTTTGGAGCGGGATGAATTTTTTACGAGCAACGAAATAAAATTTCAAAATATTCGCAGAATGTTGCAAGCGGCGGTTGTACAAAACAAAACATAGGTATTGCTAATTAAAAGAAATTCCATTGCTATGCTTTTCCCCGGACAAAAAGTGATGAATGTAACCACTCAAAGGTGTGAGCAATGTCATAAATGGCACAGAACATTTAATTATAACACCGTCTACACGACGATGGGAAATGTACGTACAATTCAAAGCTTAAGTGCGTATGGTAATTGTCTTACGGTGTAAATGTTTGTACTTGCATTCAATACATTTTTGCTCTGAAGGCGAGAAACAAGCACGTTAGCTATACCAGCCACACGCGACTCCATTCAACTGAAATAGAGTTATGTGACAAATGTTTAGAATGAAAAATGAGAAGGTAAGCAAATTATAACAATGTTGTCTCACAAATTATCTATCGAAATCGGTTCAGCAGCTGCGCTCATGACTCTTATTAAGTCAATTAAAATCTTAGAAAAAGTTAGACGGTAATAGTTACTTTTGCATATCAGTATTGACTATTACAACCTTTAATTGCAAACTAAATTGCCATCTGTGTAAATAGCAATGCAAAGTAATAATTATACATTTAATAAATAAACCTATTATCTTTTTCTTAAAACCATTTTTGGAAATACAATATACACGTTAAATATTAAGGTGCTAGTCGTTG
Organism: Falcaria lacertinaria; assembly: GCA_951449985.1. Classification (NCBI taxonomy): domain Eukaryota; kingdom Metazoa; phylum Arthropoda; class Insecta; order Lepidoptera; family Drepanidae; genus Falcaria; species Falcaria lacertinaria. The sequence continues at coordinate 6,557,378 of OX602115.1, read as the reverse complement.
TGAATAAAAAAACTAGCCACATCAGATTACATCTAGTGCCTACAACAGAGTCCAGAATTGAGGCCAGTATAGTGATGTACCTCTTTTATATAATGTTAATATAATATAATATAATGTTTGGACATTATCACACAGCGCCATCTGGTCCCAAACTAAGCAAAGCTTGTACTATGGGTACCAGCAGCTGATATAATACTTATATTCATTTTTTTTTTGTAAATACATACTTATAATACATACCAAACACCCAGATGCAAGGCAAACATATTTGTCACATAAATGTTTGCCGGCGGGAATCGAACCCGCAACCTCTAGCGTAGCAGTCAGGTGTACTTACCACTAGACCAGTGGTCTCGTCAAAGTTGAAAGTCGTTTTATCTATTGTTTCTTCATTTTTGGGGAGGGTATTTTTCTGCTCAAACCCATTTGAGCTTATACACTGTTTAAGCTCCGTCGGTAGATGGTATTGCTAGGATATCAATTGATAGTATTGACTTGAACAACGTTAGGAATTAATGCCTATTGCATGTTTATTGTGAATTGTTCCATTGTGGTATAAAATTGATGTAATTGAAAGTCAATGGTCGGTCTTAACAAGGGTGTCCTGCTATAATTGTCGTTCCGGACCAACGGCTCAGCAGGTGCTGGACTGACCTCATATATTAAGTCCATTTGCCTACAGGGGCTACAGGGTCCTTTAAATTTATTAGAGCTAGACATCATTACTTTTATCTTCTTTCTTGAACAATTTATTAAATGAACAGTACCTTTAATATATACTTATATTTATTAAAGCTGGCCAATTACATTTATAACGTTTGAACACTAGGACTAACTAAATATAATTTAAAAATATTTAGATTCATCTACCTACCTATTGCTTATGTGCGTTTTTGTTTTTATTAACAATAAATTATTAAACAAATATTACATTTTAGTGGGAGTAATAACCTAATCTTCAAAACACAGCTCGATATTCTGATGATCAGAGAAGCAAATCTCAAATCAATTTTTAATCAACATTACCTTATTATATACTCTTACCGTTCATTAGGCTTGTACATCGGCATTTTTAATATGCAACATATTGATTATTTTAAAGTACTATTTTTAACATGTATGAGGTAAAAATATGTATAAATGGCTTCCAGTCAAAGGGAATTTAAAGTTAAGTTTATCTGTGAAATTTAAAAATTCCTCCTATGTACCTTAATTATACTTGAACAATGGGAATGCATCATCATCAAAGTCAATTAGTGGTATTATTTTGACATATGTATATGGCCTTTGAATGGAACATAAACATTCAGTTCCGTCTGAATAGTTCCAGCTAACACACCGGTTAAAGGTAGAATTAAGGTCTGATTATACGCGCGGTTCTGGTGGCACTGTCTTGCCAAATTAATATTATTAGCATTTATAAATATCTAATTGAAATTGTTGATTTCATTTGAAATGTGGTGCTGGAGGAGAATGAAGAGAATAAGTTGGACAGAAATGGTAACAACAAATGACGTTTTGAAGTAGGAGAAAAAATAATGATCATAAGTATGATTGAAAATAGGAGGGGCAACATGATTGGCCATTTGCTACAACTTGACGCATTTATACGAAATATCAAAGATGGAAAGATCGAAGGAAAGCGTGGCAGAGGAAGGCCAAGGATAAGTTACATGCAACAGATAAAGTCGAAGGCTAACTTTATGTCGTACCAAGAGGTCAAAGAGATCGCTAACGATAGAACGGCTTGGCGATTGCTCCACCGACAAGAGCCTAGCTCTTAAATAAATGATGATGATGATCTAATTGAAGTAGGTTGATAGTTGAGCCATAAAAAAAATTTGAATACTTGCGACGATGTGGTGTTGTAGTATAATAACTCAATTAGTTCAAACAATACCCAATAATTGTATGCAGCTCTCTCCAAAACCTTTATGTATATTATAGAACGGCGGCGGAACCGCCATTTCCAATCAAAGACTAACGACATCAAATCCTACGTCAAACCGCATAGAGTTGATATTACGGTTTATGCCGTCGTAATACAGCCCGTGACAATACCACCGAATCTAAAGTTTTAATAGCACTCATCAATCGACTAAATATGTCTACTTATATGGTGTCATTTGAGCTTATTTCTATATTGAATGCGGCGTCACCGGTGACGGCAAGGTACACAGACCTGAGAATGTATGTTAATAGTCTAAGAAAAAACCTTATGCCGTCTCGCGTCGCTTCGGCGTTTAATTGTCGTTGCCACCGCACTTATTATTACGATTGCCTTATAAGGTGCAATGGTAATTTGTTTGATTGCCCGCAATCACCAGTTGATGTTTTAACCATTAAAGTTGTAAACGCGGCTGGATTGCAAGAAATTGCTATGATTGCCGTCTTGTACCACTGTACAGAGCGTTTTTACTTCTGTTGAATAAGGAAATAAAAAGCTCCCGTTTCCACTGATTGTGAAGTATATGTGAAATACTTTTTGCAGCCTGATGAATGTGTAACAACGTTATGCGCTGTAAAAACTTGCGTTAGTTAATGTCTGGCTTTTTAGTGTATACTACTTTAATTGAACACCATACAGTGCTTGTTAGTACAATAAATACAGGGTTCTATGACGTGTACAGAAGTTTTAATAAAACGTTAATATACTTTTCTATATGTATTAACAGAGTTATTTATTATATATTTTCTTGTAGCTATAATTGAGAATTATAATTAGATTGTACACTTCTTGTAACATTGTTAGAGAGAATACCAATAGATTCCAGTAATCACGCGGTCTGCTCGTTTGTTTTACGATATAGTCATTTGTCTAATCTAGATAAAGTTTTGCAGGTGGATAGCTTGCTCCTTAAGTAAGGACTAACGCTGTTTTTTTATTGCGAAGAAAGACTACAGAAGAAAAGTAATTAAACATTTAGACGACTCTAATTAAGACTCATTCTCATAGCAGTTAAGGTTTAGTTTATCAGAACGGGATGTCATATCGTTAAGTTATTAATAACAATCACAGCTAGGTATGCCAGTGAGATTTTTATTCCAAATTGCCATCAATAGTGCGAGCATGAATAATTTGCGACAACTTTTTCGTATCCACTTCTAATATTTTGTATTGAAAAATGAACAACGCTGCGGCGGTGAAAATAGGAACTGAAAATTAGTATGACAATTTTGACATTTCGCGAGTTACGTTTTCGTTAACGTAGTCGAAAAATGTTCCTGTTACCGGCACTGACCGCAACCCACCTTGTTACTTAGAAAATTCATAACACAGATTAGGCCAAACAGTTATCGGCTTATGGAGTGCCCGTAACACAGAAACAATCCCATAAACCCAGTAAACGTGTTACAAGGGAAAGAACAAAGGCGTGAACCGAGATGTTTCGCAAATTGACTGATCCGTCATATCCTCCACCCTTAACATAAACACACAAATCCTTACTTAATTTCAGTCGCAGAATTCAATCAGAATGTAAAGCTTTATACCCCGCCGAGTAATGTTATAATGCCTTACATTATCCCCCGACGTAACATCGACTCCCGGCGACGCAGTACGAAACCTTTAATTATTATCAACACATCATTTTCATGCTACTTCCTAAAATATTAGGGTTGGCAAAGCTGCTTGTAATTATGTCAATTGAATATGATAAAGTTTGTAAAGGGATACAAATATGGTCGGTATACGAAAACTTTTTAACAATACCGAAATTTTGGTAGTCCTTATTTCTTTTGATAACTATATTGGTACAGAACGATTTATATCGTATTTTAAGATTACGTTATACCTTCATTTCATGTGTTAGCTTCTATTTAAAAAGGCCTTTAGACCTTCATCCCATGCTTTTCTATTTAAAATGGCATTTAGCCCTTCATCCCATCGATACTTCAAAACTTAATTTACTTGCTGTATCGCCAATCTAATCGCAAATACACTAGCAAGGCAAACGCACCGTGGAATGAACGTCGATTTAGATTTACCGCCTTAAGATAAACATCGGTAGGTAACCCTTCCAACGAGCACGTGGGCCGGCACATCCCTTTCACGCATTTCATATTCCTATTTCCATTCCGTTCAACCTTCGCAGGAGGATTATATTCTGCCTCCGATGTTTTCGTATCCTATTATTTCACGGGGTGAAAATGGGCCACCCGCCTCCTTACTCACTCAAACAGTGACAAGCTCACGTGTTAGCTAATGTGTGTGTGTAATGCGTAGGGATTAGGCAAGTTACTGTGTATGTGAGAGCGGCGTGTGTGTGCGTTTGTTTCATCAACTGTAAACCACTGTCAACGACTCGTCAAAATAATATTGGCTTAGCGCCGGAGCCCGTACATAGATTCGGAATACAGAAATTTGATACACGCACGAATTTAATTAGGATGGCTTTAATATTATGAATAATGGAACATTTTATTTATAGCGTAAATGTGCTTTAATTTAATTAAGACGAGTACTTGACTTTGTACATTTCATCAAAATAAATTCAGCAAATTTGCAATTAGTCATTAATTACTTCGTACCTACAACCTCGGTACATATAACCTCTGAAAAGCAATTTAATGTAGCGTTTGTAAAGCGTTTTGGTAATAATATAGGTAATGTCGTACAATGACACATTCAGATGATAAGATCGATCGTGAAGACAGAGATCTCGAAATCGTACCCCTTACGCGGACGGCGAGGACCATCCATCTTCTCACTAATTGTAAAATAATTAAACAATCTAAGCGCGGAGATATGGAGTATTGTAGCAGGAAATGATTATTAGGATAGTAATCAATCGTATCGAAATAAAACTAGTGTATCATTGTGGCGGGGACCTGCATGTTGATAAGAATCTATTGGTATGGGTAAGAGATGAATAAAACAAAACTATTGTTTCCTTTTTGTTACTGCCTGTCGCTAACGAAGAGGTGAAGCTAAATGTGGTATTACAACCGTTCGTGGGCAAATGTTTTTTCCCATAGTCCACCAAATCAACGTTGTTTGAAGACTTTTGGGTTAACGAAAAGCTCAAGCGTGTTACGTTTATGTTTTTTATGGTTATTCTCTATGAATCGTATAAAAATGAAATAAAATTAAGGAATCCTGTTGTTCTGCATGAGAAAATATGGAATTGCAAATTTTTGGGGAAAAAAGCGTACTGGGTACACTTAAAGTCAAATGCGGCAGAGCCCGATAAGCAAGTACCGCTTATGCAAGATCACGATTGTAATTGCTCCCTTGTCTGGCATGACACTTCAAGCCTGAGGGAGATGGGAAATACAAAGTATACAAGAGCAAAAGAGACGACACACGACAGAATCAACAAAGCCGTAAGCGACAAAAATGATTGATTGCTAGCCGTCTTGTGCTGAGCTCTATTTAATCACTTTATTCCCTTTTCTCCGTTTGTGTTAGGATAATTTTGTATTTGTGTAATTTGTATACGAAATGAGGAGGCATACATCCAGTGTTGATGGGGATTCATATCCGGCGCCTACCCCGAGCTCACATAAACCCGATTTTGATGTTATCACATGTCATGGTACCGTTTGTTTTGATTCATATTATAAAGCCAGATTAAGTTAAGATTAATGTGCAAGATATTATTACGAACACGTTCGAAACGTAAAACGTAAACGCCAAGCTGTGACATTCTGTCAACCCTATCTTATAAAAAACTCTTTTTTCAAAAAAAACATCAACGAAAATAGATAACTAAAAATTTGTAAGTGGACAACGTAGTGATTATGTAATCTGTGGGTGGGCAAAAAGAAATGACGTGTTAGATTTAAAATAAATATTAGGTATGATTTTTCAGATTGAACCAATAAAAAGAAACATAAAACTTAGAAAACCATACTAAGTACTTATTCCCATAAGTAGTATTATATTAAATTACAATGCCGAAATCATTAAAATTCTTAGAATGAGCGTTATGCCTATGAATTTACTTTCTTAATATTTTTGTATGAATATACAATCGAAATGTATGGACGTGGTCTAGAAGAAAGAGACCGCTTGTTCCTCATACATAACTAAGTCACATTACCAGTAATGTACAAAGAAAAAAAGTATTTATATAAAACCTGGTAATGTACAAGGAATTATTTATTCTACGTACAACAAATAGGTAAACATTTCGTAGCACACGTACCTAGACCTACACTGACACATATTTGTAGCACCATCAACCTCAGGAATTAGGTCTATGCGTGTATAGTACCTTTACATCTAGGGTCAGTTACACTCAACAATCACTCGCAGTGATTCTACCTCTGGTGTTGCTAGCATCTATACTACGGATAACCGATAATAACCATCAGACGGGCCGTAATCTTGGTGCCGCTTAAAAGGTATTTATAAATGTAATTCAATGAACTTATTTTCCTTATAGCTTCGGTAGACTTCTTATAAGGGCTATGCTACTTAAAATGCAGGAGTGAAGTGGCGCTACGTCGTACGTAGCTAAGACGGGGCGCAACGGTGTCATAATACGTATATATGTAAACTTACCACTCATATGTCCGTTTTCGTAAGGCGAATAGTCTCCGTTCTCAAGCCTGTGTTTCTTGAAGGGGTGTCCGGGAAACTGGGTGGCAGCCAGTGAGAGGCCCACTCCTGACGCGCGCTTCGGTGGTCGACCCGGTCTGGAGCTGCGGACATAGTAGCACATTACTGCGGTTTTAGGCGATACACTTACACTTAACAAGGAGGTGGGAGACAACTAAAGTAAAACAAAAACACACTCTAAAAGATTTTACACTTTTGGTCCTATATCGTGAAAGGCACAGTCTATCAACCAATTGAAACCGCGGTCCCATTATATTCATCGTCTAAAAATATATACCTATAGCTTTTTACAGACTAAAAAAAGAGAAGGCTAGTAGGTACTTAAATTAGAAGCGTCTTTTTAGGGTTCAGCACCTGTTCTGTTGCCATTATACAAGAGAAAATATAGGAGGCTCGCCGACAGACTAGGCACGTGTTTTTTGCTTCTTAATAATTGCAATAAGTGTGTATTGCTATATTTTCAAAAAGAAGAGCATATTTACTATAACAACCATATTATTGGCGGTTGGTGTAAAACTCGTGTCTAGGGATCGAACGGCAAAGTTAAGTTTGTCATTTAACCTAGTTTGTTTTAAATACTACTCACTACTTTCGTGCAGAAGTCAAAGCCCACGCCTCTTAAGGCTCCGTAAACTAAATACAAAATCATGAGATGAATGGTCGTTAATATTTAGAAAATACAATTTGTAGGCTGGGAGAAAATGCTATGCTTGCATGCTTACCACTTTTTCCAGACAATGCTGTGCAAATTAAATACTTTTTTTTCAAATACTAAATTCATTCTAATTTTGCAAAAAGAAATACTTTCGTTGACAGTATATTATTAAAAAATCATATGATTTGATTAAGTACAAGAGCTATGTGAACCCATCATAAATAACACAAGATGATATTCCCAATTAACTGTATCTAAATCCAACAATAAAACACGCTGCAACGGTTTCTTTATGACACTTATCAAATAAATCAAGTTCTCGCGTAAGGGCGGGCAGATTTATTTTTATTTATTTCCCTCCCCCAAGATTTAACGCCGATGTCGGTCGCAGTTTCCACAATTTCACGCTTATTGTTTTCCCATCCGTGATTTATGGTCACGTAATAGACAACAGTATTTTCTTGGACGCAATAAAGTTTGTCACCTAAATCTTTTGCCCTTAAGCCTATTATGTTTCCATTCCTGAGACAAAGCTTGAGTCTACTATGTATCGTGATGTAACGGCCAGCCTCTTTGAAGATGCGACTAGGCTTAATGGTATTATTTCACATCGTTAATATAAAGAGTTGTACCTAGTCGCACCACGGGGTGAAATGTTTGCAATAAAAGTATTGTATAAAATTAGAACAAATTATACCTTCTTGAGTCGAGTTGACTGACACTCCTCATATAACTCACGTAACTTTGACCACAAGATGGCATTTATAAGACAAGTAGAATGGCAGGTTGAATTAAGTCCATATGAAATTAAAAAGTTCCTTGGTTATCTACTCATACTGATATGTGAATATGACTTCATGTAAGTTATGGAGTGAAACAGATCAATGTTCACATTTTCTGAAGAGGTTCTATGTGTAAGAAAATACAGGAGAACTTACACTAAACAGTGAACAAGCTACACGTTACACATGCAAGCAAATAAATGATCAATTTGGTAATTAGAGGAATTAATCAAAGTTATTTAATTAGTTAGACACAGGAATACGGCAACTAAATTATAGGCTTTACGTACTGATTAGTGGCAGGAAGTGCGATCAATTACAGTAGCAACCAGCGACTAGCAACTAATCCTCACTACATTACTAGGTATCACCGCTGCGTCCGCCAAGTTCGGCAATTATCGGGGGGCGATGCTGTTATCATAGTATCGGCTTACGCAGAAACTGACTCTCGCCTATTTATTTTTATGTCAGCAACCGTCATTATGAGACACTCCATTAGCTTGGATTGCGGTGAGCCTCGTTTTCGGTTACGCTTTGGGGTGCGATTGTGTAGTGACGATTTTTTTCCTCCATTGACGTGTGCAGATAAAGGGTTTTGTAACAGTACCTTGGTTTTAATCAATCAACCAACTTAGGTAAGTCTAGCCAGAATTGTACTTATTCCATTTCGTTCTATCTTTCCCATGCTTAATTTGAAACTTATTGTATTTCGTAGACTTTTGCAAAATACCTACATCTTCCAGCTTACCCTATAGCTCAGTTGTAATATTCAAATAATACACGAAAATTTGTTAACTTGCTCAAAGCATCTACCAAAAGTTAATAGGAATTGCAAAACATTTGATTCTCTTTTTACGGGTGCAAAATATAATAAAAAGTGTAGCATACGTTTTACCAGCTCCTCTACTCGCTAACATTAGACTATCGTCTGACAATTCTATACTATAAATAGCTTCGATGAACTTCAAAAAGACGCACATAAAAATGGTATTTATTTTAGTCGCGGGTGTGTAAAGTCGGGAGCAAAAAAACTAAACAAAACCGCGCCCGCGACGAAATCGAATATTGAAAGTGTCGAGGGACAGAGATAAGGAGCACGTGCCGCTCCCTCGTCGCCACTTAGGCCATACCCGTAATCTGAATACCGCAAAGCTCACTGCGATAAACTGCCATTAAAAAGCGTTCGATTTATTACCGAACGATTTCCGAACGATTTATACGGGTGTGCGCCGAAGGAATAGTGCGGTCGGTATAGATAGACTGCGATGAGGGTAGAGCTTCGCACTTGTTGAAAGGGCGAATTGATTGTACCGTTTAGAGAGTATGCATTGCAGTTGAAGAAAAGAGTTAAGATTTTTGCATTTTTAAGCATTAATATTTAAATACCTATTCACATTTGCCATTTGTCTTTACATTTAAATTCTATATTTTTAAATTTCGAAACAAATCTGTCGAAATTCGATATTTAAAATAGTCATTTTAATAAGCAAAATAGTAATAAATACTGAAGGATATACCCGTACCTCAGAGTAGATAATATACTACGTAACTGGTACCTACCTTTCTGAAAAGCATAGAAATATATCCTACGAGCAACCCTAGTGTAACTTACACCGCGTATAGTTTTGCTTTTTGTATATTTGCGTGGCAATATTCATCACTCACCGCCCGTGTCACTGATCAAATAGCAGCCACAAAAGAGTCCCCAGATAGTTCTGACAGTTATACCCCTGATAGATAGTTCTGCAAACATACTGAGCAAATCCTGATCGACGACCATACGCGTAAATTCTGCGGTTGATTCAAAATAATACATTTAATCTAATACAATCTCGAGCATACGTGATAGCGGGACAAGATGAAAAGGAGCCGATTCATTGTCGGAAACCATTCAAGCCCTTCTGTGCTCTCAACTTCATAAAAAATCCTTAGGATCTTAAACACCACGTGATGCTTTTAAAGTACACAAACACGATGAACGCTACCGACATGCTATGAATAGACACCAAAGTCTTTGTTATTATAATTGTATTACTATTCTCAACCCTAGTGGACGTGTTCACACTCACTAGTAATTACTGACACTAAATCATAACGTTCACGTGGCATAAACATCCTTCCCTACACAAGACAGTTTAAAAAAGTAAATACCAAAAACTCCTCGCTGACAGCCTATTGTAAGCTAATAGTCATAATCTGAATATGTTTGTGTTTTTGTTACTGGAACGTTCGATTATTTACACGTACGGACCGTATGGGAATGTTTACATATTATCAAATTAAAGGTTTTTTAGGCCCAAAATATCTGACAGTATCCTCGAAAGAAAATGGGTCTTATAGTAAATGTTGCAGGTTACATTGTAATATGGCCTACCAGAAACCATTAAGCATTTTACGAAGCACTATATCATTACCAGTTATATTATATTACGGCTCAGCTTTCGTTCCATAAAAAAGTGGCGATTACAGATAATATCAACTAACATTCCTTTATAGTTACGAGATACATAAATATTAGAATTAACTGTTCATTTCTACTAATTTTAGAATGTTTTTAATATATTATTTGTAAATTCTTTTCACCTACAATAAGCAAGCCGTAATTCGATGAAAGGTAAGCACATTAATAGTGCGATAGCAACATTTAAATGTCTACAAATGAATGGTTAGATATGAACCGGATTTTACAGTTAAATCTAGATAGCAGCTAGTTCTAGGAGTACTTATTGGAATTGAGCAATGATAGTTAAACTAGTTACGTGGTAAAATTTTACTTATATCTCAGGAATCCATATTTTATAAACCTGCCGCACGGTTTACTCAAGACCCATAAAACTACATGTTTAATAATTAAGCAACACTAAATATATTCTATTATTCTGAAATATTCTTCAAATTTTAAGTTGTGTTCTCAAAACAGGTTAAGGGAAATGATGCAAGTTAGTGCTTCTACTCAATCCAGACACTTCCAATCTGCCTGATACTTTATTTCCTTTTCAAAACTCGCATGCATCTCGGAAACATCACGTCTGGATTTAACACCAAACAATGAAGCTCTGTCTTAAAATGGCCCACGAATCGGTAGACAAGGTAAAACAAACGCACTCTATCTTATCTACAGCAAACTCAAACGCAGTAGCAGTTTGTCTTGGGTTCAATGCAAACATGATAAATGATTTCGTTTAAAAAAGCGTTGGTCTATTTTTTCTAAACGAGTTCCGGTCGTAGATAGATGCATTCGTTCCTCGAATAGACATAACACCTATTCACCTTGAGAAGTACCTGGGGAAGAAGAGAGACCCAGGTTATTGATCACATTCGAATATTCCAAACAATTGTAAATCTACTGAACTCTAATACATAATTAAAGCTAATTAGATATGAAGGTTATGAAACGAGAGTCGCATCTGTGGAAGACACTAATATTCTGCGACCAACGATGAACTTTTCATCATTAAAAACAATGTTTTAATATAACAGCAAGGAAAAATGTAATAGAAGCCAAGAATTAGAGGGCACTAAGACAGTAACAATAAAAAGTGAAAGCAAAGCGCCGTCTAATCGTGTCGTAAAAATAAAAATTAAATAAAAAATGCTTGGGGTGGAAAAGTTTTGTGACTGTAATTCCGCTTTACAATTATTTCATGTTCATTTGGAGCAGAATGCCCTCTTCAGCCCCGGCCGCCGCCGGTTTCTTGAGCAGAGATTTATTATTTTTAGAAAAAAAAATAACTTATCAATGGACGTGTAACATAATATATAATTACGAGTAATTGGAACATAATTAAAATGTTTCAAATGTCAGCATTACACATCTAGCCCCACGTCTACTTCATATTGTTATGAGTAAACTGATTCGAAGAAACAAAAACTATGGCAAGAAGTTTAAATAGGAATAAAGTAGATATAAATCTCATATTAAAACGTATAGGTACAGTCGTCAAGAAAATTACAAAAATGGTTCAAACATACTCACAACCATTATACGGGAAAGAACATTGTTAATTTTAGAAATTACCACTATTCTTTTAGCAAAATAAAGGAAACTATAATCAGTTATAATTTTGGAATTAAAAATGTAATTATATAAGGCACGTAGATTGCAGTCATAAGATTAACAGTTGTTCGTGTGTTTTGTCTTATTTATCTTAAAAAACCGTTTTTTTTACAGGTAGGTAGGTACCTATATAGGAATACTGTTCGACTCGACAGTACGATCACAAGATAATGTAGCAAGTCACCGCAACGCTCAGGTAGCCTCTACGTTTCAATTTCTCCGAGGCATTTTATTTACAAAACTAATTACGTTTGTCTGATGGGGTATTAAACAGCTCCCGGTGCCTCGCTTGATTCGTTGACAGTTAATAAAGACATTCCAAATGTATTTAAGATCCGATCCTATTACAGTTGCGATCGGATCCTATCGTGATGATGTTATTATTAGTGGCATATTCTATTACTTTTTTCTCGTGTGACTGTACTGTGTATTTGTTCTGTTAATCATCTTCAATATTAAATATCTTATTAGCGATAGAATGAGATACATGAAAATATTTACTAGGTCGAACATGTTTTTATTGTCTTTTTTCTTTTAATTTTTATTACAGTTGGCACGAACATCATTGTCGGCACGCCACGTGGTCCGGATAATTGAAATGTCCAAACACTAAATGTATAGTTCCTACAACGTCACTATTTCTTTTTTATTACACATATCGATCGTGTTAAGTTGGCCTGACGATATAAAACTGCAAATTTACCGTAAGACACGTCTCTTAATATTGTTTCTTTATAGAAATTCGATATTATTATTAGCTGAAATTACCTTTATATGATTTGCGTAATATTTTAATAATAGAGCATTTAAATTTATAGTAAATATTATATCAACAAATCATGAAAGAACAAAACAGTATGCTAAATCAGTCAATAGAACACAAAATTATGGCGCATTAGAACTACGTGATGTAATCGAGTTGAAGCTTTTATTTTTATATATTACAATTAAATTATTATAGCTGTTTCTAAAATGTTGTAATTAGAAAAGCTCAGGTTGTAGAAATAATACCGTCTGTGTTTTCCTACGAGAAAATACTCTAAGATTTAGTTTACATAAATATTTAGTAATCTTTTACAGCTATGTAGCACACAGTTTCATCAATAAATTAATCGTCCAATTAGTTTACTTTCATTCACCATTCATTTTGATGGCGTGAAATTACAGAATTCCTATTTTTACTGTGATGTGAAAACATAATTTTATTTCTATCAAGTATATTGAACTTATTTCCAATTCAACCTATGCAACAAATAGTATGAGAAATGGTTAATTTCGTTGCCAATCTGAATGTACACAGTAATCAGCGAAACTTTATCAAAGTGTTGGTGTGAATGTGCGGAAGCAACATTAAAATGTGAAATATTAATTGTAACAAGAGCGGCCGAGTCCCCGGCATCCCTTTCTGCGAATGCTGGGGCACCGTAATCAGCCCCCAAGGGACAACCTCGTGTAATTAGCGGCTGTTCATTTCTTAATTTCAATATTTAATTACAAAGGAAACTCGATGACTGCACTGAATAGAACGAGACGTCATCTTCAGAAAGACTTTCCAATCCGTTTTGTTTCTAATTCACTAAGAGCTTCGTTTGATATAGGCTTCTTTATCGTTTCTTTGTCTGCTATATCAAAGGGTACTTCAATTTAGACACCGTTCATACAATGAGTAATATTGCAACCTGTCTTGGTTTGTTATTTAAAAGATTAACTGATGGTCTATATTAAAAACTTTTGAATATTGTAGTCTCATCACATTTTATTTAGAAATATAATTGGTATCATGGATGTAACTTTATCGTGCTCGTTGAAAAGCCGTCTTACATTTTCCCTTTGTCGTTTCCCGTCAGACGAGATGTCTAGCGACATAGTCGTTTTATTTCATTTCTTTCAAGACGCTATGAAATTTGCTTTTATCTATCATCTGTCTACGGATTTCAAATAAAGTCTGGATATTAAATCGTGCACGAGGACCTATTTTTTAACAAAAAGCAGCCGCCTTAGATTTATAGACCGATTATTAAAAATTCAAAAATAACGATGGTTAATGATTTCCCTTTGGCAATATTTTTCACTCGCACTCTTCAATTGGTTCGGTACCAGTTAGGACGCGTGCGTTTGGCACGTTTTGTTGTGAATCGGTGACGGGTGTTGGTTCGGACGTGGCCATTCACGCGGACTATGTGTTGGAGAATTGTTTTGTTGCGTTAAATTATACAATTTCTGGCTGGGTGACCACCGCGCCGCTGCCCGCCCGACCTGTCACGCCCTTTACCATTCGATACCAAATGAAAAATCTATTGAGCTGTCACACTAAATAGACTTTTCATTTTATCGTCATTTTAGAGTTCGCCAATGCTCCTGTCATCATCATGTTATATTTAGTTACATCTAGCAAATATTAAAAGGTTATTTCATATTACTATGCATTTGAGGTTAAAACTGTACCTATTTCATTTCCTTACCCAAATTAATTCATTGGGTCAGAAAAATAATCATCTATCCATCTATTGATACTTAAACCTGTTTTTGTAAGTGGCGCCAAAATGTATTCTGTCCGTTAATAGACTTTTCAAATTAAAAAATTTCGGGTCCATATCGGATGCAATGGTATTATGCTGTTTTTTTTTAAATATTTATCGTTTTCTATTTATATTGTCACGCTTCATTGGGAATAATCAAAAAGTTTTGCTACCGTTCCCGCCGATGTATTTTTTTTAATCTAAAGGTTCTTTTTGGGAGTCATAAAAACTACGAGCTACCTGGTTGGCACAGTTCGTTAGCTTCTAAATTAATTTCATCTAATTCTGGCGACTAATATTGTTGAGTCATATATGTGGTACACATGCCATCGGCGCCTTTTAACTAAACAATTTCGACGGAAGCAAAAAAACTGTAGCTTGTTTTTCATCAACTGCCATTAAAGAGACACTTGAAAGATAAATGTAGTATTCAAATGTATGTGCATCATTGCGTTTTTAATCGTTTTACAAAAAATATGTTTAAAAAGTTCTGAGAGATGAAATTTATTATGATACAATGTAATTATTCCCGAAGAAGCACGCTTCACCGAAGTTTCTAAGATAAAGATGATATTAGTAAGGATTATAGTTTAGTTTTATATGTTTGTGCAGCGGATATGAAGTTCCGCGCTACTGCATATAGTATATTGCAGGCCACATGAAGCCGCGGGCGAAGGCTACTTGTTTATATTATAAATTTTATATTTCCTTTTGAAACGTCATTACGGCAATATAAAAATATTCACAATATAATATGAACAACACGCGCTCACGTCGTGGATCATTGTGCCGCTTGCAGTCCATGCGATATTATTTACGTGTGCTGTTCTCGTTTTAACTTCAATTTCGTATGTTCAATGAAAAATTAAAAATAATCAAAACATTCTGGCCAGAGATTTGAAACAGAATAGAGTCCCGGGCGTGTGATCGTTCAGTGTCGAACAAAAATAAACGTTATGATTTGTTAAACAGGTTATTAGAAAAACATCGGCGCTGTCGACAGCTAGTTTGGAAATAAACTATTAAAAACGGTCAAGACGGCGTAAGACTGCGGTGCCTCGCAAAGCAACACGTGGGTAATAAGATATCGCTCTTGCACGTAGTAACAAGTGTTTTTAAATATTTTAATATGTATTATGGAGTAACCACGGATGCTAAGAATCGCCAGTGTATAAATATCTCTTTGATTGTATACAAAATGCTAGAAATTACGAAGTCTTAAAATAAATGACATGAAATATCTTTACCGGTTTCTGATACAGTGACATTGTTAATCTGTAACTCTTTTACTAGGGAGGACAAGGTGAGGGCTTTGATCCAAAACCAAAAAACGCTGTGTCCGTTAATAAAAAAAATCAAGTGTTAAATGTTTTAAATGTTTTTGTATATTGAATTTAATATATCTACACATCGAATATATGTATAATATAATGTGATATTGTTACAGAACATTAGAAATAGATTGATATTTGAATTTAATGGGATTCAGAAATAAAATTGAGATTTTGAATATAAACAGAAGTGATCCATAAATCAAGCATGTAATAGTTACATTCTGGCACTAACGTAAGTACGTCTGAAAAATCTTTTGTTTGATCAAACCCAAACATCTGGATGTTGAACAGAAGTTCATAATAAAATATGATGAAAAAATATGTTAAGTCCTATTGTATCGACCGCATCTTTTTGTATTACAGTGCGACTGTAACAGCTTGATACTTTACATTTATAAATTCATATATTCTCGTCAGTAAAATGTGTTTGGTGTAATCTTTTATAATGATGAGAATCTTATACGTAGGTTTTTTTAACAGGTTTCACTATAATAAAAACAAAGAAAAATCAGCTTATAGCAAGCCTTATCGTGTGATCTGTATCAATCTCTATGCGCCTTAAATGAGGCATGATACAAGCGACATGTTATGAACGTAGATACCCTCCAGGCATCGCCTAGATATTCTAATTGCATTTGTTATATAGAGTACAAAAGAAATATAATTAACTACCTAACATGAGTAATTCTCGTTCGTGGTACATTTTACAAATGCCAAACGTCTCGCGCATACCGGTTTTACTAGGCGTTTGCGCCGTAAGTGTGTATGTATAATTAAGTGTTAGCCCAAGAATTTTTAATTAGCCATTTATGAGCATTTTATAAGGTTAATTTTATCAATAAATTACTTCTAAAAATCTATAGCGGATCGTCTCATAAATAGTAATAACCATTTGGATTTCAATAAAGTTTATTGTTTTTTTTTTATTTGATAGAATAAATATCAAAATAAAATGTACCTACACTACACCTCATAATTACTTAGTTATTAATCTACGTTGCAAAACTCAATTATATGTAGAAATACCGGACGCATATTTGTTCTTGGATATTGCCCTATTTAGAATACTTTTTATAAATGACCAGTTTCCGCCAAAATAAATTCAACTACATAGATACGTAGTAAAGCCGCAGTCCAATTATAATGGAACTATTCCATAATCATAATCAATTATGTCAATTAACTACTGCAATGCACTACACCAATACCACAACACGTTGCTACATTAAACAAACTATCAAAATTTGTCAGAGAACTATAAACTTTTACGAGTTTCAAATACAGCTGATCCTATTATTGGCCTTGTCATATTGGCATAATTTCTAAAGTCTACAATCACTTCCTTACATTAGAATGGTAATAAAATTAAATATAGATCCTCGTCACGCTGGTACATAAATAAGAGCTATTTTCAATGTACATATTATGTTTTATACATTATAACATGAGGGACTTGGTGATATGTATGGGCCCCATGACGCGTTCGTGTATTGATTTACAAGTGGCAATTATTTTGCAGTTCCTGAAAAGGTGGATAAGTATAATATTAAGTATTTCAATAAATTCACAGTTACTAGAACAGACTCCATTAATTTAGTTATAAAATATCAAAATCGTTCAGTTCTATAATTAAATTGCAGCCGAAACGTACAGCAGTGGTTCATACTTCATAGTAACTCGGTGAGATTTGTTTTCATAATACATCATAAAACTATTAAATATTGGATCGCTGAGTGAGACTACCCGCTACTGTTTTCCCGAATCACGCCAAGTGACCGGCGGGAGCGTGAGCGAACCACGATACTATTGCAACTTTATTTACTGTAAAACATAGAGTAAGGAGCAGCTCAGTCTGAACGCATTTTTTTTAGTTTCTATTCTAGAGCAATCCTTTAGTAATAATTATACGGTTTATGCGCGAAGCCGAGGTAAGTCAATTGGTTAATTATACATATAATTATAACACTCTAATGGTGCAAATTCTCATGTCACACGTAAGCCTAAATAACACAAAATTGTAGGTAAGTGTTTCCTAATTAAGTCTTAGTGCTACCAAATAAAATGTCACGCTGCCAAACAATGAATTATTTAGTTTAAATTAACGAAATAATGCGGTATTTAAATCTCGGATGTCATACAAGACAATTGGGATCAATATATACTGGTTTTCTAGCTTACATCAGCTGAAAGAGCGGAAATATTTCTCGTATAACTTGGGCCAATCAAGAACACTGATCATGGCGTAATCGGTTTGTTATTTCAGCGTTTAGTCGATGTTTAAACCTTGTTTTGTTTTGTCGGAGGCATGTGGGAATCATTCTATTGTGTTCCACATCCGGGCTAGGATTGCTTCTTTGATTTTAATTTTAAACTGATTGGTGTCATTAATGACGTCTCTCATTCATGCACCATAGTGAGCTTTCAGTTCCGAAGGCTACGTCTGTAATTGATTGACCGCCTGGGTACCGTTGTAGTGGCCTTGCATTCAGTGTTGAGGTCTCAGGCTCAAACCCGCTCGCCATAAAAATGTGACGAACACATTGGGATTGTTGTGAGTCTGGGTGTAATATAGCTATATATATTTATCCAGCCAAAAACATTCTGTAGAAAACTAGCCAAGAGTCGATGGAGCTGCTTGTTTATCTCTAAAAAGTAATGAAATCTAGACAAAGTCGTGCCAAGTCTAAGGTTCCTTACTGCGATTTCTTTATTATTATAGTTAATGTTGTGTGACTTGGCCGTTGATTCAGTGGTCCCAGGTTCAAACTCGCTCACGACTAAAATGTGACGAACACATTGGGATTGTGGTGAGTCTGGGTGTAATATAGATATATATATTTATCCGTCCTGTCCTGAATAAATAATAAGGAAATTATTAACTTCTGTTACAAACTCGTAAGTTTATGTCAGTAAATGATGGGAGGTATTTAACACAAAATCAAGAAATTATTATTTGTAACATTCACCGCTATGACGGTGAGGTTTTGTTCTACTGTTGTGGGCTAAGCATAAATTTCACGGCCTTTAATCGTGCTACTACTAAGTTCCTTATATCTCTCACCATCCAAAGGGACGAGTCATAAGGCACTATCTATGAAAGGAACTTGACGAGTGTCATAACTACTACCTCTCACTTCCGTTCCCAGCCCGAGCTTATCTTGTTCAAATATAACAAATTAAACTCACTTTTGGTTTACTTTAATTAAATTTTTAGGTTTGTGCGTCTTTAGATTTGAGTAAACGATCCTAATCGTTATAAACATGCATCGGTACATACTTGAAGCCGAGCCTTTTTGGACGTTGGCAGAGAGTCTAAGGCGCTAATTCACTCTCCTAATCTCATATGAAAGCAATCATAGTTTAAGGTATACTTGTAACTTAATCATTATATATAGATAAGACAAGAGATTAAATTTACACATGGCTAACCATGAATTTATGTTTAACAGAACGGCTGATTTTTATCACAATAGAATATTTTTACTAACAAAAAAAACACAGTCACATTTCAGGTAAAATACATTATTTATTCTTATTCCAGTTCATATCACAACTTTATCACCTTATTGGTTATCTAGAGATATTTATGTCCCAGAAAAATAAGACAATTCTGTAGTTATTCAGAAAAACTTGGACTACAGGAAACTAGGACTAAAGAACTAAAGGACACAAAAACAACTGAGCATGTTATTGTCTTGTGTGTAAAAGATTTTCAGTAGATAGAAATTTGGATAAGTAATCACGTATGGATTAATAAAACAATCACGTCTGTCATCACGGTACATGGAAATGATGTAAATATAAAAGGTAAGCAAATAACAAAAAATATTTAGCAGTATATCCTATTCAGCAAGAATGAAAAGCAAGATAAGATCATCCCGCCGTCATCAATCTGTAATATCCGTCAAAACCTATCAAATATCTTCGACTAACAGATACACGCCTAGACTGTGAAGTTAAACCACTTATAATACCAAAGCTGTCACTTTAGACAAACAAGTTAATAGACCTAATCAATTTGCTCGAAACCGTATGGAAAAGAGAAAAAATAATATTTAAGTTGTTAGGTCACGCGAAGATATTGAACTCAAGGTTTAATTCCATGATCCTTTGGGGCCTAAATTATATTAATTTTTAACACTTAGGTGGCAAACAAGAATTAAGCCCGCCTGATGGTAAGCGGTTACCGTAGCCGAGTGTACCGACGACGTGTCAGACTAGGTGGTAATACGCTTGCCTTCTTAAGCACGTGTATATCCCGAGCCTTTCGTATAGTGGGAATAGACCAATCCTTTAATTGTTTGCATATTATAAACCTCTAGAAAAAAAGTGGAAGATATGTCTGAACTCTGAACTATGAATGGGACCATTAAAGTCCAAAGCCTTAACCTTCTACCCGTTGACCTACTGAGGTGATTTTTTTATTATGGCCATTATCACACAGCGCCAACTGGCCCCAAACCAAGCAAAGCTTGTACTATGGGAACCAGTAGCCGATATACTTATATACTTATATACTTTTTTTTCGTAAATACATACTTATAATACATACCAAACGCCCAGACGCAAGACAAACATATTTGTCACATAAATGTTTGCCCCGGCGGGAATCGAACCCGCGACCTCTAGCGTAGCAGTCAGGTGTACTAACCACGAGTCCAGCGATCTCGTCAATTGTTTAGTCTCCAACCAAATATGGCCTTACATTGTTTATGTAAGGTTACTTTTTAACACTTTGAATTCAAAATACCCCTTACTAATAAAAATGCTTGAAGGAGAAACTGTTGAGTTAATAAATTGTTTACAAGGTGTGACAAGTTAATTAAAAGATAGCTTCATTATAGAAACATTTATATGTAGTTGAAGAACATTTCTAAAAACGGCATTCGGTATATTCGGCCATATTTGGTTACGGGAATGGCTGCTATTTCACTATGAAGTGAAGAAATGAAATTTAATTGTATAATTTTACTATGAACCGGTGTCAGACTTTTTACGTTAAGAAGGCGTTAAGCTATAGTTAATAGATCGAGAAATGTTAAATTGAAATGGAAATTATCGTTACCATTTACTTTTGCATTTACATAAATTGTGTCTTATTTAAGTAGGACATTGATTGTGTTGTGTCTTGGAATAAATTTTCCAGAGAGTAGTAGTGGAGTGGAGTGTAGAAGAAATATCTAGAATTGTTGTGTGTGCGCTATAATTATTTGATCATCTAGTACAAGCTTTGCTTAGTTTGGGGCTAGATGGCGCTGTGTGTGATAATGTCCTAGCATTATTATTATCTGGAATAAAATAATGTAGAGATGTACTAAATATAGGTACAGACTTTTTGTTCAAACTACGGTCGTGTGCTGCGGTTGCGGTTGACCCACGTACAGATTTGGTACGTAGGATGTGGTAGGTAACTGTAAGGTAATTAGAACTTAGGTATTTAAACACCATATTATTACTAGGCCTTCGTATTTTGTATATCAAACTAGTTGCGTTGACAGACGTTGTCCTGTATTAGCTATGAATTCATATGCCAAATAAACCATAGAAAAAAGGACCTTTAGTTTATCCCGAAATTAAAATTGTTCAAGAACACAAAAAAGAATAGGCAAGCGAAATCGGTGGTACCGTTCACGCTTGATGTTGTGCCCAAGGGAGATAGGGATTATCTAATATATAAAATTCTCGTGTCTCAGTTTTCGTTGCCATACTCCTCCGAAACGGCTTGACCGATTTTGATGAAATTTTTTGTGCTTATCCGGTATCTATGAGAATCGGCCAACATCTATTTTTCATCCCCATAAATGCAAAAAAAAATTGTCCACACGAGCGAAGCTGGGGCGGGCAGCTAGTTTTTTATATATTATTATCAATATTGTTGTCGCCAGGCGTAGATTCATTTCCAACATGGGTTATTTCTGAACCTGTGGGTACGTTTTAAATGGAGCATGTGTGCAATTTAACTCAATTTTAGCAAATTACCTATACGAACGATGACTATCTAGCCGCGATTTCAACACATTGCATGGTTGAAAAACGTCAAATTGCATTTAATGAAGCTATTATGAATGTAAATGGAACCGAATTCGACTGTAAATAGGCAATCACGTCCAAATAGGTTTCAATCAATTCACTTATATGCAGTTAGTTTACTTATTTATTTGGCCTATCATTGACACAGCCATTGATGTAACCTACCTACCAGTTTGTGGACTCACCGGTACTTTATCCGTCTGGAGTTTGATAACCTTTTTCACAATTACAAATACGCGGATGTCTTGTGTTGTTATCTGACCAGGCAACGTATGCTGATTTGCCAATTTACCTACATAGTGCGAAACATACTCACGGAATCAAAATGAATTGATTAGAGTTTCTCCTTAGTTCTATTGTAAAGCTGTTCGAAGTCACAAGAGTTTGATAAAATATAAATTTGAGTTCATGGGAAGCATTAAGTATCTGTCATTTATCGTTTAAAACATAATAAAAGTATTTTTATAGTTCTCTTACAAATCGTATGCTCAAAGTCGTCGCCTGATTATTCAGAAATGAGCTGTATTCAACAAATGTTTTGTTTTCAACAAATCAAAAGGCACCCCCTTTAATTAAACTGGCGGCACTAAGTCAACAGGGAACTATAGGCAACACTAGTTGGTTGTTAGTGTTGAAATAAAGGCTGGTATAATTTACTCCTATGATTCTGTTTATCGCGAGGGTTGGCTCGCGACAGTTCAGATAGGCTGCGGACATATTAGCTCCGCCAGCGATACATTTATCATGAAATCTGTGTTACATTCGGCGTAAGCTGTTGACTTATACCTAATGCAGTTGGTTAGTATGTAAAAAATCGACCGTGACGTCGACCACAATCGTCAGAAAGTAGTAACTGGTATATATGTAGGTCGTGTTTTGTGGCTTTTGGGGAGAACTAATTTATTATTTTAGCACATAAGTTACCTCTACCTCCATCTTAGAAGTTTATTTTTATCTCATACCATTATGGATATCAAGAAACACCACTGAGCACTGACTGTACACTGACATGACAATATCCAATAGACGTTTGCAAAATGAATTAAATAGAATTAAAATGAATGTAAAACTGTCTCAAAAGGACATATAGCCACCAAAAGTAAAAAAACATTGTTTGTAATTCGGAATGGTATTTACGAATCTGTCTTATCAAACTCTCAGCCCATTGTGCTATGAAAGCTTACCTAGGCTAGACCAGTTACCAGAGGCGAGGCGGAGGAGAGTATAATTGAAACAGAGTATCATTGACATCTACAGCTTAATGTATTGCAAGATACGAAATATCTATCCCAGGACTGATCGCTAGCAACTCTGATGCTCGTTGTTTCTGTTTCTTAAGCTAAGCTCCTTTATTGCGAGATTTTTTTTCATATTCTCCTTTCGGAGTGGGTACTTGTGGCTACATAATTCGATAATTTATCGTCAATGTTCAAGGCTAGCCTGTGACATTACATTACTTAAGCACGCGTCGAGAATGTAGATAGTTATTTAAAATCAAGACCGGATACAGTTATTAAGCCGGTTGAGCTTCCGAGAAGTGACGTGTCGTGTAGCATCGTTGGAAGTTATTGACCTCATGTTTTCAAAACCCCGATTTTAAAAATGCACATAACGTAGAAGATATTATTGATTCTGTGCAACTCATAGTAAGAATTCCATGTTCAGTTATCAGCGCAATAACAATTGCAGTAGATGGTGTGGTAGAAATCGTCTAAGTTTAAATTTGATACCTTTCCATAATACTCTATAAATAAAAATTACAAAATATGAGGTGTACACGTTCGTAAAATTTAATAAGAATATCGATGAAACCAATATCTGATTATATAAGTTTTATTAATGATATACATATTTTTGTCCATTTCCACATTTAATTAAAGATTGCACAAACGAAATAGGTTGAAGGCAATTACAACGCCAATATTCATCAGCGGCAGGCCACCGTGTGAGTTCCCTACAGCACCGTATCGAATGAAATAATAATCGAAGTAGCGACGTCCACTCAATTATCCCTGAAAATTGAGGCTCATTAAAATAATAAAACAGCCAGCGGCGGAATTAAATTGAATGATAACAAAAGCTTGTGTTAATGCGACGGGACACCGCAATTTGTCCATGATAAGAGGCGTTTATACACATCTCATGTGTACTCTACCATCTATCATACAAAATTGTTGTACAAAATGTTTATGTAAAAGTGAAGTGAAATGACGATCTATATTCCTTTCAAAAATTGAGAGGGACGATGTAATAAAATGTGCATTTAAAAAAATCCTTCCAACTTTGCTGTGTGTGCGTATAGTATATTGTTAATATGTCAATATCTAAATAGATTATTGAATAATGGTTACATGTCTCCGATGATTGAAGTCTCCACTTAGGTCTATCTAGCACCAATCGGAGGCAAAGACTCACTTTCGGTCATAGCAGTAAGTAAAGTTACAAAGTCATAATGCCTTTCCATAATTAAGTTATAGATATGAGCTCCATCATAAAAGCTAGTTCGGAAACCCCTGTTTGCACAATAATAGCGGCGTGTGTCAGCCAATGCAGCCCCAAATGCAATTGTGTACATTTGTGCGCGGATTGAGTTACACTAAATGCGATGGAAACAGTTGCATCTACCTAATGTTCTGATAGTTTGATATCTAGGTGGAATACGGATATTTGCACGGACTAGGTTTTTGAATAAAAATATGCATGTATCTACATTTCTTCTTTAAAATATTTAAAACTGATTAGGAATTATTTATTTAATTCTCAAGAAGTTACATGCGAACCAAAAAAAATATTTTACAGGAAAAGACTACTCATCAGTTCGGTACATAAGTTGATAATTTTTTACGAAAACGTTAAATATCATAGAAATGTACTAAAACGCCTCACCATAAGTTCCACCTTCATTATATCATAGCAATCATTCATTACTATTTATAGCAATTACGAAATGATCCAATAAATGACAATTGGCTGGCAAATAGTTTGCCCCTCGCGAGACCGGCTGCTCCCCTATTTGGTGACCACTTGCCGGCGCTGGATGGTCATCCCGCAAATTGCTCTTTTCCAACAAAATTGTCAATAAAACTCATCTGATTCGCAGTTAAACAAGCGAGCGACATTATTAATTTATGCGTTGTAATATGGCGCAAACGTTCGTGTTATTCCGCGTAAATTATTAATAGTGCAGGGGTAAAAATTAAGCTTAAACCGAATGGGTAGTTTGAGCGGTAACGTCCGTTTTATGTTTCTATGTGCAGATTAATTCATCGGTTTTATACGCTTTGACAATTCCCAGTTATGTGTTCGAATATTAACGGAGTAGTATCGTAAAGATATGTACGCTTATTACTGGTGTGTTTGTTGGCTTTGGGAATGTGTCGGGTTTTATAGGGTTGTCAACGTTTGAGGATTCTGCCTTGTCAGGCATGATGCACTGTTGGAATTTCGGTGATGATAAAAATCTAATGTGATGTGTTGTGAAAGTAAAAGTGTTGAGTATATTTTTTAAGTAATTGAGGATCATCATGTTGCTCGTTCGGTTTCTGGTCAGTGACATTGAATAATCTATGTCATTGCATTTAAAATACCTCAATCTATCTTCATTTATCACTTTAATATTAAATTTGTATAGATTAAATTATCTGTTCATATTGTCGATTTCTATCAATTTCAACATTAAGAATATGTTTTGTGTGACACGTTTTTAACTTTTTAACTAGCCGTTAGTCAACCGCACTTTTTAACCGACTTCAAACAGGAGGAGGTTCTGTGTTCTTTTTTACTATCCTAGTATCCTAATCCACTGATACAGTACACTGATGCAGATGTGCAAAAAAGTTAAAGAAATATAATAAGACCCATTATACGATATGTATAAACAATCAGAACATGAAACAAACACATTTTCTGGATAACGCACTAAATAGCTCCCTTGCGAATTATCTCCGGTGTTGTCTTAGAGAAAGCGATTACACAAATCTGAAGAAGCTATTAATCCGGCTCGCTGCCCCCGAATGGCATCACGGTTTGTTTAATAAAATCGCGAATTTACATATCAAAACCTACAAAGGGGCATAATTGGACCCGATGACTTAGAAAACGTAGTGGGTGAGGCGGGGGCCACCCCCGACAACAAACAAAGGAATTATACCCGCCTCAAGAAACTTTTAGCAATGGAAAGCTCCTTAACAAACAGACGCGTGTGTATCTAATGAAATTCCTATGGTTGCATAACATACCCGTGTGAGCGTTATTAGCGGAATTATTTCTCGGGGCAAAATCTTTGAAGGCGGTTGCTCTTTCGGAAAAGTTGTTAAGAAAATGGGTTGAGATCTTTTCGGGATTTCATTAGTTTGTAACTATGCGGCCTGCTACGCTAGGCATCTAATTTATAAGGTAGGCGTAGCCAAGGGAACGAATGGGCAGCGAGCATTTGAAAATGGAACGGAATTGCCGAATCACGCCGCTTTGACTAGAAGCCGCCGCGACACGATTCGTTAGGAGACAAATGTTTGAATTCAATTCCAACATATTTTTTTAACTAATTTGTAACGGTGTATTTATTCCGAATTTGGTCTACGACTGTGCGGTAGTCGCGTTGTTTTCTATAATTAAGTTTGGCCCAGCTTCTGGGTTTCGGGTGCTGGTGATTAGTTACGAACTGTGAGCGATTTAACGCTTTAAATGTTCACTACATAAAGTAATAGTATACTTAAAAGTTTTCACATTCCCACACAGAGCGTAAAGTGCTATTATGTCCGCTGAATGAAGTGCAAGCCGACGACATACGGGCATCTTATCCTCCTCTTTCCCCATCGAGGATATTGACACTTGTCCGCCTGTCATAGGCTTTTGTTCTACCACGTGTTAGGTTACACACACATCGTGCACGTGTGCCTTTGCCACGTAGCGGTGTTGCGTTTTGATCTAGATTTTAACTTTTAAATTCATTTAAAGTGAACTAGATACAACTGATACGAATGTGTCTTAACCAGTTTACATACTAAATACGTAAATGCAACGACGCGGAACATGCTATAAAAATAAGCAAAATATGCACATAACTCCAGCGGCCTTCACGAAGATCGAAATGCTTGGCACGCACCAACTTGACAGATCTATTAAACTACACCGACCTACACCTGAGGCAAACCGGTAAGTGTAATATTTTCCGGTTAAAAGTATAGATCGCGCGCCAGATCTCAATAATTCATAAATATTTGTATTAGATTGAGATAAATCAAAATTAATACGATTCAGAATAGACTCTGCTGCAAATTACAAAGGAGGTTTATTGAAGAATTTGTTTTTGAGTGCGAGTGTGGTTTGCGCAGTCTGTTCTCGTCTCGCAGTGGAAAGCTAATCGTGTCGCGCGCCGTTCGCGCGTTATAATTAGTACAAATCGTCTGTACCGCGCCGACGCTCGCAGAGCTAGGAACTTGTAGACAGAAAATTAATTAACTAATTCATTGCTTCCTGTTAACTTTTTACTGGCATTTTACTTACAACTATTGCGAGCGAAAAAACATGTGAGTAATTGTTTGCCGATTGCACGAAGTACCTAGACTAATATTGATTTATGTTTGATTAGCACGCTCAGGTCACGCTTTTTAGATACAGCTATAGTTTACTAAATTATTTAAAATTAAAGGGAAACTTACAGCTAACAGTAATAAAATAGGAAGGCCATTTAAAAGTTTCCACCGATACAATGCCAGGATTGTTTTAAAGTAAGATTCTTCCCTCAGGCTGCCGGCACAGCGATTCCTCTCAATATGATTGGCACTGCGCCTGTGATAACGTTGGTAGGCATTATTAGATGCCTGGGCTACGGTCACCGTATTCAGGCGATGGCATTAAGCATGTGGCCGTATGTTTGTTTGCCACTTTTATAAAATAAAAAAACCACCGTATAAAAATAAACAATGCTACGAGAAAAACATCGGAATTCGGCATTGAGAAAAAGTATCATAATCGTTTAAAATTGCCCGTGATGGCTAATTCGTAATGCTTGTAAACGATAACCGAAGCCGAATAAGTTTGCAATACGTGAACTGAAAATACTACCACACTTTTTATTTTCAACCACTTAGCTTGGAGACCGAATTTTAATTATTTATTATTTTAATTTATAAGTCGTTGCTATTCAGTTATGATAATGCGCACATCACATATCAATTATATCGTATATCCGTATTTAAAATCGTGTCTAACAATTTTCTATAGACACATTTTCGCTGTGGAATCCGGTAATCTCGCGAGTTAATAGATTCGATAATTCATCGAGACGCGCGTCTGAATCGATACGAGTACGATTGATGGCACTTGTCTCGACGCCGCCGCAGTGAAACGCGACACATTTCACTCGCGGTTCATTCGATTATAAAAACTTTTGTCGTTACAATCGTACGGCGTGAATATAAATAAATAATTATGTCGAAGCTAGTTCCTACGATTGTATTGGTTGCAAAATAGTTTTTAATGAGCGTTCTCCTTTGAAGAAGGTTTGTTTCAATGAAGAAATAATATATCAACCCATCGACATGTGCTATATTAATAATACGGTATCCTAAAAAAATGTGTTACCATGTTATAATTATACTTCGGTTTGCCAGTTTTTTTGTCCATTAACTTAGAATATTTAAAAATCTATTAAGCAGGGCAAGTTTTTTGACGCTTTCCCATCGCAATGGGCCGTAGGTACAAGTGATTTGGGCTGTGTCACTAAGCGATTGGCTGCGCCTCGGTATTGTAAAGTCCGATACACATTTTTGTAAGAAATGTCCGTTTTATTCGATTCTTTGTGGTCACATTCCATTGATCGCATCGGTGACGGCATCAAAAATTGTTTTTTTATTTACAAATCGATCAATTTAAGATCGATTCGAGATATCGGTATATACAATTACGCGCTCATTTCTATAAGGGTAAGCTAGTGTTGGCAACTGGCCGAATGAAGTAAAATGTTTGGGTTAACGACATTATGTGTCAATGTGTCTTGGTGTCTTCTTTCCGTTTTATTATTGGTTTGTTACGTGCTTGTAAATATATTAATTCTTGGATTTTACCACCATCGTACGCCTTATTTGCCATCCACCCAATACAGTCCACTGATCGCTATCAGCTAGCCTTCGGAATTCAAACAAAGAGAGAAACCGCAAAAGTTATTCAGGAAACCTTTCTCGAGTCATTAATGCCAATATCGGGAGCCCCAAAAGAGTTGGAAACACGAAATGGAATTATGCACTCCCCTAAAAGTCGCCATTAGAATTAGAGGCACAATTTATTCCGCGCCGGGGCGCGCCGGGACACGAAATTTCCGCGTTTCCTGTATCGAATTGAGCTCGTATTTCGTAGCCATGGCATGCTACTTATTGGCTTCATAATTATCCAAGCAACTTTGAAGACAGAAAAAAAAAAACTCAAACTTTTTTTTTTTCAGACAAGTGTCGAATAGCTTCAGTTTTCCATTTCTTTCATACAACTTACCTACCTAATAAGTTTTACCTAAGATATTGACAAGTGACCCCTCATATGAGTAGCATGGGGAGACTAAGACTCCCTTTGAACTGCAATGAGCCGGTAATCATAATAGGTTATACTCAATTGATGTAGAAGGACTTCAAAAGGCGCTAGAACGTCTTGTGGAAGCGCATTGCTAGCAGCACAGCATAAGTCTAATTTAACATGCATACCTACTAACACGCCGAGTCCCTTTTGGGTTAGGCAGAGAATATGGAGGTATTGCGCGCCATTTCAATCAATTCCAGATCAGCGACGCAAATGTCTACCACTAATATCGAGAAAGTCAGTAGCCTGTGGTAACCATCAGAGCTATGAGACTGGTGTTTAAATCGTCTTCCAATTGTATTTTAATGGTGTTATTATGGTGCCATTCTGTCTGACAGAATAGTAATTTTGGTATTTTTCTAAATAATTCGGATTAGGCTTTTTAAATATACCTAGCCTATACTATTTCCAATAATAGTAATATTGTGTTTACTACAAATGATTTTTCACTGAATAGAAGATTCAGCCCAGGTGGAAGTCAAGTATTATTATCACCTTTGTTGGTATAAATAACGGTCACAGTCATTGAGAAACAATCAAGGAATCAGCCCTCATTTGAAAGTTCTCAAGCAAACTGAAAGTTAAAATGATCTTAAACGGCAACGGGGAATGCAAACACATTAATTTATAGGCACCAAAACAAACTTTTTAAGTCTATAACAGTCTTGTCCAACTTTTACATTTAAGTTCTGGTCGGGAAAGCAATTATGGTAACATTTACATCTATTACGCCGCATTCCGTTTTGGCGGGTAAATGTAAACCTTTTAAATTACGACTTCTCTATTGTAATGACCCTGCCATTTTTTATCATTACGTTTGATACAACGAATCAAACAAATGTATGATATGTAGGTATATACGTAGACAGTACAATAAGCAGTGAGAATGACTAGGTTAGGCAGAAGTTAGGTATGAAATAATTTTATTTTTCTATATAATCACCCTTTAGATTAACACTAAAATATTTTTTAAAAACATACTTCTTAGGACACTAAAAACCTTACAATTGCTATCACTTCTTCATCACCTTCAATTTTTTTGCTTCGTAATGTTCCTTTAGCCGAGGAAATAAATCAATGATTTCGAAGGCAGCGTCTTGGATTGCTGTTGCTGCCATGCCAACTGCTGCAGACTTATGTGCAGTTGCGTTTCCCTGATCTGTTAGAATTTGGGAACCCACCGCGCGAATACATTTTTTTTTTAAGTTTTATCGAGCCACAGTATTTAATCACTGCACGCAATTAAACTTTTAACATTATCATCAACACAGAACACTCAACGACAAGTCACAAACAAATGCGTGTCACTTTACTCGACACTACGATAACGAAGATTTTTGTTTTAGGGTTTTTTTACAAAGGCTTAAGCTATAATACGTATTAATTATGTCCTCAAATTACTCTCGATAAGTAGGATATCCTTCTCATTACTTATTGAACTCCCCTCGTTTAAAGTAAATATTTCGATTTTATATTTAGTTTCAGTTTGAATACCTACAACATTATTATTATTAATAGTAGCGAATTTAATTATTACTGATAGCGTATAGTTTTTGCAACAATGTAACGATTTAAGAGAACCAATCAACAGTTAAACAAAGCAAGCAAGCTGTCAAATAAATCCAGCAAATATTTTAATGGCTCCATGTATCGGGCCATTTTATTGGCAATATAAAATTATAAAATGGTCTGCGCTAACCGCGGAGCACCCTCGCGGGACAAAGTCTCTTGGTGAAACTATAAAATAAATCTAGCAAGTTATCGTCCACAATAAACAGTCGCAGCGGAAGGCTATCACCAATTCCCACGCAAAGTTGCTGTTAATAAAAGCAACTAAATTATATATTCAAGAGTTAGGAGGTGGTGGTATGGCAGTTAGGGCCTTCTACGTGGTCCGAGTTACAATGCAAATTGCCGTGGAGGGGTGCGCCGATGCCCTCTAACTGTGACTCGCAAAGATGGCCGCCGTAATGGCGAAATGAAATTATTAAGCATTGTCTTGTGAAATCGGCCGCAGTCGACACCTGAGCCTCGGGACCAGCACCCGCTAAGCATGGATGTTCCATTGACCGGAAACACCTCGCACCCACTACGCACTTCTCTAATCCCTCTCTACATTACCTTGGTTCATCTTAGCCAAACTTTGGAGATTTTGGAAAGTATCCTTATCCTTCATAATCTATCATTACAATAACCGAAACTCGGCGATAATTCATGGTTCAATTACCATCATTGGCAAATTTTTTTATACCACTAAGGTAGCAAACAAGCGTACGGCCCGCCTGATGGTAAGCGGTTACCGTAGCCTATGGACGCTTGCAACACCAGTGGAATCACTCGCGCGTTGCCGATCCTATTTCTTTTACATTCAGATAGTGGATTAGATTATGTATACATACATACATATCACTGGGCACCAATATCGTGTCTCTTGTGGGCTAGGCAGAGCCTATAGAGCGATGTCTATTATATATTTATATTGACTTTCACACACTTTTTGCTTCTTCAAATTGAATATATAAAAACCCCTTTCTAAAAATAAAGATAAAAAAAAACATTCATTAATCTCCGGGTTGGAATACTCTTTCACTTAATACTGTCTTATGTAGTAATTAATCGCGAATAAATGCTAATTAGGACTATGTTTCAACCTAACCAATCAAATATGATTTGTATCAAAAATATTTTTGTGTTGTGTCAGTTTTGCAGGTCTCAGTGACGCCGCGCCGGCAGAGGACACTTCCACGTATTTCTAACGCCAAGACATTACTTACGACACGACCCTCAACCGAAAGCTTTGTATTAAAATTTAAATCTACTTTACAAAGTGTATTTTATACACGTGCTCTTGCAATTTTGATCGTTCATAAAGCTTCAAATAGCTCTTATTATTACGCTTTACCTTTGTGGTATTGGGTGTTACACGTCTCTCCCCCATCCATTCCAGTTAAACATTTCCACTAAGACTCCCATGAATTTGGTATGCATAATGTTAATACATTATAGATGCTTTAATTACTCGTTTGCGGTTCACTTGTGGTGTGGTTCCTCTGTTAATGTTCATTTCGTCTCTCTGATACATGTATAGATGTGGATACATAAACAATACCTGTCTTATAGAAACATTGCCTTATGTTTTCAATAACGCAATGTGCATGTTATGATGTTTTATATTTTGGATATTGTATATTATTCGTGAAACTAATTAAAAACAAGTGACTGTATCGTATCAGTCGATCAAACGGAAACATTTATTATTTTGATAATGCGAAATCGATGTCTAAAGTCGCGTCTTACAAAAATAAATTAATTTAAAAATTTGTTTTGGGCAACAAAGGGCCGGATCCCTCTACTTATTGGCCGGGTGAAATTCCTCTTTAATCTAACGCATGCCCAGTCCGTGTTTTTAATTCCACACAAAAACAGCTCTCAGTCGGTGATCAATCAAAAACTCGGGCGCGTTTCGTTTTCTATACTTCATTGCAATACTTTCGCCTCTCTGTAACCGCTATAAATGTGACTCTATTATTTTGTTTGTAAAAAGGAAATGGATACTTTATGAATTAAATGACTTGATGGATTTCTTTCCCCGATGCTTGAAAAGATATTTTTATTTATTCAATTTATTATACATGTGTGTGTATAATAAATTGTGTGTGTTGTGTTTCTGCGGTAAGTAAGGATGCCAGTGCTCCACGAGGATACGCTGGGCGAGTAGTAATGCTGCTAGCACAGCGAGTCCTCATCAACAAAAAAAATTGGTTGGCAACCCGTTAGTGATACCCATGGTAAACTGTAGCGGCTACAGGCTACAGTGTCTGCTTACCATCAGGTGGGCCGTATGCTTGTGTGCCAGTAGTAGTATAAAAAAACATATCATTAGCTCGTGATCTTTATGTGTAAATGTATTTTTTTTATGTTGGTGGTTTAATCATGAATGTTATGAAATGTAATCAAGTAAAGATTGAGTTGCGTGAAATGGGAATTTTATAAAAATATATTTTGTGTGAGGATGAGGATTAAAAGGCAGACTATAAGTCACGACTAGACGCCGACCGTATGATTGAGTGGTCGCATGTCGAGTGCCAATCCTAGGTAAGTGTGAGTAGACTTACTAATATCGTAGACATGACATACATCAAACAATATTAATTAACATTGAAGTTGATTCCCTAAAAACTTTTCCGATACACTTCGCCGTTATTTTCTTGGTAATTCGCGTGACATCTTAATGTGAATAGCTACATGTTATTATTAATTGTGTAGCTCTAAAATGTGAATAGTCAAATATGAAAAGGCACAGGTACTATAAAATCTACCACAATAATATTTTAATTAAAAAGTAATTGTAAAGAAATACCAAAGTAAATTAAAAAAAAAAACAACATTTCCTAGAGTGACATACTGACCGGCAATGTTACATTATTATCAGATTTGTTATATTTGGAGACAAGGCAAATATCAAAAATGTTGAATCGTATGACAACGTGAGATTACATTGTGTATTTGTTTTACGAATGGCGCCATTCAAGTCGGCATGTTCACTCATTTGCTCGGCAGATATGAATGAGAACTACTTAAGAGAAAGAAAAAAATATAAATCCATTACCCCAACCTTTGCATCACATGGCTGCAATAACATACAAAGCAACTATGAACTGTTTTTTTCCACAAAGATAAGATTACGCGACGTTATAGCTTTTCAACAAGGTATTCTGCACTAAATCCTATTTGAAAAACACGCAACGGTGGTTTTTAAAGCACACTCGAACTGACACTCCCACACTTACACAAAAGTCTTCGTGATGATGCTTTTACTTTTTTGTCATCTTTTGTGCCGCACGCATTCACACCGATTGTAAAATGTAAAACATAATCCGCTAATAATTGAATTCTACGTCCAAATCCTTATAGTACGACACGTATTTTTTGTATAAATCTTAAGATATTTTTAATCTTTATTCATCACATGAATAAAGTTTCGCATCAAGTAAAAAATATAAGATAAAGATAGAATACTATTATCATTAAATGAGTAGGAAATGCATAGGTACCTATGGAGTATAGATGCTAATATCTAATACGTTACGCACTTAGATCCGACTCGTTCTTGACAGTTTTTTCACAATCTTCGAAAGCAACTGTAACAGATTCTGAATAAACAAAGAAACACATTACAAAGCCATAAAGCAAGCAACAAAGGAACCGACGAATACGTGTTGAAACTGATCCATCATGTCTCCTTTTAAAATAACAAAAAAACTCATACGCTCCACACAACAGATGTTTCAGTAAAAAAGCCGACCCCTATCGACCCCTCCATAAAAACTCCATTTATAATTTCAATTAAAATAACTGTAATTTCCTATATTATCATTCTATCGTAAACGATTAAATGCAAATCGGCATCCTGATGTATTAATATGGTCATAGTTTTGACAAATTGGAGCGGCGCTCACGTCAAAGAATCAATTTGGTAAAACAACAGCTTTTCTTCGTATCTGTCAGGTGGTTACATAATAATCTAGCAATTTTTGCATCTGGACTGAGATGGTTTTTAAATTCCCCGTTAACAACTTACAGGAATAATTAACTATACCTTAATTTTATATTATTAAAACCGTATAAAAGTGATAATGGATAACTGTTTAAATGAAATGTAAATCAGGCACCAATCAAGTAGATATCCTTTATTTCCGCAGTACTTAAAGTACCACGATTTTAATTAATTAAATGCTAGTATATGTAGGTATCGGATTGGGCCTCTTCATTATTAAATATTTTTTTCAGAAATTTTCTTTTTCCAGATGATCTAATCATTTTCTAAGCGAGTAATCACGGATCACATAAATGCGAAGTAAATATTAACAACCAAACGAGAACCGAATTATTATTCTATTAACACCAGCTATTTTTATCTTGTATATTGATTTACAGCGATATATGCAATCTGAGATGATATAGAAAAAATCTATAATCTAACAAAATGTATACTCTGTATGCGACAGAGCACAATATTTGATACTGCTCATATATTGTATTGATTGAACACTTTATCATTGCACAATACGTTACCGATCACTAATAAACCGGTACGTGAAAGAACAATATCAGAAAGCAAACATAATATCGACCAATGATGACTATAGCATATCAACATGCAAAATTCCAATTAGATTCGAAACATATGATTGTGATAAAGCAACCGTTATTGAAGTCGCTTATCTACGTAATTAGAAAGGAACTAAGCTGTAACCATTTGTGTATATGGGAAACTTCAAGTGCTGTACTGTCATGTTTTCTGATAGATAAACCGTAAATGCTATATTGATAAACGCT
Organism: Falcaria lacertinaria; assembly: GCA_951449985.1. NCBI lineage: Eukaryota > Metazoa > Arthropoda > Insecta > Lepidoptera > Drepanidae > Falcaria > Falcaria lacertinaria. The sequence continues at coordinate 6,521,528 of OX602115.1, read as the reverse complement.
GACCACGCTCTCCACGGTAAATCTGTACTTGAGTTTTGTTAGATGCCGTATAGTAACAGCATACCTGCTTGTATAACTTTCGATGTGATCCTTAATTCCCAACACGTCCGTACCTCCACGTCCTTTTTCAAATCTTAATATAGTTTTTTTAATCTACGCCAAACTTCCATCAATGCCGATCCGTATGTTTGTTTGCTACCTTGAGGGGAACCTCTTTTTTAAGTCGGTTAAAAATACCTTCATCCTATGCGTTAGTAAAGTTATCTAATTAGCTAATAAATTACAAAAGTGTTCTTATACAATGTAAAATCATCACAAAATTGTTGAAATAAAAATGAGCAGCTCCAAGTACTACACTGGGGCCGAAAGTAATGTGTGTGGTCGTTAACAGAGACATTCAAAAAATTATCTGCCTCGGAATCCGCACTTACCAGCCGCCGCAGATTCGTCAGAAGGGAATACAGCATCAAATATTCAATTTTAAAACACCGCTAAAAGCGAAACGTCATCGTCGCCGCAAACGCAGCTGGGACTTTACGATTTAGAAATTTTGTTACAGATGGGACACGCACTCCGCTCCAGGAAAGAGATAAGCAACAAATTGCATTAGCAAAAGTGAAAAACATAAACGATAATGACAAAAACAACGTCTCAGATGTTAAAATTGGCCCCTGTAAATGTTTAGGAGTGTGTTTGAGACGCAACAAGATGTGATCCGAGTCTCTTGAAAATTATACTGTCAAGAACAAGAAAATGGCACACAGAGTAGGAAAAATTTCATTAGCGCCAATCAAAATGACGAGGTCCAAAATGAAGCTCGCAAAGAGAGTCGTAATCACGGAGTTCAGCAGGCACCCCCTCGACGTGAGGTCTTATTAAAGGAATAATATTTACAAAACGAGACGCCTCAGAAATCCCCAAATTAAGATCTCGCCGAAACCCGCCCAACTTCCACAAAGTGGAATCATTAAATTAAAAATGTAAACTTTTCTCTTAGCAAGGTAATGGGCATCCCGATGTAGATAAATAGATGGAATAGCTGCAAAAGGAGCATTTTCCTGTTCATTAAATTTTTCCTTCGCTTTTTTTATTTCGACCCCTGGTGCTAATTTTGTTGGAATTCACGCCCCTCAACTCCTCCCGCTGGGCTCAATCACAGAAATTTTATATCCGGAATTAAATAAGTACCAGACAGTATTACGGACCAAATTTAATATGAGCTTATTTTTATCGGAGTATCCTACTTAATTAATCAGATACTGCCTTACATTTACTGGATTTAAAATCATGGTTTGATGTTTTGAAATTTAATTTCGTCCTTAAATATCTTGGGATATAAAGGTTGATGTCATCTTATTTCCTCTTCGGGGTCATACATTTCTTTAATAGCATTAATAATTATCTTAATAATTGTTTGAATTCGATAATTAATAAAGGAAATGTTTGATGCCATCATATTTAAGTATTAATGAAAGTTACTATACATTTATTGATATGGTGGTAATGTTCAAATCTTACTAGCCTCTCCGATATCATAAACGCTAAAAATATTCCCAGCACAACTGTACCATGAAGTAAGAATATCAACTTAAATATTGACTTGCTCCAGATCTGCTCGACTCAAAGTCAATCAAGGAGCGAAATATTCTCATCAGTGGCAACTTATTCCGTAGGGTGGTTTGTGTTATTAACTCGATTGTCTATAACATCCCATCGTAGTGCTGAGGAAACGGCAGCGAGCTCCGTGGCAAATGCAATTATATGTCCTAATATGCCGTCTGCAACAGTCACCTCATCTATCTCCGTAACTCCTACCGACAACACCCTTTAACTATTTGCCGCATCATTTCAAAATTAACTTACGTCTGCGAGCTTTAAGATTTTAAGATTTGAGAAATGTTCATAGAATTTTCCATAATGGGATGGAGCTACATTAAGGACTACAAAATCAGTCACAATTTGTTCCATGATATTTTTTAACATGACAATGAATATGTGGTGGTCTGTATAAATAATATGTTTCATGCATTTAATAATTATTTATCTGGGAGGTTCTAAGTGCGAGCAATTGTATAACAACTACATGTTGCAAATTATAGACAAACAATATTTTATGACAGAAACTGTATAACATACGAGTATATTTGATTTACTAGGATATCGTATTCCCTTATAAGATATTGATTGGTGCAAATAAGGAAATCAAATTATTCAATGTCCGCCCCTCATTTGTTTCTGGCTCCCCCATACCAGAGATGAAGAAATTCTTTCTGAGTTTTCGATTACTTGTCCAATTAATTTTATAGATTCATTTGTCTCAGACGTCTGAAATATTGAGCGAATCGCATTTTACTTTGCACGTGACTAATGCAAGTTTTACTTTACGATTGGCGAACCAATGGTATTTGCAATTCCAATTAAACTTTTAAATTAGTTGGAAGATAAAATAACGAACCTGATCAGTATACCTGCCTGTTATTGTTAAGTAAAGGAGTCACTTGTCCCAATGACCCCGTATTACTCGGCTCATTCACACTTGAAGTGGTGGCAATAAGAGGGACAGGGATATGGAGTGTTACGTAACACGAGCACTTGGCATTTGTGATGAGAGGGAAAGTTCACGTTCCGTTTCTCATCACGGCTATGAGCACAAGTGGGTGAGTGTGGCTAGTGACCAGACCAACGCACCGGCCATTCATGACATAATTGGCAGTGACGTTATCACACGGTGAACATGTTTACACCTTCATGATTCGATAGCAAAGCTAGAAACAACTACTCACGGAATTCACCGTTTCTCTGTTGATTTCAAAGCGTAAAAATATTGTACCACGAAACCTTCAATTATATTTAACAGTGACCATAATAAATTAACAATTGAATTTATTGTTAATACTACGACCAATCACGTTAAAGCGTACAACTGTGTTAAATTTACCTACTCGTTCACAATTCGGGGAGCTAAGTCTCAAGAAACAAAATTTTACTCTTTCAAAAGCCCCTAAGTAACAACAAGAAAAATACATAATAAACTACGTAATAATTATTAGAGAAGAATTACATTTTTATAAATACATAAAATTGTTGATAACTTACGGAAGAATATTATTACACTATTCAAGAATTTTTAGATGATAGTAATAAATAAGTATGAGATAAAAGTTCTTTTTTTATTAATTAGTTAAGTAGCTAATGTAAATACTGCTAATAATTACAATTATAATAATAAAATTAATAATATTGTGTTGTGCCCACAGGGTGTGTTTTAGTATACTTTTAGTTATAGTGTATTTTACTATAACACATATGTGCCATTTATTGAATAAATGAATAAAAATAAACCTAGATTGATGTAATTAAATTGGCGCTTATCAAAATTACTTCATTGAAAATATTACTCTATGTTTATTAACATAAAATATTTATGAAATTTATATGTTATGAAATCAATGAGTAGTAAGGTAAGGTGTTAAGAGAATACCTATTGTTCAAATCTGCGTGAGTGCCCGGGGGCGGCGACATCAAAGCCGATTGACATTGAGATGTGACCACACCTACGGTTATGGATAAGCATTTATGGATGAGAGATTTAAGCTTTAAATGCCCGATCATATTATTGTTTTATTTTTTACTGGCCATAATACCTTCTAATACGTGGTCAGATAGACTTAAAGCAGCGTTTTGTACTTAATATTTGTCCATAATTTTCTTTGCATTTATTAAATTAAGTGCTGATTACATAAAAAAATCTAAACGGTTTTGTTATTTAGCCACTCCAGTAAACATTATGATAATATTGTTATGATGTTGACGCCATGTTTACCTCACACATACCAGTTCCCACTCAAAGGGACAAACGTTGGAGCAAAGGATTCAGTCGGACACCTCGCATTTCCACACGTTTTCACTCCCCAGTGTGCGCTATCTTTAAACCCTTCGACATTATATTATAAAAACACTGGTTGACAGACAGAAGCACGTTTGTTGGGCTGATGGTAAGCGGAACAGTGTGAAAATGGCGACGAACTACAGTTAACTTTTGTTTTGGAGGCTAAGTTAAACACATTCGAACGAAAAAATATATATCCTTAACATGATCGCAATCATGTCACGTGACTTGTTATTTCTAAAAAGAAATTGGTTCCTATTGGTCTGATTATGTACGAGTTTGTTAACGAGTTTAGAACTTTTGGTTCGTTATCGTGAGTAAATAGTAGCAGTGGATAAAAGTTATTAATATGCATAAGCGGTGCAAGCAAGGTGTGCTTATTCGCAGAAAACGGAATGCTTGGTGTTGCTCATTACATGCAATACTAATGCGATTGCATTGGTTTTTATTGCAATATTTTTTACTGGCTAATGTTGTTGATAGATAGAATTTTAAGTGTTTTAGTCAGTTTATTGTTCATGAGAGTTCTTAAAAAATGCTGTTCATTATTCATTAATTCTGCGTTAGAGTATTTGACTTATATAAAAATAAAGATGATTTTACTTGCAAATAATAATAATTTGAAAACGTAATTATATTGAGGATTATCTGCTAATGCCTTCTTAAACAGCACAAACCTAATTAAGAGCGATTTGAAAATAGGACTAATGTCGAAACCGTCGGGGTGTTGGGACCCTTTACAAAATGATTTCTATTCCGTTTTCCAAAGCGAAAATTGCCCACGGTCGGTCAAAGGGTTAACGACTTAGGTACTGTTTATTTGAATGCTGCCTTTGTTAGTTTAAAAGGCGTTACAAAGTAAACGAATCCTTTGCTCTGATTGCTTGTCCTGTGTGTCACTAATACTATATTATCATTTGAATTTGATTTCTGAATACATGTACTACATTAAATTACATCCTTATCATAATTTAATGTAGTACATGTATTCAAAAATCAAAATAAGCAAGCAAAGTCATCCTTGGTTTTTGAAACAGTTTTTTTCTCAAAGTAATACGTCAAGGGTGACACCTCCCGTCCGTATTCAGCCAGGCAATCTTTTACCTTTTGTTAGGTATTGAGATGTAATTTTTAGTGCCTAAGGGTTGGTTTTATCGGATTCGTAGTAAACAAGTTTTTAATACATATTTATTGACACAAAACAGATTAAACTATTTACAAAACATATCTTAACCTACCTACTTATAGATAACAGATCTGACCCAAACCGGAATCATGCGGTAGCGTAATTAATAATTAAATTTATTTATATGAATGTTGATATTATGCTATTTTAGCCATAGTGTTTCCAAAGAACATTATAATAATCTCGATTCTTTTTAACGAACAATATCGTAAGTAATATTAGCTAGTATAGCTTGAACTTCTGTTCATTCTATATAAGGATCGTGTTCCAAACAAAAATATTATTGACAACAATCGATCATTTTTGTGGTCTAGTGTCTTAGTCTCACTCAACATGAGAGCAAGAGAAGCGGAATTAATTTATATTTCGGTTATCATAAGAATGAAACTATGAGCATTCCTTTATCTTAATACTTAAAGCGAGGTAAAGGATTATTCTAATGACGATATTTAGAGAACTGTAATTCGAATTCCATTAGGATGGAACACAATATTATAGTCGGTAACAGATTGATCATTTTTATATTTGATAACTTAATTAATGCACATACAGTGCAGTATAATCCTACGCTTGTCATTAATAATGGGTGTTCCTTCAAGAGAACATTCTTCAATAAGTATTCTATTTCATATCCCTATTAAAGCTACATTTAAACTGACTAACTGACATATCAATGCATAGCCCAAACGGCTGGGGTTAGACTTAAAATTTTGACAGTAGGTATCTTTTATGACGTAGGCGTCCACTAAGGAAGGGTTTTTGGAATTCTACCCCTAAGGTTACCCCCTCAGGGGATGAACGTTTGTACGAAAATCCTTCATTTTTTAAGTAGACGCAAGACAATTGGTATTAGGCCTTTCAGTTAAAAATATAAAAACAGGACTTTTGGAAATTCCACCTCAAGGGGTAAAATAGGGGATGATTTTTTGTATGAAAATCCGTCAATTTTCAAATTGACTATAGTCGTGGGTAACAGCTATAATTTATATATGTTGACTTATTCACTTTACTACGCTTGTGAAGCCGCGGGAAAAGCTAGTAATTAAATATTCTCGAATAGTGATAGAGAGAGAGTGATACATTATGTCTGAAAGAAATTGGTAGATGTTCTGATAAATCTATCTATCGTATTTTGATTATGAACTAATCTAGTTTAAGATCGTTTCGGATTAATATTTAAACGGATGTAAAAAGATGTTATTATGTAGTCAATAGTCACGGTTGCAATGATCAGCCAGAACGGGAGTGCGGAACGGAACTTTTGTATTTCTTTGTAAGCACCACAGCATGCTAACATTGCCTGCTCTGCGGGGGCCCACGGTAGCCAACAGTCTCTTTTTTTCAGCAAACATTTGATCAAACATGTTAATGGCCGGCTTTATAACACTAACAAAAGAAGTATGCCAACAGAGGCGTTAAATCCTTTACGATTCTGTGATGATGATCACGCGTTTGTCATTGGATCTCTTTTGGGTCTCGTTATCGGTCATGCGTGAACTGAGAGATGTGGAGATCGGCGTTCTCTACAAAGGTTTATTGTTATTTCAATGGGTACCTACATATTACCCAAATGTTGACTGCCTGGCTTAAATTATTATCATTTACATTTCGGAACGATATAGGATATTAGGTACAGATTATGTTTAGTGTAATACTTACCCAAACGACGCTGATGTAACGTTATACATAAAGAAATAAAAAAATCACAATCACATGCATGTAATGCTAAACATAAACCAACTAACGCATTCAATATAACTACACGAGATACTTTGTAAATTTATCTGTGATTTGTTGGGATTATAAATTAGGTACTCATAGCTAGGGTGTAACCTGGAGCCAAAACATCGACAACTAACATTTCACCCACAATTACAACTGCAATTACATTTAGATACATAAATATAAACACACAACTCGAACACATTGCAGTTGCATTTATAACGACTGAACAAGTGAATACGCATTACGCACCAATCAAGCATTTAAGAAATTGTTACCATAATCAAAACTTGAAATGATATGAAATATTTCCTACCTGTACGAAATAGAAAGTGGCGAAAAATAAGAGAAATTTAAAACAAACCAAATAAACACACCAATAAGCAATTTTTTGGAAAATAATAGATACTGTGCTCAATATCCTGTGTTGCGGGTGTATCGTGTGGTCTTCCAGGCTACCCCCTTGCCTGCGATCAACCGCCGCCGAGCGGCTGAGCCGCTCGAATGTTTCCGAACGCAACCGAACACGGCCGAACGAAACCGAACGCGCGGTGCGAGCGAGTTAGTGACATACCTGTCTGGCGCTTTCATTGACAGGCACCTGAAATGAAGAAAAAAATCGATCCAATTCGTTGAAAATTTAAATTTCAAAATTTTGACTACATCCAAAACGGACGGACACAGATAAATTTACATGCAAGATATATTAACGTTGTGTAACATTTAATACTTAAGATCACCGATACTATTTCTAACGTACACAGGTTTACATGTAGAGTAGTGTGCTGCTCTATTGACTTGTTTCGATCAATCGAAAAATACATATCTCTAGGAGGGACTAAACAAAACTAACAAAAATGAAACGCAAACACGTCAAAATGATCAAACAATAACGTGGCAAAAACAGTTAAAAACAACATTGCAAGATGTATTAGGACAGTTGTTAAAATATAGGGTAGCGAGCGTCGAACGGCTTGACTCCGGTGATATTGTGCGCTTGCACGCGATCTCTCTGCTGTTTGCATTCGCACACTGCTGCGATACAACGGCTCATTCCATATCTGTACACGGACAACTCGTAAGCACTTCAATTAAATACAGCACTTACAATTGAATACAACTGTAGTGATCTAGTAGAACATTCGTACCAGTTACTTGCTATTAATTAAATGAAATATACCAAGTAGAACATACGGAGGAATTGACCACTAAAAACAAATTAATATAGAGTCATAATACACAGAAACCCCCTCCCAATGGACAAATTTATTAGATTATTACCGGACGAGATCACGCAAACGAAATCGTAAAATTAAAGGAAATCAATTCCGTCAAATTGAATCCAATTCCCTTAACATCAATCTATAATAACGAGGGCACGTGATATCATATAACTACGAAATGTGGTTAGCAAATCTAAAAGATATGTATACCTAAGTTCTTTACAATAATTCTAAATTAAATCTTCGTTGTATATTATAACATCAAAGCGTTAAAATGTTGCATTTTTTTATACCTCTAAGGTGGCAAACAAGCATACGGCCCACCTGATGGTAAGCGGTCACCATAGTCTATGGACGCTTGCAACACCAGGGGTATCACTCGCGCGTTGCCGACCCTCAATTAGAAAGCCGAATTTAATAGAACAGGGCCCTTATAATATAAACTAGGTAATGAATGAGTAGAATACAAGAAATAAACATATCGTCACAGACAATACGTTTAACTTCGCGTGAGAACAGCCACCGATGACTATCGTTTTGTGGTATTTTGACACAATATACACCTTTAGCGTACATATCATAATCGCAGCACTTACCGTACCGACGCACACGCAACAAAGTCAAAAGTCACCTAGGTACTCGAAAATACCAATCTATCAATATTAGAACACAAAAAATATGCAAGTCAGTTAATAATCCCGAATCGGCAATCGACAATGGAAATAAAGTCACAGTCACTTTTTTAATAATGGCAACAAAGTTTTTTTCTTTTTTATTGCCACCCTAGGTTCGTTTGACATTTGAACCGGCTGATGACTTGGCCGCAATGATTGATCGTCTCGACACAGTAAATGAGTGCAATTTAGCATTTATATTCTTTTCTATTCAATGTTTGTTATTATGTTGCATTAACGTGTTTTTTTTTTATTACAAACTTCCCTATTTTTATAAGAATTTCTGAAATAACTATGGATAATTTTGACTTATTCAGAAGAAATATGAAACAAATAAAATTTACATACAAATTAACTTTTGAACTGAGTCTGGCAATCATTTGTCAATCCAGCAATGTCACTGTAAACCTCCTAGCCTGATTTGATCCTGTGATTATTCATCGCAAAATGATTTTACACTGTATTCATTTAAAGCTCAAATTGAAAATATTAATTCGTTTACTCTTCCTAAATACGATTTAGAAATCTAGAAGTCACTTTCATCTTAATGTATAGTTTCATAGATTTCAAAATCCCTTGTTGGTTCCATCGGCCCACGACGAGAATGAGCGACTACATTCAATTTATCATCGAGCCAAGTATCCGCCCAAACCATAACGAATCACTAGTAAATAAATTGACCACAAACATTACGGACATTTCTTTTGATGTGGCATCTTGAAGAATCTTCCATATTAATTTATTTGTGGTGTAAGTATCTGGAAGATTTGTGGCTTGGTTGATTTGCAATATTTATCGTGATAAATCTTAGCACTTGTATACTACAAGTTGTTTTCCGAGAGCTTATCCGTTAGTGGTACTTCCATATTGGATATCAGCAACGTAGTCGATAGAGTATGATCAAGGCTTGGACCTAAAATGGCATACACTACAGCTTACAACAGTTTCTTTTTATAAATAAGCCGCCGTGGCCTTGTGCTTGAAGAAACGGCCTGTCATCTGTTAGGCCCAGCTTCAAACCCCAGCCTGCACCAATGAGTTTTTCTGAGGTTAAGTACAGTGATTAATCACAACATAGGCTTAAAAAGAGAGGTAGGGCGAAATTGAATCTCCCGTGGGTTTTCCAATTAAAATTGGAGCCGCCCAGCTAAAGACTGCACGTCCACCTTACAGAAGACCGCAGTCAAATAACACTACTTTGATGTAGTTGTGTTTTTGCGGCAAATAAGGTTGCCAGCACTCCACAAGGATACGCTGCGCTAGTAGTACTTAATGCTGCCAGCACAGAGTTTTCATCACAACAGGATTGTGACTGGCTTACCATCAGGTGGTTCGTATGCTTGTGTGTCACCTTAGTAGTATAAACAAATAAAGTAATTGACATTCTGTTTTGTATAGGGTACTTAAGCCCAGGATATGTATTTTTATTAACTAGTACCGTAATCTCCGCCGTGGCCGGAGCAGTGAATTGACAGAATGTACATAACATAATGAGCATAAATTACATTTGACAGGTCCTAGTATTAGATTGATACGTTCTAGGCTACACATTCAATTGATCCTGATGTGGCGGGATGTGGGGGTCTCCTAGCCTATTTGAGGTTTAATTTGAATAAATAATTTTACGTACTAAGTGTAGTTAAATAATAGTGTTTGTACAATTCGTAGAACAATGTTCAATTAAGGAAATATAATTTCTAAAACGTTAGTTTGATTTTCTATTAATAGAATTCGATTACAGTCTTCTAAATTGTATTAATGTAAAGGAAATTACCTACCAATTAATTTAATGATAAATAATTCAGAGTATAAATATTGGAAACGTACTTGCTTCCACTTAAGCAATGCCTCGCTCTAGGGACTAGAAATTTCATAGCTCTTAATTAAAACAGAATAATTTGAAATATCCACCCCACTTGTAAATCAATTTAATAAAGTAAATACGAGCGGCTGTCCCTCTTGCGAAAGCAATACAAGCCATCAAATAATTTTAAGGATTGGAATCTTATTACAGAAGTGTTACTCTATATTGCGTATTAGGGAGTAAAGTTCTAAGTTTAATTCATAAGCATCACGTCTGACCATATTAGTTCCCGTTCCTCAAGTCAAATATAAAATGATAATATCATTTATTCAGTTTAAGCCCTAAAAATTGCCTTATTTCTAAACTTCGGAAAAAAGTCACCTGAGAAGAACCGGCAAGAAACTTAGTGCTCTTTTTTTAAAATAACAATCACGATATTACAATGTTTAATCAAATTCTTCTACACAAAAGTAGGTATTTACAAAATGAAAGCTACCAAGTTGGTTTTGTCCCTCCTAGTAGTAAGCCCTGATATAATACATTGGTAACCTGTCACAGGCCAATTAAAGACATAACAACCACCATAAAGAAACAGACCAAAGCCGCTAACTCTTCCGCTACACCTGCTCGGCGCAAAGTTTTGACACAACCGCTTAGAATTTTTTTAGGGAAAAATAATTGCACATTTATCCTCTTAAGGGCATTAAGTTCCCTTCACCCGCAATCCCGCTACGGAAACAACCCAATTAGTACATTACTTTTTACTTAAAGCAAAATCTGATTTCAACTAAGCCTTTTTCCATTCGAAAAACTGATTTATAACAATCAATTAGGATTAATAACAATTTAGTTAAAGAATTTATTAATTTCAAATGAATAAAGTATTTTAGTTACCTAAATTATAATCATGCACTTAATTGTTCTATGAATATTGGAATAGAGAGAGATCGTTGTTGTCAAAGTCGGTGCTTTGAGATATATTAGTGTTCCCGAGGCATTATGATTAAAGTAAGCATTTCATTTCTAGGATTGAACAGGTATTACATATTGCAAATTATATTTATGACTAGTTTTTCCCCGCGGCTTCGCTCGCCGTAAATTCGGGGTATCGTATTTTTCCCCTTCACGCCTTTAGGGGTTGAATTTAGAGCCTGTTACTTATTCAATTACACATGTATTACTGTGAAGATTTTAACAAAAAAATCTCATCTAATCTTGTTGCTTCAAACAAACTTTTGAGTGTAGAAAATCATGATTTGCCTTCGTCATAATAACTATCTGCGTTTTCAGTGGATTCTGTTGCTGGCAGCTGTGTGCTGATAGATCAGTCAGTCAGTAACGGTTACCGTTTATATATACATACAGTGTTCACTATCCATACTATAATATTATGAATGCGAGAGTAACTCTGTTTGTTTGTTTGTTTTTCGCTACCTTTTCAAAACGAAGCGGCTGAACGGATCGTGATAAAATTTTACAAGGTGATATATTATATCCTGAAAGGACATATGTTATATTTGGCTTTAAAAAATGCAGACGAAGTCGCGGGTAACAGCTACTTATAAACAAGTATGAGCAAAGCAGGCTGCAAGCTGTGAAGCATCACTTTATATTAAAGTATCCCTGTCCCCGTTGTTTCTGGACAGGCTTCTTTATTTTTTTATTTATAACACTCCGAAGAATTATTACTTTTGAATCATTTAAGTCCTTGCGCAGTGCCTGTAATCCTGAATGGTGAGATTAAATTTCTCGCCCACCTCTAATTAAAGGGGTTACTTTTACAATGATTAATCGAAATTGTCCGGAAATAAAGTACGGTGCTTTAAAAATATACTCCTTTCTTATTTTTAATACCTTTTGGTGATTTTGGAAAACTTTATAAATTAGTTCAGAGCCTTTCAAGTTGTGGTATAATTGAAATAACCTGTCCCGATTTCTACTTTAAAAGTCAATGAATTATTTTTACTTTTGGGAGCTGCATTTTAAAATATATAAATTTAGAAAATATATCTTACAATGCTGATATCTCAGAACGCTTTTTTTCATGTGTAGGTTTCGTGATAGGTATAGTAACAAAAATTTGACTGGTATTTTTTTATTAATAAGAGTTGTAATTAATTTAATGGCTGAGGTAAGAGGAATCCATACATGATCAATAATAGTTTCTTATTGCAATATTATATAGACAAATCTTGAGCAAAAAGTAAAAAAAATGTAAAGAAAATTTACTTACTATGAAATCATTTATAGTTTACAACATTTCACTTTAATACTTCACTCGGTAGTATTGGTTATCAACAATTTTCATACATTGCTCGCTATTTTGTCTGTCACGACGCACCTGCCCTAGGTTGCCGACATAATATATCAACCTTGTACTTGTTGAATGAGGTAGCTTTTTCTAGCCTTTACTAAGAACCTTTGGCGCCACCAAGTAGGCACTTATATGTAATTACGTCGCACTTTGTACAGCAACAGAATATCTCGTAGAAAAAATCGTGATAAATAGTATATCTTCACGCAAGAAGGTGACGAAAGCTCCAAGGAGGTATTTATGTTAATCAAATTCCTACTTAAAAACGCCATAATTAGATTTACAGTTCATTGGAATCAATTTTTTGTTTATATCATAAACAAGAACATTTTGGTTGCTTAAAACATAATATATACCTACATATAATGAAACGGGGCTTTCTCATAATATGACTGTTTAAGTCACTAATGAGCATGCACTACCGGAGACCCAATAATATATAAAAAAAAGTTCCAGCTTACTCAGTACATTTTGTAAAGAAATATCTGATAACTGAATTGATATTCGGTAGAAAACAAACGAGTAATAACTCATATGAAACTATAACATTGTTAGTTTTTTCGCATGCGCAGGTTCACCGGTAACCACAGTCTCACTCTCGGTAACTAGAGTAACAAATTGTTCTTCAACAATTTGTTGTAATTGGTTACCTTATTAAGTTAATTAATTTAAACGCACGGTTAGTTCTAATCATTTCCCATGGATGAGCCTCGATTGTAGTAAAACACGCAGTCTTTTGCAATACACACATTTAATTCAGTTAGTAATGAAAATTGTTAATTAGACAAGAAAAAGCCAATTTAATCAATTACGCTAATTCCGTTACATAGCATTGCATTTAACAAAACTGTTCAATTACGTATGGTGGGTATTTGATTAAAAAGCGCCATCAAATTATTCTTTGTTGTAGGTACATCACTTTAATTCTCTTTATAGCTCTGTTTTATTTAGTTAATACATCTAATATACTGAAGTTAAAACACAATAACTGTGTGATTTTCTGAGCATTTGCTTTTAATCATTATTATTTTCTACTCACAAACGAATAAATAAAAAACTTATGATTATCTATGATACTATAAGAAGATTTAAACTGCAAGATATCAACAAAGGTACACCAAGAGGAAACAGGAGCGATTGGCTCCAGGCGTTGAGTCCGTGGTCACGATTTATCCTGCAAAGCAAACTTAGCTTGCACTCGTCAACTTTCAATTAAACTTTACCCTTCTTACTCAGATCATAAAGTATCATATTGGCTCAACAAAGAGTTTCAAACGACCTATCTAAGTGAGCAAGCCAATTATTCCACAGCTCTTGTTTTGTTTTAGAAATAAGATCAGCAATAATCTGAGCCGCTGCAATGAGAGCATATTCATATTTTATTTTAATAAAAGCTTTAATTACGACGAGTACAATAAATAATATATTGTAGAGAGACTAATCTTAACTTTATCTCCGCAAAAACAAAGTGTTTCCTCGGGGTGCAAAATAAACGGAATTTGAAACCTAAGACTTACTTTCCAATGATAGTTGTTTCTGGTAATAAACATGAATCTATTAAAAGTAGACTAGGCGCATGTGCTACGGCAGCGTAACAAATGTGCCGCCATTGCTGAATGTCAATGCTAACAGAAACTCTAAGCTGTATACTTTATTTAATTTATAAGAAATTACCTAAATATATTTTAAACATATTTAACGCCAAATATTCCACTTGCTTATAGGCAGCTGAAAAAGGCTTCTGCCTTAAGTGTCTGACCGCTAACTATGTATCAAACTGATTTAACGAGACAAGGCAAATTCAACCGTCACACACAAGCTGATAGCATAAACGGCCACTATAAAACAGAATTACGTTGTTAAACAACTGGCAACAATTTTTCATCCAACTAAGTTTATTGTATCACGCAACCTCAGCGCTTATAGCAGTCTTATAGTCAATATATGTGATATACAATACTACCAATAGACAGCTAAGTACGTACTTGTCAGTTCAGTTACAAAGTAATTGAGAGAAATCCTCGAGAATACTAATAACACGTGTTTATGTTACATACTCGTGCAGTCTCTGACAGAAGAACGATCTTACGATTGCTTGAAGTCGAAATATATCTTATTTATTTATTTGCATAACAACTTTATGCACAATCAAAGTACAGAGGTGGACTTAATACTAAAGCTTTTCTAAAAGTCTACCACAGGCAGGAGCAACATAGGAGCAGGTGTGCATGTCAAAATGGACAAGAATTAGTTGAGAGCATATCGATAACGGCATTGAATTCATGGCAGCTTAAAAACTTGTGAATTTTCTAAACGGTATTTGTTTCTTTAGTAAGATAAATAAATTGAGTACGACTAAACGTTTCCCCGAACGGTTCTTTGCCCTGTGTTGGCTGGTCATATTTCCGGGTTGCATACATCATTCGTACGATATCATTAAGACATCAAAACACAGCGAGGGGAGGAAACACACCTTATTTAGTATAATTCAGGAAATCGTACATTGTGATTTTGGTAAAAGGTTTTGAAAAGAACGATAAAACGCCATAATGGTTCTACTTACAGACCACCTTACTATAGGCTGAAAGGTTACTGTTATATATTATTTTTATTTATAATCACTGTTTATAATCACTGTTTATAATCACTATTTATAATCACTGTTTATAATGGAGAAATTATAGACCGAATACTTGACCGTCACTCTTTAAAACTTAATCTATTGTCTTCCAAAATAAACGAGCCAAACTATTAAATTGGACTCATAATCAAATACATTCATGAGCATTTATATATTCGTTTGTATTTCGTCTAATTGTTAGCAATTCCTATTTAATTAGTGAAAAAAATACTAAGCACGCGAATACGCAAACGTTTCGGATCGTGACCAGATTGCTACTTACTTACTAACAAGGAAAAAATCAAACAATACGAACGGTAGGTACACACAGTCAAAACCACTGGATAATACAGAGAGATCATTGAAAATATATGTATCTTCGCTCTTCTTTCTCTTTCTATGTGACTATAAAGTGAAAGCAGTGAAGGGGAAAACTAAATGAGAATTAAAGAAAATAATATTTTCAATGAGGTAGTTATCTTCTAAAAGTAGAAGCTCTTTTTGAAAATGAAACACGATATAAAGCTATAAAAGAAAGTAAACAGAGAGAAGATAATAATTGTATAGCAATTTAAAGAGAGAGTCAAATGTGGTGGTGTAAAGAAAAACAGGAAAATTGAAAGAATTGCCTTCGGATACAAGAAACTGAAATTGAAAGTCCAAAACACTACAGTAACAATTTATTTCTTGACTGTAGTGGGCGCACGCGAGAAGCATACTATGTTGCATTGACACGAAGAAGCACCGGCTAGTTACGAAACTGCACAATAATTAGAACTTGGCGAATAACGAAATGCTGAGAATTCTGATTGTCAGATAAAGCAACACGATTGTCTGGGATTGCATATTGAAAAAACATGCAACAGAGATAAGGCGTTACATGGTTGAGTGAGTTAAAGGTATCGTAGCTGTACACGGGCTAATTGCACTTCCTACCGAGTTACTGCGCGGGCATAACTAGCGCTGTAACTGCTATTTGCTTGTTACTTTTTGATATTTTAAATGTTAACTGTGAATGGTCTTGGAAATAGTTTTGGACTGTAAGGGTTTCTTTCTCTTGTCCGAAAGTTTAACAGACCGGTGCCTTTAATTATACCACTACACTATGAGAGTAATGTTAATTGTCTGCGATCTCTTAATTAACGCTGATAGACTGCCTTAGTCAGGGAATTCCAATTTTGGAAAGGAAATCACGTTACGCTTTGTCTCTTTTCAGCGAAAACCCCTTTGAACCACCTAGATGTCACATGAAGGGTCTCATAAGGTAGCCTAGGACATGATCAACCTTAACGTCTAAGCAGCATATTGGTATGCAGGATTTTTCGGTCGGCAAGCGTAACCCCTGGTGTTGCTAGCGTCCATAGGCTACGGTAACCGCTTACCATCAGGCGGGCCGTATGGTGGTTTGCTACCTTAGTGCTATAAAATTTTTGAGTCAAATCTCCGTCCAATATTCATCGCTTTCTCATGGCAATAAATTAGCCACAGTTAAACTTCTTGCCCAAACACGAACTTACGAAAGCGACATGGCAGATTTATGTAATAAACATCTTTTTGTTTTAGGCAAATCGAACGTGATCACGGATTTTTCGCTTATTTAACTAGGGTTCCAATTTTCTCGCATTAAGATGATTAGAAAAAAGGTTAACAGCCGACTTTCTCACAATAAATTCACAAAGAGCGCGTTTGCAGTGAGTTTCCTAAGTGTAACGTTTTTAAGCCTTACGTATCCAGCAGACAAGGAGACTCCTACATTCCTTTATCTCGAGTGAAGGAAGTTGAATTACCGTATCAAACTATTTCTAAAACAAACAACTTAGTTATCACAGCATCAGTTCTTTACATCTTCGTCGTATTCAACTGCTTTACATTAAAACTACTAACATGTGATGTCCGAGCTCAGTTTGTATAGGTTGTAATTGCAGCCCATTGTGTAATTCTTATCTACGGAATTATGAATGGAAAGCGTGTTCAAATAACATATGATTTTCTTCCATCTCAGTATTCTTGGTTATTAAGTATTTTGGTAGTTTAGAACTACCTACTATTCAAGAAAATAATGTGTATATTCTAAGGCAGATTTTTTTTGTAACTTTTATGACCCTTGCGTTTTGTACTTAGCTTTACTCCACTACACTAGGCAGTAAATCAAAGAGTATAACAGCCTGGTTCAGGAGCGGCACCTTTGTTTTTGACAAACATTAGAATGATTAGTGAAACAAGGGATTCATAAATTTCTCCCTATAACTGATAAGGTTAACACACGGATTAGGCCACCGGGAGAGCAGGATGTATCAGTAATCTTGTTTGTTGAGAAACACTGTAGTGTATACACCTCAGTACTGTAGCACTTTATTCCAATATTAATGAGGGCACATTGATAAGCAAACGTTACGATGAAACTGAAAGACAGAGATTATAAACTTTTAATAGATTTGGTTTCTCCCGTACAATGAAATATATTAATAGGTAAGTAGTAAGTAGTAGGAAATTAAAATATACCTATTTAGTAGGTAGGAGACCGAAGAAGGAATTTTAGATAAAAAATATATACATTATGTAATGAAGCTGAACTTGGAATGTAGCATTTATGTCAATGTTGATAGGTTCTAGACAATGATAATGACATGCAGCTATTTCAATGATGGAAATCAAGTGTAATGAATGTTTACAATGACTCGTCCATTCGCTAGAATAACGTATATAATACGTCCTATACGCACAAAACTATTGTGTGGACAATAGAGTTATCTGATTCACAACAATGCACATGTACCTATCAATAGGAATTTTAATTGGAAATATGAGAAGCAAAGCAAGTTATGTTATGATTTAGCGCCGTTTCTATACCGTCTACACTAGATTGCTGCTGAGATACAACTGTATTCTTTATGGCCAACGATTTCCATACATAACGAGGCGTAATTGTGAAAAACCAGTGAGAATTGTACCTGTTTTCAATGAGTTCCACATTCAATTGCCGCAGTTACATAAGAACTTTACTTACTTACTGTACCAACCATTGTATGTTTAATTTTATTGCAGTCTTGCTATTATTTACGACTTCGATGTTAGACGATTTTAGACAAAAAACGAAAACGATATTGTTTTGGAGAACCCTTTGTTTTTTGTGTAAAATATACCAAATGAACCATAAAATAAGAATCATTCAATTTATCGAGGGGGATTTACCTATACAACGAACAAATTTTCATAGCGTTCGCAGTGAAATTCTTTGTAGCAGAAAATTAAAATAAAATTAACAACGAGTCAATTACGGCCCCAGAAGGTATGCCTGTTATAAAAAATGGGATCCAAGGGTTGCAGGGATTTCTTTCCGGTTCTGTACATTTATTTAATTAATCACATTCTTACGAATGGGGCCCTCGCTGGTCCGAATGTCCGAATATTTGGAGTTCCTCCGACGAACAAAATATTCCATGCCATACGCTAATGTGATCCGAAGAGAATTTTAAATTTGGAAATTACGAATAAATTTGATATTATATGCAAGAATATTATACCTCTCAGAATAAGGACTATCTTGAATATAAACCTTCAAACGAAGCATAAAATACCATTTTATTTCAATCCCTCGCAGCCAGGTACCACGTCATATTCTATGTACGTACCTATATTATTGTAAAATTAAAAACTATATTTTGAAGGGGTCGAATTACAAGTCACTTCGCAACAATCTCACTTGTAATTACATCAGTCTGATAAAAACAGGGTGCTGTTTTCGGACTAAAAAGGTATAGAGTCGTCAGCTTAAATATAAGAATATATATCCACTTAATCATGCAGTTTTTTTATGTGTCACTCTACGAAAATTATATTTTGTAGGCAATACCTACTAAGTGGTTTAATAAATTGCATCGATTATTACTGTACGGCAGTACTACATAACATTCAATCCTATATGAGAAAGAAGTACGGTAAAAAAATTGATCTCTAAACGTTTTTTTACCTTACGTAACGCTTTTTAACCTAACCTTAAGTTGTAGTACAAAATACGTAAACAAACCTCGTCGAGCAATTTCCGATGTGTCCAATCGATTCGCAACTCTTCAGCACAGTGTTAAAAACACGCACGAGCATAGTATAAAAAAAACACAAAAAGTGCAAAATCATATCGCTGCTACATCTCGAATGGTGCGTTTTTATTTCAATTTTCGAGGGTTCGCTAAACGTTTGAAACGAACTCTATTATTCGGTTCCCGTTCCGATGTGACGTAAGCATATTCGGCGCTCAAGAGCCGTTTGTTATTAGATGTAATAATATATATCATAACGTATTCATAACTAGGATCGCAATAGATATGCCAATTTCATTATTTTCTGCGCGAGATTTATGTTTGGGGTGGCTACCGAGAGTATTTTTTAATAATTTATTTTCCCATAGTACGAAGAATACAAAGCAATCGATCTATGCCTACGTATGAACGAATTGAAGATTTGGTCAGAGATTTCAAAATTACCGATTTCTTCCTACACATACATAATGAATAAAATTTAGCATACCAAAACTCGGAAACGATAACAAATTTTGTATGGCTGGTTGTCTAGGAATATTCATATGAAGAAAATTTATAAATAACTAAGAATTCAATGTATTGCAAGTAACATTTTAATGGTGGTTTTACATAGTACATATGAATAGTAAAAAAGTGAAGTTTTATGACTATTCTAAGCTCTATCTTCCCCAAAATATAACTAGTACTATAAATAACTATACTATTAGTTTATTACAAACTGTATTTATGACTAATTAAAATTATACCTTACACTTATTGCATTAACACGATTTTCTATTGCTACTTCAAACAATATTAATACAAATTTTAAAACCATAAATTTTAACCCCGATCTCTGAACTTCAGACAAGAATGAAGTATCTTAATCATTAGCTTCAAAGATCCTGATATACGAAATGTATATGAGTATATTAAAACAGAACCAAACTCGTCAAGTTACGCAGCGCACAAACTGACTTCCACCACCTCCCAGCTAGGAAATAATCTAATAAACCCACTAACAAAAACGATTTATTATGCCTTTCTTAACATCCTATTACGTCGGTTTCTATTTACCTAAAAATGTTTCATTTGCATAATAGCTTTTTTTCCCGCCATTACTATTTACGTTAATATTCTGAATCGTTGGAGCAGGGGTCGCACGCACAGAAAACATAAAGACAATTTGTTTTGTATGTTATGTAGCGGCCATTTATGTAAATTTAAATCAACGATATCGTGTGTTACGAAAATGTGTAAGTTCTACACGGGAGTGGCTTGAATGCTTATTTACATTTCTATTCGGGTGTGGTTTGTCCAGAAAACAATTTAATTAATTCACATGTGCACGGATTTGGCCGCCATTATAGTTAAAACATGAATACTTCCTTCAAATGTTTTATTTATTTGTGACGGGAACATAATTAAAATTCGCATCCCAAAAAGAAATCTTGAGAGATAATGTTTATAATTTACGTTGGTTTAATCAACAAAACATCAGAAAGCAATAAGCTCTATTAAGAGTCCGATAGAATTTCTCATTTCATTCGTCTTGAGTCGAAACAAAGTGCGGCCATCGTCGGCGGTGTTATTAACGCGTCTAAATAATTACAGGGCACATCAATCAGAGGGCATATGCAGATAGAGCATTTTGTGCGAGTCAGCGCGCAGTCGGCCCACTGTGCAACCCTTTCTTTGATATCTGTATGATATTACAAATGAAATTACTAAAACATGTTCCCGAAATGCATTCGAACCGTAGAGATGGGAAAGAAAGGTCGATTATTTTCATTAAGTTAAATTATTTAGTGTCATTAATAATGAAGTACCCAGTTAAAAAGCTGTTTTCAAACATACACAAAACATTAGAATTCTACACATATCTGTTAACGTTCTATGGTTTTCCTTTAACATCAAAACTTATAATAAATAGAATAAAAAAATGTATCGGTATTTGTTACTTTTAATAAAATGAACTAATTGCTTTTGAAAAAAGCAAATAAGTAGTCTTGTGTGTGGTGCAATATGCCTTCAAACATTAGAGTTAATATTTTAAACCTACGTGGACGAAGTCGTGTATAACACAGCTAGTTAGTTTTAATGTATGTAAAAAAATACATACAAAAATAATATTCTAAAATAACTTGGTATTGTTAGTTGCTACACAAATGTTAACAAAACATAGTAAATAAAATCGATAGCATAATAGCGTCAGGGAACGAAGCCTTTGGCGCTTCGACGGGAATGATCGGCACATTTCGTCTAGAACGGCACAAATTGACCGCAATTAAAAGAACAATGACTAGTTTCAATTCCCCAAACTTAATTTCCTCCAACGCAAAAGTGTAACTAACCGAAAAATGCATTTACAAATAAATTAAAATATAAGTTTTGCTTTTGTAGTCTATTCCTGACATGTTTAAGGAAATTGTTGTTATTATGTACCCACGTAATGTATTTTAATTTAGTTTATAAGGGAAACCGATTAATAAGTATGTAAATAAAAAGTTTAGCTTAAAAATATATAAGTTTATCTTCTTTATGACATGAGTACATGGTTTTTTCTTTGTTACAAGCTGTCTGTCACAGGAATGAAAATAATAATTAGTCTTTGTGCCCTGACACAGCGGCTCCGGCACACTGGGCTATTGGGCACGCGTCAATACTAACATCTTCACCCGTCGTCACATTCCACTAAAATAAACTTACACTCCATCTCACTATAACATCTTTCATTACTTTCAACCTTATCCCTTTTTACTTAAGTACCATTGTCTAATAGTCACTTATTCCATAAAATCAATTTCATATTGGTAATTAATGTTGCTGTCTTTGAAAGCAGTCTAATTAAGTTTTTTAGATCTATTGAATTTTATTATTGATTGACAGGTGGCGCTAACGGCTATTTAAAATGGATACATTACTTTGGGTATGACTGTTACTTATTTGAAAACAATTGTCCAAGACATATTTCCGACTAGAACCGGCCCACTTCATACAATGCCTGAAATGCCTCGTCCGTTTTCCATTCCATCTAAATTGATAACTAACTAGAACTTGGCAAACTTGTATTGAATTTGACATCTGTTACTAATGACGAAACTTTGTGATACAATTTGAATAAAGTAAATGAAACAGGCATCGTGCACAGTCACGAACAGTCCTGATGGAATATGAATGCAACGACACGTCTGTTATTAAATTATCCTAGACTTCATCTAGTCTCGGGATTCCCTCATTATAAATCTTGCAAGTATTATGTTAAATTAAAATTGTCCGTTAACATTGCTAATCATTAAATAGTAATCAGCAACACGCTCAGGCAAGAGCTACAACAAAATCATAAAGAATCTATCAACATCAACGCAACACCGATCGCGAAATCCGCCATCAATCATAAACATCAGAAAGGATTAAAATCTACGTTGCACCTTCCGAAGCTTGAGTACCCTTGTTTTTCTCTAACCCGTAAATACTGAGGGGCGTAAGTATGGCCGGGGGGCGGTAAATATTATCGAGGGGGCCAGGGGGACTACCCGGCTGGAGGGGGGCACTATCCCTTATCGCGAGCGTTACCCTCGCTGCCGGCGGCCGCTAGACCGCCAAAATGTGGGGCAAATCGATTTCTCTGCCCCATTTTTGTGCATCTGGACCGCTATCGATTTTTCACTCGCACTAGTTTGTCATCGATTATTTCCGTAGAAAAATTGTGTTCTCATGTTTACATTGTGCTCTACGTGCATATTTTATCGGTTGGAACAAAATGCTGACACTAAAACTATTTAATTATTTAAGTTGTAAGTCGTAAAGAAGACACATAGTTAATTTTAGTGCAGCGACGATAATTGTTTTAAATGGCTCTGATGTTTGTTGGAACGTTGTAATTTTATGTGTTGTAAATTATTATAATCCAAGTCAAATGTTCGAGCAGACTCCTCTGATAACCAGATATTAATTTTACTTTTAACGCTCGCATATTTAATGTTGCTAATATAGCATTAGGTAGGTTAGGTGCAAGATAATTTCTTAAAGGTACTGTGTTGTAAACTGGCATACTTGTTTCAAAACAAGAGGCAGAGCTTCTCGAAGACAGCTGGCAGTAGGCAAGAGACTGTGATTTTGGTACAGTCAGCACTCTCAAAATTTTGATTGATAACGCGTTAGTGATACAGGTGTATCACCAGGTGGCCTTGGTATTGCTAGGATCTATAGACTACGGTGACGCTTAACATAAAGTGGGTCGTATTTTTATGTACTTGCCTATTTCTAAATATAAACCGTTTCTTACAAAAGAAATAGTATAGAACATAGATAATGGAATTCTCTTCCGTGTTATGTGGTAGTAATAAAAGTGAATTACCAATGAAAAAGTAAACAGCGAAGAGTAACGACGGCCAGAAAATATCAGGTAGATAATTCGAGTTCAGTAGTCCCATAATAAAAAGTTCTCAAATAAAATTTTACAAGCCATATGAAATTAAAAATAAAACAATACAACTGAAATAACTGGCCAGTGTTACATTGTTGAATATATTGACGCATGATTTGATTAAAAACAAAACAAATAAGGAAGGACACTAAAACGCAATTTACTATGGTATAACCGCCATCCGCACATTTGAACCTTGCCTACTTACTCAGTTTTTTATCGATTCCCTTTTAAATTGTTGCGAATGTTTTATTACGTTTTATTATAAATCGTATATCAAGCTTTAACGAGGTCTTGAGGCTGACTTAAGTAGCCCTTATCTCGTTTCTCTGTTATAAAACGTTTGTTTGCAATGTAGGTACAGCTCGTTTACTTGGAATCATATATTATAAACAGATTGTAACAAACCACTTTGAACGTACGCTGTATGATCATGTTCGGTACGTGGTCTTTGGAAAACGCACAGATCTTTTCGGATTCTTAGATCCATAGTCATGATCATAAAGCCCCTAAAAACGCTCTGAACTTTATCTACAGATCACCAATTTCAACTAATTACAAACTGTTTCGGAAGGAACCAACATACGCTTAGATTTGGTCATTATTATGTATCTCATGAAAATAAAATACCGCAGAAGGCGTAATGAGGCAATATAATTTTTACACGTGGTATTATATTATACACAATTAGTATTTTTTTATATCTCAACAACACAGAATCGTAACAAAACCTTAATTCGAACGCCCACCAAGCAAATTGGTATCGTATCATGTGAAAAGCTAGAAAAAACTTAGATGGGTCCCAATGTATCATCATAGATTAATTGTGCGAATACTTCTTGCACCATTTCCAATCTAATCTATTTAGCCTTAATCATATAAATGTATAGTATACCTATGTCACTACATATACTACTAGCGTGAAACTAAACGCTATATAGGTAGAATGAATCAGTGAGATCAGTTTGGCGATACAAAAAAGTTGGCAAAATTTTGGTGTAGGTATAGGTAACCGAGTAGAAAGAAGAAATATGTGTAAATAAACTAGCTGACCCGACAGGCGATGTCCTGTCTTAGCTATGAATTCATAATATGTCAAATACACCATAGCAAAAAACACCTTTAGTTTATAGCGTAATAAAAAGGTTCCGGTTTTTTTATTTCATAAGAACTTTCTCCTGACAATATCATACACAAATAAAAAAGAATTAGTGAAATTGGTCCGGCCGTTCATGCGTGATGCCGTGACCAAGGGAAATAGGGATTCATTTTTATAATATAAAGATTTGCATCGAAAGTATTTGAAACAACCAAACTCAATGAATATCACAATACCTACTGACTTACTATTAATAAATGTAATATGCCTAGCTACCGATTTCAATGTCAAATAATTTCAACATAAGCAAGAAAATAGATACAATAGACTTCACCGGGCAAGTCTATTATTATCTGTACCAATAGAAACTATAATATGCACATGATTTGCCAATACGTAATTTCACGATAAAAAACAACTGAAAGTTTGTAAACTAATTGTTCTGTTTATTGGCTAGTGACTTAGTACCATTACCATTTTATTTCCAAACTTGGCAGCAAATTATTGAATCTTTGAAAACCTTCCATAGGATGTCTTCCCTCGGGAACAAATCAATTAAACGCACACGCAGGCTTACTTCCTTTATGTGAATAAATTAATAGTTTAAGTAATAATTTAGCTGGTAATTAATAAGTTCGTATCATTCACACAACGTCGAGTGGAGCGAGTCATGTAAAAAGGTATTTTTCTTGCATTTCCTTCTCCCATTGTCTCGATACTAATCTGCACCGGATTAATAACTACGTTTGTAGTCACGTGAGTGTACGGTTAGAAAAAGTGCTACTAATTGGCTAGTCGTTGCCTCTTCAGAACATTTGCAAATGGTAACTCCCATTAACATTTTGTAACGGAGTTAAAACGAACGCTTTGATTCGCTGAAATATATTATTTTTTAAATTTAGGTAATATAAGATATATCTTTGGTCACAATAATATTTCATTGTAAATAAAAATACATATTCATATCTTTAAAGCATTTTTTTTATGCAAGCTGTACCTATAGAAACTCCTATCATGGAGGTAACGAGAGCACCATCTAATCTATCATTTTCTCGCTCAGTTTATCCGTCTCTAACAGTTCATCTCATGATAAACGGCAATGACTTCTTCTACCAACTATAATTAAACACGATTAGAGCTCAACACCATGGTGAGGCGCAATTATAAGACTCTACACCGGCTACCGGCACTCAACGAACTACGATACACGCCATGCGGTAATTCCTATCGGCCATTCAAAAGCATCGTAACACAGAAGCGAATTACAATTAAATATTACGTTGGAGTTCTTTTGAATATAAATTTGTTGTTTTAAATTTTGACCGAATCAACTCGATACATTTCCCCAAGTTAAAACATGGAGCCGCGTCACGTGTGCTCTTCACCCTCCCGAATCCTCGAGTGCCTGCAATGGCATTGTAGAAATGAAACGCACATTCCGAATCCATTCAAATTCAGAACCATGAATGAACCGAATGCGAAAGGGACGATTGCGCATCGTTCTGAGGAGTGCGAGCGAGAAACAATTTCAATAGTACGCCAAACGGAAATAGAGAAACCGAGATAATTCCGTCTAGCCGGGAGGGATTCCCTCGTGTCACTTGTGTGCGTTCGTTTTTCGAATTACACGGGAGGATTTCGAATGTCGGCGTGGGCTTCGACTGTGCACTTCGTTTGTGTTCGGAGGGTATCTCGACTGGTGGCGGGCTGTTGGCGGCTCTCCGCTCATGCTTACCCTTCCGACTGAGCCACGTTTCCCCAGCTACTTGTTGATCAATCGTAATAAATTGCCTCCGTGATGTTCCCATTGTGGAACCGTTTGTCGCTTTACTGCCTCCAAGGAAATTGTATTTCCTTGAACCACTCCAGTTTATTTGTCACTCCACTGAATGAACGTTTTGTTGGTTTGATTTGAGTAGAGTGCTATTAACGGAACCAATTGTAAGCACTACGTATTGTATTTCAATGAAACCACTATGAAACTGACTAAGTACATTATGTGTAGTAAGTCTAAGTATAGATAGATGGGCCAATTTAGTAACGTCTTGGGTCCCTAGGGATGGGCATCGCCGCCGAGGCAGACCCAGAAGAAGTTGGAGTGACGATCTGGATGCCTTCCGGTGGGACTGGGTCCATATTGCTGGAGATAGGGGACAAGAGGGAATTGAGGGAAGCTTTTGCCCAGTAGTGAGACAGTATTAGAGCTATATTCAAAACGTAGATTGTCACGTTCAGAAATAATAATTGTCTAATATTAAAGGATTTTTCTACATTGCATAGCTCCTATTTCAGCTATAAAATAAAATTATAAAAATCGGCAGCATATTTTCAGTTCATAAGCAGAATGACAATAGGCTTAAGATACCTAATATCTGCCTTGTGCAGGCGTCCAAAGACTACGGTGACCGCTTACCATTAGATGGGCCGTAAGTATATTTGGTACTTTTGGAGTATAAAACGAATAACTGTTAAGCTTTCCTAAGCTTGAGAACCGACTAATTTGTATGACTAAATTAAAATTATGTCATCTACTACAAAAAACTAAACAAACCAACGTAGCACGTGCAGTCAATAACAAATTTACAAAGGAAAACAAAATTAAATAACAATTTACAAAGGAAAACAAAATTAAATAACAATTTACAAAGGAAAACAAAATTTGTCAACAACCTGTCAAGGTCCATTGACACCAAGACACCGACTTCATTCATGAAATGTAGGTACCTACTAGAAAAACTATCTAGATTATCTATTTAGTCACGCTAAGACTACGATGGCAACAGACTACTCGCTAGCTTAAAAAACAATGAACCCGCATTTAACCTAGCTACAATAAAGTTTATATCAAATTGTTTCTTTTTTCATTCTTAAATTAAACCTTTTTTTGCAGTTCAAATACCTTCTTTTGTGCGATTTGTTGAAGACAATTTTACACACTTTTGTAGTAATCAAGTGGAAAATGAACAAAATAATGTATTTCGCGATTTCAAATTGGGTGAGTAAGGAAAAAGCGATCATTGATTGAAGAACAATTCACTCGATGACAAGAGTGCAGCGATACCCTATTCTTTCTGCGTATCTCGAAAATATTTCTGGCATATTTCTGTAACTAATAACTATACTTAATATTGATATTAAATGAAGGAAGCGAAATAAGAAGCCAAGACACTAAAAAATAAGCTCTATTTGCCTAACTATAGGAACACAAACGGTATGAAACATTTAAATAAAACGGGATGATTTTCCTTATTTATATATATTTCCTTCACAAGTAAGATACACGTGTGTCTATGTAAATTAATTTGGCAACACGCATGTCTCAGGCCCTGCATTGCAGTGTCTTGGCTTAATATTTCAATAAGGACTACTGCTTGGACCGACGCCAGTCGGAGTTCGGACATACACGATAATATTATTCCATATGGATATATTGTGTCTACCTAACTGAAGGAATTTATGAACCCGTACCAGCCTGCGTGCAATGCCTTCAGATAGCTACCTACTACCTTCTTCCGAGCTTCTAATTCTTAATCAAACCATTCAGCCAAATGTAGCCTATGTTTTTTCTTACATTTTCTATTCATGTACCTAGCTCAAACATGTATAATACGCCAAGGATACAACGTAACGAAAACAGATTAAAAAAAAAATTAATAACTGCCGATTACACGTTGTTATAATAATCAACATGAAATAATGGCCAGTTCCTAAATCCATGGAGAGTTTCAAAGCCAAACATATTCTACCAGACGTGAGGTGGAACTAATATTAAATTAGCGGAGGTATGTCACAACTGGATGGGTGGTAAAGCAATAATTTTATTTCAACCATCAGTTAGGTAAGTAGGCACAATTTTAAAATTAATTGGATACATAAAGTACCTAGGCATTTTCAAGGAACTCTGCAATAAAAAAAAAATTAACTTTAACCGTTTTGAAACCTACATATTCATAAGTATTAAACTAGCTACAAAATGCTTCAAAAGTCGCCCGCGCACCTACCGGCTTCACAAAGGTAATGAGGTAGTTATTTCAGTCTTTTGTTTATTTACAAAATATCACTCCGTTTGAAGGCGGACCATCAAAATGAGCCGTAAAGTTGAAAATTCCATAAAAAGTCGTGTTGATGACCTCCGTAATTGAACATCGCTCTTTGTAGCAGAGACAATGGACGGAACCTGTGCTTTGGTTCTATTGATTTGGAAATATAAGTCAAATCAATTACGAATAGGAGTAATTCCACTATCCGCGTCGCGCTGCCGTGCCTTACTTTACTACTACTACTACGCACCAACAAGCAGGTACTGTCAGGATAGGTACATATATATCTATATCCTTATAGATAGATAGATAACAAATTTATTGACTAAAAACTGCAATCACAAAAATCTTTACGCAGAAAAATAACACAAAACTAAGTACCTAAATTAAGACAAGAACGGAATTAGGGGTTAGTCACAATTGGAACTTAAAAATATGTTAGTGACACAGAGTTGATTAACTAGATAAAATTAAGTGTTCAGTTTACTGCCTGTGTTGCAGCAGTGGGAAGGGGCCATAGCTGAGTGTGTGTGTGTGAACATTGCTTTAGTAGCAAAACACTGGATTTTGGCAGTCTAGAATTATAGACTGCCAAATACAGTGCCTATGCTTAAATTAACTACCTGCCAATATATTATAATAATTTCTGCAGCCTTTATCCCTACAGAAGACCGCCAATAGTTATAACAACGTCATAACGGCTAAATTATATGTAAAACACCAGTGCGAATTTGTAACTGATGTATTCGATGCGAGATGCAAACTACAATGACAAGCGAGATGACACAGATCTCAGAATAACAGCGCAGCACTTGCAATCACAAAATCGAGACGTGACAATGAATCAGCTTCATTTTGTTCCAAGCCGAATAACAAAGTACCTATGAGAAATGATTGAAAATTCGTATAATACCGTTAAGACAACCATGGAAGCAAAGGAATGTTATAATTTTTCGTAAAAGTACTTCACTCATTTTTCTTTACCTATTATGTCATGGACACTTTAAGCAATATCTACGCTCTACCTACGCCTAAAGGGTCACAGAATAAGGGTAAGTAAATCTGAAAGCCTAGTAAATATATTATTATCTCATCTCATAAGAGGTCGAACTACATCTCTCAAATGAAAGTTATTCAAATAGAACCTTGAAGAACAAGAGTGCATTAAATCCCATAAAAGAGTTAGGGAAGTGAAGTCAGCGAACACCCCAAAGAAGTTTGCTCCAAAGGTAATACGATACACACTCGTTTATCTGCTGTCGAGCAATTATTGAAGCGTGAAAAAGAGCGTCCTCCTATTATTTACACTGCGTTTTGTAATGCGGGCGTTCCGTTTTACAAAAATATCATATTACACATGTGCATCGAGGTAATGACATCACATTTTATTACTAAGTACAATCAATATTAATAATACCAACAAACTCTTCAAAAAAAGACATCCACGTGAATAGATACCCCATGTTAACAACTTCTTATTTGTAGAATCATTCTCTATGGCTTTTTACTAATATTATAGGTATCCCATGTATATTTCTACGACAATAAATTCCTGTTGCAAAATAATTTACACACTATTCATATAATATCTTTAAATACTTGTCTTGTATTTTAAAATATTGTTATTTCTGAGTAAGTACAAAAAATCAGCCTGAGTAGATGGCATTAGTGGAGTCGAATAGTGGAAACGTGTCAATATAGATTAGCCGGACACGACCGACGGACGGAGAGCCGATTTTTTATCGTAACCGAAGAATAAAATTGTAAGGATATTTATTTTGAAGGTATAACTTTAAACAATATTCATTTATTTATTTGATTCTTCGTTTCATACGCATGAATGCTTTTCTTACAAAAAACTGTTTCAAAATAGATTACAAAATATAATCTTGTTAAGTAAGAGTTTCATTCTAAAAATATGTAATATTAATGTTATTTACACGCAACGTCAACGCAATGGGAATTATTGTAATTATACTTGTTTATGTTTGTAAAAAGTTAGTCTCATTCCGAATCTAAAATTGTTTTTGGATAGATTTAAAGAAAATTAGGAAGGTAACGGTATGTCATAGTTATCAATTGAAGTAATCTTTAAACATACTTGTGCCAGTATATGATCTAATCTGAACTTGTACCTACTCTTTTTTTTTATTTGAACATCATCTACCGTGTACTTATAAGGCACCTAAGTAAATTTAAACTGAGCTGAGTCTAACCAATTTCCAGTAACAGTGAAATCATCTACAAGTAAAAAATTAAAAACATCTAGATTCCCATTAACTAACTGTGACGTCATCTTTATATTATCTAAGTACACAGTGATTTCATGAAAGTCAAACAAGAATATGTTTCAAGTAGGATTACCAACCTATATTTATTTCGGCCAAAGACGTCCGTCCTATCTCTAACTTTTCCGTTGACCAATAAACAAACATTAAATATTACAGCACAAAGCGTCAATACGAGCGGAAATAATTAACTTTACGCCTCCCAGAAGGACTGTTCCCGAGGACATTACATTTTTAAAATCACATTTAGGGAGACAGGGGCGCCACGGATATAGGCCTACCCGCACGACCACCGCGCGGAACAACAACAAAACAAGATTTTTTAATCTAACTTTAGCGTTTGTAAAAATTACTATTTAAAAATTTACGCCGCGGTGGCTAATTAACAGAGATTTAACCCTTCCGTCGTTGAAGCTCACTTTAATATTTAACCCTGGAGGAAATATTTGGCGCGTATTAAAACGTTAAAAATTTATGGTGCACGGGCCTACCCACTCAATTTGTTCCCACACAATTCAGTTTTTGATGCGATGATTCGACAACTTGTGTTTGCAAAAGTGTACAAATTGTTTAATTAAAATGTATTGTTAACGTTTTCATAAACATATTTTGAGCAATTATCGTCCTAATATTATTAGGCCTATGACCGTAGGCCATCGGGCAAAGGTACAAATTTACCTTTTATATTATTTTCAAACCGCTAAGGCTGTCAGTCAGACCCTAACTAAAACTAAAATGTTACTATATACTGATTATCCTTAAACAAAATATTCCTTATTACACATAGGTTCCAAATATTTCAATAAACTACTAAACACTTATAAAGAAATGTTATGCACATCAACAAAACAAAGGTAAAATAAAACGGTGTCATTCCACTGGCTTAAAAAAAGAATAAGGACTGGCTTGGAGGTATCTGTTACAACCACATTCGTACACCTAATAATGTATTTCCATAGATTAAGTTAGTAACAAAACGTACCTTGCAGTGGTGCAGTCCCTGTAGAGCACGTCGAAGTCCTTGCAGGACAGCAGCTTGCACCGGTTGACGCCTGGCTGGATGGCACCCAGCCCGCGCAGGATGCGAACCTGTTCCACATTGCACACCAGCGGCACTATGTCCAGTCTTTTTAGTTTCGTGTACACCGTGTGCAAGCCCCCGACTAAATGTTTCAGGAACAGTTCGAATGCTTGGGGCAAACACAGCATTGTATCGCCTTGAATGATGAACGCGGCCACTTTTTGCCCACGATAGTCTACCAGTTTACACTCATTCGCCGAGGGATCCGAGGTGGAAATAGGCGGAGGGCTGCCGTATCGTGGCGGACCGTGGTGGTGCGCTGCCGCCATGAGCTCGAGCGGCGAGTGGTGCATCATCTGCAGCGAGCCCAGCAGGCCTAGGCCGGGCGGCGGCAGCGGCAGCCGCGGCGCCAGCAGCTGCGGCGGGCTGAGCCCCCGGGCTGGGGACGCCGCCTTCACCCTCGGCGAGCCCCCGGAGGAGCCGCTAACTTCGCTAGCTGTCGACGCTGAGTCCACGACGGACTCCATTCTCGTAAGGTCTGACTACACACGCATCACACACCCGTCGCGCGCGCTGTTCCGCGCAACAATAAATAAAAACCCGGAGCGAAACGAGGGCGCGGCCGCGTGCGCGCGCCCGCCCCGGCGGCCCCCTCTCATTGGCTGAGAGCCGATGCAGGCTTCATTTGATTGGGCGACGACGTCGCCGCGATGTCTCCGCCTCTTTTTTCGTTGAGTTGCGTTGCGAACGCGCGAAGAAACGTTCCTGTTTCTTTTGGGTGTTGTGTGGTGTGGGCGCGCGTCGGGGGTGTATTGATAACAATGTCACCGGCAATCAATATGTGCCTAGATGCCGCTGTGAATGAATCACGCGTTCTGTCGATTTGGCACGCAACTTCAATTTATGCAATATGATTGAAAAAAAGTTTTAATCTATTTACTGTTATTTTAATAGTCATCGATTTAAATAAATATGATAGTAAGTAATTAAAATACGATCTTATAAAAATATGAATTTGTCCAGAAATATAAACAGTCATGCCTTTATGCCTTTAACCCCGGTACCTAGTCTTGAAGCCGTGCCCTTGGGCTTGTAGGGCGGATATTACATTGTTGATGTAGGTCACAATTTACACAGAAACTCTTGAACCTCACTGGAACTGGGTTTTGGTCTGTTTCATAATATAGAGTACATTTAACTAAGTAAAAACATGTAAAAATACACCGTTTAAAAAAAAAACGCAACTAAGTATCAAAAAGCAAACTATTTATTTATTTCGATAGTAAATGTCTTTGTAGTATAATTGAGAAATTAAACGAACTTACCTTAAGTGAAGTTCTATTTCAATTTTACGAAGTTCACCATCATGGACACTTTGCAGCAGCATGGAATGTTGCCTTGACTTCACAATCTTTCAAATCTTTA
Source organism: Falcaria lacertinaria (assembly GCA_951449985.1). Classification (NCBI taxonomy): domain Eukaryota; kingdom Metazoa; phylum Arthropoda; class Insecta; order Lepidoptera; family Drepanidae; genus Falcaria; species Falcaria lacertinaria. Next base: position 6,487,778 of record OX602115.1, on the reverse strand, counting down.
AAAAACAAACGCTTGCATCCTCCTTACTCTGTGGTCACTCCTCAATCTTCACTAGTTTGAAGCCAATCGCGATCAACCCTAAAACCTGGGGTAATTATAATCTTAAGAAGGGTTAGGGTGGGCCGGTCCATGATGGTGAACTTCGTAAAATTGAAATAGAACTTCACTTAAGGTAAGTTCGTTTAATTTCTCAATTTTACTCATTCACCATCATGGACACTTTGCAGATGTTCAAAGCAAGGGTTGAGAGTGAATAATCTGATTTATTAATGTATTTATTCAATAAATCCATTTAAATAAATAATTTAAAATACGTTTTATTATTTAGCAGAATACACTTTTTGGGTTTGTGCTTATCAGCATTAAAACCAATTTAATATATAATTCCAATTAATAGTGTGTACAATATTATAATTATAAATTACAATATAATGTAAGATATGCATAAGTATTAGGTGTATTAAATATAAACTCGAACGCATGTGGCAGAGTTATCCAGTTAGCAGTCCTTTCTTAATATTGTGTAATAGTATCTACTGGACATGTCAGCTTTAAGAAACTTCCGTGTTAAAAAGGAGTCCAGTACTGTGTGACATTGATGATGAAATTAACATAAAGGACAAATTTATTATTTAGTTTTAGGAGAGGAAATGTTTGAGTTCTATGAACCCTAAAGGTTCTAAGATAATAACTAATGAAATACAATGTATTAGGTGGTAATATGTCGCGTACAAGTTTTACTTGGACTAACTGTCAACCCCTAAAAATTGCTTAGATTCACAGATGAAGTTCCCTTTAAAAATATTAATTAATAATTAGCCATTACCACAACCAACGATATTAGGAAATTTTCTGGTAATGCAGTTTTGTCTCATTGGGCATGACATGACTGATATGATACTTATAATTGTACATACAAAACACACAGACTCGAGGACACAATTTTAATATTCATCACAAAAGGTTTGGTCCCGCAGGAATCAAACCCGCAATATCTAGCCTACTAGTGTCCTAACAACCACTAAACAGATAGTGTTGTTAACAAATATGTGGGATTATAGAAATGTTACCATAAATAGTCATCGTAAAGACAAACAAGATCAGAAATTCTAAGAAATATTTGGGGGCCCTTTTTCTCTTTAGACCTTCGCAGAAAGCGGCCCTGCATCCTGATAAGAGATTCGTGTAACATTTCATTTCTGTCCAGGTTAGCTTTAAAAGCAGTAATATTATATAAGTGTGAATGTTTAGCAAGACAGCCAATCTTTATATTATACATTTTAATAAGTCTGTTATAATATGGAAAATCAGGTCAGTCTACTCTCATGTAGTAGCTCTATAAAAATGACCTTTAATGAGACACATTATAGTGTCAATATGAGACTTGTCTGCATGGTTATGTTTCTCCTTTATATGTATAAGTGTATATGTAAAATCAGGTCAGTCTACTCTCATGTAGTAGCTCTATAAAAATGACCTTTAATGAGACACATTATAGTGTCAATATGAGACTTGTCTGCATGGTTATGTTTCTCCTTTATATGTATAAGTGTATATGTAAAATCAGGTCAGTCTACTCTCATGTAGTAGCTCTATAAAAATGACCTTTAATAAGACAAATTATAGTGTCAATATGAGACTTGTCTGCATGGTTATGTTTCTCCTTTATATGTATAAGTGTATATGTAAAAATAGGTCTGTCTACCCTCATGTGGAAACTCTATAAAAACAAAAGACCAACATATAACACAGCTTATATTAGTTGGCTTGCAACAAAATGTAAGCGGGTCTGTCTGCCCTCAATGTGACAGCTCTTTAACAAATGAAGACCCTTTTTATGAGACATAATTGTCTACATGAAACTGGTTTTGTTTGTCCTCGGGTGACAACTCTATAAGATTAAAAACCATAATCATAATCATTGCTTTGACCTTGACCTAAAAATAGTTGGGGTTGGCCATATTTTGGCAAATTAAGATAGCTACCAGTTTTAGATTGAAATTAGAACCATAATATTCATAGGTAGGTACCACATTCATGTAGTGCTCATTTAGCTACTAATTAGAAGTATCGTGCTATGTGTGATATAAGTATTCAATGAAATATATTTCTTAGGTCAGTCCGTTCTCTTGTAACGGCTCTATAAGGGCTCTATATATAAATTTTGTATTTGCTTTCCATAACACCAAGGTATGTTCAATATTCACTTCAATTGTGCAAATAAAAACCTTTATTGATATCATAAGATAAAATGTCTTTAAAAGATTTACTGGTGTTATTGTTTATTAAAACTTTAAGATTTATAAGAAAATCAGTATAAGTTACAGACCTGACTTTTCAACAGGGTTTCCAGGTTGTAATTCATCATATAACATCTTCCACATCAGTAAGTCTTCTTATTCTTCTTGGGTGGTTCATTGTAGTTAAGTATTTAGTTGGTTTTCCAAAATGTTTGCTTGTTCATACACAATTAATTATAATAATCACAGGCCGCGATTAGAAAATGAGTTTTCGTTGGAAAAATTATTGTAAAAAGGCGCGGAAAATAGGTGGCAAATAAATTGAAAACACGCGGCAAACGATTTAAAAAGTAAAAATATTTTCTACAGCTAGTACCTATTTTGTACGTAAATATTTGCATAAAATGGTATTTAATATTATGTACTTTCGTTCATTTAGTTAATATTGTGGATGCAGTGTACTTAATTCGATCTAGAAATGTAAAACAGCTCATACCTGTTGTGGATAACAAATTACAAAGTTACTAAACAAATCTGGCGGCAAGTTATCCTTGTGTTCCAAAAATGTTTTTATCATCGTAATTTGATCTTGAACACTTTCTCTGCTATCAATAGGGATTTAATAGCAGTCATTTACTTATTTAACACTTTTAACACTCCAAATAACATAATAATTCATTTAAATAACGTAAATATTAAACACGTACGTGAAGTCATTTTGGCACAAAAATCCATAGTGAAGATTGAGGAGTGACCACAGAGTAAGGAGGATGCAAGCGTTTGTTTTTTAAAGATTTGAAAGATTGTGAAGTCAAGGCAACATTCCATGCTGCTGCAAAGTGTCCATGATGGTGAATGAGTAAAATTAATAAGTAGTTACTAAATAAAAATGAGAAAGTGAGATCATAGGTAGGTAGCCTATGTTACTTTGTGATATTGCAGCTTTCTTATGGCGAAATATTTTTTGAAATCGGTCCAGTATGTACGGGGCGGGGCCTATTCAACAAATACAAACAATCAAATATTTCCTCTTTATAATATTAGTGTAATATTACCTTATAATATTACCTCAGAGTAGATATTCTACCTACTAGAAATATTACCATAAAAAGCTATTTGTCTGTGCAATTAATTACTGGACTCTTAGATATATTTTTACAATTGAATAATTACACTTTCTTAAGTTTTTAATTAAAAATACTTTATGTTTAAATGAGTGGACTTAGGCACTATGTTACTATGTTAGCCTTTGTTAATTTGTATGCTTAGGTATTGGATAGTGCTTATTTAGTTAGATATGAAATGATTGAAAAAAAAAATTAATTCTGGCTTTTTAGTACCATTAATTTTATGTTTTTGTACACGGTTTTTTTTTACTACATACTACTTAAAATACGAATAAATTTCACATTAGGTGGCATATTAAAATCTCAACAAATATGTACGGTGCGCTAACTAAAGCAACACCGAGTTACAAAGCGAATTACCTAAATGACATTGACGTATCGTATCGATATATTTCCACTATATAAATAGGAATTATTATCAATCGATACATGTTTGCAACGAAAGCTTAATAGCTTATTTTTGTTGTACAAAGTAAAAATAAGGTACCAGATAAAAAAAAAGTTGTATGAATTTCATGAATCCATCTAAGATATTATTTGTATTATAATAAATAAAGAAAAAAAATGAAATACGGCTCACAAGTTGCTTAGGCTTAGAAAAACTTATTAGTACTACAGGCCGGGGTTTGAACCAGGCCCCATCGGTTGACAGGTCGTTGCTGCGACGTCAAGGCCACCACTTCTTTCCGCGCAAAGAAATAATTAAACCCATGAAAAATCTCATTCCACGAGTACAAAGTCGCGGGCACAGCTAGTCCTATAATAAGTTTATGGCCATCACATGGATTTGATGCGATAGGTACGAGTAGTTATTGACGCCGAGGACTATCCAGGTCTTTTACCTATAGGGGCAGCATATTTATTTTAAAAATAATAATATAAACCAAGACCTAGCCGAGATTAGTATCGAAACAGAGGTTTGAAAAAATATACACCTATATTACGCATACAAATATTAACGCCATGTGTTAAGATATTGATATATTTTTAAAATTTTAGATTTAACATCGCATTAGTGGGATATTACTGCAATGATTTTAATGTGGTTGTAAATTAATAAATACAAATAAATGCGAAAGTAACTCAGATTGTTTGAGTGTTTGTTTGTTTGCTACCTTTTCATTTTTCAGGAATAAACGGCTGAACGGATCGTAATTAAAATTGACAAGGAGATAGATTATATTCTGGAGACGAATTCGCGGGTAACACAGCTAGTAGCTAATAAGAAATTGTGATTTTTTTTCTGTATTTCTTTCTTTCTAGGTAATAAATTAGCGATTCAAAAAGTTCTAAGTGCTCCTACAATCACAATGTCCAACCTACGTTTTTTAAAGTTTATTTGCTGTAAGTATATTTACAAGTATAATTTCAATACGATGGGGTTGAAAGTGTCGACACAATAGCGATCTCCACAGCGTTCGACAACTTCGCAAAAGCCACTCGAAACGGTTTCTTCTTCAAACCAATACAGCATTTTACACACGAAATACAACCTGTTTTCAACCATATTTTTTTAGCAATAAGGCATGTATCTTTTTTGGGAGCGAAAATGTAGTTGGCTTAAATAATTCTTTGTTATAGGATGTCTTTCAATTATTACTTTTAAAATACATACTAGCAGACCAGCCCCGGCTTTGTTGGTACCTAATATTAGGATAAAAACGCTTGATGACTTGTGGTCAGTGGAGATTCTAGAAATCATGAAACATGAATTTCTTTATTTTTAACCGTGCATCTAATTACCCATATCGTGAACATCATTGGAAAATTACGAATTCTAAAAAACCTTGAATTGATTCAGGTTTTACTTTGCGGAAATTCATATTTATAGAATACAAAATATATTATAATTTGCTTTGCCCGCTTAATGAATTAAAAAATAATAATTAGTCATTAAGCGGACAAAGCAAATTATAATATATTTTGTATTCTAAAAAACCTTTCGTCCTATAGCAATATCTAAAATCCTTTTCTAGCGGGTGCTTACGTCGGTCGTAAACGAAACCTAGCGGCTTATGCTATCCGTTGATAGGTAAGTCAATCAGGCAGAACAAGATTTTATATGTACTTATATAAATATATATAGTTAGAGACTATACGAGAATAGTTATTGTATGTCTTTATACTTACTTGATACGTAGGTAGGTCGTTACTTTGTTCGGAGTATAAAGAATGTTTGTTTTATTGAGAGGCAGAAGTGGTTATTGTTTTATTTCTTAATAATGAAATTTAATCTTTTTATTCCAACGATGAGTGTTTGTGTGGTTGAGTTATTTTAATAGAAACATTTTTGTTACCGTATAAGCTATTGAGGGCTCCGTAGTAGTCAAATGAAAATGTATAAATAAGTAATTACATTTATTCACACAAAACAGATTAAACTATTTACAAAAACATATCTTAACCTACCTACTTATAGATAAAGGAACAATATTTATTATGTTACAGTTTTTTAAGGGCATGAAAATTATTTTGCAATAATATTTTCATATATTTACAAAAATATTCAAGAATGTCATTTTATTTTCATCAGTAGTAACAACAAAAAGTTTGTCGTGCGTAACAAAGACTATCTACACTTATATTATAAGGAGAAAATATTGGTATTTTGTTTTTTTAATTGTAATGAATAAACTCAAAAACTTCTGGGCCGATTTAAAAAATCTTTCAACAGCAGAATGCTCTATTATCACTCAGTAACATAGGCTATTATATTACTGCGCGCGTGCTACGGTGACATAGTTGGTTCTTAGGTACTAAAAACATTAATAAAATCCATAGAAATCATTGAACTAACTGACTTCTCTTACAGGCAGGACTCATGACATAAGTACCTATAATAGTTAGAGAGAGACAAACGTAGTATACATATCTAAGCTTTCAGTACATTGAGTCACTTAACATACATAAATGAGTGAGATAAAACATACATTTTGTGCGTGATTATCAATCATATTTCAAATGTGTCACAGCTGAAGTTAAGAAACCATGAACAAAGAATGTGTTATCTTTATTTACCGACTGTAACACTTGGTAATTCATAACGCTTGAAAATCGTTGGTATTAAAATGTTTTATGTCTTAAGGGGTATACGTACCTTATCAGTTTATTAATACTTACTTATTATTACAAAGATTTTTTTGATTAAAATGCATCATACAGACATTCTTTAGCTTCTTCCACATACATATTGGCCAGTTAGGCTCTACCTTTCCGGCACTCCCCATGGAGCTATCCAAACAGAAGAGTGCTACATAATAGTGTTGTTGCGATAGCGATAGTCTAACGATAGTATCGTGATACTATCGTGACCTCGAAAATTAGTTACTTTATCGATAGTCCTATCGAAACTATCGACTTTTGACGACACTATCAATAGTGTCGATTGAAAAAAATAAGAAATACTATTCCTAAAGATCAATAGTATCGATACTATCGTTAGAATGAGTTTCGATACTATAGACGGATTACACGACCACTGAATTCATATTTACTATAAAAAGTAATTACACTATTTCCATTATACCATTCGGCTAGGTTCTGGGCTAATCAGATCCAGGTACAACCCGCAATTTTCACTTAGTCTTATTTGAGCTATCTAGTTCTAAAGTATAGTTCTAAGTCTGTCCTAAGCAGTAACCTAACTCTAACCTAAGCGGCTAGGTTTAGAGACTTGAATTTTTGAGTAGGTAGCACCGTTTATGACGTAGGCATCCACTATGGAAGGGTTTTTGGAAACTCCACCCCTAAGGGGGTAAATAGGTGATGAAAGTCTGTATGAAAACTCGTTTGTTCAAGCTAAGTCCATTAAAGTAATCACAGATAACTGCTTTCATTTATATGGAGGTTGTTGTTGTGACATGTTGACTTATTCACTTTACAACGCTTGTGAAACCGCGGGCAAAAGCTAGTCACCAAGTCACGAGATGTTTTCAATTTTATTAGAGACTTGGGATCTAGGAATAAGTTTTGTATGAGGAATAGACTTAGTTCTTAATGAGATTTTGAAACTGGAAAACTTTTTTTTAACCGATTGTAAATGTTATATTTCAAATATATACAGAATCTTAACAATTTTATTATGTAGTATTATAAGAATAATCTATATGTTACTTTATCAACGAACAACTTTCCTTTAGCATAAACTGAACGCGATGAGTAATTAAGTAACGCTACATTAATATGAAATTAAAAAAGAGTATTTCATCTTAACAGAACGTTATCTTAGTATAAACCGCGGAATATTTTACCTGCCAGATAATCTCCAGTACTTATTATCAACAGACAAACAAATTAACTGTTCTTAGCCACCTGTTATCAGTTAAGAGATATAAGATTACCTGTGTTCTCTCTCTAGATCTGTTCTATAAGATTCACAATAGTGTCACAATATCGCCTAGTTTGTACACATATACTGTTTTTTAATTTATGTGACCTAATTATAAGTGCTGTAAACACGTTACGCAGAGGTGTTTTGGTAGTTACTTCTAATATTATCGATATAATTGACACCACTGCCGTCTCCTTTGTTAGGTATTATTTACTTTTACTACACACAACTTCAAAGAAGGCTTTTCTGACGGTACCAAATGTAACATACAATTTATTGGAAAAAGATAGGTCATAAGTTACATCCCTATCTTACTAAATGTCCATTAGATTCTTTACATACTACAATGACTACCGCACATGACAGACCGACCTAAAGAGCTTTTCCTCCCATGAAAAAAAAACCTCAATTGTGTTTAGTTACGCCGGAGGAATCAGTGTAGATACACAAAACATAAATCCGGATAAGTAATCCGAATAGAAACCTCCTGTTTTTGAAGTCGGTAAAAAATAAGGAAATAATCGGTCTTGTCTTTGCGTAGCGCTACGCAAGTAATTGCTCTGCGAAATAGTTCAGGCGCTTAGAACGTTCACGTTAAACGTTTTTGATAACTAATTGATTGGATTAATTTGGTAGTAATTAATAAGTTATAGTATAGAGAAAGACTAATAAAATTAGAAGCCAAAATAGCCTGTTAAAATCCTAAATTTACTGTAAATAACACAATGAAACCGTGTTGTAATAAGAATGTGCTTTGAATCACTTCTATTTAGTAACATATTTTTTAATCTTATTTACGCACCAAACGCGTCTGTATCTTTTATGTTCAATACCACGTGTGTTGAAAATACCTATGTTTACTAATATAAAATGGTGCATTATTATCAGTCTCATTTTATCATTTTATTAAAATGACTAGATATTCTTTCGGCCACAAAAGTATTGGAAACAAATGGTCCTCACTGAGCAATAAATCGAGCTCAACATTGCAAAGCTGCAGCAGTCTGGCGCATACTCGTTAAACTTTATTTTTATATTAAAGCCGTAACTCCGGGTCCGACGCCCAACAACTGTAATCCCCTGCCGTGAAACGTAAAATTTTACACATATTTTAATGCAAAACTGAATGTTCCTGAATCGCAAATCAATACCACATCCCCATACAATGGTGGATGAATAAAACTTTGTGCGAACATTCATTTCTCTTTTGCGATATTTTCTGTAGGTAGACAGATTTTTAGGAAAAAATATTTATTTCATTTTAGTTTGCTTTAGTTTTCCTAGGGAAATATTTTTTACTTCATTCACGGTCTCTTCACATATTAGTACCTCAATAAAGTTGTTTTTTCCAAAACAAATAGCAAAAAGGAGTTAGACAAGAGATCCGCAAGCAATAACCCAATTACAATGCTCGCTTACGAAGTAAATAATGCACTCAACTGTGCATTTGCAGCGATTGGAAGTACGAAATTAAATTTGTTCACAATGCCAAGTACCACGTTCCTCGCTGCACTTGCGATACATTTATGTTTTCGCTAATTTGCTTTCGATGTCGCTTTGTCGCTTACTCTACCTCTAGTAGAGTACTGTATATTTTGTAATGAATACGAATTATAGTTGCATTATCAAATCTGTTTCATGAATCCATCATGTAACAGAAACTAGAATATAAACGTAAGTATTTTTTATCATCCGGAAACATCTTTACACTATGAAAGTTACTAAACAACCCCATCAATAATTTGGTAATAAATAAACGGAGTTGTAAAAGTACTTTCACTGTGAAGTTATACGCGATATTAATTTGTTCTTTTACCTCGTAATTAACCTTTAATGACAGTCTTGAAATTTTATTAACAATAAGTGTTTGTTCGAAATCCTGCGAGCGCAATCGGAAGAGGAAGTGGCTGCTTTGCGCTGACTAAAAATAATGATAACTTAAAAAAATATCAGCTGGTGTAGTATATTAGGTGTGATTTGAGTCTCTCTTTGAAGTGCACAGAGTTGCGTTTGATGTAAAAATCATTCGTCTCTCCCCACGAGTGTCCGCTAATATTGACACGACTCACCTTTCCCGACCTGGGAGAACTAAAAATGTGTACACGTATTCCGGATCCTATTAAATACTTTTCTACATACTTTACTTATTACTCGCTGAAAATAAGTAAAAATACATATAAATGTAGCCAAAAATGCTTTAACAAACTGTAGATTTTTAGAACTAACGTCTTACTATAGGTATTATTATAATCCCAAACCTGACTTATTCATGTATAAGCGAATTTAATTAAATCCCGTTTATACTCGTATTATTTTCGACGTGATAAAAATGAAATTATTATATTAGTGATAATTATTTCTAATTCTAAGCAACTTCGTTTCTTTGTGTAACCCACGTGAAATCCCAAATCGCCCTACTCTTTGTAAAAGCTCATGGTGTGATTAATCACTGTACATAAGGTCAGAAAAACTCATTGGTACAGGCGGGGATTCGAACTTGGGCCCATCAGATGACAGGCCGTTGCTTCAACCACAAGGCCACCACAGTTTCAACATATTGTTGCCGAGTTATTTTTATTCGCAGTCCAGTGATCCAGAGAGCCCGACGCGACGCAACGGGCCCTTGTCGCCTCACCTAAGATCCCAGAATAGGTTTCCGACACACTCACACTTGTACCGAGGAGGTGACATTATTTTTTCTAGTTTCATCACTTCACGCTCAGTCTGTCTTTTGATCCAATGGGTGTGTAATGTGCTGTTGGTGCATTTATTTTGCACTCTTGCCTTGATGTTGCCAGTTTATTTTGCATTCTCTTGGTGGTGCCAGTTATTCCCCAACGCTTTGAAGTCAAAGCTCTTTTGACTTTGCGGGGCGGCTTAGTCAGCGCTGACCGCAGTGCAGAATGAATGAAACGAGTACTTTTCACGCTGAATAGTCTTGTGTTGATTAATTTCTAGTTGCATACCTATAACTTTTTAGTTTTGTTTACTTTATGGTCTGTAGATTAATAACGTTGGCGTTCCTTGGCCGATACTCGAATTTGAATCTTTATTTACTTACTATAGACACAGACTGCGTACCATATAATTATTGCTATATAAAATTCCGATGTGCGTCTGTTCGTAAATCTTCTCCTCCTAAGCTGTAAGATCGACTTTTAGGTGTTCTGGGTGGTTGTGACTCACAACTCATACAAAATTTTGTGAGCTATAATTGCTGGACGCATTAGGTGGTGCTGTTTTCGAGATGCAGTGTTTTTATTCCAACGCGATGTCGCAGGAAAAGCTAGTAAATGAATATAATTAAATAGTACCTACAGTCATTCAAGAAATAATATTTATCACCAACAAATAATAGTTGTCGTTTAAATACAAAGAAATGATATATCAAAACGCATCGAGAGGTAAGCGTTTATATTTCCTGCGAGCTAGCTGATAGGTCTCTGTCGCGATAGTGAGTAGCGACGCAAATGGGTGTAGATGAAAAATTATTCACACTCGCGCGTATTGACTCTATACACATTGACAGGGGCTGCGGACGCGTGATCCAACCAAATATGACTTAGGGTTGGTTACTCATGATTTTTTGGAAATATTAAATGGTAATAATGGTCTAAGTGTAGTTGGCCTATAAGTACTGTAAAAGTAAACAACGATTAGTAATATGCCTGTCAATATATTTATGTGGTAGAGTATTTTCTACATCAAATAAACAGGCATATTACCGGAAGAGGTATCATTGTTTAACATTTTTTTTTATTAACGTAGTAAAATTGTATACATAACTATGTTTCATAATTTTATAGCTTTATGCTGATGCTATATTTAAGTTAAATAACCCCTTCGAATGCAAGTGATAACGTAACACAGGTTACACTTCATAGCCTATGAATTCTTCCACTTTTCAAATAAAACGTGAAAATTTTTCAAAAAAAAAATTAATCAATAAATCTTTTATACAGCATGCATAATTATGGTAATCGAATAAATATTTTTGTAAAATATGTTTGGATCATGTACTACTTAGGTACTACCTGTAAAAGATAGCAGCAATGATACGTCTATCTAATGTGTTGTTCAACCCTAACAAAAGATGTTCGGAAACGAGCCCAAGTCGGATGTCACCGCGTGACGCGTTTTGAATGTACCTCCGCGGTCGCAAGTAATAAATAGAATATTTTTATCGCACACACGCACTCGCCGCGGGCAAATATTGTGTCGTGGTAATCTCACTGTATTCTCAACGCTTAGGAAATTTGAAGATGCTTCACTGTGCATAAGTCATCTATCGAGGGGATTGGCAGCGGTGTTTGTGACTCTATATTGGTCGTATATATTTTATGTTACGTAGATAAACCAATTTAATAAACCCAAAATAATATCAATATATTATTAATTATTAAGTTAGTAATTAGTAAATTATTAAGTAAACAATTTTACTGAGACAAAATATGAAGTATTTTTTACAATTTAGAGGTACATACGAACGTACAATTGCTACATAATAAATATTAATTCATATTTAATACATAATAAATAATAAATCTTTACCATGATTAAATTAAAAACAATAATTTTTTCATCTAAATTCATCTAAATAATACTTTTTTTTTATTTCAGATTTTAAGTGGTTACCGTACCCTATATACCAGTTGTACCAGCTTCCGTCATATATTGATTTTAAACAGCCCAAAATTAAACTTTAAATATTATAATTATATAAATATTGTGTAGCGTCTGTATATCGGAAGCATCGAGCACCCTCGTATGCTGCTACGAATTTTATTCAAGCCCGCATATGCGTGAAGCGGTTTATTACAATCGACTATCCATCAATCCATCACCGCCGCAACCCTTGTATAACCCAATAAGTGTCACCCAAATAATCCTTTCTACCGTCTGGTTTGCATCTCAAAATTGTATGCAAACTCACTATCATTGCAGATTAGCTATAAGTATAAAAATATGGGAAAATTTACACAAAATTAAAATTTGATGATCTTATATCATGACAGGAAACCTAACATGATAACGTATCCTTACATTGTTACGTATAATTTACGTATACAAATTCATAATTTCTCCCAGTCTTGCCGTTAAGCAAACTTGAGATATTATTACGACTAATGCTAATATTGTGCACGTAACGTTCTGTACGTTACGAGAATAGGCCACAGTTGGAAAGACGGGTGATTTGTTTGACACATAGCTTCACTGTAGGTACCTACATACTTCAAGATAAATGCATACATCTATACTTATAAAACTGTAACAGGTCCAATTCTGTAAATTGAAGATAATTAGAACATTTTGCCGGGCACTCTACGAACGATAGGTACTGAAGCGACTGTATATTTTATATTTTTGTCTGTCAATTTCTTGTCTACAGGTTTGCCTATGTGGGGTTTTCACAGCTAACTAGGGGAAACATGCAATTTTTCGGGTGAGGCTTTATTTCATCAAAGTTGGCTCACGGGTAATACAGTTATTTTAATGTTTTTGAAGTGTGCTTAGCCCAGTACGTAGAAAAATCAAATGAAGGCGCTTCGTTACCTTCCAAAATAAATTCCAAGCGTACCAAGTCGCGGGCACAGCTAGTAGGTACTACGTATATCTCTACACGTCGGGTCCCTTTTGGGACAGGCAGCGAGTAAAGATGATAATATCTATTAACATGAGACATAGAGCGCCGTTGCACTCTTGTCTTGAACACATATTTTGCTTCTTTATGCAAGTATATCTTCACACAAATTTGCCATTAATACAAGCCAAATGCTCCACTTTTCCTATGCTTTCCAACAAACTAGTAAATAAGCAATCAAATGCTAATGAAGTAATATATTTCCTACAGTATTGAGATACTTTCAGCTAATTCGAAGGATGTGAAATAATATGTATTAAGACTGAGCGTTAGTTTATGCTAAGAGAGGAATTTCCCTGCAAAGCGGTATTTGCATCGTGTACGAGTAATCTCATTAGTACAACAATAGTAGCGCTGGCGCCTAATCTGATACGATAGCACGGTGCAGTTTCGGGGCTATGGTAGTTTATATGTCTTTTGTGTATATATTTTTCTACTAATTAAAGTATTTTTCTTCAAAATATGTTAAGGTACTGCATTGGACATAACTTACTTTAATCGCAGACGTTAGAATAACTAGTTATGAGAGCAAACATGTAATAGTAGGTATCTACTTGGGAATTTATTTTCGTCATCAATTTCTGCCTTAGCCTATCAAAAAGATGGCAGCCTGCTACTTTGACTATTCAACCGTCTCTTGAGATCCGCACCGTAGTCAAGTCACACTACTTTGATGTAGTTTTGCGTTTCTGCGGTAAGTAAGGTTGCCAGTGCTCCACGAGGATACGCTGGGCTAATAGTAATGCTGGGCCGTATGCTTGTGTGCCTTAGTGGTATAAAAAAAGGAAAAATAAGGTCAGATTACTACCTTTGTATGGTAAAATTTTAGTTCATAGTCAAATCAAATTAATTGTGAATAGAAATACTGTAAGGGCATAACTTGAAACACAGGTAGGTAGGAATTTACCACGTATGTACTCATAGAATGTGACAAATCTATTCGAAATAAATTTCTTCGAAAATGGATAATATATTTTTTTTAATTAGTTACATTACGGTAGGAAGAAATCATTCAATACTCAAACTATTCACCGCAAATAAAAAAAAGCAATGCATCCTCGAAATTTATATTAAGTTTAAAATTCCCCGAGGAAACGGCTACCTACTCGAACTGCGTAATTCGACATACCGATCCCCGGTCACCAGCTAAAATGTAAAATGGCTCCCTTGCATTTTTTCCTAAGTGCCATAAAATATGACATTTATTACGGTCAGATCTGCCTCAACCACTATTGATAGGCAAATGAGAGAGTTTTTTAAAAGAAAAACGATGTCTGCTTTTTATGTGCTCGCTTGGATAAGGATGTTTCAAGAAGTTGCGACTGTTGTTTGCTCGTTACGATCTGTGTTCTGTTCTGGTTACTCCCAAATCTCAATATTTTAGGCTGCCGCTTATGTTGTACTTACTATGTTGTTTTGACCAAATTTGTTCATAAAAATTACAAGAGTTGGATTTCAGGTCTTTGATAAAGTGACCATACTATAACCAACCTACACATGTAATAGTAAATTTTGTTTTAATACTATTTATAGGTCATTAACAATGACATCAAATGGGGTACTTACTTCTAGGGAAGAAAATAACAATTATTTTGCAGTGTGCATACATCCAAACATCCCATGTGAAAACTGCTTCATTCATTTTAAACGTATTCAATAACTTTAATAAAAACATACACATTCTTACATTATACTATTATGTACATATTTTGAGGTCTACTTAGCCATAAGTTATTACTAAAAGCTGTGTAAGAATGTTGAAATTGAGCTATCATTGTCGATAAGGGCAATAACTCAGCGAATAGGTCAAGCACAATAGTGAGTGCCACCGATAATCGTATATTAAGGCTCTTATCCCTAGGAGCACCTTTGCGACAATGGAAAGGAATATAACGTCGAAAAGTGGCAACATAAAAATGACATACGGTTCAGGCGATGTCGTCGAGATGAAAAAATAGCGCCGCGCCACTCATCGCTGAAAATTGCAATATAATTTTGTAAAAATTTCAGTTGATAAGTTCTTGCTTTATTTCTTAAATATTTTTTTTGTTATATTCAAATTACACTGGAAATTCCATGTTAGTGGAAATAACATAAATGCGTGTAACCTCGAAGTGATTTTCTGTCATCTAATAGCGCTAATGCCATTATTAATATTATAGCTAAAATAAAAGCACATGTCATTCTACTCAATACAAACTACTTTTCCTCGTAACCAAACAAACATCCCCTTTTAAGAGCAAGCTGTAGAATTGATTTTCCCATCAGGCGGCAAATGGCAAATCGTAATAAAACTATCCGTGTGATATGTAAAGCAGCCATAATATTGAAAACTTCCAAAGTCCATCAATAAGTGCGGCGTTGTATAGGGACGTTACTTCGTCTTGTGATGTGTAGTGTCGCCACACTCTAATATAAGTTACCTATCGATATTTTATTCTATAGTCTATAATAGCTACACGATAGTAATTACATTTTTAAATCTCAGTAGATGATCAACGCTCGTAGCCGCAACTTAAATACTAACCGTTACTCGTAGCAGGCAACGTTTCAATGTTCTACGCACTGTTCCGTAGCAGCATACCTACTAGCACACCTCAGCAATCGAAACCTATGTACGATAGCTTTTGTATTTTTTGAGCAACTACTTATATTTCTTTTCTGTATACTACGTAATCGACTAGCAATACAACGAATCATATAACGAGAAAAAAGGTTACCATTCAAGTTAAATAAGGCTCTGTTATATTTATTTTTCTAAACTAAGAATTAGCTGTACGGATTAAGGTGGATTTGTACTAAATATGAATCAATATTATTAATGCTTACTTAGTTTTCAAAGGAAGACAAAATTAATCAACAATACCTAGTATGTGCATATTACACCAATATAAGTAGCCTTTTAAAAAAAACAAAAACAGGATTTTTTATCCGCGTAACTGTGCGACATCACTAGTGCGGTCACAAGGCGTCAAAACGCACCGACCGCGACTATCAAAGAGAAATCTTTTCCGTGTATCAATAACGTGGATCGAGCCGTCGCCTAGACACATTGTGCTTTATGTTGCTTTGCTTGCGTCTCGTATATCTATAACATTATATTTAATACGTATCTCACCTAAGGGACGAAGCTTTTTCTTGTTGCCTGTCAAGCCTATTGTTCTGGTAGCTTGTTGCCTATGACTGACTTCATTGACCAATAATAAACACAAAGACAAGACAAAGAAACCTGTAAGTAAACATTGAGTGTGTTGCGTGTTCTATAAATTAAGTAGTCCACAAAATAGTGTAGTATCTCAATCGTTTCATTTAGCGCTTTCAAAATATTCATACAATCTCAATAATAACACTCCTTGGTGTGGTGAGGGCGTGAAATTATATTTTTTGGCGTATGCAGATTGGAGAGGGTGCCTTCTGGGTGCTAGGATTAGTTCCGGTTTACTTTTTATAGGATTCCGATGATAAATGTTACCATTGGATAGGCTAACGGGTGGTGCGTGAAACGTATTCAAATAAGCTTGAATAGGCTCATTTGAATGTCTGTGTTGATATTACAGCCCTATTATAGACACCTCAATTATAATAAATAATTTTTAAAATATGTAGGTATATTTAACCGATCGCCAAATATTATCAAAATGAAGTGCAAAGAAATGTTTTTTTGCCCCAAAATAATAAATTGGCACCAAAATCATATCTCTACCGTGATCAATTTAGATCACAATCGGAGTCAGTGCTTATTTTTTTCGTTGCTACTAAAAACTAGTATCAAGGGCCAACTTAAATAAACGAGTTACTAAAACTTAGCAAGCAGATGTTTTCTTAAAAAAAAGTAATTCTTAATAATATATGAAAATGTATAGGTACAGTAAAATATTTTATATTCTGGTGGCTTGTTGCCACTGCTGCCAGCCATTAATTAATAAGCACTACAGTTTGTTTATATTCAAACAAGCTTACGGTCCGGCTGATGGTAAGCGGTTACCGTTGACTATAAACCCTTGCAACACCAGGGCTATCACTTGCGCGTTGCCGACCCTAATTTAATGATGGTTCAAGGTAAGTATTTGTTTTCCTAGTTTTACAAAATTGTATCTATATGTCCGATTTGAAAAGTCTAGTGCGTGTCGTAGCCACCCCTCAATTTAGAATTACAAAACGATGGTAACCGAAAATGGACTAAAACATTTAGATTCATGATGCGGCACTTATAAACTCTCATAGCCACTGATGTACCTAACTGGAACAATCAAAAGGCGGTAGTACCTGCGCCATAGGCGAATTTATACAACTGGCAAAATTATAAAACTTCGTAAGTTTCTCTAACTCCAAAGACCCATAACATTACTATAAAGATTAAGAAACTTCACAACACAACATGGTGCCACCCCTTGTTCTCAGTCAGACAAAAAACGAGGAACGTCGCCTAGCAGACGGATGGACGATTGCCGATCCCGAGATATGATTTATAGATCGGACGTCATCGGCAATGCGCTTTCTACGTGTCACCGCCGCACCCCACAGACAGAACAAGTAAAAATATGTATATGTTGTTACAACGTTGCTGCGTAGCTAAGCATACAATTGACTAAGCGACCCGCCCCGTCTTCACCCGTGTACAGGTCGCGGCACGAAACTCTAGCGCTGAGCGAAACGTGGAGGGGATAGCTGCGCATGGGTACCATCGCGCACGCAATACAAATTAGTAATTTAATTGCTTAGTTAAAAACAGCAAAATAATGTTTTAATGTAAAGTCAAATAGTAAGTCTAGCGGTGAACAAAATGTGGAACTTAACTGCGTATGGGTACTGTCACGCACGCAAATATTACTTCATGTTACCTACAATATAATTTTTAACAAGTTTATGGGGAGTAGAAAAATAAATACACTATCGGATTTGTAAATTTTTATATTAAATACCAAATAATAAAAAAAATTATATTAAGTCCGAATTACATAAGAACCTACTGAAGTTTCTTCTCAGGATAGAAGAAACCTGCGAGTTCGGCAGGGTGTGGACATCAGACACCGCATTCTCCTTTCCGATATCTAGTCCGAATCAGACAATGGTCTTACACCTTCAATAGTATCCCAACAGGGCCTTTTGCTTACTGAGGGCCCCGGCTCAGGGCTGCTTCGGTCGTCGGCACTAACAGCGTCATCGTCATCAGACTCACCAAGGCTATCCTCTGAACTGTCACCATCAACGCGAATGATGAATTCTTCTGTAACCAAATCCACGACATGGTCACTCTTGACATATTGCTCTTCTATGTCCTTTACCTTTTGGCATAACTTTCCCCAATCCCAAGCACCCATCAGCAAAACTTTTTCTTGAATTAGTTCTATACATTTAGCAACACTCCACTTCACATTTTTACTGCCTACATATTGCTTTATGTCAGACCATGCCATTTCGATTGGATTTAGATCTGGGTGGTATGGTGGCAGTCTTAGCACTTGATGTCCTTGCTCTGCTAGTATCCTGTCAATTGAAAATGTTTTAAATCTATCTTTGTTAGCCCGTATTAAATTGTATAGTTGAGATTTTAGTAGAGTTTCCTCATATTGTATGCCCTTTTCAGTAAGCCAACCCTGCATGTCAGCTTTTTTGGAATTAGAAGTGGGTGCAAGGTCCCATTGTTTATTATGGTATGATGCGTTGTCGACTACCACGACAGAATTAGGCGGTAAGTTCGGCAATAACTGTGTCCTCAGCCATTTTTCGTAGTTGTCGTAGTTCATATTGTCGTGGTAGTCGCCTGATTTCGCACCAGCTTTAAAAGTTAACAGTGCGTTCGGTATGAACCCAGCCTCTGATCCTGCGTGGACAATGACCACCCGCTGTCCTTTGGAGATAGGTTTTTTGAGACCTTTTGTAGTACCATCGGTCCAGGCTTTTGGAGCAGAGTGCGATGAATCTACGTAAGATTCATCTGTATATACGATGGGCCTTCCCTCTTGGCGATATTGTTTTATTTTGCGTAAGTATTCGATACGTAGTAAACGTATATTTGAACTTTCAATCAGTACTTTTCGATTGTTTTCAGTATTTTTCCACCGAAACCCTAAACTCTTAATTATTCGTCGAAGACTTCGTTCTGAGCCTTTGAAATTTATATCTTCCTCTAGCTTCTTTCTCAACTTTCCGACGGTGGGAAGTTCATTATTTGTCCTATGAAAGTTATGTATGCACCTCTTTATTAATCCTTGATCAAAGTTATCAATATCTGTGACCGGTTTTGATCTGGAGCGTTTTTTGCCTGGTGTTCTAAATACTGATAATAAGTCGGAATTATTGGCTTCAGTGGAGATTTTCCTTACCGTTGCTATGGACGTCTTTGTAGATTCAGCTGTCCTTTTCTGAATTTTCTGTAAGTCACTAATTATACTATTTAATTTTATATTTCCCGCCTGAATAACTTCTGCAGTTTGTTTTATTTCACTTATATCTACAGTGCTGCGGTCAGAATCGAGTAAAATACTCGCAGCTTCGCCAATTTCACTTTGAATTTGTTTCAGGGAATTAATGAAATCATTCGATTCCCTTTTCAGAAAACAATGCACGTCAAACACCATTTTCCGTGCCTGTCTTTTCAAAACAGTATTCCTTCTCGGCCTCGGCATTTTCACTGTTTAAAAACTGTTCAAACTTAATCAAACAGTGAATAAACTAACAAACACAACAAACAAATCAACAAAACAAACTTAACAAAAAACAACAACAAAAATTAACGATGACAACAAAACAATTCAGAACGCGACTGTACACTGGAAGTGCGCGGAGCGTCGTATCGGCACGGGGGACGGAGTACGACTGGAGAGCCAATCGGCGCAACGCACGCTCGCCCTTCACCCCTGTACCCCGCCAAGACACCTTATTTTTTACTTCTGCGCAATAACGGTCAGCGCTAGAGTTTCGTGCCGCGACCTATATCATGGCAAAAAAACTGTCGTGTCCTATCAGCCGGTTGTGGTGGTGTCGCCATAACATAACCAACTAAGATTAAAAACCTAAATCTTCAATATGAATCACTCCGACCATTGGTGAAAGCCGTTAGTTAGGTCTTAGGAATTACAGATGATTGTTTTTATTTTGTTAAACGAACTTTGGTTGAATTTAAAAATAAAAATCTGGGTCACAGGCAGGAACTTTATAAAATTTTGCTTTCCTAACCATTAATCTTTTAATATAGGTATCTATCTAAAGAGTATATAATATCGTAGAATCCCTTGCTGATGTTGAACATTTGTATGAAATCGAACAATAATCGCTCATATTGTCAGTTACAATACAATTTGTTTGGAAACTCGACGCGTGAGAGAAATAATAACAAATGATTCGCGCCCTAACACCGGCTGGCGTTGAAAGATCACGCCTATTGCTCTCTTGTTGATGAAAAAAGCAAACAATATTACTCCGCGGGATACATAGGCTCTGACTTTGAAAATCCTTCAAGATGAATCCAAACAAGTCTCAGGTATTATGAGGTAATTATATAAATAAACGGGTAAGTACCTACCTTCTAATTGATATATTATTTAATTATCGATAGATCCTAAAACATTGATTCATAAAAGTCTCCATAAGAAATCGAAACGGATATCTAAAAATAAAAATATAATAAAAACTTACACTTCAAGATATTCGATACGAATGACAAATGTAATCAAAGTACGACATGAACTAAAGAATTTGAACCATAAACCATTAACTACTTAGGTAGTTAGACTTCCCTATCATAAAAAATATGTACGTTATTTAATTCGGAGCACGACGTAACACGTAACCTTTGAATATAGACAAGTATATAATCAAAGAGCACAACGTAGACGAAAGTAAGGTTAACAGAGCTCAGCGAGAATAAGCTGTGCTGACAGTAATATGATGTTGCTAGCACAGTGAGTGTTCTTATCAATAAGGTTGGCCACGGGCTAGGACCATCCCTGGTATTACAGGCAGTGGAGTAAACACTTAGCATCAGGGGGTTGTACTCTTAGAATAAGGACAAGTTGTACTACTCCTTTTTGAAGTCAATATTTTTTTATGAAACTTTGCACTAATTTTAAACATTCTTCTTCTTCTTCCTAACTATGCCAATGAATCCTCGTTAGGGACCATTTTTGTCAGTGTCGAGTGTTATAGATTTTTTAAGTTTCTAATTCATTTGTGTTTGTTGCATTAAAATGATTAAATTGGTAACATGCCTTTAGATTAGAAGGTCAGAGGTAACTTAAATGAAACTAAACTGCACTGTACATAACGATACCAAAAATACACATTAAAGATCACTATATAATAACACTAGCGGATCGCCCCGGCTTATAGAATAGAAGTATAGATATAGATAGAATTTACGAGACACTGGAAAAAATCACAACCGCTCCGCCTGATTCCCGCCAAAAACTCTTTTATGAATTCATGTCATTTAAATATGGCTTTTTTTGTAAAAAAATTAGCACTATCCATGGTATTGAGCGGGCAGTCCAAAAATAGTCCTTGAAAAGGATTGATTGCCATAGCGGAAAAAAATAAGAAGAGCTGGCAGTCCTGAATGTCAAGTCAAGTGTCACTGTCAACTTTCTGTCACGCACGAACGGCGATCGCGGTCGCGGGTCTCAGTCACTAATTTAAATAAATTACATACCTACGTGTATACATTATCATTATTTTCTATTCGTTTCGGTCGTTTGTTGATCCGGTTCCTTGATTGGTTACCTTTACGTTGATTTTTTGGCCCTCCGCCGAAATTCATGACAGACGAAGCATTCATACCCAACATGAAATGGACAGTACACACAGAAGGAGGCCCGATGCGTGTAAACCATGCAGCAGTATGTATCGGTGATAAGATATATTCTTTTGGAGGATATTGTTCTACTGAAGAGTATAAGGATTGGGAGCCGATTCCTGTACATGTACTGGATACTTCAACCTTAAGATGGTCGCTAGTTAATTATAAGAAGACAGATGTAGTTCCCTTTCAAAGATACGGACATACTGCTGTGGCATACGGACATAAGGTGGGCCAATTGATTTCTGTCGAAAACTAAAGCAATTACTTGTTTTTTCATTAATAATTTAGTTTATGATAAAGTTGTGTTTATGTTTACTTTAAGAGAGGTAGGGCGATTTGAAAAAAAGATAATAATCAATCACTTAACAGAGAATAGGTTTTGTTTTTATTCTTTTGTACCTCACCTAAAAGACACCTTACAATAATAGGCTATTATCTTCAAAATATTATTCCTTTCAAATAAATGTAGAAAATTTAGAATTTCCCATATAAAATGGAGTTGACTTTACATAATATTAACTTGTTAATTTATATATCTTTGAATTAAATCAACAGCTCACAGTAATAAAAGGAATATAAATATTTCACGGAGCCAATAATTGATTTACATTATGTTTTAAAATATAATCTAAAAATAGATTATAGAAAGTTATCTCTAAAACATTGAGACAAATCTTAAGCTCTGCTGTGGTGGCCTTGTGGTTGAAGCACGGCCTGTCATCTGATGAGCCCGGGTTAAAATCCCGACCTGTACCAATGAGTTTTTCTAAGCTTAAGTACAGTGATTTATCACATCATGAGCTAAAACAGAGGTAGGGCGAATTGCGATCTCCCATGAGTTTTCCATTAATATTGGAGCACCCCGACTGGGGACTGTACATCCACCTTACAGAAGACCACAGGTAAATAACACTACTATGATGTAGTTTTCTGTTTCTGCGATAAATAAGGTTGCCAATGCTCCACAAGGATACACTGAGCTAGTAGTAATGCTGCTAGAACATAAATAAAAAAAATAAAACATTATAATTTAATCAAATCAATTGCAACTCTTTAAAATATATAGCTAAATATTTTAATATATTGATATTGTTTGCGCGCCATCTACCAGCCAGCACGCTCTGGCTAAAAAGACATTGTTGGAGACAAATATTTTGCACGGAAAACAATTGCCTCAAATTTTAAATATTTTTCGGTTCTATAAAAAATTTGAATATTTTTCACCAAGACGAATAGACGCTAATTTTTCACGCTATTGTATTATTTTGTATTAATATCGAATAAATTGTTATTATCAGTTGTAAATTAAACGATTCATTTATACAGTGTACACGACAATATTTTCACATTTCGACCATCGATCACATTCAATCATCGCATATATACGAAAACAGATCTGGAATCATCACAACTCTTCAAGTCCCCAACAGATATTGCAACCACATGTTGTTTCTTCCAATTGCTGCTTAAACATTAAAATTGAGATTTGCCTTAACATAGATCTATTACTAAGGATTCTTCATTAAAAAGTGAACTAAAATCAATTATTAATTCATTATAAACATTCTATGACATATTGATGAATTTATTTATTAAACTTTACCTAGTTTCCTGAATAAATTTACATTCATTGGTTTTTATTTAACCTTGATGGATTGAATTGTAATGTCTTGTAGATTTACATAATCTGTACATATTTAATTCACTCCTTAATTTATATGTAGGTAGATATGGTAGGTACACAAGTGCATGCACGTACACACCAAAATAAGTTAGAGGACCTGATGCAGCTCTGCATAACCTCATAATGTTACATAAGTACTCTCAATGGACATAATCGATTCCAAATATGTCTTGTCTATTCTTGAAGCCAAGATCTAGTCATTATAGCTTACATAGAGTAAATTAAATAACTAAGGTAAATTGTATTGCTACTCACCTAATAACAAATGGTCCATGTTCAAGTGTTGGTTACAGAAATAAAACAAAATGTGAAAAGAGACAAAATCACAGACTGAAGCCTAATGAAGACGTGTAAGCTGATAAATAGTTGTAAGCTAAATTAACTGTGCTGTTTTGAGATAGGACGTAATTGATTTTTAAATTTAATTCCATAAATTTCAGGTGTACATGTGGGGGGGCAGAAACAATGCTGTCGCCTGTGACACTCTGTCATGTTTTGACACCAAAGAACTGGAATGGACCACACCTGCTGTTACAGGCATGGTGCCGTTTGCCAAAGATGGTCACTCTGCATGCATTATTAAAAACAAAATGTATATTTTTGGAGGATTTGAGTATCTCACTGACCAGTATTCACAAGAAGTGCACTGCTTAAACTTAGACACAATGAGGTGGGCCTACCTCCACATCAGGGAAGGTGCTCCTATGCACAGGGATTTCCACACTGCTGTGGCTGTTGGGCACAGGATGTATGTGTTTGGTGGGCGTGGAGACCTGAACAGCCCATACAACTCACAAGAAGAAATATACTGCCCTGTAGTATATTACTTCGACACCATTAAGGTGAAGTGGGTTGCTCTCAATCCAACCGGAACTTGGCCGGAGGGGAGACGTAGTCATTCTGCTTGTATGTTTACATAATTTGACATTATTATTACTTTTCAATTCCTCAATGTTTGTTATTGTAAATTTTGTACATTTTTAGGGGTTCATAAGGACTACATGTATATCTTTGGTGGATTCAATGGCAACACAAAAGTTCATTTCAATGATCTCTATAGATATTCAATAACTGGAAATTACTGGCAGTATCTTGACGTGCATGGATCTGTACCATGCAAGAGGAGGCGGCAAGCTTGCATTGTTTATGATGATAAAATGTATTTATTCGGTGGCACAAGGTACCTTGTTCATTGTTCGAGTTATCAGTATACCATTTATAGAAATATTTTGTCACTTTGTATTTTTTTTTCATATTGTAGTCCCTGCCCCATCGCCAGCAATCGAGATTCAGACCACTATGATCCAGAAAAACTTGTAGACAACAGTGATCTGCATCTGTTGGACTATCAGCCCACTCTAAAGACCCTTTGCATTCTCGTTGTGGTGGAATATAATCTGGACCAGAATTTGCTCCCTCGTGATATCATGTAAGTATTTAATTATATTGCTTATATTAAACATATACTGACTGACGTGATTGTATTCATTGATCACAAGAGACCGTCTAGCTAGAGGTAATAACTGCTACGCTAGGTGACGCTGGCTCGATTCCCGCCGCGCCGGGACAAACATTGATATTTTTGAAATATTAATCATTTATGTTTGGCTTGAGCATGTACATATTAGCAAACAAAAAAGGTTAACTAATATTTTATGATTTATCAGTTGATTGGGTACCATAGATAGTACACATACTTTGCTTAGTCTGCAACTAGATGACGTCATGACGTGTTATAATTTTCGAACATTATAGCCTTGCCGTAGTGTCGATAGTCCCACTATCGATAGGTGACTTTGAAAATCAGGTAATCAATAGTATTTATAGCATAATTTTGGCAATAATATCGATAGTATTGCCACTTTGCTATAAAGGATAGTGTTTCTATAATTGTGGCAATAATATCGATGGTTTTGCCACTTTGCTATAAAGGATAGTGTTGCTATATAGGATAGTCTTATCTTTGGTCGCCTATCAACCGGCAACCCTATTCACTTATCAATTATTTCTTTTGCAGAAGAGATATACGTACAATGACCCTGCCGAACCGGATCAGCAGAGCGATCAACCAAGCTGGATGAAAATATTTTCTTTCAATTAAGACTCAATATGCACCAATCGTTTAGTCCAATATAAGTTTGCCGCCAATTGGTTGAAGCGGTCGCACCCGCACCTTGCCGAATCAATAATTGCAGCGTGTAGCGTAATAATAGTAACCGCACTACCCACCAGGCCGACAAACAATAAACATTAGCTACTAAGATAGGACTAAAAGGTTGGCGCGTGCTAATAATATCTTTTATGTTAAACATATTTGCTATAATTGTATTGAAAGCATTCAGGCAACTATTTAAATGCTTTCGTGATGATTATTGTGTATACATTCTAGATAAAAATTATTTTAAATGATATACTAGTAAAACCTGAATCAATTCAATATATACTCACTATATGGATTGATGATCTATATTTAGTTTTGTTCTAAATTTATCAATCACTGATGCATGATATTTATTACTGAGTGATGAGTTTAGAATGGAAATAGGCTTAGAAAATAGATAGGTTTAAATACATTTGAAACTAGATATATTTTTTATTTATTCTCTTTAACGGTGTGCTTTTTCCGTTCAGGCACGTGGGGTACTGCGCCTGGCTTACTGTGAGCGCGGCGGTTGGCTTCCTTCCTCTTGTTCTTGTCTCGTATTGTCTTAATCTCCTTCTGAGCATTCAGGACATGTTTCGGTACATGTCTGTGTCGTGCAATGCGTCTTATTTGTGGGTGATTAGCGAACTTCTCCTTTAATGCATCCGCATAGTTTAGTGCAGTTCTTTCTCGCGGTTTAAGCTGAAATAATAAATAATTTTGTGATGGCAATCAATTGAATTACAGTAATACTCAACATACTGAATGTGACCTAGGACGGCGCCTTCTGGACTACTGGTACACAGTATATGTGTTATCCATTAATAATTTGTTGTTTGGACACTATTTAGCACTAACCATTGATAAAATTCTAACCAAGCTTGATCTATATTAGCTACTACAATTTTCCCTGCCACTTTGCTAGCAATACACATACCCTATGTTACTAAGTGATAATATAGCATTTAGTTGGTGTAAGAATTTCTAATAATGGGTCCAGTAGATTTTGCGTTTATTCATTACAAACAAAGACACAAATCCTTCCTCTTTATAATATTAGTATAGAAGGCAGATCTATGTTATATCCAGCCCACATACATGGAAAACTTTAACTAAACAGTATTTAACATACAGTTTTTTATAAATATAGAATATATTATGTAATGCACAACACTTACCACTCCCAGTTTCTCCGATGCTCTTGCCTTCCACATTCTTATGTTCATTTCATCTGAGCCAGTGAGGATGTACTTATCATCCAAGGACCATTTTACACAAGTCAGCCTCTGCATTCTCTTAGTGTGGTAAACGTCCCTTGAATGTCCCTTTAGGCTCTCAAATATTCTGACTGTTTTGTCATAACTGCCAGACACAAACTCTCGTCCAGTTGGTGAGTAGTCTACATCAATCACAGCTGATGTATGGTCCATGTGTATGTTTACAGGCTGTTTAAGTTTTCTCACATCAAATGTGTATAAACTACAAGATAAATTTATTGATAAAATAAAAATTATTAGTATCACTTTCCTACTATAATATTATAAATGCAAATGTTTGTGAGTATGTATGGATGGATGAATGCTTGTAACTCTTTCACACAAAAACTACTCAACGGATTTGGATGAATTTTGGAACACAGGTAGGTTTTAACCTGGATTAACATTGGATACTTTTTATCCCGAGAAAATGTTTTTATCATTTTTTGCCCTTATAAATCCAATCCAAATGTCTAGCTACTTTATTCACATGTTAGTTAAACCCTGTTATGTACTAATATGTGGGTACATGAAGAAACAGTCAGTATATAGCTGTCAGCCTGGCCAAAGTGATTGTGCACATTTAATTGCGTGTTATGTGAGTATATAATAGTGGCGACGAGATAAAACGGTATAAAAGTGAAAATAAATAGACAAAAGTGATAATTAAAACAATGAGTTACTATGGGTATTAAATTTAACGAGTTTGATATAGCACATGGTTGTTGGCAGAATTACATTGGAAGGTTCTGCTACTGCCTAGAAGCTAGTGAAATCGTAGAGGATACGAAGAAAAAAGCGAATTTACTTGCAGTATGTGGCCCTGAATTGTATGATTTAATCACCTCTTTGATTTCTCCACAAAAAATAAGTGAGGTTACTTTTGTAAAAATAAAAAGTGTATTGGATTGACATTTCCACCCTAAACCAAATGAAACCGTGGAGTCATATAAGTTTCACACTAGAAATCAGAACGAAGGCGAAATAATGAGGGATTATGTTGCTCAGTTACGAAAATTAAGTATAAATTGTAATTTTACAGATTTGAATCGCACTTTGAGAGACAGGTTAGTTTGTGGTATATTGGATAAAGACATCCAAAGGAAACTGTTACAACAGAGTCAATTAACTTTTGAGCAGGCATGTGACATTGCATTAGCACATGAAACAGCTAATAATGATGCAAATGTCATCATTCAGTCGGGGCCCAGCACAAGCAACATGGTACAGGCTGCACAGGACATGGTTGAGCCAATGGAAATAAATAAAGTAACCAGTAAGAAAATAACTCATGAGGATTATAAATCAACTAATTGTTTCCGTTGTGGGAGGTTTCATAAATGAGAATGTAAATTTCGAAGGAGTAAATGCCATCATCAAATTAGGACATATAGAGGCTGCTTGTTTGTTTAAGTCAAAACAAGGTAATCAGAAAAACAATTCCCCGTGCAATGGGTTGTATGAGGTAGGCATCAACAGTATTAGGCAAAATAAAGTGGATCCATTTCATGTTAAAGTGTTGTTGAATGGTTCAGAACTACTGATGGAAGTGGATTCAGGCTGCCCATACACCATAGTCAATGAGGCTACAGCGCGAGTTATATTTAAGGGAACATTGCCAAGGCTAGAAATAACGGATATATGATTTAAATCATATACTGATGGTAAACTGATATTGTTAGGACAGGCTCCAGTTGAAGTAGAATATAAAGGGGTTAACAAAACGATGAAAATATTGATTACAAAAGGTAGCGGCACAAGCTTAATAGGACGGAATTGGTTTTCTGAGTTGGGAATTTCTTTACTAGGCATACACAGTATAATGATAACATCTTATGAAAGAATGAAGATTACTCAAATAATAGACAAATATAAACAAGTTTTTGAGTCTGGGTTAGGGAGGTATACAGGCCCAGTAGTAAATATTAGTCCAAATGAAGGTTCGGTGCCAAAATTCATAAAAAGTAGACCAATTCCATTTGCACTAAAAGAAAGAGTTTTTGACGAAATAGATAGGCTAGTCAAAGAGGGGGTATTGGAACCAACACCACACTCAGAATGGGCTACTACAATAGTCCCAGTTTTAAAGCCAAATGGAAAAGTGCGCTTGTGTGGGGATTATAGATCCACCGTGAATGCAGTTACCAAAACAGATACATACCCAGTACCCACTCTAAATGAAGCATTTGTGGAGCTACAAGGGGGGTAATATTCTCTAAAATTGATTTAGAGCAAGCATATACTCAAGTATTGGTAGATGATAAGACAGCTAACTTGCTTACATGGAACACACCAAAAGGGCTATATAAAGTGAAACATTTGGCTTTTGGTGTTAAAGCATGTCCGGGGAATTTCCAGAGGTTAATGTCCTCTTTGCTGGCAGACATCCAGGGGATAGCTGTCCTATTAGATGATATCGTAATATGTGGAAGTGATGTAAATCTTCATAATAAAAGGTTAGAAATAGTGCTTCAGAGGTTACATGAAGTGGGTTTGAGAGTAAACAAGGATAAGTGCATGTTTGCAGTGCCAAGGGTAACATTTTTAGGTTTTGTGATAGATGAATCTGGAATTCATCCAGCCAAAGAGAAAATTGACTCCATAGAGAGGACCCCAGCACCAAAAAATGTCAAGGAGCTACAGGCATTTTTAAGACTTCTTAATTTTTATGACAGATTTTTGCCCCATAAAGCAACTATAGCTGAGCCCTTATATAGGTTATTAGAAAAAGAATCTAAGTGGAGGTGGGGCAAACAACAAGAAGCAGCATTTAAAACGACGTTTCAGAACTAAGTTTGACTACCTGAATCCATTGTCTTATAAGACAAATAATGAACTGAATGCCAGGGACAAGAATGAGAAGCTTAAAGTACGGTCTTTTGATATAGGTCAGAGTGTATATGTCAGAAATTATGTTAAGGGACCTCGTTGGTTACAAGGAGTCGTGGAGAAGCGAATAGGGGTATGCAGATACTTGGTGCGGTGGAATGGGAAACTGCTTCTGAGGCACATAAACCAGATGCACAGCTGTGGAACATTAGAGACGGAAACCATGGAAACAGAAACTGAAAAAGAGTATGATGTAATAATACCCTCTCCACGGAAATAGGCAGACATCATAGGAGTATCAGGGCCACAAGATATTGCAATATCGGACTACTCGCAAGAAGTAATAAGAAACAAACGTCCATTATCAATATCACCTCTGACTTCTGAGTCAAAGAAAATAAGAGTCATAAGGGGAAGCAGCCTAGAATCTGAAGATGAAGATCTAGAGAGTAGCGACAGTGAAGGAAGATATTAAATATAAACTCATAACTACATACCCATAGTTTTAAGTTAGAATAAGTAAAGAAAAGTAAAAGACTAGTGAAAGTGTTGTGGATAAGGGACCTATCTCGAGGGAAAGGCATGTTATGTACTAATATGTGGGTACATGAAGAAACAGTCAGTATATAGCTGTCAGCCTGGCCAAAGTGATTGTGCACATTTAATTGCTTGTTATGTGAGTATATAATAAACCCCATAGCCAGTAATCATTCTTTAAAATCATCAATAATAATAATAAGTGAATGTAATACTAATATTCTCCCTTACTTATAATCTTCATTAGCAACAGTGAATATAAAAGCTTCCATGGGGTTCCATGACAGGGCATTTGATCTCAACTCCATCACTACTTTCCTCAGAGGGCCAGATTCACGACAGTCATACAATATCACACTTCTGTCACTAGCACATGATGCAAGCAGATTGTTTTCTACCTGGAATAAGACATACATTTTTAAAACATAAATGGCCCCTTGTATTGCTAGATAGACAAGAAAATCAGGCCTCAAATCTTCTACCTGAAAGAAAGTATTTCTTTAAAGTTCTTGTTAACAATGGTTTGCAAATTTTTGAAACAAATCTAGCATATGAACTGATGAAGTATAGGAGTAGAAGCTTTTGGTAGTAGATGCCTATACCCTCTTCTGGTCACTGACCCACTAATAAGTATGTCACTGCACAAGAAGTAATGCTGCTAGCACAGTGATTTCTCATCAACAACAGGGTGAACAACACTTTTGTGATACCCCTAGTATTGCTAGCAGCTACAGTGACTGCTCACCCTCAGATGGGCTATGCACTTGTGTGGCACCTGTGCTATAAAACAAAGAATAATTAAGTACCTGATTAAATGCTACATGTTGAAGACTGTCCACTCCCCATTTGAAAACTTTAATAGGTTCATTCCTGGTACTCTCCCAGAGTTGGCAATTTTCTCCACAGGTAGCAAATATGGGCTTTACCCTGTGGTGTGTGATGCCTGTCACCATTGACATACTGAGTAATGTGTTCACTGGCTCTTCATCATCAGGGGATTGAACCGATGCCTTCCAAGTTTTAATTGTTTTATCATCTCCAACACTTACAAATGTTTCTCCACTAGGTGTATAACATAGCGCACGAACCCATCCCTCATGGGCAACAAAATTTCTAGTGCACTTCTTTACAGCTAAGTCCCAGACTCTTATTTCACCATCAAATGCTCCACTGGCCAAAACTGCTAATCTGTTCGGGTGCTTCGCCATACTGGACACTCCATCGCTATGACCGTCAAGGTTTCCAATGAATGGCTTGGCAAACACCCTCTCCAGCTTCACCGCATTCAGAGCGCGAACATACTCACGTGGTGCTTCCATAGGATGTAGGCTTGGATCATAGTTTCTGGGTACTATAATGAAATAATAAAGGAAGCTATAAACCCATATAAACCGTGATAATGACCAATACATTTCTGCATTTTAAGAGGATAAGTATAATAATTTGAACAGTATATAAATTATGAATGAATACTTACGTTTATGGATATCTCTTTTAGTAGCACGTAAATACTCATCTGGATTACGACTGATCACCTTTATCTTAGGCTTAGACATGTTAAGCCTACCAGTTCCTGAATCGTAATAAATTTAGTTACTTACAAGTAGGTACCAGCAAACAAATAATAATCTGTTAACCTACAAATAATATTTCTATGGATTTTCAACGTTTTCCACTAATCGCTACTCGCCTCACTGAAACGTTAATTCTAGTTTGGGAATATAATGTGGAGAACCCCACCAGAAAATC
The DNA here is from genome assembly GCA_951449985.1 of Falcaria lacertinaria. Taxonomy (NCBI): domain Eukaryota; kingdom Metazoa; phylum Arthropoda; class Insecta; order Lepidoptera; family Drepanidae; genus Falcaria; species Falcaria lacertinaria. Next base: position 6,455,442 of record OX602115.1, on the reverse strand, counting down.
CTTACGGGTACTCCAAATTTAAAAAAGTGCTCAATCAAAATCCAAGAGAATTGATCAAAAGCAAATCAAACTACATGCGTATAGCTGTCATGCATCTCACAGAGTACATAACCACTACGTTGAATCTGTCATATGTCATTTTAGATCTCAGCCAAACGTAGTGGTTGGTTATGTACTCTGTGATTTCAGCTGTCAACTCTCATGTTTACAATATCCAAGAGAATACAACCGCTACTTATGTAAAGGATAAGTACTGTGTGCGCTACGATATTTTTCCGAAAAGTGTATCTTTCCCTTTGTTTTTGTTTATGTTTGTTTGTGGTTTGTTTGTTTGATTGGTTTGATTGAGTTGGTTCAGTTGAGTAAGATGGAGTGAAACATATTAAATTTAGTACCTGCATAGTGATCACAGAGTACATAACCACTATGAGAGTGATAGAAGACTTGAAGAGAAATAGGAAAACCTTGTGTATTTAAAATAGGTACTTGATACTAGTACACGATTTCAGCGTTTCTATTTCCTACAAATGTCCGTCGACCGGCTTCATCTAAGCGCACACACATCTTTGATTTGATAAAATAACAAATATAAGACAAGAAGTCCTAAAATTCAACTCGCCGTGTCTTTTGAGGTAGGTAAATATTTTATTCATTTCATATCCTTCCACGCCTGTTATTTTAAAGAACCTACCTAATTCAAATTGTAACAAGTTTGTGTAAATAAATAAATTAGTTTATTATTTAGGTTCTAAGCAATTACCATTATAATCAAGCACATGCATTTTAATTCTGTTGTAAGACTTTCAGGAACATTTTATTTTTCTGGAATAAAAAATTAATGCTATGCTTAGCTCATGGTATCTGTAATTTTTTAATTATATGCAACCTTTTATATTTATTATATAAATAGGTTTTTATATATATACTACTGTATACTGCATTATTGATACAAAAATATGTTAAAAAAAATCAGTCAATAAAATAATTCAAAAGAAGAAAATAATCCTCAACTAGGTAATCTTAGTATGTAGTAAGAGTGAAACCTCTGGGGTGCTAACTGACCTTGCTCCAGAAGGAAAATAAGGTACTATTATTTTCTATTCAGTAGCTTAACTGGGACATCACCTCCATCTTACAGGGGACCACAGTTAAATAATGCTACTCTTTTATAGTGCTATGTTCCTGAGATTAGTAACATTTCAAGACCTAATAATCCCTAATACTGCTCGAGATTCCGGTAAAGATTAATTAGACAATAGAAAAGTAAACTCCTGATATTCAAGTTGTCCATTGGTTATATGTATGGATGGCTTACAATGCATAGTAATAAAAGTGGTAATACAGGCAGGTAATTATGAAGAGATAAATATAAAATAGCAAAAGAGATGTGCAAGTCAAGAGTGAAACGGCACTTTATACTCTCTGCCTACCTTGTGATGACTTGGTGTGATGATATTTATGTAATCACAGTAAGATAATTTTATTTTATGAATGAAAAGTTACATTTTAAGGTAGGACAAAACCAATAGTTCAGTTTGAATTTCATATAGGTACACATACATTTCGGAAACCATTTTCGATGTAGTCTAAATTTTAAAATGTCAATATATTATCAGAATTTTGAATCATAAGAGCAGAAAGAAAGTCATAACATTTAAGTTCTGAATTTGCTCACCATCATTTGTGGTAAGCAAATTGTTGGTAAGCAAGTTGTTGGAAACCTATCCATGATGATCCATCATGTCTTGTGTTAGGTATTGAAAGAAAGGCTAACATGTAATTTTTAAGACAATGTGTTGTGAATGTGTTTCTTCTAAACCATTAAATATTTTTGGATTGTCCAACCTCTACGTGATCGGAATATCGGCACATATTTCTATGTCGCGTAACAGTACCTTAATAACGTTATACAATTATCCACTTTGCTCTTGAATTAAAAATGATCATTGTTATAGATTCGTCGATACATTAATTCTAGACTTGACATTTACAATATTGACAAAGAGCTTAATACTACGTGAATTTAATAAAGTAATCATAGGTAAAGATCATAGATATATAACAAGTCTTTACTATTTCAATATACCTATAACCATTTTGAATTAAATTCGCACTAAATTCGATATTTAGATAAATGTTCATGCCTCCCGAAAGACTCTGAGGCAGGAGTCTGACATCGATTAATACACACATCTCCAAATATATCGCACCCTATAGACGCTTGAAACACAACACCAGCAGGGTGGTATCGTTCGCGCGTTACCGACCCTGCAAAAATCTTTTCACCCCTTCTTGAAGAACCTACCAACTGAAACTTAACTAACAGTTTACTTACTAATCACTAGACTAGATCAACGATGAGTGACGTAGCTGTTAACAGCTACGCCATCGTTGCTTAAGCTCGTGGATTCGAACTCCGATCCGCCTATCAGGGCTAACATTTATGTTGTCTTGGTGTTTGGTATAGTTATCAAAAGTAGATAGGTATGTATTTTTGAAAATAAATATATATAGGATTTCATCAGTGGTCTGGTACAACTGTACACTGTTTGTCGAACATTATGATTTTATAATGATAAAGGCGTGATTCTGCAATGTGCAATTTTTCCCTTTGCTATGGTGCAATACCACCATTATTTTATTTAGGCCAGGTGAAAGGTTCTCCGCTGTTTCCTAGAAACGTTACTGGTTACAAGTCATTGTGCAGTGGTACAATCGTAAGAATTTAGTTAGAGAATATATTGCGATACAAACACATTCGGTCTTCCAAGTTCTGATGTTATTATTTCTACCAATATAGTCATGTATCACGCCAAAACTATTGAACAAGTGTGTATGAAATTTGGTATATAGGAATATTCTTGGAAACTAGGAATTTCATCTAATGTTCACGTGTAATGTAATAATCACCATATATATTATATTGTTAAATAAGATGGTATCCAAATACTTTTCCAATCTCTTTTTGTTAGTGTTATGTTTCTGCAGTACCTAAGGTTTCAGATAGAATCGCTAATAGCAGTAACCAGAGCTGCATATTCGTTCTTTATGTTATATTGCTCAATAGCACAGCTATTCCGCTAAACATATGTTGGTAACATGTTAGTGATACCTTACCTATCGATGAGCTCGTTAGCAAACCAGTACCTACCTGATAAATTAAGTGTAGTCGGCAGAAAAAGCTGCTGGAAAATAGTTCTCCTAAACTGCTTAATGTGTTACAGAATTTGTAATGTGACACGTCATCTCAGCAAAGTCGGTGATAAGGTCACCGCTCGTTGCGAGCTTCCGAATGGCAGTATTTTGTTCGTTGACCTACGAGCGAGTGCGCGGGCGCACGCTCCACGTATCGTCTCACGCTTACTAATAAAATTGCCGGTCGTGCAGTTTTTGCCCTATTTTGTAAACCTTAGATATATATAATCATTACTAGTGCACGATATTCATGAGCTGGACTAAAATAAAAAAAATCTACTTGCCTTATTAGTGACAAATTGGACTTGACGACGCATAGTAACGGATCCCATTTTCAATTTGAGTAAGTAGCTTTTCACTACTTAGTTAATCATTCAGCGTTCTGTATTCAAGTAATTTTAAATTACAATTTAAATCATGCTCGTACGTGTATTTACCATACCTAAATATTTTTTTAACCATCTCATCCTATAAGTATTTTATCTACTCTGAGCTATAACTAATATAATGTCTGCAAAAAAATGTGTATCTACATATTCTTTTCTGGACTTAAATACCTACTTATTTCGTCACCAAATGATTACCGGTACCGGACCGGTACCGTCTAACAAATATTTGCAAATTTCTTGTTTTTCTTGGTTCGTAAATGTCTCATGCCAGGACACACATAACTGTACGTGAATGTTAAAACACTTAACGACCCGAAAATAATTTGATGTCAGAATTATTTGGAACAATCGGGAAAGGCGTCCCAGTTTTTATCACAGTAGATAATGCGGTAACCAACCAGTATGTAGATTGAGTAGCGAGCAATAAACCTATTATCTATAAAACTCATCTGAATACATAATTTATAATGCCCACGTAATATTCTTAGCTTAGATAACATTCAGGAAAATCTACATGGCTAACGTTCCCATTTTGTTCAATTCAGTTTTCTTACATTGTACCTATGTTAGGTATGGCCACTTTAATAAATTAGGGCAAAGCTAAGATCCAAAGTTTCTTCGGAATGTTTTCAAGCATTCAGTTCATTCTCACTGATTTAATTATTTATTAGATGAATTGGAAGTACAATGGCCTCGGTCTGCGACCAGTCATTGCCCGGCCGATCTAAATCGATCATTTAAATTCATAAATATCTACACAATAAATATGTATTGGACTCTTATATTAGGTCCTTACATATGAAATTGGCGTTTTGTATGGGAGGAACAAAAAGTCGAATATTTTTTAATATAATATATTTAATTAATCAAAGTATGAACCATTATTTTCTATGCACTTTTGCCATCTCATAGGTAGTTCATTGATCCCTTTACTAAAAAAACCAGTCGGACGGGAATCAATAAAATCTTTGAAGGCGATTTGGACTGCCCCATCGGAGTTGAATTTTTTCCCTTGCAAGAAGTTATCCAAATTTCGAAAAAAATGGTAATCTGTTGGAGCAAGGTCCGGGGAGTACGGAGGATGTCTTAGACTTTCCAATTGAAGCTCTTCTAATTTAGTAGCCGTCTGTAGCGCAGTGTGTGGTCTAGCGTTGTCGTGAAGCAGCAGTGGCGTGGAGCGATTGACCAGCCTAGGTTGTTTAGCCGCTAGCTTTTCCATCATGGTTTGCAATTCCTGACAATAGACATCAGCCGTAATAGTCTGGCCAGATTTGAAAAAACTGTAATGAACAATACCGGCACTAGTCCACCAAACGCTTACAAGTAAATTTTTTGGGGTTAATTTTCGCTTGGGGCAGGATTTGGCTGGCTGGCCAGGATCTAACCATTGCGCTGAGCGCTTCCGATTATCGTAAAGAACCCATTTTTCATCACAGGTAATGATTCGGTTTAAAATACCTTCATTATTGTGCCGGTTTAGTAATGTAACGCAGCAGTCGACGCGCGTTTGCCGGTTTGTTTCAGTCAATTCGTGAGGTACCCACCTTTCAAGCTTTTTAATCTTCCCAATTTGCTTCAAGTGAATTAAAACAGTTTTATCACTAACATTGCAGCCTGCAGCTAACTCGGACGTGGTTTGCGATGGATCCGCTTCCACAATAGCCTTCAACTCTTCATTATCAACTTGAGTCTCAGGCCGTCCACGGGGCTTGTTCTGCAGGTCGAAATTTCCAGAACGAAAACGTTGGAACCAAAAACGAACTGTGTTTTCTTTTGCAACACGACCGCCATACACATCATTCACCCTTCGAGTTGTTTCCGCAGCACTAGTGCCACGGCGGAACTCGTACTCGTAAATAATGCGATATTTAAGGTTTTCCATTTTGTAAAATGAGTGACGCAAACAGAAAAAAACAGAAGAAAAAAAACAAATGAATGACGATCATCGAAGCACAAATACATGAGTCTATAGCTGTACAAATTTGAATTTGGAATTCCTTACCAAAGAGGAGAAATTCGTGATTAAAGTGGCCAGTACGAAAAACGCCAATTTCATATGTAAGGACCTAATATTTTTTCTTAAATGCCCCACTATATTAACCTTACAAGTTCTAATTACTTGTTTTTTTATATCAATAATTTTCCAGTTATTTTAAAGGATAGGAGACGCGATTGGAAGCAATAATCATGTCGGATATTATGTCCACACTCGTACTCCACAATGAGTGAATGAGACTGATTAGATAGGGGAGACTTGCTATTTATAGATATTCTATACGTTTAGATGGTTATGTTATAGCACTTCCTATGCACACGTTAGGGATAAAAACACTGCGTACTCTCCATTAGAATAGACACTTGTGGTTGTATATTCCATAGAAGATACTCAGACTAAATTAAAAAAGGTAGATGGAACTTTGCGAACAAAAAAGTGAAGCCAGTTTAAAAAAAATCGTGGGCAAGGCGTAGTTTCCATGTATTCGTTGTAGGCGTGTAATAGTGTATATGTAAGTACACTGCAAGGTGTAGTTTTAACCAGAGTCACTTCGTTGTTCGCTAAGATCCATCTACCTTTTTTATTTGATCTGAGTGTAGAATACATAAAACATATTTTATGGTGACCAATAAACAATAAAATCATCCAAGACGTCCAAAAGAGATAATATTATGTATTAGTTCAAAAAGTTTAACGATATAAACAAATCATTCTCTAATCTATTTTTTTTTTAAATAAAAGTCGTAAATCTTAGAATTTTCAGTCCGTTTTGAGATTCTAGTCCTTAATAAAACGACTTCAAGGATGAAGTAGGTTTTCAAATCCATGCATTTTAATTTAGTTATCGAGTTCAGGCAGGGATGTGCAAATTATAATCGTTACAGATCAAACTAGTAAAACTTTGTTGTCCACTTTAAAATAATTACGGCAGTTCCTACGACTGGCATTTGACCTGCTTTTTAGATTTGTCTCGCAAACGGGAAACGATAACAAAAACATTAATTTCCAATGTGTAAATAATTACACTACCATGTAATGTAGACCGGTAGAATTGTTGCACATGAAATAAAGTACATACGTAGGTACATATATGCCGTTTGAATCATTCCAAAGACTAGATCTAGGTACACTACAATAATAGCAAAAATAGATTTTATCTTACCTCTCGTTTGATATATGCACATCTAAAAGAATTTAACGAATAGCATGAATGCATCCTAATTATAAATGTTAGTATTATGAGCGGAATTTCCATATTGTTTCAACTTTATTTCAGGTTACACTGCCAAAATGGTGTTCAGTATTTGGGCTGGCTTAGTAATATTTAGCCATGTATTGGTACAGACGAGGGCGGAGTTGTTCACGGCTATATCTGAAGTGGAACCCCTTCTAGAAACTCACAAGAGGATTATAGACGATCTAGATTACTACATTGAGAAGGAAGAGCAGAGGCTGCTGATTTTAAAGACGTAAGTGATTAATGTTTTATACTTAATTGAAGTTTAATTGGTCATTGTATTGTTCAGATTTATCAAAGATAGGTGCCACGAAGGTTGTAGATAATAAGGTTTTGGGCAATCCCATTTTGTTTACATTAAAAAATTTGAAGCTATACTGGGCAGTACTTATGAAACTGTCTATTCTTCCATACGATTTTTATAGAACACTAGCGAACCGCCCCGGCTTCGCACGGCCAGCGTCAGCCATATAAGTTAAATATCTACAAAACGCTAATAAATTATCCATATAAAAACACTCCTATTCAGTCACTCTATCTATTAGAAAAACCGCATCAAAATCAGTTGCTTAGTTTTAAAGACCTAAGCATAGATAGGGAGAGACAAACAGCGGGAAGTGACTTTTTTTTAATTCTATGTTGTGATTATATGTATATGCAGACTAATTCAGTGTTGTATGTATTATATACATTCACATTAAATTTCAAAATAATATAGCAAATGATAATTTGCTATATAATATTGAAATTTATGATGAACATTTCAGACACCTGCGTATCTACAAGACTGAACACCAGAAGGCAATGGAAGACATACCCAATTATCTGGGCAACCCTATAAATGCCTTCACCCTTATAAAAAGACTGACCACTGATTTAGACCACATTGAAGACAGTATTAAAATTGGCACAGGTATATCTTTATTCCTAAGTTATATCACATTAGCTTATATGTATAGATAATAAAATAATTATTTGGGTATTGTAACATTACTCTGATGGGCGTTAAGTCTGATATTTGTGTGCGTATTCAAGGCGCACTACGCGTCTAGATTTCGCTGGTTTGGTTCCTGTATTGGTCAAACAACGTGACCATACACATGTTTGATTATAAATACATGTTCGAGTTTAAGATGCTATGTGTAAACTAGATAATAATACTAATATTCTATATGTATGTTTAGTTAAACGAGGTCACATAGTGTAGTTATCTCTAGTCCTCCAGACAAGATAAGGAACTTCTCTTCTCTCATAGATTGAAGTGTCTGGAATTGAACTATGATCGTGCTCTTCTTGGTTTTCCGCGGATGATCAGCACCAAATCATAACATGCCAATAATGTGAAATAGAACCTCATATCAGAGGCGTTCAATAACATATCGTGGGCAAAATACCACACTGGGCTTAATACGCGTGTTTGCTGACGTACCTCTTAATGTCGGTATAGTTGTAGACTTGTAGCCGGTCTGGGCTGGTCTGCTGCATGCTTATTGCCTTTTAGGCTGAAGGCCAAAGCATGCATCTTTTCCTATATCTTGCTATTGTGTTTTATGTAGTAAGACAAAAAAGAGACGATAGTGCAACCATGGAAATTACTTACGAGGGAAAGAAAAACCTTTGTTTAGCAATGGGAATTCAATGTCAATGTAACTATATAAATGGAATTAAATAATAACATGGATTTTGCTTGGAAGTACTTTCGTGAGCAGTGATCCATAGATTAACCGTTTGATTCACGTACCTATATTACGAATCAATTCCTCAACGACACAAGTTCACAACTAAGCCCATCTATCGCAGTAGGTACATTGGACATGTCGTTGGCTTAGGAACCATCAAACCAATGCAACGATGCTGTCAACCTAATATTTTTACTTTCTGCGTATCGGTCGTATTTTTTTTTATTTATTTACGCTATTTTCAATAAAAACTGATTTTGTATTTGTACAGAGTATATAAAGAACATAACAATGAACCACGATGATGTCAAGTACCCCACGCTTGAAGACCTGACGGGAGCCGCGCAAGCGCTAACCAGGCTACAGGAGACATACAAACTCAATGTTGAAGAACTCTCCGAGGGTATACTCAACGGAGTCGTTTACAGGTAGCTTAACCAATATACAAAACAACATAACTTTGTTAAGTTTAAAATAGGTATCTTAAATTAACTTTGCGCGCGCGCTGCCAATTTGTAAGACCGCTAATCGGTTGCAGCTAGACAACAGACATTTTATTTGCATCAAAATTATGCTTCTTTCCTTATATACATGATGTAAAATTGATTCAATTCCCATTCCTACGGTAAATATGAACTAACAGTTTACATTAAAAAAAATAACCTGGTCACATATCGACAGAGTTTTAGTAATGACAACATTCGGCCCTAAACTGGCTGTAGCGCCTATTCCTAAGATTATTAGTAGATACCAGCCAATACTGTCTTTAACCAATACCAGGTTGTCTGGAAGAGATCACAATTTGTGATAAGGTTGCCAATTGTACCCATTTGCATTTCATAATAAACTTTTTTTTCTTTTTTTTTCTTTACACGTTCTAGTAATTGCGATATATTTTTGTAACACGAATATCATTTAAGTGCATGCTTGTTTATGGCCTTGGAGTGTGAACCGGTAACATCATCCAAATAATATGTAAAGTAAATCAATATTTTAGTAACTATAAGTAGGTCACGAAATGATAATAATCGCCTTATTATCACTCTAAAGTTAATTAAAACTGAGTCATGAAATAATATATAACGTGATGTAACATAATTTCAAACATAACTTCTATCTATATCTATTATATTAATAACGTTTTTATTATTATTATTTTTTAGCTCCAGGTAAGTGTTCTTTCGTTATTTTTTTATATGAGGCTGTGTGTTCTTCCGTCTTATTTCTAACACCCACACGCCATCATACATGTTCATTTGTTACATATGTATATGTTTGACAAACTATTATCCCCTTAGTAGGACTTACAGATTTATGGATTATCTAAACGTAATATATTTATTTCATACAGATAGTATGTTTATTTAAGATACTTGCCCCACCATATTTAGTGTATTATTAGTAATCGAGACGATATGTAAACAAAACAATATCCAAAATATACAAAAACCTAATGTGTTAATCACAGTTTATGGAGGTTTGCCTTTGACGTAACCTTAAATTTAAAATACCTCACAACTTCACAAGAATGGCGAAATTAGTCATGTACAAAAAATTGCATTACAGTATTACTGTATCTTTTAAAAAAAATTGCAATTGTCTTTTACTGCATACTACAATTTTCCCGCAACATCACCAGTATAGAAGTTGATATACTTATAACGCCTACGATTCTAAGGAATAGTGACTAATTAATTATCAAAATAATATAAAATATGTTCCATTAGTACCAGAAATTACCCAATACAAACAAACATGGACACTTAAGTACATCACTTTATAATTTAATTATTATTATTCGAAATGGAAAAACGCACAAATGGGTCTTCTTAATTATTTAGGTATAAACTTCACATAGTGGTAATCGATCTTTAAAACATGTTTCGAACAAATTGCAGTGGTTTTCCTTTGATACGAGTATAAATCGCAAACAATTAAAAAATATTCCATGGTTTTTTGTTTTCATACATACGTTTGAAACATACGTATACATATATAATTTTATGTTATTAAGGTAGATGGAACTTCGCGAATAGCGAAATGACGTCGGTTTAAACTACGCCTTGCAGTGTACCTACATAATATACTCAATTACACGAACACCTACAGCGAATAGTCGAATACCACGAGACTACGCCTTGCCCACGCACTACATGTTTCAAAATCCGGCGTCACTTAGTTGTTCGCAAAGTTCTGAGAGCACACGTCATCATAACATAACATTCATAACACTCTATACTCTTGTACTTTTCCCTTTGATGACAAAACTTGATATTCATCAGGATGGAGGGTAGCTGTATAAGAAGTAGGTAATAATCAAACATCATTGAGGTGGTGGAGTTTTATAATCGCTTATTCTTCTTCAGCAATGGTGACGGTATACACGGGGCACGAATCTAAATCAAACTGCACCGGGTTTTTTGTTTTCAAGTTTTAAAGTAGTAGGTAACGTGTGAAATGTGTTGCTAGCACCCCAATGGGCGCCGGCGACTGCTACGAGCTGGGCCGCGCTCTGTACAACGAGAAGGACTTCAGGAACGCGCTGGCCTGGATGGAGCAGGCGCTGCGCAAGCTCAGGGACAGCGACGACCCGCGCCCGCTCAGTGAGGCCGACATACTCGAGTACATCAGCTTCTCGCACTACTTGTTGGGTACGTGGTTTGTGTTGTTAGCTAACCGACTGCTACGAGCTGTGGGCTTGTTGGCTATAACGGTTGCAAACATTCTGAAGTCATTTAGATGTAGCAGAAACATAAAATATGTCGGTATGGATTACAAAGGCTGCTTTTTTCCTCTGATGATATAAAATGACGTCACATTTTTAGCAACCGTCATAGGGAATAAGCCCACAGGGCTCAATAATCCAGCCTGTAGTTCATTACTCAGCGTAGACCTACTATCATAGTTTCCAACACCTCCGAATTCCGATAGGTACTAAAAGATTTGCGCAATTTTCCATACTAGCCCAGCTTTGTTTCGAATGACTTCTTACACATGAATTAGGTATTTTGTTTAGATAAATATATGTTATGTTATATGTTTTCCCGGTATAAAAGATTTTCCGTTCATATCGTTAGATAATGTAATACTTGTTCATAGGCGACACTAGAAGTGCTCTAGATTGGACGAAGAAGCTGTTGGAGGTATCTCCTAAACATCCCCGAGCGGGCGGCAACATACCTCACTATCAGAAGAGCATCGCTGAGGAGGAGGCTAGGCTTCAAAAGAAACTGCGTGGGGTAAAAAACTAGGCAGAGACCTATTTTACTGATTACTTGCTAAATAAATAGAACAGGAAAAGAGTTGTATATAAAAAAATACTACTGATTTTTTTTGGTTTAGGTTGTTTATTTGATCTACTTATTGTTTTCTCGATTCATATTCACTACAATTTGTCACTACCAAAAAAAACTTTATAATTATCCAACAGGACACCGGGGAAGAAGAAGAAGTAGAGGCACCTCAGAAGCCAACCTGGTATGCGCAAGAGAGGAAAGTTTACGAGTCACTCTGCCGCGGCGAAATAGACATTCCCTCGGAAGTTAGCAAACGGTAACTACTACTCGACTCTAATACTGTTTTGCGTACTAACTTGCTTACCATTTATTATCATTTCCCAATCATCATGAAACATTTTAAAAGTATACTGTTGTAGTATGTAGTTCGGTAGTTAGTTATAAGAAAGAAATAAAGTTAAAAATACTTTGGCTATTTTAATGTACCTTGCTTAACGTACAATAATAGCGTATTGTTGCTCTTTATTCCATAAATTAATTATTTAACCCTAAGTTAAAGAAGTCTTAAGTTAAAAGAGTCTTTTTATTAATTATCATTTTATCAAAAATAAATTCGGCAGCAAAATATGTATCTAATTGCTTTTTTATTTTACTAAATTTCTTTACTGTGACTAGTAATTATCTTTGCCGGGAGGATTTTTTTTTTACTAGTTAGTTTATTATCTACTCTGAGCTAGTATTATCAAATGCTACATCAAAAATACGTGTCAAAACATAACAAATATATTTTATAGGTTATACTGCCGCTACTTGACAGAAAACCACCCATTCCTACAACTAGCGCCCATCAAAATGGAACTGATGTACTCGAAGCCAGACGTGGTTATTTTCCACGATGTTCTCAGCGATGGAGAGATCGAGGTCATCAAGGACATGGCTAAGCCAAGGGTGAGATAAATAACTACTTTTTTAAATAGTTCTTGAAACAAAGATTGATTTTACGGTCTGAACTGTTACGTTCAAGCCGGTTTTTAAATATTATTGTTCAATAATATTTTATTTTATTTCCAAGATTTATCGCTCTACACTAGAAGACTAGAAGCTATTTTGGTTTTTATTATGGCTCTGCATATAGTATGTAAATTTTACTAGTAAAATGAAACATCGTTTTATAGGAGGCCCGCAATAGTTAACATTCGAAAAAAAATGTTGTTGCGCGGTTAACCTTTCCTTTGACAACCTTTAAAGCCATTTCTAATTAAAAAAAGTACACAAAATTTCGAGCATCCGATCCAGACCCGATCGAATAACTAACATCCAGTTGTATTGAATAAACGTATATTATTAGTTCAAACGCGCCGTGGTCCACGACCCGAAGACAGGCGAGCTTGTGCCGGCTAACTACCGCATCAGCAAGTCGGGCTGGCTGCGAGACGAGGAGTCACCAACGGTGGCGCGCGTGACGCAGCGCGTCTCCGACATGACCGGCCTCAGCATGCTCTCTGCGGAGGAGCTGCAAGTCGTCAACTATGGCATCGGGGGGCACTACGAGCCGCACTTCGATTTTGCCAGGGTGAGCCATTACGCACACACGCACGCACGTAAGCACATACATATACTGACTGAGTTCTCCGTTCATTTTCAAACGTAAATTGTAATAAATTATTCAACTTCTCAGTAAGTAGTACCTATACCTAACTGCTACTAACTGTAACTCTTATCTATATTATTAAATTCATCAATTAATATTAATATATACAAAATATTAATATTAAGTTTAAACACTTCGTATGATTTCTAATAAAATAAATTCTAATCTGAATAATGATTATTATATTTCAAAAAACGATACGCGTGCATAATCTTCCGGATCTTGGAAATATGATCAGCCAATATAAATAAAACGTTTTCGTTTTTATTACAGAAGACAGAGAATGCTTTCAAGAAGCATAATGGAAATAGAATCGCAACTGTATTGTTTTATGTAAGTATTTGCATATTGCATAACATGACATAACCACTTAATTTAAAATACTATTCTATTGCCCCAAAAAATTAAGATTATATGTCTGTAATGCTAACGAAAGAGCTTTCGGATGCAAGCTATAAATATGTCTGTAAATTAGTAACCTTTATTTATCTTTATGTATGAGGTAATAATCTCTGAAATCATTTACCCGATTGCCAAAAATCTTTTACTAATGAGAAGCTATACTATTTCTGAATAACACATTATGTTATATTTTTACGCTGGCCAAGTTGTGGGAAAAATATAGAGAACATTAATGATTAGTTTTCTATAAATGTGTGGGCTTTAAAAAAATGTTCTTTCTCTCAAACTATACCAGAAAACATCAAGTAGATGTTGTTAACAGAAACTCTAGACTTTCGGTTAACGTGATGTTATTAACAGAAACTCTAGAGTTTCTGTTAACAACAAGCAATTTATGCCTAGGCAGAAATTGCTCAGTTGCCGTTAGTGGAATTATTACTTAAACTAACTAGTTAGACTAGTTTTTTCCAAGAAGATACCTCTCTCCCTACGCAATCTACTTCGTCACAACACAAACCTACTGGTTTGAATCTTACTAGATCATAGACAATTACAAACCTTTTTGAAGATACTTAAGGTAATTTTTCAGATGTCAGACGTAGCCCAGGGTGGCGCAACAGTATTCACAGAGCTGGGACTGAGTTTGTTCCCGATAAAGGGAGCTGCGGCGTTCTGGTTGAACCTGCACCCCTCAGGGGAAGGTGACCTAGCAACCAGACACGCTGCCTGCCCAGTACTGCGCGGCTCTAAGTGGGGTCAGTCATTATCTTATGTATTTTTGTGGGTTTGTATTGAATAGGCTCCGAAACTACTGGACCGATTTCAAAAATTATTTCACCGTTAGAAACCTACATTATCACTGAGTAACATAGGCTATATATTATACTAGCTGCCCGCCCCGGCTTCGCACGGGTAGACAAAATATATTTGATAAATGTCTACCCGTGCGAAGCCGGGGCGGGCCGCTAGTTTTTATAATATAACTAGCGCCCCGCCCCAGCTTCGCATGGTTAGACATTTATCAATTATTTTCTCTACCCATGCGAAACCGGGGCGGATAGCTTAGCCTAGGGCGGATAGCCTTCTTCGATAAATGGACTATCCAACACATTTTTTTCTAATTCGATCCAGTAGTTCTTGAGATTAGCGCGTTCAAAAAAAAAACTCTTCAGCTTTATAACATTAGTATAGATTATTCTAGTTTCATATTGTTTTTATTTTTAACCCCCGACGCAAAAAGTGTGTTATATATAAGTTGTGGCAAAGTTACCGCCAATAACTCTATACTAACTACTCCACAGTGTGCAACAAGTGGATCCATCAAGGTGGGCAGGAGCTGCTGAAGCCGTGCGACCTTCAGTACCAGCCGGAGGGCATCGTTCGCAAGCTACTGCGACCAGTGCCTACCACAGCACGGTAGACCGATGCCTCGCACAAGTCGAATACATTTATACGGACTTTACAGTGACTTACAACATTATCATTGTGAACCAGTTTAGTAATCAACTTGAATTTGATAGCGATTACAAATGCCTTTAAAAATATATCGTGCCGTTATTAGGACAGCAACACTTGCTTTCCTAGTCTATGGTTGGCATGTTATTGGACCGCTAATAAAGTTGATAATCGCTATTAAAATTAAACTGGAACAAGTTATGCGATGCTATGTACATCCTACATAAATATTGTATTCAATATGTTTATAGATTTGTACAGGATGCGCTCGTTGTGCCCATGATTCCAAGTACATCCCATACCTGCTAATTCGACCAATATTACTGTCGCCTACAGACAATTCCTGCAGACCCTTCCGGTGTGTGTAACTCATTCAATCTTGTAGGTTAAATTAAACCTGTGTCACTAGTGCCTGATTGAGCTGAAATTCGGTATCGCATTTGGTTCCCTTGACAATGCTAGATCACTTACATTTCGCCATTCTAAATCCAATATGACGGGGCGCCGCGAGATGGCGATTTATAATTTCCATATTAAACCGTATAATGGTGCCAATTCTGTTGTTCAACATTACCAAACTTAACTAATTTGACAGATCTAAAAATATTGTCATCCTTATTTAACCCCACACATGAGAAAGGGATAGCAAGACTTTTAGACCTGTCAAATTAGTTATGTTAAGTAATTTTGAACAACAGAAGCGACACCATTATGATCATAAAATGGGGTTGATGACCGAATAAAAGTTTGTATTAAAAGAAACTGTAGGTATAACCCACTTGTTATGAACTTTAAAAATATGATGTCAAAACTATAAGATGTGATAGGGCACTAGTCTTAAATTTTAATTGAAAAGGTTATTTGACGCAAGATTATGATCATTTTTAATATCGACTTTAGCAGACTACCAATAGCAACGATCTATCAGAATAGGACAAAACTAAAGCTGGCTACACACCTTCAGTTTTAACTGTACCGTCGAACTGTGCAGTTATAACTGACGCCCCTAGTGTGCACACGTTCAGTTTAGATCGTCAGTTCAACTGCAAAGTCGTCAGTTTTGCCTACACACGTACGATTTAATTGCACAGTTAAAACCGAAGGTATGTAGCCCGCTTAAGACATTTTTAATAATACTAGACTCAGAACCCAGCATATGCACCTGAGATCTGCCGAGCTTCAGTCATCCTGTACGTATATTCACTTTGTCTCAAAGAACTCTATACGTAGTACAAAGAAAAATTGCGCCATATCAAAAACAAAATGGATTTCACTATCAAAGTTAACATAATTCAAATTAAGACGAATTACGACTTTTATCTTGCCTAATAAAATAAGACATATTTTTAGTTTTATATAATTTATACATTCTAGAGAAACAAGGCTTGAAATTACCATGCGATTTTAATTTATTAATTAATGTATGTATCATATTTAAGTATCGAATATTTGTAATTTGCATTTATAAACAATCATTGGTGCCAATTTATCAAATAAAAAAAAACCTGTCAAATTAGTTAAGTTTAGTAATTTTGAACAACAGAATCGACACCATTACCTACCTAAGAGATATTACATCAATATGAAATCAACTATGTCCGCATCCGTCTCACAAGAGTCATAAATGTATTTGCGTATTTATTTATTTGTTGACGAGGGGAAGACCTTCAAAAGGTACCCGTCCGCTTGAAGGGGAACAGACGAGGTATGTGAGATTTTTACTCACTAACCCCCAGAGCAGCCACATTGCCGCCCGGGCGCCCCTGGAACCCTCGCGTGCTAGTGACAGCACTTGCCACGTCGTGCTGCCACCTGCCCCGGACCCGCTTGAAGGGGCAGTCAGAGCACCCACTCTGGCTACCAACGGGCCCCCTTTTACGACTTATACCCAGACAATTATATGACCCGAAACACTTGGTAATTTTCTGCGTGCTCTGCTCCCAAATCATATGGAGGCCATATGATTTGGGAGCAGAGCATTGGAGACCTATTGATGGTCATATTGGCTTAGAAAAGTTCTTTACTTATCTCAGCATTTCCATTCCGCATGGAGATCCCAATACATAATCTTCGACGTAGGTAACCATATATGGTGTTTTAGATATCAAAATCGGGCAGGGATGTGCAAATGCTAATCTTTAGGTAAACACCAAACTTGTACCTAAAGCTTTGTTGTCTACTTTATAATAATTGCGTAAATACACTGACATTTGGCCTGTTTTTTATAGGTTGTCTCGCAAACAGAATAAGATAATAAAAAAATTAATTTCCAATGTGTAAATATTTACACTACGATCAATGTACCGACGAAGTACCGACTTATATACAGTTGGAGTCATTCCAAAGACTAGACTCCACTCACATAACAGTGAAAATCGATTATAGCTTATCTTTAGATTGATATATGCACATATGATAATCATGCCATAAGTTGAATGCAGCTAGGCATGAATGCATACCAATTAATATTTAGTATTATGAGCGGAGTATCCATATTGTTATAACTTTAATTCAGGTTTCACTGCCAAAATGGTGTTCAGTATTTGGTCTTTCTTAGTAATATTTAGCCATGTATTGGTACAGACGAGGGCGGAGTTGTTCACGGCTATATCTGAGGTGGAAACTCTGCTAGAAACTCACAAGAGGATTATAGACGATCTAGATTACTACATTGCGAAGGAAGAGCAGAGGCTGCTGATTTTGAAGACGTAAGTACTTTATGTTTTCTACTTAATGGAAGTTTAATTGGTCAATGAGCGCCAGCGATGTCGTTATTCTAATGGTCATTGTATTGTTTAGATTTATCAAAGATATCTACCATGAATGTCGTAGATAATGGAGAGGAGATTGAAGAAATAAAGTTTTGTGCATTACCTTCTCATGAAACTGTCAATGCTTTATATACGCTTTTTATAGAACAATATATAATAATAAGTAGGTATATGCAGACTAATTCAGTTTTGTATGTATTGTTTTCATTCAGATTAAATTTTGATATAGGTAATATAGCAAATCATTATATTGAAATGTATGATGAACATTTCAGATACCTGCGTATCTACAAGACTGAACACCAGAAGGCAATGGAAGACATACCCAATTACCTGGGCAACCCTATAAATGCCTTCACCCTTATAAAAAGACTGACCACTGATTTAGATCTAATTGAAGACAGTATTGAAATTGGCACTGGTATATTTTCTTTCCTAAGATATCACATTAGCTTATGTAGTTAGTAAAATAATTATTTGGGTATTGTTATATTTATCTACTGGTGGGCGTTCAGTCTAATAAACTATAAGCGAATTCAAGTCTAGATTTTGCTGGTTTGGTTCTTGAATAGATTAAACAACGTGCTACACATAGGTAGGTGTGACCACAAATAGGTACTTGTTATACGATACTATATGTAAACTAGATAATAAAACGAATATTCTATATGAATGTAGGTATTATTAAACAAGATCACATAGTGTAGTTAGCTCCAGTCCTCAATACAAGTTAAAGAACTTCTTTTATCTCATAGATTGAAGTGTCTGGAATTGAAAAACTATCGTGCTCTTCTTGGCTTTACGTCGATGATCAGTACCGAAACACAACATGCCAATAATGTGAAATAGAACCTAATATCAGAAGTGTTAAATAACATAACGTGGCCAAAATATAGGCCTTTATACGGGCGTAGTATATTATCAGAGATGCATGTTTGCTGACGTACCACTTAATGTCGGTATAGCAGGGCTACCTAGGCCGTTGCTTCAACCACAGGGCCACCACGGCAAGGCCATCTCTACATTGATCAGCATGTAGGTACTTTTAGTAATGGCAGGGAACAAGATTATTTTCCAATAATAACTGATTTGGTATGTGTGCAGAGTATATAAAGAACGTAACAATGAACCACGATGATGTCAAGTACCCCACGCTTGAAGACCTGACGGGAGCCGCGCAAGCGCTCACCAGGCTACAGGAGACATACAAACTCAATGTTGAAGAACTCTCCGAGGGTATACTAAACGGAGTCGTTTACAGGTAGCTCAACCAATATAGAAAACAACATAACTTTGTAAAGTTGAAAATAGTTAGGTATCTTAAATTCTTAATTTATTTCCTTCGGGCGGAAAATGCGCGCGCGGCCAATTTGTGAGACCGCAAATCGGGTACTGCGAGACAAAATATATTGGTTGTATACATGGTGTTAAATTAATTATTCCCCATTCTTGCGGTAAATATGAACTAACAGGTTACATAAAAAAACTGATTACATTTCGACAGAGTTTTAGTAATCGGCCCTAACCTGGCAGTAGCGACTATTCCTAAGATTAGATATAATTAGTTGCCAATACGTCTTTTAAATTAAAGCAATAAGCTTTCATGTAAGGAATATTAGGGTCAATAAATGTAAAGAGCGATCAAAGTACCGCAAAACCATAAAGAAATTTGTAATAAACATAGAACGTAATTTTTATAATTATATTAACTTGTTATTAAAAAATCGTGTCGGGTCACGCACAATGTAAGGTTCCGTAGTTGCCCTTCATAAGTATGCGGCCCGTTTCTTATTTGCGTAGAACCCTAATTATAGTATCCAAAATAAATGTAAACTACGTTACGCCTTATAGCATCAGCTGCCAGTGAAAGTCTCGGTTTAATCAGTCCAGCCGTTCAGATTTTGTTCACAATTTCATAGTTTATTTTCAGGTTCAGATTTGATAGGTGGTATAGTTTTATAATCGCTTAATCTTCTTCAGTAATGGTGACAGTAAACACGGAGCAAGAATAAAAATCAAACTGCGACGTTTTTTTTGTTTAAGTTGTAGGCAAGAGACAGGTAACGGTTGTTGTGTTGTTAGCACTCCGATGGACGCGGGCGACTGCTACAATCTGGCTCGCGCTCTTTACAACGAGAAGGACTTCAGGCACGCGCTGGCCTGGATGGAGCAGGCGCTGCGCAAGCTCAGGGACAGCGACGACCCGCGCCCGCTCAGTGAGGCCGACATACTCGAGTACATCAGCTACTCGCACTACTTTTTGGGTACGTGGAATGTGTTGCTATCACACCGATTGGCGCGGAAGCAACCGTCTTAGGTAATAAGCCCACAGGGCTCTTAAATTAGCTATAATAGTTTTGCTCAATCTTCCCTAGCCTAGCTTTGTTTCGGATGACTTTATAGCCATGAATTTGGTACTTAGCTTAGATAAATTAAAATACCATATACCATCTACCATACATATATACACACAAAACGATGTTCATAATAGGTATGTCAATGACATACTTTAAAACTAAAAGTTTATATGATTCTTGTTCTTGATAGTTACTTTTTAAGAAAATCGCTACCAGCACGGCGCCTTCGAAGCAGGACCTGTGCCTCTTGTCAAGGCATTTTGTAGTGAAATAGTGTAAAATCAACCAATAATGTCACGCTCTAAACAATTAATCAGTGTGTAAATCAAATGTATATAAATATCGTTGATTCACACCTTTATATTGTTAGATAATGTAATGTAATGTGTACTTGTGCAAAGGCGACACTAGAAGTGCTCTGGAATGGACAAAAAAGCTGTTGGAGATATTTCCTAAGCATCCCAGAGCGGGCGGCAATATACATCACTATCTGAAGAGCATCGCTGAGGAGGAGGCTGGGCTTCAAAAGGAACCGCGAGGGGTACATACACATACATTCACTTACCTACTAAAAAACTACAAAGAAAGAGACCTATTTATTGACTACTTGCTAAAAATTGACAAAAACAAATTATTTCTAGTCTATGTATATTAAAATCTATCGACAGATAGGTACTCCAAAGTGCAGTAAATTAAAAAAAAGCACAAAAGAAACTTTATTTCCCTTAGTGGGTAGGTCCTAGAAATATCTACAGTTACGATTTGTATCTCTTGAATAAATAAGTTCGGTATCATAAATCAAGATGAATAGAAATAGAGTTATGTATTAAAAAAATACTTATTAAATATTTTTATGGTTTACATTGATTATTTGATATACTTATTGTTTTCTCGTTTCATATTCACTACAATTTGTCACTATAAAAAAAACTTTAATAATAACTTTAATAACACTATAAAAAAAGGACACCGAGGAAGAAGAAGAGGCACATCTAAAGTCAACCTGGTACGAGCAAGAGAGGATGTTTTACGAGTCACTCTGCCGCAGCGAAATAGACATTCCCTCGGAAGTAAGCAAACGGTAACAACTACTCGACTCTAATACTGTTTTACTTACTAACTTGCTTACCATTGCAATCATCATGAAACATTTTAAAAGTATACTGTTGTAGTATGTAGTTCGGTAGTTAGTTATAAGAAAGAAATAAAGTTAAAAATACTTTGGCTATTTTTAATATACATTGCTTAACGTACAATAATAGCGTATTGCTGCTCTCTTTATTCCATAAATTGACCATTTAACTTAGGGTTAAATAATTAATTTATGGAATAAAGTCTTTTTATTAATTATCATTTTATCAAAAATAAATTCGACCGCAAAATATGTATCTAAATGCTTTTTTATTTTACTAAATTTATCTACTGTGACTAGTAATTATCTTTGCAGGGAGGATTTTTTTTTTACTAGTTTGTTTATTATCTACTCTGAGCTAGTATTATCAAATGCTACATCAAAAATACGTGTCAAAACATAACAAATATATTTTATAGGTTATACTGCCGCTACTTGACAGAAAACCACCCATTCCTACAACTAGCGCCCATCAAAATGGAACTGATGTACTTGAAGCCAGACGTGGTTATTTTCCACGATGTTCTCAGCGATGGAGAGATCGAGGTCATCAAGGACATTGCTAAGCCAAGGGTGAGATAAATAACTACTTTTTTAAATTGTTATTGTAACAAAGATATATTTTACGGTCTGATAACTGTTCAGACCGTAAAATCTATCTTTTAAAGATTATTTAAAAGCAGCCGGCTTGAAAGTTGTTCCCGTAGGTTTATTTACTTCTAAGATTTATCGGTCTACACTACAAGATTAGAAACTATTTTGGTGTTGATAATGGCTCTGCATCTTCTATACTTATAATAAAACTGTATCAGATCCAATTCTGTACATTGAAGATATTTTGAAATGTTTTTTGGAGGGCTCTCTATAGTCGATACTGAGCCCAAAACTGTAATTTATTTCATTTTTGTCGGTCTGTATCTTGGCCGTGCATCACGCCGAAACTACTGAAAGGATAAAAATGAAACTAGACACAATTTGAGTTCATACTATGAGGTAACATATAGGATACTTTTTATCCCGAAATTCAGCACGGTTCCCTTGGGATTGGGGATAAAAGTTAAAATGTGTACTTGGCTGTAACTCCGAAACGGCTGGACTGATTTGAACAGGACTTTCACTGGCAGTTAGCTGATGCTATAATTCGTAACTTAGGCTTAATTTCTTTTGGAACAAAAATTTGGGGTTTCGCGCAACAAATTAAAAACCCATGAAATAGTAATAACCGAACAGCTGGACCGATTTGAACAGGGCTGTCACTGGCAGGTAGCTGATGCTATAAAGCGTAACGTAGATTATATTTATTTTGGAAAATAATTAGGGTTCCACGCAGCATATAAAACCTATGAAATTGTGAACAAAATCTGAACGCTTGAACTGTCACTGGTTAGCTGATGCTAAGAGGCATGATGTTGTTTTAAAGTTTTAGAGTACACAAAATTTTGACTACCCGATCGAATAACAGACATCCAGTAGCAATGAATACGTATATGCTTAGTTCCAACGTGCTGAGGTCGAGGACCCAAACACAGGCGAACCTAGGACGGCTAACTACCGCATCAGCAAGTCGAGCTGGCTGCAAGACGAGGAGTCACCAACGGTGGCGCGCGTGACGCAGCGCGTCTCCGACATGACCGGCCTCAGCATGCTCTCTGCGGAGGCTCTGCAAGTCGTCAACTATGGCATCGGGGGGCACTACGAGCCGCACTTCGATTTTGCCAGGGTAAGCCAAAACACAGACACACGCGCGCATGCACGCGTACACACTTAATTGTTGGTAAGGTTAAAAGTAGACGAACCTCAAATGAGTTCATTATTCGTCGCCATGTCGGTGATTCAGGATTTTTTTTAGTAAATTCGCATTTTAAACAAAACTACATTTATATCTACGGTTTTCAGATTTTTGCTTTTACTTGTGCTGTAGGACTCTATTTCTTGCCAAATGTCATGATTCTGGGTCAACGGGAATTACCCTATAGGTTTTGATTCCCTTATGAAATCGCAAAATATGCGAAAATTTGCGATTTAAACGGTTATATCTTTTTTCATATTGACTTACAGGTTTGCTTATTTTACAGCTGAAAGAGACCATATACCCGGGTATTTCATATTAAGTTCAATTTGATAGATCCACGCGTTCTTGAGATAAAAATTCTCGGCAGACAGACAGACAACAAAGTGATAAGAGTGATAAAAGGAACCCTTATAGTGAACTATAAGGGTTCCATTTTTCCTTTTAAGGTACGGAACCCTAAAAATATGATTTATGACCATTACTATGTTCGTAGTCTATTATCTAATCTGAGCTACTACTGACTGGCTTATATAAATAATTCAATTCGTTTTCGTTACAGCAGGAAGAGCATACTTTCAACGACGATAGCGAAAAAAGAATCGCAACGGTATTGTTTTACGTAAGTATTTGCATTTTGAATAACATGAGCACTTACTTTAAAATACTATTCTAATGCCCCAAATAATCGTCTATAGTTTCCGGTAGGGATGGGCATATGAAAAATAAAACAATACTTTTCATATTTATACTTTGTCGACAAAATTTCATATGACTGCAACCAGACTAGGGACGTGGAACATAAATGGTTTGGCTCCGAACAGAAATGTGGTAGAACTACTCCTCAAGGAACATAACTTGGATGTTTTACTAATATATAGAGGCGCACTGCACAACAGCCTCTATGATTATGTTTAAAGAATACTTATGCTACTTGACAATTCATCCAGATGGTACAGGACATGCGGGCACCGCAATAATAGTGAGGAAATCCGTGAAACACCACCTAATGCCTGAGTACAGAACCGAACATATCCAAGCAACAACAATTAATGTTATGGATGAGTTTGGACAGTGGCGTAACTATACCATCTGGGGCCCGTGGCAAATTCTTTTGATGGGGCCCTATCAGTAAAAAACCGGCCAAGTGCGAGTCGGACTCGCGCACCGAGGGTTACGTACACACTTGTAGGCAAGGCTTAGGAATGGTTAAAAGAAGGCGGGAAACAGGTTTTTTTTTAAAAATACTACATATTTACGGTTTTCCGGTTTTTTCCTTTACTGCTGTAAGACACTGCTTCCTGCCAAATTTCATGGTTCAAGGTCAACGGGAAGTACCCTGTAGGTTTTGATTCCCTTGTGAAATCGCTAAATATGCGAAAATTTGCGACATAAACGGTGATATCTTTTCTTCATATTTTCCATACATTTTATGATAAATTACAACCACTTGTCAGTAACCGATTAAAACATGTTTCGAATGTGTGACTGCTTCAAAATTATTATAAACAAGGAGGAGTTTTTGTTTCACTCAGACTCGTTTACGTTATATTAATAAAATGTGAATAAGAGAGCTGTTAAACAGCTTTTATTTTAGTACGGTTTCTATATCGTGAGCGAGCTGGGTCCTTATTCTGAGGTTTAGGCATTACTAGATCATAGACAACCGCAAACCTTTTCGTAGTTAGGTACTGGTATTTCAGATGTCAGACGTAGCCCAAGGTGGCGCCACAGTATTCACAGAGCTGGGACTGAGTTTGTTCCCGATAAAGGGAGCTGCGGCGTTCTGGTTGAACCTGCACCCCTCAGGGGAAGGTGACCTAGCAACCAGACACGCTGCCTGCCCAGTACTGCGCGGCTCTAAGTGGGGTCAGTCATTATTTTTATCTGGTGTATCTGGCTGGGCAGATTACCGCCAATAACTCTATACTAACTACTCCACAGTGTGCAACAAGTGGATCCATCAAGGTGGGCAGGAGCTGCTGAAGCCGTGCGACCTTCAGTACCAGCCGGAGGGCATCGTTCGCAAGCTACTGCGACCAGTGCCTACCACAGCACGGTAGACCGATGCCTCGCACAAGTCGAATACATTTATACGGACTTTACAGTGACTTACAACATTATCATTGTGAACCAGTTTAGTAATCAACTTGAATTTGATAGCGATTAAAAATGTATTTGCCCTTAAAAACATATCGTGCCCATATTGAGAGCGTGGCGCAGCAGCAAAAATAAAATTTGTTTTACCAAGCCAAACCCATAGACTAGACAGGCAACAATTGCTTTCCTAGTCTATGGTTGGCATGTTTTTGGACCACTAATAGAGTTGACAGTCGCTATTAAACTTAAACTGGAACAAGTTATACGATTCTAAGTACGTCCCATACACTACAAATTCGACCAATATTATACTGCTAGACTATTCCTGCAGATCCTTCCGTTGTGTGTAATTAAATCTTGTAAGTTAAATGAGACCCATTTCTCGATGTCTGATTGAGCTGAAATTTGATATGATCATTTCTTTTTGTTTTAGCAGACTACCAAAAGCAACGTTCTATCAGAATAGGACAAAAAAAAGACCCAAAGTGAAAGAAAGTGGAATATGTATTTCATGAAAGCAGTGACAAAACCAACTTGGTAGCTTTCATTTTGATATTTGTAATTTCATACCAATGTCTAGAAGAATTTTGTTACAAATTGTTATATAATGATTGTTAAATGCAAACAAAGACAGAGCACTGAGTTTCTTGCCGGTTCTTCTCAGGTGGCTTTTGTTCCGAACCGGTGGTAATTTAGACCTTCATAAGAGCCTTATTAGGGCCTTAACTGAATAAATGATTTTTGATTTGATTTGATTTGATTTGACCCTTAAAAGACATTTTTATTTATTAAAAATTTATAAAAATAAAGACTCAAAGTCCAGAATATAGACCTGAGATCTGCCGAGCTTCAGTCATCCTATACGTATAGTCACTGTGTGTAAGAGTTTTATACGTACGTAGTAAAAAAAAAAAAGTTTTATCATATTTAAGTTATCTGTATCAAATATTTGTAATTTGCAAATATTTGTAATGAGATATAACATAAATATGAAATCAACTATGCCAAAATGCATTATTTTTGAGGTCAATAAAATGCAGCATGTGCATGACGTATTTTCATGTGCGCAAAATGGTTTTGTTATAATTTCGAAATGTCACATTCCTAAACGGACACTAACAAAATGATACAGTACTGTTACCGTTACAGTGCAGTGGTACCTAAAGTCACATGAGCTACGCACATGAGACATGAGTCACATAAATAGCAACGTCTCAGATAATAGCCTGCCTGTGGTGATGGGGTAGTATTTGGTTGTTTGTCTCACAAGAGTCATAAATGTATATTTTCCTACTACAAGTTGACACTAAAGATT
Organism: Falcaria lacertinaria; assembly: GCA_951449985.1. Classification (NCBI taxonomy): domain Eukaryota; kingdom Metazoa; phylum Arthropoda; class Insecta; order Lepidoptera; family Drepanidae; genus Falcaria; species Falcaria lacertinaria. The sequence continues at coordinate 6,428,738 of OX602115.1, read as the reverse complement.
TTAAACCTATAGGAAGCAAGCATAATAATGCAAGCTTCACCTACTCGATTATATTATAAGTTTGTCACTGTCGTTCTGTCTTCGGTAATTGATGGTCACTAAAGACACGATATTTGATGACTCTTAAAGTTTGTAAAATATCATTTGAAATACAATTTATTGAAATAATGGAAACCAGTAGAAAGGACATCATCCATGTTTCATAGAGATTTGGTCCAAATATGAAAGTGCCGACCAACGCATGTCCGTCTGAGCATTTATTACTATGGCACAAAAGTTGGAAATTACAGGACATTTCATTTGTTTTCGTTATTTTGAATTCCTATTTTCAACAAAAATGTATGAAAATTCAGATTGTCGAACTCAAATAAAATCAAATACAAAGGTCCTACAGGTTTGGTGCCATAGTAATAAATGTTCAGACGGGCAAGCTCTAACAGAATATACAAAATGCGTTGGCCGGCAATTTCAGATTTGGCCCAAAATGCATGATGTCCTTGTTAAATAATCAGTATTTTTGGATTATGATCTGCATTGAGCCGATTGAATTATTTTTCATATATTGCTTTTTTAATGGGTACTGCATGTTTGTTCTGTCCGTAATGTGTAATGTTAACAAATACATTTTTTTTATCATACTACTAAAGATTATTATCTATCAGTGGCATGGGCTTGAAAGAGATGCTCCCAAGTAAATATGTTAAATCAAACAGTTGTTAATGCCACTTTTATTTTTTTTGCACTTTTTACACGTTTATCATGCCACGTCTAATATATGTATGCAATACTTGGGCGCTGCCACAAATACAGGCCTGATAACCCAAGGGAATACAAACACTATGGTATGGAAAGAAATATGGTTATCATGCTAGATGACAAAAAAAGAAACAAAAGACATACGGCACACGAATGCTCCAAAAAAAATGCCAAACAAAAAGGCGACGGAGAAGGCACATGACAAGAAAAAGTACCCTAGTCAAAATGTTAATAGTAAAAGAGAAACTAGAAAAAAGAGGAAGACGTAATAAGTAGAGTACGTTTGGGAATCAGTAAAAGAAGAGAAGACTATGACTAAACTATGCAACTAACAGGGCTAGGATAGCTAGAACAGGTGGAACAGTTACAACAGAAACGTTAGTGATGTTGAGCTACTATTATTGGTAATGTTACGTATAATTACGTGACCTTATGGTCACGAGACTTCTTCACTTAATAGAGACAACGGGAATTAACGGCCATACATAGGTTCTGTTATGCTGTGGCGGCGCAGTGAGTCACCCAATGAGAGTCTTAGCCTCCGATAACAATGTTTTATCCCATTCCTGCACCACTTTCTAGCTTAGTGTATGTTTACCTGCAACCTATAATGTCATTATGAAAAACTCCTTACGTACCAACGGACTGCTCCCTCCTGTTCCATTTTTTGGATACAAAAGGTTTGGTATTGATATATAGCATTATAATACCCGTAGTCCGTAGCGGTTGTATTCTCTTGGCCTATCGTTGCGGGTAGTTACTATTGGATTATAGGATAGGTAACTGCATGACGAGAATATAACCGCTGCATGACTGTAAGACAACAAGTTTCTAGTTATGCGCTGGAGAAAAAAGAAATCATCTGACATTGGCAAGTCAAATTCATATTTTATTATTTATTCAGCGGAGCGTTCTGTAGTCCATTTGATATTAATATTAATTTCTTACTAGCCTGCAAGTATATAATCAAAGCTAGTCTGCACAAAAGTTGATGAAATGGTTCCTTATATTTTGTACCAGTTAATAATATTGATCCACGTTTTTGTATGGACGGAAGCAGAACAATTCACAGCTATGCGTGAGGTCAAACCTCTACTGGACATGATTAAAGAAGATTTGGATCGCTCCTTTAACAAAAAATAAAAATGGCAGGTTTTGTAGAAGTAAGCTCGGTACTGAAAATTGTAATAATAATTAATAACCTTTATAACTACCAAACACAAAACATGTTAAAAAATTCATTTATTTACGCTTGAATTGATAAAAATTGAATTATGTAATATCATTTTAGCACACAGTTGGACTGGACCAACTACCAAGAGATTGTTGGAGTCATTGCTGACGCCAAACACAGCGACTCACTGAACTATCAAAGTACAATCTTTGAAAAAGAGACTACATATAGGAAGAAACGACAGAGAGTAAATACAATTTACATACTATCAAATGATAGATCTCGAAGTAGGGATATACTGGGGATATCTATCATAATATATGCAACCTTTGATTGGGGATCATAATTTTTTTTTAAATTCGTATTTGTTACAAAATATCCAGAAAGCAGATGATGAAGAAAACGACGAACCATCTCAACAACCATTGGAACTCTAAAAGATTTACAAATCACTATGTTGCGGAAAATTGAATGTACCCGCGGATGTTACCAAACTGTAAATATAATTAATTATGAATAGTATTTTTTTTGTTGACGTTTAACTTAAACAGTAAACATAGAAGTCGATAGAAACATAATTTCGTTTATATGTTTTCTTAATTATTTTCTACACGATACCCATATAATTTCGTTTCAGCAAAGGTAACTGCCACCCGCCAGAAATCAAAAACCCTGTCACAAATGAATGATGGCAATAGTTTTTTTCTAAACGTTAACACAGCAAAATCCTCAGGTCGGAATTAATTGTGTACAAAATTGAGTATAAAAAGTCCAAGTGTCCAGTTAGTTTTATTCGTTATTTGGGGACACATTTTCGCAGGCTCCACTGCCGCTACTTGTGTGGGCTCCACCCCTTTCTGTGGCTGGCGCCCATCAAGATGGAGCTGGTGTACTGGCAGCCCGACGTGGTGCTGTTCCACGACGTGATCAGCGACAACGAGATACACCTCATACAGGACTTGGCTAAGCCGAAGGTGAACTTAACATATCATATTAAATATTCTTCGAATTAGTCATTTCCCTTGTTGTTGTACTGTTGCGTACCATCGAACATTCGAAAAGCTATTTTACTAATGTTGAGCATTGTAACAAAAAAATACGGAAATGTTCAGAACCGTTTCTTTTCTTTAAAATTACACAATGTAATACAATAGACGCAATACGTGGCCCTATTCCAACATTAGGTATTTTATACGCAGTATACTTAGCTAGTCCTAATAACAGCGTATCGTATCATCATCACTCACAAGTCCTTTCACGGGGTAGGCGGAATATTGATCGCCATTGCACTCTTCGACATCCTCTTATGCTTCATTTACATTCATCAATCTCTTCATGCATGCCCGCCGGTTCCGAGTACTCTTTACCTTTCCATCATTTAGTACTTTGGTAATTTGATCTTGTAAACCTTGTAGGAGTTTTTCTACGAGACGATATCTGATTAGCTTAAAAATCAACCCTGTGTAGAGCAAAATATGATGAAATCAAGTGCACTCCCTCCCTCAAGGCACCCCTCGGGTGCGATTAGCTCTAATAACCTAAACTAAATAATTCACTTAAAACGATCCAATAACAGATATTTAAGGCTTTTGATTGCAGTTCAAGCACGCGTACGTCGTAGACTCTGAAACAAGGTAAGGGTAAACTGGCGCCAGATATCCGCATCGAAAACTCGAGCTGGCTATGCGATAAAGAATCTCTGGTGGTGTCACGGCTATCGCAACGCGTCTCCGATTTGACTGGCCTCAGCATGTTGTCCGCGGAGCCATTACAAGTGGTCAAATATGGAGTCGGAGGATATTACAAGCCGCATTATGACTTTACCTTGGTTAGTGCTACTACACTGAAAAAAGCTGACTGAACACAAATATACGAGAAGCATTGGTAATTTGGTAGAACTCGATTTCAGTTTAACGGTCAGTTCACGCTAATCAGTCAGAAATAAGCACACTGTTCTTAGTGGGTTCACGGGGACCTAACTTAAATCGTATCATATCATATAAATAAATAATAGTTATATTCCTTTCCAGAAAGAGGAGAAAATGTTCTTAAAGCATGATGGCAAAAGAATAGCTACAATATTGTTTTACGTGAGTATCAGCGAACAAACGAATGACACTAATACATCGAAACAAGAATGAATAATTAATGTCTCACTGCCTGACTGACTGTCAAAGTTCTATTATCAGATGTCGGACGTGGATGAAGGTGGTGCTACAGTGTTCACGGAGCTGGGTGTGAGCGTGTCCCCGGTGAAGGGAGCTGCGCTGTTCTGGATGAATCTGCACCCCTCGGGGGAGGGCGACCTCGCCACCAGGCATGCCGGCTGCCCTGTACTGCGAGGGGACAAGTGGGGTCAGTGATACATAAATTATGTTTATGGTGCAACAGTCAAAGTAAGTTCTATTTAAAAAAAGGCCGCAGCTTAGTAATGCGTATCTATCATCCCTGACTTAAATGGCGTGAGTAAACGGTAAACGTAGTCACTAATACTAAGGATATCACACGCATACCTACTATATCGTATATAGAGAGCATCGGTACCAAAGTACCACGGTACCAAAAATCCTCTCAAAAGAGAATTTTTGGTACCGTGGCAAAAGTAAAGAAGGGCTAACTAGCTAACTCAACACAATCTGAGAACACAATACACACTTATTTGAATTTGTTTCTTGTCATTAATTCCGTTGTGCCTTTACTACCTCTAAAGCTTTGCACGTTGTTTGTTACGTCACCTTGCATAACTAGTAAGTACTTATTTATGATGACGTCTGCGTTGTTGCATCTTATGGAAGGATACAAATATAAACGCGGGGGAAATATGGACACATTACGGTTTAATTACATGACATTCCTTGTCACACAGTGTGCACCAAGTGGATAGACCAACGCGGCCAGGAGCTGCTATGGCCGTGCAACCTGCGGTACCAGCCGGTAGGCATCGCGCGCGAGCTGCCGCCTCCCGTTCGGAAGCCATCGGAACCAGTGCCTTTCATTTTATCTCTGATTTTTCTCTAAATGTCTCTAAATCTCTCTGATTTTTCTCTCTCTCCAATTTTTCTTTTTAGATCTGCTCGACTTTTGTATCCTGCCTATCTTCGAGCCCTTAAATTGATTTATTTAAGAAAGTTACAGATCCTAGCTGGATTTAACATCATCATCATCGCCCTGTCCTTATGAAGAGGTTCCATAAATCCAGAAATAGGAAAATTATTGAATTTGGAAAACTTTGAGTAAGGAACTGCTCGCCGTCACCATTCTTATACTGTTCATAAACTATTATGTTGCGTTTCACTAATCCAAAGCTTATAATAAAAGCCAATGTTAATGTATTTCTTTACCTGCTTGCTATAAAACGTTTCATGCAGCCCTATATACATTTACATAAACTTGTGTACGAAAGTTAGCCGGTCATATCGTTTTGCCTGGATCAAATTTTGATATAGATCCATAACATAAGGTAGAAGACGTAGTATATTATCTACTCTGAGGTAGAAGTAAGTTATTAGTAAACATAAATATTGTTAATGTTACAAACATGTGATTTTACACATTTAGTATTGTTTTATTTGTTGTAGAAAGAATTTAGAAATCTATGTTTACGTCTATACGTAAACATGTTTACAGCCTTATATCCTGCTTGGATGTTGGATGGTATTCATTTTTAAATCGCTGGTTTTGACAAGCACTTGTGATTATTTTGAATTCCATGAAGTGATTCGCAGTATTGTTATTTTATAGCGGAGTGAAGATAATAGGTATTTGGTCACCTTACATTACATACACGGATTCATCATCGGTAAGGCTTTAAGTGGCATTTAGTGAGATGCCGCTTTTTAGAATTTGTTTATGTAATTAAATATTCGTTAATGCTCAGGCCTAGACTCCAACAACTATCTGATGAATTTCGGGACACTTTTGGACACTTTTTTGAAGACAGAGGCAGAAAGAAAGAGTGATATTTATCTGATGTTATGGCTTACGTCATTGCGTATCTATTTGAAGGTGCTGAGCTGTAACTCTGGGTACCATTAAAGTAGATGTTTTTTTACAGTAAGCATTAACAAAAAATGGTTCTTTACATGCTGCACTGGTATCTGTTCACTCTAGGACATGTAGTTCCCTGGGCCAGAGCAGAGTTATTCACTTGTATCAGTGAGATGGAGACGCTATTGGACACTCACAAGAGAGTTGTCGACGATTTAGATAAATACATAGAGATGGGAGAACGAACGCTGCAAGTGCTAAAAAAGTACGTATTTTTATTCAATGCGAATTTTAACGTAATTTCGTAGTAACGATGCCAATTTGTTTTCCATTTATGTTCCAGTTACCTCTACGTCTTTAGGATGGGACACCAGAATGCAAATAAAGACACCCCGAATTACTTGGGCAACCCCATCAATGCTTTCGTCCTTATCAAGAGACTGACCACTGATTTAAAACACATTATTGACAGTATTCAAAATATTACTGGTAGTTATTAAACAAATTCATAATTAACAGATTTCACACATTTAGCGTCGGAATCCCTTTTTTTAACCATCTCTAATTTATTTGACATCAGTAATTTTAGTCCCTGCATGTAAAAAGGTTTGAACATATGGCATATATCCCCAGAGCACGCAAGAAATTTAACAATGTACCATGAAGAAGTCAAATACCCCACAGCCGAAGACCTAACGGGGTCTGCGCAGGCGCTCGCCAGACTGCAGGAGGTATACAATCTGAGTGTTAGGAATCTCTCGGAGGGAATACTCAACGAAGCTGTTCATAGGTAAATGAACGTGTATTTGTATATACATGAAAATGTTTATGGTCTAGGTCTAGGAGATCTTACTAATGTACTCTTTTGTAAGTCACATGTGTTTTAATGTACGTAGGTACTTTATTACAATAGGGGAAAAAATGTGTTGTTAGCACACCGATGAGCGCGGGCGACTGCTACGAGCTGGGCCGCGCTCTGTACAACGAGAAGGACTTCAGGCACGCGCTGGCCTGGATGGAGCAGGCGCTGCGCAAGCTCAGGAACAGCGACGACCCGCGCCCGCTCAGTGAGGCCGACATACTCGAGTACATCAGCTTCTCGCACTACTTGTTGGGTACGTGGTATGTGTTGTAAATATACACCTACTTTAGTTTGGAGATACTTAACTTTTCTATGGGTAACCATTTCACCATAATAAATAATACATTGTAACGATAAAATAAATTATAAGTATCGTTTATAGTTCTGTTTTCACTTTCAGACGATACTAAAAGCGCTCTTAAATGGGCGAAGAAACTATTAGAGCTGGAGCCAAATAACACCAGAGCGTCAGATAAAATACTGGACTATCAGATGATCATAGCCGAAGAGGATCAGGAATTACAAAGACATCAGCGACCGGTAATAGAACAATCTGTAAACTGCCTGTAGACTTACGAAAATGATAAACAGTGTTAACGAAGCCCTATAAGGGATATTTTTAGATAAACCGATTGGAAAGTGTTAATGTTTTTTATATCCGGCAGGAGTTGACTGAAGTGGAAGTAGAGTTGCCAATCCAAGATTTGTCCTTTAACGAGCTTGGAAGAAAGATGTACCAGACATTGTGTAGGAAGGAAATGGATATTCCTGCCAGAAGCAGTAAATGGTAACTAATTAACTATCGCCCGACACTAGTCACGAAAGCGGCAAATGCCGGTTCGTTACATACAATTCTGTTTACAGATACCGTCGTTGGCTGTATACACTTGTAAACTACGTGTGAGGAATTACTTGACTTTGTTGATGTTTTTGACATAGTTAGCCGATAAGCATTTTTTTCTAATAAGTAAATCGTTAGCATTATTATATAATAATGCTAACGATTTATTTATCCCTCTTAAATAATTGAATCAGTTTAGGCATCATAACTATTGAAGAAAATAACGAATAGGGTCGGCAACGCGCTAGTGATACCCCTGGTGTTGCAAGCGTCCATAGACTACGGTAACCGCTTACAATCAGGCGGGCCGTATGTTTGTTTGCCTTAGTGGTATAAAAAAAACATGCAAAGGATGATGCTTTTACTTGTCAGAAGAAAATCTGAGGACCTATTCGCTCTTTGTCTAACAATTGGTAAGATGACTTGCAAAGGGTATTATAGACGCTATATAACAATAAGTATATAATATTTTAACACATGCCATAGTTCCCATTCAATTGTATTGTTATAGATAAATGTATTATTATCGCAGGCTCCACTGCAGCTACTTGCGCGGGCACCACCCCTTCCTGTGGCTGGCGCCCATCAAGATGGAGCTGGTGTACTGGCAGCCCGACGTGTTGCTGTTCCACGACGTACTCAGTGACAACGAGATACATATCATACAAGACTTGGCTAAGCCGAAGGTGAACTCAGTATTTTATGATTGTCAGTTTCAAATACAGACTCGGCTTTTCAGCCCAGACTGCTGTCTTATTATCCTATTAGAAACTTTTGCTTGTGTATTTAGTTAGAGCGAGCCGGACTATTCAACCCGAAAACAGGCGAGCGGATGCCGTCTTCCAGACTTTTGAGCAAGTCGAGCTGGCTTAGTGACAAGGAGTCACCAACGGTGGCGCGCGTGACGCAGCGCGTCTCCGACATGACCGGCCTCAGCATGCTCTCTGCGGAGGAACTTTATGTCATTAACTATGGAATCGGGGGACATTACGAGCCACACCTCGATGTTTTGGTAGTAAGTTGATTAATGATGACTACGCCCGCATCAGCCCGCATCCTTCTATACTTACGCCCCAGTGGATCCACGACCAAATGAATAGTGATCCTTATGTTTCGTTCCAGAACAATCTGAGTGAAGAGAAGCCCTATAAGAAGAGAATAGCATCTTTAATGATTTATGTAAGTTTGGAAATTAAAAACATAACTCGTTTGCTTATTAAATATTTTTTATTATTTACTGGATGTTACAACTTAACCTCCTTATGGATAGAGTTTCTCTGTCCCAGTTGTCCCGTTGTCATGCAAGTGGCTTGAACAAATTGCATACACTGTCTTCGGCAATTACAATTCTTTTGTGTCAGATGTCAGACGTAGCGGAAGGGGCTACCGTATTCACGAAGCTGGGGTTGCGTTTGTACCCCAGAAAGGGTACTGCAGTTTACTGGATGAATCTGCACCCCTCAGGGGAGGCCGACCTTGCCACCGTTCATGCTGCCTGCCCTGTTCTCTATGGTTCTAAGTGGGGTAAGAGGAAGAACATATTTCAATTGAAAAATCTTCAACCTTCTTTCTTTTTTTTTTTTTCTCAATAAATGTCGTTATGATAACATTTACACAATGTATAAACATGTCATGTGGACTTCATTGCGTAAGCAGCAATTTGCAGAATTAAAACTGTCTCACGTCTAAATGTTTCAATATCCCTCAGTGGCCATCAAATGGATACATCAAGAAGGCCAGGAGCTGCTTAGGCCGTGTTCCCTGAAATACCAACCAGGGGGCATAATCACATAGAGCTTGTTCATTCTGGATACAGACAGCTTACGAATATAAAATAAAAACATGAAATACATCCTGTGAAATATAAATAAAATTTCAGTCTGTTGCATTGTTTTTAATTCAATCCTATTTATATATTTTAGTGCAATAGATTTTACAAATACCTCATCGTCCACCCTGTATACCATAAGATTTATGTTTCACAGTGGATTCTCATGCTTCGCTCCTATTATCTTACATATAGATATAATAAACATATGTATATACTTATCTTAAGAGTATAGAACGCCAACGCAATTCACAGATCTTTAGCTTCATCCACTTAACTTTTCGACTGAAACTTAAATTCCACCATGACTTCCGACAGTAGGTACTTACATTAAACGGTAATCATTTAAAAAATGACATATGCATAGCAAACCTTCAACCAGTAAACGTCTTCAAACAGTAAGAGGAGCTATGTTTCATTGTCTTGTTACTAGCTTCTGAAATACATTACGTGCTCGTTGTCTAGTAAACTGGTGGCCGGACCCACGTCATCTTCTGAACAAAAAGTTAATAACTATTGTGGATTAAATGGACGTATCTTTTTGATCTTATTAAGGTGCACCCGAAAGACCTGTGTTATTTTTGAGTGAGGAATTTATGTAATTTATCCATTAATCTATCTCTTTATATTTTATACCGTGAATTATCAAGTACTTCATATCACACGTATCGTAAATGGTAAGTATTATTGTTCTGTACAACGAATACTTTCGTTGTTAGTCGTTATTCTCCGTCCGTGTGTAAACGGTAATAATTAGGAATCTACTTACTCACTTAGTGGTAAAGTACAAGCCAAGCCGTCTACATCGCGACAGTTGGTACATTATGAGCGATATATTTTTCTTCTTGTACCAAACTGAACATTGAACAATATGGTCATATATCATCTAGATTTTTACGTAGTAGTGATATTTTATATATTTATGTGGACGAATGCGGCATTATTCTCAGCTATGTGTGAAGTGGAGCCGTTATTGGATACTCAGAAAAGGATTATAGAGGACTTAGATATGTACATTAAGAAGGAAGAAGAGAGATTCCAGGTCTTAAAGAGGTAGACCGTTTGACTTAATAATAGATACAATGGTGCCAATTCTGTTGTTCAAAATTACTAAACTTAACTAATTTGACAGGTCTAAAAGTGTTGCTATCCCTTTCTCATATGCGGGTTAAAAAAAGGATGGAAATATTTTTAGACCTGTCAAATTAGTTAAGTTTAGTAATTTTGAACAACAGAATTGGCACCAATATATCACTTTATACCTACTACCTTATGCGTAGTATATTATGTACTCTGAGCTAAAAGAGTATCTTTCGAGGTCCCATTAATTAATCAGACAAAATTCAGGAAAATCATCTATCTAAGAACAATGACATGACAATATACGTGAGTGCCTTAAATGTTCCCAATATTTCAGTTACCAACAAATTATTAGGGCCCTTTTCTTTAAAGTGTATACAATTTAAGTATAATTGGAGATCAAAGGGATTGAAAGAAGAAACGTCGAGATTTATAAATATTAACTTAAGATACCTACATTACAGACACCTCCATATCTACAAAACGGAACATCAGAAGGCAATGGAAGACATACCCAATTACCTGGGCAACCCCATCAATTCTTTCACTCTTATCAAGAGACTGACTACTGATTTAGACCACATACAATCTAATATTAAAATGAGCACAGGTATATTTTGTTTTAAAGTAAGTACAGTTTTCATATACAGTATCTTTATTATGCCGGCAGTTTCAGATACGCATCAGCTGGTTTGCATGATAATTTATTTGTTGTTTTAGCATTTAAGCTTTTGTGTCTTGTGACATTGCACATATTTTTCCAGATCCAGATCATACAAGGAATATTACAATACACCACGCGAGCTATAAGTATCCCACGCTCGAAGACCTATCGGGAGCCGCGCAGGCGCTCAACAGGCTGCAGGAGGTGTATAACCTCAGTGTAAGAGACTTGTCTCAGGGAATACTCTATGGTGTAATTCACAGGTGACTTATTTGTAGTTTGAAATTAATGATAATATGCACCAAACTGTATGAAACATATTTACACGTTTAAAAAAAGCCATGTTTATATTTGAAAATAATCTGAAAAGATAATCTGCGTTCTTAATGTATATATTGTGTTGTTAGCACACCGATGGACGCGGGCGACTGCTACGATCTGGGTCGCGCTCTGTACAACGAGAAGGACTTCAGGCACGCGCTGGCCTGGATGGAGCAGGCGCTGCGCAAGCTCAGGGACAGCGACGACCCGCGCCCGCTCAGTGAGGCCGACATACTCGAGTACATCAGCTTCTCACACTACATGTTGGGTACGTGAACATTTTAAATTAATAGATTCATTTTAGATGTACTTTATTTTGTGGTGTGAAATACAAATTGTCCACATAATAAGCTTTTATCTATAACTTCGTGATTTCGTCCATAGGTCACGACCTGGGTTGGGTTGAAAGACTGCTTGCAATAACATGGAAATACTCCAAATCACATGGCGACTTATTGAACTATCAGAAGACTATGGCTGATAAATTGGCTGAACTTTACGCGAAACGATTGAGGGTAAATATTTCTACATGATTTATATTTTAATTTAAATACCACATCTTAATACCCATAATAAAATAAAATGTAGCCCATAAGGATGGCAGCTAAAATAAATTTGAAGATCCATACCTACATCAATAAATTGTTATTGATGTAGGTTTGGATGCCATATATGTATAGAACAGTGTTAAATAGAATGAAAAATTACAAACCAAATTACTTTTTACATCTAACAGATGACAGGGTTTGAGAAACCAGAATATGAGCTGTTAAAGACCCAAGAAACATTGATGTATGAATCACTCTGTCGCGGCGAAATGGACATTGCCCCTGGCACTAGCAAACGGTAATCAATATTGTAACGTTAATCAAAATAAATGCATGCATGACGAAAATATCTTCCCTTATGGTATCAGCCACGCGAAATAATAATATTCTCATTTAAGTTGATTCGTCTCAAATACCAAATCTTGCCGTATATTATCTACTCGTGAGTCTTGCCCAACAAACATCAAATCATATTAACTTTTCCACGTAACGAAATATATGAGTAGGATAAAAAATGTCGCAGGCTCCACTGCAGCTACTTGCGCGGGCACCACCCCTTCCTGTGGCTCGCGCCCATCAAGATGGAGCTGGTGTTCTGGCAGCCCGACGTGGTGCTGTTCCACGACGTGATCAGCGACAACGAGATACATGTCATACAGGACTTGGCTAAGCCTAGGGTGAGATCTGTTAGAGTAAAATGCAAGTACCTTAAATAGTTCGAAATTATAATAGTAAAGTAGTAATAGTTTGAAGTGTGCTGAGAGGAAATAAGTGTTTGGTTTCTAATTAGTGTAATTGGCTTTGCCGTTCTAATTATTGTAATAATAAATAAATAAATAAATAGTACACCTTAAGCTCAATCCAAACTGGCAGCAGCCCGCAGGCCGCAGCAGCATATACGGAGTCCTGGACCCCTGGACGATACATTAAATAGAAAAGCTTAAAGCTATTTGAGTTTTGACTGACATTAGAGGCTTGACGTGTTTGTAGTCGTCTATCTTTCCTGAATAATATTGGATACTAATGTATGTATATATATACACCCCTATTAGCTTAATTATGAATATTATTTACTGTTGTTTCTGAGAAACTCATATACCGGTCAAAAACATTTCATTTATAGGGATTATAACCTTGGGAAGGACATAGGCAACTTTTGTATTTAAACAAATACACACGAAGTCGCAGGTAACCAGCTAGCTAGTATAATTATTATTTTTCCTAATTTGCTTGTCTATTTAGCTTAAACGCGCTAGGGTCACTGATCCGAAGACTGGCGAGTTGGTGCCAGCTCGAATCCGCATCAGCAAGTCAGGGTGGCTCCGTGACGAGGAGTCGCCGGTGGTGGCGCGGTTGTCTCAGCGTGTCTCTGACATGACCGGCCTCAGCATGCAGATCGCAGAGGAACTGCTAGTGGTCAACTATGGTATCGGAGGACATTACGAGCCGCATTTCGACTTTGCTAGGGTAAAACACTAAAGTGCATAAAACGTGCTAACCAATTTTACACTCAACAGCAACCACGTGGATATATAAAACAAGGTATTTGTTATATGTTTCTTCTCAAATCTTTGTCCAAATTAAAATATTCTTTACGTGTTTATGTTTCAGAAGAATGAGTTTCCCTTCAAAGAAAGCCCAAGGAAATAGAACTGCATCGGTACTGTTTTACGTGAGTACATAATTACTGATTTTATTTTATTTGTCAGTTGTCCAATTACATAATATACTTAAATTATATGAAAAACATACATATATTTCAAATAACAGTCTTGCTGATATTCAAGATGGAGAGTAGCAAGTTAAAGAAGCCGGTGGTAAAGTATGACTTTTGTTATATCTGCCCATTAGGTCCTAAACTGAATAAGCGATTTTTGATATTTGCTTCTATTGGATGATAAATGTCAACTATAATTAGTGTTACTAGTTCTCCGATGACAGACGTTGTGACTAGACTCACGTATCTAGACCAGATTCTAATAATGCGTTATTAGGCCAAATCGGAATTCATTCCCTACAATATTGAGAGAAAAAGAAATACTTTCACCCTGTTCCAGATGTCGGACGTGGATGAAGGTGGTGCTACAGTATTCACGGAGTTGGGCGTGAGCGTGTCCCCGGTGAAGGGAGCTGCGCTGTTCTGGATGAACCTGCACCCCTCGGGGGAGGGCGACCTCGCCACCAGGCATGCCGGCTGCCCTGTACTGCGCGGACACAAGTGGGGTCAGTGACACATTTCCTTATTTGATGAACATCAGAAGTTCTTAAAATCCTAAGGAGTATAGGATGACACAGTATCTGAAAAAGTGAGTGAGGATTTTGGAAACTTCTAAAGCCTTTCAACCTACATACCTTATAGCGTTAGACGGTAGCTATCAACTTGATCTTATAGTAAACCTTTGAAAATAATGTGACTGTTAATACAGTGTGCAACAAGTGGATCCATCAAGTTGGCCAGGAGCTGCTGAGGCCGTGTAGCTTACAGTACCAAGCAGAAGGCATCGGGCGGAAGCTGCCGTCTCCCGTGCCCACCACACTTTGGTAGATCGACAGAAGTTTTGTTCGGGATTATCATGCTGCCTAGTTCCATGAAAGCTTCCATGATGTAGGGTGTACTACTACCACTACTGCCTGCGTGCAAATTCAGTTTGGAATGTATAACAAAACAAAACTGCTACTAAATAGTAAAATTTGTCTTGATTATGTAATAAATTCCGAAGATCTATACATCACGATTTTTTATTTTCTGTTTTATGCTGATATCTTCGCTGATTGTAAAACAATTTTGAGGTTATTTTTTCATTTCTAAGACGTACGTAGTATATTATCTACTCTGAGCTAAGACTATATTTCAATAACGTTGTCAACTTTTGGTATCGTATCCGGCATTATAATTTGTTACGATGTCCTCTCTGTAGGTGAAGTGGTTAAACACTTGGCTTCAGACATGAGGTTCTGGTTCTGGGTTTGGTTCCTAAAGTTGGTTCGTAAAGTGTCCTTGGGCAAAATGCATGACTTCTTCCTTAGACCAGTGCTTGGAATACCTTTATTCTAATAGTTCATTAGATGGAAAAAGGCGAAAAACGGCAATTATTTAACCATCTCACGTTGTGGCTTAATACACCATTGGTGAGAAATTGGTTCTAGCTGATGTCACACCTCTGCCTGCCCCTTCTAGGACACTTCAAAATACCAGCGTGAAGATATTATTATATCATAATTTGTTATAAAGTTTACAAACACGTACAAATCTTTAATTGCTTCATCTATTTTTAGGCCAGAAAAATTGCCAAGGATTTGCAATAAATACACACATTGAATCATGATATTTAATGATGGCATTTTAATATTCTCCTCCTACAAACGTTACATTTGATACAAGTATTATCATTGCTGCTGGCTGACGGCTACACTCGTAGAAATAGCAGCTACCCAAGCAGTGGAGAACGCGGCAGCTTCTATGTGAAGCTCCCTGGCTGGTACTGCAGACTGCACGGCTTTAGTAGTTCCTGGCCGACTTGACGGATCCATTTTATAGCAACTGTAGACATAAATATTATACCGTTATATAACTAACAACTAAAAAAATATGAAAAGCATTTATTTATAATTTATCTAGGTAACGTATCTGCCTATAAACGTACTTTTTAATAAAAGTATAAAAAACGTTATTTTTTTAACAAAAGTACAGTCAAGGACTTTAATTTGTCTGTACGTTTGAGACTTGAGTAAGCTTGAGTAAGGTGTCGATTCTGTTGTTCAAAATTACTAAACTTAACTAATTTGACAGATCTAAAAGTCTTGCTATACCTTTCTCATGTTCAAGGTTAAATAAGGATGGCAATATTTTTAGACCTGTCAAATTAGTTAAGATCAGTGATTTTGAACAACAGAATTGGCACCTGAGTACTGCTACAACATCTCGCCATAGGAAAAAGATGTATTCGAAAGCTAAAATGTCTGATCCATTATTGCAAAAAGGAAGAAATCTCTAATTATCTGTCAAATAAGTGTAGAAACAGAACGTCTGACTACTAATTTAAAATACTATGTCTGAATCCTAAATCCTGAAATCCGCGGCAGTCGCTTAGTATAAAAATCAAGTAACCAGTCACATTCAAAAATGCTTGGAAGAAGGCAAGGGAAATAATGTTGATGATGTATAATCGAATACTAAATGAAACTGTTGAATGTATCACTGACCCCACTTTTCCCCTCGCAGTACAGGGCAGCCGGCATGCCTGGTGGCGAGGTCGCCCTCCCCCGAGGGGTGCAGGTTCATCCAGAACAGCGCAGCTCCCTTCACCGGGGACACGCTCACGCCCAGCTCCGTGAACACTGTAGCACCACCTTCATCCACGTCCGACATCTAGGAGAAAATAAATATTTTTATAGCCATTTCTACCTTCATTCAAAAAACTATGTTCCTTATAAAATGGAGATTATCAATACACATCGAGGAGGAATTCGACCTTACAAAACTTCGTAGTTAAATAGCACTATTTTTCATATTCATAACACAGAAACACAACACATAACACTAAAATTAGTACATGTTGTATCCCTCATTGAAACTGATTTACGGGGTCCATGTGATGTCTTGTGCGGTGTATTCTTTTGATACTTTTTTATTTAGGATTACCTTAATTTTTGTGCCCCGTACCCAACCCATTTTAGATAGTTAAATTTGAATGAAACTTACATAAAACATTAAGGAAGCTATTCTGTTTCCATGCGACTGCTCTTTACTCACATTCACCTGAAACAGAGCGCGTGATGATAAATATAATCCATAGAGAAATAATAATAAAATCAGTATGGGCAAATCTAATCCCTTGGGTTAGTCATGTTACCTTTACCGAAGCAGATATGTAATCTACTTTCAAAACCAGAATCTACTTTCTCTTTGCAATACCACAAAATAGCCATTTAGATTCAATAACCATTAAATAACATGTGCTGTTGCTGCACCTACCGGGTAATAGTCGAGATGCGGCTCATAATGTCCTCCAATTCCATAGTTAGACACATACAGGTCCTCTGCAGTGAGCACGCTGAGGCCCGTCATGTCGGAAACACGCTGAGATACGCGCGCAACCACTGGGGATTCCCCGTCACCGACTCGACTCCACTTGCTGATGATGTACTTTGCCGGTATCAGCTTGCCGGTCTTGGGGTCTTTGAACCCTGCACGTTGTAACTAAACTCACTATTATTATTGTTGTTCAGCAAGATTTGTAGAGGCTTTTGATTTTGGCTAAAGATTTAATCTTTGACACATACGTACGTACTATCTACTCTGAGCTTATACCAAATTCTTACTGCAAATGCTTTGCTTTTGCTTACTGCAATCAAACTGAATCTTGTCTAATCTATTACTATCTATCTAATCTAATCTAAGTACAAATAAATAAAGATAGGAGGCGATATTATGGATATTTAAAAACTATAATGCTTTTGGCATTAATTCACGCGGATGAAGGCGCTGGAAAAAGTTGCTGTATAAAATTATGTACATTTAAAATCGGGAGGTACTGTAGATAATGTTCACCTTCGGCTTAGCCAATTCCTGTATGACACGTATCTCGTTGTCGCTGATCACGTCGTGGAACAGCACCACGTCGGGCTGCCAGTACACCAGCTCCATCTTGATGGGCGCCAGCTGCAGGAAGGGGTGATGCCCGCGCAAGTAGCGGCAGTGCAGCCTGCAAAAAATATACAAACATATGTATATTTGAATAACATACGGGACAATCACAAGTAACGAAGTTGCTAGGAATACAAAGATGGATCGAATAAATGTATATTATAAATACACAGCTACAGTTATTATTGAAACAACTACGACTAAAGGACTACAAAGATACACTTGATTTTATGTATATGGTATTCATATTGATATGATTTGTATGATATATTCATAATGATATTAACCGTTTATTCATTCCCACAGGAAAGTCCATATTGTCGCGACAGAGGGATTGGTACTTTTTATTAGTTTCAGCGCAACTGGACGGTTTTTCAGGTGATTTCTGTTCTCCCTTCTCTTCACCCGCATTCTGTCGAATACATTATAGATTCACTTGCCTAGAACGGAGACGTAGGATCGCAAGTTGTTTTAAATATTACTTTCAGCAGAGAACTAATCACGTCCGATATAAAGTATGTCCTCTGGCGGTATTACCAAATTCGTTTAAAAATAATTACATCCACACCGCCTGGGTGAATGATCCACATCCCTCTGATAACAAGAGTCAGATCATAGCACTATAGAAACTATACTGCGCTGTGAAGTTATGTTAACTTAAAATGAGTAACATAATATTATACCACTTGGCTCTGGAATCTGACTGAATAGTCGGCATCTATATCAATCTGCAAAATTACCTACCTGTAATTGATGATTTTTTACTTTAGCCTTTTCTTTGGCGAGGATCTTCTGATAGTGTAATATGTTGCCTCGAGCTCTGTGATGCTTTGGTGCTGCCTCCAAAAGCTTTTTTGTCCATTCTAGCGCACTTCTAGTATCCTCTATAAAAAGGAGCACAATAAAATTATACAACCCATAAAAGAACCATGATGTAACACATACGACTACCGAACAAGTAGTGCGAGAAGCTGATGTACTCGAGTATGTCGGCCTCACTGAGCGGGCGCGGGTCATCGCTGTCCCTGAGCTTGCGCAGCGCCTGCTCCATCCAGGCCAGCGCGTGCCTGAAGTCCTTCTCGTTGTACAGACAGATCGCGACCCAGCTGGTAGCAGTCACTCGCGCCCATCTGTGTACCACCAAACATTCCACATACCCAGCATGTAGTGCGAGAAGCTGATGTACTCGAGTATGTCAGCCTCATTGAGCGGGCGCGGGTCGTCGCTGTCCCTAAGCTTGCGCAGCGCCTGCTCCATCCAGGCCAGTGCGTGCCTGAAGTCCTTCTCGTTGTACAGAGCGCGGCCCAGCTCATAGCAGTCGCCCGCGCTCATCGGTGTGCTAACAAAATCACATTACTAACATTATAATAAATAGGAATAAAGCCGACAAAACAACCCCGCATTGCCTACCTGTGAATGAATACATTACCTACCTGTGAACGACTCCGTTGATTTTTCCTTCAGAGAGGTCTCTGACACTGAGGTCGTACACATCCTGCAGCCTGGCGAGTGCTTGCGCAGCTCCTGTTAAATCTTCTAGCGTCGGGTACTTTACGTCCGCGTGTAGTAGTGTAATATTTTTCTCGTACTCTGGGTAATAGATACAAAATCATCAGAGGCCAAAACCAACGGACTCCGATCTCCGACCTAATTTTATTATTCCTTCCACTTCTAGTATAATTTCTTCTAAGGATATATAAATATCGACACGTTCCACTATATAAAAGTATTTAATTACTTACATTATTTCATGGGTTAATTATACTTATGTATGAGTAAAAAGTTGATTTTTAAAAGATGGCACTTCCGCTATCATTGGCTTGATTGAGTTTCGTCTGTTGACTGTTTGTACAAAATTACATGTCAGTTGGGTTACTTTTATTATATTCTCTGTTGGGAAATACCTGAAGTATCCCTTATATTATCTTCAATGTGTGCGAGATCAGTGGTTAGGCTTTTGATAAGAGTGAAATCGTTAAGCGGCTTGCCCAAGTAATTTGATATATCTTCCATTGCCTTCCAGTGCTCCGTCTTATAGATATTCAGTTGTCTGGAATTTGTTGGCAACATTAATATATAAAAAGGGTAATTTATAAGTTTCTGCCATGTAGCAACACTTTTTTTCCTTCCATTGTATCCGTGATGTCGACAAGACCTCGAAACTATAAAAGTATGACACAAAACATGGTAAATATATAGAATGCTTAAGCAACCTATATAAAATATAGATATAAAGTCGATGACAGCAACGAACTACTTTGTGGAGCTAGTTCGTACAACGCATTTTTATATGACTGCTCTCCAACTGCTCTCATACACACTCTGACTGAGTATATTTCTATCACTTATATCTAAGCTTGCTAGAATACATTCACAGTTAAGTTTAATAAATGTTAATATAAAAATCGGTACGTGCTCTTTATATGCCACGGATTTCGCTGTTTAAATTAAGAAGAAAAGTTAGTATTTTATAATTTTACTTGTCCAAAACTTGCAGCCTTTTTTCCTCCTTCTCAACAAAGTAATCCAGATCATCTACAATTCTCTTGTGGCTGTCCAGTAGCGGTTCCAGGTCACTCAAAGCGGTGAACAGCTCCGCTCTTGTCAAAGCAAATACATGGCTATGTATTACTAGGTATATATTCAAAATGTTGAGGTGCATATTTGTTATGTAAGTATAGCACTGCAACAATAATACTTTTACTGACCTAAGGCACTACGGTGTTCCAACAAAATGTTTTATTAATTAAATACGTTTTATTAAGAAATAGGTACCTAGGTACTAAAAATAAAATACACTGATTCTTAGTAACATTCCAATCATGCTTCGACAATCAAATTAGCAGACTCCCAATGGTCAGGCAGGATAAAATTGTCTCCCAACGCTGTCATTATGGTCCCCATAATGACAGCGTTGGGAGACAATTTTAATAGCATAACCAAGACCAATTTAATTAAAATGATAACTTAACTATTTATTAAAATGGTTATATACTTACTGCAGATGTAAAACTGAAAATAAGTATCTACATAAATATACACTTAAAAATCAGAATGATTTAGAATGATAAGTGATAACGTAAATTGTAAGCACAATTCGGTAAATTTACAAATAATTGTGTATCAAAATGAGACCGAAGAGACAAACACCAGCACGAGATTTAAGATCGAAATGAGTTGTTTGTCATGCGCCCGCGCCCCCTTTTGTAGAGCAATCAGCATTCAGCAATGTAATATGCACTGCCATTCAGAAGGTAGCAACAAGCCATTGATTCGATCAGCTGGCCAGTTCATATGATGTTTCACATTAGTAAAGCAACACCTCCTACATGAACCAAGTTTTTTTTAACACTATAGAGTCTGAATTGAATGGTCGTCTAATCTGATAAAAATACTAGTCACTTTTCAGTGAACGAAACGAAACAAATGAATGCTAGATAAAATAAGTTTTATGAACACTTAGTCTTTATCTTCTGCAATTATAAAATTAATCTGAATCAACAAACCCGTTGAAAAGTACCAGGTTCAATACAGCGTTGCGATCATTTAAGGACTAAGTATAGCGATCATTTGTGTTGGGGAAATGTAACCTTATTTTTTCATTAGGCTATTACTTATGAAAAAAATAAGGTTTGAAATTAAGGATTGGGCTTTCTACCATGATATAAAATAATCTCTGGGTAATTTTTGGGACCATTTAGCTATATATAGGTAAAACATGGCATTGATACTGAAAAACTAGAAGTGGGTAATGTAAAATAAAGCCAAAATGATGCTTTATTTTTTATTTAACTAGTGCCGTGATAAACAGGTAAAAATAAAAAATACTAATTGAAAATATTACGATTATGTGAAATTATGACACTTAAAGAAACAAATTTGGTTCAGTATCTTCACAGGATTAATTATTTTATCTGACAATTCACTTGAAAGATTCAGTTTTAGAGTTATAGTAAAGAGTAGATAATGTACGTGTTTAATTAGCTGGGCTCTACAATCACTGTGTACGAATACGCCTTAGGTACATCTCTCTCTATCGAAATCTCAACTGTACAATCTTTATAATCAAACTGTACCATAGGTGTTAACAATAAAAACCATATTATTGGGAGATCAATATTTTATTCGTTTGTGTTCAGTTACAGTAGTACACATGCGATTGTAATATATATTAAGAAACTTGTAAATATTATATATATAAGTTGTAAATATTTTTACGAAATATTATGTATTCAATCTTTTTTTTTAAGTCCTCTGAAAAATATTTTAATGTATGTTCATTATGAACGCTTCAAATTTCTGAGTGCTGACATACTGGCCAGAGCTGGACGGTATATGTATATTAACGTGCTGGCACGTGCTAGTCACGTACTCTAGCAGCTTATGTCTTCGGCTGTTACTGCAAGCTGCATGGCAGCGGGTGCACTGTACTGCAGACAGATTGACTGCTCTGCCGGGCAGTACAGAGCACAGGGTGAGGCAGCTTGCGCATGGAACCTTCTGGATGATGCTGTAACATGCACGGCCGAAGCAGCTCCTGACCCCCCTGGTGAATCCACTTGTTACACACTGCAATAATACAAGACTTGTGTTTAAACTTCCTGTGCTTTAAAGATTCTTACAAGATCTAGGATAGATGGCGTGAGGCCAATTGTGGAAAATTTATAAAAATCCATACGAATATTATAAATGTGAAAGTAACTCTATTTGTTTGTTTGTTTGCTACCTTTTCACGACATAAAAGCTGAAAGGATCGTAAGTAAATTTTGGGCAATGGGAAGGACCATAGGCTATGTTTTGTCTCAAAAAATAATTCTTAAGGGGATGAAACAGGGGTTCAAAGATTGTATACCATCTTAATCAGCTCAGTCAGAGTGCTCTTCTTACATAATTTCGTTTTTGTAATCTAAACACGGGCGAAGCCGCGGCTTACAGCTATTAACTATAGTTCATCTTAACAGGATACAATAAAGAAAAGTCTTCAAGTGCATTACTGACCCCACTTGTCTCCTCGCAGTACAGGGCAGCCGGCATGCCTGGTGGCGAGGTCGCCCTCCCCCGAGGGGTGCAGGTTCATCCAGAACAGCGCAGCTCCCTTCACCGGGGACACGCTCACGCCCAGCTCCGTGAACACTGTAGCACCACCTTGTGCCACATCTGACATCTGAGATATTTTTTATTATTTAATAATATTAACGATCAATCAAAAAACTAGTGCCGTTATTAATTCAGTTTTTTTATAGTTATTATGTAAATGTTTTTAGGTCATCACAATTTACTACTGAATTCACATGATAATACCTACAGCCGATCTTCCGTTCAAAATCCGGATCTGGAAATGTCCGCCATATCATTGGGTGGTATAACATCGCAGTTCTTTCAGATTTGCTGTAAAATTTTGTATACTCACATAAAACATAACCGTTGCTAGTTTGTTGCCATACTGCCCAGTGCAATTATATGACTGTTTCTGTATCAAAATATGAAAAAAGTTAAAGTATTCATTAATAGTAAGACGGCTTATGGCTTCTTACATTAATTTCCATATGTATGCTAATAGCGCAGATAAGCTTTAACAGCTATAGATTGTCTGTATAATTGATTAGCAGAGTTTTTTTAGAATTGATTCTACAGTGCCCCGAGACCGTTAATTTAACAAAAAACATTCGTATAGAACTACAATATCAATTCCGATACGAAAATACCAAATTACGGCAACACGGTAACAATCATCATTTTAGTTAATCGGCATGATCTCGCTATATTCCTACAACTGATATGTTGAGTTCGATTACAGTTGGTCACCATACAGTTATAGTAATATCCTCGCATTTGTAACACTATACTACAGAAAGTACTGGACTCTGACCTATCACTTACCATTTGGAAGTCTAGATGGGGATCGTAATATCCTCCTATACCATAGTTGACGACTTGCAATGATTCCGCAGAGATCATGCTAAGGCCGGTCATATCGGCGACGCGCTGCGACAGGCGCGCCACCACCGGCGACTCCTCGTCACGGAGCCAGCCTGACTTGCTGATGCGGATGTTCACTGGCATAATCTCGTCAGTAGAAGCGTCGTACACTAACGAGCGCCTGAACTAAATACATGTATAAATTGGATTAAACCTCAATCAAAGGCCTTGGATGGAAAGAATTGAAAAAAATGGCCTTCCATCACTAGCCAGAGAAAAAATATCTCACTCTAGGTTTAGCCAAGTCCTGTATGACATGTATCTCGTTGTCGCTGATCACGTCGTGGAACAGCACCACGTCGGGCTGCCAGTACACCAGCTCCATCTTGATGGGCGCCAACCGCAGGAAGGGGTGGTGCCCGCGCAAGTAGCGGCAGTGGAGCCTGCAAAAATATATATATTTCATTGTTTCAAATCTTCGTATATTTAAGTTACTTTTATTATATGTATTTTCACCTTTTCAATTCGTGGTCACTGCAAATCTCAATATACTTTGAATTAGTCTTAAGATATATTTATTATTTTTTTAAAAACACATTCTAATTTTAGGGTTTACACAATCAATAAACACATCTTATAATTTTACATAATATAGCTGCCAAATATGGCAACTCAAGGTGTGCGCTTCCACTCCAAAAGACCGTTATAGGGATTAACTTGCAAACAGTCGTATCTTCGAATTGTTGTATAATGTGCATATATACCGCATTGTAATTTCCCCATGAACTTGCATCTCGCCGCGACAGAGTGCTTCGTAAGTAGTTATTTCTCGGGACTTCGGCAGTACTTGCTCTGGTTTCTTTGTTCCCTTTTCCTGTTGGATATTCAAATGAGTTCTATAGTATGTTATACCAACTTTTACTGTTGCAAACTAAAAACTTTATATATATTCTTATAATGTTTTAAATAAAAAAATAGATAGGTTAACAAAGCTCGAAATAGTAGCGGGGTCGCACCGCATACGCTTCATTCACTTATATGAAATACTAGCTGTGCCCGCGACTTCGTACGCGTGGAATTAATTTTGTTGACAATTTCATTTTCACCGTAAAATAATTACATTAAAAAAAGCCGGCCAAGTGCGAGTCGGACTAGCGCACCGAGGGTTCCGTACACACTTGTAGGTAAGGTTAAAAGTAGGCGAACTTCAAATGAGGTCATTATTCGTCGGTGACACTCAACAGCGCGATTCAGCACTATTTTCCGATTTTATCTTTTACTTGTGATGTAAGACCCCGCTTTCTGCCAAATTTAATGGTTCTAGGTTAACGGGAAGTACCCTGTAGGTTTTGATTCCCTTGTGAAATCCCTAAATATGCGAAATTTTGCGACATAAACGGTAATATCTTTTCTTCATATTGACTTACAGGTTTCATGATTTAACAGCCGAAAGGGACCACAAACCAGGGTATTTCATATTAATTTCAACTTGATAGCTCCACGGGTTCTCGAGATAAAAATTCTTGACAGACAGATAGACAGACAGACGGACAACAAAGTGATCCTATAAGGGTTCCATTTTCCTTTTAAGGAACGGAGCCCTAAAAATTATGCCTAAGTTATGCTTATAGCATCAGCTACCTTTCAGTGAAAGTCCTGTTCAAATAATTCCCGTTAATTAATGTTGTTCACAATTTTATGAGTTTTTATTTGTTGTGCGGAACCCTTCTTATTCATTATTTTTCCAAAGGTAAAGTAGCCTATGTTACGTCCAGTAAAATCTGCTATCTACCAGTGAAGGTCTCGTTCAAATCGGTCCAGCTGTTCGGATTTTGTTCGATATTTTATGGTTTTTTATTAATTGTGCAGAACCCTAATTATTTTTCCAAAATTGAAGTAGCTTATGTGACGCCCAGTAAAATCAGCTATCTACCAGTGAAAAAAGTTTCGTTCAAATCGGCCCAGCCGTTTCGGAGATCACCCCAAACAAACAGACTGACAGACAGACAGACAAAACTTTTTTAATTGCTTTTTCGTCTTTAGACACGTGTTTACTTACATACGCATTTCGTAAAAAGCTGTTTTTTTTTAAATTACAAACAGACACTCCAATTTTATTTATGTGTATAGATTAGTAATCGCAAGGACTAATAACGGTTTTTTAATAGCCTACAATAATAAATAATCGAATCCAGCCCTAAGAATATTTACCCCTCGAAGATTCCTAGCGTGTTTTTCATCTTCGTCTATTCTGTTCTGAAAGTCCATCATGTTAACAGATGCTCTGGGGTGGCCAGGCTCCATCTTCAGTAATTTCTTTGTCCATTCAACAGCATTTTTTGCATCACCTATAAATAAGCGTTTGTCTTGACCACTGATAAAAAAACATAGTGTTCGCTTATCGTTTTTTACCATGGTTGTTACTAGTAAAAACATTCTTTTTACCATGGTTGTTAGTAGTAAAAACATTAATCTCTACGTTATTACATATACAAAATCGGCATAATGTCAATAATAGCCCCGGTGTTGCAATAGTCTTCTGATATGCTATATTACTACTGCGGGCCATATAATGAGACTTCGACTCATATACAGTGATCGGTAAGAAAAAGTGCACAATGAAAAACTTGTGGAAGACAGAACCTACCGCCGCGCGATCAATCGAGCAAAAAGTAGTTTATCTTCCAACAGTAATCACCTACCTGATGCATAGTGGGCGAAGCTAATATACTCCAGTATATCTGTCTGTTTAAAAAGATATGAGTCGGTATTATCAAATTTTCGAAGCGCCTCCAGCATCCAGGCGATTGCGTTCTTGAAGCGCCTTGTGTAGAACAAAGCTCGACCGAGCTCGTAGCAGTCGCCTACGCCCATTATTGTGCTAAAATATTACACCTATAAAGGCATCTTTTTTATACAATCCTACATTTTCGACTCAGTAATGTAATAATAATAATAATAATAATGCTTGGACATTATCACACAGCGCCATCTGGCCCCAAACTAAGCAAAGCTTGTACTATGGGAACCAGAAGCGGATATAATACTTATATACTTTTTTTTTTTGAAAATACATACTTATAATACATACCAAACACCCAAACGCAAGGCAAACATATTTGTCACATAAATGTTTGCCCTGGCGGGAATCGAACCCGCGACCTCTAGCGTAGCAGTCAGGTATACTAACCGCTAGACCAGCGGTCTCGTCAATGTGTATAAATAAAATGGTAACGTGTCAACTAAAAACACTGAAAGTGCGGATGTTTCTCGGTTACTGTTAACATTACACTTGGTACAGAAATATAACAACTGATTATGCTATATCTATATGATATACAACAATCTCATTAAAGAATGCCCTTTACAAGATAATATATTGCTTGGAATTGCATATCCTGCGATTTTATAGGAGATATAAATATCTAAATACTTGCAACATAAATTTAGTCGCAGTTTTGTATTGCAATAGTCACCTATGTGATTCTCCGTTTACTATTCCTTCGGAGAGGTCTTTGACATTAAGATTGTAGACTTCCTGCAGCTTGTTGAGGGCCAGTGCAGTGCCTGCCACGTCATCCAGTGTGGGGTACAGGAGGTCCGCATGACGCAGGGTTATATTCTTTATATGCTCTGGGGAATCAGATACAACTTTATGTGCATATAAAGAACAAATGAACAATTATTAACATTCTAACTTAGAATCAAACTGACTTCACACACATTGTTTAAGCACAAGATAGATAGCTGCCTGTGAGCTCTTCAGAGTTCTCATCTCTATCGGTATCTACAGAAATATTTTTTATATTCGAAACCTGATCTATTATGTTATAAGAAACTAGATAAGATAATTACGACTTTGAAAGCGAGTGTGCCGTAAAATTTAGGACCTACAAATAGAAAGTGGGTTAGATTTTTTCTTTAAATACACCATTTTATTCATTTGTGAAACCCTTTCATGTGATACCATATTTACCGTATGCGTACATATCATAGGGGTTACGGTGGAAATGATAAATCTCCATTTCCCACTGTTTTGGATTAAAAATAGCGGCAATTAGGTAATCGTGCATTGTCACGGGAACCAAATAGTATAGTATAGTGTATGTATGCTTAATTGTATTTCAATCGGACACGGGGAAGTAGGTCATATTAAATTTGCAAGATTTGAACACACACTGGACTGGTGAAATCAAATAAAAGCTCCAAATTATACACTAGGAATAAAATATGGCTATTAATTATAACAATACCTGCAGTAATCCTGTATTCAATGTCGTCCAGATCAGTGGTCAGTCTCTTAATAAGAGTGAAAGCATTAATGGGGTTGCCCAGGTAATTGGGTATGTCTTCCATTGCCTTCTGGTGTTCCGTCTTGTAGATATAGAGGTGTCTGAAATTTCATTTAAATCAATATACAAACCGATTTCTTTGTATCTACAAGACCGATAGGTTCATTAAAATTTACTTCTTCAAAATCTGTAATCTTCGTTTCGCCTTATCAATGTAGCGATCTAAGTCGTCTATAACCCGCTTATGTGTGTCTAGTAGCGGTTCCATTTCTGACAAAGCTGTGAACAACTCCGTCTTCGTCCGTACCAAAACATGGCTTAATATTATCATGTAAGACAGGTGCTTAATAAAGTAAACCATTTTGATGGTGTTAACCTGAAACAAACATGTTTATGAAATCACAAGGCATCGTAACTCATTAGTAAAATCCAAGTACTCTTACTGAAAGTGCATATCATCGTCCAAATTCCTTTAATAGATTAAAAATCATCAATTAGAGCTTATGAAATACTATATCGTAGTTTTTGCTGTAAAGAACTAAAGCGTTTAACAATAACTAATTAATCCACAAAAAAATGATCAAACTCAGGACTATTCATAACGACTATGGACAATTTCGTATGCGTACAAGATAGGAGTGTTGCGCTGGCGCTGCCGCTGGTGTAATAAAGAATTACCATTGAGAAGCTAGCAACAAGCTCAGATCACCTACTGAGATGACGTGTTATTATACAGATCAGAGATTATTTTTCGGGTTTTTTGACTATACTCTAACTACACATTTTTTGTATATACTGGTAACAGAAAAAAATCTTCACAATGCGATTATTATTATTTTTTCTGTGTAAATTAATTGCGAAATGATATCGTAATACTATCACCGTATTCGTGATGTATCTTATATGCTCAAAACTTAGACGAAGTGATTCCTGAGGAAGCTTATTATGTTTAATTCATTTAGGTTTCAATAGTAAGTACATGCATATTAAAGTAGAGAAAATCTGACCCGAGATGCACTCGTGCGCAGCCGGGTCGGGTCGCTCTTTAATAAATTAATTAAGTAATACCTCAGAGTAGATAATACATATTGTACTGCGTACAATACCGAGCCAATGCTACTAGAAGTGGCATCGATATCCATAAAATTTATGTTTTTTTTATCTCTGTTTTATTTTATTTTAATGTGATATTTATTATGACGTTGTTTTTTTTTCAAAATAATTTCGTTGAGATGCGTGGAACATTGTCATGATTTTTCCATTGTTTTCCAATATTTTGCATAACATTGCATTACTTACTCCTTGAATTAATTGCTTTTGGTTAATGATATTTGTGTAATGCAATTCTTGTATACCTACCTAGTAGCTCAGAGTAGATAATATACTACGTCTAGTAGCTAAGCGCATGACATCCATAATAAGATAGCCCAGCTTCTAGTAACAAGAGCTTATCTAAGTATATGGAGTCTGAAAACTGTCTAACATCGGTCTGTAGCCGATTATTCAAAATGTGGTATAGACGTGTAGACCTTTCTACGCCCAAGCAATAATGAAAAATGAATATACTTTATTAGAACCACAATAATATTTTTTTTACTCAGGTCAAGAAATAATGTTTTTCTTAGAACAACTCACCAAAACCTTATTTCTCTCATAAGTTTTAGAAAGGAAATTCGTAAAATGGAATAATAAAAATAGTCGACTGTTCGCAACTTATATTTAATTGTTAATAGATAGTAAATTAAAAATGATTGTATTACTATTGTAGTGTAGTATTAGTATTGTAACACAGACTATATTAGAATACCTGAAGAAGAGATAGATGAATAAAAGTGTTATATGTGTTAAGGTGGACTTGAGTAAAAAAAAGGATTGGCTTAGATTATTAAATTGCTTTATTAACATAAAAGTACAAATTATTTCCGTCATTATTATTTTATCTGTGACATGAAACATCGAGCAAACAATAAATCACAATGTTGACAATAGGTACAATGACGAAGTCTGTAAACCATTAGAACTTTCTTAAAATTCGTCTCGAAAATATTATAATACACACAATCAACCATTATGTTGATAATACTAAAATAATGAATAAACAAATAAGTTTTCAGTAATAAGTTAATTGTTTTAAGTGACATACAAGATGTCCCGAAATTATTGAGGAACTTGGGCAGGCGACTTCCAATCACAATCTTTTACATCTCTTTTACAAACAAACTGGAAAAATCAACAACGTTCTTAGAAAAAATAATAAAGAACAATAATTGAGTATATCCATTCGTGTTTGTTTTTACTTTGCGTGGCATTTTTGTACAATTAACGTTGTATAATACTCATTAAATTGTTATTACTTTAATTTTATTATTACTTTAAAACTACGACTCCTCATAGATACAGTCATACAAGTCTTATCGAGATAGTTGTTGAGTAACTAACTGTAATGCATTTAATATTTATAGTAATGTGATGATGACAGGAATCAAACTTTCATCTCAGGTGCGGTGAACCAATCAGTAAAATTTATTACAAAGTAAACGGGTCCTCAAAACAAGTTTAGAAAATTACATTAGAATAAAACAATAACATCTAATCCAAAGCATTTGATACTTTAAAATAAAACATTTGAAAACGACACATTAAAATATTATAATTCCAAAGCTTGTCCTGCCTCTGTGTTCTTCTCTCTTCCAATTAGTTATCGCAGTGAGGAGAGCAATTTAAGACAACAAAAACGTTACATATAGAATTAGACGTATACTGTACATAACATTCCTGTTGTTTATACATTACCCTAAAGCTTCTGGTCTTGTTGGTGGCTGGGTGGCCGTTGGGGATGTACGTTAGAATATTTCAGAACAAACAAAGTAAGTACATGCATGTTCCAACTTTAGCATTGCACACTACTGTGTTTGCTATGAAACACTCTTCTCGCGAAGATCCGTGATCTGCTGAGATCGGCTGATCTCTCTCCATTAGATTTCCTTCCACGGTAACCACCAATTGTTCTGCCAAAGATAATATTTTCATGTTATACAATATGTTCATATTGCAATGCGTTCGAGTATATTTTTATGTTAAAAGGACGATGGGTCAGCTTATATGTCACTCAACTACCTATATGATTTACATGAACTGTACCAACAATTAAGAATCTCTGGAATAATCTCAGATACAAAAGTGTAACGGGTCTTCATGTCTTATTACACCTTCAAATTAATTGACAATAAATGTTCTTCGTTAAGGTTAATAGTTGTATGCGTTAAAGAATTTTGACTTTAGGGAAATGATAATACCGTGTGCTTGATTTATGCAAAACGTTAACCTTCGGCGTTCCATTTCATTGTCAGACATAATGGTTCTTTGTTATAAGGTCACCCGTGTGATGGCTGGAAATGGCTTCTCAAGTTGCTTCTGTGAACTCAACATTCGCGGAAACATGTGTGTTTCCTTGTGAGTTTTCAATACATTTACTAATGGATGAGATGAGATCCTTTACTTTACCATCATTCCATCATTACATTTTTTTTTTATACATACGGCTCACCTCATGGTAAGCAGTCACCGTAGCCTATAGCCGCTAGCAATATTGTAGAGATACCCCTGGTGGTATCTCTACAATATACTGATTTCCATGTGCTCTGCAATTGAAAGATTATATTGATTACAAATTGCTTAAATACTTAGTTCTAATAAGTAATTATGTTGCAATCAAATCAGTTAGATAAACTAAACGGTTTCGCAAACGTTCTGATTTCCTTTAGCATACTTAGGTACAAACAGACAAATAATTACATCTATTTCCTTACTTCGCCTTAATCGAATTAAAATATGAAAGCATTCACTAGTTCAGCATGGTACAAAAAATACTGAGTAGGTTTTGTAGATTTGGTTAACACTCAAAAGTCCGAGTTCGTAGATGCGTCGTAGCGCTACATTTAATTTATTTAGGCTGACAGCGCACAGCTGTAAAGTGTTATAAAACGGAATACTTCCTTCATAACCAGGTGTAGATGACTGCATATTTGGGTTTCCCGGAGATTCACGGTATGAGAAGTTAATAGATTTTATGTCGTGTCCACATCAGAACTCTCCTCGTTAAGTAATATATGCGGTCACCTGGTAACAACGTCAATTGATTACACCAACACAGTTCATCACAACAATATCTTACATAACATGTGTCATAAATTTTATTATAAAGTTACAGGATCAAAATTACAGTTCTATATTGCTAATAATCAATGGAACCAGAAGCCGATAACTCACCAATGTAAAATATATCTAGAGTGTCACAATAAAATCCTTCACCCCAAATGTAGTAAGTAACTCAACTAGCTTCCCTACCCGCTGATGCAGTTAGTAATTTGAAATATTTTGATTGGTTCATTTCGTTCAACATCTTAACTTTATTAAATACCCAGATTAATTCACAATAAGATAGTTAACACTGGAATCACTTTTGTTTCAGTCAAGAGCTGGTAGCAAACTGTTGAGCGGAGTCCGTCGTCGCTGGCTAACGATGAAACCGGAGATGGAGTGTAAACATCCAGTGACTGGAATCCTCGCCTGCGCCCGCGCCGCGCCACCAGCGCCAATATTACACGACGCATTATGATAATGATTGCGTATTTAATGGACACGTAGACTCTAGGTCCCAAACATTATAGGGTCCATAGTTAAAGTTAAAGTTACGTTTATAGTTCAAAGATGGAGATGACGTCATATCAATCTTTGTTAAAATATTAAAAAATATTCAACAAATTTTGAACTAATTTTAAGAGTTGACCACGCGCGATTTTCCCCTAGTGCTGTAAGCCTCCATATGCTACCTACAGTAACCGCTTACCATCAGGCGGTCGTATGCTTATTTACTACTTTAGTGGTATAAAAACTAACTTTTGTACGTGACTTCACCCGTGTAACGTACGGCCATGAAATACTATATGCATAGTTTTAGAAACTTCTTTCAAACAACATAATATAATATTTGTATAGTATATATACTTAGGTACTTAAACCTACCTCAGAAGAAATAATAACTATATAATAAGAATATACTTTCAAGCATTTATAACGGAGAGCCCATCACGTTGAAATATAAACTAGTCATACTGAATAACACATGATACCTATCACAAATGGCCGGGATCGAACCTGCAATTACTAGCGTTGCAGTCAGTCTCCCAACCACTAGACTAGAATAACGGTGTCGTCATACAATATGTGAAGAAAACACTGTGTGATTAGTGTATTTTTATTCTACTATACTAGTTTCTGCCGCGACTTCGCCTGTTTGAGCTCAGAATCCCAAAGGAACCTAACAGTTCCCGGGATAAAAAGTGTTTCCAGGTAATAAACTATACGTGTGCCAAATTTCATACAAATCCATTTAGCCGTTTTTACATGATCGAGCAACAAATCATCCATCCTTACAAACTTTCACATTTATAATATTGGTAGGATAATGAAATCAATAAATTAACAGTACCTACTTGCAAATAGTTTTCCATTACGAATTCTTAGGTCTTAGTGCCTCTTTTAACGACGAGGTATGTGAGATTTTGACTCACTAAAACCCCCCCGTTGGCCATCCTACGTGCTATAGGAAGGCTCCGGGATCTCCAGTGGAACGCACCGGTGCCCTCCTGCACTTTGCCTGAGCACGTCCCGGGGCAGCCATATCGCCGCCCCTGGAACCCTCGCGTGCTCTTGACAGAACTTGCCACGTCCTGCTGCCACCTGCCCCGGGCCCGCTTGAAGGGGCAGTCAGAGCCCCCACTCTGGCTGCCCACGAGCCCGTCGAGATATTATAACTACATTATACCTACCAAAGGGAAAATGTACCCAAGTAAAATAATGTATGCGTCACGTTATGCTACATTATTGGTTTAAACTCACACATTGACGCATGAGTAACTAAGTACGGCACGTGCTAAAGTTGTTTTCAAATTAAGAATCTTCGGAATTATTAAACAGGACAGGACAGCGGCTTCACTTCACCGCAATAGTTTGTTTCTCTTTTAACGGTTGCGTGGAATGTATTGAGATGCCACGCGACATGTTTACAAACTCGTTACAAAATAAATTTTCTGTGAA
This sequence comes from Falcaria lacertinaria, assembly GCA_951449985.1. Lineage (NCBI taxonomy): Eukaryota > Metazoa > Arthropoda > Insecta > Lepidoptera > Drepanidae > Falcaria > Falcaria lacertinaria. The sequence continues at coordinate 6,394,720 of OX602115.1, read as the reverse complement.
AAATGTGTTGACAGAATTTGTGTTTGCCAAGAATCAATTATTACATGTGTCTTTCAATCACAAACAAGCATACCTAGAATACCTAGCCACTGAAAATATTGTCAAAAAAAAAAATTTCTTTCAATGTATCGCTTTTCTGCTGAAACATTATCTAAAAATCATAAACTAGAGAATAAAAAAAGAAGAAATTACCTAAGCATTGGCTATTTAGCACCAAGTACCTATTGATAAAGCTATTACAGTTGTACTTAGATCATGCAAAGTAGGTAGGTATATGGAAAGATGCATGGACGTCGCCAAGGGAAGGCTGGGAGGACCAGCTGCCTCAAGAGAATTAAAAATGTATCCAGATGCAAAGCAACCAAAGGTCATCAGTGGAAACAGGAATTAATAATCACGTCAATTCCATATAGTCCCGTTCGCGCCGATGAGTGTAAAAGTTGTTGAGCTCTTGACTGTACCTACCTACAATTAATATCTACTTTCCCATCCACCATATATCAACTTGCCCCGGTCCATGAGACGGCGACGCCCTTGGAAGAATTTTTACCCAAGTAATAAGCTGAGTACGTACATTTATTTAATTACAAGGTGAAGAAAGCACACCAGGTTGTTAATTTCATCGCGCTTGACTGCGCTTTTGCCCTTGAGAGTTTTCTTGAAAATGCTTATTGCCCGCGCGACCACTACTTTGTTCTCACCAAACATCAAACATTCAAATATACCACAGACCTAGGCTTTTTTGTCGCTAAGATATACCTAATTTTATTGACCTGACAGCGCGCATTAGGCTACTTCTACCACTCACCGAATGTAGTACCCATAGACATATTTTTTTGTACAGTAGGTAGTTATGAGATTAGAATCGCAGCACTCACTTTGCAGTGCGACGTAGATTCATGAGACCTTGATTTTGACCCTTGGTTAAGACAAAATATTCGAATATAAATTGAATTCTTTATAAAATTATCATTTAGTTAAGCAGTGGAGTCGTTGCGTTAGTTTTAGGCCTCGCTGTCCTGAGAAAAGTACCCGAAGAACTAAAATAACATAATTTTTTGCCTAACCTTCTTGACGCATCATAGTTTCTAGTGTCTATTTATATTAAATTGTTACAAGGGTCAAATCCTCAAAGGTCCTTAAATACTGTATATCAAAGTTAGATAGGTAGGTTACATAAAAATAGCGGATATCTATTTATTTGTACAATAAACATCATCGATTTGTGAAAGGAAATCATAATTCATGTGTTTCATGTGTGAATCGCTTAATAATAATGTAATTTCTGTATGTGTCGAGTGATCCACCATTTTTACATCAGATCAGAATGGCCATTTTTTGTATCATATACCTACCTACTACCTAGTAATGTGATAAACAAGCATTCGGCCCACCTGGTGCTATGTTGTTACCGTAACCAATTTACGCTTGTAACATCATACAACATAACTGAGCCTACAATTATATAGTGTTCCTACTAATAATTGTGCCTGAAGCTTGTAATCACAAGCTATTCCGGGTACGAGATGTATCAATGAAGTATTGATTTTAGCAAACTGCGCAGTCCTGCGCATATCCGAGATGTTGCTATTCAAACATGATAGGCGCTATTATTTCATAATCCAAAATAAATATATCGCATCTGATATTGCGTAAACCTGATTTGATTAATTTTTAATCAATTAACAATTTATGTATATGCTTTTCAAAGGTCCCTTAATATTCTCTTTTAGATAATGTGTTGTACATTGAAGATACAATCCTACCGCCGTACCCACTTGCTGTATATATTTTATATTGCGTATATTACATACAGCCGCCTCGCAGATGCTCAGTTACGATCATTATTTGCTGATAAACTTTGGTAATCTGCTAGTAAGTCTCACTTTTTCTTCCCGAAGAAAACATTATACACAGAAAAGAAACGAAAAAATTCACCCAGCGAAATACACTGGCCTAATAATAAATAGGTCAGTGATAAAAGACATATCAATAAAACCATTGGTGTGTATGTACGACATACGTTTATTGATTAGATGACAACATCAAAAATAAAATATCTGATTATTTGGTATTATTTTTGTGTTTTTTCTTTTAGATTAAAACATTTATTTTCCTACTCCATTCTATCATTTAAAAGTTTCAACACATTTAATATTTTAAACACAGATTGTAAATACTGAACAAACATTTAACACATATTATAATTTCAAACTACGTAACTAATGTGGATCACAACAGCCATGTTGGAACATACGTGTTACGTGGAATTGAAAGTAGATTTACCAAGGTTACAAGAGTATAAACATAAAAAAAACCCAACAACTCCGTCTCACAACGATACCCTGTATAATATGTCACAACTTCCCACCTTCACCTTGTACAACAAACCTTTACCTTGTAACAAATCATGTTATACTTATAGTAAGGTAAATAGGATCAAAAATATACTTCTTAAAATATAAGAGATTCATAAATAGATGTCAACAAATTGTTCTACCACTGAAATGTCAATTAATCAGACTCACAAGTTTTGTCAGGAATGTGCAAAGCTTACAGCTAAGGGGTAACACTAAAACCTAAATAAGAAGTGTTTAACACTAATGCTTCACTCTAGGGTTTGTGACCGCTAACAATAAGATTCAAACTTGATTTTACACACAACAAAACACCAATACATTTAGTACAACAAACATTAAAACACAGAAATATTCGAGTACCATTCGAGTAACGTTTCACGAGCTGACGTGATGAATATTGTGCCATTTAAACCTAGTTAATCATACTTAACTATACTTATTAATAAGACTCAAATTTAACATAAACATAAACATGAGAAGTGATATTGACAGCCTGGTTTTAATACACAGCAAAATTAAGTACAAATTAGGTACAAAAGTGCAGAATTTTTGAGAGATTATGACACACAAATCTCTCAACATACTATAAGGTAACAAATTTAGCCCCAGCTGTAAAAGATGCCTAAACAGAACTGACTAGAAGTCTTGGACTTCATAGTTTGATAGTGAAATGTTTAGATTTCATAGTTGCGGAATTTGGAGATGACCTCAGATGGTGGTTCCTGGTTTGTGGGTCCCCAACGGCCCCAGAGGGCGGCGCCGCCCTCTGAAGCGCGGCGCGCGGCTGAGGGGGCGGCGCCCAGGCTGGCCGGGCCCGCGGCGCCCTCCAGCATGCGCTCCTTGGTATTGGGCTTGGTCCAGTGCATGGACTGCTGCACATGGTCCTTCATGCCCAGCCACTGCTTGTATCCCATGGCAAGCCCACCCCCTCTCCACTTGTTGTACAGAGCCCGCTTAGAAGGGTCACACAGGGTCTCCTTAGCCTCCTGCACATAAAATTAAATAAGTCACAATCTATTACTCTGTGAATTCTTTGCAGAGTATTCCTTTGCCTCTACCAGTTTCACATTATTATTACATTTATATATCGTTACAATCGCTGCAATAATAGCGTCATAATGGAATGAAATTATGATAAATTAAAAAGCGGGCTTGAGGCTGTTCTTCCCTAAATTAAATTATTTTAAATTATAGTTACATAGAATATTAATTCATTCCATCATCATCATCATCATCACAATCATAAGCCTTGTTGGGCAGCACTCAATCTACCTCATGGTTGATAAATGGTAATTGGATTTTTATAAAAATAATTACAACTACTTACACAACTATGTACACTATTTTTTATTCAATATTATATTTTTTTTACATTATATCTTTTTTGTTGTTGTCAAAAAATAAAATATTACGAGTAGGTCCTATTATTTTTTATTATTAAATGCTAATCATTTCAATTCAAATTAGCTTACCTTCAATTTCTGAAATTTAGCTTCAGCATCCTTATCCCCATCATTCTTGTCCGGGTGGTACTGAAGAGCTAAGACCTTATACTCAGCAGTTATTTGCTCAACCTAAAAACAATCACACAGTCCAGTCACAACATAATTATAGATTCTCTAAGAAAAAAGTTAACTCAGCTGTTCTATTATACAGAGATTCTTAGAAATGTTCCTAAAATTGATTTACTGATATTTATGAATTCAATCCACAGATTTTCGCAACAAATAATGAAACAAGAAGGACAAGCTATGTTAATGAGGTAACAGGAAAATTTGAGGAAATCCTATTTTCATATAAATCAGAATATAAAGGCAAGATTTTTCTAATAAAGGTACAAACTATTCTATCTATTAAGAATTGCAACATTGATAGACTAACTTTATTTTATTTATTTAACGTTAAGGATGTAGGCATAGGAGGTCATCTCCGCGCTTTTGAGAAATAAGGTCATTGAGCACTGAGTTGATTGAGCAGCCAGTAAAAATCAATAAACAGCAAGTACGCTGCATAAGTTTCTCGTAATAAATAGTGTAAAATGTACATACACTTGAATTCTCGTCGCAACCCAACAAAGCATAGTAATCGTCGTCAGGGTTCCTTTGATAATTTAATATTTCATCTACGCCAGTCATTTTCACGAACCTCCCAAACAAAACCCCGTTTTATACTGAACTGAATGAGTGAAATGAACGAAATTGAACTGAATCAATCAGTGCTGCCACTACTACTTGGCTAAATTGCTATAAATAAAATAATCGCATGTTTGAGTACTTTTTTTGTAACCTAGGTACAAGAGATTAAAGTTTAATGTAAGCTTTTTGTAACTTTCGCCGCCAGTAGCAGTGGGTGGACACGAACTATCTATTTAAAGTTGAACTCTAGATCTAAAGAGTCTAGCAAATTTTTGGATCCAAGTTATTTTGGCTTAGTATACATGTTACATACGTACGAAATTACGTTACCTTACCTTTGATATAATCAAAGGTACGTAATCGTATCTACTTAACGTAAGTAATCATCGTTGGTAATTCTTTACTACACTACAGACATTGACAGTTGAAACGTAGTGGTCACAGAGTACATAACCACTTGGTAGTGGTTATATTATAGTAATAACTCTGTGTTGACAATGAGTTTGACGTTTATGAAGAAACCTAGAGTTTTTGGCGGGAATCAGGCGGAGCGGTTGAGATTTTTTCCAGTGTGTCGTAAATTGTGTTATAGTGATCTTTAATGTGTATTTTTGGTGTCGATATGTGCAGTAAAGTTTCATTTAGTGACTGATTTATAGGAGCATTGGAAATAATGCCATAATACGACTTTTGGGTTAAGTGATTTATCATTTTGGTCAATAGGTTACCTCTAATCTAAAGGCGTGTTACGATCTGCTACTGCAGTGGGTTGTCTCCAGAAACTCCATTGGGCGTTAGAATGCATGACACTAGGCATTTTAATGCGGCAAACACGAGAAATTTTGCAACATGAAAATTCTCTAACACTCGACACTGGCAAAAATAGTCCCTGAAGGGATTGATTGCCATACTTAGGAAGAAGAAGAAGAAGAAGAAGAAACCTAGTAGTCTGTCAGTGTCAAACAAAATCATATCAAAATAAATATATTAAAATAATAATAAATACTAAAAACTCTGTGATAATATTATTATTGAAATCCTAGGTAGGTAGGCAGGTACCTACATAATAAAGAAATTGAATAATTTTGTGAATTTGAATGCTGGTGCGCCTTTTATAGATTTTAGACCTCCTTTATGTAAATAATAATAACCTTGCTTGAGTTGAGTGAGCATTTCTCCTCCTAAAGATAGTGCTAAGTGTGTTAGTAGCTTTCAGAAATTTACTGCTTTAATGTGTTTTTGTTTCAGATCAGAGATTCCAGAATGTCCAGCAAAAAGTGCGTAGCATGTTTCAAAAGAAAATCTTCTTATCCCAACTTGTTTTTCGGTGCTTTCCCTCTGGAACACAACAGGTAAGATTTAGATTTATTTTTCATAATAAGGCTTAGGTACTGTGTGTGCTTCTTGAATACTAAGTTTGTTAATGTAGCCCCTCATTTGTTTGCCAACAGAAAAAGTAACTGACTTTTCTGCATCATGCTTGGAAGAAAGAAATAAAATTTAAAAATTACACTAGGTTCTCACATCTGATTCTATACTACTATAACGCTGCAATTCTGCACATTATGGTACGAAAAATTGACTATTGGGATAATGTTGTTGTCTGTCCTCTTTGGCAAAAGATTGGTCTATGTTGGTTTGTCATTTAACCTTGAGTAATGTCTATGCAGGTAAGATTAGCCATAATTTATACAAGAAATACATGTAGAATTCTATTTAGAAGCATGAAATGTTTCAGGTGTCGAAAATGGGTACAAGCAATTGGCCAGCAAGATTTAGTGTATTTGCCTATTGAGAAACTGCATCAATTAAAGTATGTGTGTGGCAACCACTTTGCTGTTATTGATTTCAATAAAAATAGAAATCGCTTACGCAGAGAAGCTGTCATGTATGCCACAATATTATGAATGATTAATTCTGAATATTGGATGTGTGTTTGTAATGTTGGTTAGAGATCTGTATAAAACTTTGCACTAAGAGCCCATAAAGTGAGTGCCATCTCTTAGAACATAGTAGCTATGTACTCTGTGACCAGTACATAGTCCAGTTCCAGTAGTATCTCCCATTGAATACAGAATTAATTAATGATGGAACTTATACTAATAGCATCTTGATTATAGAGTATTCCTAAAGTAATCTTGATAATCTCGATATTGTAGCTGTGCCCTTTGCTGTGCTATACTATAGGTATTCTTTGTCATAGATCTTCTTATTTTTAATTATAGGCAAGGTATAGCTGTTGAATAATAATACCTAGGACCAGTAGGACCAAGTATCAATAAATTATGGTCTCGTAAACAGATACTCCCTCGATGTATATACTGTCTTCAATTTAAAAATACATATATTTTTATTGACACTCCGATTGGTTTGGTAAACAATAACATCAATTATTGTATAATCTTTGGATATGACTGCGGTCCTAAGACCAAATATATTAGTCTAACTTAGGTCACATTGTTATTAGTTTACGTGAAGATAAGCATTATTGTATACCATTCGCTGATGGTGTTAAAATCTCATATTAAAATAGTTTATATAGGTAGTTACCTATTTACGCAAATTGTGAAGAACAACATTAATGAATACAGATATAACATTTTGTTTTAACTGGCCAAACGTGGGTGAAAGTTTCAGGTATAGAGCATTTAGCACATCTATACTCAACCTGTGGTTAGCCCACCTGGTGTTACTTTATCTTAAACCATTTTGAATTTCGGGCCCATACGAAAAGTTTAGAGCGCGCTGAGTAAATAGGTTTTACGTAACACTACCGCGCCGCGGTGTGCAGTGATACGGTAAAATACGGGAATTGACAAAAAACAAAAACGATTTATTGCTTCATAGTTGGTTTGTTTAATCCAATTTGTTACAATCGCGACAACCTAAGAAATCAGTGTCGTATATTATTATTTTTACGGCCCGGCCCGAGACGCGCGTCGCTAGTCGCTACGACTACCTCGTGTTAGTGGTTATGAAAAACGGTTGAGTGACTTTATTTAGCTTATACAGGATGTTCCAAAATTTGTGTAAAGCTCCAGGGATAGAACACCCTAGATAGACCCGAATAACCCCTATGATACGATAATATTAGTTTTCATGAAATCATAAAAATATTGACATGGGTTACAAACTTTATAATTTGTTGATTTCTTTTTGAAGGTAAAAAATAAAGATCTTCATGTTTCTAACTTTACGTAATTTTTAAAACAAAATAAATATCCTATTTTATATTTTTCATTAAAGTACAAAAGCTGTAGCTATAATTTTTTTTCCTTATTACTTTTAGGGTTTAAAAGCACTTCAATTTAGATAATTCATTTGAATACTAATATAAATATAGCTTGATAGTTGCATAGACAGACGAACAATTGAACGGTGTTCCTGACTATGAGTTCATTATAAGCAGAAGGCTGACGACATTGCATATTCCGTGCATGCTCTATACATTGGCGTCCCAACAACGCGCTTTTGCATCAAAAATAGCTACTGAAGACGCGCAAAACGTAAGTTTACGCGGCTCAGCGGCCGCCGCGGCCGTGCGCCCTGCTGCCCATTTAATAAAGAAAGATCACGGCTAGTCGCGAGTAAAATAAAACGAGTATTTATGTAGTGATTACATGCAATACGTGGTTCGATTGAACAGTGTTATGTTTTGGAAACGTGGAGGTCGGTACGCGCTGTCAACGAACTAGACGCTCGAAGATCTTCCATCTTTGGCAGCGGAAGCAGCGGCGGATGTCCCGGCAATGGGTGAGCGGAGTGCCATTATGAATTCTTAACAACAATACTCGCAGCCTCGTTCCCACATTTTCTATTCGTCCCGTGTCTTCGCCGAAAGTTTGTCAACCTTTAATTTTTTTGTTCAGATTCATTTATAATTCTTTAAATTAAACACTATAACATGAGTTATTGTGTCTGCTAAACCCAAGGTTAAATAACCTTACAGGCAGATCACCAATGGATATGACCAATTCAAAGCTATGATTGAGAAAATGTAAAAACAATCAGCTAATGCCTGCGTCGGTCCCCCACTTTGACCCTGAATTAATGAATTATGAGCGTCTAGATAACTTACCTATATATAAAATTTTATAGTATACCTATCTATCTTCAAAATAAAAAATACTGATTATGTCCTGGTAAATGGTAGCTATCACTTATATATGTGAAGCTATGTACCTATATACTATGAACCTGCCTACTTAAATCGTACCTACAATCAACCGTGTAGCTATTCTGCGTATGAAACACCTACATACCTAGCCTATTATTTACTGATATCATTTATAGGCGCGTTGTAGGTGTTTTTATTATGTTCATAGCGATTCCACATCAATGGAATAGGTTACGTGTAATATGGACGGGAGCCAAAAAATAAATGTTTAACAAATATACATGTATGATAGAGGAATTAAATAACTACTGGTCCCGCATTTGTTGTAAGAACGAAAACTAGCGTCTAAGGATACCTAAATAAGTATTAAAATTTCGGAAACAGTAGTCCGTAAAAAGGTAGATACATAATAAAATGTATACTCATATAAATATTTGTTTGCCTATGAAATTATTAGTTTGAATGCGAACTTGATCGATTGGTCATTGGACTGATTACCTAGTTGAATAAGTAACAGATCAGTGAACATTTCGCTAGCTCTAATGCTCTATGCACCTTTTTACATATATTATATCATTGGCTCTATGTATATGATTGACGAAAGGAAGCTTTATAAGCTCTTTAGCAAAGTAAAAATAAGCCACGGACACATGAACGCGTTTCCCTGCATAAGTTTCAACAAAAAGATTGCGGAAGTCGTACTGCAATGATTTGGGGTTTGAATACTATTTCTGGATCGGATGTTGTTCTGAAATTAATGAGAAGTGAGACCATTTTCGTTTCATTGATAATAGAAACGAAAGGTGATTATGCGTTCTTGTTATCGAAAGGAGTACCTACGGTCACTTGTTTTGTTAAAACCGACCGGCATATTGCTAAAGACCTAAACATTGATATTGCTACCATTACGAAATGATTAAACATAGTGACTATGACTAATGAGCTTTTGTTCTTTGACTTAACAACCTGCAATGTCATTATAAATGGAGATTATAGGTATGTTACTTTGATAACTTATTTAAATGAAGATTTTATTCGTGTGAGCTTCAAAAGTAACAAGATGACAGGGCGTAGGGGAGAATATTTATGAGATGTAAGTCGTTCTAAAAGTGGTTAGCAGGTTACAGTGGGAGGTAACTTTATCACGTAAATGGCCAATTAAAATGTTAATTGGAACAGCAAAACGCTACGCGTGGCTGCTAAAACAATTGTTTCATTTACATAAGCCTTAAGATGGCGTGGATATACACAAATGACATTGATTGCCGAGGGTACTGTTAGCCGTGCCAAATGCTGCTCCCTACGGCCGGGCGGCCGCGTGCTATTCAAAGAAGGCATCAATTAAAAGTTTATTATTCATTGTATGCAGTGGGAAGGGTTTGAACAAGCTTAGATAACGACCTAACGACACGCTTTAAATAGAAACACACTACTTTCAAACTGGATCCAATATACTTGTACAAAATACTCGTAAGTCGTAACTATTACAGTTCTGTTATTTTTATGAACTAGGTAGGAATGTATTTAGTTTTATGCAACGTGTTATTGCTTTCGTCGGCCACTTCGAGCGTGTAGGCATGCGACACATTGTCAGTAAGCTTATCTGTGTCACATAATATGTCAATGTCAAATGTAGACTATTTTATCTATGCTTTAAAACTATAACTCTATATTCTGGATTAGTTACTACTAGTCTCTTTTTAAGAAAATCTACAAGGGCTAACAATGGCTGCCCATACGGCGCCTTCGAAGCAAGACCAGTGCCTGTTGTCCAGGCATTTCAAAGTAAACTAGCCAATAATGTCAGCATCTAATCTTTGATTATATCATCTAATTAATCAATCAGTGTACATATCGATCAGTAATAAAAATCGTTGATTCAAATTGCATTCTCATTCAACAATCTGGAATTCGATTTAATTTAGGTAAGTGGGCTAGCTAACACAACATAATAACGAACAACAATCTATCTACACAATGATACCCATCAAAGGTAGATTTAATAAGAAAGATAAAGCTTCATTAACCGCAGCTTTTAAGACACAAAAGCCTGAGTACTTTATATTTATTCTTATTTATCTACACACAAAATCGTCTCTAAGATATCAGTATGATCATCACGTCATCCTTACCTGCGTATTTAATTTAACTGTCAATATAATTAAAGATCCTTATATCTTTTGGTGTCAGATATTCTAAATCCAGATCATTTGTTTCAACATCAAACCCATACTTAAAAGCTAGTAGTAAGAAAATTGTATATTTTAGACTCAACTAAATTAATATTTTTGATTTTGTGATGATGATACGTCTGGACTTCGTTTATTAAAACACGTGTCGATGAACTCTAAGATATCTGGCTTTCGTTACTAATAGTTCATTGTTTAGGTAACACTTCCCGAACCAGGAAACTAGTAAGTCTCAAAATTAGGCTATTTATGACAAGCTGAACTAGTTATTAAACATAAACTTTCCAAGTAAGTTTCGAATTTTCACTCAAAATTGATCTAGATTGCATAGTAGCCTATAGGTACTAGCTCAGAGTAGATAATATACATACGACCTACAAGTACTATGTAGTAAATAATAGTTTTTGTATGAATAATGCTCATTACTCACACGTACAATCAATTTCTGCAAGATATCGAAAGCCCGAATGAATAAATCCTAAGTTAATATGAGATCCGAATGTGTAATGAAATAATGTTCAGGAAATCCACTGAAGAATCACATTTACTGGGCCTTTATTTAATTTAAGCCGGCGTACCTAGAGGTTTTAGAAATCTTACTAACCGACCTCAAACCCACTAAACAGGCGCTCTGAGTAGCAGACATGCAACTAGATATCTGTGCACGCAACTCTTATGCGAACTTTTCTATCTGCGTCGGTACCAATACACAATACTAAAATATATTTATATATACGTTTACTTAGCCCCCAACCAATTTGGTATTGTGTATATACCTAAATCTAATTGATCCAACATAAACGGAAGCAACCAATTGTGCTGTAGTACTCTATGGGGTGGTTCTTGAGCTGACACGAGCATTCGGGACATCGCTCCGCTCCATGAGAATATACACAACAAAACATTCACATTATTGACGGTAGTAATTTTCATTTAAATATTGAGGTATTACTAAAATATCTATTGCGGTAGTTGCGATTTCATAAGTAGGTATCATTCATTTCTATTCGAGGAGCTTACATTTTAACGATATAGTTAGATAGTTTGTTCTTTTTTAATAGAACTGTATCGTTCGGTTAGGTCAATATTTAATTAAATAATTGAAGAACCAATTGCTGTAATTTCACCGGAATCTATTGAACAAAAAGCTTGAATGGTGAAAGCAAGTGAGCAAGGAGTCTGTGTGATGACTAATGAGAGATCTTAATCACACACCGCACCAGCAGCACACGCATTGCAAAAATAAACTCACTTGCATTCCGCGAATATATCTCGGATTTTGAACTTGTATTTATTTTACTCTTGTGACTAATGCTATTAATGTGTACCTCTTTCAGTATTTAGTAATTTCAGTACTTTTATTTCAGTAAGTTAAGTGTCCTATCCTCCAAGACATTCAGTGATTTACGATAAAAACGTATGGACTATATTAATATGACAGATATTTATTAGTTAATTAGTAGTTATCTGCGCATTTCCAATTGAAGAGTTTTCAGTTTAATCGTGCATAATATGCTTTTATACCACCACTAGCATTTGCTCGCGGCTTCGCACGCGTGGTAAAGTGAATAAGTCAACATGTACCTATAGCTAAAATTATTGTTTTTTTTCTTTTGCCCACTGCTAACTATTTTAATGGATTTCACTTTAAAAAAATCGGATTTTCATAGAAACTTTCATCCCCTATTTTACCCCCCTAGGGGTGGAATTTCCAATAATCCTCAATAATGTATTTATTAATTGTTAACTGAACGGTCAAATACCAATTTTCATGCGTTAATCTTCATAAATGACAGATTTTCATACAAAACTTTCATCCCCTATTTTACCCCCTTGGGAGTAGAATTAATCAAAATCCTTTCTTAGCGGATGCCCACTTCATAACATATACCTGCATGCCAAATTTCAGCCCGGTCCGTCCAGTGGTTTGATATAGATATACTTACTTACTTAGCTTTGATTGGAATATTAACTTAACTTATTTACTTTCGAAACTATATACCTTATTTATTTTTACTTACTATATTTAGGAAATAGAGATATTAATCCGTCGCTATGAAATCTATGCGCATCAATTCGATACAATCATGTGGGTTAGGTATCTGTATAAAAAATCAAACAACATATTAAGTTAGTATATTACAGCTTACTGTCTTGTCTTTTTGCCCTCCGACGGCTTTCGGTACAAGAGTGGGCATTGTTTTACAGCAGATGCACTAAACACGGTCGACTCAACATCTGGCATATTTTTTTTACTTCCACTAACTGAGCGTCATAATATCAAATCGCTCGCTAACTTGTCCAACATCGCTCACTCAATCTAAATATACCTAAGTAAATTTCTGGGATTATTCATTTCATCATTACATACACTTCAAGAAATTTAGTATATCTTTAAGGAATTAAATCCTTATCAATCTTGGCTAATATAAAAGGATAATAATTGTGAAGAGCCCACATCAGTCGTGCGTCTTGATGTGTTACTGGAAGCTAGGGAAGCGCTCGCTATTTAATTTGACCAATGAGCGCGCGCGGTAGAATTTGCCGTCAAAATGTCAGATGTTACACAGAATTTGCAACTATTGTAAGATTAGCTCGTTATTTTTTAGTATTTCGTTGAACAACCTGTTTTTGTAAGAGGTACATAATATGTGGAGCCGACGGGTATATTTCAATTTGAAAATGATAATTCATTACAGTAGTAGAGTAATGTTATTCAGTCGTTTTCGTAGACTTCAATAATAGGCCCCTGAGTTGCCCCTGACACAGTTCTCATTTTTCGAATGGGTCAAATGGAGAGGTTGGGTTGGGATTGAAAGTGTAATTCCGGCATTGCCGTGCACGGCTGAATATTGAGTTATTTGAGGCTTTACTAGTACCATAGGGATCTATCCTACCTACCACGTCATGGAACATATATATATGTATATATATATTTGAGAAATCATATCCTAAGGGGATTTAAATATATCTTCTTAATTTTTTTTATCGCACCGGAACGAATCCAACTAAACTAATTAAAGTATAGTCATGCATTTTTTTTGCCAAAACGTGTGTGATGGACGAATAATTTATTACGACTGTGCCCGAGATTTGGTACGCATAGAAAGATTTTTTTTCATGGGTTTGTTTTGCGCGGAACCCTAAACAATCTAAAAGTAATCTAATAAGTGCCGCCCTATAGCATCAGTTATCGGCCAGTGAAGGTTCCGTTCAAATCTGTCAAACCATTCCGATTTTGTTGCGGAACCCTAATGTATTTCCAAAATAAATTAAGCTAAATTACGAACTATAGCATCAGCTACCTGCTAGTGAAACTTCTGTTCAAACTGGTCCAACCTTATGGATTGTGTTCACAATTTCATGGGTTGTTTATTTGTCGCGCGGAACCCTATTATTTTCCTAAATAAATTAAGCATTTAAGCTACCACCTTATAGCACCAGCTAGCATCTCATCGTTGAGTTATTAATTACAATTTCATGTGTTTATTTATTTGTTGCGTAGAACAATAATTATGAACAGAATTGGACCTGTAACATTTTTCTTACCCTGCTGTTACAGATTTATGATGCACCGCGCATTATCTAAAAACTAAATCATTATAGATTATTCAAGCACTTGTTTACTCTTTAGGTATGCGATCAGATTAGGGAATAACACTATTCTTGTAATGGTATTGTGTAAATATAATAGCTGTTTGTGAGTGGCACGACGTACCAGCTGCGGCTCCGAATATGAATGGACGTCACCATCAACGGTGTGGGTTTATTTACAAACATTGACGCCTAGCGTGCGCCGCGGCTACCGAAATGGGCGCACACGCATAAACATTACTAATTAAACTACCCTCGAACGCTACACGAGGGCATTCCGTGAGTTCAAAGTCTGCTATTCCGTCGAATAATTAAATTCACTCTTTCGGTTGAGCTTTCAGTCTTCATGCTCCTTGAAAACACTTCGAAACTTTTTGAAATATTCAAATTAATATTTTCCTATCTCGAAATAATCTAATATCGCATGCCTCGGATAGACCGTTATATAATCACAAAAACGTTAATAAAAAAATATCATTGGGGACGCTCCGAAAAGCTGGTCTGAAATTGAAAAAATCTTTCATGAATACAAATAAGGCATTGGACACCATGATCTTGGTAACAACGTATGTCGAGAACAATCGGTTTATTTCGTTTCCCCTACAATTCATATTGGTGGGTGCGTTAAAATAGTCCAATATTTTGACGGGTATATGTAGGTATGTGTATTTAAAGCCGTGTGCGCTTCCTGCGCGCGCGTGCTATGAAAGCTCTGCTTCCTCGAGAAAGGGCGCACGTGTGGCAGTCCACCTGCGCTCGCGCCGCCCCCAGCCAGCCACCGCCATCAGATAGACGCAGCTCGCAGAGCCCGCCGCGCCTTGGACGGGATGTGTCGTGTTTAGTGAACCATTCGTGCCATAGCTACACACCATGGGACCACAATTCGATTATTGTCTCCGCGCTACTAGTGAGTTATTCTTGTTGTGTACTTATGAAAGTTCCACCCGCTCAGGCTGCCTATCAAACTTTTATAATTTCCCGCGTACGCCAAGGTTTTCTCAATAATATCGCCGTTCCATCAAATAACAAATAGTGGATAAGCTTCTTATTTAATTTATCTGTTCGACTTCCGGGAATATTCCTTAGTACCTACCAACCAAAATATGTATTATCTTTATCTACTATAATAATGTTATACGTATATATATACCTATTTCTGTTTAAGCACATAGTTACATACTATGTATTATATGTTTACTCACAAAGCAGATATGTATACATATATTATTATATAGCAGGTACCTACACTTCATTAGTGTAACGTAGAGCCTAAGTTTTGTGTTTTGTACCATACTTATAGGTACCAATTAAGCGTAGATCCGTAGTATTAAAGATATTACCTACTTGCATCAGTAGTTCACGAGTACCTACATTTAAGTAAATTTTCAGACTGTTGAAGTTATTCCGAGTAAGTCAAGACTGAGTAAGAAGGTGTAAGTAATTATTTCCAAACGGGCTGAAATTTTGAAACATTATTCAAGATAATCTTCCAGGAAATTTCTAAGTAACGACATTGATTCATCAGGCAAACGGTCGGGCATTAAAATGTGCCCACAGATGTTAAATAAAATAAATAGATTCAAAGTATTGTAGTAAGATATGAGGAGGCAATTAGCGATGTGTATTCTGTACACATCATCTGTAGCATTACGTATCGAACGACATTGAGCCAAGATAGGCAACCACTGGTAACACTGCACATCATAATACATTTATGTACGAGTGGGTAACATAGCAACAGAAGCAAGTAACAATAATAAAACGTATACCTACCTACAATTATATTTAGTTAGTTTAGTCAGAACTGTCATATTTTTGGGGTGCTTATATTATTAGAAACGCCGTACAATCCTAAATAAGAGGGCAAAAAATATAAAGTAACGGTAATTATTAAAAATGTTACCTTAAATTATATCCTCAATTTCTCTTTTTGTATTTGCAATGCGGGTATCACTGATTTACCTCATAAAAGAAGCATTGTTTCTATAATCGAGCTAACGATTATTAATTTTGGTCATATTGGTCGACATTTAGCTGCAATTGATACAAATGAAGTTTTCAATTACTGTAACATTACTTATGTTGACGACAAGGCATCACTATAATACTCGTTTATAAGCGAATAACAAATATGGAGGTCTCATTGTATGTCCGCAATGTTGTTTTTGTTAACGGCCACATGTTCCCAGGGACAGCTCTTTATTCAGCCCTCGACCCCAAATATAATGCTCTGCATATGCGGGCCAAAACCACAAAAAACTAGCTAAGTGCTTTCGATCCATCCTCTACGAATAACGGTGCGCTTTAAAAGCTCCTAGTAAATATAAAAATTTTGCTTTGCCTCAATTATAATCAGTGCCCACGAATAAACGTTAAATCTACAACGTTAACAGTTTTTTTATAGTTTATGGTTGTAGATTACACTGACGAATTAAATTGCAAACCAGCATATCACTATGGTATTGAAAATAATATGTTTTTATTTAATCTTTTCTCAAAAATATGAAAGTTTGAATGAATCCATCTCCTCTAATGTTACAAACTATACCAGTGTGTATGTCATCTTGAGTGTTTTTTTTTTAAATAAAATGTCCCTCTTTTAACTGCAGGGTTCTCAGTGTTCCCACATTCTTAAGTAGGTAGGTACAGTATCTTGGCCGAATAGTGTATCATTACAACAGCTTATCTAGGGTAGACAATGGGCAAAGATTGCTTTCAATTCGCATTTTCCGGCTTTCAAAAGTAGGTTGCTCCACTCGGCCCGCGCTGGACGTAATGGAGAGCCGTTAGTTCATTGGCGTTATTGAATAATTCCCGAGTGGTAGTCTCGCAGCGCTACCGACTCTACGCCGCCGCGACCGCGCGCCGCTATGATCTTCGGTAATAAATTAACTAAAAACTCATATGTAAATATATCCACACTATATGTATTACCAAAACAAATTATCCATATATAACTAATGTCCAAAATATTACACATATCAATGTACAAAAAGCTCAAGAGTTACCGTCTGTTGCAGATAACCCATCTTACTTCGCGCTACCAAACAAAGATGTTCCCGATAATGCGGACTCACAGGCAACAGGATCCGAGGTCTGCTCGCGATCAGCCCCAGGTCGGGTCTGGCCTGAGAATATACGGCCCTTGGGCTCACCCCGGCGCAGGGAGCCAGAGAGCCCCAGAAGAAAAGAATTCAGAGCGTTGCTGCGATCCTTATCGGCGAGAGAGCCGGAACAGGCCGAAGCTTTTCTTAAAGGGGAACCGAGACCAGGCGACTGCGCGCCTAGAGACATGAGGCATACATTTACTGCTCCCAGAATAAAGTAAGGACCATCATAAATTAAGTAATAATACTTTTATTAAAATCCAATATCATCAAGATATACAAACTAATTTACAAATTATTTCAGAAAGGGCAAAATAAGCACAACAGTGGTAACTTCGGACGGGCCTCAGGAGCGCGAAGAGGTGTTCTATACAATACCTCTGCAAGGGCGGAGGAGGCATTCGGTGGGGGGCTACCTGGCCACGGGAGCCGGGGGGGCGGGGGAGGTCACCGCAGTCCCCAGTGAAGTGCCTAAGATGCCACCACCGAGATTTAATCAAAAAGAAGATGAATCTGTCAAAAGAAGACGACCAAGGAACTTCTCTTTTAAAGGTAAGCCATCATCGTTATGATTACCACCTAATATATCCAAAAATAAGATCATGACAGGAATTTTAATATCCAGGCACAGTACAGTACTCATGTGATGTGTAAACTAAACAAAAAGTAACATTATGTTTATTCCATAAATAGTCTCAACTGAACACGAGCTGGTTTCTTTTTAATATGTATTTTGAGGAAGTTTGTGTTTATCTTTGGTTATCTCAAAGGAAACGTACGCAGTAAAATCTATTATTGGGTAATAATTATAACATACCTATTATGGCTATGAAGAAAGATAATAAACTTCTATGATAAACATAAACAAGTTAGTGGAGACGCAAAGGGACGATACGAGAGGCCGATGTCCCCGATCGCCCTTCGACCCTTGCCGATAATATGCATTGTCCGAAACACTCAATATCGACGCTGCGGAGATAGGGCGGTAGTGTCTCCACACCGCGGTACTTTTGATAACAATAATTATCGTGTAACCTTTGTCTTATACTCTACTCGGAAATGTCTAACAATGTTATGCTACTTGTGGTTGCGGTCTTGCGGTTAATTAAGTCCCCATCCTGCCTAATATTCCATCAACTAATTGGCAATCAGAGCACGTCGCGAATATAGTTAAGTTTAAGCAAACGAGTAAAATTAAGCTCATGTTAAGTTAATGTCTTATTTTATCGCCAAATTTTATTGGCCCTTGGGCTTATCTAATTTCAGAAACCGTAATGTCTCGCCTATTAGGTGTATCTAGGATACGAGATCGGAATACAATTGGCGTGTTTACGGGCTCGTATTTGGTTATCGATAACGCCTCGAGAATATTTACACTTGGGCCCAAATTTGTTTGTCGAGATTAGTGTTTAGGGATGGCGTAGCGAGACTTGCGATTATCGTGGTCGTGTCGCGGTTTTAGTATGCGAAGTGCGTGCGCGGCTGACGCCAGCGCACCGGCCGCCGCCGCCCGCGCCCGCCCGCCGCACGACGGCGCGACCGCCACCAGGCTGTCACACAGTTCGCACTCGCAGCCCTCTCGTGCCATTTAGTGCGCTTTCTAGTGCTCGCCTCGGTTCGCTTGCACCGCACCCCGCTGCAATGCAATCTGTCTGACTTGGATGCCTTACGTGACGGACTTCTCTCCTCTCTCACATCCTCATGGAAGATAATACGAGCGATACAATGGCCGACACAAGTGAGTTTCGTTAACTATTGTGTTGTTTTTTGAGTACCGCCATTCTTTTGTTTAAATTTATGACCTCGCCTTTTCATAGGTGTTTGGACGTAGTGAAAAAATATTCGGGGTGTTTTATGTCAACATTTATTACATTATATTTTGATGGCCAATAAAACAATAATGTCAAGCGTATGTCGAGCCCAATAATTATTATCTTTATGTTAGCTATAAAAAGTGACCGGTTGTTATTATTAAAGTTATCGTCGCTTAATTTAATTAATTTACAAACGGGCGGGATATGTTGGGGAACAGCTTTTCTTTTTGAAAGTCGTTTTAATAAAATAAAATAAATATTATTTAAAAAAATATTGAAGCAGTGGATATCCTTACACTACCTTTCGTTTTATGCGCATGCGCATGCGCATTTAACACTACAATATCCTACAATACCTATCATATTTCAAGTCTAGCTATATGGCTGATGGCTTCACTATACAAGTGTATAATAATTATATTATGCTGTATGCACGAGTGATGAATAATTATTAATAATTAAATAAGATCTACCTTAATTATTTTCATGAAACGCTATTATACCTACTATCATATTTATAGAAGACCTCAAATATTAAAATTCGTTTTCATTGCGTCAACGGCCTTAAGGAAAAACATAAATTAAAATAATAAAACATATATGTATATCTAATGGCACGTCACACAACGTTGCCAAAATTACATGCACGGGCCCATTAGCGACAGAACAATATGCTACACAATATAGAATTACATTGCCACACTTAGCCCTTAAGTGCAGTAATACGCCATTGTGTCGACACCAAATGTATTTAGCCTTCGCGGTGCATACAGAACCCAGCATCGTCACTAAGATGTCCAGGCCCATCCGAAATCAATGTCAAAGAAACACCGTTCAACATCACCAAATTAGGTTTACCGTTGCAGAGCAAATGTTCACGCTATTTTAAACCTTGTCTCTTTACAAGTCGATGTTGTAATAGAAAACTTGAAGCACGGACGCTGGTCACATTACCTATGCAGGGTGGCGTGTATGACTGAATAAACATGGCGTAATTTACATGCATCGGAGCAGCTCCCGTAATGTACTCGCGCTGAGAATTCAAATGTGTAAACTCCTTGTATAACTTGTATTCAATATTCTTTGAGAACGATTGCTCCCACAGATTGTCAGTTACAGTATTTAATTAAAATAACATCAGCTAATGTAAAAAAACAACCAAGAAGCTAACAATACATTAATCATTAAGTGTAGCTGGTATAACTAATGATTAATTTACTTAACCGATATGCAAAATTCCTTGCACTCGTATCCACAGTTAATTACATAAAATTACAGTACTAATAAATAAAACAAATAAGTTATATCCACTGTAAATTACGGTGGATATATATATAATATACATATCCACCGTAATATAAAATAATATATATAATAATCTTTAGGGTCCAATAGTAATACTGTGTTTCTTTTGTAAGGCTCGGTAAACCAAGTCAACTCTGGACGTCCACCCAGAGACAACTATTTTAGACGTAGATAACAAACAAAGGCGTCCATTCCTATACATAAGTACAATACTGCCATTAGGATGCGTCTACTCTAGTGTAGATTTGTATTGTGAAACAATATGTCTTGTCAACGCTATATCACATGTATTGAATTAATAACTTTGTTTATGGTCGGAACTATCATCGTCGCGACGTCGCCATGTCAGACTACTGATGCTTGGTTATCGCGTGTGACCGTATTCAAGGATATCTTAATGGTTTCACCTCTTATTTATTGAATAACATCTTTAAATAGTATAAAATGAAGTCGCTTCCGCTGTCTGTTTGCTTAGATCTTTTAAACTACTCAGTGGATTTTGATGCAGTTTTCAGCAAAAGATAGAGTGATTCAAGAGGAAGGTTTTCATGTTAATTCATTTAGGTTTTCGGGGCGGGGCGCTAGTATTTTACAATACAAATTCGATGGTCCTTATTTTAGTAATGTTAATTTCCCTGTAAAATGCTCTACATAGAAATTGATAGTTATGGCCGCTCGTCACTGGTCATAACATCGAACCATTCTTTGTGTAAACTTAATGAGGAAGGGCCAATATTATGAAAAGTGCTTTTAATTACTTTGTTGTTACATGATGTCATCAGTCCCTTAAATAGGTACTGTTTGTCATTAGGCACACTTCCGAGTAATTTCCTAAACTATTACTATATTTAGACCATATTATTAACATTCAACTTGATAAACTACAAATATGTTTAGGTGTACTTGTGCTTTGGCGTCGACATAAAGAACATGTGTTCGAATTCGCGAATGGCTTGATGCAAGACATAAATTAATGATTTATGATAGTCTGAGTCAAACAAATAATACAAAAATTACCTTATAATTAAGCCGCAGAATATGATTAAGCGAAGCTTGGCCGACAGAAGCCGGCGAAAAATAACGTTTATTTTGATATCGTGAATCATTCGGCGTGGAGAACTTGGCAGTTTAAGATCACCTAGCCTACAAGATGTTTCATATTAACCCCCTTTCTTGACAAACAATTATTATTTCCTCAGTGTTTCTAGCATCTGTTATAACGCTTTGTTTGAAAATGAACATTACACCGCTCACCTACTTAAATATTAATAATGTATCCACTTAATTATCTTGTAAGCGTTTTACCGGAATTGGATCTACGTCTTCTCAAATTTATAATAAGACTGTAATTTCTGCACATTCATAAGGCTTAACTTCTAATAACTTTTCGGTCTTATGATCTTCCATTATTTTGTGGAATCGCGTGGGCTTCATTACATTCACTGGAAAAGTACGGTCCATTTCCTCTTAATTCCATTAATGTCGTCTTAACAACGTGAATAGCCCACATCCCATTCTCTGTCGTTGAGTCGTGCCCTATTTAGGAGATATAAGGGACAGCTTAATTAGGATAACTTACGGGTATAAAGTAGCATGAAAAAATGATTATAGAAAATGAAAATGAAAAGAAACATTGTTTATATTTTTGGATTGTCGTTGGATCTTATACATTCCATGGATAAAATTTCCGCATCGAGCTATAGATGGATTCTAGTTCCGGACCATTTCCTGTTTATACGAATTTTAGTATCACCATGTGGATTTCCAAACATGAGTGAACCATGGTTCGAATGGCATCGAGAAAGTAGATCAAAAAGCCACCTGACAACCTGGAAATCGTTATTAGGAGTAGGGAGCTACAACACTTCAGTCGGAACATCAAAGACACCCGCGGCCATTGAACTGAAAGCTGAAAGCGAGTGAACACTATCCGTACGGCGCCCAAATGGTCCCTTCCATAGATACCTTCGCTCTACTTTAAAATGCTTTGCGTAACTACCATCTTGACTTCGGTGAAGTGATAAAAATAGTTCTTAGGCTTACTTCTGAAGTGATACTTAAGTTTGAAAATGAACATATTGAACATATTTACACTTTACAATAAAAGGCTGCGTATCAAAATATACAGAGGTACCTACCCTGCGCCCGATTGATGTTGTGCAATATGTATCTAATGAAAGGGCCCAGTTTCCAGTTACGACATATTAGACAGATGCAGATAAATAAATAAATAATAAATATAATTTATTTAATTTGTTATAACTATATAGTAATATAGGCAACTGAAAATATTATACTACTGAGGCAGTTTCCCAAATGCCGCAGGGCATAACCAAGTTTGGGAAACACTGGTTTAAGGCATTAGGGAACATTAGGGAGGTTTAATTAAATGCACAACTAAGTAGCTTTTTTTTAAATTAATTTCTATAATTAGTATATTAGTAGGTACTAAATATTCTCAGCTTGCCGTAGCATCCTGCTTATTCGAGAGTGTCCTAACGGAACTGCATAAGGTGATTGAAGCGTTATGTTGGGTGGTACACTGTTGCCAGTTGCATCTAATCGGCTATAGTTATTCCGGGCGACGCTGATAGACGTTTGTCTATTTAGGAAACGGATATTACATTTAGTCGGGTCTTCATTTGGCGGCAGAGGTAGCCGAGTATAAACCCGTACGAGTTTCCGGCGCGCGCGGTGCATAGCATATTTTGTAAGCAGCCGATGCGTATGCGAGGCACTGGATGCAATAAAAAAATTAACAGCCGTCGTATGTTTTCATTCATGCAGCTAGGGAAAGGAATAAAGATATGTGTTTTTAGGACAACGCCTTGCTTTTGGTTTAAGAGGTCGATTTTATATTATAAGTGGTAGAGTTCAAGAATTACATTAAGTAAGCTTTGGTATGTTAATTAAGTGATTCTCTGTAGGTTCTGGAAACTTATTGCAGTCATTAATCATTGGCAAAGTTAATTGGTTTCAAGTGCTCTTCAGTTAAATTGAAGCGCTATATCAAATGAACTAAATTAGATAGTGATGCCAAATTTAGAACTAAGTATCTTTAGTTTCTATAATAAATTGTAATATAGACTTTAAATTAAAGAGTTTAAATAGTTTATAAAATACAATTTCATTACAGATACGTAGAATAATATCTGCGAGGGTACGTATAGGTAGGTATGTATGCAAAATGCATGGGATTTAATTTAAGCGTCACATGTAGCTTTATGATGCGCTCGCGCACGATCCGTGAACTTCGATCCAGCCAATGACCCACAGTCGATATCAAGTGAACGACATCGTTCATGCCTTGATTATCCCTTGACAACACTTCCTTTCAATAATCAAGGAGCCGTTACAAATGGCCATCAATCTTTACATTGGGGGAAATTTTAAATCTACAGTATTGTCGAAAAAAATATAGTTATTTAAGGTAGATTTAAACAAAAATCTACGTAGTGTTGATATCGGCACGTGGTTTTAATTTGATTTGCAGAAATGGAGGACATATCAATAGTGTGGAGCTCGGGGTCTCCGGAGAGCGCGCTGTGGTCGGAGTACCTCGTAGCGAGCTTCGACAAGATCATGTCGCAACGAGCCAGGCACCACTACAGGTGCTTATAAATATTACTACTATTCAGTATTTACGACGATACTATTCCCAGAAACACTATTTCGGTTGCAAAGTACCTTACCGAGACTTTGTGGTAGGCCAGGACTATGCCAAGTGAAAGTTAGAGATTGGCTCATGTCTACGTGCTCTGAAAAACTGTGATGTTTTTATATGTTATTGTACGGTATTTGATTTGCTAGTAACGTTTTGTAGTGTGTTCACGTAAAGTAAACATTTAAATTTACACGTGCCTGGCTTTGAGCTGTTATGTGTTTATATTTAAACTATTTTATTTTGTTTAGAGTAACACCGATAACAGTTGAAGAAATATTATCAACGGACTCAGAAGAAAATATAGATAAGTTGACTAAAGCACAACTGCAAATAGTGATCCTTTGTCCGAACTTGGCGGCCAAGATGTCAGATCTGAGAAGAGATACCAAATGCGAGAATATATTCAACGTGGATAAGGTTCTCGTTATGCTGCTTGGAGTTGAGAAAAACAATATTATTGCCGAAAATTGTGATGGTGAGATACAAATTATATTAAAATCATGAAAGAGAAGTAGGTAGGTTGTAATAGATTCAGTAGATTCTAATTAAAATTATGTTGTTCTAGATTATCCGAACATTGACCAATGGCAGATGATGTCGGTGCGTGAGAAAGATACATCGTTCGTCGATACTTTCTTGACCGCTGCCGTGGGAATACTGAGAACTAAAGACTGCAAGGATACAGCCACCGACAAAACTAGCTTTTCTATTGTTCCAAAGAAGGTTAAAATAGTAAGTACTTAACAAACCCTATCGAAATTAGATATCTGGTGAACATCGAATTAATTTTCAATCTTAATATTACAGGGCCAGAGTCGAGTTATAGCTCTCCTCAACGATCCAATGAGGGAAGAAGACAGCATCAAAATAATGGTAGATAAGAAAGGTGAAGTCATAAATATACCCACATTCAAAAAGAGGAACCCGTATACACTGCAGTTTGACATACCAGGTAAATATGTACATCAGGTTTTGTATACCTTTAACCTTATCTATTTACTATAATAATATTTGGACACAATCACGCATTTCTTTGTACATACATACATAGAATACGCACATACCAAACTTTGAGTTTGTGTCTCAAGGCATTTCCCCTGGTAAATCGAATCGAACCGCTATACCTAGCTTAGTAGTCAGGTTTACTAACCACGAAGTCAACAGTATTATCAAATGTTACTCAATAATATTATGTATATTTCAGAATCGTGTTTAGAAGTGTCAATGCTAGTGTGGGTCCGCGTGAGCAAGAATGGACAATCATTAGGCCGTAGGCAGATCAAATGCGAGAGCAGACTCCGAGAGTTGGATCAGTTGCTTCGCGCATCTGACCATCCTTTGGAGTTTATGTGTCAGGTAAATATCAATTCTCCTTGTTCATCAAATAAATTTAAAGTTATCAAATTGTAACAACCGGTATTTCTTCTAGACTCTCGGATTTAAGACCACGAGCAAAGAACAGTTAGACAGTTGGATGCTAAACGCATTCCAGAAGAACATTCCACCGAACTTCAATCTTCTCTCTTCTATAGAACAGTTCAACCCCAAGGCAGATGTGTCGAGTAAGTATAAATCATTCATATTATAAATGAGTCAAAATGTATTTTATGAATAACGCAATTTATTGTAAGCTAACTGCAAGATAGATTTATTGCATTTATAGCCCCGGTAACCAAAATACCCACGATATTCTAAAAGTAACTTAGATCAAGTTGTCATGTACTTACTTAGTCATCATCATCTTATGTGTAACTTAAGGTGGCAAACAAGCTTACGACCCGCCCGATGGTAAACGGTTACCGTAGTCTATGAACGCTTGCAACACCAAACATTTAACACCGTGTTTGAAGAATTGATTGATTTTATAGACATGATTTTATTAGCTTCACGTGTATGTATGTGTCTATCACTATAATGGAATTATTCAACGTAATTTTCACCGACTTCAAGATCATTTTGAAAATATGAACATGTATTAAGGAGCCATGACAATATAAAAAATCTTAACTTCTAATATCCCGACATAACCGGATCATCAGGGTAAATAGGAAATAAATTCCAAGCGTGTTAATTTTTTGTTATTTATTTTAAACTGTAATTTATTTGTGTGTAGGTGGTGAAGAATACCCAACTCTGCTGCATTGGGCGGCTCGGTTCGGCCTGGAGCGAGTCTGTTGGCGGCTTCTGGAGTGCCCGGGCGGCGGGGCGGCGGTGGCGTTGCGCAACGTGCGCCACCGTACTCCCGCCGAGCTCGCTCGCGACCACAAGCACTACAGGCTGGCCGATGTACTCGCTGATCACCTTGTGAGTGACATTCATCTGTTTCACTACATTGGTCTCGATTCTTTTGCACAAAATTACTAAACTTTCAAGGAGTGATACCCCTGGTGTTGCAAGCGTCCATAAGCTAAGGTAACCGTTTACCATCAGGCGGGCCGTGTGCTTGTTTGCCACCTTAGTGGAATAATAAGAAAAACAAAACTAATTTGACTGGACTTGTATTGCCATCCTTATTTTATCCCGCCATGAGAAAGGTATAGCTAGACTTTTTAGTTCTGTCAAATTACTTTAGTCATTTTTACTACAGAATTGACACCATTGTAGACATCAGATAAAACCCTTCTGTACTCCCTTTCCCTTGTATTTAACTACAGCCCTAAGTAAAATGAGATTACAACAATTTTGACTAATTGAGTGTGAATTGAGTAGTAATACAGTTTTCCGCTGAGAATTAAAACTAGGAAGCCATATTTAGGTAATATACTCCATGTTTCGTGAAACATTATAAATTTGTTGTTACAGAAAATAAACGAATTCTCCAACATGTATTACTATTTGAAGAATATGTCTGACAATGACAAGGAGGATAGCCAGGACGAAATGAAACAAGAGGAACTGCGGATTGTGGAGACATGCGACGTGGTGGACTCTCCAATTCAGGACGTTCCTCAACAAACTGCTAAAGAACAGTCCCCAGACCCATTTAGTGAAGCTTGCACTCATAATCTTGAAGAGAACACAAGCAAAACGGACGAACTTGAAAAGAAACAGCGACTAAATTTAAAACTTCCAAAGATCAAGGAACAATTTTACCAAAACGAGTTTCCTCACCGTGACGACACCGCAGACAGGATCCAGCTAGCACTAGACCACGACTATATAATCCAACCGTCAAATATTAAAGTAGAAAGCCCCAAATTCCGACCAAACAACTTGTACGCGAATAGTTCTCGGCTAATGCCGCACCAAAGTGATATATTTCTGTACTCACCCACCGAAGAATCAAAGACTTTCATCATTGATACGCCTACTAGTGATATAAGCCAGATTAATTTAAATACCAAAGAGTCACGCTGCAGTGGCAGTGTTAAATCCGGGAAAGAGACTTGCCCTTTGACTGGGCAAGAGGAGTTAGTAGAAATAATAAACGACTTCAAAAACA
This sequence comes from Falcaria lacertinaria, assembly GCA_951449985.1. Lineage (NCBI taxonomy): Eukaryota > Metazoa > Arthropoda > Insecta > Lepidoptera > Drepanidae > Falcaria > Falcaria lacertinaria. Next base: position 6,366,993 of record OX602115.1, on the reverse strand, counting down.
ATGTATTCACTATAACTGAAGTGGAGAAACTGGTGATGGAGTGGCGCAATAGGAACGAGACGCAGCAGTCTCTGAAGGAGAAACAAGAGCAGCTGAATAAAATGCGAGAAGAGTACGACAAGATACAACACAAAATTAAGGAAAACATGAAGAGGCCCACGCCCTTTGAGAGGGTCAAGAAAATGTTCTCCAAGAGCAAGAACAAACGTAAGTTTAAAAACTATAATTATTATTTCAATAAATTCAATAATTCTTTCAAAAGTTATTCGTCATGTTACTAAATTGCTTTATTAAATTTTTCCAGATCATAATCTAGAAAATGCCAGTAACACAATAGAAAAGAGGAGCGGCACTAGACCTAACAGCAGCCTAAGCGAGAGTAAGTGCTGACACAAATTATTGGCAGTTATTCAACATGTTATATGAATATTCTTTACTCTATAAGTTTCTCTTTCGCAGGTTCATCCTCCTCGGGGCGGCTTAGTACAGTCAGTGGCGGCAGTGTCGCAGAAACGAATAGCGTACAGTCAGAACTAGACGATAAAGCTAGATCTATGGTAAGGCTGATTTAAAGCACATATTTATTTATTTATTTGTTTCACTAACTTTTATTTGTAATTAGCTGTACCCGCGACTCGTACTCGCACGCATGGAATTAATTTTAGTTCCAATTTTATGTATTTTTTTTTCAAAATAACTATAACTGGATACAAGTATCCTATATATTAATCCAGTTTATAAGCTACTTCTATTGCAAATTTTATGCAAATCACATGTTTAACGGCGAGAATTCATTAACAGAAGACCACAGTGAAATAACACTACTTGTATTTCTGCGGTAAGTAAGGTTGCCAGTGCTCCACGATGATACGCTGGGCTAGTGGTAATGCTGCTAGCAGTGTGAGTCCTCATCAACAACATGGTTGGCAACCCGTTAGTGATACCCCTTGGTATTGCTAGCGGCTATAGTGACTGCTTACCATCAGGTAGGCCGTATGCTTGTGTGCAACCTTAATGGTATAAAAAATAAAGAATGAACTCTTGTTGTTTCAATTCAGTTTCCATATGACGTTCCATACTGTAAATTTCGTTTCCCTATTCATTACATTTCATAGATATATTGTCAGAGCCTGGAATCATTTTCCACTTGCAGTGGAACTCTGTGTGCAGGGGACTTATTTTCTGAAATTTAATTTATTAGTAATATAAGTGCTTGTTAATCAGCAACAAATAACAAAGTACCTTCAAACTTTTCCAGATATCGTCAAGCACTCTCACAATGCACTCTCTGTGTGAAGGCGAAAACCGAACAGACGACTACTTGATACCGCCACCACCGCGACCTCTCAACGGCTGCACTCAGTTCACCACTTTCGGACACCCTAAACATGATAATAGGTAAGGTTAACTTCACATTTCAAATGTTTTATTAATCTTTATGAATAGAAAGTACAATTAATGTAATTTTCTTGCTATCTACACTGTTAGTTCATTGGTAGAAGATTAGAAATCAAACCTGTTAAGTAGATTCAGTCCCTCCATGGTCTCCTTTTATTTTCTTGATCCTAGCACGCTAGCACGGGAAAATAAATAAGCGCAAGAAATTTAAAAGCACAGTCAGTAGTTAAAAACTATGAAATACTGGTAGACTTGTTACGATCTGTTGGTTATTATCGTTTTTGGGCATTAAAAGTTACTCTGGTCAAATAGAATAGCATACAATAGTATAAAGTAACTAGCCGCGACTACGTCTGCATTTATTAAAGACAAAAGTAGCCTATGTCCTTCTCCAGGATATAATCTATCTCCTTGAAAATTTTATCACGATCCGTTCAGCCGTTTAGTCTTGAAAAGGTAGCAAACGAACAAACAGTTACTTTCGCATTTATGATAATAGTATGGATAATAGTGAGTCTCTTTCATCATTAAAGGGGTCAACAACACATGGCAACGATCGTCGAACGTGAGACGTCCGCTTCTCGGGAAACGCTCGACCCGGACGCGGACGCGCACAGCACGACGCACCTGCGACTCAACTTCGGGTCGCGCGACCGACCGCGCTGCGACGACCGCGACGGTGCTCACATGTATATGAATATTTCAGCTGCGCACACGTGAAAAAGAACAAAAATATCTATGGCACGGCTTACTAAAAGCTACTCCATACAAGTGCACAACTAACTCTGTATTTTTATACTAAAAATATACCCAAAGAAAATGTTCATGACGTCTCTACACACTCGACATGCCGAACGTTGTTATGTTGTGACGTTCAGGTGTGTTCAGTCGAGTTTGACCAAATCCTCACAGATCCAGGATCAATCACATCAATAATATTTAGAGCGCATAACCAGATTATTAAAACTCGTCAATGTTCAATTACATTAGGAAGATATTTGATATTCAATTTGGGAGACAGTGCAGAGCCTGGCATCATGGCTAGACTAGATCTAGAATGAAAATAACTCAATTATGTACATAAGCAAATCACAATCTTACTCACTATATCACTACTCAGTATTTTAATAACCAATGTAAAGCACCATCCATATTATATTATATATTTTTCATCAGAAACAAACGAAGACTGAAGATTTGATGTATATATTTGTATATAGCTTTTTTGAGGACATTTAGTTTTTTTTATATTTATTATCGATATTTACAATAAATACGTAATTATTATTTATAATAGTACAAAATTTGTTATCTTTAGTATAATTTGAATCACTGAAGAGTAATGTTAATAGGCATTTACGTTTTAACTTCTATCTAGCATAATATTCCGCATGCATGAATCTCAATAATGGAGGTATAAATTAGTTCTTACGTATACCTATTCTATACAGTGTCCCAAGTCAAGTATGCATTTAATCGAACTACATTGTAAAGTATTTTGTAATAAAATAAAATTTATAAATTCGTAATTTCATTTGGGTTACCATTTCACCAATGATAAGTTAATAAAAATAACAACGGAGAAAGTAAAAACAATTTTAATGCAGCCATGTCTGAAACATTGGTGTTCGTTTTGTTTTGGCACCAACAATATTGCTTTGCGAATAGTACATCAACACAACACTAATTACAACATAATACACGACAATATAATTTTATCTAATACAAAATAACATGAATACATTTCATATAATTGATTGCCAAAAATTAGAATATATCAAACTTCAATAAATTAAATACATAATCAATAGACAATGTCATTTCATTTCAGAGGTATACTACATTTGGTAGGCAAATAAAAATTTATAAGTACATCGCTAAAATCACGTCGAAAATCTTCGTTTCCATTAATATGAAATATCACAATTGTTTATCATAACCTCCTATTTTTTAAATCGGTTTGTAGAAAAACTTTTGCATGAATTTCAATAATGACATAGCCAATTATCAGGATCATCAACGGACGTTCATTATACATTAATTTATTAAATGCCTCTCCATCGTTTCGATGTAAACAGACCAATGTATTCCATAGAGCTAACTAGCACTTCAGCCAGCATTTCACCAAGACTATATTATTGCACTAACATAACACACTAAATAGTCTACTTTTATTATACAGCACGTCGTCATAGGTCTTCAATTAGCTATAGATAAATGTGAACATGTATGTAGTGCAGAGAATACTACTATAGAAGATAAGAATGTAGTTATAGCTTTCACACGTTCCCCAAATTAATTAATAAATTATACGATTCATTACATACTAAGTTACACCCCGCGATTTTATCTATAGTTTATTATAGATTGATTTTGGGACCAAAAAGTCCCTGTGTACAAAAAGGAACTAAACTTTCACTATTAATACTTTAAGTACAGTTGTATTATAACGCATTTTTACAAACAACGTTTTTTGATACGCGATTGAAAATATTCTGAAAATGAATACCGCAACAATAGCGGAAAACGCATGCATGTTTATCGTCCATGTCAATGTAGCATTGTAAAGGAGGCTTCCAGATAAATTACATACAATACATGTACATTTACTGTCTGTATGTATATTAAATAAATAAATTTGATTTTAAACCAAGCACATAAAATTCATAGCTAAACTATCGGAAATCGAGTCTCACTCCCACTCAAGTAATTTAAACGCCCTTGACTCTAATCAGGAATTCATAAAAACGAACCATAATACTTACGACACTGTGTCGATCTTATAACGACTTACAAAAGGCACCGGTTAATTGGAAAGTTCATGAATTAGTTCATTTGCTTACATTTTGTCGCAAAATGACGTAACATCGTCATAAAAACTCCGTGCACGGATAGTAAATGCATAAAATCGGTACATAAATTAACTATAAAGTTTTATCTTTGGCATGGTGAGGTTGTCCGTTGGCGACCAGCGGCGAGCGTGGTGGACTAGCAACAATGGCTTGGTACATCCCCCAAACGGCTAGCGGGCGCATGTACCCGATGGATCGGTGGTTGCCGTTCTCGTACAGTGCTTCTGGGGTCTCGAACGAAAGCCCCAATTGTGTTAAGGTTTTATACATACCACCAGCTGTCACGAATGCTTCTTCGTTCATACCTGGAATTTACATAGTATAAAATGAAGTTGCTTCCGCTGTCCGCTTAGATTAATTAGATTAGATTAATGCAGTTTTCAGCAATAGAGTGATTCAAAAGGAAAGTTTTTATGTACCACTAGCGGCCCGCCCCGGTTTCACACGGGTAGACATTTATCAAATATTTTGTTTACGCGTTTATGGACTTTCAGGCAATTTTATTTTTTTTTTTCTCTCCGAAAGAAACATCCTCGTACTTCAAGGAATATTCTAAAAAAGAATTAGCGAAATCGTTTTAGCTGCTCTCGGGATTTGCGCTTAACACATTAAGCGATTCATTTTTATATTATAGATTCATTTAGGTGTTGTGTAACCCTTAAAGCCGGGGCGGGTCGGTAATAACATCACTACACAAGATAAAACATAGTTTTTTTTTTATACCTTTTAGGTGGCACACAAGCATACGGCCCACCTGATGCTAAGAAGTCACCGTAGCCTATAACCGCTAGCAATACCAGGGGTATAGTGATACCTAACGGGGTGCCAACCATGTTTTTGATGAGGACTGACTGTGCTAGCAGCATTATAACTAGCCCAGCGTATCCTCGTGGAGCACTGGCAACCTTACTTACCGCAGAAACACAATACTACATCAAGTAGTGTTATTTCACTGCGGTCTTCTGTAAGGTGGAGGTACAGTCCCCAGTCGGGCGGCTCCAATTTAAATGGGATAACCCAAATCGTCCTACCTCATAATAGTATCATATAGTCTCTCCCCGTGGGTACCTTCGTGGATCATGAGCGCGGCCAGGCCGTACGTGACGCCGGTCCACATCTCCATGCTCTGCAGCGCGGTGAGGTCGACGCGGCCGCGCGCGCCGGCCACGAACCCGTTCACCGCGCCCATGCGACCCTCCTTGAACCGCACCACGTTGTTCTCGTATATCGTCGACAGAGCCTTGCGCACGTTCGCCGCTGGGAACACTTCCTCCTTCCACCCACACGATCGCAGGAACCTGGGGTTGTAGTCATAAACAAATTGATTAACTTACATGCATATTGTAACGCCTTGCTTGTCGTATGTGTCGCTGGTTAGTTATAATATAGAAGGCAACACCTTCGTATTTAGAATAGTTCGTATTTAGAATAGTAGAATGTTAAGATTGACATTAGACTCCCGTGCACGTACACGGTAAATACGTAGCCAAATGAATGGCAAAAACATTCAAACCTTAGAAAAAACGAACCCTCCCTCAGACCAGTAGGGCTAGCATGAATAATTGCGACAACGTTTTCGTATCGCCTTCGACTAATTTTGTATTGAAAAATGAACAGCGCTGCGGCGGTGAAAAGTGGAACTAAAAATTTGTATGAACATTTTGAGTTTGAGAGTTACGTTTTCAAAAGATGTTCTTGCTACCGGCACAGAACACTGATCACGGAATTCTCTTTACAGATAGATGTGCACATGGAAAAATAGTCGAAGGCAATAACAAATACGTAGTCGCAAGCTTTTCTTGCTCGGGCTACTGACATAAAGCGTAAATACTTTATCAATGTACCATTGGCCAGCGAGCTGATCACACATGATGACGTTGTTGTTGGCGGGGCGCACGTCGAACTTGTAGTAGGAGCCCGCCCACAGCTTCTCTTCGAAGGAAGCGCGCGCCCGCTCCAGTAACGCCGCGAACTCCTTCTCATCATCATCGAAGCCCAGGATACGAGCCATCGCCCGCAACACGCTCACTGACGCCACCCAAAGACCGCCACAATAAGCACTACAAAAAACATGATTGACCAAGAATTATAATAAACCTCAGTACAGTACAGTTGGTTTTCACGAAATATTAGGTTTTTTATTAATTGGCTCAAATATGAAGATGATTATTGAAGGTGTCGGAAATAATCACACCGCGCCGATAAAACACTAAAAATATAAGCGTATATGCTTTGCAAACCGTGCGAAGTCGGGGCGGGTCGCTAGTAGTATATGAGAACAAGTGGGGTAAAATGACCGACATATTCGTAATTAAAAATGGCGGCATTTAGGTAATGTGTGTAATGGTCGTGCATTGTCACGGAAACCTAACGTGTATCCTAAATTTGAGCTCAACCAGGGAAGTCGATCAAATTTAACTCCACACACTTGACAGTTGAAACTAAGTAAAAGCTTGTAAAAAGTTCCACCGTTCGAGCGCCGCCCATGAGTTCCATATTATTGCCAGTCTGGATGCGAAAACACTGACAGCATATTTTTTATACCACTAAGGTGGTAAACAAGCATCCGGCACACCTGAAGATAAGCGGTCCACGAAGCCTATGGACGCTTGCAACACCAGGTGTATCACTCGCGCGTTACCGACCCTAACTATGGTAATATGAGCGTGTTTAATGAGTACCTGGGTCCCTCCATGACCCACGCATCGTATGTCTGGTCGGGATAGCCGCCGTTCTCGATGAGGCCGTCCCCGTCGGCGTCCCAGCGAGCGGCGCGGCGCAACAACGCGCGGCACGCGGGGTACAGATGTGCGAGGTATCGCCGCGCCGCCCACACGCTCGCGCCGCGCACGTCCGCCGCATCCGCCGCATCCGCGTCCGCGCCAGCATTCTCTTCCGCAACACCCGCCTCCGCACTCCTTCATTCACATTACGTACTCAATTATCCTCGAATAATAACGAAACGCTAGAACAACTATTATCTTCGCCACACAATTACATATTAACACAATAAAAAAAATATAAAACTATGATAATAAATAAATAAAAATGCTTTATTCAGAGCAAATTGACACATAATAACTCAGCATTACCGCCGTCTTGAAGCGTCCAGCAAACAAGCTGACAACAAACAATAGAAAAATAATGTACACTCATATATAGTCCTTACATTATATTAAAAGCAAATCAAAGAGATTAGACTGAACTTGTTCTTAGAAGCACACACGTAAGCACATTCTTATTCGTTCCACAGAGAACTGACACGATGAAACCTTATCATAGTGAAATTTAAATTGACAGGTCTTTGGTGGAGGTCCTGTTCTAATTTAATAAATATTGGTATTATGGAGATATATCGTTGGTCTGTATCCGGCATTAGATCTTGTCTATACCTGTAGAGTAAGTCTAGGATGTCTGCGGGCTGCGGAGTCGGTTGAGGCTCGGGCTCGGGCACGGGGTCATCGCCCTGGCCCGTCGCCCGCGGGTACAGGTCGTCCTCTCCCTCTCGCACGTCATCTATAAACGCCATCGAACGGTACCTGCACAAACATTTCACTCGTGTTTATTTGACATCACACATAGGTTTTCCACGATTTTTATGACAGGGATAAGGGATGTCGTAAGCATATGATGATATTTCAATCTTACAAATGATTTGATTACTGTTTTTTATATAGTGATATAGGTGGCAAGAAGCATACGGCCCACCTGATGGTAAGCGGTCACCGTAGCCTATGGCCGCTTACAACACCAGGGGTTACACTAGCGCGTTGACGACCTTGCAGGAATCTCCGCACAACCTTCTTGAAGAACCTCATGCTGGACTCTTAGTCCTTCTAATCCTCCTAAATTCGTCCATTCGAATAAAAATAATGTTAACGTTCTTATACACCCGAATAAAATGATTTTTTAGTAAAAAAAAATGAAATTATTTTTCATAATGTACGCCGAGGTACAAAATACCTATATGGCAAGGGCGATGATGGCCTAATCATTTACTGACGATTAACTTTCTAGGCTTTTATTAGCAGTTAACTACATATGTATGCTTGTTCGTGAAATCTACATATGTACACTAGTACCTAATTTAGTTAACTTTAACGTTACCTTTAACTAAGCTAGCGTAACTACTACTAACACTTTGAAAAGGTTCCAGTTTTAGCGCTCAGATTTTTGCTGTGAAGGTAGAGCGAGCGAGGTGGAGATTTTTTTTAAATCATTTAGGATCATCTATTCAGGTACGAACAATGAACATGGGGTAATGACAACAAAAGTAAAAAAAAAAATATCGCATGTTACCTTTCGTCTGCGAACGGAGCGGAGTATGCCCGCAGCACGTGGTAGTCGCGCATCACTTGTAAAATGAACTTGAGGTTCAAATCTTTCCATTCGCTCACGTCATGGATGTTGTAGGCGTTTATATTCGAAAACGGAATATCCTCTGGAAGTAACACCAATGATGAAAAATTATTGTCATTGTAATATGTAAATATTAATATTCTTGTTATAAAGATGTAACGTTCTTCTCTTCTTTCTTTCAACGTCGTTTTCACGGATTTTAACCGGCATCAAGACGTCTCCATATTTTGTAAATTCGCACACGTAATAAAGGACGGACGACAATTCCAAAAATCTCGTCTGTCCTGTAGCGGTAGCAGGAACATTGTCGACAACGTTTTCGTATCGCCTTCGACTATTTTTGTATTGCAAAATGAACAGCGCTGCGGCGGTGAAAAGTGGAACTAAAAATTAGTATGACAATTTTGACATTTCGCAAGTTACGTTTTCGAATACGTTGTCGACAATGTTCCTGCTACCGGCACTGGTGTTCTTACCACGATCATCAAGATTATCATATCATACATTTATTTGTTGATACGAGATTGCAAGATTATAGTATTCTCAATAATGGATACGCATTAAAATGTATACCTCATCCGTCACAATCAGTTCAATAGTGTCAAATATTTCTCTACATAAGAATGTATGATAAATTTACAAACTTTTTTAAATTAAAAAGTAATTTAAGTGTAGAGACTGACCTGGATCTCCCAAATCGTGCGGTATGGAATCCTTTACCTTAAATTTAACCGATTTTCCGTCAAAAAGACTCGTTCTACATTTTTCTGTTTCTAACGCTATCGTGTCGTGGAACATGTATTGTATCACCACCTGTTTGACAGATAAGTATGAATTACATTAAGCTCTATTTTAAAGGGCATACGCTGCGATATAATTTACACATTACTAACATTTTTAAAAAGAGTTAAGGCGATACTGTAATAGAAGACCGCAGTCAAATACTACTTTAATGTAGTGTTGTGTTTCTGCCGTAAGTAAGGTTGCCAGAGCTTCACGAGGATACACTGTACTGGCATAAGGATATGCTGCTAGCCTAACGAATCCTTTCAACAAGAATCGAGTTGGCTACACGTTAGTCTACCTTGGTATAACAAGAGCACATAGGATACGGTGACCGCATACCATCAGGCGGGCCGTATGCATGCCAACTTCTTAATAAACAAAATATTTTTTTTATACAAACTTGTAAATTAGGCCATAGCTGTGCTAAAGCGAAGGACGCGTAGAAATGGACGTCGTACGTGTTATACATTCGATACTCGTGGCCTTCCAGATAACCGAACAAACCAAACTCATGTCTGAAATTAAAAAAAAAACATTATCAAAACGCGAACTAAAATATTTTTTTATGAAACTCTACAGAGGTCACATATGATGTGTACATGTGACAGCTCTAACTTTTTGTCTCTAAGACTTAAACAAAAGTTGACACTTCTAGCGACGAAGTTAAATTGGCAACTCTTCCCCAGCCTCCTGTAAAGCATTTCCGTCCATGTTACACACCAATAAACCATAACAATATTCTTATCATTCACTAATAGTGGCCCAGTTTTCGGACAACTAGTGCCACTGTATACAGTTGCAATCAGAAATAAAACCTATGAGTAGTGATATGAAATGCATAGGCAATTTACATTTTCTTAAAAGCAACTCTAGGTCTATGAACTTAAGGCTCGAATTTTAATACTACGTACGTATACAGTAGATTACGAATGCTAAACAATGGCCAAGGATAAACAATTCCAGCGTTCACTTTCCTCAGCTTAATTAACTAGGACATTAACGGTGGAATATTGTACGAAGACTTTTAGGGTCGGCAACGCGCGAGTGATGCCCCTAGTGTTGCAAGTGTCCATAGGCTACGGTAACCGCTTACCATCAGGCGGGCCGTATGATTGTTTGTTTATATGTAGAAGGAATGCAGAAAGCTAATAAGCTTGAGAAATACATTATTTCAATAAAATATCACATTACGCACTATACCATGCATTTAACACACCTTATTGAGTGTCAAGTTGACCTGACAGATGATGTGCTGGTAAAAAGTCACAATACTATTAATCTTAAATCACTACATACGCTAGGTGTCATATAAATTGTGTCGAATTTCAACCACAAGGCGACCTCTAGTATGATCAAACATACCTAGGATCGGTATCTGGATATTCGTCGTGAACATCGAACCATATCGTGCCGCCATCGGCAACGTAGTAAAGCTCGTTCATTAAGGCACTCTTCAACCAGTCTGGTATATTGCTGTGAAAACATTACAACAAACAAACTTACTAAATATGTATTTCCAAAAAAAAAAAAAAAAAACAGATATCTGGTTGCCATAGTACTGTAAGGCTTGAACCTCCTTCTATACAGTAAATATAGTTCATAATATTTAAAAAAGAACATAATTCAAATCTGTTAGGAATGGTAGAATGTGTCGTATAAGACTGGATTAGGGGATTCTGGGACAGGCAATGGCCTAATAATCCCGAAATTAATATAAATAAAAGATTTATTCTACAAAGTAAACCCGGCGCTCACGCGCTACGCCCCACAGTACATACACAAGCTTTTCTTAGTTTGATAAGATGGTTCTGTGTGATAGGGTCCCGTTCATTATTTATTATATTACTTTTTTAAAACCTAACTCGTTTTTGAATACCATTTTGATTCACAAGTTATAGCAGTAGTAGAGGTAATGACTGTTATGAATAGTGGTTTTGAAGCATACCTATTGTTAAGAATAGGATCCTGCCACTCGGCAAGATGTTTCTCCCAATTCTTATAATTTCTAAGCGCATAAGCAGCTATGCTGGCGCCGGCGATTCCATCGCTACCAAAGTACTTAGTATAATACCTGCAATGGATAAATTTCATTATACACTAGTCAGTTAAATAAACAGTAAGTTTCCACTATTACGTCACAGATTAGCGCTAAGCCTGCATGAACAATGTTCAAAGAACATATACAAAACAATGGATACCATTGTTTATTTATATTCCATTGAATTGAATATTTGATTAGTTATTATTATAGTCAAATTTTCCTGTTATATACGTTAAATTAAGAATCGATCTCAATCTCGATAGACTCAAAAACTACTGGACAGATTTAAAAAAGCTTGCACCAACAGAATGCTATATTATCACTGAGTAGCATAGGCTATATATATTATATTGTGTTGCTACGCGCGCGAAGTCGCGGGGAAAAAACTAGTTATAATTTAAAGTGGTAACATTTTATGTACTTTTACATACTTACTACAAATAAATGTGATTAACAAGCATACCACCTGCTGCCTGACGATAAGGATAAGTCTTATAAATGAATTACAATTCGACAATTAAATACTGTTCTTGAAGGACGAAATATAGGTAGAAATTATTGGAAGATGACAAAATAAGATCACTCATACCTTTTATGTATTTTCTTATCTTTTTTGTATTTTACAACAGGCATATCCCAGGCGAGGCAGAATTCTGTGCTCCCTGTTCGTCCGGGATCTAAAGATATAACACTCGATAGTGCTATTGAATCGCCTGTTAAAGATATAATACTAGCTTTATACTACATAGCTATAAAACTCAATACATGAACAACGTAGCATACATTTATATTTCTAAAAATAGAAAATATCTAAGAGAATATTTATTATCTAGAGTCGGCAACGCGCGAGTGATACCCCTGGTGTTGCAAGCGCCCATAGGCTGCGGTAACCGCTTACCATCACGCGGGCTGTATGCTGGTTTGACACCTTAATGGTATAAAAAAAAATTGCAGAGACTTTGCTTACCCCAAAAGTTGCTACTTTGCACGCGTGAAATGGCAGGATGTTAAATATATAACCACAGCACGCGCCAAGTTTAAAGTAAAGTCGGATGTATGTGGGCTGTACAATGAGTGTTATTGGTAAGAGGTCGATTAGCCTGCGCCACACGATTATTAATTACTGTGTGGGCGAATCTCAAAACATACTATAAGATTTCAAAATAATTGGCGCGTGTTGTAATTATTTACTTAATCTTTACATAGTATAGAATGAAGTCGCTTCCGCTGTCCGTTCGTTAATATCTTTTTAACTACTCAACGGATTTTAATTCAGTTTTCAGCAATAGATAGAGTTATTCAAGAGGATAATTATATAAGGATAATTCATTTAGGTTTTGTGTAACCCTTGCGAAGCCGGGGGCGGCTCGCTAGTTAAATGATAAAAGTAATAATTTTATTGCTGATATTAGGTATTTACATTTATGTAGCTTCATATTCCTTTCTTTCTCTTCCTTATGTTCATCATCTTTTTCCGACTTATCTGGGACCTTGGGCGGAGGCGGTGTTAGGCTCGGATCTGGTTCCATTTTGCCATTCTTTTTAAGACACTCCCATACATAGCCTGAAGTTTTAGCTGCGTTCCAGAGACAATATCCCTGATGTATGGTTTCGTTTTCATCCTTATTTTTGGCTATTGTAAATGTGCATGGAGTGTCGTTGATCTTTTGTTCTAGGTTCACGCCACATGTGTGGTCTGTGGAATACCTCTCCAAATCTAACTTTGCTGAAATATGTATATTAAATAGGTACAATACAAATTGTGATCGATCATACAATTACATATAATTACATCACTGATTATAATATTATAAATGTGAGTGTGAAAGACTGGATGTATGGATTTGCGTTTGTTACTCAATCACGTAAAAACGGCTCAACGGAATTGTATGAAATTTTGTAAACGTATTGTTTATACCCTGGATTAACATATAGGGTCTTTTTATCGTAAGAAAATTTTAGGTTCCTCTGGGGTTTTAGGCTCAACGCGGACGAAAACGCGGGCAGCAGCTAGTCATTGATATATATGTATATTATGTAAGTCGTAATATGATATCAGCACACCTTCATCCACACATTCTAAACAGCAGCTAAGAGGATAAAGACTATCTATTCTCGTGGGAACCGGCATTATTTGACTACATATGATATATTTAGCACTTTAGTTACTCACATATCTGTGTTCATGTTTCAGTACAATGACTGATTGTGCGCCGACGGCCTTCGAGTGGTACTGTGCGGAAGCAGCTGGTAATTGGGTTGATTCATGCGAATATTTATCGTATTGATAGCCGCACTTACCGATAGACTTCTTTTTGTTGGGGCCACCTAGAACTTCTGTCCATGTGAATGTTATGCTTACATCTCTATGTTCCGTGCTCACGTTTTTTGCTGTAAATACAAATACTGCACAGGGCAAACTGCTATCCTGAAAATAAGGAAAATTAGGTATTTACATAAAACATTGTACTAGTGTTAAGATGCTTTAAATCTTCCAAGCAATAAATAAATAAATAAATTAATGGCCATATTTACTGCAAGAAACTTAAACTTGAAACTGGGAGTTAAGCAAGCATTGGTGACCATAACAAGCGCTCTCAGTGCGTCGAGCTTATCCGTTGCTAAAGTAGAAAGTCTACAAAGTGGTAGCTATCTAATCGATTGGTCCTGTAAAATGAGGTGCGAAGGTCGCATAACAGATTTATGTAGATATTACCATTTGTAAAGGTAATTTGTTAGGTAACCACCAACCACATCTGCAGCAATTATTTTGGGATATGGTCAGTGCATTGGCTTTTATTTTACCTTGTAATTATGTGGTATTACAGGTGAAATCTGTCTGCAAACTAGCTGGATTCCGTATTTCGACAGGTCATATGTGGTCCAAGCCCGCGGGTATAGACCAGTGTATTCACAATCGGCGCCATTTAAATTCCACTCCCATGAATGTGGGGCCTTTTTCGGTTTCCTGAAAATATTTGAAACATATGTATACATGTAAAAAACAATTTCCATGAATTAACAATAAGGAATAGGTGCTGAAAATGAGTTGCTTGTATAGTTTTGGCCAAACTGACGAGATTACGATTAACAATCCATACAAATTAGACACGAAAATGTTGAATGTTTTGTGATGGAAACGTGGTCTACCAATTGAGAAAAAAAAATATAAATATAAACAGGCAGCATTTTACTAGAGTGCGAAAGGTGAAATTGCTCCAAGGGAGAGTGAGGTATGATAAGAGAAGAGAGGGATAGATAGAGGGACAATTGCGAAAGACTAAATAGTTGTAATCTAATAAACATTTTCACAATTGTGACCTATATCCAAATGACATATCATTTGGATATGGTGCCCTATAAACTTAAAATGGTATAATGAACTATTTGGTTATTCATTACATAAAAGTGAATTGAATAAAATTTGTTCAGAATTCTTGTTTCAGTATCATTTGTAAGATTTTTACTAACTATGGATTGAACTGTAATTTAGTAACCTCCAACAATAGCCAACAACAATATAAACATATTTTATAACCAGTAATAAAACTCACTTGTATGTTGATAAGACGGATTGGAAAATGGTTTTTTTGCTGGAGTTGCGAATATTTACAATGAATTGGCATTCTGGCACTGTAATATACTCATAGACGCCTGGGTACAGTTGGAACCGGCAGAATTCTCCTTTAAATCCCCTGCCAATTGTTCCTCCTCCAATACCTCCTATTGGGCACCCTATCAAAATAAATAAATCCAGCATAAAGGCACCTACATATAAGTTAGAAAGTTACATATAACTCTGACTACAAATCTAAAAACTACAATTCCTCAGACATGCATAAATTTGTATAAGTTGAATTTTATATAAATTTAGCATAGATGGAAATGTAAAAGTATGGGGAATAGGAGAAAGTTATTTTAGGAAAACTGTAATTCCAGTATGATATTGATTAAAATGGAAACTGTAAGCTTTAATTTTCACTTAATCCATTTTATAAGTAATAGGGAGTCAAACTTATTGATTTTAAAATAACAACATTTTGTATTATTGGCAATCCCATCATACAAATTCGCTTATAGCTTTCAACTCTTAGCAAGTAATGCAAAAAAAACTATCACTGATAGCAGAACTTTACACACAAAGTAAGCTGAAGTGACTATAGATATGTTATCTTTGCAACATTATCAACCAGTTTACTATTACTTAGTGTCTCTTTACAAAGCAACCTATGTAATTGAGTATTAAAAAGCAAGGATCTTTATTTTGATAGGCTATTAAGCTATCATATTTGATTAAAAATAAATATTTAATTATTATGAAATACATTTTTAATTATTATTTCTATTTCATTACAGATAACAAATAACTTAATTAACAAATAAATATATTTAAAAAAATAAACTCACCATACATTCTTTGTGCAGAAACCATATGGATGTAATCCATGATAGGGCGCTTGTGGTTCCACTTCTTACCAATGTAGTACTTGAGATATCTGCACAAAAAAATATTTACCTTATCATATACATAAGCTAAGCTAAAAAGTTTTTTTGTTAATCATTTGAACAAGGTTTTTTTTCAATTTATTATTAAATTGTAATATACTTACCTAGCTGATAAGGGCATCATTTCAAATGCTTGAGAAGCCGTAGGTCTAACAACCTGTTTACTTTGCAGAGGGAATACATGGTTTAGGGCCAACTTAAGCCCATACTTCGGAGGACTATCAAGTCCGGCTTCCTGATCACCAGCCGTCTCCATTTCCATTTTATGTGAAAGAGTCAAGAGGTCTATGAAATTATGATGTATTCAACACAGAAATATCTAACTGAGGCGATTATCATATCACTAACAATAATTCTGATATAAATGATTAATTGATTTTGATAACAATATATCTTTCGTATCGTAGTAACTCCCTCGAAGCAACCGCAACTAGCGAAAGTATTATTAATTTCAGAATTAAAAAAAAATTAAGCACTATAAGACATAGTCAGCAACACTATACCAGCTGCGTCTGACCAGCTCGTCCATTCATGATTACCTATTTGATTTGATAAAATTTACTGTCTGGCTGAACTGAATACCATCTAAATTCTGCCTGATGGGCTGATGCCTTCCTGCCTGCCAAATAAAATAAAATAATGGATAATGACAATGAATGAACGTCAGTCAGTCAGTTTTCGTTTGACTGACAGTGACAGTGATTGTTGCTGGTTGTCACCTCTTCTTGTTCTTCATCCTCTTAACTATGGCAATCAATCCTCTTCAAAGACTATTTTGCCAGTTTCGAGTGTTAGAGACTATCAAGTTTCTCAATTTATATAATGTTTATTGCATTAAAATGCCTAAAGCTAGAATTCTAATGCTTATTATGGAAGTTTCTGAAAACAATGCATAGTTGTCTCGACTTGTTTTTCACTTTTTTTGGGTAGTTTTTTTTACAAGCTTTCACCATACAAGACGGCATTGTTGGGTGACTGTGAATTGGACTTACGATCCAAGAGAATACTAGCCGCTACGCCTTACGACTTATTGTCATGTTAGTGACAACTGACAAGTGTGTCAAGCGGATCGGACGCAACAGAACGTCAGAATAATGCACGAAAAAAAATTACCTATCTTTTTGTGGTACCCAACTACTTTATAATTTATATGTGTAATATGTGAATTAAGTCCTTCTATACATTTAATTTATACTATAAAATATACGTGATTAAAATTTTCACCGGCGTGTGCGTGTGTTTTCACTTGTACCAGTTTACATAGTTATAGTTACTATTTGTTTGTATGTTATGTTTGAATGTAAACTTCTCCACTGATATAATAATAGTGAAACATGGATATCCCCGTTCAAATAGCAATTCGGCTGAAGCCTCCAAGCCTTGCAGACTCTACACAGTGTATATTCAGTAATCCAGTTACACAAATTGTGATAACTGAAAGTGGACAGACTTTCCATGTAAATAGAGCATTGCCCGTGGACTGCTCTCAAGTGAACCTCTTCAATTCGTTTATGATACCTCAGATAAACTGTTTCCTAGATGGTTGTGACACTTCTGTGGTTGTGTTTGGTCAGTCTAAAACAGGAAAAACATACACTTTATTTGGACCAGGTATGCTTATTTTTGGTATTGTTATGTTTGATGCTAGATTATGGTTAATGTCTTTAATTCAAACTGTTTTTTATAGGTTTTGAATGTATTCACAGTGAATGTGATCAGGGCATTGTGCCTAGATTCCTATCTGAGATATTTCACAAACTTAATCAGATGCCAGAAAGAGAATTTATATTACATATAACATGGATGCAAGTTGTCAACAACAACATTTTCGATGTGCTTGGGGCTGGCTTAGTGAGGTGCTGTAATGTTGAAGAAGCCTTTCAATATTTACAGCTGGGGTGGAGACAGAGGTGTCAGGGGAACAACCACACAGTTTTCACTGTAAGTGTGGAACAAAAATGGGTTGGTGCCAATGGTGTCCTGAATCATAGGATGTCTACAGCTAGCTTCTGTGACCTTGCAGCATATCCAGAACCTGGGCTGTTCGCTCTAGAAAACATAATAAAAGAGCTCCTTGCAGGAAATCCACCTAAACAGATAAACTATGATCAGTGTATTCTCACTGCTATGCTGAGAGACTCATTTGGTGGCCGTGCCTTCACCTGGGTAATTGGGTGTACTAGCACAGAACCCGAAGACTACCAAGACACATTAAAAATCTTAAACTTATGCTTATGCTGCAGGGGCATCAAGAACTTTGTGACAGTGAATCTATTTGCTGATAATAATACTCCAGTGTTTGCAGAGAAAGCAATGATACCTACAGCAGATAATAATTTTAATTTGAGGTTCGCTACAACACAGTGGATCAAACTAGTTTCTAATGCTGAGGGCCTTTTTAACAAAATCCTTCAATCAAAGTCTTTGACTGAAACTGATGTAAATCAAGTCAGTGAATGGCTATTTTTAAAAGCTGAATGTGATGAATGTTTGAATAGTGATGCTATTGTAGATAACAAAGATGGGAATCTGAAACAAGGCTTACCACGAATAGCTGAAGACACAGAACCAAGTGAACTGAGTGAGTCAGATGTTGACTCTGACTCAGAAGAAGGATCTCAATCAGACACAGTATTCCAAGATAAACTTGAAAAGTTGATGGAGTATTTCAGAGAAAAGAATGACCAACTTTTTGCTGGTAGATGTGAAGAATATTTAAACCATGTAGACTCAGATGATATAACAATATCAGAAACAAGTGGTTCACAATCATTACCTGTTATGACATCCCAATCAAACTCAGGACGAAGAAGAACTATTCAGCCTGGAGAGAGCTTGTCTGGGGCTGAGTTAGAACTTTTAAGAAAGGTAGCTGCCAAAGCTATATCTCCTGAATCTCAAAAGATAATTATTGAATCTCACAAGAAGGATATTGACCCAGAACCCAAACTGATTGAACGGGAACTATTAAAAATGATTGATTCTCCAAAGACTGAAGAGATATGCAAAAAGTATAAAATAACAAAGGAGAAATATACACAGAAACAAATTCTGGCCAGAAAATTGTCAAAAGAAATAAGTAGTAGTCAAAGTCAGTTGAAAGAGTTGATAAACCTTTGTATAGCTAAAGAAAGGATGATAGATGATCTCAATAGAGGAATGAGCAATACTCAAAACAAACCATATTTAGATAGAGGGGAGAGCCACTTAGTTGATCAGGATACTGTCAAAGAAATAAGGAGGCATGAAACAAGTCTTAAAACTTACAAAAAACAAATTGAACAAATCAAACGACAAATTAAAAAGGACGAAAAACGCAAAAATACCTTGGATGTAGAACTTGTTAAGGATAAGTTGAAATTGGATGAACTATCTGATACTTCAATCGATATCAAAGATAAAAAAGTTAATTCTCTGAAGCATTTCACTAACAGAATAACTCAGTTAGATAGTATTTTGAAAGAGAAAACTAATGACTTGGAGAATTTGGAATTATCCAAAGAAAAGGAATTAATGTTAAGGAAAGAAATTAAAAATTTAAGAAAAACTAGGGAATGTCTCCATGAGCAAAGATGCAGCTTGGGTCATAAAAGGAAAATTTACAAGTCACTGTCAGATTCTGAGGTATGAATTCACTTTATGAATGTCTGTAAAATTATTACTTCTATTTCTAAAGTAAAAACTATTTTATTTCTTAGGAGCGGAAATTGTTGGAATGTGAGGAAGCAATTGAAGCCATAGATACTGCCATAGAATACAAAAACAACCTGATCTGTGGCAGGTCACCATCGGCCTCTCTCTCTGATTCTCAAGATAACAAAGACTCCAGGAGCCGGGGGGAGCAAATGTTAATGGCGCGACTTGATAAACTATCTCATGATGAAATGAAAACATTACTGTACAGATATTTTCAAAAGGTAAAGAGCACATTTGCACATTTTTAAAATTTACTAGCTGTAAGATGCGGCTGAAATCGCGGTCGTTAATTTATATGCCTGTGGGACACAGTTAAAAACAATGCAGCCACTTATTTGAAGGTTACAGACGAAGTTAGACCTTTAACTTCACGATGGCATGCACTCTTTTTGCAAATAACTATCATAGTCACACACCTTGATGATTGCTGAACGGTTGATATGAAATGAATAATACAACAAATATAATATACATATACCTACATGATTAAGTGATTAGGAGAAAAAGCTCAAGGTTTGAGTTCTTTAATGACTCAATTGAGTCGTCTTGGGCAGTTTCCTAACAAACTTTAAATAGTAATTTAGTTTTTTTGCAATGTCTTGGCATAGAAGCTCTCACTATAGTGTATGAGAATTTCAAGGTGGGTTCAGTGTGTTGGCAGAGTGGGCTTTGGTTGCAGGTGGTGGACCTGAGGAGCGCGTGTGCGGCGCTAGAAGCGGGCGCGGCGGCGGCCAGTGAAGAGGCCGCGGCATGGAGGGCGCGCGCCGCAGCCGCCTGGAGGCAGCGACCGCACGCGCATCACAAGTACGTTTATTTGTCTTCTAATAGACTTGACAGCAGCAAGGGCGTAGCCAGGGGGGGGGGGGGGCGGCTCAAAGGAACTGTTAAGGCTGTATTCATGTTACGCCGTAGCTACAGCTGTATTAGTCGCTCTTGAATTTCTATGAACCCTTACACATGGCGCCGCTTTTACTCTTTTCAGAGAACTTGAAAAATTTACATGTAAGTTCCATAGAGACCGTAATTGAGCGTTTTTTTGGTTGACATATGTATATTCTTGGTTTAACAGCATCGACTTCTACCCCGGTTGTTACTCGTGCTAGTAGTTGCGCCACTGCTAAACAGCGATCATACTAACTTTATTTGCGGTCTAAAATAATTAAATCCAACGCAGCGGTAAAAAAGTCTTCGTAATCCAATGTTGTGATTGCTATCCCGCCACGCGTACAATGTAGGCCGATGGCTTATTTCAGCGCAAGCAATATATTTAATAGTCTATTCGGTAACAGGAAGCAAGCCAATTAAGGAATTTATTAATGTAGATGAGATACCAACCGAAATGTGTTACAATTTATGTTCCAGACATTTCCAGTCAATACATAGGTACTTGGAAGGAGGAAACCCAGAGAGAGCTCTATCTTTAGGAATGACGACCGACTCGGAAACTTCAGACGATGCCATGAGGCTGGTGGATAGGATGAAGCAGCTCGCCAGGTGTCCTCCGGTATGTACCTACACTAAACTAAACTAAACAAAGAAAAAGTGTGTGTGTGTCAGCTTCGACGCACGACTGGAGTTTACTCCTTAAGTACGATTGTCATGCGCAAGGTCCGTTGCTCAGAAAACAACGGTTTTGAGTTAATGCTTGTATTATTTCACTCCTCAAATAATTTCAATACTGGTGGCATATATATATAAATCGATTCTTAAAGAGTAAGCTCGAATAAACAAAAATCAAAATAATAATAATAATGCTTGGACATTATAACACAGCGCCATCTGGCCCCAAACTAAGCAAAGCTTGTACTATGGGAACCAGCAGCTGATACAATAGTTATATACTATTTTTTTTGTAAATACATAGCAAACACCCAGACGCAAGGCAAACATATTTGTCACATAAATGTTTACCCCGGCGGGAATCGAACCCGCGACCTCTAGCGCAGCAGTCAGGTATACTAACCACTAGACCAGCGGTCTCGTCAAAATAACCTAAACATATCTTTACTATCAAACATAATAGTACAGTTGGAGAATTTGTGCGCTTTCGAGACCGCTTCAGGGCCTTCAAGTTATTAGACTGGATTTCTTATATGTTTATATTTGTCTATTCTATTGTCTATTTATGGGAAAGTAAAAGGAACAAAATGTGTCAACTGTAATAGACGATAGACGTGACCTTTGGTTTAATTAATAAAATTACTGTTTTTACAGGCTCCTGTAATACCTAGTCAGAACTTGAAGCAGTTGATGCCAGCTACGAACCTGCCAGTCGCCAAAGTCACAAAAGAGAGAAACAAGCTAGTGATCGTCCAACAAAATAAGAAACACTGATATCTACTTATCTTTTTATTATTCACTTTTAACATAATTACCATATTTTTCATATTACATCCGTTTTTTTCTGGACTTATTAATCTGTATAAACTTGTTGACATTTTATATTAAAAGTATGAAACTTAATTTCACAATTAGTTATAGTAATTTTAAGCATGATGTATGTAATTTATATACCTATTAGTGGCACATTTTTCTTGTACTTCTATGTAAATATAAAATTTCAAAAGACTGCTTTGTTGATGCTATTATCGCTCGCTAGATTATCGTGCCGAATTTTTGAATAGAATAACTTAATTATAATTTTATTCCTAGGAACTATTAAAAATAAACTTTACTAGTTGTCCGAGACGTAACCACAGTTTTATTTGAATAACGGTGCTGAAATAAAATGTTATTATTATGTCATTTACCTTGCAGCTTTATAAAATATTTATACCATCTGTATTCCTGCATTTGTATGCTATTTGAAGTTCCATGGTATACACAAAACTCCTTCGTTTAAAACGGAGTAATAATGGGTGATAAACAGTATGTTCCCTCGAAGTTGCTGCAATAAAGAAAGTTCATACATTTATCCTCGAAACTAAATATTTGCCATCGCTTGTAATTCTGCCTACAAACAGTAATGTTTTATACAAGCTCATCAAATATATAAGTTTTGTCTGTCACAAAACGGTTTATTTAAATGTTAAATTAAGATATATTTATTTTATTCAGTTCATACTTCCTTTTTAAGACTCCATAATAGAACTAGGAAACCTTATAGTTCCGTCTGTGTCAAAATATATATTTATAGCATTAATGCTATAACGATGAATTTGGTTTAGATATTTCTTAAGTGTTATCAAACAATCTTGTTATATTTTTTTCATAGCTATGGAACCCCCAATAATGCAGAAACCAAATGTTAACTGCTTCTGCTGGCCAGTTTTTAAACAATTGAAGGATGACATGAGCTTAACATATATTATAGAATATATCTTACCACATTTAGTTTATCAGTTCGTGTTAATAATCTTTGGCAGCAGGATATCATTAGGCCAGGCGTAATACTGTCGTCTTTGTGTAGTTCCAGCAAACCAAATCTCTTCTTTACTTCTTTACAAATCGCTTTTTCGATGTGTTTATTTCTAAAAAAATATACATATATTACGTAGCAATCTCGCCCGGGTTTTCTGCTTGATGGAATGAGTGACGCCGGGTCATAGAAATCCTATGCGATACTGCGCCAGACTGAGTGTAACTATAAAGGACCACCAATCAAATAATAGTTACTTTTAAACATCTATACTACTCTAAATATGTAATGTGCTGAAGATACATGTAACAATACTTAAATTATCTTGGCTAATTAAAGTTTAAAGCGTTGGTCTTTGAACCCAAATCATTGATTGATCATTGAGAGAATTGACAGCATGAGTGATTGATACTTAATTTAATAATTTATATTCTAATTTAATTACCAGGAGTCGTGTAACTAGAGATTAATCATAATATAGTATAACTCACATGCTGTACTCTGTCAGAAGTAATGTGGCTTCATCGAGATTAACAGCAATGAACGCAATGAGCTCGTCTGCCGGACATGACGACGGAGTGATGAATTGTCCTGTTGGGGACACCATCAGTGGACCTGCTTCACTGCAAAAGTTATATTAATATATAAAGATAGGCATTAAGATATAAACTTTAATGCCTTCCGAAGATAGGCAGAGGGGTAACAAATAACAACTCATGTTCATTACCGCAAACAGCAGTATGGGTTACGTGTTGATAAACAGTTACTGCAGGTTATGAGCGACAGCACTGCATAAACGAATTGCCAATTGCTTTATGTGCCAGTAACAAACTAACAAAGGATATATTCCTTAACAGTAGCACGCCTATTCTAGAATGTAAGGCACCTTTATTACTGCAGAAATTCAACATTACAAGGATGATAATGGGCTATCTATGTAATCGTCATCACCATCAGCCGATAGACGTCCAATGCTGAACAAAGGCCTAACACTTAGATTGTCACATTTGCCAATCCAATTCATTGAAGCTATGTAAATGAAGTAAAGTATTAAAAGCTTTTCAACTATTATTTTCAGTGTGTTATTTCCCTATTTTTGATGAGCTTTAGGCTACTATCAACTATGATAGATTTGAAAAGAAAACTGAGAGACCTACGGTTCAACAACTATTTCATATTTGCCAAGAGATTCAGGTACAGATGGTGGGAACTTATTGCCACGTCCATAGAAATCACCAATGGATGTAATCAGCTGTCTCAAATGGCTACAATATTGTGTTGCTGACACTTTGGGCATAAACTTCCTGGAATAAAATTAAAGACAGAATTAATAAACTTTATAGATATAAATAAAAATAAATATAATTTCCAAAAGACTTAATACAATATTACCTTCTTCGAATGTGTATATTCCTTAAAATACTTGATAAAGCCTTCTCATAGTTAGGTATCACAGTTAAAGCGCTATCTTCCTGGCTCACTTTCTTTATTAGCTGAAAGTTAAAAAAATATGTAGGTATATAATAATTGCATGTTTGTACAATGACATTGAACCGGCCTACCCAATTTTCACTGAGGAATGGGCCACTGGCCACCCAGAGGACCCAGTGCTGATAGGTGTACATTAATGTAAGGTTTATAAATTCATTAATGGAAGTGAAATATTAAAGGGAATTCCTTTTTTATTAATTTTATTTTCCTTAATGAGAAATGTTGGAGAACAAAAATCAAAATAGACCCGATTTCGACACTCAGGACTTAACCATCGGAGTTTCGTTTTTGCATTCAGTCATTTACTATAGATGATTATATTGGACTTTTTATTGAGCTCACCGAAAACCACTCATTCCTCACGTCAATAATGTTCAGGTACACGTCGCCATCTAAGCTGACACCAGTGAACTGCCCCAATACAATTATTCTACCTGAAACAAAAGTTTATTCACATAAGAAGATAACACCGAAAACAAACAAATCAACACCTAAAAAAATTAATACAAAAAACCAATCAGTTATGTTTAATATCAATTAAAATGCTTACCTTCTAAGTTAGCCATAATTTTGGAATGCTGTGTGGCTAACGATACCAAACTCTGTAGTGCTCCTCTAATGTGACTTATATTCCAACCACGCTCATATTTAACCTGGGCAAATACAAAATTTGATTAACATACACATCTAATTATAGTTATTATATACTTATGTGCACGAAATTCAAATAAATAATGACTTTATCACATTTCTTTCTTATAAAATATATTTTATTTTACGAACTTCTTTAATACCATAAGTATTGCAAAGGTGCTCTATCAAGCTCTTGACTTGATCTCTTGTGGCAGATGTTGACTCATATTTTTCTTTTGCTGGTGTACTATTCTCGTAAATCCATTCCCTGCAGACATAACAGGAAGCTTTATATCATACAAGATTTTGTAAACAGTACATGTGAATGATGTTTTAAGAGTTGTAAGATACCTTCTCTCTAGAATATAGCCCATTGAAGGGTCAAAAGAGGTGCCAAGTTTATATGTAAAAATAAAAGCTCAAGTCAAACAGCAGATAACAGCAAATAAAAATGACAAAAAGCATATATGGGTGCATACACTATACTGAGAATAGCTCGTTTTTCCTCCACTTTTCTTTTCATTTGAGTTGCCCTTTCAAAACTGTCATTATACTCTTGGTATGCTCTTGCAAGATTTTGTTTGCTGAGGAAAAAAAATACTGTAATAAGTGTCAAATTCAACACACATTCATATCAATTGAAGTGGTTTGTTGTGCTTACACTGCGTCTGATTTAAGTGGACTTTGTGGTATTTTATCTACATAAGTTGTAGACATATCACAGGCATTCAAGACTCTGACCACTGTTTCTCTAACATTACTCCCATTTAACTGAAGTTTCACCAGTTTAAACTGTCCTGCAAAGTACTAAATATATTAAACTCTATGCTTAAAGTACCCTCGAGTGCTGTTAATGTTTGCACTTGCATGTCGCCAGTTGCGGAACTCTACGGCATGAGACTAAATAACAGAAAATAAAATAAAAAAATAAAGATATTTACCTTCCGGCATATCTTTCTTCCGTAAATAAAATGGTAGAGCAGGCATTGCTATATTTTTGCTAGACTGTTGAGCTTCTATCAAGGCACTCAACTGCTGCAGTGAGTTTTCGTTTATTTTCTGACAGAAAATACATTTATTTTAGTAAGGTTTGTCGATATTTTATGCCTTATTTAAACAAGCGGCTATGCATTCATAGAAATACGTATACCCTTTAGGTTAAGGTCATACATACTCTCTGTTCAGGATATTTGCCAAAAAGATCTGGATGGACACTGAAGTAGAATGGTCGCAGTGCAGTGGAAATTTCAGCGGAACTCAAATATCTACATAGTGCAGGTCCAGCGCATCCACACCTAAAGAAATATTAACCATATACCAAATCGATATTTTCAATGGAATAGAAACGGAATAAACCATCTCGATACCTAAATAATTAATGCCTGTTAAAATGTATGATTAATTAGATGGTATATATTTAGGCAGTTCTAACCTTATATTAAACCTGGAGTACATTTTGGAGAAACAGTTGGTCGAAAACTATGAGCTTAACTTAATTAAGCAAATTAGCAAAATTTGCGTATTTTTGTTCACATCTTGAATTTTTAGTTTACTTTGTTTATCTGTCTGTTCTGTTCTGTCATCTTGACGTTGACATTTTCCTGACCCTGTGGTTTTCTTCTTCTTCTTCTTCTTCCTAAGTATGGCAATCAATCCCTTCAGGGACTATTTTTGCCAGTGTCGAGTGTTAGAGAATTTTCATGTTGCAAAATTTCTCGTGTTTGCCGCATTAAAATGCCTAGTGTCATGCATTCTAACGCCCAATGGAGTTTATGGAGACAACCCACGGCAGTAGCAGATCGTAACACGCCTTTAGATTAGAGGTAACCTATTGACCAAAATGGTAAATCACTTAACCCAAAAGTCGTATTATGGCATTATTTCCAATGCTCCTATAAATCAGTCACTAAATGAAACTTTACTGCACATATCGACACCAAAAATAGACATTAAAGATCACTATAACACAATTTACGACACACTGGAAAAAATCTCAACCGCTCCGCCTGATTCCCGCCAAAAACTCCCGACCCTGTGGTTTTTTTAATCAATATAGATTTAAAAAACGATATAAATAGACACGAATACAAGTCTTTCAGTCGCATGCATTGCTTGTCACATTTGTTTAATTTGATGCTGCTGTTGTAGATAAAATAATAAATAATGAGAATAATAATAATTATATAGCAGTACGGCGTACAATTTATAAAAGAAATAATTTTAATGCTCGGTCTGGCTGGCAGCTTAAACAAACGGTTAGCTAATTATTTACTGCTTATATTTAGTTTAGTTTTGTCCTGAATCAGAAGAGAATACAGAGTTTTTGGCGGGAATCAAGAGGAGCGGTTGAGATTTTTTCCAGTATTTCGTAATTAGTGTCCTAGTGAACTTTAATTACAATAGGTTACCTCTGATCTAAAAGCATGTTGCGAACTGCTACTAGAACACATAACATTAGGCATTTTAATACAACAAACATGAAAATTTGAGAAACTTGTGAATTCTCTAACACTGGTCACTGGCAAAAATAGTCCCTAAAGAGGATTAATTGCTATAGTTAGGAAGAAGAAGGAAAAGAAGAAGAGAATATGCGCTACGCTAGAATCTTGATCCGTCAACTCATCGTAGACTAGTATAGTACATTCTGTGCAACGCATGCGTAAGCCACAGAGTACATAACGCGTAAGAAGCGCGTAAGCAAGCCTATCTACACTCCTTCACTCGGGGATGTTATTTAGGGCGCTAGACTGTTGATGCTGAATTTTATTATAACTCTCGGTCCTCTATTATCTTATACAGATGAAGGCAACAAGGGTTCTAAACTCTAGTTGAAAAACAGAAAGGATCTCAGATTTTTTAACGACTAGAATATAATATTGCAAAAAACAAACTCTCATACATTATTAGGTATATTTCTGTTGTGAGTAAGGTTTCCGAAAAAATAAATAAATATAATGCCGATCTGGCGCTGTGCTGCGGTAACTGCGGTAAAGCTGGCTCATCCTGTGATATCTATTACAGACTAATACATGAATATATTATAGAAATACATCATCATACCTCTATCTAATACGGTAACACTCAGGCACAAACAATATGCCTATCTCAGAAATATTTACTGCTGAGCGGAGATTGAACCGCGACCCAGAGAAGGCAGAGATGTGTTATGTCGCTGCCAAGCAATAAGTTAAAATCCATTGGCACATGTTATGATCATGTGACGATTCTAAACCACCATGGTACTCATATACTGCTGTGTTGGTTTGATACATCCTATATTAGGTATAGGTACCTACTTCAAAGTTAGTTGCAGAGGAAAAGATGCTGCTTTATAACATAATTAAAACTTTGAGCCATTTGCGCCGACCACAAGATAAGATTTGAGCAGAAGGACAACGTGGATGACTATGATTTCAACTTAGTGACCTGAATACAGAATTAAATTTCCCCCTTTGTATATTAAGTATAATCAACAAAATAAGTATCTAAACTCATCAAATAACATAAAGACTACTGAACTGTCTAGCTAGCTGCTCAAGTCTAAAGCAGGTACCTACTAGTAGCTAGAACCGTACGATTCTAATCCAAATGACTTTACCTAATGTTTCTACCAATTAAAAATGATAGGATATTTTTTCTCTTAGCAGCTATGTACAGCTGCTTAATTGCAACAAGAACCTATGCATTTGGATGGAACTGATGGGACTGCTTGGTGCCTAAACGATGTATCGAGAGTAGGTAAGCCCACGAATTCGAAGGTGATTTTGTAAATAGTTGTTGAGTATACTAGCATGATTGTGAAGTATACTACCATCAATAAAGTTATGTGTTAGGAACCTTTTCTAATAGCAGCGCACCTTAGACCTGAACTGAAGTAGACAAGAACATAATATTTGCAGAAAGTGAGTTAAATTGCGTAGAGCTATGATAGCATATTGCGGAAGCAGAAGGCAGGAAGATATTGCTAATGATGTAAGTTAGAGGTTAATGTTTTAAATGAATAACAGGTGAGCAGCGGGTCGGTAGGCTGAGATAAAATCTGAAGGCTGCGCGTGATGCGCTGCACGGGTGCGGTGCGCTGAGTGACGCAACGCGCGGCCGCAGACGCGGTAGCGCCGTACTCGCCAGGCCAGCGATTGCCGCTCGCCGACCTGCCTCATAATTGTTACACAGACGAGTTCAATAATTAAGCGATAAATATACCAGCAGTGTTGCGGTGAGAGGAGGGCGGCAGTCGAGCGACGGCCGCGTCGCGCACCACACACCCGCGTCGAGTGATGGACCCAAAGCTCGTTGGACATTTTTCTATTGGACACTGTAGGAATCTTACCGGACAGGTTCCCGCGCAACGCTGCGTTAGTGCGCCGCTCTGGTGAACCCTTTCGCTTGTAAATGTGCCGATATTTACATATGCGCGCTCGATCTCGCGTTGAACTTTCGATCTGCGCCCAAGTCTCGCGGCCAAGAGCTGCGCGCCGCGAGCTGGCCGCCGCCGGCGCGGGCGTCTGCGCGCCGGAGCCGCCGCCCCAGCGCACTCTCCTGCAGCACGACGTGCGATGACCTGCGTATGTCTGCTACAACACCTCTTTACATACATACCTACCTACACAAATTTTCACTATACAATTGTATCATTTCATCAACTAGGTACTTTTCTAAAGTCTACGCATTATTTCATAGGATTAGGTAGGTATTGGATTTATCATCCTTGCGAGCACGGAAAACTATTGTATGATAGACTACATAATAACTATGATATAGTTATTATAACCTTATAATAACTATATCATAGTTATTATGTACCTACCTAACCATACTATGGTATAAAAACTCTTAAACAGAATGTTCACACTGAACAAATTTATGTAAGAACGTAGATACATTTTACATTGTAAGTTGTAACTAAGATAAGTACGATATTATATACATTCCTAGCAGCTACATTGCTAACAAAGGGCTTATAAGCACTCCCAATATGATATTACAAGCTTCCCCACACAGCGATAAAGTGTTACCTAAACAGTTGGGAATCCTTTCTTTAATATTATACATATTTTCTTGTTTTGAATAGAAAAGTCGGTTTAGATACCTAATTCACATTCGTGCTAATGGCTATTATCTCAAAAAATATTAAACCAAATTTGTAGTTTACCTAACTACAAAGTTTGTAAACCATCTTAATTGAAATGTAAATTATATTTTTTTGGAAAGAGTAGGTAATTGCTGAGTTACTTGCCAGGTTCTTCTTAGCAAAATCGACCTTCCGAATCCAGTGGTAGATTCTGACGATTTGAAAGTTCTTATTTGTAAAGTCTAGTAATATAGAGATGATTTTCAATCTGAAACATGCATTCCTTTCAACATTTAACTATGATTTTGTATTTACTGAAGCTGAGAATTAATTACTTAATTAATTTATATACACTCAAGAAAAGTCAGATCGAGTCTCTAGTAAAAGCTGACAACATTCTAGGAACGTAACAACAAACAATAATAATCAGAATGCGCAAGAAGAGATACGAGCGTATAAATTATTACCTTGTTCCCATTAAATCACCAGCAGAGCAGCTGGTGATAGCAAGTGACGTTTTTTGGTATCCTTATCTTCAATTGTGATGTTTAAATACATATATGTAACTTTATAATAACGTTTTAGACAAAGTGAATTGCACGGAATTTTATTAATACGTAGGTACTTCAATCCAATTGTAAACAACAGGAAAACGGACTAGATATAAATAAATGTTCTATATTGAATAAACAAACCATGTGATTATATACATCAATGTATTAGAATTATAATTAATTTATTCATTCACAATGACATCTTAATCATAGCTTATATGGATTTCTAAAGACATTGTGTTTATTTGTGTCGTGGAATTGGTTTGGTAGAGCTTCTTGCAGTAAAGGCATTAATTGATCTAGACCCCTCCAAATTTCCGCTTCCGCATTATAACTTTTTAATTTAAACGCGAACTAGGTTTGTTTGCTACATATTATTTATCTTAGATGTGGGTGGTTGGCTGGCACAGATCTTCACACAATTTTTTACCACTTAGCGGGCACAAAATCATACTGATAGCAGTTACCGTAGCCTAAAGATAGACTGTACGCTAGCAATATAATATATCAGGGATATCACTAATGCGTTGCCAATCCGTTTGTTATTGAGGGCTCACTATGCTGGAAGCATATCCTTACTACTAGCGCCGCGTATACTCGTAGACCACTGGCCACCGTATTCTCCGCAGAAACACAACACTACATCAAAGTAGTGTTATTTGACTGCGGTCCAGTCCCTAATCGGGCGGCTCCAATTTTAATGGGAAAACCCACGGGACATCCCATTTCGCTATACCTTTCAGCTTCTGACAAACTTGGAATGATAGCCAAAGATATTCAATTGGAATCCGGGCCCGTCGGCTTTACGTGCTTTCCGTTCCGAGGCACGAAAAAAACTTGGTAGGGATGGGCGGTCGGTCACCCATCCGAATACTAACCAAAGTACCGTTTTCTTAATTACACAGTAATAATTTACACACTCAGTCATTGACAACTATACCAACTATTTCCTCTAAAGTAAAAAAGAAATTTGAAAAAATGTTTTGATTAGTTAAATATCGCTGTTATACAGTGCCCTACGGCCTATTTTTTATTTTGACTTTGCTGATGTTTGTAATCTCCAATCCATAATTCAGTTATGAATTCGAAGGTTGATATTATAGAGAATCTCATAGCAGCATGGAATGGCATATATACATATGATTGCGAGTAACGCGTGTCTACCATGCTATGCGGGTAGACAGAGAACACTGCTTTCCACACTCCGATTCGTGCACACCGCTCTTCCGCCTCTTTTCGCCTCTGCTTCTTTCTTTATATTATATAATCGGTTGTGAACGAGGGTATCTGCGGGTGGGAGAGGCTCTATGGGGGCTACAATATATTTCAAATGTTTTAATAAAATAAAACATTCACTAATTGCAAGTAAATGTCACATGCATTAGCGTAATCCATAATATAAGTACATAATTCTTGAGAGGTATCGGATGGCTTTGTGTACTACATAATCATAAAAGAAGCATTGTATCCGAATAGGCAGTGGCTTGGCTAAGTTGGATTGGTGGTCAATTAAGCATGAAGGCATAGCAGGCCTTTACTGTTCACGCTTGGCTGGTTCTAGTGGCGCCTCCTCTTCTGCGCATGTTTTTGCGCACTAAGTTATTAATGTAATTGTAGCTACATTAGTAAAACACGTTGAATTTATTTCTATTTTTTTTTCTTTTTGTATACCACTAGCGACCCGCCCCGGCTTCGCAAGAGTTACACAAAACCTAAATGAATTATACATAAAAAGCTTTCTCTTGAATCACTCTATCTATTGCTGAAAACTGCATTAAAATCCGTTGAGTAGTTTAAGAGATCTAAGCAAACAGACAGCGCAAGTGACATCATTTTATATAATGTGAAAATTAACGTGGCAAACAAACATACGGAACGCCTGATGGTAAGCGGTTACCGTAGCCTGTGGACGCTTGCAACATCAGGGGTATCACGCGCGCTTTGTCAACCCTACCTTAACGTATAGAAACGCAAAACTTCAAATTAACTCATTATGTGTATAATATATGCATGTAATTTACGCATAGTTACGTTCATGACTATTAAAAACAAAACATAAACGAGGTTATAACTTCATACATGTTAATAGCGGTTTAAGAGTTTTTAATGTAGCCTAAGCCTACAGCAACACAATCCCTCAGGGGAAAGTTTGACCTTTCAGGTTTTATTATGAAACTTTGACTACGCTTAGATCCTGGAATATGCAGACTTTTAATATAAAAACTAATCCATACTAATATTATAAATGCGAAAGTAACTCTGTTTGTATGTTTGCTACCTTCTCAGGGCTAAACGGCTGAACAGATCGTAATAAAATAGTACAAGGAGATAGATTATATCCTGGGGAAGGTTTCTTTTGTCTTTAAACAAATGCAGTTGAAGTCACGAGTTACAACTAGTAATAAAATAAATAAAACAAGAAAACATTAATATGCTAAGCTTTCTAGCTCACGCAAGAACCTTTTCTTTTTACAAAATAATGATCTCTTCGACCGATACTCTTCTCCACTCGACTTCAGGTTGTACACAACGCCCAAATGGAAAAGAACACAATAATTCAATATATATAGAGTTCTTCGCACAATGTTGGTTGTCGTTGATACTAATAGACGTCAAATAGGTAGCATAGCCCATTGGATCTGATCCACGTCAAACCCGTCAGCAATACTGATCTAAATAGTTCACACAAGTTCTTAGGAGGCAGGTTTTAAGCTCGCCTGTGTGGCAATAGCAATGGATCTGTGTGCGTGCGCGGACCGGTCTGATAGACCCAAGCCACCGTTCGATACAACCACATAATTTAAATAAATGATAAAGTCTCATGCTGCGTTTCACAATTAAAACTGTTAAGGCCGACGGAACACCACGATTTCGTTTGCCCGTTACATAATTAGAAAGCTACTAATGACACAGAAAAAAAGCGAATTTGCAATATACAGCTGGAGCTTAGAGCTTACTGTAAAAATGGGCTATTTACCTATCCAATATGGACGAACCCTATAAACATACCATGTGTGTTGCTAGGGTTGGTCACGCGCGAGTGATACCCTTCGGATTGCAAGCGTCCATAGGCTACGGAAAAGCATATGCTTGAATGCCCCTTAGACTTGTAGTGAAAAAAAATTTTGGTGAGCTAAAGAATAAAACATTATATTGTAGCTAGCTGCACGGACAGACTTCGTCTTGTCAAAAGTAAAAAATAGTTTACGACTGATTCTCAGACCAAAATCAAAATCAAACATTCATCAAACAAAATCAAAAGCAATCAATCGGTCAAGCCGTTTCGAAGGAGTTTGCAGACAAACACTGTGACACGAGAATTTGATAACATTTGATTATATGACATAAAATTGTCTTCCTTATTTCATTTTTGAGTCTAATAAGTATGAACTTTATGAACTGAACAGTTCAACGAATAGAAAATAGCAGTTAAAGGATTTATTGTAAAAAATATGTTGTAGTTATTCAAGGATTAAAAGTAACTCAAGCCAAAAAGTGCAAAAGTCAGCAGTGGAACGGCGCTCTATACATACTCTCTGTATACTCCGGACTTGGCGTGATCATATTTATGTAAAGTAAAACACTTAGAGGGCTAAAACACTAAACAATATTAAAATATGCTTGTGCAGTGACAAGTGGTCTATATATGCAAGAAGTTATCGATTTTATGAATATTTACGGTGTATAGTTATAACTATATCAGAAATAAACTTGGCCTTTATAACAAAATGGTAGTTAATAATTAACGAAAGTATACCGTTTGCGCAAAAATTCGGTCAAAATCCTGAGAACTTAAATGTCAATAAAATTCTACACCTTATTTATTATTCCCCTGCAGCGATTATAATAGTAGACAAACTAAAACAAGAGGGTCTAGGTCATTTTGATGTTTTATTCAAGTATTTTGTACAATTTCGAACAGTTGTCAAATTAGTTCTGGTATAAAGCAAATATGGTTGATAATTTCAAATTTCACAGTATGGATATGTATTGGAATATGTTTTATTTTTGGTCGTGATATTATGTTTTAGCATAACAAGTTTTTCAAGGTTGAGATGGGCGAGACGCATACTACTCGTACAATATGGATGTCCTCCTGTCGTTCAGACACAAAATAAATATACGTACATTTTATCTTGCTATTTCACCATTGCAGAACAATCTTTATATCCAATAAAGCACACGTGTTGTAAATATTAATATACACTGGTACCTAGAATAAAGTCGATGATGTCTATATAGTACCTCAGAGTAGATAATATTACAGACAACTCTTTAACCGTAATTCTATATTATTTCTTGTATCTATTGTGTTTATTTATGTAACTGAACGTTATTACTTAATTAAATAACTTTTAGCTTGTCGTTGATTAATTTTCTTAAATATATATTCCTTTTAAAATGTATACTTTCCTTATAAACTCTTTTAATCCACCTTCATGAACGTTTTGTATTAAATTTGTATTTATAACTGTAGTCAGGTATTAGGTTTTTTGTAAGTTATAACTATTAGTACGGTCTACCCGGTAAATTCAATTAGCCTCGTCAAGTGACCATTCTGAGAAATGTTAATTAGAATAATTGGCAAGTGCGAAGTAATTAGTATGTACAACCGGATCACCTATCATAGAGCTCTTGTTCGTATTTTGCAGCTTGGAACGTACCTATTTTAGTTTGAGGATAACCTTAAATAATAATTATTTTATACTCAGTGGTTATTAAGGAAAGCGGTGGAGTCGAGCTGGAGGATATTATAGCCACAATTTATTGTAAATTATTATAAAAAATACTTATGGTAACAGACTGTAAACTTAAATAAACCTTTGGTTAAGTGTGTTGGCAAGCAGAGTAAGTAGCTAGTAAAAATAGGTCCCAAAGCTGCGAAGGTTAGGAAGCCTTAAAGAAAACCATAAAATTCGGGCAACACAATATAGGGACTTTATGTTTATAGTTTTCGTTTGATAGAATCATCAATTCTATGATGTAAAGTGGTTCTTTATTTAAAATTCAACGGAACATATCCTTTATGTAAATTTTATTACAACGTGAACAAATCACGTGATTATGTTCAGTAGATATGGTGAGTATAGTGGATGATAGTAATTGCCAGCCATTTACAAATTTTGGTTTATCAATGTGGAGAACTTTAACTACCTAGCTTATTTCTTTTGAGATTCGAGTTAATACATTTATATTTTTATGTATATCATGTCTGGTTACCGTATTTCCAATCAACTCATTATATTGTCCTACATGACTGTTAAAATATGAATACCTAGGATAACAAAATATGAATACCTAGAATAACAAAAATTCTATTTAAAGAAAATATGCATACCTCTCTTTGTCAATGTCTTCACTTCATATAATTAATTTCAACTTAATGAAAACATAAATATGATATAAAATTTATGTTCAAGTATCTCTCAAAGAGAACACATCTAAAGAGGTACTCGGTGCCCCATCTTCCGGAATTCACGACCTTCATCTTTCCCGCGAACACGTATTATGATATCAGCATTCAGCACTTTGTGGACTTCTGCCAATGCAATCGGAACCTTTGCATCAAGTGCATAGCTTCGTTGTAAAGTGAATCTTATACATTCGGTTATAAAATATATTTCAATCTTAAATTTCACACAATTAAAGGGAAGTGAAATAGATTCTAAGTGACAGGAAACTTGAAGCGGAGACACTCATGCTATGCGTAAATGAACTGACTATTATTACTTGCACACGTTTCAGTGCACGAGCGCATGGCAACAATCAAATTACAAAACAAAAACACCTATCATAATGTCTTTCATCACTATCACTATCACTAAATGGTATAAATCAGAGCCGCTTCCCGTGTCTGTCTGTCCCTATGTTTGCTTAAATATTTGAAACTACGCAACGGATTTTGATTCGTTTTTTTTAAATAGATAGAGTGATTCAAGAGGAAGGTTTTTATGTATAATTCATTTGTGTTTTGTAGGTAAGTTAAATAAACTTATATGGCTAACGCTGGCCGTGCGAAGCCAGGACGGGTCGCTAGTTAAGTTAATAGCTATTACTCAATAGTACATGTTAATAATACATACATACTCAGTTCAAATAAAGAAGACATGGCACTTTACAAACAACGAATGACGACGGTTAAAACTACGCTATGCAGAGATTACTCGCACACATATATAACAAATACTATAACTTGCATGTAACTCATATGTGTTTTTTTTCTTTCCACGAAGATACTAGATATGAGAAGTGTCAATTAGAGCGGAATTTTGTCCTGGGTTTCATTGAATCCAACAGGAGGACCGTCATCTGTGGAGATATGCCCGACGGTCGTTGATCTAATTGAGCATTTGTGCGGTGCGTGCGTGCTAATGGGTTAATTACGTAGGTACATGAGAGGGAATTGAGATGGTGAGTCAACGCAACGCAGCAGGACGCGACGGCCGTGGGTGGCAGACGGCATGGCTCCTTCGAACTCTAGTATCTTCATTTCACGTATACATTATATTATTTCTATAACAAAAATCCCATATATCAATGCGATTTATTAAAACGTATCTACTTACCTTCAATTTAATTAACCCTTTAACGAAGTTGACCCATATATCTACACGAATAAAGTGCAAAATCTTCAAACGTTGTCGAATTGATACAAGCAGGTAGAGCAATTAATTTTAAAGCGATGATATTTTGTGACCTGATTAAATTATAATAATTAGACTTGTACTAATAGGCCTGATTATAACCTATCCATTTATATCGTATACATGGGAAAGTTTTTATCTCTTTTAAATTGGATTATGTTAATGAAATTGTCAAGCTTCCAAGTATAGACTAATTACCTTACTAATAGAAACGTGTTAATAAAACTTTAAATGTAATTTAAGAAAATTATTTTGCTAGTGAGCCATTTGAAAAACCTGTGAAGATTTGTCAAAATTAACTGTAATAATCGCAGTGATTTTTAACACCACTATTCAATTTAATAGCAGACTGTTACATCTTATTCTATATCCAAAAAAACTGGTATCAAGTGATTTAAACTTTCGCTACTATCACAAGTGCGCGCGTGTAACGGCCCGCGAGATCTACGCCACGCGCCAAAAAAGAACATTAGTTATTTGCGCGTAACGGCCCCGGTAGCCAGCTCACAGTAGCAATGTCAGTAATTTGCGAAATGATTTTACGCTCGCCGTAATTAGAAACCGATTTTATTTTTAAACATACCGCTATGTCTCATACTATCTTCGAATTCGAGTTTGCATGCGAGCTCGAATTCGGTTCATCGTATTCTTAAGTGGTAATATTATGTTATTGATTGAAATATTTTTATCTAGTGTCCATTTTATAGGCTCTTATACATCATTCTTAGTCTATTTAAATGATAAAATTTGAGTTGTGAAACACGCACTGTTGTCTCTGACGGTCTGACTACTGGACGAACTAAGTTTACTACATTTTTATATAAAAATTGAAATTCCAAAAACCCATTTATCCTTTACGAGGATTAAAATTTTCTTGGGAGGTAGGTAATTAGGTTGTAATGAATAACTCGGCAACATTATAACATAAACAAAAGCTTTAAGCCCAAAACAATATATCTTTGATTTTAATGTACGTACACTACTATTTATTAATATGCAGATACCTTATGTACACGTACAGCTTTACCTACGGTTTTTAACCTATTTACTTACATTATACCTCCATGAGATATGCCTTATATTATCTATACACATAAAAGGCTTTGTCCTGAATGGCTGACGGATCAACGCACAGTTTAAACCGCTGACCGTAGAGACCTGAAACTTGGTGTGTTCTTTGTATGACGTAGGCATCCGATAGGAAAGGATTTCCCGAAACTCTAACCCTATGGGGGTGAAATAGGGAAGGTATATAGTTCCACGCAACAAATAAAAGTCGATACTATGAAGCATAACTAAGGCTAATTTAATTTGAAAAATAACTAGAATTCTACTCAACAAAAAATTAAATCCATGAAGTTGTAAAAAAAATAATCCACGCGTACGAAGTCCCGGGCACAGCTAGTTTAATACATACCGTTACAAATAATGCCCAATGATATTATTTACACATGTATATCATATCATTGATGATGCCCTTAGATGAAGTGTCAAGCGTCTTTAAACTGCAGTCACCATTTACCATAACGCAGGTCGTATGCACATTGGCCTTTTAAGTGGTATAAAAACATAATATTCAGACTAGTGCCAAAAACTACTGTTTTGCAGCTTAAGTCGCTAAAAAGCTGGATGTTTTTTTTATGAAAATGTGTATGCCGCCATACCTATGTCGGGATATACCTTTTTTATACCACTAAGGTGGCACACAAGCAAAGGCCCACCTGATGGTAAGCAGTCACCGTAGCCTATAGCCGAAGCACTGGCAACCTTACTTATCGCGGAAACACAATATCTAGTGTAAGGCTGCGATAAGTAATATTTATGCATTCCTTGCTATAAATTGGGCAAACTGGCTTCAAGTACTTAAGTACTAAATATGTCTATCTGTAGACATAGACATTAGACATATTATCCACAAGTTAACCGATCGATTTGGCACCTCGCCACACGTATTTGACCTCTTCAATATGTTACCTTACAAAACATGCAACCGCTACAAGCATGCAACATCTTACTATAATCATAATATTTATTTGTGCGTGAAGTGAAAAAATATTACCCCTATTTACGAAAATTGCGCAGACGGAGGAGTGTAAAAAAAACATAAACACTACATTACCATGCCTTCGACACAAGTTTTACTGAATGTCGTCTTACTGAATAGCATAGTCACTGTTTGTTGTTCAAATTATGGCCAATTTCAATTACTAGGCGTCTTATTTTCCAATGTTACTTTTTTTTTTAAGTCTTAGTTTTTACTGTGACTTATCTGTGCCCTGCGGTTTATCAATAGTTTTTTTGGCTAACTTTAAAATCACATTTCACCTTTTAGGCATACAATAAGTTAATAAGTATGCTACAGACCTTTGCATTTATGTAAGTATTTTTAACCGTTCCACCGTTACTTATTATAATTATTGTAAGCATGGCAGGAGTAGTAAAATAACCTAATGTCATGTCATGTTTGGCCTACTTTGTACTAAAAAGTCACAACTTCCAACATGTTCGTACCTGTGCATGCTTTGTATAAGAAGTTCAGGATGATCTCATTTTGCTAATGGAAATAGAAATTTGACCATACAAATGTTACTTACAACACAAATTGAACTTTCGAGAATAAATTTATCATTGTATTTACCATACAATATCTGTGCTACTAATCTCGGTGCTGGCCGTGTGAATTGATAAATTAAATTGACTAGAATTAGCAACTCACTACTATCACTGCTTGTTATAGATCCGATTCAAAGGCAACAGATTTTGTAAGTCTAAGGTTCACTACTCTAAGGTAGTGTTGTGTTTCTACGGCATGTAACACGGCACGGACCGTGGTGATGTGTCCCCGCTGTAAGTATATTTGCTGTTTTAATAGTAAGCCCTCTCCAAAACAAGTTGGTTAAAGGCTAATGACATGCCTAATATTCCAAGTTGCGATAGGCTGCGGTCGGACTACGGTGACTTTAAAAATCTTACGTGTATATTTTTTTCTTGTAAAATCCTTAGAGAACGTTGGCAATATCCATCTTGAGACATCTGCCTCTAGAAATGTGATAGTGTGAGCACATCTGTTTCAGGCACGTGGTTTGTTTGAATTAAAATACACTCTCCCATTGATTGTTCAGTAGCACACTCATCGCTAAGCTACGCAGTGCGTATGTTAGCTTTATCTTCGAAATATTTACTTTAACATCTCATTGTTAACTTTAGTGGCAGGTGCGTGCGAGAATAAAAACAATGTTATGCGCTCACTTTATCAGATGTACGTGAAAAATGTAACGTGCCAGGTAAAAGAGGAAGCGCACCGTACACACTAATAGATAAGCAACTCTAATAGCTATCGGTGTGTTGTGACTAATGCCTTAGTTCAACTTGTACATACAAATTAGGCACCAGGTTGTTTTTAAAGATAAGCCAGCTACAAAAGTAATAACTGTATTATTTCTAAAGACACTTGACTGGCATTGTTGAACATTTCTTTTCATAACCAGTCATGGTTAAAATATATATGTATAATATGGATATAAATCATAAACTCATTCTATTGACGATGTATATATGAATAAGATATACTTAATGATAAAACGTCAACAATACTCGTATGGCACATCTAAACTACACGATCCCTGTTTGTAGTCACTCAGAGCTATAATTCTAATAAATAATTCTGAAATCGTATAAATACGAATATACTGTAAATATTTGCACATTCAAAATTACTATCTCACAATTAGAGAACTCAATACAATACAAAGTCGCGAAGTGTAAATAATATTAATCGGGCGTAGGCGTTGCGACAGCTCTAGATCACTGTAACAATAGTTCGTAGCACTTCGTAGCGCCCTCGTAGACACCACCAAATCCATTATAATTTTGTCGCCTGTTGTAGTCATTTATTTCTTTCTTCTGCACGACGTAGGTATATCTCAAGAAACACTGAATACTATGCTTGGTGGAGATTCAAAAATAGTGCTGTTTTCCACCGGTTTAATTTTGTTTAGACAGATAACCATTATCCCTCGTCCACCTTACTACATTTTCAAAATCCTAACACGAAATTTTTTAATATTGCTGCTAGCCGCTTTTTGTCAGCTTTCCATTCTTGGCAAAATCCATTATAGTGTACCTCACTGGTAGATGAGATGTTAACTTGTACTGTAAAGACGGTTTGTTCTGATAACCATGACCTACTGTCTTTATATAATTTTGAATATTTAAAACACACTACTGAAGTGGGAATGGGAGGAGAATTACAGTAGTTACTTCGCCGCGTTACAGTAATTGTATTATGCGGGATTTACCACTACTCTGGGTGGCATTTTGTATTACCCAAAATGCTATGCCAGTTTTGTCGTGTGTAATGTTGTGTTGTGTGGTGATAGGGAAGATGGGTTGGTGTGAAGAGGGGGTGCTGACTGGGGGTAGGTGCGTGTGCGTGTCGGGGCGGGTCGGGGGGCGGGGTGAGCGCCGGCACGCCTGCGGCGCGGTGGCGGCCGCCGACGCCGCCGCGTCTGGCGCGCTGGCCGCTCATTCCGCCCGCGAGCGCCGCGCCGCGAGCACGTCATGCTTGCCCGAGTTCCCACGCACGCACGCCACACGCGCGACCACTCCCGCGCGCATGCTCGCGCCAGTGATGTTACCACACTCTGTTGTTATGTGCCGTCGGTTCGTTCGTGAACGAGTGCCACTCCATCTGTTCCCGAAGCGCTGACTGTGCGCTCAGATCGCTCGCGAGGATATCGCGGATTTTGCGTGCCCGTCGACGTTGGATGCGTTAAAATTTCGGGTGAGTGAGAGAGGCGAACGGTCGTGCGCCCGCGGCCGGTTTGACCGCATTATTTTCGAAATACGTACGCCGCAATCCGGTCGACCGCACTAGAACGATCAAAACATTATAACAACAACACACGAATTCCGAGATGTTCATATGATTTTCCATTCCATACAATATTTTGGTGTCAAGTGTACTCAAGTCGCACTTTTAGGTCCAAATACGTTTCACCTTAAGTTCAATATTTTGTTTGTACGTAGAATTTCCATGTCATCTGTATAGAAGGACAAATTCCGGAAAATCTTTGCTTTTAAATACAGTTTCAATAATATCCGTACCTACGATGCACGCGCGCTCTACTCGAGACGACGTGAACGCATCCCGTTGATGTCTTTACAGTACACTTTTGGAAAGTGCTGGTGCATTTAATGTACATTTGTATGGGTGTGAATTGAATGTTTTGTTATATTGAGGTACCCTTCAACTGTACACCGTGCTATATAAAGCGGCAATATGATCTAAAATGCTAAAAATACACCCTCCCTGTTTTAGTAGGTATCTTGGTATGAGTTCTTAGCATCTTTTTTATTGCCAATGGTATTGATATTCGGGTTGACACCTGATACTGGTCTCTGTTGACGTTATACCTTGTTATATAAACATCCTGCTAGAAGGATCCTCATCATTTCTATCCTAGGCTGGGAATAGATCAGACGTCGCTCATCCACTTCCACTTCAGCTATTAACATCAAAACATACAAATTTATCTCACTTATTTGTAAGTAGCTGTCAATTAATATTTATACTGTAATAGCATCAATGGAAATAATTATTTTAATTTGATTTTTATAAAATTGTAGAGATAAAACAAAATTGGTGATGAATCATGTCGAGTGTACAATATATCACATCAAATCTCAACGTGGCTTACATTTAAATACTTTTGTATGTACCTTCCTATCTAAGATGTTGTCTCTGAATAATACCTACAGTATTGTTTACGATCCCAAGTCCTACCATCGTGACCAGTCGGCACAGCGTAACCTCAAGTCTTATGACTGCACACGTGTTTCATAGGTAGTTTATTACAAAGGACTATTCGAATTAAATATGTATATGCGACTTAAATAAAACCTGTGATTAATTGATTTTATTTATAATTTACATTAATATTGGGAATTTAAATATTTTTGCTATTAATCTTGTCTACGTATATATTCTCAGTTAAAAACTTTTTAGAATTTTAAAAGTTTCTAGGACTACATGTGCCGCGGAATCAAATAGTTTTTTGAACAATAGTCGAATGCTATACTTGACCACTTTTAACTACAACTGATTAATTTACCTGATGTATGATAAGATTTCCATGGTTCACTCTACTAGCTGAGACTGCGTGGAGAATGAAAGCTACATCATTAAAACAAATATGCATCGTTTAACTACATACAATGTCCATATGTTGGTGTATTCGTTAGAAATTCACCTAGAGATAAAGCGACTACCGGTTCCGAACAAAGTCATTCTTTGTTAGCTAACTAATAACTAGCAAAATGCTTCAGTGTCTACGATTCTCTTGAAAATACTCCCACTATAAATACTAATACATATTTTCAATCACATTAGGTGCGTGCGCCACAGATTAACGTTCGGTATCGCTACTTATAGTTTTAGCTCTTTTGTTCAGCTTGTAGTCGATGATAAAATCATGAATGTCATTAACCTATTGCTTTGTATTGTTTGCAGGTGG
Source organism: Falcaria lacertinaria (assembly GCA_951449985.1). Lineage (NCBI taxonomy): Eukaryota > Metazoa > Arthropoda > Insecta > Lepidoptera > Drepanidae > Falcaria > Falcaria lacertinaria. The sequence goes on along the minus strand of OX602115.1, from coordinate 6,323,089 downwards.
GTCGAGGAGAATTATGCGTGGGGCGTGCGCATGCGCGGTGGTGTGCGCGTTGGTGGCGCTGTGCACGGCCGCGGGGCTGGATGAGGCGACGCGCTTCGCCGCCGAAAAGCAGTTGCTGTCCCTGCTGGGGCTGCCGCGCCGGCCTGCGCGCCGCTCCGCCGCGCCGCCGCCCGTGCCCCGCGCCATGCGCCTACTCTACGAGGCCAGCGGGGCCATCCCCGCCGCCGCTGCCAATACCGCCAGATCCTTCCATCACATACCCACCGAGCTGGATGCTCGCTTTCCAAATGAGCATCGGTTTCGACTCTACTTCAATCTGAGCGCCGTGCCCCAAGACGAGGTTGCCCGGGGTGCTGGCATCACCTTCCAGCGAGCACCCGGTGCTACGAGCATCCAACGCCTGCTGCTGTACGATATAGTGAAGCCAGGTCGTCGGGGCAAGACCGCCCCGATCCTGCGGCTGCTCGATTCCATGCCGCTGCATCCCGCCGAAGGCACAGTCACAGCCGATGCCTTGAGTGCCGCGCGTCGTTGGCTCACAGGGCCAGACCAAAATCACGGACTACTAGTGCGTATTATAGAAGAAGGTGCTAATAATGTGGACGCGCGACAGCCTCACGTGCGGGTGAGGAGACGTGTGTCAGAGAACTTTGAGGAGTGGCAAACTATGCAGCCGTTGTTTCTTCTCTACACAGAGGACTCTCGAGCGAAAGCCGCCCGAGAAAGCGGAGAGACGCGTCTGGTGCGTAACAAGCGAACGGCGCAGAGGCGAGGCCACCGCGCGCATCACCGACGTAAGGAAGCGCGTGAGATTTGCCAGCGAAGGCCGTTGTATGTGGACTTCGCGGAAGTCGGATGGAGCGACTGGATCGTCGCGCCCCACGGGTACGACGCTTACTACTGCCAAGGTGACTGCCCGTTCCCGCTGGCCGACCACCTGAACGGCACGAACCACGCGATCGTCCAGACGCTCGTTAACTCAGTGAATCCGGCGGCTGTGCCGAAGGCGTGCTGTGTGCCCACGCAGCTCTCAGATATATCCATGTTGTACATGGACGAACAGAACAATGTAGTGCTCAAAAACTATCAGGATATGATGGTGCTGGGCTGCGGTTGCCGATGACGAAGGCGCCTCGCCCTCGTGCCCAGTGCGGACTTAGTGATAACTCGTGGACCCAGTGTACATATAGTGACGGCCTCGATTGTAAATACATATCTTTGTATATATTCGTGTAATTATAATTTTATTGAAATGATGAAAATATAATAAATCATTAATTGTAATGTAATTTATTTTTAATTTCACACGAACCATAATAATAAAATATTTTTAGTAACGTTAATATATTTCACTAAGGCATTTTGCTTAATAGCATAATTCCAAAAATGAAGAGTTTGAACACTTTAGTTATGATTTAAAAATTAATTATTTCCGCCCCTTAAGATGGATTCTGACAAAAAAAAACGATATCATTTTGTTACGATTTGATAAGTAACATAATTTATGAAAGAAGAAGATAAAGATGTGCGCAAGACAACAGTGAAATAGCGCTCTATACTCTGTCTGCCGAAAGAGACTACTTATGTATAAAAGTAGAAGGGTGCCGTATCCCACCTAAAACTTTTATGAGATATGATATGAGATGGATGCAAAAACTCGTGTATTTAAGATAAACTTTCATTGTTAATTTTAATTTCGTGAGAATCAAATCTATTAAATATGCACATTAAACAAATTGCTTGGGAAACAAATTATGCGTTATAATTTATTGCAGTAGTAATGCAAATATCTGAGAGACAGCTGTACGTACCTTAACGCATTTAAGGCCGGGCTACGTCCTGAATCTAGCCTAATAATTAAACAATCAATCTTCGATGTCTTTCTTGGTAACCTATTGTATTCCCCAGTCATAGTACGCAGTAAGATTAGAAACGCACTGCATTCGAACTATGAACGTATAATAATAAAAAATCAAGAATCTTGTTTGATTTTAATTCCAATCAGATAAAAACACTGCAGAGACGACGCACATACGAAAAACAGAAGCACATACTGGAATGCTTTCCCTCAAATATATTTCAGTTAATTTGCCACTGAATTTTCGATGCAAGAAGCGAGATCGAGATATCAAATTTGACGAATATATTGTGTAAGTACCTCTGTATAGCTAAGCCGCCAAATTGATTGGTATTAAATTGGCAGTTTTTGAAACCCATAAAAGAAATAAATAGAGTAATGTCCATCCAACACAACATGCACATTGCACAGCCATCGTCTTTTCTTTTCTTACATAGTCCTTAAAGCTAGTTTTGAACAAAGTACTTAATAGTTAATATAATCTGAAAGTGAAATTAATATCAACTTGAGGTCAACATTAAAGTCACGAGCATGAAGACTTTTCGGAATGAATAGGATGTTATGCCTACACACCGGATGCAGAGGTCACAAACTCAAGTTCAAACTTGGCAGTCATAATAATGGCTTAAAATTGAGGGCGAGCTTACTATGTCAGAGTAACCTTACTACAAGGTCGTCGGTAAATGAACTTTGACCGGCTGAACTCAAAATAAGTGAATGCTATTGTTTTTGTGTGTTCTAACATAAATGAGATATGAAGTAAGATCAAGCATAGATTGTACACCAAATATAAATGCCAAGTAAGTTTTTTTTTTATTAATGATTCTACATAATAGAATAAGTCTAAAAAAGAGCCGTCTTTAATTTTACAAGCTATACTTTTGGAAATTAACTATATGTGACTGCTGACTGCATACTTGCGCTTAATCATAATACATGTTTTACTTTGTATAGCATATTAGTACCTTTTGTTTTTTATTCCACTAACTGGTTATGATGAATATTTAGTACAATATTTTGTTTAATTTGATTGGTATCCAGTTCGATTAACATAAGGTTCAAAGATAATATCTAAGTAGTATTTAACTTCGGTGAACATCGATGCAATATAGATCTTGGAACAAATTGTGTGATATTCACCATTTCGCCCTGGCACTTGGACCCGCCCTAGCCTGCAGTACATAGTCCATTCATCGTCATACAGCAAACATGCAAAGACAAAAATATTAAAGCAAATGCAGTGGAGATAATTACGGCTTTTAAACAATGGAATGATAGATTAGTATGTATTGGTTTGTTTATCTCTAGAATACCTATCTTTCGAAGTTTATAAAGTCGTCGACAAAGAATGCAAGATAATATTTAAAGTGAATTCCATTTAGAGCGTGGCAGGCAGTCTCCAAACTTCAAATATGTCGTCACAAGGCGGCTATATATCATGTTTTTGCCCGGCCGCCGGAATGCCCGCCGTATAATTTGGCCACCCGGCAACTGCGCGTCTGCTGCGCCCGCCGCCCTACGTCTATATTATCAGTAGATAAATTCAAGCTTTGTCTTTGCCTCGTATTTCGTTCTCTCAAGATTTTGCTTTTGTTTTTTTTCTTTGTTCACCGTGGAAGGCAACAAAAAACTGAGTGGAGGCGAACGAAGTGGGTATAATTTATTTTATAGTCGGTTCGCTCGTAACTCGGCGGTGGACGGCTGGACGCCGATTTATCCCCATTTCGGCGCAATTAACGTAAATGGATTGGTCGAAGTCGGTGCCTGTGTGTGACCGGCTCGTCCTCGCGAGCACTGCGCCGCCGGGGACCACTCCCCGCGTGCCCAACACCGGCTCATTACCACAGAGGCACGCTGCACTCGTACCCTCCGCGCCGGCCTGCGCCTGATTAAGCAAACATTTTTTAACCGCAAAACGAATGAGATACAAGATACGAGAATCTTGGCGATTACGTGCCCGCGGTTCCCAGGGAGCGAGGCGACTTATCCCTAAGGGAATTATAATTGTTTTGCATTCTTGCACGGGTATAAAAACAAAAGGGCGAGGTCCGGCCCCCCGCGCTGTCGATGCTGCAAAGCAGACTAAAGTCTGACGACTCGAATTCCCTTGAGACAAAAAGCTACGAATGAATCGGGCCAGTTTTTGGCTGGTCTCAGGTGGAAAGATTGCTTTTGTTATACATATTACAAACACTAGCTTTTGCTCGAGGCTTCGTACGCGTGGTAAAGTGAATAAATGACAGATGTTACCCACGACTATATTCCTGGATTTAAATTTTAAAATGTCGGTTTTTCATATAAAATTACGTCCCCCATTTTACCCCCTTTGGGGTGGATATTCCAAAAAGCCTGCGTATTTTTAACTTCAGAACTGACGGCTTTCAATACAAACTTTCATCCCCTATTCCATATTTCATCCCCTATTATACCTCTGTTAAATAGGTTTATGCTAAATGTTAAGTAGATTGGATCATGGAATAAAATTTTTCCCTATTTTCAACCCCTAATGGGTAGAATTTCGGAAAATCCTTTTTTATCGGATGCCTACGACATACAAAGAACACACCTTCCACGTTTCAAGTCTCTATGATCAGCGGTTTAGGCTGTGCGTTCAGGACGGTCAGTCAGTCATTCAGGACAAAGCCTTTTATTACATGGATAGGTTGCGACAGCAACGTGTGCGACTCGCTCTGGTTTTTAACTTATATTATTAGTTTTAATTTTAATTTATTATATGTAAACTAGAAAATAAATTCCAACAATTACTGAAAGCTAAATACACAATCTTATAGTTGAGTATACAGGTGTGGTTTTGCATTCTTGCCATATTTGACAACCTAACAGTAAAAGATTATTCTAGTTGTTTAAAAATATATTATTAATTCTGTGGTTAAAAAAGAAAAGATAATAATTGATGATTCATGATTAACGTTCAACCAGAATAGGCGCTCAGAATGCCTATTCTCAATCAGCCTTGATTACCGCGCTTTAGGTATACCTACGCTTGTGTTACCTATGTTGGGGAAAGGGAAATGTTTTGTTAGTACCGAACATAAAAAATAAATTTTACGTCTATCATTGAATGATTGATTTATGTTCTATTGAAGGTATGAAGCAGAACCACACCCTGTATACTACCTAATATTGTCAGTTGTGATCGATAGCCACATTACATTTTATTTTACTTCAGCCAGCGAAATTCAGGGTTTTGAACTCACACCAACACGAACTATTTTAATTTTTCGCTGTAAATCTTTAATATCGAACATAAATTATTATCTCATACTGTTATTGGTTCTTTTATTTGGAATATACCTAATAAAACAAAACTTAAGATCTAAATCATTAATGAAAGTTTACAAGGAAGAAATTATATTACACAATTAATTGCTCACGAAGCTACCTCCTTCTGGATCATACTTTACCTAAACAAATAACGTTTATCACAATTTCATTTCCTTATTAAATATTCTTACCTAGGTGCTTATACCAAATCTTATTACGTAACAAGTCAGGTAATGAGACTGTACGGTATGAGTGCTGCATAAATATTTAGTTTACAATGTTTTTATGCCAAAGTAATAAAGTAATATCAAGAAAAAACCAGTTTAATTTGTGCATGCTTGGAATATTTCAGAGGAGGCGTGCGGTCGATGGCCGGCGCAAGCACAGAGCGACCACTGCGCGGTACACGATGTGCCGCGCGCACGAACACTGGCTGAATATACAGTGTCACTCAGCTCCAACTACATACTACACTACACTATCATGTCGTGTACTCACCAAATTCATCCTTGCACAATGCACATACCCACCATACTAACACTAACACTCATATTCTTAGTCCTTACCTTGAGTTAACCTCAAAGGCTTGTATCGTAGGTACTTTAAGAGGACTTGTTAACTTAAGATGCCTTCGAGGAACGCGAAATCTCGAGGTATCAGTAATATGGAAGGCTTTCCCTAGAGTTTTCCACGTATTACCTTTCAATTACCTTTTTTCGGCTATAGACTCACGTCAAAAATTAGTTTGGTTGTAGAAATGGGATGAGAATAACTCATCAGATTTTGATCATTATCATCCTGACCTAAAATAAACAAAATTGATGATTATATCAATTAAATTGATCATAACTGAGGCTCCTTGAACCGTAGAGTTGTGTTGTAAATTATATTTAATTCATATTTTTTTGGATTTGTGATTTTATTTATGAAAAGAAAAGATACAGCAGCTCGCATCACAAAACATACAAGGCTTATCTTCTATGCTATTCACCTCCAAATCGTGACTTCCTGCAACATATTTTTGTGTGTAATGTCCATTAATGATATATCATTGGCTTCCAACTAGACATTAAGCCTAATTTAAATGAGTATTTTAAAATTGTTTTCTAGCTTTATGAAAGCAAGTAGCATTCTTTGCAATTAAAATATTTCTACACGGACCGGGCGGCGTTAGAAGTTTACCATAAAGACGAATTGTGCATAAGATTTTTATCACGGACAATTTAAGGAATCCCACGGAATTCGGCATCTTATAAAAGTGGATCCGCATAGCACTCGTTTTACGTGATTAATAATAAATAAGGATACTTTTAATAGACAGTAGAATGAAAGTGAATAATTAGTGGTAAATGCGGTAAAAAGTGGTAATCGTTATGTTACGTTGAAGTTCACACCTTCTTGATTTAAAGCGAATAATTGCCTTCCTTCACCGCCATTAAATCCCTGTTACAGATTAATATTATATGAATTACTAGAATAGGGGATCACTCATCATAAAGCTGTATAGATTTCATCGTATTAACTTTTAGCGTAGCTTTACAATCAACAATACTATTTATTCTTTTTTTTATACCACTAAGGTGGCACACAAGCATATGGCCCACCTGATGGTAAAGAGTCACAGTAGCCTATAGCCGCTAGCAATATGTACCAGTGGTATCACTAACGAGTTGCCAACCATGTTGTTGATGAGGACTCACTGTGCTAGCAGCATTACTACTAGCCCAGGGTATCCTGGTGGAGCACTGGCAACCTTACTTACCGCAGAAACACAACACTACATAAAGCAGTGTTATTTCACTGCGGTCTTCTGTAAGGTGGAGTAACAGTCCCTAGTCGGGAAAATGGGAAAACCCACGGGAAATCTCAAATCGCCCTACCTCTCTTAAAAAAACATTCAATACAATATCGAAAATCGAAATTTGATACAGGAATGTTATCATATAGTGGAATTAAAAAATAATAGTTATCTATAGTCGCGTGCCGAACGACTCATGCGCCTCGCGTTTTGTTTGTCCCGTACGCACCTCAATCACAATCAACTTTCACCATAAGGGCAGCGACACATTGGCTGCATATACTATCTGAAGTCGTTAAAAAGTGTTTCAAGTGCGTCAAGAGGTGTTTGATTTGTTAGCGTTGCAATTATATTCAACAATGACATAAGGTAATAACTTAACCAACTTCATAAGTTGTATAATTTTCCGTATTATCGATGAAACGATCAAACTGTTACAATCAATAATGCGAACTTGTAAATCTGGCACGATTTGGTTTGATAAACATGTGAGCGCAAGCCATGTGCTTAGTGTGTTTAATAAGGAGTTCAAATACTCCAAATGAGGTGAATATTTAAAAAAATTATATATCTATATTTTGGGTGTTGATTTGTGTTTACAAATATCGTGATATTTTAATTGTATATTTAAATTTGTGCTTACATTTTAATGCAAATAACATACGCTGGCACTAAAGGTACGACCACTAGTCTTGTTTTGTCACGTGTCTGGTGGCTGTGTAACGGTGATGAAATATTTAATCGGCCACTTGCTACCGGTCGTTCCGGTGCACGTCTCAATACTCTCAATGCGCATCTCGTGGGCCCGGACCACGTCACGTAACCAAATGACTGGCTGGATAGCCTAGCTTTATTCTAGCAATGTCAAAGAAATGTAACGTGATTCACAGTCATCCTTGCCATTTAAAATATACACTAATAGGCTATATTTCCTTTGGGATGTTCAATTAGAGTAAGAGCTGGCATTTTCTAGATTTAAATGTGTTAGGGGAGAAAAGATATATTTGAGTAAATCTCGTGGTTTTACTCACTTGATACAAACGAGCAAAAAATTGGGTCACAACAGAATGTTTTATTTTTAACATCCACTTCGAGCTGATTCGGTGCTAATTTCAATTATTTGTGATTTACGAGACCTAGATGTATCGTGTTAACTGTAAAAAGTCAATTTATGTTTCCTACATTACTATAAACTACATTAAGTACTAACCAGCTACTAACTAGACACCTGTTACCGTAATTGTAGAAAGAAAATCACTTACTACATGCGATGAAATCCTAAAAACTTCCTAATGCTGTCAACTTTGGACACGCCTAAAAACTGAATTGTTTATTAGTGAAATCGTTAGAGAAAAGGTCCAAAAGTTGGTTTCCGCTTAATTTACTTAGTCATTATCCGTAAATTGTATACGTATTAAGGTGTCTCAGCGTACTGCGTTTGTAATTGTATAATAATTCATTGTTTTTACTAGTCGCTGTAATTTTTATTAATTTTTAATAGATGTACCATATTTATTTGTAAACCATGTAACGAACGAATATAAAACCACTATCGGGTTATGTAGGTTATGAGGCAAATATATCTACGTTTTGAACGAAATGGAAGGAATGCTCAAATACCTTTTTTATTGTGGCTTTAAGTGTATACTTTGCGCTAGACGGACATAAACAGCAATTTATTTCTGGCAACGAACCCGCGTCCTTGGCGCCGACCTTATTGCGCAACACCGGTTTCGAAATGCGCGCACGCACAGTCTATGTACACTCGTGTTACTCGATACAAGAAATGACAAAGTGTTGCTGATCCTACATAACCACGACATAAATGTACTAATAGTAAACTTACAGCATCCGTTGGTATTAGCGCGACCACCTTATAACTACATTTAGTAAAGCATATGCATTTTGAATGCCTCGAAGGAGAAGTGACCAATAAAAAGCAAGTATCTATGACTTCGAACCTGTTTAATGTCGAGACAAACGGTATTCAGGAAATAACTTAACAGGGGAGTGGACAGCCGAGAACCACGCCAATAAAATAAATTTAATAAAACACTCGAATGCATCTTGAAATGAAAGCTTTAGTAAAGATGACAATAAAAACGAACATATTTCTCGGCCAGTATCCGAGTCCTACTTACTGGTTTGTTATGAATGTGAAATCGGAACATATGGATGCAAGCATAAAAACTGATTGTTAATATCATTGATTTTAGTGGCGTTCAGTTTTAAGAAATATTTTGACTTTGAAAAGCGTCAAATTATTAAAAGCATCAATCAAATATTTTTCTTCACACATCACTTTCGTCTTTCAAGTCTTTACAATCCTATTCATATCTATTGACCACATATATACCTACATAACTTGGTCTATGTTATTGTTATCAATTCACATTTTTCTGGTAAGAGTACCTATATAAACATCTAAAACATTGAGGTATGAAGCTTAGATAAAATTGGCATATCCAATAATAATATTTTGAAAAAAAAAGAAACGGTTCTTTTTATATGGTGAGTGAGTCTTATATCTGAATTTTTTCCTGTTGTTTTCACTAATAGATATTTTGTTTCCTAATAAAAGTTAATGTGCTTATTTTTTCGACACGTGCAAAGCCAGGGCTCATCAATTATATAAGTTCCAACATGAGTTAAGGCACGTTATAGGTATTTTATGTAGTGCAAGCGAAAGCTCTACATTGTCACCAGTGAGATAATTAAGTTGACCTAGACATTGGTTAGCATATTAGAGGCGGTAACAACATACCACATCCAATAAGGTTAGGATATGTTTGTGGATGTGCGTTGCGCTGACCGAGTGAAAGTGGCAGCAAGACTCTTGTCTCTCGCGAGTGAAGGCCGACCGCAACCCAGCCTCGCCGACCACCGACGTCAATAATATTCACACAAAAACTGTTGCACGAACAACTCACAAATTACGGGTGTTCGCTTATTATTTGTGTGTATTCATTCGGCCGTATAATCAGGCTGATAAAATTATTGGGATGGGTTTTTTCGCAGCGGAATACAGACATAAGGTGTTATTTGTCCCCCTGCTGTCACACTTAACTATTGCTTAATGTAATAAAAATCATTAGAAATGAAATATTACACTATCTCAGCATTTATGTATAGTCACAAAATAATATTAACTATAATTATATTATTAAGTACCTACCTAAGCTTAAACGTCTACTAGCCTAGTTAGTGATCGAAATTCGACTACATTTCTAAATATAAACCTCAGAGTAGATAATATACTTATAAACTAACTTAGGCTATGACATTCAGTAAGACTTGTGTCAAACTTATGGCAGTGTTATTGTCTTTTTTTGTTAAATAATGTATTTCTAATGCATATTTTATAAAAATATTAGGTACTTTCCGTACTCCATCTCCATGTAAACTTTAACTGTCAAATTCATACTCTTCAGACCGCGAAATTTTAGTAAAATGGGGAACAAAGTGTTTATTCACGTACCTATTAATATTATAATGAATGGTGTGTCTTCGCAATTTCCTCTAAAGCCAGGGGCATGCATTGGATGACCATTCACTTAAATCTAATGTGACAGAATTGTAATATTACTAATTACTGCTTTGTGTTTGCGATGCGATACGTCGATAAAGAAAAATTGCGTCAACACCTTGGCGTCCTACCTAACCTAACACAATTGCGCTTTTTTGCATGACGACACCGTGTCATACTTTTGATTGACAGTGTCCGAAGGAGTATGAGCATAGCTTTGATGAGCATCGTATGAACATCGTCGTTGCCAAAGTGTTGCCAAATTACATTATAGAAGAATTCCAGTCAACTACCACGTCAAAATACAATTACTATAAGAACATCTATACTTACATAGTTTAAGTTTAATTTTACTTTTAAATAAAAAGGTATCCTCTATAACTAATGAGTAAATTACAAACGACATCACCTGTTAGACCACAACCTTGCCGAGCGCTAGCGAGCCGAGAATTCGCGACCGACATTCTGTCAGCGTTGGGTCTGCGCCGTCAAAGCGTAAACATTTTTTTCCTACCCACTACCGTTACCTACGAAGCAATATATTAGATTGACGATGTTATTTACTGCTACGTTTATATCAATTGAATTGAAATATGTCATAAAAATAATTATTTAACTAGATAACACATCCGCATGTTATTAATAGCTTCTGATATTGTGTGTGCAAATAGTAGTCGTCACATTACGATAAAGAGCTCCACGGTACTTGCTTGTACTACATGTAAAATTATAAAGGCTAAAGGCTTGATACTTTAGAGAATCCGGATGTAAATAAATGTTAGATAGAGTCAAAGCTCCGTTGGCAATGATGGAGGCGGGCGGGGCGCGGAGCGGCGCGCGCTCTGCAATTACCACCGTGCCCTGCGGGGCATTCCGAGCCACGCTCAGCCTAATTAGTCCAGCGAGCGATGAGCCTTTGTCTAACCTAACAGTTTCAGTTCACCTTGCCAAGTTTTTACGTGTGGCATTCGCAAACCCGATCTCCGAGCCAAAAAGCCCTTTTTGCTTTTGGCACGCGGAGGGTGCTGCGGTAAATCATTGCGTGATATGCATTAATTAAATTATGACTTCGGTTAGATATCACCAATGCTTACCATACTATAAAAAACTACGATATACATGATCAAAACTAAAAATGTTTATTTGTAAATCAGGTTCTTTTATAGGTCGATCGTCAGATGTTACATGTATTGTGTTTGTAGTGACAATGTGTAAAGAAAAATGTTAAACTGTTGAAACCTACACCAACGTTCTTAAAATTGTTTTGTATGAATAGAGTAAGTATATTAATCTCAGGAATAAATAGTGTGAACGGTTGTGTTAGAAAACATTGGAAGGCATCTAATGTGTTCGAACAGATGTAGAGAGCGGTGTTTCACACGAACTCGCCAGTGAGCAAATATCGGAGCGTGTTTAGGAGTCACCGATTCGTGTGTTTACCGTGGTCGGCCGCTGGCGCGCAAACGGCTCCCAGCATCTGTACACTGTTACGTAAACATGTCCGACACAGTGCACAAACACCGGCTGCACTGATCGGTAAAAATAATATTTATTCTACAACTGTGGGCCCACTTCACAGTGCCTACATTCATCGATGACTGTCATATCATAGGACGACTACTGTAGGTATACGCCTTCTCAGGTCACAGTTATTAACGTCTAAAATATTCATTATACTGATTATTATGCAGCCAGATAAACATCTTAATGGAAAATTATTTGTAGAGACACTGCGCAAAAGCTTGTAAACAATATTTTACCCAGCGTACCTAGTTATAGCATTGTGTACCTACCTAGTATAAAATGTATTGTGATTATCTATAGTATTATAGTTAAAGAGTAAATGTACAACAACTGCCATGGCGATGGTGTAAAGAGTAAGACAGTAGCAGAAGTACCACAGTCGTTCTCGTTACGTCTGCGTCCGCTTTATTATCTGAGGAGAGAAGGTAACTTAAATTCATAGTTCATATATTATACATCCTATAGGACCACATTCAGACTGAGCACTTGCCTCCGATTAGGATGTACCATGGCCTTTCCTGCAGCAGAAGTGCTGGCCGCATGTCTCGACATTCCGCCTTAAACGATTTGATCCGCCGAGCTCTAACTACAGCTGGAGTACCAGCAGTGTTGGAGCCGGTGGGTCTGAGTCGGGATGACGGTAAGAGGCCAGACGGAATGTCGTTAGTGCCTTGGAGTCGGGGGCGGCCCCTGGTATGGGACGCTACTTGCGTCGATACTCTGGCGCCGTCCCATCTCCCGGGCACTTCGACTGCGGCCGGTGCCGCTGCTGTACAACAGGAGAGCTTCAAACGCCGCAAGTATGTGTGCCTCGGAAGGGGCTACATATTTGCCGTGTTTGCGGTGGAGACCCTGGGGCCATGGGGTCCAGAGGCTCATCTGCTGTACAAGGAGGTCTCGCGACGTTTGATTGAGGCCTCCGGTGACAAGAAGGCTGGAACATATTTTGCGCAAAGGATCAGCATTGCCATACAGCGGGGCAATGCTGCCAGCCTTCTTGGCACCCTCCCGCGTGACAGCGATTTGGGACAAGTGTTTTATTTATTTTAATTGTTTATATTAGGTTAGTTTTTTTTTATTTTTAAGTAATTAATGAACACTTGTACAATAACGTCCTAATTAAATTCAAATAAATAAATAATTGATAGTTTATACAATGCAACTTCGACATAACCAATCTGAAGGGAACAAGTAAATATTCGTTATATCAAGTAATTCATTAAACTGGCGTTTGTTATACTGAGGTTAAAAACCCAGTTTAACGTATTACTTGAAAACGGTCTAAATTTCGTTATAAAGAGGTAAAAAAAATACGTCTCTGAGCCATTGCAACTTGAATCTTTAACAATAGTGACTAGCAGCAGGGTTTCAATACTTTCTTTTTCTGTTTTACGAAAAAAGCGTGTCTAAGCGTCTCGTAGACTAAGGGTCATACATTGATGGAAACGTTATATAAAGGTTTTGGGTTGACAAAATTCGTTAAGTAGAGGTATTTACACTTTTTCTTGATAGTGAAAAATCGTTATAGAGATGTTCGCAAAAAAAACGTAATGTAAAGGTATATTTTCCATTGACTTTTATGGACAATTCAAGGGGACTTCCATTTTTTTATCGAGAAATTCGTTCTATTAAGGTTGCACGTATATTGTCCATTTAAAGAGCTTTTGAACTTTTGCACAAACCCATTATTAGACTATGGAGGCCCAAAAGTCAACCGATGGAATTGTGTGCTCCTACAATTCAGTTCAGAATGCGGGCCTTATTTTGTATGTCAAGATAAGAGACACTATTTGCAAACCAGTAGTAAACTATTGACTGATAAATTTACACAAATCAGTATCACGTCCGCCGCCGGAGCTTGTCAAAGGACTGGTAGTATGACCGCGCTCGATGGCAATGATGATTCTCTGAGCGAGATATGTGCCAGCATAAGAATAAGTTAAGTAAATTGTTATGGTTCCAGCCCTCTTGGTACGAGAAGCTTCGATAGATGTCGCGTGACCCTTTTAAGAAGTAGGTTAGCTTCGGAGCCTATAGTTCCAAATATATGCCTTGAACCTGGCCAGGATAAGCTTATTTATGGTGATCTGAGAATCAATAGGTCACACTTAGGCGCCAGGAGATGGGATGGAGCAAAGTATCGAAAGAAGATTTTTATAGATTTACCTATATTTTGTACCGCAATGTTGCAGAAATAGATTTGGTTAGACGTGCGTTGTTAAGATAAAAAATAAAAGCCATAGGTTACTAAAAAAAGCTTAGGATCGAAATTGAGTTGTTATTTATTGCTAAGAATCTAAAATTTAGATAAACCACAAAAATGTTGATATCATTATAATAATATAGTATTTTTATATTGGAATATTCTTAAAACTTGTCTTTTGTGCTTGACTTAAAGATAAACGAATGAATGCCATAAAGTTTTATGAGTGAATCTATGTTAATCAGGAGTTCGGTGACATGGCGATTTTATTCAATAAATAAAGTCAATAATAAACACAGGCCTCTCACAAGGGTCTCAGAAGGATCACGATATCAGGCATGATTGACAAGTAACACAATAGATGTCTCTTGTAATGAGCTGCCTGATCCAAAATATGTTATTTTCTACATATTTGTTCTGCATTGCGTTAGTGTAGAACTGGCGACCCGCAGAGCGGTGTGATGTTAGCGTAGCACTTCGTTGTATGTAAGTATAGGCAAGAGGAATGTATGGAGTGATTCTGTGGACGCAGTGTTAGCGTTAGCCGTTAGTCTGTGAGCGTGTGGTACGGTCTGGTTTATAAATAGCCCGCGGGCGGGCAGGTGCAGGCTGGCGCGGCAGACGCGCGGACGCCGCGCTTCCGCGAATCTGCTCCGTGCCATTTCCACTGGGTACTGCTGCCTTTATGTTTCCCATCATACAGTCCAGCCTATCGTGTCAGTTAACTGAAAAACATTGAAAACTCACAACTTACAAACGTTTAGTAACAGTAATATGAATGAAATTATCAAAGAAGCAATGTAAAAGTTGATAGCCTTCTATACTCGTATACCTATGACATACTAGCTAGTTAGGATGATAAATCACGGAAATAAACGAGTTAAAGCACAGTTAATTTTATTTGGTACCTAACTACGTTCTGAAAAATATGGTTTGCAATATAGAACGCAGGTTCGTATTTCTTATACCACTAATGCCATACAATTTGTTGTTACAAGTACACGTTGTTGTTGTGGTTTGATTTAGGGGCGGGAAATACTTTTGAGAATAACGATAGGTATTGTTGAAATGTCGTTAATATTGGATCAACCCCACAAGTATGGTATATGAACATTTTAATTGTGATTTCAAATATGCTTATATATATAATGTAGATATACAATAATGGTATTTGTTCTGAGTCTGGTGTATCGTTAATGAAATATTTGCTATTAGCATGAGAAGAAGTTGAAAAGTGGGTGTTATAACACCTCGTAATCACATAGGTTAAAAAACCTCGTAAAAAATACGTAAAAAACTTCTCTATGTGCGGAACGAAATAGTCACATACTAACAATAAACATAATATAGCTTCAAACCTATACCATATATTAAACAACAGGTTTTATTTATGAATCTTATCCACAATTTTATGTATTTTGTGATGTTTCTAATTCATATTGCATAGCGAAGAATTCCTTCATATATTGAAGTTAATTAGTTGAAAATGCGAGTAAAACAGCATTCAACCGTCAGCCTAACTATTCAATAGATCTTTGAGATATATTTTATCAATAGGAAAATCTGAACGATATTGTGCTCTGCCACCCCCAGGTAAGTTTACAAACAGGAAAGCAGGGACAGATGCAAATGGTTTCTGATCAAGTATTGTAGGATATCTGCGATTTATACAAGCTTCACAAACTACGTGTGTACGGTATAATCGAGGAAAAGAACCAACACATGACCTTAGAATTAAATAATCCTACTTGTTATAAATGCCAAAGTTAATACATTGCGAAGAAGCGTTGTCCACGTGATCATTACAACTTAGACCAAACCTTTGAACTCAGAATTTGACTCCAAATCGTCACGGTGGAGGATTGCGTTCTGGAGAAACGCAAAGGATTATATTCCATTAAGTTTTAACACGTTATCAAAGTCATGGTAGCCTCTGAAGTCGAGTGGTCTGGATTCAATCTTAAGATTGTAAATCGCACAATTACGAGTTTTTTTTCAAGGTAAACATCGGAAGTTAAAGGGAATCCGTATACGAGAACAAATAAAACAAATTTAATAAAGTCCGCTAGTACAGAAATAATCTATAATTTTACAATGACACTCCTACTTTCTTCGAGGATCATGTTGTTAAGGTAAATGGGATGGGTTACTTAGTATATTATGTTATATCTTACACATAAGGATGATTAGTATGTGCAACGTAACTGTAACTATATAACGTCTTTACTATACAAACGGATAGGACCATGAAATATAAGCTATTTATCGAATTAGTATGCATGCCGTCTGAATTGAAAGATTGTGGTTACGTTATCGAAAGGGTTTAATTGGCTTACCTATATCAAGAGGTAGCCGCGGGTAGTAATAAAGTTACTATAATAATTATGTTAATACACATTAATCATCATGCTTATTATTGAATCAACTTAGCAGTTAGCTAGTTTCCACATAACCTTTGACCTCATGAATTATTCCAACATATTAATAAATGTGTATATTATATTTCATTTTATAATAGGTGTTAAAATATTCAGAAGAGTTCAATTGTTATGTAATACGTCGGTGACTGTGATAGGCGTATTATTATAGTTAGAGGGATAATGTTTATCACGTAAGTTACGTTTCTCGTATTCAACATCACTAGGGCCACAGAAACGCCCACTATGAACGTGGAGCGAAATTTCCCGTTACATAGCCAGCGGCTTTTACATCAATATCCCGAGAGTCTACACTTAGTAGTTCTAGGGTCAGGCCATTAATAGAACTATTTATTCAAGTATATAATATTTTATTTTACCTTTACATACTTATAATACATTCGCATCCATTCGCATTTTATAAATGATTTTTAGGTATACAAGGAAAATCGATTCAAAATCGAATCGTCCTGTCCAGTTTGGAAATGCGTTCGTTTTTAACGTTGCAGCAAGAATTTTAATAATAACAAAAAAACGTTTTGGAAATTTCAATATGGATACGACGCCGCGAGGGTCGACCCGTTTTACGACAAATAAAACCAAGGTATGGTGGGTGGAGACCCACGATGTCATGAAAGGATTACGATTATATATTTCTTAGTTGCATGTTTTTTTTACTCTTTCGTTCATTTATAGTATATATCACATACAGTCTAAGAACCACATAAATACGGATGTGCCGATTTAAAACGTCAGATAACTTAAACTTAAAATAATGTAGATACTTTATGTATTTACATAATAATATATACCCATCGAGTAAATTACCAGTTTCATTTTTGAAATTGAGAATATGCAATGATATATTACAAAACTATATTTAGGATATTTTTATTGTTATCACATTAATGTGATCTATCTTAGATATTTAAAACTAACGTTCAGTGATAGACGTGGTCACATTTTCTTAAGTAAATAATTACCTTATGCTCTCTGCACATACGTCGTGGAGTTTCCATTTGGGCATGGCAGTATCATATTGTGGATAAAAAGGTAGTGCAGTGCGTGTTTGGATGGGAATAATGATAGGCGGTCGGTAGACGCTAGGGCGCCGCGGAGTGACGCCGCGCCGCCTGCGCGTGTCGCGTTACGTGCTACACACGCCCGCCTCCGACGGCAAGCCTTCACTTCGCGGCCAGCATGCTCGACGCCCTG
Organism: Falcaria lacertinaria; assembly: GCA_951449985.1. NCBI lineage: Eukaryota > Metazoa > Arthropoda > Insecta > Lepidoptera > Drepanidae > Falcaria > Falcaria lacertinaria. The sequence continues at coordinate 6,305,263 of OX602115.1, read as the reverse complement.
ACTCATAATATTTGTATAGCCTATACTCGCTATTAAACTTCTCTCCTTGACCGTTTAGTTTCGAAATATTGCCTTCAAAGTTCTCAATAATGATAATATTATCATTATTTGTAGCAAACAAAATTCCTTTTAAAGATTTTTAGCATATATTATTAATTTAATATCGTTAACTTGATACGTATCAATCGTCCCTACTTATTACGAGTAAACCATAGTGTTGAATACATTGATTTAGTTACTATTACAGGAAAATTACTACAATACATTCGTAGGAGCGCTTAATTAAACGGCCCTAAAGAAACTTTCAGAACTATTCATTTTCGGTGCACATTCGGACTCAAATAATTGTGATTGAGTCTGCGTGTGTAGTAGGGATGTTGTCCGTTCTTGATAACCGTGTATCTCTCTTGTTACCGTATACACGCACCCACCTGCGCGCACCACCGCCACTTGCGTCATTTACAACTTTAAAATAATAAAACAGGTTCCGATTGTGATCTATACGAAGGTGGCTCGACGATTAATACCCCAGCACACCTGGCAGCCAGACCCCGTGCTGGTAGACACTTGATACCACCTCACCCAAAGTTTTTTATAACTCCACAGAATACATTCCATATTCATAACACAATGACATTAAACAACAAGTTTGCCATCAAAAGCTGACATAATCAGTCTGCTAAATATAATACAGAAATCTGATCACCGTCCATCGATTTTCGGAAAAATTATACGTTCTCACAATAAAAATATGTTAGTTACTACGAATAACATTATGCGAGCAGGTAAGCTGGACATTTAACACTCGCCCTACAAAATTAACGTGTTCTTCATTTAAATGGAATGAGCCATCAGGGCTGAATAATGGTTGTAAATAAAAATTACATACCAGAAATTTAAAACATTCATTAATTTCCTTAAGTTTTCCTGGAACAATTTTAAAGAAGTCTCAATGAGTGCGGAGTCTTATCGCCCTTAAAGTATTTTTCTTATTATTCATTCTCGGTTGGTTTTCCATACACGTATACAGCGACACGAGACTTGTGTTATTTTTTAAACAAAGAAGACAAGTTCGGATCAACGACCTGCCCTTATTTGGAGAAGTCAGCAAGGCGACACATGATGAGCCGATATGCAGCCGCAATTGACACGTAGCTCACGCATACCTTCTACACTCCAGCATACATGTATAAATGGTAATTTGACCATCGTGACGACACATGAAAGTCGCATTGTTTTTATCTTAACGTCTTGATCCATTCACTGTAAGATATTGTATGTATTATTTAGAGTGAACTTTGGGGAGTGTGTTCGTTATTTGTTGGAAACGTGTGGTATGTAAATGTTGAACGGTCTATTAGCAAAGTTGACGTGAGCCTCGCCAGGTGTACGGCGACTTGTTCGATCTCCGTATCTGGTTACACTAGGTTTCACATTAGGAAATATATACGACGGCTCATATGACTACCGACTGTTAATTATTGTTTTATTGACGAGATAAATTATTATAATTATTAATCGGTTCTGAGAATCAAGTGCAAAACAAGGTGATTCATCCGCGCTTATTCGACGCGGCCCGCGCAGATGTGGCTTGCGCCGCGGGGAGCGTTCATTAAATTAAGTGACATTTCATTTAAATTTATTGACATAAATCTCAAACATTACGAGAAGCATTATCGTAGCAGCAGGTGCCACCGCGGCCGCGACAAGCCAAAGGTCTCGCGGACGATACCCGCCGCACACCGCGCAGCCGCACCGAGCACCGAGCGACGCATTGTCTGCGCGCGCGGTGCAATACCCGCGCCACTCACCGCACATTATCAACGCTTTTTATCAGTCGCATGCTTCTCACTTAGCATACCATAGCTAGCTAAATACAAAACAGTAAACACATTTCAGTTTAGCATTCAACTTAAAAGTACGTGCACCATTCAGACACAGAATTTGTTTACCTGAAACTATTTTCCCAATCTACACCGATGTGAACCAATATATTTAATAAACTACATTGACGGATGCACATAATTGTCATGAAACTATAATAGTTGTGTGTGCAAAGCTTGAAAAATAGGGTTAAACAACTAAGGTCGGCGCGTGTAACAGCGCCTTTACAAAGCTCTCGACGGAGCGCACCCAGCTGCCGTCAATTTTACGCGTCCACTTCATATATTTCCATGTATATTGTTTGTCAATGTGCTGCATTTGCATAAGCGAGCCGGAGGAAACATTACGAGGTAGGTACGAGGTACGAACAGGGCCAGGCTCCTTGGTGCGTTTCCATTTTGCAATACAATCAACGCTATGATACGCGGCGGCCGCACCTTATTAACATAACTATTTACGACTATTCAGTAAATCAACACATTTATGTACGTACTGTACACATTGCTCATTGGGTACGCTCGTTAATCGTGATGTTTTAAACTGACATTAACATGGTTATCGTTAGTGTCGATCAGCACAAGTATTTATTTTAATGTTGTTAATATACAAACTTTATTTCTAAGTTTCACATTTTAGTAACAAATGTTTATCTCAAGTTAACTTGTTTTTGTCCCAAGCCTTGTATAGTTCGAGTCCAAACGTTCCAATTATAGAACGTTATCATGTTGAATGCTCTATTAATACGACAAGTAGACAAGCCTAGCCACGGCAAAGTTGTCAAATTAGACTGTTAAATTCGCAATGTAAATGTAAACGAGATCAAATGGTTAAATTAAGCAAATATTAATTTAATAGGAGTTTTGCAATTAAAGCAAATTGTGACAGATTAGTCCCTCGGATTTGAATGCACTTACCTCGTAAAGTAACTGTGTGTTAGACTCGATATTTCAATGACTGTACCTTTTGCTCGTACTGTTAAGATCACAGCGTTTCAGGGGCAGTGAAACGGCTTCTTTCGGTAAATGCTCAAGCAAAGTGCAGGCACCGGTGCCTATTTTTGTAGATCCCAGAGATCTGCTAGAAGCTCCGTGCTGCTAGATGGTCGTCCGGGGAGGTATAAATATCTCACAGAAGCAACCTCGCCTTAAACAGCCTGATTCCTTTTGAAGGTTCAGCCTCTATAAAAAAAAAGTATGGTGTAAAGTGCAGTGAGTAGGTAAGGCCGCGCATGCGCAGTGCAGTAGCCGACCTTGCGGGCGCGATGCGGTGTCGCGTTGCACCCACATTTCTGCCGCTCAGCGCGCGTGCGGTGCAACCCCGCGACGGAATGCCCCCATCATCTGATAGCGAGTCGGCCCAACATTTGATACACTCTCCACATTTATCAAATACCATGCGTGCATCCACTGTAAATGTCCAACAATTCAATGTCTCTTCTCGCTAATAATACGACGACAGTTAGCGCGCATTCTATACCGGCCAATGAGCCAATTGACGCTTAACTCAGCTAAGCTCCTCAAAATAATTACGAAGTTTTGTGTTGTGGTGCGTATGTGATTTGTACGACGTAAAATGCATATGGATATTCGATACGCAGATATTTTTTCCATTACTTTTTTCGTATAAAAAATATTGTTAACTTCTTTACTTTCAGAAAATATTTATGAAGTGCATATAATGCAGTTTTGTGTACCAAATTTTCACATACACTAAATGTAACTTTACACCCCTATATGGAATGCTTAACAATTTACAGCCGACCGGTGCGTACCATTCTTATAAATACAATTCCTATTTCCTAACTGCCAAAGGCAACTATTTAAATGTATGTACTTCGATGAATATCGCCAGTACTGGATGTAATGGTGACGTTCGTGTGATATACCTACGCCGGCGTTTGCAGTCCTCCGCAGCCTGTCCCAGCCATTCTAATTGAAACCTAACACAAGCTGGGTTATACCATACAGTACCATTCCGCTCGAATACCTTACGCTCAGTTTTACCCCATAATTAAGCAAATGCCCATGTTGATATATATGATAAATTCTGTAGTATTTGAGGGTTAGACAACTTATAACACACTTTATAAAATAATGAATTAAACCAAAAACTGTGTACAACTTTTACTGAAAATTGCAACGCCGGGGGAGTATGAAATTAGGCACAGTTTATACGGAGAATGAGCGCATAACGCTAATATTTTTCCATTACACACAGTACAATGCACACTACAATGCGTTAATGCGTTTAACAGAGTCAAGTCTTACTGAAAGTCGTGTCAAAGTGTGTAAATTTCAGTTTGGCGTTCGAATAACGAACAGAGGAGACACAATTTTTTTAAACTCACACGTACCTAATATAGATCACACTGTTCTTATTACCTAAGCATTATTAATATTTTTTACGTTTAGGCAACTATTAAACACTACGTGCGTGGTATCCGTCTTATTCTTATGCTTTACATTTATAATTGATGGTATTTAGATCTGCACAAGGCCTAAACTGAATAAATGTTTTTTTATTTGGATTTTATAAGTAGGTACAACGCCGAAAGGCCTTTGCGTAATGATGCTACGGGTAACACAGTACTACTTTTAATCCGGATCGTCCTGACTAGAAACCACAAGATATAAATAACAAGACGTTATGCATGACACAGTGACGTCAGTGACTCGTGCAACAATGTGGGAAACTTAATTGTACCGCTAAAATTAAATTCCATACAAAATATAAATACATATAAATACAAAAAATTTGGTCTCATAATGCTGACAAATCAAGCCACCTTTTAACAGGTAGGCCCGAGTACCGCCGCGTCTAAGTAGAGATAACTCGTGTTTTAGAGGGTCCGAAATTGAGCACCGCCGATCGATCATTAGGACTTATTTATTTTTTGACGGTGACAGGACATAGCGCGGGTTAGTAGCGGACGCGTTATTATCTATGGCCTGCATGGGACCATTCGTCATGCTGTCACGAGGACAGCGTCCAACGAAACAATCAAAGTGACCGCTTGATAACAGCCAGAGACTACGCTCGATTTTCCGGTAGACTTTTCACGAGTTTATAATGTGTTTGCTCGTGGAGTGACGGCCGTAACGAGCACTCTGACGCATACTGCCTTATACGGTTAGTTAACTTACTTCACACATAAATGGCAACCTGTACTAGGACCATCTGATAGGCAAAGGAAATCTATTTATAGAACTAAATGAAATCCTATGATTCGAAGATTTGTTTCCTATACTATTCAAGTTTATGCACCTAAGTACGGTAATATTGTTGTAAGCCTTTTAAATACATCACTGATGTACTTACCTACTGATGTATAAGAATACTACAAAATAAATTATAAACCAGTATGACATTTATTGAATATATTTAATTATATTCTGTAGCAACAGTTGTATCGTTTGAATCATAAATATCAAAACCCATACACAGTTGTATGACATCGGAATATGTGCAGAAATATTAACTTACTGATGAGAACGAGGACCAGTATCCACTACTCTACTACATAAATAAGAACCGAAATGAACTAAAAAACTCACGACTCCTTTACTGTAATCTTAAACACTTTAGAGATTAGGAATACATTTGTCTGAGTTGCGATTTCACCATCGGTATATGTAAGTTGGTATTTGCGTGCGCAAGATTATTGAAGGCAAGTTTTGCATACCGCAGGCCACGACCATAAAATCCAATACATTACGAGCCAACCAGCGGCTCCCGTGTTACGTGATACACGCATTTAAAGAATATCAATAAATATTTGATACTTTCTCATTAATTAAGTAACTGCTTGAGTTTTCCTTTTTTGCATAATAAATACATTTCTGCACTTATGTTATAAATTCTCATGCATTTGTATAGTAAAAGCGCGTTAGAATCAATAACGATTTATTTCTTCACAGAAATGAATGATTTCACCAGAAATTGGTTTTGGCTGCTTTACCTAATAAACGTCTAATTACCTATATGTGTTTCTGTTGAAAGTTCTGTTATGTTTTTCCAAGTTTTACAAGTTAAATTTGACCCACATCCAGTGTCCGAAGGGCTTGATGAGCGAAAGACGATAGATATATCAGTAAAGTGACGTCATTATGAATCCAATATGGCGGCCACCGCAAGACAGCGATTTATGATTTCCACTGTGATAGTATAATACCCCTATCAGATGGGTATCAAATAAGGGCATGAAGTGCGAATAAAAGTTTGTTTTAAAAAAATTACCTAACTGTTATTAAATTTAAATAGTCAACTATGTAAAATTATACATTGCCTTGTTAACGTTCACATATATCTGTTTCAAGAGGATTAGAACTAGATACCTATAGAAAATAAACTATGAAACTGGAATATATTTTCTAAGCTAATAAAGGCGGAAGACTAATCAATGGGTAAACCAGTTATTGCGTATTTAATAATGTTGTGAATTTGAAATTTAAGTACGTACATATTATGTGAATATATTTGTATATATGTAGTTAACAGATATTTCACTGTCCATATTCGGGGCGGTAGATTTAAATACTCAGGATATTGGATACAATTCCACGAGATATTTCCCAAATCGCGTTCGTAATCTATCCAACAGCTCCAACCGATGTGTAAAGAATGCGCGGCGGGCGTGTTCATTCATCGTTCTCATCATAAACGACACAATTCCAAACCTAAAACATCGTTATCACTGTTCCCACTTTAATCTTGGAGCAATAAAAATGCGATGGCCCAAGAAAAACGGGGCAGGTCGATAACCATAAATTAGGGCCGCAACGGATGGGACAAATTTTTATAATGGTTCTCCCCCATTTGGGCGCTGAGTCGCGTTAATGACAGCCTAACAGTTTGTTTTAACATCATTATAGGAGCGTATCAGGCATTCCATCGCAGGTACCTGCGTGCGCGGCCGGTACACATGTGCCGCTGATACACGGACGATAATTGTCATACCCTTTGTCATTTGTCTACATTATATCAACGTGTTATAACATTAATTTGTAATCATACTGCACTATGCAAGTGATGTTTCAATTACACAATATTCAATACTTTAGATTACCATGTTACGAAAAAACCAGGTTCAACCGCCGAATAGTTCTGATCGTAGATCAAAAAAGGATCAAGTAAGGTATGTTATAGAGCACCCTCGATAAATCATTAAATCACATATTATGTAGGTACATAATAATAATTTCATACTGCGGATATCTTACATTTCATTAAGACAACTAATCGTTCAATGTTATGTAGCTCACGCAGAGCGGACGAGGCTCTCAATACCAGAGATACCCATGGAGCAGAAAAAACTTTTCCGTGGCCGTGCGCAGACGCAGGCGGGCGGCCACGGCATCCTGCGGCCATATATCCGTGGGACAGCTACACGCATTTACAATTACCTTATCTCACAGCAAGCCGGCTCCTGACGTCACGCGACAAATATTCCTGATCATCCGACGGTCGCCTCTAGGACAATTCAAAATGCTTTCTTTTTTTAAAAACATCGCAGACAATTTTACCTTAGATGTGCAGCGCTGTATAAATCTACCTCATTGGTGGATTTATTTAAAAGGATCAAAAAATGTTTTATTAGTTTATTTGAATAAGAGATAATATTCACCCTGACCATTGTAGAACCTACTGTAAGAATAAAAGAAAAGGGCATTTATTTTAATTGATATTAGTCGAGCGAGACTGAGAGTAAGAAATTGACATTTCAATAGCAAAAAAGAAAAGCTGTAAGATGCGCGAGCGCAGCCCAAATGATTTAGCGCGCAGTCGCGGGCGCAGGCGCGGTTCCCATGGGAAAGCGTCTGCAAATATTGACACTACAGCAACATGTTTATATGCACTTAATGCATCGCTCACCTTTTTCATTTTATTTGTTTTGAGCGCGCGAGGCAGACGGAGCGTCGGCCTCTTGTTTAAGTTTTTTTTGTCATAATTTTGTTTAACAGGTAGTATCTAATGTCGGTTATAAGAATATTACCTCGGAATAAAATCAACGCTATGCGTTTCTGTACCTTAATAGCATTGTAGGAATGATTATTATAGGACAAGCGGGTCCTATAATAATTGCTAACTAAAAAGGTAACCAAATTAACTTGCCTTTTCATTCAACCCAACAGTACCGGATACAATATAATTACAAACCACATTACAAGAAATAGAATGCCAAATATATGAAAACCAATTTAGCCAATAAATGGGAGCCTTGCCCGAGGCTGCTACGAGAACATTTGGTCCCATGTTTTAGGTAACGATTGTCTTTTGTCACACCGAAACAATACTCACATAATGTATCCATTAACTTTCAAAATAGTATTTGTATTTGAAGCCTTCTAGATAAAACTAGAAGTGCAGTAATTTATTAAAACAAATTAAGTCTTTATATCCCCGAAAGGAACTTGGTGCGGTGTAACCAAAATTTTATAATTGCTGAGATACGTTTGTGTAACATTAAACTGATTTACCTGTGTACGAACTTTTCTCTGATGATGATGTACTTACCTAGTAGTTTTTATTCCGTAAGTAATAAAATCTTTAAGAATCTAGTTTCATGAACAAAGACAGTTTCATATATAAAATTATTAATGGTCATTGTTATTAATTTTGATTGCATTTGCGAATTATATTTTCTCTGGATAACAAACTAGGTACGGTGTGATGAGCGTCAATTTGTGGTCAAAATAATGGGTCAAAATTATGTGTTGTGTCCTTTTCATGTCCATGTGGGAATGGGCAAGTTATTGCGTCACGGTCCTCTAATTATGTGTCCATGGGTGAACAAATTATAGCCATCAGTCGGCGGCGGCACATTGACCAGTTCAACACTCCCATAGATTTTGTGTTAGTCATCTCGGGTACAGAACAACCTACAGAGAGCCCCTCGAACCTAATCTTCATAAGAGTTTTTCACTAATAGCCTCTCACTAGGAATCGCTGTATCGTGTGCCACACACATACCTAATATCACAACCATTATATTCAAGATAAATACTTGTAATATTAATATATTAATTATACTATTACATTAATATAATATTACGTGGTGAACAGGCGTAAGTACGTACCTTCGTCATGCTTACTTAACTGGCTGGGTCTCCTTTAATTTAAAAAAAAAAATCTTGCGAGTGATCCTGACTGCAATAATATTGTGTTACCATTAAAGTGGGTACTCAGAATGCTGATAATTACAAAAACATCACAATAAAGTGACGCGTATCATTCCGTTACGGTTCATAAACAACAACAATAACAATTATCGTTTAAAAGAGGCCATTCCAGATGTCAAGACATATTGACAAGTATATTTTATGTTCAGAATCAATTATTATTCCCCAACTGCACCTATCCTCCGAGTTATTTATCATTATGATCACAATCACAAAAGGACAACAACGCGGAATAACTTATTTAAGAAGTACACGGAATTGTGAATCTTAATGTATATGTAGTAAATTCGTGTATTAGTTATCTGAATAAGGTTCGGTGCTCGGAGCGATTTCGATTTGGGATACATGAAAGCGTGCAAAGGATTTGGACTGTTTACGGCTACGTGGGTGGTTGTGGGCGTGGCACTAGCTGTCCCGCTCTTTCTCGTGCCGGGCCCGTTTTGCCTTCTCTGTCCTGGCCGCTCCCACAGGACCTTTCTTGTTAACGTATTTTTTGCTCCTCTCAGCTCATTTTATGGAATGGTCGGGCGAGCAAATATTTACTCACGATTTTGAAAATCTTGTTTTCATGCTAGCAGTGCTTAGAGTTAAGATGATGACTCGTTACTTTGTGGCCACAAAGTAGCGACAAACATCACACGAGTTAGTGGTCCCTAGTAAATTATAATGATTTATATGTATTTAGGTTTTACTTTATCTGTGGGGATAATGTAGTGTTCTTATGGTCAGGGGATAAACGTGTAGCTTTAGGCGCGTTGAATGTCATTTTCCACAACTGTTTAAAATACAGTTCAAACGCTTATTATTTTTAGTCGTAGTTCTTAATTTACTTAATATTCTACGTTAATTATATCATCATTTCCTTTGCCTTACCCCGTCACTGTTGGGGTCGGCAGTAAACCTAACCTAATGTGACTGGATACCAGATTTTTACACAAAACCGACCTTCGCAACATCGCAACCCATTTTACAGGGAAGGCTACCTTGGTTGAACCTGAACCTGTCTTTGCAAATAAATATGTATATCTCACAAAAAGTAGGTAGTTACTTATTTAGAAAGAGTAGATATTTTATTTTGAAACATTCAAGGATCACGGATATAATTAGTAGAGCATTTAGTAAAAATGTGAAGGCATATAGAGGTGGAGCGGAGCAGCGGCGAGTCTCAAAGACCTCACGCGCGCCCTACGCCGATAAAGAAATTATCCGCTTTCCCACTAACGACCTTCAATCCACTTCGCTGCCTAATTGGTAGGTGCCTCTCACAGACACACACGGACATTGCTATGGAATTCAACTGTTGTATAAAGGATTTTATGTATATGTGTATAAGGAGTCTGGGAAAAATAAAAACTTTTTTTTCTCAACCTTAAACTAAATACAAAAAACATGTACTTACCCACATATTCAAACTGGTCATGACGATAGTACGTGGCAAAGTCTGTAACTTTTAATATTCTATTTTTGACTCTTCCAACATCCTTCCAGTGATCCTGATATTTTTTATAAGCCAGAATGTTTTACATAATTACAAGGTATAATTCTGAATATATGGACTGATCTGCTCAATATATATAGGTATATATTCTGGATATCTGCAGAGTAACATGGGAAGCCTAATCAACTATCGTATGTGGTAATTTAGTCCTGCCCTGAGAACAATTTATTATGTGACATAATCTAACTTAATTATATAAATTCTGAAATATTGCATTAGCTTCTCTATACTTTATAACGAACGTTAAAAAAAGTACACCTTAGTTCATGAAAAAAATTAAGGAGAAATGAAGGCTAATACTCTGAAGGTAGTAGCTGAGGTAGTAGGTACCTGTACCGGTAGGTAGTGATGATAACCAACTTGAAGTTCCTGTAACAGCCGATTTAATGTTCCTTAAATTGCTTTGCACTGGTAAGTGTACTAATACTGGCAGTCTATCACTACTATGTATATACTTTTTTTTCTTTTTTATACCACTATGGTGGCAAACAAGCTTACAGCCCGCCTGATGGTATGCGGTTACCGAATCCTATGGACGCATGCAACACCAGGGGTATTAGTCGCTTGTTGCCGACTCTAAATTAATTTATTCTTAATTCTAGGCGGGTAGTCAGAAATGTAAGTTCTAAGCCTAGCTAAAATTGTGTAGAAAAGACATCAACGCGCGCCATGTGACGACGTTGATGTTTGCATTTCTATGTTGCTGTTATATTACCTATAATATAATATATTAATAGTTTTAGTACTGACAGAAAGCTACTTCGACTTTTACGCGCTCTACTCTGCATATGATTTCATTCACAAAAACTGAATTTTCATGGTAAGTTATACGTACCTATACTTGTGTATATATTATACCAGGATGTTAGTCAGGCAATTTTTCCATATTACATATATATGTCATGTAATCCTTTTAATTTTTTGGACCGAACGAAGTTCCTCCGATAGAACTTGACTAGTGTAAATCGTCACTAAACGAAAAAGCTGAGCACGGGTTCATTATTAAGGGTAACAACTGAAGCTCGTTGTATAATGTCAGTCAAGACTGAACGCCTAGAAATGTAGATAAAAAATAATTGTAAGGAACGTAGTTTCTGATGGGAATTCGCTGAGCTGAGTGCACACGCTTTCTTTAAATAATTTCCAAATAAATATACTAGATGGTAAGCGGTTGCCGTAGCCAATACATTAGCCTAGAATTACTTCGGTAACCTTAGGTACTCTACACAGGAACACACAGGAATCAAGTCATTTAATTGGAAATTCTATTAACGTTAAGGTTCGATTACATAGTCAGACAATTTAATTTTGAGTGGGAATCTCACTATAGCCTACGTCCCACCATTCTTAAGTGCTTCATAATTAACTAATTATGAAGTACTTAAAATCAAAAATCAAAATCAAAATCAAAAATCATTTATTCAGTTTAGGCCCTAATAAGGCTCTTATGAAGGTCTAAATTACCACCGGTTCGGAAAAAAAGCCACCTGAGAAGAACCGGCAAGAAACTCAGTGCTCTGTTTTTTTTTTGCATTTAACAATCATTATAAAACAATTTGTAACAAATTTAAGAAGTTGACTAGCTTAGTTAGACAATCCGACTGTAAATAACAATACCGCTTCATGTATGAACAATAAAGGGAAGCTAATTAGCTGTTTCACTCCAGAAAAAAAGGATATAGTTCTTGTAGAACTATTTTAAAAGCGATTTGAAAGAGGCTGAGTCACTCGAGCCGAGAGGATGAATCACGATACATTACCGCTACCTTGTAACGTTACACTGATAAGGTGATAACGTTAGGGGTACATCAATTGTATTCAAATAAAAAGACAGTATAATTCTTAAAAACTCACAAAGGAGCCTATTATTTGGTGGAGATTGGAGGTTTATTTGCTGTTAAAATAAAGGCATTCATTCTGAGTACAGGAGCGGTCTGTGCGAAGCCGCTGGCGCTTACGGAACAATGGCGGTTATCTAACGCGCAGACAACACACAAATAGCCCTTCTCGACATTACACCGCAAGGGCAAAAAACCACACCGGGCGGCCCTAAGGGAAAGTTAACAGGCACACAATATAGTGACACAAAGTTTAATGATAATGCAAATATGCCAAGTACGGTACCTTATTGTGGAGCGGCCGCATTGTCCGCAGTGCTTTTGTTGCACTGTTACAGTTTCACGGGTGACGTCATTGTTTAAGTTCATGGCTTGCTCGGCGTTGAAAATCTGAAACACTGATACTCAACCACAGTTATCAATTGATTTGAAATTGATTGATACAATGTAAGTTCCTTAGGGAAACCGTATGTTTGCTACTAGGGGTTGCTTACGGGAATTCCCGGTTTCGAGACCACCGGGAAGAGACCCCGTACTTTTAACATCAGAATAATTATAAGATAATCATAAATGACACCAATTGGGGCATTTACATTTTATGTATACAAGCAGTCGCCTAGTGATAGAAATTCCACCACAATTTGAAATATAAACAAACTTTGACATATAGCATTACGCACTCAACACACGCAGTGTTGGGTGCGTAATGCTATATGTGTAATAGTTTTTTTAAATTATTTATTGTATTTTATATGCATTATTATATAAAATGTTAGCTTTCCGGGCTCCTTCTGAAACTGTCCCCATTACTCATCCGTCCGCGCAATTTTCGTAAAAAGGGGTCAAAAAGTTTTGCTTCACGTATTAATGTTATGTAATGTCTGTATTGCGTATTATTAATTTTCATCCTAAGAGAAGGAACTACGTGCGGGAACAAAATTCAAACAAAGATTAGAATACATAATCAGTCATCGCTTCGTCCGAACCCGTTTACATCTAGATCCGAGGCTATGACAGATTGACGGACAAGCACAAAAAGGAGAGTATTAATGTTCCTCACAGGCTAACAAAGCTCATTGTTATTAGCCTTCAACTAGATGTCGGTGGATAACATATATTATTCCAAGTCACAAGGCTAAGCGTGGTTGGGTTTAATAATTTATACTGAGGTACTTAAATATTTATGGCTAATTAAATTAATAGCTCTCTGCTTTGATAATTACACCTATCCGTATCAATGTTGGGATCGGCACTAGATTTATCCTAATAAGGCTTCTTAGCGAGAAACAATCTCTTAAGATCTCGATATCATATCTTTAATCTTTACCATCCCTCTGTTTACAATGCCAACTGTGGACGTTACAAGTAAACAAATGAGTCACGTAAAAGTCCACTATTTTCTCATAAAACTAAGTTAGTGAATTGACAGAATTTCATGTGCATGTGTACGCAATTTAGCAGAAGTAGATCAGGTAACTAATAATGGAGATACGCATATCTCAGTTTCAGATGTTTTCCTATAGTTCTATTTCGGGATAAAGTACTATCTGGTCCTCATAAATGTCCTAATATGGTTGCATATTTTAAAATTGTGACTGCTATACGACCTTCGCACCCTATTTTACAAGGAAAATAGGACTTAGCCAATTATCAGTCTTCCTGTTTTGACAGAACTCCAATTATTATCAAGAATATTCAATTGATAACAAGGACTGACGGCTTAACGTGCTCTGCGACGATTCCGATGGGACCCGTCATAGTACCTATGGACGCTTACCCATCCAAATATTGGCGACAAAAAAGATAGAAACCTAGTTTGACTTCAAAGATCTATCGATATGCAGATAAACAACCGAACCAGGAGCCCTCAATTATTGTCACTACAAACCTTATCAATTGTTCAAAATTACATCAATATTGATTCATGTCATGTCACTCAAGTCCAAAATATGACAGGGCACAGGTGTTAAATAAATGTCATTACTTATGTAAAACGTCAATAATCCTAGCCGACCGAATAAGAAACGCAAATATTATTACCTACCAAATAAGTTGACAAAGCTAATGGATTAAAATTAATGTTTATCTTATTATTTGTAGAATGGTAGTCGGTACATCTTTAAATACAAATCAGCATACCGATGTAGTGACGCGTCTATAAGCTAAAGGTAGAGAGGGTTGTCAATGTGGGTAGTGACAAGTGCCACGCTAACGCACTATTTTGTCTCGTATTTCGCCTTTTGTATCCAAAAGTTAGCGCCACCGTGAAAAAATACCGACGGAAGTAAGCGCACAAAGCGAATGCCAACGAGCAAAAAGTGTTGTAAAAAAACTGCATAATGCGGTCGAGAGCGCCGCTCTTGTAAAATTTATAACAGCTCTATTTTGTTTACCTGCTTCACTCCGCTTTATATTGTCCGGTAATTGGAGGCATTTGACGAGGACTTATTAATTTATTGACCATAGTTTCGCTTCAGTTTTTATGAAGGTTTTTATGGAGGTGCTAAAACGTTACTCGTCATTCTCTTTGTTTTGTACGCTTTTTGTTCAAATTAAAATTTATGCAATACTTGAATAGTGATGAATCTTTATTGCTTGCACAAGTGCCTCCATAGCAGACCAGAGTTGATAAAACAAATGAACCGCTGTTAGATGACATACTGGGTTACCATACCTACTAGAATTGTGATGGTTGGTAATTATACCTTCAATGTTAATTTACAAATTACATAATTTCAGCTTCTATGGGTTAACGAAAGATAATCATAATTTGTGTATTATTATTTGTTTTAATAATTATTACTTACCTAGGTAACCCACAATACCATAAGATCAATATAATTTCGAAAATAACCGATTGGGGAAACTATTGGTTATCTACCCTGCAATCAATTCACGGTCATTTAGATGAATACTGTTGACTTTATTAATATTTAATTTACGAACCAATAGTTAATACATAAATATTTTAATTTATAATCATTAAGTTCAACCGTTAAGACACAAGTATTACCTACTACAAGAAAAATGTTTGGCAAACATTACTTCCAATAATTTTGATTTTATTTTATTTTATGAAATTCTATACACATTCGTACCTGTACATATCTAATATCGTATTTCAAGTTATATGAGAGTATGATATCATGATGTCGCAAATTATTATTAAATTTACTCAGAAACGGCTATTAAATTAAAGCCATTATAATTGATTTACAAATCTCAGTTTTGCTTAAAAATTACAAAATTAATAACGTTAACACAATCATCGCCCCTGTTCTACTAAGTCCCCTGGTTTTGGACGTCTTCCACACATAAAACACACAAACAAAAGGTATCACTTATCAGAGTACCCGCTTACCATCAGGCGGACCGAATGCTTGCTTTTCGCCTTAGAAGTATAAAAAACTATTTCAATCATGGTTGAAATTGTTTTTTATACTTCTAAATCTAAAATTATTAGGAGCATGCTCCTAATAATTTTCCTTTTCTTTCCTCAAATATTATAACTTTATCGCAATGTTTATAAATAAAAATCGTATACAACAAACATACCTATAAGCTTAGAATTTATAGAATACTTATGTTATTAGTGCGGTTTATATCCAAGCGTTAAACTGGTCGTAAGTTGATCGTTACCAGCACTGAAGTGAAGTAACATATCCAAGGCACATATAAGTACAGAACAAGAAGTTGGTTAAGTAATGTTGTATTATTAGGCTGTATTGGCAGGATTTTATATTATCAGATCTTTTAATAGGCTGACACTTGTCTGCCCATACGCGGCCAGGCGGCTCTCGCCAGTACAACTCCACATGAGGCGCGCACTGTCGCCCGCGTGTCTCGGCCAGCGTGCACCTGTGACTTGCGCTAAAACATTATCAAATCTCTCTAAATTACTACGACCGTTCACAATGAACATAGTGTAATGCCGCTAATGACCGCAGCACACTTTACATCGTGAAGGTAAAACGGCGATGGAAGCGTGCTATACAGAATGTGTTATTCAAATGAAGTCGTGCTAGTAACGAATACAATTCTGGTTCTCTACGACACCTGAAGACGAATGTGCCATTTACATTGTAATGCACGCGCAGGCGCAATGCTGCCAACCAGTTCGATTAGGAGGGGAATGCTGTCCACATACTGGCGCGGCTAACAGATAAACTATTGTTCGTGCATTTTAGAGATAACTGCACTTACGTTGTGCGTTGCTTGTTTAATGTAGGTACTTATGGATTTTTGAGGAGGGAATAATTCGACTAACGTAATGTTAGCTGCACGGATAGTTATAGGTTGGCTCGTTTGGAAGACTATAGTTTAAAGTAATAAATCATACTATAAACGAGTCAAAGGGTAACGTACGATATTGATTATGGAGAATAATACATTTCAAAATATTGTAATCGCAGGCGCAGCGTATTTCAGGATGTATGACAGTAATAAAGCATGTGTGCACGCATGTAAGACCTTACGTGATTGATCCCGTGGCTTGGTGGGTGCAGGGTGTATGGCGGGGGAGGCGGGGAGTGCGCAGGCGCAGCGGCAGTGACCGCCGCAGCCAGGTGCGTGCGGCCATCGACACCATAAAATTAATAACCCGTCGAGCCTCCTAACCAATGCACTCTTGAGAATCATGCGCACTTCACTTACAACTACATGCATATCAAATGTTTGTCGATATTTCTCAATTTCATTACACAGTTATTCAAAAACACAATAACTGTATTTCTTCATGATATAACTCGTTTAGCCATTCCTTTAATACCCAGTGTATTTAGTAGATTAATGTCGGTCGAAAATTAATTGAGTGAAACTAATAAACTTTCGTAGTGATTTAATTAATCAACTCACCAGTAGGTAACCAAACTTTACGTCCCTATATGTAGGGACCTTTAAGCACCCAGTGCATTGAAAGGCATTTCTCGGAGCTACGAGTACGTATCGGTTCCTGCCATCCGAGGTTTTCATCTTGTTTTTGCAAAAAAAGCTATCAATGCTATCATACCTACTGTCTATAGACTATAATATCTATCCACAATTTATGTAAGTACGTCAGATGAATTTTAATGACTCGTAAAGGGACCTATAAAAAGAATAAGGAACATGTAAACCACTTGCCCATTATGTAGAGGTACAATTTTATCAGCTAGAAATTAAATAAAGTCGTAAAAGTTTTCTATGCACGTAGCACATTAAGGACTCGGATAGAATTTATAGCGTAAACATAAAATATTCCATTTGGTCAGGCACAAATTGAATTATAATAAATTGATCCTTTCAACGTATTAGGTCCATGGAGGGTTGCCGTTAGATTAGTATTTAATAGAGGCTGAAGGCGGAGCGCGGCGAGCGGCCGAGACGGTGAGTCTGCCTGATAAAAGATCATTTTATGCGCTCGATTTAGCATGAAATTGGAACACAAAGTGAATAAAGCCACAAGATTGTAAACATTATGAGGTTCCCCTTTTTTATTACGGGCATTCAGCTTATTTACGGTTCTCTTTTCATTGGTGACCACTGCCCGGTTCGAATCCCCTATTTATTACCTTGTTAAAGTCTAGTTAACGAACTGATCACTCAGTGCGAGGCTGAGGCTCGAGCTGAATTTAATTGGAAATTTATCGCTTACCCTAACAGTTTAATTGATTCGCGTTGTGCGCGATTGTAAAAACGGACTGCGTACCATTTCAGACGCCAAATTGAATTCAATAAAAACAAGTGGGAATCACAACGATCAATTTCGTCCCGTTGCGTCGGGATCTTAGATGCCGGTGTAAATGTGAGCGTCCTGATATGTTCCCACGCGGGAGGGTTACGCCGGTTCCACCAGAATGAATGACTCACTAAACTCAAAGCTCCATTTCCACAAGTCATAGTGCAATTAATAATATGCGGCATCCTGTCGAATTATCTCTCGTCGTGGCAGGGGTCCGACCGGCTTTAATTTACCACAATGGAACTCGGTTCTGAGAAGCGTTCGCCGGTGAGGCGGGCCGATTCTTCGACGAAAACAAACAGAAAATAATTATCATAAAGATGAAGAGCGGCCGCTCGAGGCTCGCCGCTGCTAATGGGGGCCCACCTGGCAGCGCAGCCCTCCGCCCTCACACATGTGCCGCGGCCGCAGCCGATGCGACGCGCACACTCACGTCCGCCTTCCAACTAATAAACACATGATTGCTTTTTGATTGCGATCGGTAATCAGCCAGTCCTTCGGGAATGATTCGAGAATAAAACCAAAGCCCTACGCCGCAGTGATGCATTTTGCATAGCATTCTATTTTTGTCCTGGATTTTGTTAAAACAGCGTTGGGTTGGGCACGCTGAGAAAATAACTCTGTTAACAACTTACAGTGCAACACTAAAAGACTCCGGTAAAATAAAGATTCATTGCGGTAATCATTATTACCGCAATGAATCTTCTGATAAAAACATCCTTCGATGGCAATTGAATTTAACATGACATTATATACCTACCCACTAGCTGCCCGCCCCGGCTTCGCTCGTGTGGACATTTTTTTTTTGCATTTATGGGGATGAAAAATAGATGTCCGATTCTCAGACCTACCCAATATGCACACAAAATTTCATGAGATTCGGTCAAGCCGTTTCGGAGGAGTATGGCAACGAAAACTGTGACACGAGAATTTTATATATTAGATTAACCAACTGGGGTCGAAGGAAGCTCAGTTAAAATATTTCTGGTGGATTGGAGAATTATTTCAAAGACGTGATTTGTTGCACAGAAACATGATTTACAACACCAAAAGTAGGTACATTTATATGAAGAATGTATTTTTTATTTTCACGCCTTCCCACAAGGGTCCCCGAAGGGGTAGGCGTTACAACACCCATTTTCCACCGAAGATAATTTGGTGCGAACGTGACAGATGGTGAGTCTGTCGCCGTTTCTTAGGCACTACAAAAGTCTTTGAATTTCTTCTCAAACGTATGCATGTTTCCTCACGATGTTTTCCTTCACCGTAAAGCTCGTGGTGTGACTAATCACAGCACTTAAGTTATAAATAATGTAGATACATCATATCCTTTATAAACACAAGAGAAAGCTTCCAATCAAATACGGCTTGTATACAACAATAACAAAACATGCAACAACTAATAATAGGGTACCATGTTAACACAATTAATAACTCGCGTGGACAATGTGCTCATTACTTCACTCCTTATCATGGCTACCATGTTATAATAGCCGTGGGTATATTGCTGGTCTCTCTACCCTATTGCTAGCATTTATCTACCGTTAGGTTGATCACCAATTTTGTGGGTATTCACAGCTATCTACTGAGACTGCGATAATAATTCCTTTAAGTTGTTATCTGTTTCCCGGGATTAAGGTGTTCAGTAAATGTGTGGGTAAGTACATAGTTACATACACTAACTCTCCTAATAGTCTATCTCGTTATCGGCTTTTTATCGCGTAACATTTGTGTTCTAGCTTTTTTGTACGAGATATCTAAATGTCTGTAGACTTAATATAATCAAAGAAGGGTTGTTTGTAACAATTATAATAAGTATTTACACCATTCGCAGAACAGAATTACCAGTAGATATAGCTTTTTTACTGTTATGTTATTCGTACCAGAAAACTTCAGAAGGCCTTCTAAAGGGTCTCTGCTTATCAACGGTAACATTGTCTCCGAAATACTTTGACACTAGGACCGCCATCGAACTGTGAAAGCTCGAGATAAAATACTTTGACGAATTCCTCGGCTGCCTACCTCAATGGCGAAATACCTACGTTGTTTTTAGTTACCTTTTTCCAATGCCGATGTTTGAGAGCAGTTTTTGCGTGGATGCCGCCGCGTATCGGTCGGTGGTCCATTAAAATTGGAACAATGGACCACTCACACTCTAATAGCCGCTTTATCTAAGTTTGACGCAGATTATGTGAGTTTTGTCGAGGTGAATTTTTCACGATCTTGAAACCTAACGTACGACCGCCCTGTGACTACGCACGCTCGTCTTATTGTTGTTACCATTCATCATTACATAAACACACAAACTTTTAATTTTAGTAGGTCTCAAGCAAAAAGAAAAAGTATATACTTTAATGATACGTTTACCCACCCACATAGTCCCCACTATAATAAATAATAATATTTGTATATAGGTTTGCGGGTGGTTAATATAGCGACGAACTCATAAAAAGCCAACCTTACTAAAGCTTGTTGAGAAATTTTAAGTATTTATTGAGCATAACGTTAGCGTTCAAGAGGTATTTAAATAGAAAAATTATAAGCAGAGTCAATTAAGTTATAGTTTCAGCTTTTTCTCACGAAATCTTTCAAATTCTTAACTAGTAATATTGTAACGAAAATTATGGTGTTGAGAATTTTATCAATTAAACATACATTCTGTAAGCCCCGGGCCGCGCCCCCCGCGGGGTTCTCTCCGCACCGCATCGGCTAGTGTGGAGGCGACTTCGTCACTTATTGTTCACATCCACATATCACGTCATATTAAATAATGGTACCCCTATAATCCAATAAGTTATGATTTGTTTGTTTAGTTAAGGTATACAAAAAAGGATCAATAACTAAATTAATTAAAACCATTTTTATGGGGCTAGGCCTTATATTCTGTATTGGTTTCTGGTAAAATATACCCATCCTGTGGCGAGTATCTTTTGAGCAAAGAAAACTGTAAAAACTGGGAATCAGTATTCATTGAAGTTTAGAAAACTAATTCCTTGCAGAAATTATCAAATCGCCTGTCGTTTATTTAATAATTAAAAAAATCATCGCTTTTATGTCTGTGTTCATTAAAAATTTTACCAACAGCTAATTCGATCAGCACGTTATACCTATGAAAATTTTATTTCGTAAACTTACCTTTTCAGAGTCGGCTGGTCGAGGTCTCTTGTAACAGGTGGGCTAGAACACATGCTTAGAGAATCAGCTATCCGATGCAGCGTAGCAATGCTTCCAGTTTTCTTGGCACGCTACTTAAGTTTTTCATTACTGATTTTTGTGTATATTACTATATTACTTTAACTGGACCAATATTAAAAAAAATGGTAAACCAAGGTTGCTGGAAAGTAAACAATACTTTACTAATATATATGAAGTGCATTCCTCAATCCGCCATGCAGCACAGAATCAATTCCGACAAGCCCAACTTCGCGTGTGTTCCGGCGTTTTACAGTTTCATCTACATTCCCTCGGCTAGATAATGGATGGGATAATATAGAATCAATCCATTATCCCCAATGTCCAGTATAAAGGACTTGTCCACAACGATAACCCAGTGCGGAGGCATCAAAACAATATGTCGGTTTTTACTTTAAAGACAGTTCTATTAAGTTAATCCGAGATTCTATTGCAACGGTAGAAGTTTTATGGAACTTTTGAGTTTATAAACTTCTGCAGCTTCTGCGGCAGTTAACATTACTTTAACATGTGCCAAACAATGTAACTGTTTTAGGGTACGTTACGTTACCCATAACGTAACGTGCCTACAAACGTTATTTTCCCCAAAATCAATTAACTGTAAAAACATTCAAGAATATATGGAACAAGAACATAATAACAAGACCATATTTATATTGTTTTCATGGAAAATTATTTAATCTTACATACGAAAAACAGCGCGCTGTTGTTAGTAAACGAACACGAAAAGACGGCTCGGAGCCTTGAGGGCAGCCAACATGTTCCATCTTTAGCAGCCAAGACGTTACACAAGTGCTAAAGTACACCTTACATGCTATTACATAAGATTCGTATCCGACACTTACTTTGTTTTCAGGCACCTTTCTGAAATATGTATTTGAATATAAAAAGAAATATCGACTCTAATACCTCGCTACTAAGAAGTTATTTTGCAAGCTGCTCCATAAACATGGGAAGCTGGGAACCCGAAAATGTTTACCCGTATATCACGCTCATTGTTTAAGTAAACTTCTATTTCGATGGTTTACAGTGAAGCACTCTTTGAGCGTATTCGCGCTAAACAACATTTTCTCGGTACCAATAACCAAAGCTAACTGCGCACTTTTTCTACAAAATCGTATTTATTTAAAATAAATTAAGTACTCATCTAATTAAGTACTAATCTTCTACATCATTATTTAAACAAACACAATGAAATAGTCATTCATGATCTTATAGGAAAATGTAATTACAGCGCATTTATTGATATTTAGGTACGTACATACTCATATCTCAGAGTAGATAATATACTACGTGCAGTATCTAGCAGTGTGTATTCTCTTCAATCTTCTCTGAGCGTAGAGGGTAGGTAGGAGTAACTAACTCTGAGTTCGCATGTTCCCCAAAAGATTAAAAACGTCCAACGTTATGATGCAAGATTTTCTACAGATTTTTTTAATATAGTTTGGTGGATAGTTGTCTAAAAGGATAGTGTGACAGTAAATTTATTTCTGGGAAACAAATTTTGATGATCATAAATTCATAATGTCCCCTTACAAAATATCATCCGTAAGTCTTATACTTTTAAAACAGCATATCACCAGCTATTATCATCACTCGTAACTTATTCACTTAAAATTATTTCAATTTAAATGTTTATTTAAAGGAACGGAAAGGGAGTAACTTTTCCGAGTTTAAGAGAAAAAAATTGGCTACTAACTGCCATCTTACTTTTTAACCCTTTATCGGTTATATTGATATCGGGTGGTTTGGTTAACGGAACCATACGGAACCTACCGGCTAATTTCAAGTTGTTAGCTGTATTTTTTCTGAGATTTCGTAATTGTAACTTCCAAATGAATGTCCATCAAATCATCTATACAAGCAAATTTTAAATTTAAACATTGCACAAAACAGATTAAACTATTTACAAGAACATATCTTAACCTACCTACTTATAGATAAAAGATCTGACCCAAACCGGAATCATGCGGTAGCGTGGCAAGAATGCTGGCAGCATTGCCACGCTGGATAGCAATGCTGATTCTCTGAGCGAGATATGTTCCAGCACGCCTGTCACGGGAGGCCCCAACCACCCGACGTGAGACCTCCTTGAAAAGCTGAAGAGCATCCGGGCCCCAGGGACCCAGAGTTTCAACCGCAAATGCAGAAAATATGTGCCCTGGACCAAGACATGCATATTTCCGGCGCGTGAAGCACTCTTGCTGAGCAGCAGCGGCGCCGGCCGCCACCGAGGTGCCAGGGAGATTGCAAGTTTTCAAGCTTGTAAGCTTTATATATTTAAATAGTGAACTTGCGAGTAGTTGCGCCTTTAAATTAAGTTTATAAGAAAGTAATAAAATGATTAACGACTTACTTTATTGATTACAAATCCTACTTTACAACATAAATTAATAGTTATTTAATAGGTTTCTTCGATTAAGAATTCATTGACTGACTTGTTATATCTCTCAGGCAATAAATCAGTGAGCTCACTCCGCGTCAGCCAAGTTGCAGTCGTTTGATTTACCTTGCCGCTTTTATAATTAGCGTAGTAGAAAAATACCTGAAAAGTATAATTATTTAAAAAAAGTACATTTTAAGCGCAATCAAAGCAACAATCACCTGTCACGATGCTGTGGGCAATGAAGATGACACATAGTTTAATCTTATTGAAATCCCAACACAACAACAATTTTATGTTTAAAGTATAAAAGTGATGATCATGTTCATGCTCAAGTGCCTTAACTAGAAGTGAGGAAAATATTGCATGTTTTCATACGTCTGTTTTTTTTTATAAGAACAGATATTTTTTTTTTTGTTTAAATAAGTATTGTAAGTATACTACATAATTTGTGTGGCTTCCCTTTTTATTGGGAGTACTTACTTTCGCACCAGTCTTCCCTTCAATTTCTGAAGGATATTTATATTTGTAGAAACCACATGGTGCATTGGACAAAAACTGCACTGACAGCTCAGAGCCGCATTGCTCCAACAGAACTCGTTCTGCAGTCTACAATAATAATGATTATATATAAATGTTGTGCTATGTTTTGGCAGTAGGGGTTTGCAGAGTTCTTCGAGAATATTCTATGCTGGCAGTAAGTACAGTACCAACCTGTGGCAAACTATTGCAAAGACTACATAGGCTTCTATGACTGTTTACCATCAGACACAATAGATTTGGAATTACCGATCTCTAACAAAGCATTGAAATATGTATATTTCACATTGTCTTTCAACCTCCTACTCATTAACTTTACATAGTTTTAAGACAAGTCATTTCAAACTGATAAGAATAGAGATTGCACAGAGATGTAAGTGTACACTTCGAAGCCATGGTGGCCTTGTGGTTGAAGCAACGGCCTGTCATCTGATGGGCACAGGTTCAAATCCCAGCTTGTACCAATGAGTTTTTCTTAGCTTAAGTATCACATCATGAGACAAAAAAAAGAGGTAGGGTGTGAATTTCCCATGTGTGTTTCTGTGGTAAGTAAGGTTGCCAGTGCTCGACTGCTGCTAACACAGTAAGTCCTTATGAACAACAGGGATGGCAAGTCGTTAGTGATATCCCTGGTAAAACTTATGGCTGTGGGCTATGGTTACTGCTTACCATCAGGTGGGTGGTATGCTTGAGTGCCACCTTAGTGGTATGAATAGAAAGAGGTTAACTCTCCTCAATCATTCCTTTTAATTTACAGTTCTGTTATCACAATATTTTTTATAATATATATATATTAATATATTTATTAATAGTTCACCTGTCTTAGTGTCTCCCCCTCCTTCCACTTCCCTTGTGGCAGTAAAGGTTTTATGTCCTTGCCCAATTTTAGCTGAGTCACTAGGACCAAATGTCTCTGTAGATATCTTTCCAGGGATGTCTTGTCGCTCTTTTTATCAGCTTCTGAAATATTATATAACCTTATTGACTCTTTGTCATAACATGTTTCTATTTCAAGTTATTTTGTGAACAAATGGATAAAGAGAAAGGCATGTTATGAATACTAGATAGAGAATATAGAAAGCAGCTGATTATAACTCTTCAGAGAACATGAGAGTTGTTTGTACTGTAATTGGATGCATACTTTTTTAGTTATGGCTCTGGGGCTTCATAGTGAACTTTAAATAGTATGATTACATATAGTTTCATTAGTAGGGCCCAAGAATATCTAAAGGTAGAGAAACTAGCATTGTTAATTTACTTACTTAGACAGTTTGTTGCCAAAGAGGTTTAATACCAGTTCAGTTAACTATACACTAACATAGCAAATATGCAAATAGCCTGCCAAATAGTGAACAATTGCCAGCCTATTGTTGCATGCAAAACCTGTATACATCACTTGCAAGTTAGTGGTCCTGATACAATTCTACACACACTATGTGAAGAGCCTTATGCTATACTTAGAATAGTTTGGTGGCTTAGCTCTATGTAGGATTCAGTTTGACTACTACAAAATTATTTTATAGTGTACATAATAACTTAAATCTCATGAAATCAACCAATGAAAGGCCTGTTAATCTCAACTCAACTCAGGTTACATTAAAAATACTTTATTACATTCCCAGACTTACCGGTTACAATATCAGCAAACTTGAACTTTGACAGCTCCTCATTAGCAGCATCTTCAAAGTCCTGAGCAGTGATTTTACTGACGGCATCCATATCAACATCTGCTGACTCTTTTTTAAGAAGTTCTGCTTGAATCCTGCACATGGAAAATATGTATTTTTCATAACTAAATAATACATACAATGTGTTACAAAATACCCCATAAAAATATAATAAATTATCAAAGCCAAAATTTTTGTCAACCCTAGTAAGCTGTCATTTCAGGGAACCAGATTATTTAACAGGCCTACCTACCTATTTTACCTAATATTGGTCTACATTATAGTTTTTCTATTTTTCATTCATAAATGTTTACTACCTCAATACAAGGATGTCATTATACTCAAGTACTGGCTTCAAAATCTTCAAATTGGAAAAGGATATATGTTGTCAATTTCAAATCTTACATTCCACGAAATAGGTAGAAATGTAGGAACATTATGGGTAGTTTACTCTTTAATTTTAATGAAATAGGGTTTGCACATCAGTGCATATAATATTATACAGTGTGTTCTTAAATATTGTGAATGGACTTGTTATAAGGCCCCATTTAGGCTTCCTTTGGGCTTTACGGGTAATTTTTATAACAACCTGTATACAATTCATACGGCTAGATAATAATTTAACATACTTATCACTTTCGTGTCTCTTTTCATGGTCTGATTTCAAACTCTTCTCTACTTCAATCGTTGAAAGCATTTGCTTGTACTTTTTTTGGATCTCATTTAGGGGTGGTGTGACTACTGGTAACCGTTCAACGCACACGCCTGATAATATATCCCATGATGGTTTTTTACTTAAGCCTGTTGGAAATATAATCAAGCTTAATTGGTGAAGTTTAAGATAAATTAAGAATTCTATGCTACTTATACTAACCTCTAGCGAAAATTCGTTGACACACATACAATTCGGGTTGAAGGAGAGTTCTTGCTAGCATTTTTGTTCCGAAAATACCGTTTTATCAAAGAAGAGAAAAATATATACGTTTATGCTCAATTATTATAAAGTTCCCACATAACCTTATTAAAATTTAATTCTTCTTCTTCTTCTTTAAGTTAATGGCGACGAGCTTATATACAGCTATTCCGCCAATGTCAAGTGGTGTGGTAGGCACAGAGTACATAAGTACTAAACGTAGTGGACGTAGTGGTAGGTGAAGATAAACGATGGAGACTGGACAGTGGAAAATTTATAGTTTAACTTTATTAAATAAAATGGAGAAATTTATCTAAGAGAACACAATCAAACAACAAACAAACTATTGAAGTTTCGTCAGTAAGTAACGTCAAAATTGACAAGATAACGGAAATGTCAAGCCTCTACTTCTTCTTCTTCTTCCTAAATATGGCAATCAATCCTCGTAGGGACTATTTTTGTCAGTGTCGAATGACTGAGAATCGCAAGTTTAAAAATTTTTCGTCATTCAAAATGCTTAGTGTCATGCATTCTGTTATGTTTAGGTTAATAAAGTTAGTGTAATAAAGTAGTTGTCACAATGACTGATAACAGGTACGTTTTATTTAAATAATTAAATAATATATTTAATTATAACACATTCTAATGTTTATTGGAGACAATACACGGCATTAGCAGTTCGTTATTTGCCTTTAGGTCAGAGGTAACTTATTAACCAAAATGATAAATCACTTACCTCAAAATTATTATATTGTTATTATTTCCAATGTTCCTATAAATCAGTTACTAAAATGAAGATTTACTGCACCTAACGACCTAAAACATACACATTACAGGTTATAACCTGTTGCTGTGTGTGAGTAGTTGTGATTTTTTTTCCAGTCCAAATTACGAGACACTGGCAAAAAATTCAACTGCTCCGCCTGAATCCCACAAAAACTCATGTCAAGCCTCATAAAAAAGTCACAAATCATGTTTGAGAAAAAAAAAACTATTTCATTCATACAAAAAGTTTTGTTACAAAAATTTAAACTTATACTCGTCGTCTGTGCAGGCCCTTATTCGGTGTTATCTACTTGCAACTTTTTACAACATCGTAATCATAATAACCGCGCACAAGGCAATTTTTTGTGAAGGATTGCGTAGGCTGACTAACTATATTAGTAAGTCCCTCTATCTAAGCACAACTGAAATTAGCCCACTTTTTAAAGACTGTTCTTTCTAAATTTTACACAAATAGGTCGCGAGACCAAGGCCAAAATTAAGACCTATCTAGAGATCTATGATAATAATAATGTCGATGGATTAAAGTAGCAGGCCATAAATTGGGCTGTTGGTTGATTACAAATGGCAATGATACCTTCTAAAACATGTACTGAATTTTTTACAACACAGGTCTGGTCACACAGTATAGAATGTGTTCTGTATATATTTGATTATTTTACTGGCAATACTTTTCTGTCGAAGTTGCCTTTTCCGGCTCTTGTGTCAAAGCAAGTAGGTGATTTTGTTTTTACGTGAAACAATCTAAATAAATCTATTGAACTACTGAAGCGTTTGATGTTAAACCAGTTATACTCAGTGAGGAATATTACCCCACAGTATTATCCCGATTTATTTTATTTATAAAAGTTCTAACATTCAAATTCAGTTGACAAGTTTGGATATAGGTTATGTGTGAAGGGTAATCAACACTAACGTTATTTTTAGGCCTCGACATGAAGCAGATTGTTGCTAACCAAAAGGTGAAAATCCCTGAGGGGCTCACCGTCCATGTGAAATCTCGACTAGTGACAGTGAAGGGACCGCGAGGAACCCTAAAAAGGAATTTCAAACACTTGGCCGTGGATATTCGTATGGTGGGCCCTCGGCTACTGAAAGTTGAGAAGTGGTTCGGTTCCAAGAAAGAGCTGGCCGCTGTAAGAACAGTGTGCTCACACGTCGAAAACATGATCAAAGGTATGTTATTGTTTGTGTACTATTGAATGAACATAACCTGCAAAACTGTTCTGCTTTGGTACATGAATTTTAAACTTTCTCATAAAATAGTTCTAGTGACTATAAACTCATAACATTGTTGTATGTATCTGATATTTACTATCAAATTGGGTACTAAAACTGGTATTGTGAGATACTTGTCGTCCATTAAATTTATATAACTGCATTTTATATCCCCTTGCAAGTGGTGTACCCTGAAAAGTTAGCAATAATTTCTGTCTATACCAATACAATTTTCAAAAACTGTGTGTTCTATGTACCTTTTTTTATATATTGCTTATTTTGTGTAATTGATTTGGTATTTTTGGTTAAATTTCAGTGTATTACTAAATACTGTGAATGTTCTTTTTAATTGTAGAGGCAAAAGTATATTGTTTGCTAAATGGCTTCAGCTATATTAGGGGTCAATAATGAGCAATCCCTGTTAGCAGCATATGATATAAATTTAACTGGTCTCCTTACTGCTAGTGCAGTACTTATTGAAGGAACTCTGTACTAATAGGGGGGCCCAAGAGGCAATTTTGGCATTTACTTAAGCATGTAAGATTAAATTAAGGGGGTACTGTGCACGCTGATGACTACCTCCACCACATATAGAGTACCACAACCATATATGAGCTATTTAGGGCCATTTCCATATAGGGCCGCATGTCTAGAGCAGATTTTTTTTTCTTTCAAACCATCAGTTTAAGAATTATCCTCCCTGTTATTTTCAGATTATGTCAGCACATATAAGACATCAAGCTCAACCTTCTGTATAAAAACCTGATGCGCCCAAGTTTTAAAAATACCTATTATGTTTTGCATTTTCAAAAATCCACTATGGTCTAGCATTATGTCTGTATCATCAGTCTTTTATATATCAATAGGAGATTCTTTTGGGTTCATATAACATCTTTAAAAATCTGACATGCTTGAATATATCCACATGACTGTTTCTTTTACATTTTTTAACTTGTAGGTAGATAATCCACCCACCTTAGGGGTACTCCTCATATAACCTTATTTTCTTCTGCCCAAATAAATCCCCAATTAGCATTATGGGCTCCCCTACTAATAGTAGTGTGTCTCTTATCTTCCAAATACAAATCTTATTTTGCTCTACACCAAACCAGCACTTCCTAAAGTAATTTGCCCTGGAAACATCCACAGTGTTCCAGAAAAATATAAATTTAATTTATTGTTATTTAAGTATCTAGGTATTAATAGTGAATACCATGAAGTACCTCCTTTGTTAACTTTGCTCCGTTTTGTTACAAGATTTTCTTCAAATTGCAATTTCTTTCATTTGTTTTTATTTGTGTTTACTATAATTCATTATGTGAATATCTTGATTATTTCAGGTGTGACCAAGGGATTCCAGTATAAGATGCGTGCAGTATATGCTCACTTTCCCATCAACTGTGTCACCACCGAGGGCAACAGTATCATTGAGATCCGTAACTTCTTGGGAGAGAAATACATCAGGAGGGTAAAGATGGCCCCTGGTGTGACTGTGGTCAACTCACCCAAACAAAAAGATGAGCTGATCATTGAAGGCAACTCCTTGGAAGATGTTTCTAGCTCTGCTGCCCTAATCCAGCAATCCACCACAGTTAAAAACAAGGATATCCGAAAGTTCTTGGATGGCCTTTACGTGTCTGAGAAGACAACTGTTGTACTAGATGAGATGTAAGATCATTAAACAATTTTAAAATACCACATCTTTTATTTCTTATATTTGTGGGTGGAAGTTGGACAGTTATGGATGATAAGATATAGAAAAGAATGCTTAAGTCATGTGACATAGCATTGATTCAGTCTGTGTTGTTCATGACAAGCTGAGGCCTCTCACTTTTGCAAATAATTTCTTAGTTGAGATCCAACACTTTTAATTTAAGGAATTTATTTTGATGATATACCAGATAATATAACAGCCAACATTCGAAATTTCGGACTTGTTTTAAAGTTTCCCATATAGTAATGATGATGTCGTATTTATACCCATTTATGGTACTGAGAGAATATTATTGGGGTTGAAAACCAAGAGACTACAACCGCTACGGTTGAAAAAAAAACCGGCCAAGTGCGAGTCGGACTCGCGCACCGAGGGTTCCGTACACACTTGTAGGTAAGATTAAAAGTAAGCAAATTCAAATGAGGTCATTATACATGGTAGATTCTCAACGGCGCGATTCAGGAACATTTTAAAGTAAATTCGCATTTAAAAAAAACAAACCAATATTTACGGTTTTCAGATTTTATCCTTTACTTGTGCTGTAAGACACTTCTTTCTGCCAAATTTCATGGTTTTAGGTTAACGGGAAGTACCCTGTAGGTTTTGATTCCCTTGTGAAATCACAAAAATGGTAATAACTTATCTTCATATTGACTGAGAGGTGTGATTATTTTACAGCTGAAAGGGACCACAGAACCGGGTATTTCATATTAATTTCAATTTGATAGCTCCACGGGTTCTTGAGATAAAAATTCTTGACAGACAGACAGACGAACAACAAAGTGATCCTATAATAATAATAATTTTTATTTCGGAAAATTTACAATCCATATTATATGTTAGTAAAGACGCTTATACCTATGTTAGAATACACAATTAAAACAATACAAGTATTAACTATTTACGGATAGCTGGTCGTAGCACAGCATGCGTCACGATCCAGTGCTTTAAAATTGCTCCTCCCTGACAGTCAGCTATAGTCGTCAAGAGACTGTTGGTGCTGCCCCGCACCCGATGCATCAGGGAAGCGACACGCTTCCGCATGATTCCGTGGAAGCCATCCACATGTGCCGCCGCGAACATTCCTGATGCGCTGCAGTGCCGAGACAACCCCAACAATGCCCTAAATACGTTATTATACGAGTATAATCAATCCACAGGCTGCAAGTGTAAAAAGTCTGACAGAACGCCCTAAACAGCGTGATTTTCACGTTCTCAGCACACCTTGCAAACCTACGGATCAACACATTACTCCTGACTGCCAACGCCCTACGTTCCCTCTCTATATCGGCACAACCACTGTCTTCATTATGTCATCAGGTAAATATGTATGTCCGATATATAAATTCAGAAGCATGGCGAGCACTGTGGTCAGATGTTCACCTGCATTCTGAAGATGCTCTATACTGAGGGAGTCATGGCCAGGTGATTTTCCCCGCTTCATTCCGTTTATTACTATGGATATGTCCTTAGCAGTAAGCCGGATAGGAGGCCTAGTCCCCTGCTTTTTTGCTAGAAGTAGATCTTCCGACCTCTAAAATAATGGTTCCATTTTTCCTTTTAAGGTACAGAACCCGAAAAAACATTTTTTTAAAGGATT
Organism: Falcaria lacertinaria; assembly: GCA_951449985.1. NCBI lineage: Eukaryota > Metazoa > Arthropoda > Insecta > Lepidoptera > Drepanidae > Falcaria > Falcaria lacertinaria. The sequence continues at coordinate 6,273,136 of OX602115.1, read as the reverse complement.
ATGAAAACTACATTGAAGTAAATGTGGTAATTACTTCGTCGTACTTAGTTGGCGTGAAATATAGTACCGAATTGTTACACTCTGTAGAAATCAAACCTATACCTAAACAGTATGGATGAGTGTAAATTAAAATATGGTATTCTTCATCTTCCATACTAGCAGCTCAGAGTAGATAATATACTACGTACAACTAGCAGGGATAAGCCGCAATAATATCAGACCGATGCTCGAAGAGAATACAACCGCTACGCTCCAATATTCATAAAGCTGACTTGGTGGGCTACCTATTCTTGATTTTGTTAAGGAGCTTAACACCTTCCTTTCATAATTTGTGAGCTAGTGACTAAAATATATTCTACTCAAAATCGAGTTTCATTCGGTCTTCCAGGCAATTTCATTTCGATGGATGGTAGGTAGGTAGTTAGTAAAACAACAATAGAATTTTCAACGTAAATAATTTTATTCAAACTATTCTATTGAACGTCACTAACTCATAAACATTGTACATCTGCAAATATGGGTGTCCGATAAAATGTTAAGTAGATGTTAAAAGATACATTAATTTTATTCTATTAGGTACACTTAATTATTTTACACAAGATTAACACCTCAATTATTTAAAAATAATAAACTACTTAAGACGAAAAATAAATACCTATTAAAATAAACATTCTCATAGTAATGTTAATACATCCGTATTGAATCGTGTACATTAAAATATTTGTATTATTATTATTTACAAAACAAACATTATTTCATCGCAAGGAATCACGATAAACTGTGTGCATACAGTATGAATTAAGGTGTACATGTGAAATGATTTAAATTTAATGAGTCTTCGCTACGATCAAATTTAGCGAAACAATATCTTTGGTAACTCCAACAAAGTCGGTATAAACCTGGTTCATCGTAATTCCCTTGTTAAATTATCTACAATAGCATATTCGGTATGTTGTCATGTCAGGTATGTTAAAAATATTTAATACTCTTGCGTATTGTCTCAAAATTATTCAATTATACAATTCTATTTAAGTACCATGTGGATATAATATCAATGTTTACATTACACTATTGCAACATAATAATTAACTTACTACTTAGTAATATATTGCAAATAAACATGCAACTTCACCTCGTAACAGCAACATCGTATTGCAAGTCAAGCTGTACACGCTCGAGTCTTATGCCATATTTGCAGATGGGCATTCAATTATTCCGTAAGAAAATAAAATTCTCAATAAATAAATGTCAAACACTATTTAACTGGTGAGACATTTGACACCATATAACACAATTGCTTACTATAAAAATGATCAACAAACAACATGCACCTCGCCTAAGTGTGTCAAGGATATGGTGTGCAGAAACATGTCATGAGATTCAATTGTTATGAAGATTGCCGCTTGAGCAAATAATTGTGATTATGTACGACTTACAATTAGCCTAGCCATGCGTGAGGTGGGTCGACTACACAGCGTCATAAGTATCGTAGCTACGAGTAGGTACATGATAACAGCACGTCGCCGGCGCACGGCGGTGCATCTCCAATAACTTCGCTATTCGAATGTCGTTATCTATAGTAACACTCTTAACACTGACAAAAATTCAAAATGTATCTAGCAACCTGAATAAATTAACGTGTATAATACCATTTTGTTTAATATACAGTAACCTTACATAGTTATCGAAGCACGTTTAGTAGACTCTGTAAAATTAAAAATATAAATAGGTAATTCGACGCGAACATCGCATTCGACTAAGGTTACCGCTAGTTAATACATTTGCACAATAAACTGAACCGTAGGAGTAGGACAGGACCTAACGACGCCACCGACAGCGGTCGGTGCAACAATAAATTCATCTTGGTCAACAACTTTATGCACAATTGATAATTTACATTACAAATTAATTAAACGCTAAATGAACTCGAATAGGGCGAATCAAGCGGTGATAACAGTCGTGCGATCTTAGTGATCGTTGGCCTCAATCAATCGCAGCGAGCGGACTCCGGCCGCGACGTAACATTTCGAAGCCGGACATTTTGATAAGTAAGTACAAGATGGCGAGTGAACTCGAGGCACTATACGTAGGTACTAGTGAGGGGAGCGGGGCGGCATGGCACGGGGCGGCTCCAGCGGCTACAGCGGCTCGCGGCGCGGCACCCACACGCTGGGCCCGCTCTCCGCTGTGATCACCGCCTTCACCTTCGCGTAGATCTCCTCCGGAGTGTCGCCCGTCACTACCGCTGTTATACACATATTTTTTTCAGGAACAAAAATTAAATCGTACACATAATATAAATATTTGCGATATAATCAGCAGTAGCTTGAAACTGTGTCTAAGATATTAAAACAGCCCCGGAAAGCGGCGTTACAGAGTTCCAGGTATTTGTTAGATTCATTAAGTTAAACGTAATTCAATTAAAGAAATTAACAATAGTTAACGATAGAGCAAATATATTTGTTACATTGTACTGTACATTAGATACGGAAATGCTTTGCAGGAAGCTGGGTGTTGCCAATTTAGCGATCGTGTCGCTAGAAGTGACGACTTTTGACAAAAAACAGAGTTAGAGATATCATATTTTTACACATCATATAAGACTATTGTATGGCTCGCTCATATTTTTGTTTGATTTATCTAGTTACTAATCGAGTTCCATACAAATTTATAACGCGTAATATCCTGCACGAATCCGAGCCCACTTATAGCAATTATGAGACCAAGGCAGAGAGGTGAAGACCTAAAAACGTTATCAATCGGGAGAAACACTAGTCGCTGCATCATAAACACCCACCACGTACAAAATAACTAGTTATAAGAGATCAATAAAAAAATGGTAAAATTAATACTTACCAGTAAAGTATTCGGCGAATTCTTGCTCCATTTTCAGAGCGCGTTCGTATGTCTTCTTCGCTTGTTCTTCAGTCATTCGCTTATTCATTTCCCTACGGAATATTATAATTGTTATTACCAAAAATCATATTACGATAAAAGGAAAAAATATAAATATTTTCAATTACTTACATTATAGATTCTACACTCTTTGGTTTTATAAATATGGCAATCGGGTACAGTTGCGCCACTTGTAGTCGTTTTATTGCGTTACCACTCACATCCAAAATGCAGTGTTTGCCCTGTAACAATAACACAAGTTGTGACAAACTCTATAGGAAAGTTTAATGTTTTACAAACAGCTTTCTAATCAATTTAGAGATCGCCTTATGTTACTTCATACTTGGTGCTCATAGTACCACTTACACAAATTTACAAAGTCTTCGTCTACTTTTTTCTTGCTTTTTAGTTCTTTCTTTTTGCTGGCAATTTCTATGTATATGGCAATTACAATGAGGCCAGTCTGTTGCAAAATAGTGAAATAGCGCTCTATACCGCGCACACAACACACCCTCTCCCATACACATACACGCACACACTGGACACATTACACGTTGTATAGAATAATTTAGAATATGCTTGATTGTGTAAGTCATCCCAGAATACAGAAAAATACCTATGAATGTCCAGAAGAATTAGGCTAAACATTTTTATAACATGAATGTTGCATGAAAAAAAGACAGAGCACTGAGTTTCTTGCCGGTTCTTCTCAAGTGGCATTTATTTTCCGAACCGGTGTAATTTAGACTTTCATAAGTGCCTTAACAGGGCCTAAGCTGAATAAATGTTTTTCTTATTTTGATATGAATTACCTTCTCTGCAACTTCTCTGACGGAGGCGACGGAAGTGCCGTAGAGGTTGTCATTGTACTGGCCGGCCTCGATGAACAGGTGGTTCTGTATGTCGCGCTCCATCTGCTCGCGGCTCGCCACGAAGTGGTAGTCGCGCCCATCCACCTCGTAATCGCGCCGGGGACGGGTCGTATCTGCAAGTGTTATCAATACTCTATGTAGCTTTTACGGTAACGGGCGAGTGATACCCCTGATGTAGCAAGCGGCGATGGCCTGCGGTAACCGCTAACCACCAGGCAGGCGGTATACTTTTTGGCCAGCTTAGTATTTTTTTTAATGATCCTATTAAATCGGAGACGCGGATAAGAATTTCCCCAGCTATATCTTTGCAGTTTAGTGATAGACGCAGCAGTTTAACCGATCCATAATTTTCGAGAGCTATAATGAGTACTTTAACAAACAAATAGATTTCAGATACTATACGACATCTATATCTTGTGTACGTTATTAATTTTCGAGCGCGCACTTGTCGATTGATCGCCAGTCTGAGGCACGAAAACGCTAGAGAGCTTAGACTTAATATAAAGGAAAGTACAGTTAATATTCATCTTTATTACAGTGAATGGTTGTTTGAAATATATATGTTTTATGGTATCATTTACAATATATTTTTATATTTTTTAGATTAGAGGTAAATTATTGGCAAACATATTGTTATTAAGTTTGGATTTATAAGGAAAACAATACTGAATAATAATTAAAACGAAGATACAAAAACTATACAAGAATACGAATATATTGTGTTGTTCGCTGTCACCGCACCTACTCTTCCCAGACTGTGTAAGTGGCTAATATATTAAAACAGATGGCCAGACCGTAAACAAGCCAAAATAACTTACCTATTGAGTAATCAAAGAGACAATTGTTACAGCTCCGACAAAAATACCTCTCCGAAGAGGAATGTTATAATGACATAGAATACTCACGAGGTACGCAGCTGCCGAACTTCTCAGGGAACTCAGATATTAGATCGTCGTTAATTCTGTCCTTCAAGGGGCCGAGTATAATGACGGGCCGCGTGTAATTAATAGTCAGTTGTTGCACTGTCTCATACGATAGCACCGTTTCGTCTTGACCTGAAACATTCACACCCTCAAATTACTCACACGACCTTCTCGAAGTGAACAGTGCGAGTGAAGTATTTGTATTCTAATGGAGAAAACTGTTACTATGATGTATTTGAAAGCATTGTCAAATTAATCTTGTGTCGGATAACTCCGTCATGTCTATGGTCGTGACTTCAAGGCTTGAATGGTATTGTATGAACGCCGAATCGTCTAATATCGCACAACATAGTTTAGACATTATCGTGCGACTCGTGCTGAAATCTAAATAATATTTTTACGTGCATTTTGCTCTCGGTGCAATGTGATGCTTTGCTATAATGCTTTCTCAAATATAATTTAAGATATAAATCAATAAAAATATGAAGAACTAAATTTGATTTTACTTTTTGAATTAAAATGCTCTTTATGAACTGCAATGTGTATGTTTCGATATCAAATCAGTGCCAATCTGATATTAAGCATCGTAAAAATATTAATTTACTCCTGAAATTTTCTATTTCAATATTCAATATTCAAAAATACTGCACTCTACATAGAATAAATTATAGAAAAAAATTAGGACTAATTAATGCAAATGTTGAGTATAAACTATTGCGTATCATACTCAAGCATTGATAGAAATTCTAGAGCATCTAAAAATAATAGCTGTTGATATAATAATAATTCTCAAGTAATTTACAATTTGACTCAAGATAACCGTTGAATATTTTGAGAACAAGTATTCTAAATGATTTAATATTTATCTTGTTTCAAATAGAACATGCATTTTATACAATAGTCCTTAAGCTAAATTAGCCAGAATCATATAAATTGTGTTATGTAAGAAATAATTTATACATATTCCGGCTTCAACACTACATCCTAGACATAGTTCCTTAACATAAGGAAAGTACAAAACGTAAGTGACAGCGATGGCGAGCGAGTAAAATAATTACAGCTTCCCTATTAATAACTGAAGCGACAAATCTAACTCTAATATAAACCAAGCACAGCGTAATTTTGAGAAAACTTAAAACAAGCTCTTATGAAGATGTGGTGAGAATTGGTGTCATGGGCGTACCTTTGAGGTGGAGGGGGGCTGTTGTTGGGCATGGGCTGGCGCCTCTGCTCCACTTATTTCCTATACATTACTAAAGTAAATTCCTGATTTGCTACCCCTTAGACCAAAAGTTACGTACCTACTAAAAACAATTCCTGAATTGCCCCGTAGAACAAATGTTAGGTACGCCCATGGTTGGTATGTAGACATGCTTGGCGTGTGGTGCGCATGCGCGGCGGCCGAAGCGTCAGCCAGTGCGAGGCGCTCGTGCCCTCGTGTGCTTCCAGTGGCCCGCTACCACGCCTCGGCCCCGGGGCCGCCCTCACCCATACTATATCCAATCATGATCCAAACACTCGAGTGAGCTCGATGGACAACTTCCAGTGCGGAGGCTATTACAATCGTCGCGTTATATGAATTAAAAACAATTGAACATAAAGAAAATATGACAAATAATAAAAAAACTGGAGTGTTATTGAAATGAAAACTACATTTCTAATTGATGATCATAACCAGAATGCGGGAGGTAAGGTATCCGCTACGGCACTCGCAAGCTACGCCTCACTCCCAAAACTTACTCTCGTCCTCGAGATATATTAGCGTTATCTCCTCCATCATGGGAAGTTCCACTCGATACAAGATTTCCCCTACACGTAGAAAAATTTAACGTTACATATATTGAATAACATTGTGTGCAGAATGGACACGGACCGGGCGGGCTTAGGGGGAATGTACCAAAACGATATGTCAATAGCCTACATTATGAGCAGCGTTTAAAATAATAAAGAGCAAACAAAATAGGTATCGTCATGAGTGTAAAGTAAACGTGTTTGTCGGCTCCGGCCAGGCAACTAGAAGCACGGCACGGGGCCGGACGTGTCCCAAACTGACCCGCGTGCTCGCTGGGACCCACGCTGCATCAACATACACTACTATACATGTGGAACAACCAGTAAACACCACACACCCATGTTCTATACTGCCAACAGTGCCAACTGACCTAACTGGGTCCGTAAAGCATCTACTATTGTGCTCTCTTGCGCACTCGCACAGCTTATGGAGCAAATCCGAATCTCAACACTGAATAAGCACGTCAAGTGTCATGGCCCTAGTTATCAATTCGTACTGCAGGCAGTAATAGCAACAATTTGTACTGGCCAGCTATATTTATATTGTGATTCACGCGCTCACGGAAAGATTCACATAATTATATCAGGTCAAATATACATGATATCGAATAAACAATTTGAGAATGTTAGTTCAAATCGTACGTAGCACAAATAACACAGTTGTGTGGTATATGAAGACAGTAAATCTAACTAACACATAGAATGAGTACACAGCGCGGCGCGGCGGGTCGCTCACAACACCATATTAAAATCGACAAGCGATAAATGACGCCGATGCTCCAGTAATGTCAAAGCCTGTATATGTCATCGTCATGCGTTCCGACGTACACTACAAGCGATCAGTTACTCACATAGATTCCGTACAATTTTGAATAAGATAAAATAGTCCATAATAATTACAAAACACTACTATAAAATAGAGGGTGATTGATTTGTAGAACGATTCCTGTCAGAGCGTGTTTTTAAATAGATCTTGGGCTATCTTTTAAGTGTTACCTTAAATCAACTAAAACAATGCTTTTATATACTGAAGAAAATTATGGGAAAAATAATGTATACGAGTAGCTTAAACCACAGATTTATAAAATACATATGGTAAAAAATCCTGCTAATTAGCAGGATTTTTTCTCGTTTTCATAATAACTTTCATTTTCATAATTTTTTCAGTGTATTTAAATGGTTTTCCTTAGTGCTATTGATATATGTAAATTAAGTGACATTTCCATTTTCAGTACACTAATATCAGTTAAAATAAGTACACACAAACATATTTGGGCAATATCTTTCAAACAATAAAATCAAATCTTATTAATTGTAAATTAGCAATCATTTATCATGAACCTTCTGAGGCACTTAAACCTTTTAAAGAGAGGTAGGGCGATTTGGAATTTCCCATTTATATTGGAGCCGTCCGACTGGGGACTGTACCTCTCCCTTACAGAAGACCGCAGTGAAATAACACTGAAATAATACTTGATGTAGTGTTGTTTCTGCGGTAAGTAAGGTTGTCAGCGCTCCACGATACGCTGAACAAGTAGTAATGCTGCTAGCACAGTAAGTCCTCATCTACAACATGGTTGACAACCCGTTAGTGATACCCCTGGTATTGCTAACGGCTATAGGCTACGGTGACGTATGCTTGTGTGCCACCTTATAGGTATAAAAAAAACAAATATGAACCACTAAAAAGTGTTGTTTTCTACGCAAAATGTCAATTGTCAAGTTCACAATTGACTAGATAGTATTTATTTTAAATTATTATTAAACATATACGTACATATTATTTTATACCGTGAACACATCCATCGCTTTCTTTACCAAGAAGGAAGTGAGTAAAGAGTTCTGTGGTTAGAGTAAGCATACAGCTCCAATGTAAGAGCGACCTATCATTAAGTGGTTATTAGCAGCCGAATGAAAATAAATCTGCATAATGACCTACATACAATTAACAGCAAAATAGCGGAAGTAATAATAACATATCTTATAAATAGTGCACTCACCGTCGGCGTTAGTGTCCTCCTGTGTGTAACAAAGCATGAAAGCTGTAACAAAATGTATGAACATTAGTTTAATGGCGACGTGTACATAAGCTTTTCGTGGATTAGTTGAGAACACCCCATCTACTGTCGTGTCTATTCACATATACGTTTTTTCCATCTCATGTTTGGTTTGAAATATCCCGTGTAAAATGGATTGAAAATATCCCGTGTGAATAAGCACTATCGTTCAATATTTACATAAATGTAGCCCCAAGTGTGTGTAGGATATATAGTAGGTAGGGTTATGTGAAAGAGTAATTATTATCAATAATATTGAGCTTACGTTCTTGATCGGAACCATCTTCAGATTTGCCGTCCTCTCGACTTTTCATGAAAGGAAACTTTCTGCTAAACGAGAGAGTCTTCTTTTTCCTCTCCAATGTAGATTGGCTCTGAAAGGGCGATTCGAAAATGATTAATTTTTTTCAAAGAAGACATTCATTTATCTTTATGTGATTATTGGCGGAATACTGAAACACCAGTTAAATCTGAAGCCACATTTTTTTTTAATTGCTTCAGAATTTACATACATTGTTGTATTCTGATGACGCCTCAAACAGTTAAGTGACCCTTTAAACTTAGAATATCGTTCCAGTATTCGTCCGTAAGAGAAGTGATTATAAGAGTAAATAAATTATGCAGGATGCCCCGTTTGGTACCATTTACCAGTCATGCATTTACATTAAAAAATATCAGAGTTCGGCAACCGACCTATAGGAAATTATGACCAATTGGAATTTCTTAAGGATAGCCTGTGTTTTCAACCCTAAGTCCCTGTAAATTAGTGCAGCACCATACCACCAAACTTATATAGGATGAGTGAAGGCTAGCAGATCAGTATTATGATAACAATAAAAGGTATCAAGGTGGAGGAAAATAATTGAGAAAAAAAAATAGTACCGTGGAGACGGGAGTACCCTGCCCTTGGAACTTGACCTGTCGGTCGCGTGCGCGTTGCTTGCGCTCCCAACGCCGCTTCGACGGGATTATACCGATCGCATCCGACTCCGTCTTGTCCAGCCTTCTGACGAAATACATTTTTATTTAATGAAACCAAAACCCTAATCAACCCACCATGAGTTTTCTCAACCATAACCATAATATAGCCTTTTAATTCTCAATGCGCGTAAGAAACATATCAATTATAATTGCGTGCCGTGTATAATGAGAAATGTCATACATGTACCGCATATAATTTATATATCGATTCAAGTGTGACGAATGCGATACGTATAGTGACGTGTAGACATTATTCAAATTATTTTCGCTTAATAACAGTAACCCAAGATAACATGAAACTAAAGGCTTTTTTTAAGGGTTACCTCGCTTGCCACCATTCGTCATCGGACGCGTTGGTCACGTGGAGAATATCGCCGTATCGGAAGGGTAGCCCTCTTGAGGGCAGTCCGTCGTCTCTCACCGGATCGTAGTCGAACAGTGCCCTGAAAAAAACAAGCGTTTACATATATTATGTTGTTATAGCTCTTGTAATTGTACTGCTACTTGTATTCGAGAAAAACTAGGGCCTCCTATAAGATTTAATAAACGAGACTTTAAAATACGATACGTTTAGTTAAATTTACGCGAGTGGGAAAATGTTTATACATACATAATAGTTACGTATAATACTTTGGTAAATCGAGCTTGAACTAACAATTTGCCATGTATTTAAATTAATGAAAAGCTAATATTGTACGTCCAAAAGGGACAGACTGTTTTATCGTATCATATTCATGTATTTTAGCACCTGATTGTATAAAGTTATACAATAAAAAACTTACTTACTCCATTATCATAAAAATACTAAGTCGAACTCCAGCATATTTTATTAGATGGATGTCAACATTATTATCCATTGTACTCACATATTAGATTCTAAGCACGCATTCCGTATGAATGTAATTAGGTTTGTAAACAAATATACAAGTAGACAGGAAGTGCCTATACCATGACTCAGGAAACTTACCTCACATACAAAGATCGCTTTTGGGATGTCCTTAGAAGTGTATGGTGTTGTTTCAACTCGTTGATGCGAGCCTCAAACTTGTTGTATTCCTGAGGCCTGTACACAACTGTCAATTTCACGTTTTGCCCGGTTCCCTGTAATATAGAAGCCTAGTGATATAATCATTCCAAGATTTTCTCCGTACAAATTATTATTTGAGTAATAGAACGGGAATGCGAGAAGCAAACCAGTTCGTTACGCAGTATTTTGTGGAAAGAGTAATGTGATTTGCATGGCTACGTTAAACTTATTTATTGTAGGTACTAGGTACTTACATCCTTAACAGATTATTAAGCAACTAGTGTAGATGGGTGGATGTGTATACATTTTAATGATTCTATATGCTATTGTTGGATTCATAACAGATACAAAATATTAATATATAGTAATTGAAGTCTAATTGCAGGCAGAGTTATGTCAATCTATCTGTGTCTTACACCTTTCTAGGGCACCACAAATGTGTTACGTCAATATCACATCGTGCCGACATTTTGAGAAAGGCGCACAAAGTATATACCAAGCAGTGCTATAAAAAATTATATACATTGGTGGCGGTTTTTTGGACCGCAATAATTCCTGTTTGCGTGAATTCGGTGTCGTCGTTTAAAGCGAGCAGGCGGTCTCCGCTAAGCATGTATGTATGATGTGTGCTAGTGTGTGTACCGTGAGTGCCTTAACGAACGGGCTGTTCGTGCGTGGGTGGTTCAGTTGAGAAACATATGGGTGTCTGTTGTACAAAATCACTAAACTAATTTGACAGGACTAAAAGTCTTGCTATCTCTTTCTCATGTGCGGGGTTATATAAGGATGGCAATGCTTTAAGTCCTGTAAAATTTGTTTTGTACAACAGAATTAGCCTATTATTATATGTATATGTTGTGTTGTGTGCTAGTGTGGGTACCTTGAGTGCCTTGGCGGCCTGTTCGTGCGTGGCGTGCGTGATGTCGGTATCGTTGACGGCGAGCAGGCGGTCTCCGCGGCGAAGCATTCCCGATCGCTCGGCGGGCCCGCCAGCCAGTAGGAAGGACACGTAGATTCCATGCCCATCTTCACCGCCCACGATATTGAAGCCCAACCCCGCTGGTCCCTTCTCGATGTCGACCACGCGACTTTCCTCCGCCTCGCCGCTCTCAGTCGGTTCACCCCCCGCCGCGTCCGTCACGTCCTCGCGCCGTAGCGAGTTGGCTGTGCTAGAGGCTGTCGATACAGATGGTCTAGTAAACCTAACTGCCATGTTAGGTGTGCGGGGTTCGATAGGACAAATGTTTTGAACATTTGTCTTCTCTTTGAGTCTGGATTTCAGGGTAGATATAGGATATAACTATTATATGTTACTCAGTGATAGCTTAGCTTTTAGGGAAATATTATGTTCAGTACTTCGAGAGATTACCTCATACATACAAAGAAACAAAATTAACCTCTTATAATCTGCAATTATTGTTTTAAAAACCTGCAATTAATGATGTATATCAAATTCCTCTTATATTGTTCTTACATAAATAGTATGACTCAATGGTCAAATGATGTTGTGAGTCAAGTTGGAAGTTAACTGATTGGAGTGGCTCAGGATCGGATAGCTTGGCGATCGGAGGCTTATACCCAAGTTGATACCGATTGAATAGAGATAGAGAATAGAAGAGAAAGAGAGAGAAAAGAATAGAGTATGAATTATTTGCAGGCCTTACGCGTGTTAGCCCGGGAAGTCCGCGGCGAGGGTTGTCCATGGCGCGGTCCGGGAACAAGAACGAGCTGCACGCGTTCTCCGGTCGCCTTTAACGCCGCCACCGCGTCTTCATGCGTCACATTGTCCAGATTCACGTCGCCTCGCTACAACACATACAATTTAATATTTAAAAAATATATCTCGTCTTCTATTGCCGGGTAACAAATCAAACATACATATTCGAGGAAGTTTTGTTTAGAATCACCACTATATATAACAATAGGGTTCCTATACCACTCATCCGATTACGATGAAACGTTTTCGTCTGTAATCCTACGAAACTTTATAATAAAAAAAATATTTAAATGTTTTCTCTTGTCTTTCCATTTGACTAGACCTCTGGTGTACTTGTTAGTATACCTGACTGCTACGCTACAGGCGCGGGTTCGATTCCCGCCGGGGCAAACATTTATGTGACAAATTTGTATGCCTTGCGTCTGGGTGTTTGGTATGTATTATAAGTATGTATTTACAAGAAAATTAGAATATAAGTATTGTATCAGCTGTTCGTTCCCATAGTACAAACTTTGGGGCGCTGTGTGATAAATGTCCGAGAATTATTATTATTTAGTATTAAGAAAAAACAAGAAGCATTACACTGCATGCTGTCATCAACGGCGAGCAATCGATAAAATCAAAAACACAAATAAACAAGTTATTTATCTCCAAGTCCTGATTCATATCTGATACTGGAAAGCATTTTTTTCGAGTTTTTATTACTATCGGATCATTGCCCGCTGCTATAACAGCACTGGAGTATCGAGCGTGCGATGGACAGACAACAGACCAGGCAATAGAGAGAAATGATGCATAATTGTTGTTACTAAATACTAACTGATGTATTTTTGACCCAGAGTAGTTTATCTCCGACGCGCAGTCGTCCGTCGCGATGTGCGGCGCCGCCGGCCATGATCTTGGTGACGTAGATGCCGTTATCGCCCGGAATGTGCTGGTTGCCGAGGCCGCCCGCTATGCTGAACCCGAGACCCGAACCACCCTTCGCCAACTCAATCTCGACAGATTCCTCCTTATGCGACAATTGGGACACGCTCAGTGTATTGTTCTCCTCAGCCGCACCATTCGCGCGCCGGCGCACTTTCTGCAACAACATGAACCGGCACATTGAATAGCTGTTTGTAATTGGCAAACAACAAATAAACAAACACGAACCAGTCTCACTGTGCTTCCAGCCTTCTTTAACGCGTCGACTGCCTCGGCGTGAGTCACGTTTTCCACATTCACATCGTTCACCTGTGGTGTTAAAATAATCATTACAATAAGTTTCTTTCCTTATCAACAAAATAAATGTTTAGTGATTGCATTTTTAAATGTTTATTACATATATTTTGTGGTTGTAATACATCAAATTATACAAAATATAATTAACATGAACTGAATAATCTCCGTTTTATTAACGGTTTACTTTTTATTTATTTACTTTGTAGCGATAATGATTTATCTAGTGCAAATCTCGTATCTACTGCAAGTGATTTCACATAGATTGAAGTGTGCAAGGGCGTGCTCTCGAAGCGTATGTGATCACTGCCACGGTAAAGATCTGATTGTGAGTCGAGTGTGACTAACTATATAAATAGGCCCATGTGCTACAGAAAATAATTAAGGGTGTTAGTATGACGAACACGCATTTGCTCATACACTAAAATTGCCGGGTCATAACTATCGTGTGACGACGGGATGTGTAAGACTTACTGATATCACACTAATATTACAAATGCGAAAGTGTGTGTGTGTGTGTGATACTTTTATCCCTGAAAATTTTGTGGTTCCCGAAGGATAAAAGAACTTTGCGAGTGAAGCTGCGAGTAAAAGAAAGTTAACAATCAATTTTCTTTTTAAATGCTTATTAAGATTGTATTTTTTTAAGTCTCATTGATTCTTAACTTACAAAGAAACCATAAATTTCGAGCCACGATGTTGTAAAGCGTGAACTATGTCGTTCATGACCTACATGTGTTCTTGCATAACTTACGTTATGTTATGGTATGTACCACGAAAACTTAAACCAATGCCATATTACCAAGAAATATGTGTCATAACAATACTCATGTTATATCTTTTAAGAATAGTTGGTTCCTCTTACGAAAACAGTTTTCTGAAGACAGTGTAACTTCAATTTTATATAAACATTACTAATTTGCAATCTTGTGTATTTAATTATTCCTATATATACGATCATACCATCTTATTAATTGCCATATACATAATATATGTCCCACCTACTCTTATCAGTAAGGCTTTCATGGTATTGCTCAGCTATATTATGGTACGGTATACCTGGGTATATATTTTATGGTCGTTTATTTTTACTAGTGATGTTTGGTTTCTCATTATCTCATACTTATAAAACGTAGTATATCATCTACTCTGAGTTATAAATGTGATCTTATAACTTTTTGGTTTCTACTAAATTGATCTCATTGTAATTACGAAAGAAATTAAGATTTGAGTTGTTTGTTTTTCATTTTCTTATATCTATACTAATATTATAAAGAGGAAAGATTTGTATTTTTGTGGGTTTCTATTGAATAGGCTCAGAAACTACTGGACCGATTTCAAAAAATCTTTCACTGTTAGAAAGCTACATTGTCACTGAGTAACATAGGCTATTTATTATACTAGCTGGCCGCCCCGGCTTCACTCGGGTAGACAAAATATATGGTAAATGTCTGTGCTCTGAAACTAATGTCTACCCGTGCGAAGCCGGGGCGGGCCGCTATCTATACTAATATTATAAAGAGGAAAGATTTGTATTTTTGTATGTATTGAATAGGCTCCGAAACTACTGGACCGATTTAAAAAAATCTTTCACCGTTAGAAAGCTACATCATCACTGAGTAACATAGGCTATATATTATACTAGCTTCCCGTCCCGGCTTCGCACGGGTAGACAAAATATTTGATATAAATGTCTACCCGTGCGAAACCGGGGCGGGCCGCTAGTGTATTTATAAAAGCAATAATGTCATAACTTTCTATGTTTCTTGTAATATTAGCTCAGAGTAGATAATATACGACGCATACTATTGGTAAGGTAACTTAAATTTTTGCAATTATAGTATAGGTGCCAAATTTAAATATTTGATTTTAAGAAATTAAAAATACTCTGAATGGGTTTGTGTTATAGTTGTACTACTTAATCACATAATCTAAGTTATTATGCAGCATTTTATATGTATAAAATATATTACAATGATTAAAAGATCCCCGAGAGAAGTGACGGATACGGATACGGACACGGACCTTATTTCTCCCGCGGATATCCGCGGATACGGATACGGATATCCGGAACATCACTATTTTTTACCACTACAGTGGCAAAGAAACTTTCGGCCAAAATGGTACGCGAATACTTCTATAAGTAGTAGGGTCTATGCCCTAAACTACAGAATTCAAAGGTATCACTCACGCGTTGCTGACCCTGCGAAAATATATTCAAACTCTTCTTTAGGATGCTGTCTTGCTGACAAGTGTAGATTAAACATATATTACAATATAAATTACACTATTTATGTTCTGGCTAATAAGGTATTTGACCTAACCTGTAGTATAGCGTCATTGATCAGCAGCTGACTGGCGGCGGCGGCCCCTCCTGGGATGAGCTTGGTGACGTATATATGTGGGTCTTCGGGCACGTGAGGGTTATCGGCGCCGCCCGCGATGCTGAAGCCGAGCCCCGCACCGCCCGCGCGCGACAACGCCACGCTCATGTATAGGAACCCATCCTCCTGTGCTCGCTGCTCACTGCCGCCCTCTATACCGTTCACCTGCAACTTTGCATTTATAATTAATACCTATTTATTATCTATACTAATATTATCAAAAGAAAAGATTTCTGTTTTTGTATGTAATTAAAAAACTCAAAAACTATGACACCAAATTAAAAAAATATCACTAATTCTATATTATCCCTGATTATAATGCTATGCGGGTGAATTCAGGTGAAATAGCTATTATTTTATAAAACCCGTGTGTGGAAAGTATTCTTGAATAGATGATACTAAAGACAAGCTTGACAGTGACAGCACTCCAAACTCGCTACCTACTGACAATAGGACATGGCCCAGGGGAAGGTGTTAAAATATGTAGTTACTAATCCATACCATAATCATGATGGTGAAGATATCTATCTGCTTTCAGCACCATTGCAGGTATTAAAAAACACATTTGATGCTTCATTCATATGATGGTTTGAATAGATATGTATACTACTACATAATAACATACAATGTTTCTAATGAACTTTTGATATGAGCAAATACATGTAAGTTTTCCTTGTCACACATACGTGTTACAGTTATGTATATTCAATTTACCTGCTTCATTTCAGGCGATGTGACGTGAGCCTGGAATAATAAATAAATACACATCAATATTATTAACACTACATATTCGGTCAGTCCGTCCTTAGTAAGTCTAAGAACGGACTGACTGTTACTTTGTCATGTTAAGATAACACTCTTCAGAATACCTGATTTCAATATTTTTAAATTAGTGTCCCAGAAACTGCAATAGGTATATGATAATTATATTAGATTAATTAATCCAGAAAATGTGACTGAATAGTTAACAGAGTTTTATATAGGGGATACACATCATAAAACAAGATATGTCCTAAATAATAATAAAAAACTGATCCATTAAAAAGTACATGAGTAGTTTTATCTTGAAATGCTTATATACTATTATATTAATAACATAAGTAGGTAACTATTGAGAATTTGTTTTTAGGTTTAAGGCTATCCACCAATGAAAACTTTTTCATTTTGTGCATGTTAATACTAGTTAAAAACTATAATATTATGTTGGTATCATGTTGAGCTTAGAGACAATGGTCTATCTGTTTTTCATTGACTTAAATTATAATGATTAGTGATAAATAAACCTTAATAGAGAAATGAATTTATTATAACTATTAAAAAATATCAATAGCTCAAAATAATATAGAATATTAGATTTAATAGTAGGCATGTATTATGAGATTTATGAGTTAGAAAACGTCAAGTAAATCAAAGGTGGTAAATTAATTTAGTTATATTTACAATACAAACACAATACGCATGAATTAATAAAGTCAATCACAACATACTTTTGTCACAAAAACAATAGTGAAAATCTGTATTGATAATATTATTCAATGTTGTTATTGGAGGCCAACTTGTCACCTACTCACCGTATCAAGGTTAAACAAGGAGGACACTTTCCGTAGGAATCCATTATGTGATTTTTTCTTCCGTCTTTCAGTCATTTTGGAGACCAAGTGTGCATAGCCCTCGGTAATAATATGCGGTCTGTACTATACTATGTACACTGCATGCATTGTTAGTTACACACTTGTGTCCATTGTCTGTCAGCACCTTACTGGATGACGTTCGGCATGCACCATTCTCTACCTAGAACCCACAACTAACTTGCACCAAAACATTTGAGGTGTATGTGACCTGTTTTCTGATTTATTAAGTATGTGACCTTCTTTGATGCTTGCAGCTAATCCCATACCATAAGCTTATTAATTAACATGTTAGCTTGGTTTAAATTTCAGCAATCCTTATCTAATGAATTTAATAAGTCGACGGAGCCGAGCCCTTCTCTGATAGCGATTTTAGTAGATAGTAGGTATGTAGGTATGGCTGGGTAATATTAGGCGTGTTACCAACTTGTGTACGATGATAGGATGGTATGAATGTCAAAGCGATGAACCTTAATTAGAATGTCCGTGTTACGTTATTAGTGTGCAATTATCGAGCACTTGGTTAAAATATCTTCGATAAATAATACCATCGGCGAGTAACAGCGAATTGTTACAAGCAAAACTAGCTCTAAACTCGCATAAATCTCACCAAGATTCGGAAATGTTCCCAGAGTGTACAGAAATTACTAACGTTTAAAAATAGATTAGTGTTTATTAAATGGCCTTACTTGCGACGAATACGAAATAACAGCAGTCTGAATGTCAAAATTTTGTGTGCAATATCATTTCACTGATTATCATTACGAGTAATATACTTTCAATCGATGTAGAGTTCGTACGTCATTGGCACAATTGTGTAATTTAACGGCACCAATCCACACAACGAAGTAACGTTAGCGCACATATCGCCGAAAACTTGTACTATATTTTAGGTTATAAATAGTACTACGAGACGCGAAACACCAACAGAACTATCAGATCCGCCATTACCAACCACTTGTTGTTCCAACTGACTGTCCGTCCGTCTGTCCGGTCGTTTCGTTCACACACAACGCAACGCTTACCTTCGTTTCATTTCTATTTCCAAACGTCATCGAATAAAAAAAAACAGATCTACTTATGGATTTACTCTAGTTCAACCGCCGACTGTACCTACTTGCTTGGCTTGATATCCAAGTATAGGTCGCGGCACGAAACTCTAGCGCTGACCGTTATTGCGCAGAAGTAAAAAATAAGGTGTCTTGGCGGGGTACAGGGGTGAAGGGCGAGCGTGCGTTGCGCCGATTAGCTCTCCAGTCGTACTCCGTCCCCCGTGCCGATACGACGCTCCGCGCACTTCCAGTGTACAGTCGCGTTCTGAATTGTTTTGTTGTCATCGTTAATTTTTGTTGTTGTTTTTTGTTAAGTTTGTTTTGTTGATTTGTTTGTTGTGTTTGTTAGTTTATTCACTGTTTGATTAAGTTTGAACAGTTTTTAAACAGTGAAAATGCCGAGGCCGAGAAGGAATACTGTTTTGAAAAGACAGGCACGGAAAATGGTGTTTGACGTGCATTGTTTTCTGAAAAGGGAATCGAATGATTTCATTAATTCCCTGAAACAAATTCAAAGTGAAATTGGCGAAGCTGCGAGTATTTTACTCGATTCTGACCGCAGCACTGTAGATATAAGTGAAATAAAACAAACTGCAGAAGTTATTCAGGCGGGAAATATAAAATTAAATAGTATAATTAGTGACTTACAGAAAATTCAGAAAAGGACAGCTGAAAAGACATAGAAGAGCAATATGTCAAGAGTGACCATGTCGTGGATTTGGTTACAGAAGAATTCATCATTCGCGTTGATGGTGACAGTTCAGAGGATAGCCTTGGTGAGTCTGATGACGATGACGCTGTTAGTGCCGACGACCGAAGCAGCCCTGAGCCGGGGCCCTCAGTAAGCAAAAGGCCCTGTTGGGATACTATTGAAGGTGTAAGACCATTGTCTGATTCGGACTAGATATCGGAAAGGAGAATGCGGTGTCTGATGTCCACACCCTGCCGAACTCGCAGGTTTCTTCTATCCTGAGAAGAAACTTCAGTAGGTTCTTATGTAATTCGGACTTAATATAATTTTTTTTATTATTTGGTATTTAATATAAAAATTTACAAATCCGATAGTGTATTTATTTTTCTACTCCCCATAAACTTGTTAAAAATTATATTGTAGGTAACATGAAGTAATATTTGCGTGCGTGACAGTACCCATACGCAGTTAAGTTCCACATTTTGTTCACCGCTAGACTTACTATTTGACTTTACATTAAAACATTATTTTGCTGTTTTTAACTAAGCAATTAAATTACTAATTTGTATTGCGTGCGCGATGGTACCCATGCGCAGCTATCCCCTCCACGTTTCGCTCAGCGCTAGAGTTTCGTGCCGCGACCTGTATGTCGTAAATAGTGGTTAATTTAACAACGATTCAATTATTTTATATATTATAAGATAGCTTTAAATCTTTTGCTGAATTAGTGACTCTTTGTAGTTAGCTTTTAAATCAATTCCAGGCCCGATTAAATTTGTATGGTCCTAGTTCTGCAACTTTACTACGTTCCTTTTCTTCCTTTCCTCTATGGATAAACATGGTTCTTACTTTGATTGAGTGCTTGATCGTGATGGACGATAAATCCTATCTCAGACCGATTAAGTAAGATCGATAGAAATGTGGTAACTATTATAAGTTAGCTGTACTTTCGTTCGAGTTACTCAGTCTACTTTATTGATTTATTATTAGTGCCATCTTTCGGAAATATTTTAAAACCTTTGTGTAAATTGCCGAGGTAGGTATTCAATTTTGTTCGGTTGTGTATACAGGTCGCGGCACGAAACTCTAGCGCTGAGCGAAACGTGGAGGGGATAGCTGCGCATGGGTACCATCGCGCACGCAATACAAATTAGTAATTTAATTGCTTAGTTAAAAACAGCAAAATAATGTTTTAATGTAAAGTCAAATAGTAAGTCTAGCGGTGAACAAAATGTGGAACTTAACTGCGTATGGGTACTGTCACGCACGCAAATATTACTTCATGTTACCTACAATATAATTTTTAACAAGTTTATGGGGAGTAGAAAAATAAATACACTATCGGATTTGTAAATTTTTATATTAAATACCAAATAATAAAAAAAATTATATTAAGTCCGAATTACATAAGAACCTACTGAAGTTTCTTCTCAGGATAGAAGAAACCTGCGAGTTCGGCAGGGTGTGGACATCAGACACCGCATTCTCCTTTCCGATATCTAGTCCGAATCAGACAATGGTCTTACACCTTCAATAGTATCCCAACAGGGCCTTTTGCTTACTGAGGGCCCCGGCTCAGGGCTGCTTCGGTCGTCGGCACTAACAGCGTCATCGTCATCAGACTCACCAAGGCTATCCTCTGAACTGTCACCATCAACGCGAATGATGAATTCTTCTGTAACCAAATCCACGACATGGTCACTCTTGACATATTGCTCTTCTATGTCTTTTCAGCTGTCCTTTTCTGAATTTTCTGTAAGTCACTAATTATACTATTTAATTTTATATTTCCCGCCTGAATAACTTCTGCAGTTTGTTTTATTTCACTTATATCTACAGTGCTGCGGTCAGAATCGAGTAAAATACTCGCAGCTTCGCCAATTTCACTTTGAATTTGTTTCAGGGAATTAATGAAATCATTCGATTCCCTTTTCAGAAAACAATGCACGTCAAACACCATTTTCCGTGCCTGTCTTTTCAAAACAGTATTCCTTCTCGGCCTCGGCATTTTCACTGTTTAAAAACTGTTCAAACTTAATCAAACAGTGAATAAACTAACAAACACAACAAACAAATCAACAAAACAAACTTAACAAAAAACAACAACAAAAATTAACGATGACAACAAAACAATTCAGAACGCGACTGTACACTGGAAGTGCGCGGAGCGTCGTATCGGCACGGGGGACGGAGTACGACTGGAGAGCCAATCGGCGCAACGCACGCTCGCCCTTCACCCCTGTACCCCGCCAAGACACCTTATTTTTTACTTCTGCGCAATAACGGTCAGCGCTAGAGTTTCGTGCCGCGACCTATACGTTAACTTACGCTCATATTCACTGATCTAAATAATTATGTATATGCTCATATTCTTCAAATTACTATTTATGTTAGAAGCAATCACGTTATTTGTCTATGCAGAAAGAAGGCTTTGAGTACGGACTGCAACTTGTTACGACATCAATAAAACCATACCCCTACTTTCTCCTTTGGATAACTGATAAAGTAGGCAGACAACTCTCTATTTTGGTTCATATGTAGGTCGCTATATATATTCTATGCATAACATTGAGTTTGCTAAAAAAAAATACGAAGGCGCTCCCAGGCTAGCATGTGCTTGCACCGCCTCCTGTTAGGTCAGTCAAGTCAGGTCATCAAGTGATGAAATCGGTAAAAAATACCAATGAACTTAAATATGATTATAAAGGTAGGTATGTATAATTATTATCATTAAATAATTCGCATATAATTTACAGTAAAAAGCAAAATAGGCTCAAATATTTTTCCATGAGATTTTCACCATTGTTTTCAGACTAATCATTCTTCATCTTATTACATTAGCTAAAATAAAAAATATCAGCTAAAAACCTATGTAATCTCAGTATCGTCTCATTTGCAAACTTCCTACTACATTCAAAATTATTTCAATTTTGACAATCAAGAAGTTTGTTTAAATATGTAGGAACCTATCTTTTAAGATCTTTAGATACCTACTACTCACCTTTTTTTCCTCAACATCTCCACTCGGTGGCGGAATAGAATGCAGCTGAAGAAGAAATAAAATTAGGTGTTTTTTGTATCTTTTTGGGTAATATGAACAATTTGCTACGTCCCGGGATTTCACCCTCCAAACATCTAAATAAGTATGTTTTGTTTATTTCACAATGCCCTACGCGCTATTATGGAATTACTACTACTTGCCATATTTAAAATTTTTAGGTTTTGGGTCGTTCATTTATACATGTCCTATATTTTTTTGACATTTCGTATTTTGGTTTAATATATTATATGGTGTCCGTTAATATGCACTTGCAGTATCATTTTGTAAGAATCTTTCACTACCGGACAGATCAGCAAATTTATTTCTTTATTATAAAACAAACCTTGTTTGAATCCGGCGTGTCATTGCGCGACTCCGACTTTTTGTTGTTGTCTTGAAAGAAAGCGTTAGAAATGGTTCTGTAGTCGCTCTCATCTGTTGGTATCTGTAAAACGATTCCCCGCTATAGGTCAAATAACTCGTTCCTTTCTGACAGTCATTAATCATAATCATTATAGGTTGGTTCAGATTGTAGGTAATGAACCTTGGAATACAGACCAACCGATTTTAGATAAGTAAGAAGTTGGTACTCAGAATAATGACTAAAGCTTGGTTAGTCAGTAACGGAAAATTTACATAATCACACTTGAAACTTCATGCGAATAGGTAAAGGACATCATCAATTTTTGTCCTAATCTGAAAGTGCCGGCCAACGCCTTTTTTTATATTCTGTTAGAGCTTGCCCGTCTGAAACTCTAACAGAATATACAAAAAAAAATAGTTTGACGGCACTTTCAGATTTGGACCAAATCAATGAAATATGGATGATGTCCTTTATAAGGTTGTATGGTAGGTAGGTAGGTATACGACTATTATAATAATATGTACAAACAAACATAAGTGTTATTCCTGCCTATTTATGATTTACTTTTTTAAAAGGTCATTTGGCTGGTTTGTGATTTGTGACTCTGCATGCTTTTGCATTGAACCAACTTCTAAACTAGGTATTGTTCTTTAATAAGAATAAGTATATTTTTGTTTGTCGCAAAGGAGGGAGATATAGTGCCATACATATTGTATGTATGGCATGGAATACCTACGATTCGTTAAGAACACCATTAACTGTGAGGAAAGCTCTAACATTACATCTTAAATAACAAAATCAGTGCTATGGCACACATACATATAATGTAATGTAATAAAAGTGCTCATGAACGATTAGTCTGTGATATTATGTACCTACATAAATATAAATAGCATTCAGTAACTTTGAATGAAACCGGGAAGTATAATTGGAAGCGCTGCCAAGAACGCTGTAATTAATAAGTCCACAGTTGCAAACACTAATGATCACAATTCACAATGCGATATTGGTATTTATATACCTACGTCCGCTTATACAGGTTACTATCTAGAACTTATAACATGAAGAAAATGAAACAAAAAATATTAGTAGGCAGATACCTTTTCCTCACAAATAAACCGCGGCAGAATAGCTGCTGTTTCCGCCAAACC
The DNA here is from genome assembly GCA_951449985.1 of Falcaria lacertinaria. Taxonomy (NCBI): domain Eukaryota; kingdom Metazoa; phylum Arthropoda; class Insecta; order Lepidoptera; family Drepanidae; genus Falcaria; species Falcaria lacertinaria. The sequence goes on along the minus strand of OX602115.1, from coordinate 6,249,342 downwards.
GCCAACGAAAAAGTACGATTGGGACGTGCGAGCGAGACAGGACACAAAGCATAAATCACCAATTCATAACACCAATAATATTGCCGACTGCCGTGCGCACAACCTAGTGACGATGTCATTTTGATATCTCGGGTAACAAAATAGTCGAGCAGTTTGAGTGATTTTTCCAGAAGAAAGATAAAGAACATCATCCATTTTGATCCAAATCTGAAAGTTCCGGCCATCGCAATATTTTTGTATACTCTGTTAGAGCTTGCCCGTCCGAACATTTATTACTATGTCACCAAAGTTGTAGCACCATAGACGTTGACTTTATTTTGAGTTCGAAAATCTGAATATTCATACAATTTGGTACCAACACAAATTAAATTTATTTATTTATCTGTCCTGTATTTAAATGTCCAATAATGTCCTATTTTGGTGTCATAGTAAAATGCTCAGATAGACAAGCTTTAACAGAATATGTATAGGTACAAAAAAAAAGTAATGGCCGGCACTTTCAAATTTGGACCTATGAAACATGGATGATGTCTTTTATCTACTTAAATGAAATATGACTTACTTCCCGGCGAATGCCATCAGCTTCCCACTTATTAGCGATACGAATGGTTTCCACAGTTTTCTGCTGAACTGACTTCGTATCATCGAGGAGGGTGAGCTCGTAAAATTCTTGGATATCTGTAAAAAGTACATCAAGTTAAAATTGATCATGACGATAAGATCTAAATGCCTTAATTTCGTCGTATGGGTGTCCTTGACTAGAATAATATAAAGTTTAGTTTGTAACGACTCTATTGTATAATCTACTTAATGTGTGTATTGAGATAGTCAGGACCTAGTTGTGCTTGCCTGGTTCCTCGAGAGAGATGAGATGTGATACAGTATTATTCTTATGCTATCTTATGTCTAAATAATGCTATACATTATGCTCATTCAATCGCCTGAACATTAGGTACGATAAGGAAACTATACGTGAAGTTCGACAAGATCTAAGGACTTATTAAAAATACTATTACATACCTACTTATATATTGCTGAGCCATGCCCCTTTGCTTTTAACTATATTACCTTAATGATACTACAAATTAGAAAGTAAGTTTCCAATGTTATTAACAATACGATAATAATAAACACGTTTATTGCTTTTAAATATCTACAGTAAAAATTTCATAAGTTTTTGAACATAATATTGATAATAACAATATTAGCCTAAGTGAGTGAAGCTAGATATTGAGTTTTTACCTTATAACTATTTGTCGTTGAGAATTTCTACCTTGTAGCGTTTTTTTTATATTTCCTATTTTTATCAGTCAATCAATAACAATTTGCGTAGAGAAGGGTATATTGGAGAATATCGCGTGAGTTGAGTCCTGACCAAGATCGATATCGAGCGAGCGGGCGGCGACCCCGTGTGGCTGCCCAATGACAATGAGTACATGCTATGAGCTCCATATAAAGCAAATGTAAAGTTACCAAGAAATTATTATTCAGCATATAGAAGAAATACAACCCATATTGTAAATAATCTGGATAAATATTTAAATATATGACTAATACATTATATTTATATTTATATATTTAGATTTCGCAGATTTTTATACGCTCAATAGTTATCCTGGTTGCATTGTAAGGTTACAAGTACAACGAAGAACACATTCGATTGCGTGTTCAAACTGGGTCGAAACAATGTGGTCGCGCTTAGCTGCTAAAGACGTAAAATCAATGTAATGATAAGCGATATCTTCACGGTTATAATAAACAGTGACGCCACGCCTGGTGACGCACAATACAAGATTTATCACAGGCTCTATCCGAAACGCTGTTTATGTAGAGATTTTGTTGTTCTGTTGTTTCTAACTGTTCAGGGAAAGAAACGATGGATCACGCAAATCAGTACGTAAATCGGTTTGAGCCATCGACTTATCGTGTTATGGCAAAGAATAGGAAACATGGGGACATTCCCTTCAGACTGACTGGTATACATTTTGTACGTATTACAACAACTGTCATAACCATACCGTGCCTTATAATCTATAATAACTAACACCGCTAGTTATTTTAAATTGAAACTAAGCGTTCGCGTTCGAGTGAATTGTGTCATCGGCGACTGGCTTCGTTCGTTGTAGCTTGTAGCAGTTGTAGCCAGCGACCCGTATCTCCAGATCTGGGTCAACCTACCTACTGTAGGCTCCAAACCAAACGCATATTGTGTATTGGTAGAGCTATGTAGAGGCTTTACATATTCTTTAATGAAATAATGTTCACACAATGCAAAACTTTAAACCTCTGTCAGTATGGGATTGAAGAGGGTATTTTGAGTCTTTCATGAACTCCCCAGTCCCAAATCAGATACCTACTTTGTGAGACAAAACAACAGATGTTTACTTATTTAAATTCCGTGAAGAATGGTGTCGATTCTGTTGTTCAAAATTACTAAACATAACTAATTTGACAGGTCTAAAAGTCTTGCTATCACTTTCTCATGTGCGGGTTTATATAAGGAAGGCAATATTTTTAGACTTGTCAAATTAGTTAAGTTTAGTAATTTTGAACAACAGAATTGGCACCATTGTATATTTAAGCTTGTTAATAGCATACATTTCTTTATTATTATTTTTTCTTTAGATGTTCGTGATGTGCGGTGCTGTGAATAGCATGATATTTCAAAATCGATAAGAAACGCCATGCTGCTCTGCATACCTAAGTAATTGATTGATTGATAAAGACAAACGTACTCTGGTCAACTGGGCCGAAGTACCATGAAGGAACATAATTTGGCTGGCCAGTTGCATAGCTACCTAAGAAATTATGAAGACCTTTTGTGTGATTTGATATCACGTGGTTATGATCTTATGTACTTGAGAGATACTTTGCGAATATTCCATCCGAAATAACAAAAAACCTTAGCTCGAGTGCAAATACAGCCGAATGCTCAACTAAGAAATCCAGTTGTTCCAGTTGTTCCAGAGTTTTACTTTTGACATGTAAATGCTCATGATTAATTAGAACATTTAAATCTCTTAAAATTAAAAACATGGAAAATCTATTAGTATATTATTATGGGGACTTTCAATTAAAGTTATTCAAGCAGTTCTACCACCAATTGCACCAATATTGGCAACCATTTTCAATACTTGCATTGATCAAGGAATATTTCCTGATTTAATGAAATATAGTAAAATAATACCGATTTTTAAGGCGGGATCTAGAGCAAATCTTTTTGATTATAGACCAGTATCCATACCGCCGACATTGAGTAAAATATTTGAGAAAAGTATGTTAAATCAAATGTGAGGTCACTTTAACGCGTATAATATATTACACGGAGACCAATTCCGTTTTACTAAAGGTAGATCTTTGTGACGCGGCGGCAAAATTACCGAAACATATATTTAAATCGGCGGGCATGTATGAAAAGATTGATGAATGTAAAAGAAACAAAAGAGGTGTGTAAGTCAAGAGTGTAATGGCGCTTTATACGCTCTGCCTACCCCGTGAGGGACTTGGCGTGATGATATGTATGTATATATTTAATGCATGGGAGAGTTTACATGATGCGCTAAGTGTATTTTGCGACCTATCTAAAGCATTTGATTGCAATGAACATCGGACGCTACTGCTCAAACTTTAATATTATGGTACCCGCGGAAATGCCTTTGATCTTGTAGCCTCATATTTGTCCGGTCGTCAGCAAAAAGTCGGTGTCGTTGGAGGCATAACATCCAAAGGTACATTCATGAAAATGGGAGTCCCGCAGGGTTCAATATTAGGTCCATTCTTATACATACATAAATGATCTCCCACTTGTAGTTGATAATATCTGTGACATTACCTTATTCGCGAATGACACGCCTCTGGTATTATATTATATCAGTTAGAGTGAGTTAGCAGAAAAAGACAGAGAATTGATCAGTCTTAATGAAACGCTAACATCTGTTTCTAAATGGTTTGATGCCAATAACCTAGTTTTAAATTCTGAAAAGACAAAATGTATACGGTTTTCTCCTCCAAACACATCGCAGGTAGACACAAATGTATAATTGGATGGCAGAAAACTTGAATTAATTGATAACATGTTTTTTTAGGTCTAACACTAGATGCAAAGTTGGAGTAGGGCTCTCACATTGAGACATTGTCAAAGAAATTTAGTTCAGCTGCGTTTGCTATTAGAAAAGATCCGAACCGGTAGTAATTTAGACCTTCATAAGTGAAATAAAACTGAATAAATTATTTTTACATATTTTGATTTATACATAGACCCAGGATATGAACTAGCTGCTTACTGGTAACTGGCCTAGATAGCCGTTAGAAGTTGGAACTAACATATTCTGTCAATGTAGCATCATCTTCACAGCCATAATAGTTGAGAAGAATGCAATTTCCAATAGTACAGAGGCACACTGAAAGAAATTGTGTAAACTAGAGTTAGGGGCAGTTAGAGGCCTAGCAATTGCGATAGCGGTTACATAATATATAAAAAGGCTGTGTGATTAAAATGGTACCGTTTTATGTTATGTTGTAACCCTTTACTATTGTAGATCTCTGGTCCAAGATCCTACCATGTATAAGCCCTATATTTTTTTATGAAGGTATCAGAAAAGTTATGTGAAAAAAGTTTGGCCCTGACGCATCAGCTCACAGCTGCAATCAAGTACGCACAGGCGGCGTGGCGTGTGGCAAGGTTAATCCGATGCGCATATTGTAACTGACCGGTTCACTTACAATCACAACGAGCGCTAGAGGATTTTAATTTTTTGTCATAGAGTATTTGTAAATATATGACGTTAGAAAATGACGTATTTTTGGGAAAGCCTTTCTAGTCTAAGGTTGTTGGAAGTCACCACACGGCCAGAAAAGTGTGCGAGGCAATCTCATAATTATATCTTAATCTTAATCATAATGTACCTATCTACTCGTATTAATGAGAGGACCTATTTAATTAGGCTTACATTCTATCCCGCTGTTTACATCATGTACCTAAGCTAGCTGCAACTTGTAATAAGGAGCTCTCGTGATATGGAGATTAATCTTATTAACCATCCATTCTGATATTAATATCTTTGTCATTTCACGCAATCATATTTTTTACAGATTGTTGTATAAACACTGATATATTAACTCTGTCGTTATAAAAATAACGTTGCATCCTATGGAAAGAGGCAGCAGATGGTAATTATTTTTAATAGCGTTTTTGTTATTCTTGTAAAACATCTGTTCATCTATGTTATCTGCTTGACTAATATCTCTTCAGATGCTGGCTTATCACAAAACCGCATCCATTAACTATTCCCTACAATGTGAATACCGTCAAGTCCTGCATTTCTGCAAAGTAAATCTGGAAAAACAGTTACTGAAATTCTCAACTGTTTATTTATAAATGCGAGATGTCAAAACGACATATCACTAGTATGTGCAAGTGCGACAAATAAATTACAAAGTAGGATTATATTACTAACAATTTAATATATTATTGTGTCCTGACTATCTCGCTCACCCAAGACAATCGATTTTTAAACATTTGGTGGATTGGCGGAAAGATCTACGAATTCCGCCGCGGTTAAAGTATAGTATAGCATAGAGCAGCTGAGTCTGGGCCTAATGTAGTTTACGTCGTACCAATTCAATAAAATTGCACTTTTTTATATAGAAAACTGGACAGAGCTACATTCAGCGGTAAATTTGTGAGTCAATCTTCTGCTTGTCGTGTATTCTGTTCTAATTAGTCATTTCACATTTTTGTTTTTAGCGTTACCCATACAAAGGGACGCATCCGACAATCATGAGAGCAAAATAAAATATATTCAATAGAGCGTACCAAGAAGAGCTTGAAAGAGGCGGGACTTGAATATCCTGATGACCCTCTCGATGGCAAGTCGTAGCTGTCGGTCCTGCGGCTTCACCAGCTTGCTGTGATAGTCTTCCAGCAGTTCTAATGCTCGGTGGGCCTCTGCCAATAAATTCCAATATTAACGTTTCTGTTTGTTTCAACGATCTTTATTATTTCATATAAAATTGTATGTACTAAAAATGTGATAAACAAGCTTGTGGATAAGGCGCCTGATCGGAAGTGGTGACCGTAGCTTATGCGTAGGTACCTAGCACCTACGCTTGAATAACAGGTGATTACTAGCATGGTGCCAACTTTATGTTCGGGAATCGCTGTGGTTACGTCAAATAAAATAATAATTTATCATAATGTGACGATTCTAAGCAAGGTACCTATATTTAACTTTTTTACTAATTAGGTATCTTTACCTCGTTGCGACACTAAATCTTATTTCAAACATATTAAATTTCTGAATTGAGCGCGTCGAAATATCCATGAATGATATCATAATTGTGAAGAATTGTTTACACATAATCAATATTGAATAATTAATTATATTATACAAATTTTATAATGAATTAAATAATTTTAGTTAAGCCCTTTTAGAATGCAGAAGCAAAACAAATTAACCAAAATGTTATGTAGAGACGAGAGATTAATCCGATGAAACAAAAAGTATGCATGAAAGTGGGCGTTACACTAACAAAAAGATAATAGATAAATGTAGAATTCATTCGGATGTAGTATTTGTATTTAATGTAGCAGGACATATAAGGAACGCATTGAGTAAAGCATATTACAAATTTAACTGCACCTAACATGTAGGCTTGACGCCTGGCAATCCTCTATTATCATTATCAGTAAGAAACAACACAGGGATGCAATTTTAACCGAAGTATCATTCTTCGGAATTAAAGGTAAAGAGAATGGGTAAAGCAAGATCTAGGACAGAACACTCATAATATTAGGTCCAAAAAGAATACCAATAAGTATCACCTTGCTTACGCACTGGCATCACGGCACCACCCCCTAACGTAATATTAGAAACCTAATATACTTGATACAAAATAATATTCACAGCAATACGTTGATACAACCGTTCATTTTAAACGATTTTAATCACAGACATTTTTAAAAGAGCACGTATGGTCGCGTAACGAAAACATTTAGAAGGCGAGGTACGAACGAAGTAATGCGCACAGTTAGTGGTGCCGCATCGCATGTGAGGGCCGTCGAACACTGCACCCGCCCGATGGGATTGGTCGATTTTCACAATGACGTCAGGGGGTGGCGGAATAGACAAGGAAAATAGCTGGAGGGTAAGAAAGTAAAGAACCAGCGACAAGCAGTTCTTTACATCAGCGTTCGCTCTACGGTCAGAAACGCATGCAGTTTAAATACTGATTCCCATTCCAACGTACAGGTTAGTTGCGTAGCGCGTAGTAACTCAGAGTAAATTTTACTTTAAGGTAGGTATAATTTATGAAGATAATAATAAAATATGCTTTGATTAATAGATGTTACGCGCGTTAATTTAATTCTAAAGAAGTATGTGCAAAGAGGGTAGGTAAACAAATTATGTTCGTAATATTATTACGTCAGTTAACTTACGTATGTACGTTAACTTATAGCCTATATATTGTAGGTTGTTGATCCATCCGTCTAAAACGTAGTGCTAATGTACTCTGTGCATCCATCGCCATATAAAACTGCAAAATATCAACCAAATTCCTTCAGCAGTTTTGGCGCCAATCTACCAAAGTATAGCGACGTGACACGAGCGAGAAAGGCTGTGTCCTCTCTCGCTTAGCTCGCCTCTTCTTATTCATTAGCTTTCTTTTCATTGCAACCGTAGTGGTTCTGTACTCTATGACTCTATGTGCGTTGCAATCGTTGCATGCAATGTATCCGACGCTTGAGTGTTAGATTAGACTAATAATTTCAGAAATCCCAGACTAATAACAAGCTCGCTGAGACTATATTGTAGACTGAGATTAGATCTTTCCAAATTTTGAGTTCTCGCATCAAAAGTCACAACACAAAACAGTCGAGCGATTTTAGTATCAGTTAATTTTTACAAGGAACTATCAGTAATAAATAATTGCTATGGTTTAAATCTGCGAAAACACTGTATTTTTCTTCTCACCTAGCTACAATTCTTTTATTTTGAGTATGATACTATGAGTGTAACGAAACGTGAACGTCTAACAATTTTTTGACAAACAGCCTGACCTTGAGCGACAGCCTGCCTGCCCTGCGCGCAAGTCAAGTAGAATCGCAACGAACGCAACAATTTGGTTTGGTTTCATGCGGTTTCATGGTTTGGTGTGTAATATGATGTGAAGCCAGCCGAGCAAGCAAGATTATTGTACAAATTCGTTTCGTTCTCAGTTCAGTTCAGTCGGTCAGTGTCGATCTGCAGTGTATACGTAGATTTTTTTGTTGAGTAGTAGAGTAGTGTAGCTTAAAATCTGGGAGCGTGGGGCGCGAAGATGCCTTTATTTGGTAAAAAAGACTTCGGTAGAAAGTCCAAAAAAGATGGTAGGGAATCTGAAAAGCAACCGTCAATCGAAGACAAATACACTGTGAAAGATCTACTTGGTACAGGAGCTTTTTCCGAGGTACGTCTGATTGAAAGTAAAGAAAATGGACAGCTGTTCGCGTGCAAAATTATCGACAAGAAAGCACTTAAAGGGAAGGAGGATTCGCTAGAGAATGAAATACGAGTTTTAAAGAGGTTTAGCGAGCAAACGAAAGGCGAGGGTGCCGAGAAAAATATGTTTTCTCACCCGAATATCGTCCAGCTGCTGGAGACTTATGAGGATAAAAATAAAGTGTATCTCGTCATGGAGCTGGTTACTGGAGGTGAGTTATTCGACAGAATTGTAGAGAAAGGTTCATACACCGAGAAAGATGCGTCAAATCTGATAAGACAGGTGTTGGAGGCAGTAGACTACATGCACTGCCAGGGAGTTGTGCATAGAGATTTGAAGCCTGAGAACCTGCTCTACTACAGTGCAGATGAGGACAGTAAAATTATGATAAGTGACTTTGGGCTGTCTAAGATTGAGGACTCTGGTATCATGGCCACGGCGTGTGGAACTCCCGGATATGTTGCACCCGAAGTACTGGCACAGAAGCCATATGGCAAGGCTGTTGATGTGTGGAGTATAGGAGTAATTTCTTACATACTCCTCTGTGGATATCCACCATTCTATGATGAAAATGATGCTAACTTGTTTGCTCAGATATTGAAAGGGGATTTTGAATTTGACTCACCTTATTGGGATGATATTAGTGATTCAGCCAAAGATTTTATCCGGCATTTGATGTGTGTTGATGTGGATAAGAGATATACATGCAAGTAAGTTGCTTTGTAATATTATTTTCCTTTGTCTAAGATAATTATATCATGCCTGTTCTAAAATAATAAGTACATAAAAAAAAACAGCTAAGTGCTGTCCATTCCATGATTGGCAGTATGCATGTGCATACTCATTAGAAGCTTTTGAAGGGTTATCATCTTCAGTAAACAAATTAACGTCTCCTCTCCATCACATCAGTATCATTTCTATGCCACACACATACATAGTGAGGGCTTCCTTTGTTTTTTTTTGTATTTTAGTTAATTTGCAGGTAAGGCTGATCAGCAAACATTAGATAATAATGAGTCTGCATAGATATGTTACATATTTTGCATGTTCATGTGTACTTTGCAATGTACCTACTTGGTACCAACTACCAAGATGTGTTGGCAGTATGATGAAGTTTTTGTGTTATTCATTCATGAATATTTCACTCATAGGTTGATGGCAAATTATATTTTTGTTTTGTTCAATTTGGTATTGACACAGTGGTGCCAATCCTGTTGTATGAAATCATTCAACTAAACTAATTTGACAGGACCAAAAGTATTGCCATCCTTATTTAACCCTGCACATGGGAAAGGGATAGCAAGACTTAATTTCTGGCAAATTTGTTTAGTTTAGTGATATTGTCCAACAGAATCAACAACATTAGTTCATTATTTTTAGTAAGATTTATTCAATTAAATTGCACTTATTTACTGTTTTTTTATACCTGCCCTAGGCTGCCAATGAAGAACCAAACAAAATTATCTATTTTATTGTTTCAGACAAGCTTTGGCCCATCCATGGATTTCTGGCAATGCTGCTAGCAACAAAAACATTCATGGTACTGTATCTGAACAACTCAAGAAGAACTTTGCCAAGTCACGTTGGAAACAGGCTTATCATGCTACCACTGTTATTCGGCAAATGCAGAAAATGGCATTGAACAGCAGCAGCTCAAGTCGCAACAACCCTCAGGCAAAACAATAGTCGAGTTTCCTGCCTCCATCTTCAATTGCCATTTCCACACAAGCTTACAGAGGTACTTAATAACATAGTTAGCTTCCTATAAATGATTTGATTCAACCCAACTGCTTATATCTAAAGCATCATGCAATACTTGTCTGAATCTGGTAGATATGTATGTGTCACTTTTGAAATTAATTGTCCAAATAACTTACTTAGAGACATTGCTGAGATTCTATTTGATAAAAGGTATCATCTTTGTATTTGTCTACAAAATAATATTGGATTGCTTGAAAATTATTATGTACTTGGCCATAGCAGTGCTTGTAAAAATATGTATTTTATGAGCATGCATTAGGTAATGGTGAGTCTCAACGAACTGTTTCTTAAGACATTATGTCTAGTCATTTTATAATTTCTCCTTGCATGAATGAATAATTGAAATATTAATCGATAATAATAATGTTCATATTATTTGTAGTAATTTTGACTAATATTATATATTGGATCATAATTTCTTATCTATTTTTCTGCTAGTTCTTGGAATCTCAAGCTTTACTATCTGATCAACAGCACATTGAAAGTATGTGGACATCAGCTGACATGACATTATATCATTAATAATACCTAAATATTATGTATAATCATTTTTATGTCCTCAACTATTCAAAATTTACTTCTCTTCTATATACCTATCCTAATTTATGACCTTTTAAAATAAAACTAATTAGGTAGGCTAAACAATGTTCTCTTTAAAGATACTGACTAATAGCTATTACTTAGGTATGGTGATAATCACTTATTATTAATAAGGTCTGTTGCAAAATTCATTAGGAATAAATTGACGAATATTTACATATTAATGATAACGGTTGGTTATATTGAGGGCAAATTGGGCATTCAGAATCGTTAACGCGATGTCCTTGTGAGGCGAGACGACGCTGGGAGTATTTTAGCCTCATTCCGGGTTACAGTCACCGGGTCACACATATATTGTGATTATTATATTATATTTAACCCTTGTAGTTGTTTTAAAATTTGTTATTGAATACCCTATGCTATGCCTAGTGTAGTAAGTTTTGTGATTCTAAAGCTAAGTCCTATCTAACCATTGTCATAATCAAAATACCTATTAAGTAGTTTATTATTGTACCATATCTACATATATATTGCACTGTTGAATTCAATGGTATCATGATAATATTATACTTTCTTAGAGGAACTGATTTTATTAATGCAGCTGTATTCCTTTCCGGAAATCTATCTGGCTCTTACTGAAGAGTCAATTCATTCCAGGCTTTTGCTTGTTTTATGAAAACTAAAAATATTCCTAGATGACTAACTGATATCGGCAGAACGACGACAATATTATGTCTAGCTAGGTCAATATTAATTTTCCAAAACACATTTAAAATAACCTTTGTTTTTGTTATTTAGTGCGGCGTGTTTTTTTTATAATATATTGGTTTCGATTCTGTTGTACAAAATAACTAAACATTGCTGTCCCTTTCTCATGTGACGGGCTAAATAAGGATGGCAATACTTTTTAGTCCTGTTAAATTAGTTTAGTTCAGAGACTTTGTACAACAGAATGGACACCATTATCATGAATTTGTCGGCGGTATACTTGTGAGGTTTTATTCAGATATTCACAGACATTAGGCACGCTAAATTATGTTTGAAGTTTATTAAGTAAGTACTTTTTTACCACATTAGCCCAAAAGTATTTTTTAAGATATTGTGTTGCTTTATTAAGGCTTTTCGAAAAGTATTGTATCTGTGAATTGCTCTCTGAGAACGACCCAACGTCATTGTTGTCATATTATTATTTATGGACAGTAAAGTTCTATAAGTTATCAATGTTCGTAAATTTTGGTGCCTATCAAAATATCAGAGTGCTCTCCGCGGTAATGAATCTCCTATCAGTAGTTCTACATATTTAGAGAGGTCACCCAAACATTTCTTAGATCCTCATTTAAGTTAGTAAACGATTTACAAAGATTTTATTTAATACAACTTTACTGTAGGTACAAAAGTATCTTTCATATTTTGTTATATTAAGCGGAGTATTTTTCTTAGCAGCATATCAAAAAAAGAGCATTCCGGTTTGAATATATTTTGGACGACATATTGTAGTTCTGTATTATTTTCTGTTTTTTTCCATAAAAACTTTTTACATTCCACCTTTCAGTATTTTGTATGATCACATTTTATAGATGTATAATGAATTTGAACTCGATCGGAATGTAAGTTAACAAGAATAAATAGTTTATAATGATGGATACATAAACCTTGTACAAACAAATGAAAAAGTTTACAAAATTACTTATAACATTCCATTTAGGATTTTTTAAATCTATAATGTTGAAAAAATCGATATATGTATCTGAGTTAAAGTTCTCACACATTTTCGTTATAAAGATAACGCAGCCGATAACATATTTTCAAGATCTCAACACACTGCGTGCATACTAACTATACTAACCCATTAGTATACCTACGCACTAACGTGTCGCACGCGATTTATTTCAATACGTAGATATTTACTATCTAAAACAATATATAAAGTATCAACGAAATCGCAGCGCGGTGGAGCTATTTATCGCGCTGTAGTTAACGCAGCTGTGTGTAAGATTGCGCGCACTAAGAGCTGGTAGATAACGCAGCCATCTATCGAGATAGAACGGATTATAAATACGCACTGTTTGGAAGAGTCATAATAACATACTCCGTACAAATAAACGCATTAATATGTTTACTTATAAATATTTGACAAACATGAAGATTACAAATATATCTATCTTCCGTCCAAAGTTGCAACTGATAACAGATTGAACTGGCATTATTTTCTATGAACAAACCTGTTACATTTTTAGATCAAGTTTTTATAGCACTTGGCGTTGCCATGTTTGTACTCAATTGAAGCAGTTGCACTGCGTTATCCAATGAATGTATCCAATTACTTTTTTGAGAAAGTAAAATAATATAAATCAAGCTGATTGTCTGTTGTGGGTGTGCCGTTTAGGCCTAAGCTCATAACCGCTTGGCTTAGAATATTGTGTACGTCTACGTAATTAAAAATATCTATGCCTTGCCTTGCCTATGAATTGCTGCGAATATTTTACCATTGCATCATGAAGATCCAACATAAAAAGTAATGACATCAAGGATAACGCAGTGATGCAGGTTGTTATTTTAACAGATTTTCAAATAGCCACATATACGAAGTAACTTTTTGAAATGTAAGTGGTCTTCCTTAACGATTCTGTAATATTTCATAATATTATAATTATTATGTATTATATACTTAGTGTAGTTTGTTCGCGTATCTTGTTGACACTTTAAACAACTAATGTATTGATTGTTAATGCTTTTGAATTAACGTCGTAATTAATATTGCTTGATTGTTATTAAGCGTTGCACTGCTTTAAAATGCTAATATTTTAAGCGTAGAATGTTCAGTAAATAATTGTCTAAATGCCTTAATAATCTGTGTAATTTTGTAGTTCTGTCTGTGGTCGTTACAATATTTGTATAGATAAGATTATTAATATTTCATTTCATTCATATGAACACTTTTGCATATCTGTATCCAGCTTTATGTAAGCACTATAGGCATACATATAAACAAACACAAAGGCTACCGTACATATATCTACGAATAAACTACAACCTACCACAGAATTGTGCCATGTTCTTAATACATATTTAATTTACTGAATACTTAACTTAATGGTGTGAAGACGATTTTTAACGACGCACAATAATATTAGTAAAATTGTGTACCACTCCTCAACACCTTGATGAGTCGAAGTTTAATTTGTTTGCACAAACATAATCCTCTAACCGTTTGTTCATGGTTTAAATGTGATCTTTCCGTGAAAATAGTAGGACATATATTTAATATGTTATAGTTATCCATAAACTATTGTATCATGATTGCTCTCTAGATACGTTCCACTTGCTGTTTTATACTGTGCCAAAACCATATCATGATCATGATCAGTGATAAATGTTGTACTTGTAAGAGTTCATGTTTGCTAGATGCCGTATGAGATTAGGGAGTATTTACCTTTCCGGCAGTTAGCAGCTGCTCCTGCAGCGGTAAGCAACATGTTCAAGTTCCTTGACATTTTAACTACCTATACTTATTTCTTCACTAATGTATGTTTAGTCTAAGAGTAATTAATTATATTAACACATATTTAATATTTTTCGATGGTTATTAATTAATTGTATGTTTTATGAAAATACACGTTTTAGTTTCTATAAAACTAATTAAGCACAATAATATAAGGGATGGGATATAATTTCAACAAGTTTGAATTTATTATTGTCCGATGAAAACACTATTTCTGTTGTGTCCAATATTTTGGGTTGTGAACAAGATCTTGTTTTGGGTAAAATTTACATGACAAAGGCTCACTGGGAATGCTGTAATGGACTGTAGTCTGGATCTGTTAATGTTGGATTACTAATCTTGTGATTTAGATTTTATACTTCTTGTTTAAAACAATCAAAATTTATTATAGTAGATTAATAGATGTTAGCTATATTTTCAATGTCATTGTAAATAAAATGCCAACTTGTTGAGAAATTTGTTTCATTAACCTGATAGGACAGAGGAATATATTTATTATAATTTATATTGTTACAATCATATATAATACATGAGTACTTTACACTTATGTGTTGGGAATGTTCAGTGTATCTCCTCGCCTAGGAGGGACAGTTGTTTGAGAAACTGCGAGGCGTTGGGCAGCGTCGTGGCGCCGTATATGATCTTCCTCGGCATACCATTTGCCGCTTGTTGCTGCAAACATAACACGCTATTTATATATTATATTTATACATTTACGCGAGTTACTTTCGAGCTATGCAGAGGGCATAAACAAGACTCGAGGTATGCGGAGGGCATAGACAAGTAAGCGCAGGGTAGAGTACTATTTTTAAATTGTTATAACCCGATACTACCAAATTCGTCAAACTTGTCATACACCAGGAATTGAGGGCTGACGCTCAAGAATCATATTATAACATCTTATTGGATGAAGAGATGAACAAGTGCTTATGAACCAAAAGAGGTATGGATAAGAATCTTCTTACTATCTAGAAGTGTTGCTCTTTGATCGACTTATCCCGAATCACGGTCACGGGTCACGGCCGCCGTGAGTTCTGGCCTACTGTAAGGTGTATGCGCACTAGGGCAGAGATATCTGATTGCTATGGAGTCGTAAGGAATTAGGAAGTCGTCATCGCATCGACTCAAGGGAAGATACCTAAGTATTACGTAATGTATGTTTGCAATAACTACGAAAAAGTATAATACATATAAGCAAATGGTAGGTAACTGACACTTAATGCGTGTGAAAAAATTACAATTAAGGCATAAATTATGATGCAAAAAGTTGTTGGGTTTTAATATTTCTATTTCCATTATGCATGGACATAAATATTACGTAAAAATATGTAGGTGTTACTAGCCGTGGTATCCGTAATACAACTTTGGCAATGCGTGAAAATGTAAAGACATTATTATACCTACATACAAACTCCTATGCATCATCGCGCCCGGTGCCATGGTAGGCAGAGAGTATAAAGCGCCATTTCACACTCGATTTGCAAACTTCTTTTGCTTTTGCTTCCTCAATCTCGTCATACAACATTGATGTAATATTTTATTCAGAATTCCGAGAGTATGGCCGCAGGTTAGGGGCCTATTGTGGCACAATGTCCGATCTTAATGAAATATCAATTAATAATTAACAGACTACTAAGAGCTTAGGTATGACGAAAAAAAATACTGGCATATAGTGACATAAACAATTCCAATTAATGGCGTCTTACAATCTACATGTTCACAAGAAAAGAAAGGCGAAAATTGAATAGCCATTACAACACAAGTAACATTTATAATTCCGCCTTACCTGTAACAATAGCTGCACTACCTTAAATGAATGTTATGGTCTTGGGAGTATGTGTGGTACCTTGGCGAAGTCTATGAGGTTGTGGTACTCGATGTAGTTGCCGCCGCCTACGAGGAAGACGACGGCGTCGCTGGGTGGCGAGTGGCGAGCAGCGCGTGCGGCGGCGCCGTCGGTCCGAGCCGCGCGCGGGTCCAGCCACGACAGCTCGCCCGCACCGCCGCACAACGCAGCTTCCACCGCACGACTCACTGGTAGCTTCTAAACATTTTTTATTAACAAATTGTTATCCTAATGATTTTCGGCGCGGTTCCAAAGGAGTTTTCTCGATCAAATTGTGGAATGAACTCCGAGGAACACCGAGGTTTTCCCAAAGGAGTACAGCATTGGGTTCTGCAAGGGTTTGAAGACATTTTCAAACGGTCGGCATCGGGCGAGTCCTACCCCTGATGTGTCAAGCGTCCATAGGCTACGGTGACCGCTTACCATCAGTTGGTACGTATACTTGTTTGCCACCAATACCACTTAAGTGGTATAAAAATACACGCTTTTATTGATGTGTGACATGTTTCCTCTCGCTTTCCTGCAATATGTGGGAGTGATTTCGTGAAAAGGGACGGAAGTGTGTTACACTACACGAAGCCCGAGAAGTGCGCGTTATTTTATTTGACAAATGAGCGCGGTGGCGAAATTGGCCGTCAGACGTCAGATGAACACATCAAATGAATTTGTATTAACACATAGAATTATTATTTACTTACGTGTTTCTTGACAACTAAATTCTTAACACCTTCCATGACGAATGAAGATCCTTGTGACACCAACTTGGAGAACATGGACACTGTTTTGGTGCCGCCGCCCTCGTACTGACTGGACATTCTACTGAAGCCCCTGCGCACAAGTATCAAAACTATCTGGATTTCTCAATAGGCCGTATAGGTCGCGGCCTAGGGGCGGCAGCGTCTTAGGGGCGGCAGATTTCAGAGGAATTCATTAACCTTAGGTGATAGACTTAAAATCCCGAAAAAAAAAACTTGTTTCCTTTTATGATTTTTTATTTAACTTTACTACAAAATTATTATTTTAGAAAGGTACACGGGGCGGTGGAAATAAAGTGGCCTACACTTATAAAAAAGTCAAATCCGGCACTGGCCGCCTGATGGTAAGCCTTCGTCGTAACTTTTAGACGCTTGCAATTCTAGATTCTGCGTCGCGAATCAGATATGAGGATTGCTGATCTCTAATAAGAGGTGAACAAGCATCTTCTAACGCGCTAACCGCTAACTTTACTGTCTTAAGCGACACTACACTACATCAGATAAGTATTATTTGGCTGCAATATTTCGTTAAGTATAAGTAATATCTCAGTCGGGCTCTTTGTTTTTCCGGACTAAAATTACTCTAAGCTTGATACCAGGTCATTTTTATTAAAATCCGTTCAGACATTTTGGCAACTCACAACAAGCAAACATCCACATTCACATCTAATATATAAATGTAAGAGAATTATGTATATAAAGTATTAAAATTATTGACAATTACTCACTTCCACCTCCTCATATAAGCCATGGGGTTGACATCGCAATTGGCTGCGAGAAGTGCAGTTTCGAACTTATTGTACTCGTCATCGGGTAGGTACGAGGCGCACAGGTAGTATATGATGAAGAGCCGCATCTTGTCTTCGGCAGTACCGGCGTTCGGGTCGGCTATCAGGTCCATCACCATTTTATTCTCCACGCTGCTGCTTTTGCTCATAATCTTCTCTTCCAATTCGAAGAACGAGTCTAATCTCCTAGATTTGATTGCGTTTAAGATTGCTGAAATGTAACAAAAAAGAACGAGCCGTACAGTGCCAGTAGCAGGAAAAATTTTCGACAACGTAAGCGAAAACGTAACTCGCGAAATGTTAAAATTGTCATACTAATTTTTAGTTCCACTGTTCACCGCCGCAGCGATGTTAATTTTTCAATACAAAAATAGTCTCATAGAAGGCGATACGAAAACGTTAACGCAAATTATTCATGCTTGCGCTACAGTATTCGAATATGATGATTAACATCTGACATCTCTACCTCTTTTTTTGTCGCTAAGACTTAAACCAAAGTCGTTCTACCGACAAAATCACTCAAATTTTATCGGCAGCACTGTTTCCCGGTTTCGTGTAATGCATTTACCTACGTAAATTTATTTTTCACTAAATCACTCCTTTATCCGAGAGGGAAGGTGTTACACAATTCTGTGCAAATAGTGTTCAGACATTATCACTCTCTCAAACAAAGCAAAGCTTGCACTATGTATACCAGTCATCTGATATAATATATGTATATATATATATATATATATATATATATTTAAAGACGTACTTGTGTACATACAAACACCCGGCAATGTTTGCCTTGCCGGGAGTTGAACACGAATTACCGAGTCTAGTACACGGTAGTAGTCACTATTACAAGCCACTAAACCAGGGAAGTTTTAATGTAACAATAATACCTACACATTAGTTAGCACACTATATATTTAAAATACATAAATATCACCACGCCAAGTCTCTCACGGGGCAGGCAGAGAGTATAGAGCGTAATAATTTTCATATTTGGTGGGTGTTTGGTATGTATTATAAGTATGTATTTACAAAAAAAAAAGTATATAAGTATTATATCAGCTACTGGTTCCCATAGTACAAGCTTTGCTTAGTTTGGGGCCAGATGGCGTTGTGTGATAATGTCCAAACATTATATATTATATTATTATATATATATATATATATATATTGATTTACTGTATATTAAACCAAAATTCTAAAAATAATAAAGAATAAATATTATTTTACCTGTAGCAATTGTGGTATGCATGTCAATAAGCCGCTTCTTCTCCATGAGCTGTGGCAGAGAGTTGACAGCACTCGTTAACCGCTGCGTGTTGTCGCTCACCATACTTAACGCCAGGTCGCTCTCCGCATCCAAACCCATAGAACTTTTGAGCTTTTTCACTTCCGCTTCTGAACTCCTGAAATTAAAATTACGATAAAATTAATAACAAATTATTAAATGTAGTTTATTCAGTAAAACATCAGATGTCTACAATTTAATTAATTAGTGACTGACATTTGAGTTTTGCAAGTCATATTACAGGTTTAATGCTACTTGGGCCAAGCAGCGTGGAACCTGTAATAAGACGGTGTATTCCAACTTTCTGACCGACGGCCTCGACATGCTTCCCAAGATACGGCGAAGATAATGGTTCCGGATCTTTGGAGAACGATTTGTATGCAAAAAATTTTCGCCGAAACTAGTTTGGTTATGCTGTCATTATAGGTATGTCATATAATTGGCACACCTTAGGTCAGATTTGTATGGTATCATATCAAAATCAAAAATCATTTATTCAGTTTAGGCCCTAATAAGGCACTTATGAAGGTCTAAATTATCACCGGTTCGGAAAAAAGCCACCTGAGAAGAACCGGCAAGAAACTCAGTGCTCCGTCTCTTTTTTTTCATGTAACAATCATGATATAACAGAATATAATAGTCAACCATACCTATATTTATCTAAGTCTTCTTGTATAGCTTCTGCTACGGTGGGGAATGGACTGCCTTTATGCTCCGACCACAGTGGGTCCTTCGAGTCCAAGTCACATATGCGGGTTTTGGCCTTCTGTCCTTGCACGGCTGTATTTGTATTTTCGGGGACCACTGCTCTGGAAATATTAATGAAGTTTTAAATGTCAAAACAACATATTTCATGACCTGCTTATCTGACTATGGATCCTCGCAACACCAGAGGTATATAAAACTTGTGCATTGCTGAACTTATCTTGAGAGAAAATAGTATGCTTTTAGTACAAAGGACCAATTGGTACCTTTACTGCCAGGGCTCATATTATTTACAGCCGTTTATGATTTGGACACCAGACTCACAAGATATCAGTGTAGTGTAATTTGGGTGCAAATTGAAAAGTGGAGGTGCCCAGTTATGCAGTTTTTATTATGATACCATCTTGAATTATTTGATTGAATTGAAAATAATTACCCTCCATAATACCTGGAAACATCTTTTGATTTTTTCAGGTAAATGATATTAAAGATTTTTTATATACATACCTATTTAGAGATAAGTCAAGTACATCATGGGCCAGAGCTTGGTATGTCCATGTATGATGCAGTGGGGTTGCCATATCAAGGTTTCTGTCCAGCAATATCAGCATTGGCCTTGTAAAACTAAAGGACCCAACTTGACCAGTGTTGCCATGAAACAAATTATTTCTTGCATCCCAGAGATTTTCTCTCAGTTTTTTGTCAAGTTTCTTAGCCACCATTTCCGCTGCATTTCCTTTACTACTCCTTATTATGGGCACATTACCTATGATGTGAAAATTTAATATTAATTCCCGTTTCTTCAAATTCATACGAATAGATGGGTTGAGACAAGGCATTGAGTGGTGTAGGATGTTGACAACAACACTAAATGCATTACATAATTAAAAAACTGATCATAGATATCATTAATAAAATTGTGATGTAAATGTTCAAATTAGATATTATTAAGGTTCAGCTATTAATATCTAGATGAATCCAGAAAAAAAAAAACTGACTACAAATATTGACGGTATCATATTTGTATTTTAGCAATGTGATTTGTCTAAAATATGTTGCTGGATACAACTAGAATAAATCGAGACAATAACTCCTCTTGCTATCTCTTTTCTAATGATCATGTGTGAGTTAACTGAGTGATACATACCCAATGTGACAAATACAGAGAATAAGCTTTCTACAATGTTGTCCATAATAGCTTCCATTTCAGTATCTTTAGTGTCACCCTTATTTATTGCTGAAATTATTTAATTGTTTTTCACATTATTTTAACATCATTTTATTACAACCACTCAACATATTCATACCTCTTCAATAATTCATAAGGCAATAGTCACCTACCTAAATAGAATGCCTACTGATGTGTTGAAATTCCAACATGTTTTAATTTTTTATCTTTTATCTTTTTTTAGTTCATTATTTTATAAAAATTACTAGCGGCCCGCCCCGGCTTCGCACGGGTAGACTTTTATATCAAATATTTTGTCTACCCGTGCAAAGCCGGGGCGGGCAGGTAGCCTATGTTAATCAGTAATAGTGTAGCTTTCTAACGGTGAAAGAATTTTTGAAATCGGTCCAGTAGTTTCGGAGCCTATAGACATTCAAATATTTTGTCTACCCGAGCGAAGCCGGGGCGGGAAGCTAGTATAATATATAGCCTATGTTACTCAGTGATGATGTAGCTTTCTAACGGTGAAAGAATTTTTGAAATCGGTCTAAAAAATAAAAATAAAATTTAGGGGTGGACTACCCCTAACATTTAGGGGATGAAAAATAGATGTTGGCCGATTCTCATAGATACCGGATAAGCACAAAAATGACGATTGATCAGTTTTCGACCGGAGAGGAAAAATGATTAAATTACTAAAATGGCTATTAAAAAATAAGGGTTGATCGTAGAAGGGTGAAAATTGAGGATTGTATGTATTTTTGTATGTTGTATCATAAAAACATAGAATTTAAAAATTTTGTCTAAAAAAAAAAAAAAATTTAGGTGTGTACTACCCCTAACATTTAGGGGAATGAAAAATAGATGTTGGCCGATTGTCATAGAACCCGGATAAGCAAAAAAATGACGATTGATCAGTTTTCGACCGGAGAGGAAAAATGATTAAATTACTAAAATGGCTATTAAAAAATAAGGGTTGATCGTAGAAGGGTGAAAATTGAGGATTGTATGTATTTTTGTATGTTGTATCATAAAAAAATAGAAATTAAAAATTTTGTCTAAAAAAAAAAAAATTTAGGGGTGGACTACCCCTAACATTTAGGGGGATGAAAAATAGATGTTGGCCGATTCTCATAGATACCGGATAAGCACAAAAATGACGATTGATCAGTTTTCGACCGGAGAGGAAAAATGATTAAATTACTAAAATGGCTATTAAAAAATAAGGGTTGATCGTAGAAGGGTGAAAATTGAGGATTGTATGTATTTTTGTATGTTGTATCATAAAAACATAGAATTTAAAAATTTTGTCTAAAAAAAAAAAAAAATTTAGGTGTGTACTACCCCTAACATTTAGGGGAATGAAAAATAGATGTTGGCCGATTGTCATAGAACCCGGATAAGCAAAAAAATGACGATTGATCAGTTTTCGACCGGAGAGGAAAAATGATTAAATTACTAAAATGGCTATTAAAAAATAAGGGTTGATCGTAGAAGGGTGAAAATTGAGGATTGTATGTATTTTTGTATGTTGTATCATAAAAAAATAGAAATTAAAAATTTTGTCTAAAAAAAAAAAAATTTAGGGGTGGACTACCCCTAACATTTAGGGGGATGAAAAATAGATGTTGGCCGATTCTCATAGATACCGGATAAGCACAAAAATGACGATTGATCAGTTTTCGACCGGAGAGGAAAAATGATTAAATTACTAAAATGGCTATTAAAAAATAAGGGTTGATCGTAGAAGGGTGAAAATTGAGGATTGTATGTTGTATCATAAAAAAATAGAAATTAAAAATTTTGTCTAAAAAAATAAATAAATTTAGGGGTGGACTACCTCTAACATTTAGGGGGATGAAAAATAGATGTTGGCCGATTCTCATAGATACCGTCAAGCCGTTTCGGAGGAGTATGGTAACGAAAACTGTGACACGAGAATTTTATATATTAGATCTTAAAATACTCTCACATCATTTTGCACTACCTACTAATAATAACATTTACTTATTACATTATATTATAATAAATAGCTATTTATTGTAATTATATTTATAGATATCGCATGCTGTGGTTGCCTATAATTGTGGCAGCATTTAATTATAAGCCTCATTGTTAAATTAAAACTATGTTAAGTGTAATGCATGTCATGTTGGCGATCCTTAAATAAGTAAATAAATAAATAAACATGCATTCTTTTAAACAGCTTACATTACAATATTACTTCAGTATAAATGCATCTAGAGTACATAGTCTGCTTTTAAGTGGTAAGCAAATGAAGATGTTGATGCAATATTTATTTTCATTTAAAATAACTTTTTTGTCAACATCCATTTTCAGGAAAAAATATTGTTTCCCCAAGATGAAAGCTATATTTCATTACAATCAGATCTTTGGTTTAGGTATGAAACTATTTTCTAGGTTCTACATTTCTTTAATATGTATGCTGCTGGTAATTGTAAACCTTAAAATTTTATATGCACCAAATTTTAAGTTCTAGCTAGAGCCAGGATTCAATACAGGTAAATAAAATAAAACATACCATAGTAAGAGAGTGGATCAGACTGCTGGTGCTTCATAATAAATAAATCATCTTCTAAGCAAATGAAGTTCAGATACTGGTCATATACTTTCTGTATATTTACTGCAGAATTTGACTGTATTGCTGAAGCAGCAAGGTCTTCCAGTTTCGCCCTTGTTATAGGAGATATAAAGTTTAAGTGATACTGGTCATAAGTGCCATTGTCAAGGTCTTGACAGATGCGCCCCAAGTTCTCCTCAGATGGGGCACAAAAGTATACTGCAGGTACTTCTGGTATTGGATCCCTATCCGAGTGGAGTTGGCTGTAAAATTAAAAAGAAAATACTTATTTAAATCTTCACTGCTAATAGATGGATGTAGAAATAAGCAATAGGAGTAAGCAAGAGGTTTGAAATCCATAATCTACCTAACCACCACATAGAGTTCATGTAACAATAAGTTAGTATGACAATAGTGCCAATTCTGTTGTACAAAATTACTAAACTTAACTAATTTAACAGGTCTAAAAGTCTTGCTATCCCTTTCTTATGTGCGGGGTTTAATAAGGACGGCAAGATTTTTAGACCTTTCAAATTAGTTAAGTTTAGTAATTTGAACAGAATCGACACCGGTTTCTGAATAACATGACATACAGTGGTAGTATGCATATATTCTATATTTTCCAATTCAATTGTAAAACGTGAGTTAGTGAGCAACTAGTGCTCTGTATCATGTCTAAAAAAATAATATAACTTACACATGAAGAGTCACTCCTAGCTCTCTAAGTTCTTTGATTGACACAAGAGGAGAGATTATGTCCTGGCCAACCCTATCATAAATCAACACTTTCCAAGTTGGTTCCGTTGCTACATTCTTCGTCAAGGGTTGGTTAAGATTTAACATCTGTTTCAAAGCATCTGTAATATCATAAATATAAAAAATTGTGACGATTTCATGTTACATACAAAAAACATTGATAACAATGGTATAATTCTTACTGAGCTGACGTTCACGTAAGGTCGTCATATTGCACCGATAAGTTTCCTCTCATTAACAGTATAATTGATTGAGCTAGACCTTAAAATTCATTTATTTGTCGCTTAATAAAATATTTATTAGTGGAACAATACGTATAATCAAAGATCCGATAAACGTTTAAATGTCAACATGACACAATCATATTTTGACAGCGACACGTCGCTCTACTGGTTTCGTTCAGAAATTTGTATTTTATTGTTGATATTTAAAACACTAACTCAAGGATGCAGCGATGTGACACGTCGTTTGACATAATCTGATACATTAATACTGTAAATAACTACCTAATTTCTTTAACAAAAGCAAGTAAATACATAGTCGGTAAACAGACAGGCCTAGGCCTACCCTAGACTTCGCTTCGCTTAGCGTAAGCGCAGCGAAGTCCTTATCTAAGGGCCTACCTTGTCCTACCATGCACCGTTTGTCTGATGATAACCAACACAGTCAATAGTTAAAGAAGGATAGGCGAAAGCTTAGATAATATACTAGATAAGTTGTAAGTATATTATCAAAGAAACGAAAAGTACTTAAATATACCCGAAGTATATGATCAAAGCCCGTAGATTAGTATACTAATATAGATCTGTGAATATCACCATTGCATGCATTAATCGCATTTTGTTAGAAAGTAGGAGTATGAATTTTTGTGATAGCGCTCAATGGACGAACGCGTTACAAACCTGTAACCAAAAAATATATTTATTTAGTCTGAATCGAATTTATAACTAGGTACCTATGCTATCAGAGCGAAATCTCTGTTATATTATCATCATCTTAAGCTTAAACCTTTCATTATATACTTGTATATAATCAAAGGCTTAAACTATAAATTAGCACTTGGCTTCATAATTAGATGATTAGGTGAGGAATCCATTTTATGATCAAAAAGGTAGTTTTTAAACTACATTAGTAGGTAATGGAGACTGGACTAACCCTTCTTAAAAGCCTTCGTAGTCAGATAACAATACCTAAATGTTTTCACTGGTCGAAAAAGCTCGTTTGAAAAGTCATAAGCTTGGCGTTACTGCGCAAAGTTAATTAAAATACCATATTAATGATAAATACGTAATTAGAGAAATAAATTCGTAATTGATTACGAGGAAATGTGATTGATTGTGGCTAGGCTATGTGATTCGCACGTAGGTTTGTTTGGCTGGTGTCGGGGGTCTAAGGAGAAAGCCTCTGGCGGAGGTCGCTGGTGAGGGCTACGGGCCGGCGGAGCCGCCAGCATTAGTGACTCGCAGTGCGCACGCGACGGTGAAAGGCGCCATGTCGATACCTTCAACGGAACTACCGCGCTCCAGTGCCACAGCCATATACTTGCGTATATTCCTCGTTTGTGCTATATTTATCAACGGTTAGTTCCATTATTATTTAAAAATCAATAAAAGTGTTCGTTAAAAGTGTCCAACTTTTCACTGCCCATGCATGTTGTTGGAACCTACCACATAATACAACCAAATAAGGAATTAAATATCTACTAATGCGTAAATCTTATGCAAGCGATACGTCGATTTTGTTAACCTGTTAACGTAACTGTTACAGCGAAATGTTATAGTGAAAGTTATTAGCATCCATGCTTTGTTTGAACATCAGTGAAACACAGTGAAATGTGAGAGCGTGTTAATGAATGCGAGAAAAATCTCTAATTATCCACTGTCTATATTTTTTGCTTACATTCACACTTATATAATATTAATTATTTAAATTTAAAAGTTTAATTTGTTATACGCCTTGAGCTGCCCGCGAATTCTCATGTGCTCTTTAGATGAAAGCAACCTTTCTGACAAGTTTCATCAAGATGGGATCAGCGGGTAAGCCAAGAGAACAGACAGAACGACAGGCTTAGTAGATGTAAATTGTAATTCTCTGGGCCCGTCCTTTCTTTCACTTGACATTGAGTTTCGTGACTGGTTATAATTTATAATATAAGACAGAGGATATTGCCTCTTAGTCACGGTGTGCGCTGCACTTAAATTAAGTAGATACTCGTAGCCTACCAAGCAGGATATGCTTATAAATACACTTTGCTTCGACCGGTTCTGCAGATTGCATTTTTTCTGTGCTGTTTTAAAGAGTTATACGTTTAAAAGTTTTCACAAACTCTAATCAAAGCGTGCATTATAAAATATATTATAGTAAATAGCATGAATACGTTACCGATTATATACAAGGCAAGTTTAACTTCATACTGACTAGGTAGATTATTTATTCCACACGTCAGGCTAATTTACTGTTTTTACAAATGATTCAGACAATTCATTTTTAATAGCACCCATAAAATGCCCTTGAAATGACTATCGTTTTTCGTTTACTGGGCTGGGATGCTTAGTAAAAGTTGTTTTTGTAATTTCAAACGCTGAAGGGGATGAGTCGAGCGATGCGCTGGGTTGAAGAGCTAGCAATAGAAGTAATTAAGAACTGTCAAATCAACGTGAAGAGGTGTGGATATTACTTTCTGAAAATTATTTGCGATTCTGCAAAATTTTGTGAGGAATTTTAGGTAGGTATGTAGTATGTACACGTATTATTAAAAATATATAACTTGAAATAACGTTGCTATGCCTTATAAACAATGAAATCTGGGACGTTGATATGTATAGTCGATCAATCTATCAAAAGAAATTTATAAGTCAAGAGTTACCTTACGTAGGTACCTTATGTAGCTGTGTACCTACATACACAATTAGGAATTAATTTTATGTTGTAATAACATTTCAAGGGGTCTGTTGTAAAAATATGTTTTAGTATAAAAAGTGGTATCTAAGTACCTACTTACCAATATATTTAATCACAAAGTATTCGCTATGCCATACATTAGCTGTAAGAACAATAAAACACTATATTGTTAAGCATGTAGATACCGGTTATAAAAAGGCAGGTAGGCAGTGAAACAGGCCCTAACTCCTAAGACTTTTATAAGTACTTTTTAAGCACGAGGCCAGTCGTCTGGCTCTTTTTCAATCTCGGTGACCGCATTATTGTTAAATGGCTAAACAAGTTTAAAATTAAATTAATCTTTGGAATTCTTATAAGTAATATTATGCGATGATGGTTACAGGGAAGACTTTTACTTTTTTCTCGCATATTAGTGCTATGTGTGTCGTTTCCAGTGTAAAATTGACACCTAACGATTAAAATACTCTCAGTTTTTGTTTTCCTGTTCAATTCGTATTCAAGTTAATTAGGCCTCTAACTGGTCTAAATCTATTCCACTATATCAATCTTTTAAGATAGAGTCATAAGGGTTAGCAGTATTATGTTCTCTGAGGCTAAGAAAAATAAATGCTTTGTACTATATTGCCAAGATACAATTTAATAAAAAAGGCTTTCATAAATCAATGCCATTCTTGTCAGACTAAAAACATGTTTACCATTCAATTAAATTTATTTGCTCGCAGCGAATTCATTTTATATTTTTAAGCAAATATTCGAAGTAAAGACCTCGAACAGATGTCAAAGATGTAACTTCCGTTGAAGTAATTTGTTAGTGTAATAATACACCCACGAGTTTTTTATCTAGAAACATAATATGCGAACAGTAGGATAAAATGGAAACAATATTAGTCACAGGAATCTGTCAGTATCCAACGTGGTGGGCTACGGATTTCGGCAATAATGTTTAGAAAAAGTCATATTTTATAGACCTTTTCTAAACATTTGATAATAAGGAAAGGGGTCACCTAATGCCGCCTATAATTGCGCGCACCTACGACTACCGGGTTCTACAAACAAACTTGATAAACCCTAAATCGAAATGGCGAAATTAAGTGGCAAGCAATTTGAGCTTAGACGATCTCTATCTATTTAGTCTGTGGTATAGTTTTCAACCATAAAACAGTGCAGCTATGGAAACTTACACTACGTCTACAGTATAAATGGGTATGATGATGTAGTTAATTTTACAAGGAAGCATAGCCAGAGACCATTTAATGGCGTAATCGTGACTTCTCTGTATGCATACCAATTGATATTGTTACTAGACACTCATCTTTCAATTCGGGTCTATAATTTTTATTGTGTAACTCACTTTCTCTTTACAATAAAACAATAAACGGTAACGAGAATGCCAATCGACACCGAAGCAAAGACTTGTTTGCTGGCTAACAATCTTTTAATAAACTGTTGTCTTGTATCTTAGGTGTCACAAGCTTTGTCCGCGACTTCGTATGCATAGGGCTAATTTAGTTCCCAATTTAATCGGTTTAAATTTATTTGCGCGCTAATTTATTTATTTTTCTAAAATAAAAGTGCCTTAAGTTACGCCTAGGTAAAGCAGGTATCAGCCAGCCGTTTCGGATATTGGTTGGAATAAACAGACAGGCAGATAACCGGACATAGTTTTTTTGATATAGGTAACGGATTAACTTTCATATGCATTTAGTAAGAAGCTGTTATTTTTACATTACAAACATGTACTTACATTTTATTTATATGTATTGATATGTACATAACATAACTTAGACATATTTTTACAAAGAGGTCTAGACTAGATTGATACTTTAGACATATTTTCACATTCAGTATCACAGAGTGACTCTTCGACCTAGTTCTTAAAATAGTAGATTGATATACTATGTGCTAAAGTGACCCATTGTATACGAGGTAGGAGTAAATAGAAACCGAGTTGCAATGGGTTTTAGCGCCGTGTGTAACACTGCTTTTCACTACGAATACGAAAAAATAAAATCGTCCAAAAATAAATTATGGTCATTTATTAAATTTGTATTAGAGAAAACTTCTAAAGAATTCGCGCTAATGACTTTTTATTTCTTCTGTAGCCGCAACGCAATACCGTATTCCTCCAAAGAAATCGCCGAATTGGTGGTTCCATTTTCAAAAATTTAATATTTTTATTTTTTATAAAACAGTAATAAGTCTTTATTCAGAATTTGTTCTATTTATGAATAAATATTTTCGTTTTTATCAGTAACATACAAAAATAAAAAAAGTAAAAACTTTTTCCCGTAGAACAGGATATTCGATTTTTTCCCCGCTCTGGAACGTTACAATGACGAACTTTTTGAGCATCAGGAGTGAAAAGTGAATTTCTTCACGTGTGCATATTTAATAGTGGTTTCTACCGTTTGCAGGAAGTTATCAACAAAAAGACAAAGAAGCAGAAGAATACGTGTGTCCTGATGGCACCCAGGGCAATGGAAACTTTGCTGATCCGGCAACTTGTAGACGTTTCTATCAGGCGAGTCTTACTTTACTAATTATAATGCTTGCTACTTTTAATTTAACTGTAGTTGAGATTCAACCAATAGAAAATTCAAAATTGAATTATTTATAATGATAACTAATTTTTATTTTTATTAAATTAAGTATCTCACCTACACTAAATTTTAATTTTATTTAAATTAAGAAGAAGGGTCTATTATATAATTAGGGGATTAAAAATAGTATTAATTAATGATGACATGATATATGAAGATGGTACACGTTTAATCATGAAACCATTGATTTCTTTAACAGAGTTTTATTTTTTAAAATCTCAGAGTAGATAATAATATACTACGTACCTTAGAATAACGACTTACGCTACAACCAATAGTATAACGTAGTTGATTTCTGTGCATCGATGTCGATTATATCCATGTAAAGAATATATTGCAGAACGATATTTATAAGGCGATAGCGCCTATTGATCGATCGAATGTGTAGATATTCGATCGATCAATACATTTAGATTTATCATACGTTCTAATAAAAAATAACTTGATATTACAAGGCTTTAATTAGCATTATTAACCCCCGACGCAAAAACGTCGGGTGTTCTAAGTTTGTATTGTGTATCTGTATATCTGTCTGTCTGTGGCATCGTAGCTCCTAAACGGATGTACCGATATTGATATTTTTTCGATCGATTTTTTTGATCGAGAGTGTTCTAAGTATAGGCTTAAAGAAAATCTGATCAACCGTTTGGAAACTCCTCGCCAACTCAGAGGAAATATATCGTGCTTGGGTTCATTGCAAAGGTCTCAATGAATCCAATGACACGGCAACCCTAACCTTGACCTGATGCTGCAGAATCACCTGGAACCTACAGGATACCCAACTCCTTACCAACTTACAGCAAATATATTTATTCTGATTATTGAGGAATTCAATAAATTGACCTTTGATTTGGTAGTTCGACCGGTTATCGACGGACTAGTATTACTATTATTTTTTTACATTAGGCAATAATGCGTACAAATTGTGACGCACATCGTAGACGCAATGAAGTTTAGCAGACCTTTCAGGCAGAAAATTTACAGACTTGATTGATCGCTTGGTGTACTTAGTACAGTTTCAGTTCACACTATGTATTATGGTGAAACACAACACTGATATAAAATTGAAAATTGAGTCTTTTGTATGCGCAGTAAATATTAACCATTTATTGGCAGGTGTATTGGTGTATGTATGCCGGATTTAGAAGCATTTTTCTATTTACATATTATATTTACGAACGCGAGCGTGTCTTTTATTGCATTATGCCGGTTGAATGTTAATATGTCGATGTTCTGTTATCTGTGGCCGCTTCGCAGACACAAAAACGTCTACCACATTAGGCATGTATGCGTGCTTAGGTTACTCCAAGGATACTTACTAGTTTGCATAATCATATTAGAATTAATTAAATCATATTTAAAATCCAAACTTGTTTAATAAAAGCTTATTTATGTAAATGACAACGGTTTTATTTAGACTTAGGTACAGCATTGAATTATTATGTTCATGTTAGGTAATCGAGCCATGTGTATTCTCGAGAGCCATTCACCGCAGCACAGGGCTCCTAAAATTCGCCAAATACGCACCGCATGTTTTCGTGATCAGACACCGAAATATTTCTCATACAAATGTACGTTTCCTTTTGTGTTTTGTCGTAGTGTGTTGTAAATATCACCGCGCGGGATTACACTTAACTTTACGCGTATGTTAGGTACGTATTATATGTACGACACGATATTGTAACTAAAAATTGCCCCTTACCATTGAGAAAAAAGTTCTATAGTTACCTATAGAACTATAGGAAAAACTATTTTTCCGGCCGTTTGTATAACAAAACGAGGAATGTGTTACGAACCATTGAATATTTATTTAGTTTTGAGTTTGGGTTTATTACAAAATTTACTTTATGTTGGATCTACAGTACCTACCTACTGGCCGAATTATAAACCTGTATCGTTCACACATACTGCATGACGACAGAATATGTAGCATTGCGTTGGTATTAATTGAGACATTGGCATTTAAAAAAAATACGTTCCATATTAAGCTGTATAGAGATTAATCATTATTATTTCACGGTATTGTTCGTCATAAATCGGACTTTGTCAATACGAATTGACCAGGTTGCGTAAATTGCCACAGAGATTTCTAACTGGATATACTCGTACGTAGTCTATCTAAAATCTAAATTATTAAAACTTTCCAAGTTAATAATGGGACCCAATGTTTTAAATATTTTTATAATAACAGAAGAGAATGTATTTTTTAACTTGCTCATATAATCATTGCTATATACTATTAGTTCTTTAAGCGTTAATTTTTAAGTAACCGTTTCATATACGATTTCTGTTTTTTAATTAACTAAAGCTAACAAATAACATACATAAATCATAAGAAGTATTAAATATTTTTTCTCATATTTTGTAACATTTTTTTATTTCAGTGTGTGGATGGATATCCTTATTTGAATAGATGTCCCTCTGGACTGTACTTCGACGACATTAGCAAGTATTGTACATTCAAAGCCGAGGCCAGATGTGGCCCCATTGCCACAAGTGAGTATTATAAATTGAATTAAGTAGATATACCTATAATCTTATTATAAACTGTACAGTATAAGTTATTCCTGCAGTTCACTGAACTTAGTTTATATTATAAACTAAGTTCAGTGAACTGCAGAAATAAGTTGATACCTACATATTATGTAGGTTTTACGAAGCTTTTATAGATCTAACTACATGTCATAAGTTGGTCGATATTAACTCTTAAACTAATAAAGCCAATAATAAATCAGGTTATTTGCTGTTAAAGTAGTTATACTTACTACTATTTGATACTAGCAAAACTTACTACTACTAATACTCCCATAACGTTATCTGGGTCTGTCTCAATAAAATGGTTTTGGGAATTCCCCAAATATATTTGACAGAGATTTAGATGGACATGACGAAACTATAATGGTTTTAAATTTTAAATCGAAACCCAAACACATGCCTAAGGCAATGTTACCACTTATCCAATCTTCTTTTGGTATTATTACACCCCTCCGACTGAAAACCTCATCGGGAACCATTTTGAGAAGGTGTGTAGATACATATATATATAGTTGCTTTCGAATTCGATTATTCCATATACATATTGCCCTCCTCATGATAAACAGGCACGTGGATAGAATATCCCCGTATAGTACCTATATAATATTATCACGGCGTCGGTGGTGGTTTGAAAAATATGAATAATTTATTTAGCACCTACTAACCCGCAAAATTGTGTATTAGTTCATATTACGTCCATCATCTCCGGGAACAACTGGCAGGCTTTCCCTGAAAGCCTTTTTGGGTTCTTCACTAGATTTGCATATCGGTTCCCTATATATATTTTTCTTTATTTTGTAACTGTGTAACTGGAAATCATCCATGTATATTTCATGTACGCGTATATGTATCTATGAATCCTACTTGACATTTTTGAAATCCTGATCGACTTTTAATCGATATTTCCGACCTAGTACTACACTAACGTTCCTTAAAAAGTTAAATCATTACCAATTAATTGACATTGAAGGATGTCTACAATGAGACATTCAAGTTTATTTGAGCAAATCTATTACCTACTTGCTTAATCGACCTGTTGGTATGTACTAACACTCTGGTCGTTGAAATACAATACTGCGCAAATATTTATAATTATCTTTACTTTCTATCTACTACTATCTTTACTTTGTTTAAGAATACAACGACCGTATGTTTGTGTCCGCAAAACTCGAAAATTTGTCGATTGACTTATTTTTTTAGGTAACGTTGCATCTGAATGTGAGAGTGACTTTATATACTTTTTATTTAAAAGTGTCAACGGAAACTGGGAATATATTTTCATTTACGTCCCTAATAATTAATATCAGACTAAGCCACACCCATACACAACAAATATATGTTTACCTCGCATGTAATTGTTTTAATTTTCGTGTAGGTATATTGTTTGAGAAATATGTGTGAAGGCGGCACCCAATATACTTATAGGCGAGGAGTTCAAGTATGGGGGTTGAGGAATAAGTGTTTGACGACACCGCTGTTGTAGTGGTTAGTATCATAACTTTTGCAACGCTAGAATTAGCGGGGTCGGGACCGCCCGGGCTAGCATTGATGTGTTAGTATTGCGTCGCGGTGTTTAGTATGTATTATTAATGATGTATTTACAAAAAAAAAAAGTATTCTATAAACTACTGGTTCCCATAGTACAAGCTTTGTTTATTTTGGGGCTAGTTGGAGCTGTGTTATAATGTCCGAGCATTATCCGACCATTATTTAATTCCAGCTCCGGCGCCCATTACCGAGACACCTCTGGACTTGGCAACGAAGTGCGATCTATCCGAGTGTCAGCTGCCTTACTGCTTCTGTTCCAAAGATGGGACTCTCATCCCTGGAGGCCTAGACCCTGAGGACGTACGTACTACTTGCACTTAAAACCTCATATGATTTTCTTTACGTATTTGATTTTTTTGCGTTTTGTATTTTACTGTAAGCAGATGAGTTAATTAAGGCTGGAGTGATTATCTTTTTATATTGATAGTTTGTAAATTGATATGAATATTTACATATTTATTCGATTATTTTTTATTAAGAAGGTGTGATTGTAAAGTTGAAAAAGGGAATGCTACGCTGGTTTTGACATATAGAACGAATGAGTGATGAAAGACTGACAAAACAGATATACAATGCGAATGTGAGTGGAAGAAGAAGCCGTGGAAGGCCAGTCCAACTTTCTAGATAAAATTACCAAAGTAGGTACTCAGTGATGGAATGGTAAAGAGCACTCGGGATCGGCGGGCAAGTATGAAAAGATTGATGAATGTAAAAGAAGCAAAAGAGATGTGTTCGTCAAGAGATAAATAGCGCTCTATACTCTCTGCCTTCTCCGGACTTGGCGTGATGATATGAATGTATGTATGTATTATTTATTTGTCGCTTGTGATTCGAATACATTTTTCAATAATTTACTCAAGTATTGTACTTTTTTTAATTTTATGCTTTATGGCTTTAGTAAATAAATTATTCAATTCACTAAAGTTAGATGCTTACAGTATAAGTTAAGTTAATTTAACGTTCTAAGAATATTGTGCATTGAAATGATAATCTTTAAAGTCTACATACAATCCTCTTACGCATAAAGTCCATTTATTCGTAGTACTTAGACGATTTAGGTCATTGAATTTTTTACTCAAGTCGCTTCTAATCATCCTCGGAGCTAAACATAATGAGGCTTTTTCGGGTCGCAAAAAAATGTTTGCTCAAAAATATTATAAATTGCGTGGCTTTCCAATGTTTGGGGTTCTACTTAATTTAGACAAACATTGAATGACGGTATTATTATAACATTAGACTTACAATGCCTTTGTATAAAACCTCTGGTTTTGATCGGTTAGTAAGAAAAAGTCCGGGTACCCAACAAACGGCACTTCGGCTAATTTAATAAATTATTTAAACCTGTTATTAATTTGTATTTTAATTTATCACAGCATGCCAAAAGCGTTTTTAATGTAATTCAAATTCTCATTTAGTTACAAGGAATAAGGTCAGTTTTGGACTAAAGCGTCTGCCATAAAACCATTGGGGAAATGTTTGGGATGGACAATGAGAAAATTAATTTTAGTCAAAAGTCTTCACTTAGAAATTCTTGTATTCTTGTAATACATGGGTACTTTATTTAGATCACTCGCTACACCAACCTTCTAGTAGTGTACAGTTTTTCCTTTTATTTCCATAGACACCTCAAATGATAATGCTGACCTTTGATGGAGCCGTCAATTTGAACAACTATGACATGTACAAGAAGGTCTTTAACGGCAAAACAAAGAACCCTAACGGATGTCCAATTCGGGGTACATTCTTCTTGTCTCATGAGTACAGGTAAGATAATATTGTTTTAATTATAAGACAAGCGGTATAACTGTGTATAAGACAAGCGGCGTGGCGCTCTGTATTCTTAGCTATCTAAAAATAAAGCCGAGAGGATATGTTTGTAATTTATTAAATGCTGCAAGCCGATACCTATCATAATCATAATTATGTCATTATAAAAATATGGAGCAGTAACTTCACCTTACAGAATATGGCTGCCAAAGAATTCTAAGTGCTCCTTAGTGGTGTTGTTTCTGCGGTGTTTGGTTTAATGAGTTCCTCTAGATAGCGCTGAGCCGGAAGTAAGGCAATCTGTTCATCTCTTTTGCTGTTAGGGCAGCTATTCTTCGTAACATAAGGTTGTCAATGCGCTAGTCTCGCAGGTATTCCACACGTTCATAGCCTATAGTGACCACTTACCATACGTACGTGACCTACACGTGTTAAGGAACTATTCAAAGTTTACTGACCTACTGCTGAATGGTTACTTTACTTAACCATTAAGAAAGATATTAATTTTGTATTCTCTCTGCTTTTATATCTAGCGCGTAATAATATTATATAACAATACGTAAAATATTTCTCCTTGAAGAAACTTTCCATACAGTCTTACTGTATTGTTTTTCATGATCGCCTAAAAAACGTCTGCAAGTGAAATCTCGAATGGCGTCGTACACTTGTAAGCGATTTATGTTAGTGGCTATCACTTCGTAAAATCTCTATTTGACTGTCTTTTACAGGCGTTCAGTTGTTAACTCAGCAATGCAAGGGATTGTTCAGTGATATTGTTTCTTAAAAACCGAGACAGTAAATAAGAAATAAGTAATGAAATCTATGTTTGTATTTATGTTCAAATAAATCCCTGTTAATATAATTTTCCTGAGTTCCCTAAGGAGGAGGCAGTAAATATTGACCTCTCACCAAAAATATTTTTAGCTCTCACCCAACGTGACTGACACGTGCTGAACCTATACTTCTTCGAGTACATTCTAATGTCGGTCTATGTCTTTATGAAATAGATGAACAAATTCTTAAAACAGTAAAGTCATATTTTTTTGCCCGACTAGACATCGGATTGACTCAAACTAATCGTTTTAACATTTCGGCCACAGTCGCGCTATAGGTACTTATACTTATCACTTTGTTTTTTATTTCCAGCAACTATGTCATGGTTCAAGCATTGGCACATGATGGTCATGAGGTACAGTATACCTGTAATTATACATATATAAATTGCATTGGTGCAGATATCTCATAACGTATGTAAGAACCTTCACGAGATGTAGACTATGTATATGTAACAAACGTGCGAAAGTTTTGGTAGTTAATTTTTCAATGTTTTGTATGTTTCATTTGTATCGTATTGCTGTATAAAGGTCTAATATGTTTGTAACACACTTAATTATTATGTGTATTTTGTACAGATCGCTACAGGCACTGTGTCCCAACAACAAGGCCTCCAAGACAAGGGCTACGAAGAGTGGGCAGGAGAGATGATTGGCATGAGGGAGATCCTAAAGAAGTTCGCCAACATATCCAGGACGGAGGTCGTCGGCACAAGAGCCCCTTTCTTGAAGCCTGGGAGAAACACGCAGTTCAAGGTTAGTCCTATATAAGTAGTGTTTGGTAAAAAAATAATATTTTGAACATATTCCAAGAGCTTGATGATTTTTTACCTATGTGCTATCGCTATTCAATTTACGTTATAATTATCTATGATCATAAGCCTGTCAAAGCTCGGCCAGATGAACAGACCGATCTAGCATTCGAGGTACAACTTCCTTCCGACTATATTTTCATAAATGTTGTCATGTAAGATCACGTCTTTATTTATTTCAACCAGCGAAATTCAAAGCGATTCCTATACTAGAGATACTCATAAAATATTCCCTTATTTTGACATTGTCTTTCAAAGAAAGTAATTTCCTGCATTACTTTCTTTGAAATAATGTAGGAACAGATTATGTTAGTGGCATCACGCATCAGTTTGCCAGTCGGGAATTTAAGCCACGAATACGGCCTTATTTTAGCCATATGTATTCGTTACCTGACAAATTACGTGTCTTCTTTGATTGTACTTACTCTGGTATATGTATATTCAGACTTGACTACCTAATGGAAACAGTAATAAACAAATCATGACGTTTCATACCGCAAAGGCGGCAAACAAAGCATTGCTGCCCTATTGCTGGGTGGAACCACTTTGCTAGCAACATAAGGAACGTATGGATCCTATTACTGCCACCGCTTCACCTCCCCATTGAGCTCTAAATAGTCTTAGCCACAAGTCTTGGGTAGGACAGGAACCAAAAACACAATGACATTTTCTGCTAAGTGCATGACTAGAGATGTCGAATCAATAAATATTCATTAACCATTAAAATTAACGAATACCTAACTAAAATATGTATAATATTCAATAAAGAAAATTAATGAGATCAAATAAATATATCATATCAAAATATCAACTATAAGGAAGTAAAATAATTGAAATTGAATGCATTGAAATTTAGACTTCAACTCGTTAGATATACCTACCTTCATTTTCGAACGTTCATATACTAATCGAAGTTCGAATAATTCATTCGTTCCTACTATGCGATATTTTTATCGTTGACGTGACACACGATATTTTTATGCTAGTGCTATTTTTATGCATGTGATATTTTCATTCATGTGATATTTTTAAGCATTTGATTAACGTAACGAATTAATATCAAATCCTGAATAAAATATTAACTAATATTTTCACCCATTAAAAATATCGATATTTTTATTTATCAATTAATGATTATCTAATAAATAAAATCAGCTAATGTTGACATCTCTATGCATGACCGCATAAGCCAATGATATTATATGTGTAAAAAGGGTTATAATATCATTGGTATAAGGTACTCCTCTATAGAAATAACGTTTGATTTTGGGATCTAAATGTTGGTGGTAAATAAGGGAAGATAATAGGATAGGTGGATAATGTATGTATACATGACAAGCAATGCTCCCAGGCTAGTAAAAAATATTCGTAGATCAAACATTTGCTGTATTTCTGACCTTACTAAAAGTCAGAGAGCTCGAGAATATATACTTCAGCTTTGTGTAACATATCTGCCTTTATGTATTACTACATTTTCATCTTTTCTCCTTTAAAAGCTCACTTTACAGAACTATGTCCGCGCAGGTGAAACTGTGAGTTAGTTTGAAATTTTGCGCTACACTGCCAACACTACCGTAAATAGAGCTTTCATCCGTAGTTTGAGCTTATGTTTGTTTTAACCGAAATTAAATGGAGCACAGATTTCATGCTGTATGCATATTTCATTAAATTGCGTCCGTCACGTGATAATTTAAAAATACAATCCAAAACCGGATTCAGAGAACTTAGAGTATATGCTGTTGCGACGACTTTTCAGGTCAGAACTTTTCATTATAATTATGAAGGAATGATTAATAAGTTATATCACCGATACTTTAAAAGAACAATTTGTGAGTAATACGAGACAATTATATAATTTCACCTTGCGTAGAACGTGGAAGTCTGGGTGTGGAAGTGCTGTTGTGCCTTTGAGTTATAAATGTATTATTAGTTTCTAGAGGATTTTCCCAGCAGCTCGCTTATTCATTGTCCTGGGGCAGCGCTGCTTTCAGCGGATCCTGTTTAACAATTTCCTAGTATAGTGGCGCAACTTAAGCCCTATCTTAAGAATGCAATATAAATATAGCTTTGCTCACAAAGTCGGGGCAGCAAAATATTATTACACTGTTTCATCTTCTTTAGTTACCGTACATATTAATTATATATAATTTTTTATTATTTTTATTATGTATAATTTTTTTTAGATGCTCTGTTTGCTTTAAGTACCGATGACTACAGTTTGAATAGAGTATATATACGTAGAGTTTTGAGTAATAATCGAATGTGAAATGATTTGCATTTCGCATATTTATATTTATCATCGCATTTAATTAATAACCAATCGTCGTAAATAGGTATCTTAAATCAAATAAATATATATGCGATCAAGTATTAAGTCAATGTTGGTTCCTTGTGGCGAACTCGTACAATTTATGATCTTTGCCCGAACTTGTCTGTTCTATTGAAAGCATAATACCAAATTGCCGGCAGGTGTTGGAAGACTTCGGGTACATCTACGACAGCTCTGTGGGTGTGCCGCCGTCGCCGATCCCAGTGTGGCCTTACACGCTCGACTACAAGATCGCACACGAGTGCAAATCAGGCACTTGCCCTACCAAGTCATTTCCCGGTAAGTGTTTGAACTGAGGTACAGTTTACTACATTTCAATGAGAAATGAACATTGTTTTATTTTGCTTAAGCCCCGATAAGGCTTTTAAATGCGCGTAATTCTACCGGTTAGGAAAAAAGCTACCTGAGAAGAACCAGCGGACCTAGCGGACCTAGCCTAAGTTACACCACAATGCTACGATAAATAAAAAGTAGTTATTATAAGTAAAAATATCATTGCCTGAGGCAGTTAATAAAATGAGTCGATATATGGGTCTACTAACTAGATTAGAATATTAGATAAGACCAACCAGATTCCAATATGAGGTATGATTTTTTCATATTATTGAATCTCAATTATTTATGAACTTTGTAGAAAATATTCCTGGTCGGTAGACGGTGTGATTTGTGATTAAAGAGTAGGTAAATCTTGCATTATTTCGATAATCCCAACTTGAGTATTGTTAGCTGTGAGCTTTATAAAAATAAATAAATATTGGAGGAATTACAGTACAAAATTTTACCTCGGAAAGAGTTAATTCATTTAGAATACGCATCTTTAAAACCACGCGCTTTTGACTTACCTACCTAATTACGAACCTCACTTAAGCTTCTGGATCTTCATTCAAATTAAGTATGCTTTACAACTTAAGCTTTGAACAAAATGGGCTAGTGGGCTTAATAGAGTTTATGTGTCAGGTCTATGGGAAGTGCCGTTCAACGCCCACTATGTAGAGACGTATGAGGGTGGACATTGCCCCTATTTGGACCAGTGCGTTCTACATAACCACGATTCCAATGAGGTAAGTACATATATAAATATATTTTGTAACGTATAATTACATTTTTATGTAAATTTAAAGAAGTATTTCAGTGCTACGTAAGTTCCCATAGAGAGGTCGTATAATTTACAATACTTGTGAAAAAAAAATAGATTTCTTAAATCTAAAATGGCCCCAATTTTCTGACTTTTTGCAGAACACGATGGAAGGGGCGAAATTTTAGCTTATATGAACTCTATCTTTGCGAAAGCTCATACATATTTGTTCATTTTCAATGTGTCGTTTCAGTTCGGTTAAGTAACGGACACCCAACCATATCTGACATATATTTCAGACATGAGTATGATATTATAGAACTGCATTGAAGGATTTATTTAAATTGTTGAATATTTTTTATATTTATTAAAAACCAAACACTATTATGATGTACGTAAATTGAGCAACACGATTTAGCCAGCACACTAATAAATTACCCATCTTAATCGTTATAAGATGCATGGGAATCATATTCTGTTTGTATATACCTACTTTGTCTCAATGGTATACGATGCTTTCAAGAACTTTTTCCGTCTGATTGCCAATTATGAAAAACTTCGGTGGAAGGTAAGCTAAATATCGGACCGTAGTCAGCTAACATAGTGGAAACGGAAACGAGTGCATAAAGATGGGTGCCGTGATGCATAAAAAATACCTCCATTTAGTTCATTATGTGGGGTAAGCAGAGTTTGCAACTAGTGCGGAAGGCGGATACAGAGATTCTATATTAACAACAACTTTATTTGTAGGGAATAGTTTTATTTAATAACATTGCGCAGTGATTTTCCATTAAATTGAATTCTACCTATGGTAGTTAATGTTGCGATATATTATATTAATTTATTTCTGTGTATGTATATGGAATTTGGAACTAAAGAATCGATTTTAAAATTTTACTATTGGAAAACTGTACATCCTGAGTAGTACAGGAATTTTATCTGTAATTCCCTATCTATACGGTCTAGTCGCCGGCGGAAAGCTTGTATATTAATTAAATCTCTTTTATATTCCTTAAAGGTATTGGAGTGGTTACAAGAAGACTTCAACAGGCACTACGAACAGAACCGTGCGCCCTACATGATGCCCTTCCACACCAACTGGTTCCAGATTAAGGAGCTGGAAAGAGGGCTTCACAAGTTCTTAGCATGGGCTGCTGGGCTGTAAGTACATACTATGATTATAATTCAATTCAAGAGATTATGTTATTTATGACATTTTCTTGGTGTTCGTCTAAGCACGAGTTTCACACCTAACTATGGCATAATTCTTTATATCTTCAAATACTGGTTAGTTTGATGTAAAACGTTGACCATAACATATTGGTAACTCCCAAATTAATTATATAATGTTTGATAATAATGACTGAACAATTATCATTTTTAATATTACTATACGATTCAACGAACACTCATAATGAACAGTCAAATATGCCACTTGCATCCAGCGCTCCCCAGCGACAATAATATAAGGTTTATTTGCACTTATTCGATCTGAAGGCGATTAATTTTTCGTAATTAGGCAATTGAGAATCACTTCAGAGAAATACCTTTAGTAAGCAATTTTTTTCATGGTTCAACGCCGCCTTCTTTTGTACCTTTTCTTATGTAAAATATGTTTGATTTCCAGGGAAGATGTATATTTCGTGACAGTGACCCAGGCACTAACTTGGATAACAGATCCGAAGCCGACCAAGGCTTTGAACGCCAACTATGAACCTTGGAAGTGTGACAATAAGAACTTGCCTCCCGCGCCTTGCAACTTGCCCAACAAGTGCGCTCTATCTTTCAAACATCCTGATAACAACTTCACTGATACGAGGTACATGGAGACCTGCAGCGAGTGCCCCAAGCAGTGAGTAATATTTTCTTGGTATAGAGCAAAGAATTCAGGAGAAGATATCGATTTTTTATATATTTGTTGTTCGATTAGACTGATAGGAAGTGGTTGCATTAGCATAAATAATAATAATAATAATGTTTGGACATTATCACACAACGCCACCTGGCCCCAAACTAAGCAAAGCTTGTACTATGGGAACCATATAATACTTATGTTTTTTTTTTTGAAAATACATACTTATGATACATACCAAACACCCAGTCGCAAGGCAAAAATATTTGTCACATAAATGTTTGCCCCGGCGGGAATCGAACCCGCGACCTCTAGCAGCCAGATGTACTAACCACTAAAGTAGCGTTCTCGTCAAATAAATACTTTCTTCTCTTAACTTTTGTCTTCCAACCTCTAATAGTACCCTTTAAGGAGAATAAGCGCACGCGCAGATGTCAAGCTTTAGCCTACAGATCATCACCGCGAAAGAGAAACGGGTTTCTACTGCCAACATCGCCCTTGAGTAGTTATGGCAACCCGTTTCAACGTAGGAACACAACACATAATTTGAGAAGTGTCATTTGGAATATGGACGTCAGTAGGGCAATTCTGTTTTTGAAAATGAGTTTCCGTTATGCCTTACTCGGTGGTGACCGTCATAAGGGGCAAGTTCAGAACTAAGGGCTGCGTGGAATTGCTCTGCTCTCCGTCGCTGTCACCTTAAGATATCATTTGATAGCAAGTGTATCGTTAAATTCTTATAAATAAATTTTTATTTCAGGTTCCCTTGGTTAGGGGACTCTGGTGGAACGGGTATACCGGGTAAGGACAACTACATACCCGATAATCTGAAAAGAAAATAGAAATGTAATAAATTAGGGAACACTAATAAAATTTATTCACTATAATATATTCAGATTACTTGAAAAACAATCTAATTAGCAATTACTCATAATATTCCAATGAATTTTATCCATACATAAAAAATATTAATGTTTGCATTTTCATAATTTTACGTATGTATTTTCACTCAAACCAGGCGTGAGCATTTTTTCTCTCTTCTTTTGTTTTCACATATAACAAGCTTTACCTATTTTATTTTTCTTTCATGCGTATCTGAATATATTTATATTGAATTTGTATATACCTTGTATTGTATTATTTTAAGTGATTATGATAATAATGGTGACTAGTCGTCGCGAATTTTTTACCTTTACCTTATTATTGAACGTGTGTTTGAATATCACATAAATTGCCTTCTGCCAATTAAGTGTAACAAAATAATTTGACTGCTACATATTACATGAATAAATTTTAAATGTAGCATTCCCGAAACTATACACGCATATGTATGATATTTCACTCTATCAGCAGTTACTTAATAAGTTTTAATATTAATGTCAAGAACTCTACCTAGACCATACTCCAGTGTGTTGTTTTAGCCTTTTAAAAAAAATATTGGTGTACCATTTATTAGTAATCGTTGCTGAACTTTAATTTTATATTTTAAAATGCTAAATATTTATTTTCCTCGCACTGACTATAATCGTATCTATAGTTTTGTTTTAATAGTTACAGATTAATATATTGTTAAAGGTATTAAATGCCTAATA
The DNA here is from genome assembly GCA_951449985.1 of Falcaria lacertinaria. Taxonomy (NCBI): domain Eukaryota; kingdom Metazoa; phylum Arthropoda; class Insecta; order Lepidoptera; family Drepanidae; genus Falcaria; species Falcaria lacertinaria. The sequence goes on along the minus strand of OX602115.1, from coordinate 6,205,330 downwards.
CTGTTTGTAGTTCAGTAATGTTAAATAAATACCTCCACAGACTTTGGTGCTCATTGTGAGACAAGACGGTTAAATAACTGTTTATGTTAGCAAATAAATAAAAATTTTGTACGTGTGTTTTTTATTTAAATAAATGTAACATTTCTCATTATCGAAGTCACGCTCGTAATGATAAATATGTATATTATTATTTTAAATTTGTTTATCTATACTAATACTAATATACTAATATACTAATACTAATACTAATACTAATATACTAATATACTAATATACTAATATACTAATATACTAATACTAATATACTAATACTAATATACTAATACTAATATACTAATATTATAAAGAGGAAAGATTTGTATTTTTGTATGTATTGAATAGGCTCCGAAACTACTGGACCGATTTAAGAAATTCTTTCACCGTCAAAATCAAAATCAAAATCAAAATCAAAATCAAAATCAAAAATCATTTATTCAGTTTAGACCCTAATAAGGCTCTTATGAAGGTCTAAATTACCACCGGTTCGGAAAAAAAGCCACCTGAGAAGAACCGGCAAGAAACTCAGTGCTCTGTCTTTTTTTGCATTTAACAATCATTATATAACAATTTGTAACACAATTCTTCTAGACATTGGTATGAAATTACAAATATCAAAATGAAAGCTACCAAGTTGGTTTTGTCACTGTCGTCCGAAAGCTACATTATCACTGAGTATCATAGGCTATATATTATACTATTTGATAAATGTCTATAGGCTCCGAAACTACTGGACCGATTTCAAAAATTCTTTCACCGTTAGAAAGCTACACTATCTCTGATTAACATAGGCTAGCTGCCCGCCCCGGTTTTGCACGGGTAGACAAAATATTTGATATAAATGTCTACCCGTGCGAAGCCGGGGCGGGCCGCTAGTTATATATAATTTTCTATCACATAGTGATCTAGCATCATGTGTTACTACGGACACTTAGTTTTATTTAATAGGTAACAGTTAGTTGAAACTTAAAGCTTACATTCCATATTGTTTGGAATTTTTTGTCTTTATTAAAACAATTTACTTAAATACCTTCGTTGCAAAAGATGAAACAGCCTTCCACGTACTGTTTATTTTGTTTACCCAAATTGAAGACTAGCACGCATTGCCCTTCACTTAACTTTCTTCTCTACCTAATTTAATCAGACTATGTAAGATCCCAGAACAAAGGCTTCAAAAAATCCTAGTAGTCTATGTGTTACCTAATAAAAGTCCCGAAAAGACTATTGTATACATATTTTATAACCACGGTTGGCAGTTCGCGTCTCAGAGCCGCTGGCGGAGATTTAATTTGAGATTGCGCCGAGAATGGCTGCTCCGAAACTTTCTCCATATTCACATGCATTAGCTGCTATTACTGAGAGTTTTTGTTATACACATATTTGGAATTGCTCCCACCCTATTCGGAAACTCCTAGCAAGAATCAATGTTCTTAAATTACAGATTAGGACGGAATAATAACGAAGAAAGTTATATATGTTTGTGTGAGTGTGAACATTAAAATGTTGTGTTGAAATAGGATCTAGGCTTTAGAGTCTAGAATCTAAATTAATGTAGGTAAACAAATAATCATGGTTGAATTGCTGAAGGGTGCTGCTAAACAGTGTGAGTATTAATAGAAAAAAGATGATGATGTAGGAAGCGAAACAAGTGAAAAGTGAAGGGGTGCTGTCTACTGCCTGCCTACCCCAAAAGAGACACTAGTGGAGACATAAATTACTATGTACCAATCTAGCTTTGATTATGAATTTACTAAAGACAATGTATCGTGTATATTTATTTGTTTATCGCATCATTAAATTGCTCATAGAACAATAACCTTGCCCTTACAGATAATATTTTTAAGCAAAGCGTAAATAAAACACATTGTTATTTTTAAAACGCATTTTATGTTTCATCAACCAACAAGGGTATTAAAACTCTTTTAACAACGGTAACATCGAGCTCGCTGTAAACTTTTAAGAGGAAAGCTTGGTTATTGTTACCAAACAACGCGATGTTTTCTCTATCTGTATACTTTATATCACTTCCAACTGTGATCTAGAATGAAATATAATTCTTACATACCTTGTAGGTAAGGCTTTCATGAATGTTTTAAAAGTTTTTTTATACCACTAAGGTGGCAAACAAGCATACGCCCCTCCTGATGGTAAGCGGTTACCGCGGTTATATTCAAAAATATTGAGTAATGACCGCACCTCACATGATAGGTATAAAGATTGGCATTTGTTTCTATGGACCACTGACTTCCTCGTGAAAGTCTTACCATTAATTTTTATTATATAGCTGTCGTGCTTACAAAAAATGGAGTACCTATTGTATCAGGAATATTTCATATTTTGACTTTACTATAATTATCCAGATTTAGAAGTTGGAATTTTAATTGAAACGAGTTACTTTGACTTTATAATAGACGAGAAACCTGTATTTTCGCAAATATCAACATAGTCGGCCTTGTTAGAAGGTGGTAATAAGATCCGGACGCATTTATGGGCAAGTGGCGGACATTACTGGACCCTTCAGGCATGCCAGAGAGCTTCATAAAATATAATAAGGCAGTAAATTTCTGTTCGGATTTCTTGTATATTTTTTGATTCGGCAGTCACTATGTGCGAAAAAAAATCTGTAGTAATTGGGGATTTTAAGTCACGCCATAATAAAAAAAGCATCACAATTCGGTCCGCAAATAAGGTCTAACAACTTCATATCCCAAAGCATAGTATCACTCTATATATTTTCGAATGAGCGCTAAATCTTTGGGACTGTGTGATTGATGACGCAAGAGTATTCTATATTCAAGCTTAAACCCACTCTCACAAAGCCATATCTCGTAAAATAATATAGTTGGCGGGTAATATAATATAACACGCCTTCGGTATTAAATTGCTTGCCATCCATCAGTAACAGATCTATTTCATGTGAAAATTATCCAGGATCTCATTTGTCGGCCGTAAAGCCGAAACTTCGCGAAATATGTAAATGGAAACATTGGTAACAGACGTAGCCGGAGTTTAATAAAACCGGGGCGAGATTACACAAACAATATGATCTTGGTAAATTACTGGTATTATCACAAAGCAGAACGATGTTATCACCGATCGCCACATCCGACTTTATTAACTTGACCGCGACAACTTAATGGCAATCGATCCGTATAAATCCTCTCATTATTTTTCCTTATCAATGTACACATAGAGATAAAAGCTTGGAGTTATTCTTATAGACGACATTTTTATGTCGTCAGAATAGGGAAATAACGAAGTCATAAATGAAAGTTGGACGATAAACAAGCTATAGCCCTTGAGATAAGAGTGTTCTTGCTGAAGTAATGTGACTGGGAAAACGCGTATAGCAATACTACCTGCTTTAAATACTTCAGATAAGCCAGTGTCTATCGGTCCTTAGAGATTTCCTCTCCACGTATGCTTAGCCTCGCAACATGAAAGATACGTTTCGATTTTTATTGGTTTTATAGTCTTTGACCGTGGCGGACCGTGTGTATGAAGGGCCCTGGGCTAATACTATTTAGGCGCCTGCCTCATTAATCAACTAATTGCCATTATGTTCAAAATCCCACTTTCCGTTCGATAGGCGCAGAAACGTTTAATTGATCTTAAAATTGTCTCATGCTAGGTTTTTTTATTATTCACAATATTATCAATTTGGTCTTCTTTTGGTGCTGGGGGTCTTTATGTCTACGACAGCCCTGGGTTGAAGCCAAAAAGCCCCTATATAGATCCGCCCCTGGTTTTTCATAAGTGAAAGAGTTATATATTACCCATTCAAATCAACAAAAAAAAAATACCCCTTAATATTGTAATATTACTTCGGATTACAATTTATCACTCACGGTTAATGAGTATTAGTAAAAATATCTTACGTGAATTTCTGTTAAACATGTCACTTATACAATTAGTACTTTTCTTTTGTTGCACTGATCACCTAAACTAAAACGTACATGCACTACAACTCTTCAAATTTAAATAATACATGCAACTACCTCGTTTTAAACTGTCATTGTGGTGGTTGTAACGAGGTCAGCTGAATAAGAATTTATAGATGGCTGACGTTCCGGCTTCATTGTTACGGTTGCATTTTAGGAAATATTAACAGCCGAATTGCATATAGGTATTGCCTTAAAATTATTACACAAGTTTAAAAATAAAAGTGCATATTATTTTTTAGAAACAAACATTTTTAATCTTGATAGTGGCAATACAAGGCATTTCTTTTATTGCGTCCGGTAAGTAGGGTTCGACAATGTTTTCCTTAGCCATGTATCGTGAATTTTCTTGGATTCAAAAGTACATCTCGTATTCTTAACCAGTTCGCTTTGAGATGTCCGAGGCATTTGGCTGACTCGTGTATTTTCCTTGAGACAAATAACATGTTCCATCTGATAAGAGGCTGTCGTCGGCTCGTCTGTCTACACAACCAATCGCTTTGTGGACATCAACTTTGTTCTATTTTGTTTTTATTGTGCAACTAGAAAAAGTTTTTTCATAATGTGTATACTTTTTCAGAAACAGGCAAGACTTCATGTTTCAGAAACTATTATTGAAGTGGAACAAAAGAAACAGTTGGGACATTTGCGATATAAAGAGGTTCAGGAAAACTTCAAATAACAGTTAAATAATGCAAGTTTGTTGTGAATGAAAATAATAGAAAAGTGTTTATCGTGCTTTTCCTTGTAAACGCGAGAGACTGGGAGCGGAGGCTCGCCGCCCAGCGGGCCGGCTGCGGTGCATTATGAATTTGTACTCTTTTGTCCGCACTTTTTAATTCTACCGGTAAAATGTATTGTTCACGGAACAAAAGTCTCTAGTGTCATTGTTGTTGGCCAAAGTTCATTTAAATTCCATGCCCGTGAGAGGGAACAGTAGCAAATATGAATTCCTTTACTTCTATTGTCATACTGTTTTTGCTCGGTTTCGTATAATGCTTTTGAATACCACGTTTTGTATTGTGGACACGTTGTTGTATTTGAGTCTCTTTTAGTGCTCACTTACTCGTTAGATAATAATTTAATGAATGTAAATAGCAACAGGGTTCTAAAGTGGCTCGCTAGGTATAATAAACACAATTACGTTTTCAGACAAAATAACAGTTTCATTTTAAGTCGACATCAAGCTCGAGACTCAATAATGTTGTAGCTACGTGGTCGTGGAGCTGAGTTTAATAAAAAATATTGAATAAGGTAATATTGTATCTATAATAGCTATTCTCAATATTTTATAACAGTAATCAAAGTACGAGAAAGTTCCGATAGATGCCAAGGAAAAAGCAGTGACCGCCATGAGTTGGCCGCTTGCCAGTGACGTCGGTTTTCATCAGGGTTTACAGTCGCAACAAGTTACAGGCATCTTTTTACAAAACGTCGAGTGAATTCACCATTTATAGAACATAATATGACGAGATCTCTGGTCTAGTGGTTAGTATACCTGACTGCTGCGCTAGGGGTCGCAGGTTCGATTCCCGCTGTGGCTAACATTTATGTGACAAATATGTTTGCCTTGCGTCTGGGTGTTTGGTATGTATTATAAGTATGTATTTACAAACAAAAAGTATATTAAGTATTATATCAGCTGCTGGTTCCCATAGTACAAGCTTTGCTTAGTTTGGGGCCAGATGGCGTTGTGTGATAATGTCCAAGCATTATTATTATTATATAATGCGGTGATGTCTGTTAAAGCTGATTCAATAGGTATAGGTATTGTGAACATTTAGCACGTGTATGAAAACGTTCACATGGACCTGCTATACACCGGAACGCTTTCGTGTAGGTATACTAAGAAGAAGTGATACTGGCTGTTAATATTCTTACAAAAGCTATGGCAAAGTGTATTACGTGTTCTGTACAAGTAATACTTAAAATCTGTTCTTTATCTAATATATAAAATTCTCGTGTCACAGTTTTCGTTGCCATACTCCTCCGAAACGGCTTGACCGATTTTGATGAAATTTTTTTTGCTTATCCGGTATCTATGAGAATCGGCCAACATCTATTTTTCATCCCCCTAAATGTTAGGAGTAGTCCACCCCTAAATAATTATTTTTATTTTTTAGACCGATTTCAAAAATTCTTTCACCGTTAGTAAGCTACATCATCACTGAGTAACATAGGCTATATATTATACTAGCTTCCCGCCCCGGCTTCGCTCGGGTATACAAAATATTTGAATGTCTATAGGCTCCGAAACTACTGGACCGATTTCAAAAATTCTTTCACCGTTAGAAAGCTACACTATTACTGATTAACATAGGCTACCTGCCCGCCCCGGCTTTGCACGGGTAGATAAAATATTTGATATAAAAGTCTACCCGTGCGAAGCCGGGGCGGGCCGCTAGTTGACATTATAAAAAAGGAAGATCAAGCTTAAATTGCAATAAAGATGTCGCGAGTGGCTCATGGAATTATTCAGAAGAGTGGGAGAAATAAGTTTTTTAATAGGTATAGCAGAATTGAATGAAAAAATGATTATTTTCGGATTCGAACGCTTAATATACCACATACATATACAGTTATTGGTACTATGAAGAAATATATGGTTTTTAGTGCAGGGTTAATTTATAGAACTAAAAATTTTTGAGTTGAATATTTAACAAATATTCGTTCAACTAATATTATTACCTTAAGGTGTATATTGACAAGTAATATTTGATGTTGAGCTTAACACAAACTTGAACAAAGACTTCGTTAGAACAAACTGGTGCTGGATTCATATCAGAATTAAATTTATTTTATTGAAACTTAATTTGATTTGTAAAGTACCAAGACGTTGGCCGCGCCGTCTGGAGTATTATGATACCAAATAAAATAGAAGGCAGAAACGGGTACCTAAGTTTAATGAGTTTGGGTCAGTTCAATAGATTTTAATTTAAATGGTAAGAATTTGGGTGAAAAATTATAATAGCGAGTTGCCAACCTTGTTGTTGATGAAGAGTCACTGCGCTAGCACCGTTACGTACCGCAGAAACACAACAATACATCAAAGTAGTGTTATTTCAATGTGGTCTTCTGTAACGTGGAGGTTCAAACCCCAGTCGGGCGGCTCCAATATTAATGGAAAACTCCATGGGAGATCCCAATTCACCCTACCTCTCTTTTTAGCTCATGGTGTGATTAATCACTGTACTTAAGCTCAGAAGAACTCATTGGAACAGGCCGGTATTTGAACCTGGGCTCAACCACAAGGCCACCACGGCTTTATGAATTACATTGTCACGTATGCACAGAATTTTGGTCATGACTACCTCTGCCAATAAAAGTACATCTTAATGGAAGATAACACAGCCAGCGGTCAGTAGTTAAAAGGGTGATAGTACAATAAATGTGAGGTACTGTATTGTACGTAGTATACTGGTAGTATATTATTCACTCTGAGGTTGTAATGTGTAATAAAAAAAATATTAATACGAATATTGGTACTTTGACGTACTGTTGTGTTTCTACGGTAAGTAAGGTTGCCAGTGCTCCACGGGGATACGCTGGGCTAGTAGTTATGCTGCTAGTGCAGTGACTCCTCATAAACAAGAAGGGGTGACAATTCATTATTGATATCCCTGGTATTGCTAGCGGCTATACGCTACGGTGGCTGCTTACCATCGGATGGGCCGTATGCTTGTTTGCAACCTTAGTGGTATAAATAAAAATTGCGCGGGCGTATAGTGGGTATGAATTTTGGGAGAATTATATGGAAGAGTGCAGAAATCTATATTACTGCATTAAATATATAAAACACATAACATACACTATCACACATACTGAATATCATAATTTGTTTACAAAACAACAAAAAACCAAATCGGTCGAGTGTAAAATTATCATAAATAAAAAAACTTTTATATTACATGAATATTAAAAACTAAAGGTCTCTCGAGGCGTATCCACTATATAATGTTTAGTCTATAAACCCCCTCCCCCCGACTTATGTTTTTTCGTTGTTTGGATTATCTAGCTGCATGGTTGCTACATTGCAAGAAACAATAAAATTATTTCAAAATATTGGAATTGTTTAAATGTACCTATCTAATATTCCTATATTATGTGAGCACGGGTTTTTACTTTCTTTTGATGAAGTTTGAATTGTATGAAGTGGATAAGAAATATCGTTTCATAAATATGTTGAAATTATACGCGTCCAAATTGAAAAATGCAGTTATAACATCCCTTGAAGTCTGAGCACGTACGAATTTAAAGGTTCACATGAACTCGACGTGTGGTTGTGAAATTCAGTCTTAAGTCGCGCTGACCCGAGATTTTTAAAATAGCTGTACAATAATTTCAATAGAATTTTAACCCGCATTGAAGCAGTAGCTCACGATCCCATAACTTTGTTGAGTCATAAACCTGTGTAAGTCTTCATTCTTAGTCCAAGCCTCTGGGGTTTAATAGTTGATAGTGAGGGGTAACTTCGGATACCGTCTTCGAGTAATCCCCGACTAAATGGATATTTATTTCCTTGCCTTCGGAGTCAGGCTTCACCTGACAGTAATCTGTCCTCAGTTACACAAATCACTTGACATTAATAGATTTTTCGTGTTTCGTCTTATTCTATTATTGGGTTTTTTCCTTAATCTGCTCAATAATACTCAGTCCTATAGCTTCCTTATTTCCACATTTATATATGAGAAAACGAAGGGCTTTGTCTCCGGTGACTTTTTCCGTATGTTTAAAATAAATGATTCTGGTATGTATAACATTTTCATTGTAACAAAAATCTAACATCAAATGAAGTCTAAAATGCAAAAAAGGTAATTTCTAGTCCCGGGAATAATTTGATTCATGTAATTATTAAAGTCAATTTTCATCATTCCTCCCTAAATGGCGGGTTGCGAGGGCGAAGTAATTTTGTTCGGGCCAACAGAAACTTGAAAAAGGAAAATTACACAATTTGCTAATGGCCACGGCATGGATAATAATTTGTTTTGCATTTTTTTTATAAAGAAAGATATTAATGCGAATTGAAATTTCGCAATAACGATCTTGTCGAACGACATCATTATGAAAAGTTATAATGGCCGGCATTTACGTATAGATTTTCTCGTTTATGTTACCAAGAAAAACAAACATTATATATACAGGTCAGTAAAATTATTTTACTGTACGTATTAGCTTGACGTTTAATCACGAAATATCACAAGGCGTTGAGTTATGTAATTTGCTTCAATCTCCTGCAGTTTTTCAAAATCCATAACTGAGTACATACTCCCTATTACTATTATTATGGGATAAGGTATCACATAATGATGTCCAGACGTCGCTAGGTTATTTATAAGATATAAGTGTTTACTTCCAGCGCTTTACTACATACCTGTTTCAAAAATCTCTAGCTTACTCCATAATAATAACTTAATCAGTTTGTCTAATATGGAGCAAAAGCTCGTATCACGTTCACTGCAGCGTATAATTCTTCCTGGAGGTTGGTTCGTATACAGCGCGGCTTTATTAAAACTATCCGCAGGTCCGTTACCTGGTGAGTTCAATTCCGCCGAGGTCGAATTACGGACAGCGGTTAAGGCGCTTGAGGTCAGTTGGGTTGTATAAATGCGCGATTTGACGGCAAATTTACAACTTTTTCTCGGCTCTAGTCTCGAGCCGAGGCAGTAAACTGGGAAGCAATCTCGCCGCACCGGCTACCGAGTTATTCCGCAGAATATTGCAGGGCGTGCGACTAATAAAATGACAAATAGCTGACGGTACTGTGCGTGGACATACAGACACTAAGCTGACGCAACAATTCCATGCGAGTCAATATATTGCCAAGAAAAATAAGTGCAGATTCATATTATTATTATCAAATGAACGATATTTTATCCATACAAATGAGATTACCCAATATATTTTGTCAAGAAGAGATCATTATTAGGGTAAGCATTGTTTAAAAAGAGGTGTAAGCCCAATTCACGCGATATAATATCTGATAATATTATGTAAAAATGCAATGTAAGTAGATGTCGTTATAATGTCATGGTTTTATTTACTGACCCTTTAAGAATTGTCTTATGAATAGTAAAATTCTTGGGTTTCTACAAGAAGAGTGTGAAGAGATATTTGGGGAGTTGGCAACGCGCGAGTGATACCCTAGGAAAAAAAACAGTTTTCAAGTTAAAATAATACAGAGTACCAACTTCTTTATACTTCTTCTTAATAATAGTAAAATATCATGCGAATGCAATGTTACAAGAATACAAAAAAAAATACAAATATTGATTATATTATGTTTTGACAATGAATTCTACTATCCAAACTATTTATGTCCAAAACAATTTTCTGATAAAAACATGCGTCGCGGGCCGCATGAAAACAAGCCGCGGGCCGCATTCGGCTCGGGCCTTTGTTTGAACAGCCTTGCCCTTGGTGATGCAAGCGTCCATAGGCTAAGGTAACCGCTTACCATCAGGCGGGCCGTGAGTCGAGCCGCCTTAGTGTAACTTTATCCCTCATAATAGTTAATTTGATCAATTATGTTGACCTATTGTAGTGGCCGTACCTCATGAAGGTAGATATTGCATCTTGTCGGAAGCTGATATTCATGCTAGACCGAGTGAGCCGTGCTCAAATTCTTCAGTCAAAGTACCCTTGTGCTACAATATCAGGCGAGCTCTACAAACGTCTCAATTTCATAGAGAGTCGTGTTGGACTTGCTTGCCTTGTAGATGTACTTATACCCATCCGAAGTATGTAGGTACCTTTGGGTATAACGTGGAACGGAACTCCAATACATTTGGATACTACATAATAAAATAACCAAATAAAGTTTTACTTAACGGTTGATAGTATAATATATTATTTTACAAGGGATTTCATTGTGTATCATGGCAAGAAACAGAAATAATCATCTTAGTTCAAGCTGTAAAACACAAAGTTGTGGCTGAGATAAAGAAGTTCAGTGGAGTCGCTTTTATTTTATTTAACTGGCAAAGTTTTAGGATGCGGTCAGATTAGACAATTGCCACTGCTTTGAACTGTAAAGTGTGATTACAACTGTGATACTGTTTATATCCGGGGCCCGCATACAATGGACTTGGTAGCGGATTGTTCAAGTTACTAACACTATACCAAGGCTTCAAAGAGTTGGGAAGAACAAATTAAAACGTGCATTCGCCTTAAATATTCCAAGCAAACACATCAATTTAAGTCAACAGGAATAAATTACGTACATTATTTGTATCGTACATATACCAAATGTGCGTCAGTCTGTAAGAGAACGTACCTAACCAATAAAACGAAACAACGAGCCTATCAGAAACAGACGCAGGCGTCACTGCCGCTCTGACATTGACAAATAAGCCATTCTGAAAAAGATCCCATTCCGCCCGAGGCCCCTACTAACGTACGGCTATTAATAACAATTAAATAAGCTCATGGTTAATAAACAGAGATGCAAATAAATCGAGTTCTAAGTAATTAAACATCATGATTTTCCATTTCTTTCAAAACATTTCTTACAAATGGAAACATTATTTCCTGCCGAACTAATCATGTTCAAATAATTGTTATTTCTAATGATACTTTAAACAAACTCTACGAATAAGTGAAAATAAACAAGATAGGTTTCTATTATGTTAATATTACATGCAGTATTCATAACTAGAATTGCTATTGTATCCTTAAATACGCACTTGGTATTTTCTTAACGCGTTGAGGATGTGTAGATGGGCGCTATGGTAATACTTACGAGTGCAGTGTAAATTGAAATGGTGGTAGAATGTACGTAGATACATGTGTTAGTCGGAGCGAGTCGATGCCCGACATCGTTTACGCAAATTCCTATAGTAGGCGCATTGAATACGGAACTGAGCCAAACGGAAGCTGTATTACGAATTTAATCTCGCAGAAATGTGGTATCGTGGAAATTGCTGCAACAAAGCCCCTGTTTACGACAAACGTCTACAGGCAATATTACCTAGGGGAAAAATTTACAACAAGCGGATAATATTGTCTGCATGTGCATGTAGAAAATATTATCCCATCGTAGAATGGTGGGTTTAAAATCTACAAATCTCAACATGAGGTTGGCAACGCTTTCGTGATACCTCTGATATATGGTAAGCCTCCATTAAGTAGGAGCCACTTGACAACTCCGCTTGACAACAAGCGGGATCTTAAATAAGCAAATGACATTGTATATCGATACAAAGTAAATCTAGGTACAAAGTTCACATAAGAAGCACTCCAGTAATATCAATTGATTGGTGCAACGCAGTCACGAAATACGAAACGTGCTATACTTAACTACCTGCTTTTAATAGTCACAATATTTGTCTGTATATTAAAGGGTACACAAGGCCAATATATACATTTTCATTAACTGTAACAAACTTACATTGGCAGAAAACTGGAAACATGTAGGAAGAGAATTGAAAACAAAACAAGTATGTACAAGGGTATGTTGATAGTTAGTATGTATGTATACGATACGAGCACATTTGAACTACATAGTTACGTTAAGTTATCTAAGGAGTATAATATTTTAGCGGGTAAATATAGGGTGCTGGGGTAATATGAGTATTGGAGTAGAACAGCTACAGTGCAATAGCACGTTGCATGAGAAGTTTTCCAATCTAACTTCATGGTACATCAGGAATTGCTCGCTTCTTATGTGCGCTCCTAAATGTAATTTTGTGTTTAAACCCACACCAGTTCTGTGATCAGTACTACTTGCAAAGCACCGAATTATTTCGCTAATGTACACTTTGTGTTGCAAAATTATCTTGGATGTTTTGAAAGAATCTTTTTCAGGCCATGTTTCCTCCATTTGTACGACCAAATGAAAGGTGAGCTTCTAGTTAGAAGCTGACTCACTATCATATCGTGAAAGGTTAAAGGACGGCGTTATTCAGTATGTCAAGCCGGGGGCGAAATGTTCTGTATAAATAATCCAGAATAAAGCCTTCACACAAAATGGGCGACACAAGTGGGGGAAGGAGATTTATCCCCTTGAATCTAATCTTGAGGATGGCGAAAAGAGCAGTTTTCACAAAAAATTTGGTCTCAATTCTCGCGTCTCAACTCGCAACTGTATACATTGAGACAATTCCCCACTGTGTACTGAGAACTCATTTGGCGGAGATGAAGGGATCTGCTAGGTACTTAAAAGGTCGCAAGAGCTGTAATAAAGTAAAGATAACTGTACTCTCCGTCAGCCTGAGTATTAAATAATGACGGCTCACCTTGCACTGCGGATATTTTTTGCTTAACAGTCAAAAATTTACCGCAGCTCAAAAATTAGCTCAAAGTTCGTGATTGTGTTGTGGTGATTCTTGTCTACGAAAAAATAATTAATTTAATTAGAACACGTGATATTTTGATTTCATTTCCAAAAACAACTATCCGATATGACGTAGGTGTACAAAACACACACAGTTTAATTAAGGATAAAAGGAAATAGAGATGCAGCAGAGCTTGAATTAGCACTCTTCAGGTGAACCAACTTTGTGATTAAGTGAACTTGCTAAGCTCTTAAATTTTATAAAGACTTAAAACCACTGATTTTAATTGAAATTTTACCGCATAATTCCTTGTTATTGAATATCTATAATTTTGGTAGTAGAACGTTTTCATCGAATTTGATTCAGAATAAGTATGATGAGAAATGGAGAAAATATGTAAACCATTGTAATAAGAATAGCATCTGGCGTTCGATTATTATGAATTCGCAGGCGTGTTCCAAATTGTCAGCTACATATTAAATTCAAATTGAAAAAAAAATACCTCTTAGGACTAATAAATGTCGTATGTTTCAAGTACATAAATACATTTATAAAAAAACCTATTTTTTACTTGACTTGATAGTTTTGCTTTTAATGAAATTAGCGAAAGTGGATTGTTAATTAATTTTCAGCATTAAGTTGGATATATATGGTGCAAACTACCAACATCTCTTTTAAGTTCCCAGTTTGAATGTACTTTGTTCTGAACGCCGATAGAACTTCAGTTTAACATACTTGGAACACAAGCCGAGCCAGATTTATTTAGTCACGTAAGCCCGAGTCCGATCCCAACTAGCTTTTCCTTAGTTTGTAATCTGCTATCAAACAAACTTTTTTATTACTTGGTAACTAGTAAACAACGTAGCGGGTCAATTTGTTCCTTGAACATGGACGGAATCCATAAGATAAAGACGATATGGCTGCACAGGGACATTCAGATAAATTGAATGGATCCGGCATTACTTGCGGAAGTTCATATTTCAAGATATCTATATATTAATTTGTTTAATTCTGCCTAAAACGGTGTATATGATAAGGATTCACCTGCTTTTATATAAAATAGGATAAGCTTATGTTTGTCTATTTTTTTTTTATTTAGGGTCGGCAAAGCGCGAGTGGTCTGGCAAGCGTCCATAGGCTACGGGGACCGCTTGCCATTTCTTTTTACTCGTGTTTCGGTATATTCATATAGCTTCGCTATGAACATAAATATCATGATCTATAAACCGATAACTTTCCAATTTTCATCGAAGGTCGCGGTAAGAGAAAAGTACATGATTGAAAATAATAACGCTTTCCATTTAATCATGATTTTCTCAGGGGGAGAGATGAAATTGTGAAATCGAATCACGATTGCGGACGTGAGAACGTAATCAAAATTTAGTATTCTTTTCTTCGATTCCATTGACATTAGGTACATGAAAAGTAATGTCGGCGTAGAACTAGAATATTCAAATCTCAAATCGACTGTGACATTGTTTTTATCGTAGAAAATATTTTTCTGTAGACCTTTGGATATTTTAGGTTATCAAAGTTTAGATTCTTGGGCTATGACGAGACCGCTGGTCTAGTGGTTAGTAAGCCTGACTGTTGCGCTAGGGGTCGCGGGTTCGATTCCCGCCGGGGCAAACATTTATGTGACAAATATGTTTGCCTTGCGTCTGGGTGTTTGGTATGTATTATAAGTATGTATTTACAAACAAAAAGTATATAAGTATCATATCAGCTGCTGGTTCCCATAGTTCAAGCTTTGCTTAGTTTGGGGCTAGATGGCGTTGTGTGATAATGTCCAAGCATTATTATTATTATATTGACTTTTACTAAAATTTTAATGTATTGAATATCGACATTCGTAATTTCAAATAGTGGTATGTCACGACTATTGTTGGGCTTTTACGCAAAATCGACACCAGTTTTGTCAGGGATTGTTTGTTTCAATTTAGTGTCACTGGCTCCGAATTGCATCGTTTCACCAATTGTTTGTGTTGCAAATGTTTCAATACAATTTGTGAAAATCACAAAGGAACAACACCTAGCTCATACTTTGAATTTGCACATGAAGGTTTTTCCTTATTTTATATTCGCACTATTGTTATTAAACCGTTTGATATGCGATTGGGCGAAGAGGTCTCATGAATAAAATTATGCGTGTATGTAACTGGTCGAAATATTCAGCATTGCCAGTCGCTGGCGTGAGCCGCTATTGCTCTGCAGGGTGTAGTTACTTTCATTTTAACTTCCACAACGATGTGAAAATATTTCTCGGGGCGTTTATTGCTAGCGGGAGAGTTGGTGCGGTAGAGCGGGGGGTAGGATCTAGTTATTAATTTGAGTTATTAAACCCACTGTTTGTCGGGAACTTGGATTGTGTTGATGAAAATCACGTAACCACATTCGATATTTGTTTTAGTTTTGATAATGGTCGCCTCCTATTTGTTTGAGAGACAATTATTAACTCAGATTTCAATATAATAATGGCGACTGAAGATTTTTTTTAGGTAGACTGTTGTCTACCTAAAAAAACCATTATGTAGTTACATAACGTGTAAAGTATAGTCAGAATATCAAAATGCGACCTTCTACCACGAAATATATGTGGCTGTATATTTTTATCTACTACATAAAGTGTCAAATGATTCAAGACTGTAACATAAATTCAGCAGATTTAAGATCCAATATATCTTGATATAAAGAGGTGGTTTATATACTGCATTAAAATCGCAATCGGAGTTAAGTATGATGTATGATGTAAAACTGTTAAAAATTAATCAGTAGGTATATGTAGTTTCTTTTGTCTTAAATGTTATAATGTTAGAATTGTCAATTTAGCAAGAAAGCGTCATTTCTCCGAATATGTCGGGCGGCTCCAATTTAAATGGGAAAACCCACGGTAAATCCGAAATCGCCCTATCGCTCTTAAAATTGACTGGTAGTAAGGTTAACATTATGCACTTTGCACAGCGAGTCTTCTCCAACAATAAGGATGGCCAGTAAGTGACACCCTTGGGATTACAGACGTCTATTGGCTGCGGTGATCGTTCACCATCATTCTGGCCGTACACAAGCGTAACGTTATAAGTAAGATATACATAATTATGTACCAGTCCACCTGTCACTAAACCTGAAAAGACGCCAAATACATACTTTGATGATTTAGAAAACACGTAATTTATAAATATGTAGACAATCTATGTCCCATGAAGGACCAAGTTATTCAAGAATTAGCTTAAGTATGTACCAGCACTACTGCAAGTTCCCTCGCTATTTCTACCAGTTCACTGGGCACCAATCTCTACACTAAGCACTGCGTTCTTGACAAATAGTAATAAAATATCTGACAAGCACGTCCCGTACAGTTATGTGCAAGATTCTCCAGCTAATATTGCTGGGCAATGAAAAGGAAAAGTATTTGTGAACTGACGATTAGAAAATAGTTTAGGTATTGTGTGAGCCACGGATTTCTAAAATGTTTAATACCTACAGTTGTATCAGTCTTCTCGTGATATCTGTAACTTTACCTTTAACTAAATAATATTGTATCGAAGAGGATACAGCCGCGATATATTGACTAAGTATAACATATTTTTACAACTATTATTCGATTATTTTTTAGTATTTATTCTCCATCTTCAAGTTACAGCGATAGCCGATTAGTATAAAAACCAAAGTTACTTATAATATTGTTTAAGGCGTCAATCATGTAATTAAATAATTTAAGGAACATTCGAAAATGAACTTTTAAGACATTATACAAAACTAAACTATTTAATAATAGGGTCCTCCCTTTATACCCCTGGTGTTGAAAGTGTCCGTAGACTACGGTAACCGTTAACCATCAGGCGGGCCGTATGCTTGTTTGCCTCCTTTAACTAGACTCATATAATTTGCATTCATAGATTATTTTGTTCTGTGAATAGCTTCAACTGGACGTCTTGGTTTTAGGAGGTATTTATAAACATTCTCAGTAGAGAGATGGGAAGAACTTCCTCCCACATAATCGTGCTAAGAGAAGGGGAATAACCTCGGATATTAATACTCAAGTAACCCACGCCTTTAAAGTAAAGCTTGCATATAGTTAAAACAGTAAATTATACGTTATGTCTTCTTTATTCAAGTGAGAAGCTAAAAATCTATTATAATATTTAGGACGTAACAGAGAACTAGGACCCAAAAGTATTTAAAATTCCAGAGTTAATACAAGGTAGTAAAACAGATTCGCGGCAACTTCGGCTTAATTCTGTTCGCGTTCGGAGCTACCTGCCTTCTAATTTATTGGAACTGAAGAACAGGGAAGAGTTCGATCGGCACAATAAATTTCAAATTTCATTATTTGAAGAGGAAGTCGCGAGTTGCCAATTGGGATTTGGTTTTCCGATCACGTCTCCATACTATTGGCGCGGATATTTGAGCCACCTGTGCCCGTACTCTATGAGGCTTTAAATGCGCGTCTGCGCTCTCGATAAACCGAGTGTGAAATATTCGCGGTGTACGATGGAGGCACATTTCCTTATGAATGATACATGCCACACCGGTCGCCGACGTCTCCAGCGAACGTTTTCGAACTACCCGGACTCGCACTTGCTGCAAAATTCCTGAACATTGCACTGAAAACACTGGTACATCGCGCGTTTATCTTCATTCTTAATTTAAATCTTCCGAAAGGTAATTTAATTTTAAATACACCGATAATGCTCCGATCCTATAATGTCATGATAACCTTTATAAATCTATCTGATCAGCCACTTTTAAACCAGTATTGCGTTTAAGCTATCTCTATAACACGCTACGCTTTCCGATTCTGTACCCGTCCAAGCTACACCTTCCAACTTAGGTCACAGCCATCTGATGATATTGTAACGTAAACTTAATAGCTACTTTATAGCTTACAGGTTCCTTCATAACACGCTCTGGTATTCGAATAATATATGGAATTCTATTGGAATAGGTCATAATCTCAAAGACAATATGCCGTTAACATTTTCGCCTTATCAATAACAATTAACTGTGTCGTCAGCTTACTTGATTGGTTAGATGAAACTAATTTCTAACTAGTTGAAAGCTTTATGAATTTATGATGAAATTTTAAGTTTGTAGTTTCTCTGCTAACGAAGCTGTATTTATTTCTGTGGATTTTCAACCGACTTCAAAAAAGAGGAGGTTCTTAATTGGACCGTATAATTTTTTTCTCTATCTATTTAAAGTCGGTGCCAAGCCTGAAACAAAATTATTGAGCTATGTATACAAATTTACAACGGAAAACAATTTTGATAAATTGTATTCCGTTATAAGTTTGATAAAATTTTGGACTAACCGAGTCACAATGACGTGTAAATAAAGTTGCGGCTAATTCTGTGTATAGTTAGGTAAAAAGTTGGCGACGGCAGAGCGTGGATGTGACCGTATCTCAAATTAAATCTCACCAACAAATCTTCGCGGGGGGATGAACCGCCGTGCCCGCTACTATTGGAGGTCAAAATGTATGCTGGTCTGAAATACGACATTGATATTTATTTGAAAGCGATAAATAAAACACGCGAGTGTTAAGGTGCCAATTCTGTTGTACGAAATCATTAAACTAAACCAATTTGACAGAGATATTTTTGTCCTGTTAAATTAGTTAAGTTTAGTGATTTTGTACAACAGAATTGGAAATATGTCTACATAAAATTTTGTGTATCAAGAAGGGATTTATCCCTTCCTAATAAAATCTAACAAAGCTATTGCGTCTTTGAGACACAGGATGCCAAGACCCATAGCTGACACATATATTATACTGCACTTGACCATGCCTTATCTGAGCGTAAGTCCTTTCATGATTCAGTGTACTCAATAAAACTGGCGAATGAAGTGTGTCCTTCTAAACTTGCCAGCAACGCTTGCTTCTTCGTTATTATATGCTTCACAAAAGCCGATCATGATTACCATCACTATTCTCCACCGGTAGCGTAGACCTTTCCATTGGACCTGTTTCATCATTAGAAGAACCTTATTTTGTCTTTGAGCTTATTCCGAATAAAATGCAATTTACAGTGACGTGTAGTAACTTGAGGGTAAGCGGATGCGAGAATGCGCGATTTGCACGACAAATGGTAGGGGCGCAAGCTCATCTTCTGGGTGGCTGCAAATGCTTCGAGTCACAATTTGTTCCCTTGCAGCCTTAAAAATCCGCATTTTATTGTTCCGCCCCTCATTCCTACTTGAACTGAGCCCCTGGAAGATTCACAATGAGCTCTGCATTGCAAAACTTGTTGTTTTTAGATCAATAATGCTCTATGAGTCTTACTATAATGGAGTTGTGTGGTGAATTCTATTTAAAAAAATTTCAAAGGAATTCAATGCATATATTAGAAATTATAACATTACATAAAATAATTTTAATTCGTTTTTATGCATAAAAACTAAATAGCTATATATCGAAATATATTATTTCCTTAAAATTGTATTATGTTCTTATTTTAAGACATCAGTCTTATATCAGAGTGGAACGGGAATATAGGGTGGTCCAATATTTGATGAAAAAATCGCAAACATTACAACAAAAGTAAAAAACCAAGCCACAATCTGCAAGCATAGCAAAAACAACATTGCGAGTTAGTTATAAAATTATGTTACAGTTTATCAACGCACAGAGTTGAATTCAAGATAACCAACCAGTGCTTGATTTGATATTCGGCTTAACAAAGGAGTTAAGAGAATAATATTTGTACCTTAGAACAAGGTGAAAACTCACATAAATCGTGCCCTAGTGACAGCCTGAGTGAAATAAATTGTCGAACCACACCGCTGCGTGCGACTGACAGGTGCAGCTGACAAAGTGTTCACAAAAATGTTTTTGTTTTGATTGGAAACAGCAAATTAATGAAATGATAAATCGATATTGTAATTAGTAGCAGCTGTGATGGGCGGGCTATCTAGTCTATCCTATAAAATACGATAAAAGAAGATAGTGCATTGTGGGACGGAACATATTATATAGTGGATCCTGCAACAGAAAGGACCCACAAGCACAAACAAGCCCTGTAGGTGTAGCAGTAAGTAAAATAGTAACCCGGGGGTCAAAAGTGGCTCCAAATGGTTCATCTAACTCTAATATTACACACGATAGCTTGAACTTGGCTTGACACTCTACCTCGTGTCTAGACTCCAGATCACTTTGTATCACTTTGGAAGCGGGAAGCCAAAGGCAGAGTAAAACCGTTTTAGCCGTGGTGGTCTTTGGTTGAAGCAACGGCCTGTCATCTGATGGGCCCAGGTTCAAATCTCGGTCTGTAACAAAAAGTTTTTCTAAGCTTAAGGTACATTGATTAATTACACCATGAGGTAAAATAAGAGAAGTAAGGCGAATTGGGATCTCCCTTGGGTTTCCCCACTAATATTGGAATTTTTATTATAATTGTTAAATAAGGTGTGAAGAGATTTTTGCACCTCCATAACCTGCTATGGTAACCATCAACCATCAGGAGGCCGTAGGATTGCTTGCCAACTTAGTAGTATAAAAATGTATGTACTTACAATCCTCAGCTACCTAGTATTTGGGAAGATCTTACATATCAGTGAATCCTAATGCCTGTGGAACTGCGGCCTCCACTATTTTTTAGTCGCCAGTCATAAACCATATAAAATATAAAATGCGGGTATAGGCGCTAAGGAGCAGCAACATACATTTACAATGGTGTCAGATTTATTGTTCATCGGAATAGTTCAGATGGAGAGGCTGCTGCATTATGTTTAGTTATTGCAGCAAATTGATTAGGCACCAATATTCAATTTTGTGTGAGTTCGAAAACATAAAAATATTTTTTTGTCGCCATGAAATATACTGCTATTAAATATCTCAGTCATAAGTTTGGGCTTAGTGAAAACATATATCTATATCTATATCAATTAGCTAAAAGCCCTGTTCATAATGAAACACGAGCTGTATAATATTGTCTCCTCCATTTTTTTTTTGTGAAGATAATTAATATAATACCTTAATTTTCGACTTCTGATGAATGGCGTAAATTACTTTAATTTCAGTTCATTATTTCAAGCCATCAACGTTATTTTTATCGGCCTAAGAGGGCATTGCCAGACAGTTGTAATTATTTTACATTTTCTACAAACGCTTTCAAATGAGATTCATCACAATTTATAATAAAGTGGATTTATACGGCTTCACGCTAATTTTGATTAATTAATGAAGTAGTGGTGATATCAATGTTTTGGTTACTTGTAATTTATTTAACAAATTGTTTGTTTTAATACAAAACTAACACTTGGATTTTTGTACCATATTCTTGTATAGGTAATTGTTTTACAAGTGTGTAAATGCTCTGTTTAAATAACGAACAAGGGTATGCATTAAATGTATTATTCAATTATTTAAATTAGCAAATTATATTCTTCACTGTTTTAATAAGTAATATTTAAAATTTGATATTTACTACAAAATCTCTCAAGATAATTAGGTTTTTTTTTATATTTCGTATGTACATTCAAGTGACACCTACATAAAAACTACAATATATATACGTATCAAGCAAAATAAATGGAATTAGATTTGGGCAACGGAGAACGGGTAGTCGCTTAAAAGGAAAGAAAGTTGTTTATAAGGCGGCCATCGCATCGGTCGGATACGATTCAGTTCAGTCTCGCCGACTACATTAAACTGATTGCTACAATTAGCGAATGGTGTAATTCTCGTTTTTCAACCGCCACCCCTCGCGGCCCACTACCCCCTCAGGAAATTACTTGAGCCCCGCAGGTCGCGACGACTTTCCTTGGATTAAATAAAATTGAAGAACTCGAATGAAATTGTTTCGGATTTCTCCCCTTGATCAGTACCGCTTAGTTGTTTAAGGTTTTCGTATTCGATTCGGGATTGTAGCCTTAATTATAGTAAGTGGATTGCTAATCGTATTTATTCCCAAATTGCGCGGCGTTGCGCGTATTGTAGTAAGCTGGGATTGGAGACAGCGTTATAGCGGAGTAACAGAACTTTCGTCATTACCGCTTTCAGCATTTACCCGTTTATTATTACCGCTAAGTTTAGTTAAAAGCAAAGTATAACGAAACTTTCGAATGATACGCCTCATGATATTTAGTCTTAAGAGTTTCTAAGTATGTACTATACGTTTCATCTATACTAACACTAATATACTATATACATACTACTTATATAATATATACTAACTAGCTTTTGCTCGCGGCTTCGCACGCGTGGTAAAGTGAATAGGTCAACATGTATCTATATCTAAAATTCTTTTTTTTTTCTTTTGCCCACTACTGCCTATTTCAATGGATTTAACTTAAAAAATACGGACTTTCAAACAAACTTTCAGCCCTATTTTACCCCCTTAGGGGTGAAATTTCCAATAATCCTCAAAGACGTATTTATTTATTTTTAACTGAAACGTCAAATACCACTTTGCATGCATTTATCTTCGAAAATGACGGATTTGCATACAAAACTTTCATCCCCTATTTTACCCCCTTGGGGGTAGAATTAATCAAAATCCTTTCTTAGCGAATGCCTAAACATCTACCTGCATGCCAAATTTCAGCCCGATCTATCCAGTGGTTTGGGCTGTGCGTTGATAGATCACTATGTCAGTCAGTCAGTCAGTCACCTTTAAGTTATATATATTTAGATAGATACTAATACTAACATACTAACTATATTATAAAGAGGAAAGATTTGTATTTTTATGTGTGTGTATGTTTGTATTGAATAGGCTCCGAAACTACTGGACCGATTTCAAAAATTCTTCTTTCACCGTTAGAAAGCTACATTATTACTGAGTAACATAGGCTATATATTACCTATACTGATACGCGGGTGAAGTCGCAGGGAAACAGCTAGTTATATTATATTTCTTTTGTGTTCATAAGAAAAGCGAGCCAGCAAATCAGTACTTGGTCAGGAGAGCTTGGTTTTTATGAAAATGCAATGAATGCTTGTCTCTAAATTGTTTCCTTACTTTTTTTTTCATGGATATTTCCCAACGTTAACCTACAAAATGTATCATCATTCATTGTCATCGCAATAATTTATAATGATTCTAGGTATAATTGTAAGGTTTCCGATGATGATAAGACTAATTAGCTGTTGCCTACGGCTTCATTCGGATGATTCTTGGTTCAGATCAATTAACACTTCCGTTTTGGATCCCGTTGTTTTGATACAAGATTCGCACCCCTTTTACCGCTTTCGGGGCATCCTTCCTTCCCTTTCTTATGCCCTATAACGAATCTGACTGTCAAAGGACACTGTGAAACAATTTTCTTCTTATTTTTATCAAATCTGTTTAGTTACTAAATATTTTATTTTCCAAATGGCAAGTTTGATGAATGTGTTATAAATATCGTCGTAATTATTTTATACGTTTTGTTAATTCTGTATATTTTAAATTTCATTAAATGTACCGAAATTTAAAAAAATACAATTAGTGAACATTAGTCATGCGAATTAAACGCATTACAAATGGTAAAAACGCCTCTAAAAAAATTAAGGTACAGCAGCAGCCGTTTTCCTTCTAACACTAGCTTAAAATATGAATATGAAAAGGGTTTAACCTATTTTACCCCATTCAGAGTTTTCAAAAATCCCTTCAGTGTTCATATAAAACATTAAAGGTTTTTTTGTAAAAAGATTAAACTTAAGACACGTGGGTATTGGTCGTACGCTGATCAGCCAGTTTCTTCTTATAAATATACAAATAAAACAAACAGTAAATTTAACGAATTTGGTAAGCAATAAATTCTAAGTGTGGGCGCAGAAAGTCTACATCCTTCACTTCGTCAGTGAGGTACATTAAGTTGGGCTAACTTGGTTACGTTGCGGTGAAGACTACTAGGCACGCTACGTCGGCATTGTTCATACGGGCACACCAATGCTCTTAGTGATACTGGAAATAGCGATCGATCCTAAAATGTAGGCCCTAAGAATTGACACTTATGAATGGCGTTAAATTTACCACCAACGGTTCGAAAATCCTTTTGACAAGAACCGGTACGAGCCTCTGCTGAATTAGTTTCTGCCAGTAGTTTCGGAGCCTATAGACATTTATGAAATATTTTGTCTACCCGAGCGAAGCCGGGGCGGGCAGCTACTATAATATATAGCCTATGTTACTCAGTGATAATTTAGCTTTCATACGGTGAAAGAATTTTTGAAATCGGTCTAGTAGTTTCGGAGCCTATTCAATACAAACCTACAAAAATACAAATCTTTCCTCTTTACAATATTATTAGTGTAGATAGTGTAGATTAGTGTAGATGTAGATTAGTGTAGAAGTGTAGATTAGTGTCGATTAGTGTAGATTAGTGTAGATATAGATGTAGATGTAGATGTAGATTAGTGTAGAAGTGTAGATGTAGATGTAGATAGTGTAGATGTAGATGTAGAAGTGTAGATAGTGTAGATGTAGATGTAGAAGTGTAGATAGTGTAGATGTAGATTAGACAAAGTCACATTGGTAACGTCGTAGGTGACCGGACATATATCCTTGGGTCCATGGAGTTGAGTAAGATAAAAAATAAAAAAACAAGTTAATGTTAGTTTTAAATAAAACGGATGTTTCTTCATCAAGCCCTTTCATTTGGTATCTATATCATACAAACTTTAAGCATGTAGATAATCGTGCATTGTCACGGGAACCAAACGCGTATGCCAAATTTAGCATTCAAAAATTGAGCTCTATCGGAAACTGGGTAGTGGGTCTAATTGAACTTCCAAGATTTCATTACACACACAAATCGGGACAGTTGAAAGTAAATAAAAGCTTGTAAAAAACAACGGGTCATCCTGATTCTCGCCAAAAACTCCGTATGTCAAATTCTGACATTTTCCATTACCATTTTATCATCTCGATCGCAGTAATCGATCTTGGTGAAAAATCTATCAATGAAAAATCAACCTTTCTCGGCAATGTCAGTCTTCTGTGCCGATATATGTTGATTAGTCTGTGGGGTAAACGTGTGGATTTCATAAGCGATTAGGTATAGATAAGTATGCGAATGAAGGGCTTGTATCCATGTCATGAACAAACCAATAATAAAAATACTTTAAATACTATAAATATAATGTGTTTAATATTAAAACACATCAAAACGAAAAAAAATTGCGCAAATGGATAGATATAAATAAGCACACAGTTTTATTTTCTAAATATCAAGTATCTATGGAATACCATAGATTCGCATTAATTTTGTTTCCATACAGATCATATAATTAATATTTAGAAAAAATATCTGCTCATGCAACTCTTTTAAATTAACATTAAATATACCAAAATTGTATTAGTTATTTTAATGATTTCTCTGTTTCGCTGTTGGCTGTCGCGCGAAACATCGCGAAGCAGTTTCAAAGAATCATGGCTGCCGTCTAAGTCAAAGTATACCTTCGTGCATTGAAAAACAATTTTCATTACTTTTCCGTGAATTATTGCATACGAAATTAAATGAGTATTTCCCTCGTATATCTTATCTGTGATATCAAGTGTTAGTGTTGGACTCATAAGTTTTGACCCTCATAAGTTTTGATTAGATTGATCTGATCTTCGTTTCAGATTGCGGCGATCTACTGACCGGTTTCCTGGCCAGAGTTGCAGTCTGGATTGCGCTTCGGGATTATTATTCTTCAGGTTCTAGATAAGTCGAGTCGGATAGTTTTCTACCTACCTACATTTTTTTTAATACAATAGTGTTTCATTCAAGACGACCATATTATTAGGTTGACCTCGTATAGGACATAGTAGGTAGTTCGTTCTTCCATTATTTTAGTTACGAACACCAAAACATCTGAGTTTTTTGCGTAAATTCCTATCACATGTATACATTATTAACATAATTGTACTATTTTATTTAAGTACGGCCAAGATAAAAGATTAATTTTGACAGCTAAAAATCTGACCTAAGCCAACGGTAAAACATCGATAGTTATAACATATATAAATCGGTAGATATACAGACCTGTCAAAAGTCAACATGAATAATAAACTAAAGCTTTATTTCTAAATAAAAGACACACTGTATAAGCATATCATTCTCGGGTAATTTGACCTATCGCACAGGATTTTATTCCGCCTAAAATATTCAAATTGCTAGGATAGAGGCTGCGGTACACTTGACACAAATCAGAAAGCCAGGCGAGCGAAGCCAACTAGTATATGTAACGAGATACAACCTCAGCCAGCGAATCGCTGCAAAATGAGGCAATATGGGAATTCAAAGGCGACACTAAAGTGGCGAGATGATATATCTTAGACAAGTATAGCCAGGAAAATGGCGGTTTGTGTATGGGACTATCATAGCAGTTTTGTATATGGAGGAGGCGGTAATAAAGAGGGCGATTGTGTGGCCGGCCTCGCCTCGCCAGAACATAAAACACTAAACTTTGTATACGGTATCTTCAAAATTTGCTTTTATACAATATGTCATAGTGCTGCAAATGCTGCAATACATAAAGGAGAGAGTGCTGTTTGGGCTAGCGCTAAAAATAATTAGCAGCGGTAACCGATTACTACTCTCATATCAAAATATTTGTATTTGTCATAATCAAAAATGAACGGTTAATATTTTAGCAAATTAATACACCATATTCGTACGATTTATTTCTAACAGCGGGTATGACAAAAGATATTTAGTTTTGGTTTCGTTCAAAGTAATTTTACACAGTGTTCATTGTACATCATAGTTAAAAAGTCGATGATATACATTCATATAACACTGTTGTTGCATCCGATGTTAGCTATCATCCATCTTAGTGACCGGCCTTTTAGAGTTAATGATTTATCTATGTAGGTAAAGCCTAAAATGTGCCAATACCACTCAAATAGTGAAATTTCATGGTAATACGTGAATTTGATTGTTCAACTCCAAGTGCTATTATATCTGCACGTCACACTGCAATGTACTCGTAGTGGCGACGTAACGAAGTTTCACACCGCTCTCACACTCGACGTATATTGATGGTAACATAGTGTGCGGTTTTTAGACTAAACTCGACGTCAGTCCGCTTTACACCTATTGCGTGTTTCCCAGCTATGACAATTCTGCAGCCGGTGCACTTCTGAAATTTTGATATGCTAGTAAAATGTAATTGCCCAAATTGAAGATATAACGTATATTTTACATATAATGTATATTTGTTTTTAAAAACTACAGACAAGGTTCTCAGGAATTCAAAAGTATAACTTTGTATTGTATAAAGGTAAATCTGATTGCAGTCACAGGTTATAAAAATATTTTTTACATAAAAAAAAATCAATGTGTGTGTGTGTGTGTCCGTTAGTTTGAACGTTTTTAATATTATTTACGTAGTTATGGAGTCTTTTGAATGGGTCCTAGCTATAGTAGAACTCGGTAGGTGCGCAAGTCGGAAGGTAGGTCAAGATCTCAAATACCAGGCGTACGATGTCGCGTTAAATTTTAGCGTAACGTAATTTTTCTTTATTTTGTATTTTTATATTTTATTTATAACGTTGGCACACATACGGCGTAGCTTATGGACGCTTCTTTCTTTTAATGTATCAACATGATACTTTCTTGTTAGAAAAATATATTAATTAAAATAATTGATGTCTATCGGTGGTGGCCTTGTGGTTGAAGCAACAGGCCTGTCATCTGATGGGCCCAGGTTCGAGTCCCGGCCTGTACCAATGAGTTTTTCTAAGCTTAAGTACAGTGATTAATCACACCATGAGCTTTTAAAAAGAGAGGTAGGGCGATTTGGGATTTCCCGTGGGTTATCCCATTTAAATTGGAGCCGCCCGACTGGAGACTGTACCTCCGCCTTACAGAAGACCGCAGCGAAATAACACTACTTGGTGTAGATGTAGATACGCTGGGCTAGTAGTATTGCTGCTAGCACAGTGAGTCCTCATCAGCAACATGGTTGGCACCCCGTAGTGATACCCCTGGTATTGCTAGCGGCTATAGGCTACGGTGACTGCTTACCATCAGGTGGGCCGTATGCTTGTGTGCCACCTTAGTGGTATAAACAAAAAAAATCGATCGAATCGATGGAACATAAATATAGATATTTACAACAAACAATAAATAACTAAATAATTTATTTGGTTTAATGTTACCATTGGCCTTTTGCATACGGCCCATTTAATAGAAATGGTATGAGTTTTTCGCAGGTTGTCTATAAACATCATAATCTCGCAAACTTTACTAACCCCATAGATTTCTTCAACCCCTTCTTGGGGAAATTATGTTCATTTCACGATCGCTCGATTATCCGCGGAGGAATAAAGCTAGAAAGTAAAATGATTGTTGTAATAATACAGATAGACTGGTAGAGTTATTTATGTATCCACCATCTAGGCACCCACGTTGAAATAAACAGAAACATATGAAAGCTTATAACATTTAGCTAGTGCAATAAAATATATTAATGTCAACCCCTCGCTGAGTTGCCAGTGTAATGCTACCTGTATTTATGGGCCTACGACATCCCTCCCGACAGCGTGCAGGATTTGTCATAATAACAATAAGTTTTGTCCTAACCTGCTCCTTATAACGAAACGACCTACTGATATTACATTCATTATCACGAAATATAATCTCGCAGACTAAATAGTCGTTGATGTGGCGAAGACGGCTTCTAATGAGATTACATGGAATTTAGAAATTAATGGATCATTTTCGAGTGAAATTACCCTTGATTTCAAGTTTGTAAAGTCAAGAAAAGTTTATAATGTAATTTATGATTTCTGTCAAGTAAAGGATACAACAGAAGATAATCTATCTCAGAGTAGATAGATATTAAAGTTTTACATCCGATTTTAATCAGAATAAATCACAAGCGGATTATAGCACAATATCATACTTACGTTCTTTTCACACCTTCGCATCAAATTTTCCGAGAAATTACGTTACAAAGGAATAGGCACGATAAAATAAACATTTTTACGACATGGCAAGGGTAAATTGCTTCATAAAAAGCAATTATCTGAAGACTAAGGTTATAGTTACGGCATTGTGAGTTATTGTGCAATGTTGTAAGAGAACATAATCCTCTTAATCTCTGCAAATAATGAAAATGTATTATACTCTACCTAAATCGTTTAGTACTAAAGCTGAGTTAAAAGCTCCTACGGGTATCAATTTAGAATTCTATTCTGATACCATTTTATTTTAGTGATTAGTTTGTTTTTGACCACTCATGTATTGTTGATTAACGATTGTGTTAAGATTGACTTACTTAAATAAATAAAGGATAAAATGTCTGCGGTATAATACATTTATTGTGGAAATTACGGAGGCATATTATATATATATATACTCTATACTAATACTATAAGTGGCAGGTATTGAATTTTATATGTAATGAATAAACTCAAAAATTACTGGACCGACTTCAAAAATTCTTTAACTGACAGTTGCTGTAATTTCACTGGTTATATATATTTTATTTGCTATGCGGGCGAAATTGCGGCGCAAAAGCTAGTTTATAGTATTTGCGTTGCGATTGTTAAAATAGTAGCAAAATCCGTCGGTTGCACTTAAAAATCGCATATCTCAACCTTTTGTTCATTTCAACAATAGGTAACTGAACCAGTTGGCCGTTGAAAAAGAAACAATGGGATACAAATTTATAATGCAGTCTGGGAATGAATCACGTCATGCCAGAGTCCTTTGGGAGCTGCCCTGAATGAAAATGAACAACAATGCTGATTCAGCGTGGATATGAATGTAAAATATACTCAAATAATCCGTTCTTGAAAAAATGTTTGCGGGGCGGAGTCTGTGTTTTTTTCGGAAATTAATGGCATTATTTTTCTTCATTATAATTTGGTGCGTCTAAATTTAGGCGTGTGCTATATTATGCGACTAGTTCACTTGACAAAAGTTTCAGGCAGCATCAAGGAGAATATAACCACTAGAGAGCGTATAGGCCGATTTCTTCTAAGTACACGACTCACTACTGCGGGCCGGGGGACGAGCAAGAAAGCGCGGCTGCAATTGGTCAGTTCAAGGTCAAGTTGCGGAGGTATGCCTGATTAGGGATTGCTCTACTTGATTAAGGGAAAATAGTCGATATCGATAAAATGGATTTTAACATTATAAAAAATACTCAATAAAATTCACATTAATATTAAATCAAAATCAGTCAATTACAAAAATAAAAACAAGTGTCCTGTTATTATTGATTTTTAAAATGAATTAATTTGGTATATTTTTTTCGAATTAAAGTTTTAGGGTCCTGATTGTTCTTGGTAAAAAATTATATACGAGCGTATACATATTTCTGAATTATGCATCTTGCTAATTCAATCAAATGATTAGTTGATTCTATTTCATATTGATGAAAATTAATATCAGGGAATAAATTATACCCAATCTGAGATTTTAAAACCGATCTTATAAAATAATCGGAATTATATTTCCGTCATAATATTTGAAGCCTGTAAATATTGAATATTTCTTATATTCACGATTTGACTTTTCCCAACATTATATCAATAAAAACAAAACTTACTAAAATAGGCAAAAACATCGTTGGTATCGCCGAACTAAATAAACGTCGGCGTTGTTTTAAATATTCAAAACAATCGGGGGTGAAGTGCCTTGAACAAACAGCGCTGTATTTTGTTGGAAACCAATTTTCCCTATTAACCTTATCTATCCACTTTTCTTTTAATTCGGGAATCTTCGGAAATCTAAAATGAAAACATTTAATGTCAAACACACAGATGAAAAAACCGAGAACCTTCTCCTTTTTTTAAAGTCGGTTATAAGTAGATAGGTTTTTAATGACCGTATCTGAATTGAATAAAAAATGTATTAAGTTTAATTTTATTATTATCGATATCGACTTCAGCCATTAAAGGTAACAGCACAGATTTTTACGATAAAAATACAAAGGGAAAGAAAGGGATAAAACAATTAGAATTTCGTAATGAAAGAAAGGGACTTTTCCAAAAGACATAAACGCGCGCGACTCATCCGTGTGCTCGGTCACCCAACCACCATTTTAAATAGACCCCTGCGGTGGCTCATAATGTGATTAAATCAAAAAGAATTTTCGTAGTTTTTACTTATCGATGAAAAGTTATGCCATCCTTTTTGTAACTAGATGTCTTGGAATGTATCCCACACCACTTCACCGCACATGAAGGCATTTTTATGCGTTATAAATTGCATAAAAAATTGTAATTATTTAGTGTGCACACAGGTCTAACACTTGGTCACAACTAAAATGTTTACTAGTACCGTAGCCGTATATAGGCGACAAAATACTAATACTTTTCGAGCGTCGGGGAACTGTATGCGCAGTCAAGTGGTTTTATAGTCTTTGGGCAGCATATATGATTTTTAGTCTGAGACAAATGTTCAGTGTGAATGAATGCATCATAATTTGGTGATGGTACTTTGTGTCTAATTTATCTGTATAAAATCAAAATTCTTCTACTCTGACATAGTCACACTATGTAGCTGCTTAATGAAGGTCAATCGATTGTTATAAATTAAGCAATAAATATGAGTTACAAACATTGGTGGTAATGTAGCATAGCGGAAATAAAAGCTGTTTTGAAGTTGGTAGACAGGGTCACAGTATAAATATCTATTATACTGTGACAGGGTGCAGGCTCAGAGTAGATAATATAGGTGTAGGTAAGTGTAGATAATGTAAGCCTGAGTAGGAGTTTAGTGAGTGCTATTGTAACAAACAGACAATATATTTTTTTTCGGTATATTTAATACCTGCTTTTCTCGAATATGTATTTCAACTAGATTGATTTACTTAGTTTTGTCATATCGCAAATTAATATGTTGATTATTAATTTAGATTTACCTGTCATCTTAATGATAAAGTCAAATATAAAGCTTACAATGATTTCCATAGAAAATAGTGGAAGGCAAAATCTATTGACTTTATGACGTCATGGAGCCTCTGATGCCGTATGTTTTTATCTCATTTTTTATTATTATTTTATACAAAGCTATCAGGAGCCTATAATATTATAGTAGTACTTACTTATAATAATTATAATGGACCAGGTACCAGGAGTTAATAAAGTTATAGGAGGTTAAGACGGTTCAGTCAGCCGGCTTTCGGGTAAAAAAACAACGGTACTTCAGTCATTAGGTTCAGAGAAAAAAAAAATCTCCAAGTTTAAGTCGACCGTATGCGAAAAAAAAAACCGTGGTCCGGACCATACGCAATGGACGGTATTTATGATGTGAATTATAGCAAAAGATGTGGGAATAAGCGTTGCGATACTTTAATTTGTGTCCAGAAGTGCACATTGGGGTGATATTAATGTATAGCCATGAATTACATGTATCAGTTCGCACGACTGTCGGCAAATGGGCCATACATCTGGCTTAGTCCGCTGCGTCCCAAATAATATCATGACAATATTGCTGTAGGGGGCGTATACTGACAAACTACGGCAAATGAGAAAAAAGTTGATACATTTATATATTAACGTTACATGGCTGAAATAAACTAGCAAAAGCTTTTGACCACTTTTTACGAAAATTGCGCGGTTTGGATCCAATTACGATAAGTAGTTTAAAAGTAATGAAGAAACAGATGAATATACATATAAACATAGGTACCCACATTCGTACATACCGGTGAATATCATAACCCTCCTTTTTATTTCACCGTAGCTGGGTAATAAGTACACATAAAATGGTAAATAATATTGAAGATGGTTTAGGAACTCGCAGAAATACTAGCTCTACCTACATAATGTATTGTACCTACTATGAGTCTTCTTCACATTATCACGTTCTAAAATAAACATTTTATCGCGATCTTCGTACTTCAAATAAACCGTGTATAGTTATCGTTTGGAAAGGAATTATTAGCAATAACCTTTTTCTCTAATGTATGAAGGTGCGAGTATTTATGTTTGATACGTTAACTGCAGCCCGGGTACATAAATATCTCGTTATTCCCGTTTGAGTGGTGGCCGCGGCCCCGACGCGCTTCCGGAACTAACAGCCTCAGAGGCTGTAAACGTCTCCAGCGGCTGACTTTCAGTGATTTACTTCAATTTTATGTGTCGCCTCTCCTCTGGATTTATATTAAATTTATTTTACGACACTATTTTACAGCTCCGAAACATGTTGCGATGGCCATACGTCTGTCTCGCCCGTACGTAGGTGGGCAAATTAACCGCGTTATGTGTTTACCAAGTTTATAATTAATTCTGTTTGTTATTTTGGACTAAGCATTATGCAAAGTGTACCGGGATAATTGATTATGTATACCCTATTTAAATACTGTGTTAATTTAATTGTAAATGTATTAAGGTGCATTACATATTATACTATTAAGTTGGTAAATATTTTCCAGGCCTCATTTAAGGCTATTCCCGATGGATTATTTAGGTCTATTTATACGTATGGTCGCGTCACGGGAACTGTCGCGTCAAATTATTAACATACATAAGTATAAAGAAATTAATAATCACTAGCAATGGACTATGTGGTGTTCGATGTGGAGGTTGTATCCAATTTTAAAATGTTGGTGACAACACCGTTGTGAACAATTCTTCTATTACTCGTACGCATGCATCTTTCTCTGACAAATATTCTGGAAAACGTATCCAAACCACCGACATAATAAACATCAGCAAATGTAGTCAAATCAAATTAGGTATGTACACATTCTTGCATAGCATCATCATGCACCCAAACTATTGACAAAGATATTGAACTTCACAAATCAATCTATATTTTTGGTCGCAACAAGTTTCAAAATTATATATGTAGCATTTTTTCATCTTTAATTTAATCAGTTGATTGGTTATAAAAGCTATGTGGAAAACATTCCAACAACATTACAATTAAATAAATTGAACACATAACCCCATACGTGGAAATTCTTTCTTCATTTTCGGGTAAGCACCGGCAATGTTGTTAATCGAAGGAAAATGGTAGCATACAGCTGCGGACGACTTGCCGAGGACAGCACCGGAATTATACGCCTTGACAATAGTACCCAAGTTTTATTATTGTTTGTTCAGTCCATTGTGTAAAAGTAATCAAGTGGAAAAGCAAGGAGTGTTGTGCTGCCGGTGACAAGCCGAGCGCTGTCACAATAATCATTATTAATCCCGGTTGCTTACTACGAACCAAGTTGGATGTTTCCCCATACTTCTACTACTTCTAATACTACTTCTCTAGTATTGCTTGTCTTGTCTTAATTAGTTTGCCTACTACTTGAGTGGTAGTGATCTTAATTAAGCTCATCTGAAATTATATATGTATTTATTTGGTAAACTATTTCATATCTTCATCATTCAGCATCATTAATGCAAAGCACTTGCAACATTTTTTTATGAAGTATGAGTGAAATCAAATCACTTGCAGAAAAAATATTTTCGTCTGAAATAACACGATTTATTAAAAAGTTAATTAAGTATTAAGCTTATCAGGGTTCTCTTTCCAATTTCACATGATTTATAGTGATATTTTTCAGCAGTGACTGAACACTGAAATTATTTTCAGTCAGTAGAAATGTTTAACTGCGTAAATACCTTTGCCTGACCTATAGAATGTCATTGTCTATCTTGAACTCTAGCACAAAAGTCTAGGTTATCACTTTAAGAGGTGCTAGTAAGAGCCCTTATTCTACAGCCAACCGAATGAAACACTAAGTAGGAACTATTTACGCATCTTAATTAGACCACTCGGGAGTTACTGGGTTCTGAGCAAATAGTTTTACAAAGTTGGGTTTTGGACGGCTATATAAGGCCGTTATCACACTGTGATCGGTATATCTGTCGGATTTGATTAATCGAAACTTTGGGTTTAATATACTGATTCAATTACAGCTATAGAAATGGTAGTCCTCTGCTGGCAAGAGGCCGGCTCGGATTCACCGCAGTAGCAGATATTCTCCCACCATAAAATAGTAAGTAAATAGGCTAGTACAGATACTATGTATAAGAGATTAAAGATTTTACTTTTTTTCTCGCAAGGCATTAGGAGAGTTAGGTCACATCCAATAACTTTTATAATATTATCATTACCGCGTGGATTACTAATAAATACAATACAAATATTCTTTATTGCACACCAAGTAAGAAATATGTGAATAAAATCAACAAAAAAGTAATTATAGTGTAAACAAAAGGCGGCCTTATCGCAAGAGCGATCTCTTCCAGGCAACCTTTAATATTGTACATAAAATGCGCATTATTTCAAAATTATCAAGAACTTACAACCAAGGGTTAACATTATGATCAATATCCACTAATGCTATCATTACACCCCAATATCTTCAATCGTTAAAAACTGTCAGTTCTCATAAATAGCAATAGAGTTACTGATGAAACCGGACCGCACAAAAATAACGTATTGGTGGTTCGGTTGACAGGGCTAAAAACATTATGTCTGGCGGCGCGTGCCTTGTACAAAAACCCTTTATTTCTCTAGGCCAGCCCAAATAGTTTCCTGTTATCTTTCCATTGCCACAAACGTATACTTTTTCTACAGTGCGAGAAAATGCTTAGCGGTTATTCAGCGTAGTTTGCTTTAAGCTTGGTTACTGGTACACGTACAAAATAAAGCAAATAGTGAGAAATATACTACCCTGAATATTTCCAGAGGAATATACTTCTAACACATTGAGAAATAGATTGTAAAATATGAAAGATATCTCTTGGCTTTCATAAGCTTAAAGTTACACACCCTGACCATCCATTTTTAGGTTCGATTGTGAATGAATTAATTTTATATTTATTGCTTACACATGCTTGGCTGTGGTGCAACGTCGTATACGGAAAAGATTTAATTAAATTACCTAACTTAATTAAATAATTCCTTAGTACATTTCAGCGCTGTAACAGTAAATTTAAGCAGCAGATTATTGCCACTGACGTCCGTAAGGCTTAAAGTATTAAGTCTTCACCAGAGGCATAAAACCAATAACGGAGAAAACGGCAGTTAGTCGTCTTAGTGGCGATTAACTTTGGCAGAAAATTAAAAGAGAGATAATAAAAGCAGTTGGTAAAAATACGTGACCAATATGTCCTAGGAGGGTTCGGCGTAGATCGTCTGGGAGTTTATGTACCTCACGTCTCGCGAGTTTGCTTTGCCAACGTGCGATGCCGACCTGCCCAGTGCTTGCTCGGCTCGCTTGCCGATATCGAAACAAAATTCGATCGCTTTGAGCATACGTACTGCTACCGATGTTTGGAATAGTATTTATTTATACAAATAAATTTGTATATTGCTTTTGAGACTAATCAAATATATTCGTTGTAATCTATTTTGTCTTACATCCTTATCATTTAATGTCATTGGAATCAATAGCAACAACAATAGACAGTGTTACGGTTGGGCACACGAACATTTACTAATTAAATAAATGTATTTCCTTATGTTATTTACAAACTACAAAGTAAATGTTATTTAAGCGAATTATTTAATACACGATTTCAATATGAGGTTTTGAGTTGAGGGAAAACATAACGGGAACATTTTAAATTGTAATACTCACCTACTAAGTAATAACATTTTGCTAAATCGTAACGAAAGCAGGTCATGTTAATTAAAATATCAGGATTACTAAAGTACAGTCAAGCCCGTCCTGGTGGGAGCCTGTTTGTGGTCAGGGGTACAAAGGGTCCAATTTACAAAGCTAACAATTGGACAGGTAGCGTTGGAGAATAGTTATTATATTATTTACCTACATTACAAACATGTATGTATGATGTTGTTCAACTTGATTAGACCTAACTTGAATTCGATTTAATTAACGATCTTATCGGTATGTTTCCCTGACACAAACAACTCGGTGGTCAAGAACTATGTAAAGTTTTAATTAAGACCCTTTTATATCAAATATGAACCGTATGCGGCCGTTTGTGTGGGCGAGGGTCACTGGATGAAAGGGTGCGATGACTATCAGGAAGGCAACAGTTTCAATCACGTCGCAACTTCGCTCGTTAAACCGTACACATGTCACAGCGCGCCCTTTCACAGCGTTTCATATACAGCTCTTTCATGTCAACAACGTACCACTGACTGAGGGCGGATAAAGTCCGTAATACGTCTCCTTAGTAACGGAGCCGATCATTAATTTGTGCTCACGTAATGAGCTTATTTTTGCTTGTGTAATATCCTGGTGGCTTATTAAATGTTTTACGTCCTACCCAGCTAAGTTGTCTATAGTATATTATGTAATTGTTTGTTTCCTTATTTTTATGGGGTAATCTATGAAGCTTTTGAAACTACTTCAATGCCTTTCACTAGTAATGGAAAGCTACACTTTCCCTGTCTTATATAGACTATATATTATACTATCTTTTTACTAACGACTTCGCCCACGTAGCAATAATTTATATGTATATTAGGATGAATAGGTAGTTCGTCACAAATGGGCGTATGTTTTTGGATATTTCGTGATGAGTCAGTCAGTCAGCCAGTGAGTGGACTTCCGCTTAAATAGATATATTATGCAAAATACTACGTATGCGAAATCGCAGGTCAAGCTATAATTATTTAAACGATTTCAAAGGATTTCAAAATAATCTTATCTTTATTTATTTGCAAAACAAGAAATTAATATAACAGTGTAGGTAGCTTTATCATGTACGTAATTAGAAACATGTAGCAAATATAATTTACTTTATATTGTGTACATAGAAAACCAATAATCATACTAACAGGGAATGGAAACCCACGGGATTCGGCGTCAAGGAAAACAATAAAAAATTGTAGCTCGAGTAAAATCAATATCGCTAGAACATGGCAAAGCTACACTTTTTATCAGTTAATGGGATTGTTTATTTATATAACATGTTGTCGGCAAAGAGCTGGATAAGTTTGCGTACTACTGATAAGTTAGCGCACTACTGATAAGAGTTTCTTATTTGTTAACGTTGGAAGTTCGCATTAAAAAGACGAATGTGGGTTCGGCGAAAACGATTTAACGGCCATATTTAAGGCTGGCCTCTTGATCCGCTTACAAAACGAATTGGTTGCGAAATTGCTTTCCAAATTGGACTAGTTTGGTGGTAGACAATTTGGCAAGACATTTGTATTCTTGCGGAGGAAAATCGCATATACCTCGAACATCTGATAACCGGAGTACAACAGTCCGCTCTCGTCGCGTCACTGTTGGGGCCGAGCCAATCATTCGATCGACATGA
This sequence comes from Falcaria lacertinaria, assembly GCA_951449985.1. Taxonomy (NCBI): domain Eukaryota; kingdom Metazoa; phylum Arthropoda; class Insecta; order Lepidoptera; family Drepanidae; genus Falcaria; species Falcaria lacertinaria. The sequence goes on along the minus strand of OX602115.1, from coordinate 6,166,969 downwards.
AATATTTCGTAGCAATTTAGGGACTTAATGAAAAAAGCTCCCCCTTCTCATTTAGTAGATATGCTCATATAATGTATATGCACACAATAACATCGAATACATACGTATCACTGAATTCATCGCTGAAGTTATCTTGTAATTAAAACAAATACTAGGTAATAACATTATATTGTTTAATTTAAATTAATTATTGCTGAGATTTTTGAGGAATCCTGACGATCTAAAACTACTTCTTTCTTAAGTAAATATTATCCAATAAATATGTTTTTTCAAAGATACATACAACAAACGCACAATGGTGTTGATTATGTTGTACAAAATCACTAATCTAAACTAATTTGACACTAAAAGTCTTGTTATCCCCTTCTCATGTGCGGGGTTAAATAAGGATGGAAATACTGTAAGTACTGTACTGTAAGTAGCACCAAGTAATATTAAAATGGTTTTATGTACAGATAGGGTGTGATTATTACTTGATTGGACAAGTCTTAAATACGATATACCTACTCGTTTAATTGCAGTTCAAGCTATTTATTTTAATGAAGTCGTTGTCTTATCCTACGTTATAAAATAAAAACCTATGATATTGATATGATACCAGCAATCGAGTATAATTGTGCGTTAACCGTGCCATGCCGTCGTCACTCTTAATGGGAATAGCAATGTTAACAGTTCTCCCTCATTGTCCATAAATTGGATGCTGCGGCAATTTGCTCATCGTACTGTTTTTAAAATGGGTATTTTATTGTTCTCTCCTTTATTTAACTGAAATTACTCCTCATTCATTAGGACGAGAGGACGCAGCGCTTTCTACTCCATTTTGATTTCCATTGTTGGTTTTCAAAATTAAGCCCGAGCAACAATTGCTTTGTTAATAAGGGTCCCACGATTAATCTGCTTTATTTCTCGTTTCGAAGAACCAAGAAAGTCTTCAGACGACATTAGTATTTTTTGTTGCGATGTTTTAAATTAATCAGACCAAAATTCGTTTCTAAGTACCTTTTTTCGACGAGCATTGTGGTTGTAATAGACTTTCCACTCAACGTAAACATTGTGGTGATGGATTTTTCGTTTTAATTTATATTATATGAAAACATGTGTTGCGGTTTTTAACCATTTTGTTCAAAAAATCGCGGGTTTATTCACCAAAGAACAACTTCTTCTTCGTCTTAGACATCTCGCAACAAAAAAAAAACAGAAGTGAATTAAGATGCGGATCCTTTAGAGAACCGTTTAACAGTTAAGTCACAGCTCCTTAGAACAACGCAATGAAAACGTAATGATCACAATGTTATATTGCACCCTATACTCGAGGCATACTTCCATCAATATAATTTTAGAACGTTGTGTGCTCGACTTGCTGACGGTAGAGATTAAGCCGATTATGTTTGGATATTTCGATCGGGATTACGGAAGCTTCATTTCCCTTTTGTAAACTCTCGATTAACACGTAAATATAAACCTATAGGTGCTCACAGAGGCCTGAAGCGGATCGTGAACAAAGATTGAATCAAAGACAAAGATTTTGCAGTAGGTACCGACTTCCAAAACATTGTTCCATATTTAGGTTGTTTACACTTTTCACGGAGCCGATGTGGTAATTTGTTAAAGGATAATATTTGAGCTCGTTTATGAGAGCGTGATGCGGCCATATTTGTTTGTTGCTCTGCAGTAACAATGCGAGCCTGTCATCTGTCAAGCTCAACTGGCGACAATATACAAACGGGCCACGAATAAATTGCCGATCATTTATATTGATGAGTGAGCCCACCGTTACTTTAATATGTACACACAAAAATTAAGAATATTTCTCTCGGTGTTGTGGGTATACAATACAAAAACACTTTTCAACGGTACCCAGGTGAGTACACCATAAGTTATGCCAGCTTCTGCTCTTCACTGATTCTCCAAATATACAATCATTTGAATAAGTGATTGTATAGTAAAGCGAATGCTTTAAACTAATATATACTTTAGCGTTAATGTAAATGTTCAACACCCCTTCTATTTAATGTTTGTTTAATGGATACACTTATTTGCATTTGCTTACATGGTACATTGTGTTTTTACAACCGAAGGCGAAAATTTATTTTTAACCAAAAGATGATTCAAGAGTTAAGCTGCTGTAACTAAAGAAAGGTTATGTTATATTGGTAATTAATATAAAAGTAGATAATTTTGGGGGTCATTTAAAAAAAAATATCGTAATAAAAGTTGTAGGTATAATAATATAAAAGGTTCAAATGTTGAAAGGTTTTTCTAATAAAAGGCTGACTTTAGTACTGTTGTTCGGCGCTCTATAGAGATTATTAAACCCAACGCTTTTATTGTTACTTGAGGCAAAAGGATAAGACTCGGGTCTTTGTCAATATTATGTCGAATTCAAAGTTAAGGCAGATATAATATTTAAGATAAATAAATGAATTACTTAAAAGCATGATTAAAATGTTGATGATTTATCATCTTCTTAAGATTATAATAGTTCCTTTTTGTTCCATTGATGAATCATGATCCATGAATGAATTATGAAAATATGTAAAAAGAACCTTTAAAATAGCGAGTTGTATAATTATTCGTGTATTTGGAGCATTTTGAAAAATCTGGCAAGTTATCTCGTTCTACTTCAAATGGACATGAGGAACACAAAATATATATTGCTTACGAATAAAATTTGTAAATCAATTAAGGATTAACCTACAAAGTTGTACCTACTCGTATATGGAGAAAATGTATCTATCTTGACTCCTAAAATTCGAAATCCGATATATAGGCTTCAACCTATGTCTATGCAAATGAATAAAATGGAAGTGTCTGTTTGTAATGTCAAAATGTTTTTTTATTGAATTCATTTATGTAGTAAATACTGATAATAAAAAAACTTTTTCTCTCTGTCACTTGGTTGCGGGTAATCTCCGAAACGACTGTATCGATGTGTACGGGACATTCATTGGCAGATAGCTAATGTTAAAAGGCGTAACTTGAGTTATCTTTATTTTGGAAAAATAATAATCGTTACGCGCAAAATACCCATTAAATTGTGTACGAAGTCGCGGGCACAGCTAGTACAGTAATAAAAAGTGTTCTCTAAGCAACTTTCAACTCAGGGATGGGTAGCTAGCTCATGGGTAGCTACTAAACTGCTAATTGCTTACTTTGTCTCATGAAACCGACCTATTGATTATCTGATATTGCCTTCTGCACCTGCAAGCTCTCGATACTGCACATTTCAGTCGCGTACAAGTTCAATAGTGGCGATTAAACGGTACAAAGGAACAATTAAATGTCCTTTCTAACTTGTGCTCGGTTATTTACTAGACTAGGATATTGGCATTTGCGGTACTGAGATATATAGCTACATTGCAACCAGAACATGGTATTATTCAGGTTTAGAAAATCAATACTTGTGGATAGGTAAAGTAATACTTTCAAATTTAATTATGATAATAGACACGTAATTAAATAAATTTTATTAACACAAAACAAATTAAACTATTTACAAAAAACAAAACTTAACCAACCTACTTATATATAAAATATCTGACCCAAACCAGAATCATGCGGGAGCGTGCCAAGAATGCTGGCAGCTTTGCCAGGCTGGACGGCAATGCTGATGAGTCTCACGTCGGCTGGTTGAGGCATCCCGTGACAGGCGTGCTGGAACATATCTCGCTCAGAGAATCGACACGTAATAGTATAATTCCTTTTTTCAAATTAAATATGTGAACATAGTTTAGCAGTACAATCGAAATAATTAACATGTTTATGCGTATGTGATATAACTTAGGACAACATACAGAATTGAGCGTATTGCAATATTATGATCAGAATAAGACTAGTACATTTACATAACAGCATTTATTATGTATCTTTGCCTTACAAAATACGCGTGTGCCTATAATATAAAAATGAATCGCTGAATGTGTTGCTAAGCGCAAATCACGAGAGCAGCTGGACCGATTTCGCAATTTTTTTTTTGAATATTCCATGAATTACTTACGAGGATGGTTCTTACGGAGAGAAAATAATAAAAAAAGACAAAATATTTGATAAATGTCTACCCGAGCGAAACCGGGGCGGGCCGCTAGTTGTTAATGAATGTAAATGTCAGCGGCACCCACGACACCGGGTATCTTATCGTGAGGTGTGAGTGATAATTGCCACGAAGTACATGAGATGGTTAGTCTGTTTAATATTTTTACGTAACACTATGACATATTCTATTTGATTGTAGTTATCCAACTAATTTTGATTCACCTTCACGTTCCTGAATAATGGTGTGTCTACATACTTGGTAAAGTCATAATAAAATACAAAGTTTACTGTGATATGAAGTGAGGTATTGCTTAGAATTTACCTAATAATTCAAGTTTCTGAACAATTGTTCCGAACTTGATCATGTATCTACAGTTGACAGGGATACAAGTTAGAGAATTTTGCGTAACTTAGTATTACTCCACTTTATTAATGAAACTTAAACAAGAGCTATGAGTATTTAATTAAAAAGTTAAGTCTAAATTAGTAGTATTACAAAAAATGTGAACGATGACGACTATGCTGTGAATTTACTAAAGTAACTTGTGCTATATTCACAATTGTATGGAATTAAGAAAAGATAAATTTGAAGTAAGGAAGCTCTACGGTGGAAACGAAGTTAACTCTGCTTTCTACGCCATAGTAGCATTTGCTACGTCGTAATAGCGTTTGCTAAGTCGTAGTGATTTAGGCTACGCGCAAAGTATAGAACGATTTATGTCACTTACATCACATCAGTATTTGGGTTGGTAATTTACTTACCATTATCTTATTTTCAAAGTAAACAAAATTCTAGGCAAAGAAACGCACTTATTTTGGAATAAAATTTGTCTTCAGTGCTGTTAAATAGGTTGTTTTGGCGTAAGACGATCCCGTTTCTCAAAGATTCTAGACGAAGTGTTTATAAGGATGAAACGTATTCAGTTTGATATACGTTGACGCTTAGTCACGTGATCCCAAGTTGTTGTCATCGGCTGAGACAGAATTATTACAAAGCACCCAAGAAGTTAATAAAAAAATATATAACTTATATCCAAGACGTTAACAATATGAAGGATTGATATGAGCTTAATGTGCTCAACTTCTAATGTTAGTCATGGACCATTGTGTCTGTGTACTATCAAATTGACATATTCGGAGATACGTATGGATACGAGGGAACGTCTTGATCGTTTGTTATCATCTCAATCACATTGCTATGTAAATTGAATCAATGTCTATATAAAGGGCGATGGCAAACTCTTGATTGCATGCCTCCGCACGCAATTCGGCAATAAACTTGCAGGTACGGAACTAAAATTTCAACGCAACTTTATTTTTATCAGAGGAAGTCGTTAGACGCTATCTGAACCACCTCGCACATATTAACATACATAATTATAGGTAGTTCAACAATTGGAACCGTGCCAACTCGAACCAACTAAAATTATACGATTATTACACTTTTTAGGTTTCCGTTGGTAAGGGAAACAATATGTTTTCGACAAATTTTCTTAATTTTGGCAGAGGTGTTTCGTTAGACAAATTTATTGGCCAGATTTATTGCTGAGATCTGGCTTATATAGCGAGTTAATTTATGATTACACTAGCTTCTGCCCGCGACTACGTCCGCGTTGAGCTTAGAATCACAGAGACAAAGTAAAATTATCCCGGGATAAAAACATTTTCCCGGGATAAAAAGTATCCTATGTGTTAATCCAGGTTATAAACTATCTGTGTTCCAAATTTCATCCAAATCCGTTGAGTGGTTTTTGCGTGAAAGAGTAACAAACATCCATCCATCCATACAAACTTTCGCATTTATAATATTAGTAGGATAGCTCCTCTCGGCTGTAGATATGTAAGCTTTACATAGTTTCCACCACTCTATCTTGATATTATAATTTTATTTATTGGCAGAGAACTTTACTTTGACTGCTTCGTAACGAACACGCATTATGCATACCAGCTATGTTTCCACAATAAATTTTATTTATTAGTGACAAAATTTGATGTCTCTAGAAATTACTGTCGCATCTCTGTGACAGTAATTTCATTAATATCGCCTCAGAGTAGATAATATACTACGTACAAATACTGCTGTTCTGCCTAATGCATATTGAAAATAAATACAGAATATTTTAATCTAATTAAACTCACGAGAGTAGGCTTTACCCCTCGACATATTAACCGTTGCTACGTTTCATTATGTACCAATAATATTAAATTTGCCAGTTAGTAGTCGATACTAATAAATATTACATGACATAACTGAAGACATCGGAAATATTTCAATCATTGATATGAAACATAAAAAAGGATTTTTTACGTCCAGCATTATATATGATCATAAAAAATACCTCTTGAATACTAGATAAGTCAGTTGCACCTTGCATACAAGCTCATACCTTGGCAGTGAACGTTGTTTATTAAATAAGCTGGCAGTATAGTTTATGCCATAGCTAGCTAGGTGGCTAGCTAGACTGTTCTTTCCAAGCTCAGAAGATTCAATCCTTGAGAATAAGTTATCTACTAAGTTTCCACTGGTGTTTGGTGTATAAGTCCGTGTCGGATTTTTAAAAAAGCATTCATATAATGTGCACATTAAGATCACGCCAAGTCCCATAAAATCTTCCATTTTTACATAAATGCGTGGGTAACTCGAATAGGCTGTAGATTTTATATTTACTTACCCTATAATTATTTTATTCCTTAGGAAACCTTTTATTCTATTGAAAACATGACAATAATGGGCAAAATAATTCGGACAGAAAGCTCGTTGAAAATTAATTATTAATTAATGAACCACATTTTATAAGGATTCTATCATTTTATTTTGGGCATATTACATTATCAAGGTTTTACCAAACTATTCAATCTACCCTGATGTCTACAATTGGCTTATTTACTTTGATCAATATTTGATGGGACTAATTAACTTCGTTATGTTTATACTTGTGCGGAAGGTATATCTGACGTTGGAAGTATCACAGGATAAAACAAAAAGTCTGTATATTTCCCTTTATAGTCGAGTACGAGGGAACTGGTGGTGACACTTCGATTTAGTACCGACCCTTGATAAAAGTCCTTTCACCGGCCCTCCCATTATTTTGGTACCTAAGTACGATGACTTATTTCAATGTAATGTCCCGGAACATAATTAAGTGGATTCCTAATTTACTGCCGATAATAATAATATGGTTTCTGTGCTTTTTTCTAAATTAAGCCTACCTTAATTTCTTTTAACTCTGTCATACGCTTTGATGATATAAATGGTACCCTCCCGTGTGGGACAAGTGTTGTATTTATGTTAATTCACGTTTATTTTTTATTTTAGGGTACCTAGTTGTTTTCTTTTTTTGTTTTCCTTCTGTATATAGTTTGGATATAAATGTATATGAAATATATTTGATCCAATATAATTTCCAAGGTGCATATTGAAATAGATATCCGATAAAGGTATTAATATGTCCTGTAATTGTTGACTGTCTGATTTTGTTGATTGACAATCTTGTCCTAGTCCAATGATGTGGTCACGGCAATCTGTAATTAACAACTAAATCCTAGCATAGGCTATTTGTTACACAACTGAATGGTTAAATAACGCTAGTATTAATTAAAATATTTAGTTTTCGAAATAATCCATAACGATATCTACCATTTAGATAATAAACGTTTCTAAAATAGCCAGCTTAAGGAAATCCTAACCTCGTGTCATTGTCAAAATAGAGATTATGGGACTTTACCACATATATATTTAAATGTTCAGTCTGCCTATCATAATTTTGTGCTCTTACCTAAACTTGCACACAATATCTCGTGCGTTTTATGCTTAATGCTAATGTGGAAAAGGATTGGTATTAAAATTTGAACATTTTCTCGAAATGAAAGATGGCTAGGGATAAACTGTATGTATATTTTATATGTATATTTATCCGGAACCACTTACGGCACGTCATGTCATACGTCAATCTGTGCACGGAGTCACTTTAAGCGATGTTTTGGTAAAAGTACTTTACTCGCTTAAACTCTCACAACATAATATATTATTTTGTATGTATGTAAAAAAGATGAAGATGGTTCAAAAATCTTTGATGGTATCACATTGGACACGAATGTGTGTATATATATCTCTCAAGTTTATTAAAAGTCGATTTGCGATTTGACAGACCCGTGCCACCATCGTTAGTGTCAGGAATACTTTTTAATCACTATATGACACCACTAGCGGTATCAGAGGTCCTTTGTTAAGCCCCATTAAGGAACAGAAGTTTTAGGTAGCAAATAACGTTGGCAACCAATTTTTTTGAGAAAATCTTATCGTAGGTTACGGTGGGACAATCCTTCCATAAATGGACTTAAATAATGAAAATTAATAACAGACCTTTTTTTCAAATGACACTCAACTGATGATAGCATGCGTAATAACTACCCCCCTTTGGAATATAACAAAGCGTGTGAAATATCGCGTCTGAGGCAAGTTGGGAGAGGAAATTCAGCAATTTATGGCTTAGGACTGACCCTACAATTGTTGCAAATGAAGACGGCACGGTGAGGTGACAATTTTAGTGTGTCGGGACTAAAGGACCACCTCGAGTGGGCCTGGAAGGTGGTTTTACTAGTGACAGTGGGTCTCTCACGTGTAATTTATGTTTTTCATTTCTTTACTTCTTTATTTGAATACTGAAATGCCAGACAAAATACGATTTCGCATATAAAATGCATCTCGAAAATTAATGTAACAATTTTCGAGTGGCATTTTATATGCGAAATTGTATTTTGTCGATGCTTCAAGCAGTAACATGGGCCTTCAACTTGAATGCCGTTTGTGTATTGTGGCAGGTCATGTAATAATAAAAATACTAGACTAGTGACTTACTTCAATATTTGAGACGAATAGTTCTCAAATAATTAGTTCTCTAGTGAAGTTTCTCTGTTTTTTTTTTCTTAGGTATATATAATTCATGTGTTACTGATAGCTCAGAGTTGATTATTATACTGCTGATAGTGTCTTGTTCTACAGTTTCCTTCATTATTCAGCTGTGCGTTTAAAATGTATTTATTGCAATGTTTGCAACACACTGTGTAGAAGATGCCCCTTAATATTTTTTTTAGTTAAGGTTTATATAAGTACCTAACCGGGAGCAGCGACATAAATAAATTAATGTTTATTTTCTAAGAGCCCATTTTACATGTGTGGGTCATGTTTTCCCGGCGTCATGGGAATTACATATTTTACTACCTTGAAAGAAACTTGGCATCTTTTCCTGTACGTTTTACGATGCATTCATGAACAAGGACAAGGCTTTCCTTTATTTATAAAGGTTTATGTGGTGTACACCTACGTTCATGTGTAAGACGTGTCGACAGTTAATATTTAATACGTATTATGTATAGAATAGTTGGAAGTTTCGAGAAACTAAAAAATGTGTTAACCTTTATATTTCCATGGCAAATAGGGCTGAGAGCTTCCTGCTAGCCGAGAGCATATAGACATACTTAATACCTATACTTAAAATTGTTAAATGTGGGTTTTTTTATATAAAATGCTACTAAAGCACACATTATAAAAGCATTCAAAACATACATATTTTCTGACCAATATACTACTGGTATAAAATTGTGAATGAAACTAAACCAGTCAAACGGAAAAGTTCTCGTAAAGAGATCCCGTTCAAAATGTCAGTATTCAATATGCCCTTGTCAAGCGATGCGATGATCTGAAAAAAATAGTTAGAATATGTTGGGAGCAGGCGACCGGGTAGGTAACATTCTTTTTCACCTTGTGTCTAAGAAACGTACATTCAGCGTCAAATTCTTTGACATTTTCTGTTTAAAACGAATGATTTTATCACATGACGCTCTACAGTACGTTACTTAAAGTTACGTTTTGTAATGAAAACTCATATTATTCCTATGTTCCCGTTTAAAAAAACTATATAAATTTGTTGCCATTTCCCTCCTTCAATAAAAAACAAATTGCGTTCTGCTGTATCAGTTTCTAATTTGAATTCCTGAATAATTGGAACCGTTTACAGCGCAAGTATTTATAGTGAACGGCAGTGTTCTGGGCGGTTCAGTGGCGTTCTCATTTAGAATGCAGCGCACATTCTATTTGCGAGACATCCTGTTAGGTTTCCAATACATCTGGCTGCGCGGGGCGGGCCGATGAGTTCGTAGTCCGTACGTGCGCGCGGTGACAATGCATCCTGCATCCAATACAGTTTTCGTGTTGTCAGTACAAATGATCGTTTACTAAACATACACTATCTAGCCTCAATTGAAGGCACTAAAGTTTATATTCTGAAAGTATTAAGCAGCAAGAATTAAAAAAAAACATTACCTGTAATTTTTGAATTCAAAGACATTTATGCCAAAATCAAAATTAATTTATTCAGTTAGTTAATTATGAAGGTCCAATTTACCATGCCATTGAAATATGTATATACACAAGTTCACCTTTTTTATTTACAAAGTCAACTGGTAAAAGTGTATGTATATCACTTGCTGAAACTTGCATTTTCATGCATTTGCATTAGAATGAAAGCCACCACTATAGTGACAAAACTTTGATAAGTAGCACTGAAATGGTGAGCAATATGGTTAGTGTATTTAAAGACAGTAATCTTTATGTATGTTTAGGTTTATAATAATCTTAATGAATGAAACAAAGTCGGGCTTAAAACTAAATAACGGCTGGACCAATTTTAATGATTTCTGATTTGTTGGATTTTTCTTTGTCCCAAATAGCAGAATAACTATTCAAGTATCGATAAAATTCTAAATAGTTTGGAAATCCGTCATCTTCTGCAATTAAACTGACATTTCATGTCACGCACGTTTATACCATACTTAGACTAAGGACTTAGCGTAAGTCCTTAGTCTAAGATACCATACTTGTAATAATTGATGTCCAACAAAAAAAGCTAAAAGCGAATACGACATGCATTGACTGTTAGGCGGTACCTCAGAGTAGAGAATATACTACGTACAGCCAGCCAGCCAGCAGTACAGGTATCAAGTACGCCGGGACAGCTAGTCAATAATAAAATAATCATAAAGTCTTTGATTATATCATAATGTCAAGCATTTCTCAATAATTAATATCCAATCATTGCTAATGGTAATAGAAATATTAACATAACTGCCGTCTGTCGCAGACGCGGCAACAAATCACTTATAAGTGTGTATTAGTTTAACAATTACATTCTCCCAGACACTTATGTGGAGCAGTATAATAACTTAATCTGTTTTGTTGTTAAATTGTGTAATGGGTGCCGCCCTCAAGTTAATAGTTTCGCAAAGTGGTTTGTTTCGTAGCGTTCCCAAAACATGAATTTATTTGCCTATCTGAGTGCCGATGCCAGCTCGAAAACTCATCCAAATTGAAATAAAAGAAGAAGCAAGCATATTAATGTTAAGAGCTATTCCTCCCATGTTTTACTTATACATGTGTGCATTATGAATCATCGATGAAACAACTACTTGCTCTAAGAATCTACAAACACATATTATTACTTTAAGTCTCAAACTTACGCAATATTATACTTTTTTTCTCGTCATCATGATTGTGATTGTGATGTTTGTTTATTATTAAGAACCATGCAGTTTTAAAATAGTCTCAAGGAACAGTCTCCATTGTTGGACAGCCTATGGTTATCATAAAATCTAAAATATCTTCAGTAAGAACAACGTGATGATTGATGTCTGAGATCTGAGGTTATTTATTATTATACAGAAGGAAAGCTAAGAAGAAGAAAAGCTAAACTTAAAATAAAATTTAATAAATCTTGTGAGTAAAACTTTCGACTTATTAAGGTTTTTTTTATTGCTAGAATATAAGCCATTTCTAAACTATACGATACCAGTTACAACGTAATTGTGTTTTTGAAAAACAAACATATTCGTAAATCAATCTGAAAAAGTCCCAGGTAGAAGCACATGGCTAAAAAGAAGGAAAATAAGGCGTGGAAAAATGAAACAGTGGCATAATTTATATGTTAGTTCACACTCGACTCGCGCCCTCTGCAAATAGCATTATGAGACAAAGAAAATATGTGCCGTAATCTACTGCTTAGCTGACAAACTTTCTGTGTAACTTAACTTCTAAGAATATTTTCTTTTCCAACACATTGTTCTACATTATTCTGCCTAAGATATTAATCGTCGATACGGTTTAGTTGTTATGAATCGACTTTTTATAAGAACTTTCATACAGCTACCTACATTGTTAACTTATGGAAATTATTTACGATAACCAATCAGTATCACATGGTAACGTATCAAGAAGGCTGGCAGCTTTGCCACAGCAATTTGTATCAATGCTGAATCTCTGGGCGAGAAATGTTTTAACCAATCTATGTTCTATCAGGAGAGGTTTCAATCATATAAAGCGACACCTCTTTACAAAGCTGGGAAGCTTTCGGACTCAAGGATTCAAAGTTTCAACCACAACCGCCGCAACAGTCCTGGCCCGCGTCATATTCTTGGAACTTGAGGCACTTCTGCTGAGCAGCAGCGGTAAAGGCTACCGAAATTTGAATAAGACGCATACAAGACCATATACTTTTAAAAAGTGAATGTAAAAGTGTTTAGGAGTAAACAGTTATTTTCACTAATAACAAAATTGGTCTATGATTATCGTGTCCCAGACTGGCAATATCCACGTGCGCATTCATTAGTAGCACTCGAAGCGCTTGTATGTTTGAATAGAACGATATTAAATGTATACCTACCATTACCTTCCATTGTTTTGGAAGGTAATGATAGTAATTTAAAACGAGGTAGCGTAATCAATTTTGAACTTTGTAACATTTAAAGTCTTTGTTTACAGTACGATTATAGAGATTAATTAATTATCATGCCGTCAATTATCAGATTCTCTAAAAATGTTGCCCTAAGTTCAATTAAGTAGAAATTGATAGCCCTCGAAATTGATACTTTTTAACAAGTAACTATTAGTGTTCAAACACTTAAATAGGTACGAGTAATTTAAAACATCATCAGTTTTTTTTATTAAGTATGTAATTTCTTATACGGCGGGATGATATTTGAGGTACTTCTGCTGAGCAGAATACATATTATGTAATAATTTTTAAATATTATCTACAGCAAGTAAGCGATTTGATTCGATTTATAAAAGTCATACTTACAAAAACAATCGAACGGTTGAATTATTTTTTGCAACTTTGTCAGTTTATAACCAAGTCTAGTTAGGTTATCATCTGTGCTTCTCAGCTATCCAGACGCCAAAAATATTAGGTCCTTACATATGAAATTGGCGTTTTTCATACTGGCCACTTTAATCACGAATTTCTCCTCTTTGGTAAGGAATTCCAAATTCAAATTTGTACAGCTATAGACTCATGTATTTGTGCTTCGATGATCGTCATTCATTTGTTTTTTTTCTTCTGTTTTTTTCTGTTTGCGTCACTCATTTTACAAAATGGAAAACCTTAAATATCGCATTATTTACGAGTACGAGTTCCGCCGTGGCACTAGTGCTGCGGAAACAACTCGAAGGGTGAATGATGTGTATGGCGGTCGTGTTGCAAAAGAAAACACAGTTCGTTTTTGGTTCCAACGTTTTCGTTCTGGAAATTTCGACCTGCAGAACAAGCCCCGTGGACGGCCTGAGACTCAAGTTGATAATGAAGAGTTGAAGGCTATTGTGGAAGCGGATCCATCGCAAACCACGTCCGAGTTAGCTGCAGGCTGCAATGTTAGTGATAAAACTGTTTTAATTCACTTGAAACAAATTGGGAAGATTAAAAAGCTTGAAAGGTGGGTACCTCACGAATTGACTGAAACAAACCGGCAAACGCGCGTCGACTGCTGCGTTACATTACTAAACCGGCACAATAATGAAGGTATTTTAAACCGAATCATTACCTGTGATGAAAAATGGGTTCTTTACGATAATCGGAAGCGCTCAGCGCAATGGTTAGATCCTGGCCAGCCAGCCAAATCCTGCCCCAAGCGAAAATTAACCCCAAAAAAGTTACTTGTAAGCGTTTGGTGGACTAGTGCCGGTATTGTTCATTACAGTTTTTTCAAATCTGGCCAGACTATTACGGCTGATGTCTATTGTCAGGAATTGCAAACCATGATGGAAAAGCTAGCGGCTAAACAACCTAGGCTGGTCAATCGCTCCACGCCACTGCTGCTTCACGACAACGCTAGACCACACACTGCGCTACAGACGGCTACTAAATTAGAAGAGCTTCAATTGGAAAGTCTAAGACATCCTCCGTACTCCCCGGACCTTGCTCCAACAGATTACCATTTTTTTCGAAATTTGGATAACTTCTTGCAAGGGAAAAAATTCAACTCCGATGGGGCAGTCCAAATCGCCTTCAAAGATTTTATTGATTCCCGTCCGACTGGTTTTTTTAGTAAAGGGATCAATGAACTACCTATGAGATGGCAAAAGTGCATAGAAAATAATGGTTCATACTTTGATTAATTAAATATATTATATTAAAAAATATTCGACTTTTTGTTCCTCCCATACAAAACGCCAATTTCATATGTAAGGACCTAATATTACCCGATAACGCACCTCACATTTAATATCGCGTATAAAACTCCTTTGAATGTTTTGATCGTGAACGTTTGAAAAGTAATAACGCACGTCACTTTACCTTATGTGATTATTGATCAAAAACTTTTCTAAAAGATCTTTTATTTTTTTATATTATGATAATGTAATTACTAAGATAAAAACGCATGTAAAATATGCCGCCGTCGACGCATTGATGTAGCGTATCTGCTTAATTAAGTGTCATATTATTCTGTCAGAGCTCGCCCAGCCCAACTCACCCGTTTGATACTCAAGCCATGAACACAGAGGCAATTAGACGCCTATAATTACTATGTTAATTACAGACACTGTTCTTGTTTCTCATCTTGCCATTCCGACCGTTGCGTTGTTATATAAACATGAATTCGTTCCCTTCAGAAGTAAGCTCTAATTATCAAGTGCGAGAGTGATTACAGAGTAACTATTTACTTTGAATTTCCAAAGATAAATTTACGTAATATATGTGAACTTACCTACATCTCATATGTTTTCAGCCCCGGTACACTTACCACTGTTTAGAGGTAATTTAAATAAAACATTAAATTTAGAAAATGCATTAAGTCAAATTAATTTACAATAGAGTAGGAACAGCACAATCAGTATAAAGCATTATTATTTCAATGATTCGTAGCCATTCGTAGACGTCCGTAGGGAATGTGGCAGTGGGCTACGATTAGCGTAGCAATATGTTTTGTCCGTAGCACTTGTAACCGAAGAGCGAGACGGAGTTGCGTAGCATAAAACAAACATTTATGATAACAACAAGTAAGAACAAAGCAAGATGTTATACCTATTTGTTGTTAAATATACACAAAAAAAGCACCATGATAATCAGATACACGAGAAATGTAGGTGGCCAGAAAGCTAGGAAAGTAATTTAACCACTGAAATCGTGGAAGCGATGCAAAGTTTTACTAAGTTATTGTGGATCTCGTTGAGACTTCTTCAGAACTTAGAACTCTTTTGGCTTTAGACTGAGATTTCCTGAAAGCAATATCAAACGTATAAAATTCAACACTTCACGAAGTTTTTTATTCAACCGAGTATTGCTTGTGATCTACCTTTGAAAACAGATCGAGAGAGTATAAAGCCCGCAAAAAAAGTAGCTGGGGTTTCGTAAATAGATCCTTTAGGTATTTATCTTTCCAACTTCTCTGCCTTGATAGTATATACTCAGTAAACTGTCTGTGTATTTTATGTTTGCCATGAAAACCTTATGCATATGAAATAGTATGGATTATTTTTATATTAGTGTCAATACAAGTATAAAGTAAATTGAGATTAGAAAAGTAATATCTATGAAAATTTTGTCGCATAAAAAACAATACTGTCCGGCACGCGAGTAAAAGTCACACTGCCCAGTTTTTACACCACTAAGGTGGCAAACATGCATACGATCCGCCTGATGGTAAGAGGTTACCGCAGCCTATGGACGCTTGCAACACCAGGGGTATCACTCGCGCGTTGCCGACCCTTTTTTTTAACTGAATGAACTGAACTGAACCCTGAACCTGAACCCTGAAACTGAACCCCTTTTATTAAGCTGAATAAGATTTTTCTCGAATTTTTTTTGTCTACGAGCTATTACGTCACTTCAACGAATATTGAAAAATTATGATGTTAGTTATAGCTTATGTGGCTTAAGGGCGCGGGCGCCGGCGGCTAGTACTTAACAATGTGTAGAAGTGATTTCGTGAAATGTGACGGAGCTGTTACAAGAAGCCGGATGCGCGAACTATTTGATTTCACCAAATAGCGCGCGATGGTAGGGTAGGTTTTTTTATTATTATTTGGGAAGCATTAAATATCAAAAAAATCTTAAATCTAGCGTTACATGAAATTATAAAGTTGGTACACATCATATGCGACTACTGTTATGCTCGCTTTATTAGAATAACTCAATTTCATGACGACGAGATGCACACCTGATGGTAAACATCACATGCAGGGCTATATGAGAGACGCAGAAATTGTTAAAATGCGTGCTCACATTCAAATATTCATGAAATATTAGCACGTCTATAGGCTAATTAAGCCATTACAGATCAAAAACAAAGACATACCGAGCCATAAGCACCGTGACACAAACACCTTTGCAAGCCGGCGATAAGCTTAGTGACACGTACATTGTGTATCATGATTCATAATAAAGTTAGGTGAAACCGGGCCACCACTCAGTGCATACTATAAATCAAGGGGCAGCATTGTACATCGCAACGCCGCCTTAATCTCACCTGTGTAGTGCAAGGAACACCGTTAATACGTCATGATATACGAGTATTATATAATTTATTAGCCTGTACCATGTTTTGTATCTATTGTAATAGGTGGGGTTTTAATAACTTACCCTTCAGCTGTTTTTATATTCAAGCCATACTAGAAAATAGTTGCGCTGATAGAAGTAGGGATACTGTACAAAATATAAAAATATGAAACATATAAAATACATTATATTTTGGCTCTTGAGCTCTTTTTTCTTTTTAGGGAGGCTGCGTCGTTTCACCTTAAGATTGTGTAATCACCATCAGATCATGAACACGACAATCGTTATAAAAAAAAAACAAGTTTGGCTTCCATCTCCAAATTCTGTCCTGTCATCTTTTTTACTTATCGGTTCTTCGCAGAGGCATTTTTTTCTGAATAGACTTATCGACATTTATAAATATATGAGGGCCCTTATTATAGTAATGTTTGGACATAATCGCACAGCGCCATCTAGCCCTAAACTAAGCGAAGCTTGCACTATGGGAACCAGCAGCTGAAATACTTATATACTTTTTTTGGTAAATACATTTTTATAACACATATTAAACACAAAGACGCTACGCAAACATGTTTGTCACATGAATGCCCCGTCGGAAATCGAACCCGCGACCCCTAGCGTAGCAGCCAGGTACTAGACCAGCGGTCTCATTTTGATCAAACAATTTCCAATTTGGTTAACATTCTGCAGCAGCCTATGCAACGGAGTCATTATCCGCAGCAGAATAATGACGGTGTATCTAATTATTACTGAAATTGATCCAGCATCTTGTTGTATATGTAGCTAACATTGTTATTGTCGTGAAAGCGGGCTGGCGTATGTGATTATCCTCATGCTGTTGGTAATCTCGGTACTTCAGATTACTACCAGCTGCGTTGTCTCACGATATTTATATTTTTAATTTCACGCCACTCCAAACATAAGGATTATACCAAATTGTGTTAATATTTTGGTAAGCGGCCAAAACTCTCCTTGCATACAACGAGTTTAATAATCTATTGAACTCATTATGCTGCAAATTAATTAGTTCTGTAATGCGCTGTGACGATAAATATTATACTCATACCTCTACATAAAATACTGATGCCTCAAGCGTTTTATAAGGTATGGATATGTTAAAAAGGTTATTGTCAACCTTTATGAAAATGCTTATCTATTAAGAGAGAAAATAAAAGCTTATTTTATATCCCTCTCTGTCAAAAGGAACATTCTTAAAATATGCTCTGATTTTATCTCATAACATGGTTGTAAAAGCAATATCTGAAGACATCAAAGTCGAAACGAAACAGAGCTAACATACCATTAGGCGAATTGTCAAATCAAAGACACACTTCCAAATCAAATAAAATGTTAATTTAAAACGAGGCAACAATGTTCCATTTTAAAAACGGCATACGTTTCTAACATCCCAAAGTTTGCCCACAGCATTATTTACAGCAAACCTGTCGTCATTAAGAAACCTTCATTTGTTTCGGTGTCAGTCTTTCATCGTGCATAAATAATACAGTTCAAAATTTTGGCATGGGCAAATCATTAGTTTATGCGTTTAATAAAGCTTGAATGGGCTCCAGCTGTGTACATTATGATATAAACTAGGTACCTTTAATTAGGGTGAACGATCCCGAAAATATTGTGATGTGAACCTTTCATCAGACGTTTAATAAGGCAGCAAGCAGCCTGCTGTGTAAGGAGAATGATCTAACAAGCGCTGTGTCAGCTTATTGGGAAATCTATATCAAGTTTGCTATTTAGCTAGCGAGGATCCGTAATCCTCTAGCCTCAACCTCTAAATACATTATTTCAATAAATGTCCTTCAACCTCTTATATTACTATCTGTATAAAGCATGTAATTGTATGACAATGACGACTACCTACTACCCTTTTACGCGCTGCCAGTTCTATATTATTATTGTCATTGATGACAATTGAGAAGCGGGATGCAACTTACTGCCAAATTTATAACTTTTTGTCCCGTAATATTCTGTAGTAGACATAAAATATCGATACGAAAGATATATTTTTTATATGCAGGAAGATGAATGTTGAGTAGTTTGTGGTGTATATGTGACGATTTGATAAGCGATTAAGTATGTGACTGAAGGACTTGTATCCATGTGATGAACAAATAAGTAATAATAAAATACATGTAGTTACGAGGTAAGACAAACATTAAAAAAGGAGTTTTTGGCGGGAATCAGGCGGAGCGGTTGAGATTTTTTCCAGTGTGTCGTAAATTGTGTTATAGTGATCTTTAATGTGTATTTTTGGTGTCGATATGTGCAGTAAAGTTTCATTTAGTGACTGATTTATAGGAGCATTGGAAATAATGCCATAATACGAGTTTTGGGTTAAGTGATTTATCATTTTGGTCAATAGGTTACCTCTAATCTAAAGGCGTGTTACGATCTGCTACTGCCGTGGGTTGTCTCCAGAAACTCCATTGGGCTTTAGAATGCATGACACTAGGCATTTTAATGCGGCAAACACGAGAAATTTTGCAACATGAAAATTCTCTAACACTCGACACTGGCAAAAATAGTCCCTGAAGGGATTGATTGCCATACTTAGGAAGAAGAAGAAGAAGAAGAACATTAAAAAAAGCAGTTTCTTTTTTCCCCTAGAGCATGATATTCTATTTTAACCCCGCTCTGGTACGTTACAATGACGATCTTTTTGCGCATGAGGAGTGAAAAACCCATTATAACTTGGATTCTTTTTACTCTTAGCCCCTTGTATAACAATCTACTATTGCAGTTATGAGTATCAGGGAAATAACCCAAAATGCCATCTGTTATATTTATTGTTTTATGTGAGACATAAAGGCATACCCACCCAGTGAGTCAAATTAAGCAATGTGAAAATATTGCCGTTGTGTAAAACCAGACTTGATGATCTATTAACATGTCGTAAAAATATGCCTGTTGTAAATAACGCCGTGAACTCGCTAAAATGTGCCAAGGAGCCGTGGCTGTTACTTTATTTAAAGTCATATTCCCGGGAACCGTGCACCGTCGCTACAAAACATAATGATCCGAATGTATCTCTGTCTTGAAACTGTACCTTTGGGAACCGCGAGTAATAAAAATTCCGGCACGCGTTACAAGTGTGCTTTCGAGAAAGTAATCCGCGAAGAAATACAGCCTCTACCTACTGCTTCCACATTTGTAACTGGGAAATCTCCATTTCTCTTTGACTACCAGTCGTTTCAAAAGCCACCGAGTCCCTCGTGCGTCGTATGGAGGCGACACTCATAAAAATTCGCCACGCCGAAGTTTCAGCAACGTGTCACGCCCGGCTCAAGCCCAAGACGGATTTCACTTTATTATAATTTTATAAGCTACTTAAGACAGCGTGTAGGTAATTCTTCTGAATTTGTGTTCTATTAACTTATCCCATTCTTCTGATTTAATTGTATAATTTTTGAACTAATTTTCAGTTACCAATCAGATTTATTTTTCTACCACTAAGGTGGCACACAAGCAAACGGCCCATCTGATGTTAAGCAGTCACCGTAGCCTATAGCCGCTCGCAATACCAGGGATATCACTAACGGGCTGCCAAACATAGGTAGAATCTTGTTGCGTGTCGGCATCAATAAAAAAGACTTTTGAAAGTCAACCCCTAATCGGTAAGCCATTTATATTTGTTTTAATGAATAATTTGTCCCAAAGATGATTCTTTCATAATCTTTCTAACAAATAAGTGATTATATAGTAGGGTTCGTCTTCAAAGTGAAACACTTTCTATTTCGTGAGCCTGTCAGGAAGGGTTTTCTAAATGACTGAGCTCACAATACATCAGCATCTAGTATTCAAGCAATTAATTTGATCTTAATGACCGCAGTCACGATTAATCCTTACATGAAACGCAATAAAAGAAACGAATCGTGTTACTACGGTATTTCTTTCATTAAATCTCGAGTTGATTGCTTTGCCCATTAGTAAGAGTTCACGTTAACAATGTATTTTCGATTAACAATATTTATGAGCATTACGAGCCCCCAAAATTTTCAACCCCCCATAATCAGTAGCTTATGCAATAATTTATCCTTACCTTATCTATCTTATGGTGCTTGTTATTTTTAAGAACGCCACTCAGTTCAGTGATGTTATTTGTAAGTGAAACGTTTAGAATTCGTAAATATCTTTATTTAAAAAAAAACTCGTCAGTAAATCCCTAAAAATGCTCTCTTAGTTACAAGGAGGCTTGGGAAATAAGGTTTCCATCAGACGTTTCATCTTGTGGGATGTTTTTAACAGATTAGTATATTAGTTTTTACCAGTTCACCTCTTTTTGAATCAGCTCTCTAGTAAATAACCCAGCCCGATTAAATACTACCGTAGGGCCAGCCGTCCGTAGCTTTATGAATTCGTTACGTGTATTATTTGGTACTGAGATCAGATTTTGAGTTAAAACTTTATTACTAGCGAAATGTATTAAATAGGAAAATTACTCGTGAATTACAAGTGACAAGTTTCGTGTTTTGCAGAATTAAAACGAGCGTGACGCACGTTACGAACACGGCTTTATCTTCAAAATAATCGATATGCGGTGTAGTGGAAGTTAATAATAATATTCATGAGTAGCTAAATGGCCACCCAGCAAATCTAGGGTGATATCTTTGGGCCTTCTCGCATTAATAAACAAAACGAAAGGATAACACTGACGCGACCCGCTACGCCCTATGTTGTTTGATAATAAATTTTTGGAGTAAGCTCGTAACGCCTTAATTTATTAACACCCCTTCCTATTTGATTAAATATTATTATTAATGTGCATCCTCTATTTTACTCCAGTCTTGGCAATTAATAATTGTGTGAAGTAAATTAACTTTTAACTTGAGTTATGTGGAAGTCTTCCTTATTAATAAGAAGGCAGAGATTTAATGCACACCTTGCTAGGTTAGTAGGATACAAATAGTAACATCTTATTTTATGGAATGCAAAGCCTTTAGTAACGATTAAATAGTAGATTGTTATACATGGTGCTAGAGTGACCCAATGTATATGAGGTAGTTTAATTCCCGAGATTTAGCGAGGGAGTAAATAGAAACCGAGTTACAATGGGTTTTAGCGCCGTGTGTAACACTCTGCATTTCACTACGAAGGCGAAAAAATAAAACAATCCAAAAATAAATCATGGTCATCAATTCAATTTGTAATTACTTTTTATTTCTTCCGTAGCCGCAACGCAATGCACGTATTCTTCCGAAGAAATCACCAACTTGGTAGTTCCATTTTCAAATCTAAAATGTGTTTCTTTTTTAAAAATCAATAGTAAGTCGAATCTTTATTCATAATTGTTCTATTTATGAATAAATATTTTCGTTTTTATAGGTAACAGACAAATATAAAAAAAGTTAAAACCCTTTCCCCTAGAACAGGATACTAATTTTTTTTCACTTATTTATTTGTTACAATGACGAACTTTTTAGCATGGGGAGGGCGAAAGTTTTTTTCGGTGGATATACCAACCAATCTAGATCCTCATTGAAATCTCTGAACTTACATAAACCAGAGTTATAAGAGTAAAATAGATGGCTTGTCAAAATGAGGTCAGAATGTACAATTATACATACCTATATATTTATTTATTCTTATTCTAAATCTTAATGTTACTTTATCTCATAACTATAATACGTTAAAATGTTTTTAGTCTACCTAGTTACTAGCCCAGATTTCTTTAAATATTTTATTTTATTTCTAAATATAAAAGCCGGCGTTATCCGGGTCGCAAGAGATATTTTTTCACCCTCTGACACCAAACTCACAAATGCGGCATAAGGCTATCTACCACACCATTAAGAGTTTACAGGGCAAAGGCTTGATAACCCACAAACACTTTCCTTTGATAAGTTATGTAGACTATTATTTTAATGAATACGAAATCAGAGATAGAACGAAAAATGTTGCTGTTAGCTAAATCCATGATACTTCGACGTGTAAATTAATCCTGTCGAAAGTTTTGCAGCAAAATACATGAAACCTGCATTTAAACGTATTCAAAGTTTTTAAAATTGGTATTTCATTTATCGAGTCACCTAGAAGTGCGACAGGCACCATGTGTTTAATTTTAACTCAGAAACATTCTGGGCTGAATCTACAAACTAGTTATTAACGAAGATTCTTTGTAAAATATACCTTGTTAGAATGTGTTAAGGTGTAGATTTGTAGTTTAAGAGGTGTATGTCGTCTTCCAAAGGCTAGGATTGCAATTAAGTGCTTCCTACACGTTCGTGCGGCGAAGAACGTTAGTCAGCTAATTATGACACTCTTATTCAACACTTTCCTTAACAAGCTAAATAATTAATTGATGAAGATTATTGCTAACCCTGTGTATCTTCTGTTAACATTCAACACTGCTGTCTGAGTGAGTTGTTATTGAACTAGGTATAATTATTTGATTGAATATAATCAGGCGTTACTCATACGTAGAATGAAGACGTAATTTTGAGTTTTGGGTGCAGATAGGTCATCACTTCGTCGTGGCGTCTTGCCTGAGCATCGTGACGTCACCACTATACCCTGATGATGGGACGTGCAGATCATGAAACACCTTTCGGAGGAAGTTTTACTTAGGTGCAGCCTGTTTGTACAAATCCGTATCGTATAAAATAAATGTTGACGTGAATGAAATACTGTTTTGTATGTTATATTTTTTCTGTTTAAGAAATATTTTCGTATTTTCAAGTTTGAAAATTTTAAGTAAAGTAGCCTGTAATAGCACTGGAAGGATTAAGGGATATTTCTTTTATATAATTGGATTATCTACTGATAACCATGAAACCATGTATAGAGTACACAAAGAAAAATTTCACGTGTGTAGTGGAAAGTGCATTATTTGGAAAGCCGAACTCTATTGAGTTTACTTCCACGTCATTACGCTTCAAGCCCGCGATCGACTACTCTAGGTTATATGCTTCAACTAGACTTTATTTAAACCCATATACAGGCGCAACCTAACATAGAAAGTTATTTGAAAAATATTACTTTATGAGTCTGTAAAGATAATAAAACATTTTGAACTTCATGTGTAATAAATATCCCTGTGAAAGTTCTATTCATATTAGTTCAGCCGGTTCTAAAACTAGTAAAGATACTGACACATTTTTTTATGTCGTAGACATTTTTATTAACAGGTAAGTTATTTCTGAACGCTTAACATAAGACGAATAATTTACTTGCCTCGTGCCTTTCCCCGACTATGCCCGCTGCCCGGATATAATTGAAAAATATGTGTTAACTAAATTTTGCATAAAGATATGAATCACAGATGCATTATATAATTCTGCAATACAATGCAATGTAAAACACACTAAAGTTAAGAAGGTATGTTCAAATATTTTATTAACCATTATCGTGTTCTTGAGAACAATATAACAACATCATCTCGATATAACTTATAAGACAGACCTGGAGTGTGCATTAGCTAATTATGAGACTAGGCAAGCCGTGAACTTGTATAATTGACTCCATTACCTTTAATATTATATCACCACTGTAAATGAAGAGGGCTGAACTATTAATAGGGGATTAGGAAACTTTTAATTAATGTGTGTGTAGGTAGGGAGGAGTAGTGAAGTTTGTAAATTTCGCATGTTCGCCGCGGGCGCTGGCACAATACTACTGCAGCTTTAATGCCCTGCGGTTTGGATTCAGTCCACGTAGGGAGGTCACCATAAAAGTGGTCACAAGCTGCGGTATTCAAATTGTTTTCGTCCCGCAAACTCACACGACATTGTACGCATACCGCGGAAATAGAAAATTCATTTAAATTAAGTTAAACAGAACCCGGTATATAAAAACCTAATCTTAAAGCTATAAAAGTACCGTAACCGGCTTGCTGACTGAGAGATCATTGATGTGGCAGCGGCCTAAAACTTTGTTTTTTTAATAATCCTTGAATAAGAATAATCTTTTGAAATTAAATCCCTAAAAGGGTAAAACTCGGGCTTGAGTTTAGATGTGCGGGTGAAGTCCGTAGAGCTATTTTTAAATATGCGAATGGAAGCTATTTCATGAGTGAGATAGATTAGGAATGTAAATAAATGAAATTTAAATCTTACCAGGGCTTAATTTAAAAATTTAAGCCATGGTGGCCTTGTGGTTGCAGCAACGGCCTGTCATATGATGGGCCCAGGTTCAAACCACGGTCTGTACCAGTGATTTTTTCTAAGCTTAAGTACATTGATTAATCACACAATGAGCTTAAAAAGAGGGGTAGGGCAAGTCCCGACTGGGGACTGTACCGTTACCTTACAGAAGACTGCAGTGAAATAATAGGTAACACTACTTTGATGTAGTGTTGTGTTTGTACGGTATGTAAGGTTGTCAGTGCTGCACGAGAATACGCTGTGCTCGTATTAATGCTGCTAGCACAGTGAATCCTCATCAACAACAGGGTTGGCAACTCACTAGTGATATCCCTGCTGGTATTGCTAGCCGTTATGAGCTTCGGTTACTGCTTACCATCAGGTGGGCCATATGCTTGTGTCCCACCTTAGTGGTATAAAATGAAAAAAATAATTCAACAAAATATTTATAGCGAAAGGGTAAATGGTCTGTAGTTAAGTGACTAAATTATTTTCTTATCGGGATGCTTCCCGATGGAATAAAAATTCATATTTTATTAGTGTTACATAAATATTCAAATATTTTGACGGAGTACTTGAGCCTTCAGCTCCCGACATTTCAAAATGGAAATAGACCTGTTCGTGCCTACGAGGGGAATCGCATTCGACATTTGACGCAAATTATGATGGAAATTTCGGGAAAATGCCAAATATTACGCGCGTTTAAGTATCAATGGTGGACTGGATATCAGATGTTTGGAAGAAGGGCCAACTTTTTCAGTGGGATATTCATGTTTGAAATCTAATTACGGAATTCGATTAGACTTAAATTCGATACAGGTATTTCCTACGTGCGCGTTAATACAATAAGATAATGTAGTACCATTGAGTTCGTCTGATTATGTAGTAAAATAGAGGTACTCCTCAACTACACAAAATATTAGAGACGTTGCTCGTCGCGTCCGGGTTCACTCTCTGTAAATAAGTGTTGCAAAGTAGGTATGCTATGTAAGATTATTGTTTAAATTAATCAATAATCATTTTTCCCAATGATATAGGTTATTATTTCAATTTATTCCGTCAAACTACGTGCTCCACAACCTTAGTGAGTCAAAGAGGATAATAAAATTATTTTGTGGTTAATAACTTGAGGTGGAACGCTCTAGATTTTGATTCAGTGAAATGGCGCTCTATACTCTCTGCCGATAGGCACTTGACGTGATGATATGTATGTATTTTGAAAGTAGTAAAAAAATATGTTATAAGTATCTACTAAACATCCATACTTAAATTCTGAATAGGAAACAAAGCCGTTTGCATACGATCTATTCACGGTAATTAGCAATTCACATGAAATTTCTACTTGAGACTGTAAAACCATACACACGGCGATTACCCCATGGCTCAGAGTAGATAATATACTGCCAAAGGTAAGCGAATACGAGTCTATGGTTATTGTACGTAGACCAAGGTAAAGCGAGTCAGTTATAGCAGACGACCTCATCTAGCGACCTCATCCTATATAGTCCGTGCACCTAAACAAATAGACTTCCAAGAGTTCCTAGAGTAGTATCAAAATACACGTACACCAAGCCCGCATTTTGACGTAGAAAACCGTAAATGTG
This sequence comes from Falcaria lacertinaria, assembly GCA_951449985.1. Classification (NCBI taxonomy): domain Eukaryota; kingdom Metazoa; phylum Arthropoda; class Insecta; order Lepidoptera; family Drepanidae; genus Falcaria; species Falcaria lacertinaria. The sequence goes on along the minus strand of OX602115.1, from coordinate 6,140,416 downwards.
TATTTAGAGAAAACAGGTTAAGCATAGCTCCAACAGACGTCAAGGACATTTGGGAGAGAAATTTGTCATAATTGCCGAAAATATACAAGTAAGCATTTAGCGAGGTCCTTTAAAAGCGGAAAATATATAAAAGTGTAAGGAGGAAAAATATTATTTTACAGACGCTCCGTTCGTTACCTAAGTCGTTTATCAAATCATTTACCTATTTATGAATCTGAATGAAAGCCGTTTGAAACGATCTTCGCGCTTTCAATGAGTGCTTTTAAATGATGTTACGTGGGAGAAATTATATGAGCTCCGTGCCCTGAGGGCAGTTGGGCATCTCGTCTTTTTCTCACGGGTATTAATAGCGATTTGAAACAGAGTCCGGTGATTTTGCATAATTTCTCAATGATTTATCTGTTTGCCTAATGGAATAATCAAGTAAGAACGAGCGATTGAACCGTTCTCATAATGTTTATTCATACGGACGGTATTGAATCTTTCAATGGTCTTCTCAGAATATTATTTTTATGTCATAGAAGCAATCATAACACTTGCGTAACGTATCTGAGTCATGCCTTAGATTAGCAATAAAATGGCAATTCTCTGGTCACAAACTAGCCTAAATTTTACTTCATTTTGAACAACAAAATTAGCACCAATGTTTGTTTAACCATAATCCAAACTATAAAAAATAAGTTTACTAGAAGCATTATATAATTAGCAAACATGATCTCCTATATTATGTCTCCTAAGTGTTTTTTATGGCCAATAAAATTAGAAACAGAGGAATAAAGCTTATTCGTTTAATCTATTACGTTCATACATAAAACATTTGGTTGATATTCGAGGTGTAAAGAGGAAATCTATGGACTAGCTCGCCACAGTTGAATTGGAAGAGATTTAAAATGCTCAGCGAATGTCGTTTCGCTTCGTTTTGCTCTTTGACTTTAACTATATTTCACTTGAAACGAATTTGGGCATTTCAAGTCGAAGATAATGTGACGATAACCGACATTTCCTCGTGTCGGGTCCGAACTTAAGAGGGTAAAAGGGTATCGTATCGGGAATGTACGTGCATTCGTATGTCTCGGGCTGTTTCGCGTCAAATAACCAAGAGGAAATTGTTGTAGGTATACGGCGTATTCTTTTGTGTATTATTATTGCTGATCTATACCTATATATACTTATGCGTAAAGATATAGTGTAAACAATGTTATAAACGGTACATACTTTTTTGTTTGTTTGGCATGAGATAATCTCTAGACCAACTGAAAAGAATAAACAAATTATTTCAACAACAAAAGTATTAAGCAGAAGTAAAAAATCTATATACCTAAGTCGTGGGCTGAAGCTGCTAAAATATTGTAAAAATGCTTGAACCACGTAGGGTAGGTAATTTAATTCCAATATTCATACACGTATGAAGCAAGCATAAGAAATTTGCTTACAAATAATTAAACTTGCATATTTAACGCTTTATGCTTCGCGAAGCCATAAAACACCGAAAAAAAGTTTATTTGTTTAAAGACACGTATACACGACCGACATTAAAAATGGGTACTTAGATTATTGTGTAAAGTGGGGTAACGGAAAAGCGCCGCCAGTCACGTTCAATTTATTTTGATGGTCCGTGAAAATTGTAGATCGTTCATCGCTTCACGACTGTAGACGCAAATTAATAATTTAGATCGACTGTTGCCGCCGAACAAACTTCCAGATACCACTGTTACTTCACCGCGTATCAAATTCAATTTAAACTTTAATTTTACATTGATTTGTTGTATTTCTTTTACAATATTTGTATTCGGAAATTTTTAATAAAAATATTTTCGTCGGTAAAACTTGAAATTGACGTGCAAATATGGGACAAAGTACCTTTGGTAAAAATAATCGTCGTTTTGTTACAAAATAAGAATTTGTAAGAAAAATTATGGCAATAACGAACTCTTAAACGCAGATGTATATTTTCTCAGGTGTGCTCATTACTTCGTAATATCTAAACAAAATATTGTATAAAGAGACAGAAGACACAATCACCTTTTATTGTAAACTGTCATCCACAGAGTACGGCCCTGGCTCATTATAATAAATTGGGACATGCGGCTATTACGCTTACGACAGGACTAGAAGCTTATTGAAATGGGTGGATATCGTTTCTGCGTCGTGCTCGAGATTACAGGCGTAAGTATCATTTGTACTTTATATAATTTGTTGCAACAGTGGCTGAAAAGTTGAACAGCAAGAGATTGTCGATGTGAGGAAGAGATACCTTTGCAAGAGTTTTGTGAATGAGTTTAAATGGTTACAATAACATAGACAAAGATGTATGAATTGTATGAAATATTACAATAAAATATATAATGCTATTTAATGAGTATTTGGGTCAATTGAATTGAAATTTTAATACAGAAATTACATAAAGGATGAGACCGCTAGTCAAGTGGTTAGTATACCTGACTACGTTAGAGGTTGCGGGTTCGATTGCCGCTGGGGTGAACGTTTATGTGATAAAAGTTTGTGTTTGCCTAGCGTTTGGGTGTTTGGTATGTATTTACAAAAAATGCACAAGTATTCTATCAGCTGCTGGTTCCCGTAGTACAAAATTTGGTTAGTATGGTGTGTACGTAGTATATTATCTACTACTACTACTACTTACGCAGTCTATGGTACTTTAAAGAAAAATAATATGGATGATAATTCTTAGAAATTTCCTATACTTTATTATACTGGCAGAAAATTTAAGAGGATTTGGTTGCCATGAATAGAAGTAGAGTTTTCGGTTATGTCGTCACACACTCGAAAATTATGAAATTTACAAAAGTTTTATACAATATTCTTAACAGATTAGTAACTTATTATATTGAAGAAGTTGTTGCCAGTAGCCAAATATATGCTGAAAGGCTAATAAACAAATGATGAGTAACAACGCTTCTTGAGTTCTGAGGATAATACCACCACACCCCCAGAAAAGTTGAATCAAGCGTCTACTTTACCTACAGCTTTAATGCAAAATTGGATTTCGCGGTCCATTAATTTTCAATTTGCGTGATTGCAATTTTGGAGGTTTGCTTCTTCCAAATACGTCTGGATTGGGGACAGAAAATAACAAAAAGGCTTTGGGATGAGATTGGAATGAATACATTACGTACCCTAGTTCCAAACTTATTTATGTAAGAGATGAGCGCCACTTTGATTAAATGTACCCACCAGTTTATCTTAGGAACTTGCAAACAGTAGCAATTAAAAGAAAAATGATGTCATAAACTGGATATTCTTTGACTTTGTGGTTAATTGTGAAAGTGACTTTATCCATCGATGTCAACATAAGTCGGTCAGACGCAAAATTTGACCTTGCCGCGACTCAACAAACCTATTTCTGTGCATTAATTTGTCGTTATTGTAAAAAAACTCAAGTTTTTAGGGTTCACTTAGTTTACGTTTTAGGAGTCCTCAATGGTACCAATTCTCTTGTCACTCAAGCTTGTCAAGCTTAGACCTGTCAAATTGACTGAGTGGGTGACTGCTTACCATCAGGCGGGCCATATGCTTGTGTGCCACATTAGTGGTATAAAAATAAAGTTTTAGTGCTATCAAATCAAAGAATATTTTAGTTTCAATGAACAACTAAATAGGGAGAATGTTTTGTTTAAGTTTTAGTTTAAACCGGTGAACAAGATAATTGGCATCAAAATTAATCCTATTTGGCTATGACCTTTATTTGCACGTAGTATTTATTTACTCTGAGCTTTTATCATGAGACCAGTTATAGGCGATGCTTAAGATTTCTTAGTTAAAAGGTTTATCTAAGTGTTCTTCCTTTAATAATGTATATACCTACCGTAATCTAAGATACCTATAATCAAAATTTGTTACTATTCTAATTACCTTTGAGCTATTTGAGCTGATGACCGGCAGGCCTGCCACCCGTATCGTGTTATCAGCCTTCAAAACAAAAAAATGTAGTTACAAAAGTAGGCACCAAATTTTTATTCCTTGTATAAGGTATACGAGTGTGCCGATGTAGTTATGTTCCAAGCCATTTGTTGGAGGGACGTTTAAACGGCGAAAAAACGTGACAAGAAAACAGAAGTGTCACATTAAGCTTACTTTATTGTGCGCCGACGACGTCTCGTTTTGTTCTGTGTGCAGATTAAAATATTATACATGTATTTAAACGTATATTGAGCCTGCGTCGATAAATCTGACGAGTAATAGAATAAATAAAAGAAATTCTAGTTTGAACTAAAATACCTTCCGCAAAAAGGCCTTAGTTGGCGTGATGTATTTAAAGCTAAAATAAAATTGATGTTGCTGGATGAGACTGGAAGTAGTGTAAAGGTTTGCCGTAGTGTGGAAAAGATAAACGGTAAATTAAAATAATAAAAAAAGGCTCCAAATTTAATCTAATATATTAATGCTTGATCAAAAGTTTTGCTTATATATATTATATAAATAAAAAAAATAAGTTTATGTACCTAACCTTAATATAATATGATTATATTCTTGAATTCTATTAATTGCGGTCGTTATTTGAACCCGTTATTACCCTTCTGTGTGTAAATGGTCTTTGTTTCTATTTCAAAATAAACTAAGCCGACTTAGATGTTTTAAACAATGCTGCTTTAAATAGTTAACGACCAATTTTGCTTCCATATTGTTGACTGGTATTGTAGGTAGGTTATGTAAAATTCATTTGGAAGCATAAGGTTGAAGCAACGCTGCGGGAGATGTCAAGCATGCATTATGCGAGAGTTTGCAAACACAGCACGTTGTGTACTGAGCTCAGCTTGTCACACTTTATAACACGAAAAGTTGACATGCAAAACTGAGATGGCAGTAAGGTTTATCCATTAGTTTTGTCAAGCAAAGTGAATGTAACATTAAGAGTAGCTTCGATCTACTCATAAAAGTCGTAGCGTATCCGATGGCTATTACTTTTGGAAGTTCGACTAAATAATGTCCGACATTCCTCCGATCCCCGGGCGACGAAGAACAGTCGTACCGAGTGTCTAGTCGACCGGGGTGTCGGATGAATACAATTATTTGATCGGTCGATTACCGGATAAACGTTTTATTTTTATTTTCAATAACTATTTAATAAATTTGCATTACAAAGTTTAGAATACCTGTAGATTTCCCGATGTACGTCATCGTACACATAGTCCAAGGCACATGCGAAACAATTCCTCAAAACCTGAATGGTGTATATGAGTATATATCTAACAAAAAGGTGATAGTAGGGTTCAAAAAGTACTTTATTGTATACCCGTAGTGGACCCGCCCGGACCTCGACGTTGCTAGGTAAGAACAATATATGAATTATCTTTCTCAGAAAACCGAGCACCTATTCACTGAGTTAAAACCACGTCTAAAGCCCCCTTTTCAACCCCTTGGAGGCTACAGCCAAAATCCTTCCTCGGCGAATTCTTACTCCCTATACGGAACCCACTTACCGAAGGTCTACCGAAGGTTATAATCGTATATTAGCTCATAAACGATGTAAGCATCCTAAATGGATTTTACTATCAACAATGATAAAAACATGTGCTCGATTATTTTTGATTTAAAACTATCTCTACGTGTTACCTTGATGCTAAGGAAATAAGGAACTTATTACGTTTTTATTGATAAAAACAATTTTAATGAATGTATGTAGTGTGGGTTAGGTAGATTGAACTATGGTAAGATATGTTCGGAATCTCTTTGAAGCATGGAATGAGGCACAATGAGACATTCAGTTCACGTAACTGGGAAGATTTAGCAAATTGATGTGGCAGTTTGCTGGTCGACGAGTCAGTAACTGATGTGGTAAACGAATTCTTAAGTAGGGTTTGTATTATGTGTGGTGCGGCTTAACTCGATGGATTTTATAGCAACAGGAAAGCGAAGTAGTAGTCTTTTCCGAGGTCATATGGTTGGTTCTGAAGTACGATATATTTCTTTTTAAGTTCTGTGTATACTATACATGATAGGACATATTTAATTGTACATTCCATGAATTACCAGGCAATTCAAAACATGGCGCTGGTAACTTGGAATCGTTAGTCTCTTAGAAACTTAGAATTCTCGTCAGTGGCAGTTAAGTTTTCATGGTGAGGTGTTGATATAGGTTATGCATTGAATTGGTTTACTAATAAGAGTGCAGAAATTAAGAAGAAAAAGGGTATGAAACCACAAATTGGTAAATACACATAATCATTGAGAGCTTGCATCCTTCAGTTCAATTTTAATAAAGAGCGTAAGCGTAGTTTTCTCTTAATAAATCCGGGAATCATAACCTAAATCCCTATACGTATTAAAAACTATTTAGTTCTAATTATTGTAACTATGCTTAAATCTATTAGAACCCTTTACAACATGATACTAATGGGTATGATGTATCATCTTCGGATTCATTGGACATCTTGCCATCTATGGGATATCGATCCCTTAACAACTACAATGGTTTCGCACTGTGCGGTTATAAAGGGGTTTCATTCCCCGGACCCTCAGATTCTGCAATGAACTCCTCGACGCGATTTTTCCAAGTGAGTATCTATAGCATAAAAGTAATATTATAAGAGTAGTATACAGTATACATGCAAGTAGTGTAATAATAAATACTATAAATCTATAAATTTATGGTAATTTACAGGGGTTACCAATTGGCAGCGCTCTATTGGACTAAGCTTAGGAGTTTTTGGAAAATAATAATAATTAAATATTTATTTATTTCAGCCTATTTAATAATATGATAAAACTATAATTATAAACGACAGTATAAACAATATAATAATTGGTCCTGTCGCGTCACTTTGTATTATCTCGCTGATGCACAGATAGCCAATATCTAATTACATAGAGAAGTCATTTCCTGAACTCACCATTTGAAGGGTATAATGTATGTATAGGTTTTTTTTGTTTTTGCGTTTGGAATTAACATGTTTAGCACTAAGTTACTTATTTAGTTGTAATTGTACGTAGTATATTATCTACTCTGCGGTTGTAATTTAATTTAAACCTTAGTTAAATAATTTATTTTAATGATAATTACGAATTGATTATTATAAAATTCTGTAAACACTTAGAACTATAAAGATAAACCCCTTCAAAATCATAAGGAGTTTGGAATATAACAATTTATTGTTTCTGTTTGACGAGCTTGGGTTTCAATTCTGTATAAATTTCACTTCAACATCTTAACTAATAACAAAGCTAATAACGTCGGTAAGCTGAATAATAGATAGATCTACTATTAAACATAATTCTAGTAAATCTTAGATTAAATGTTTTAATCACGTACACTACAAATGAAACAAAAATGTAGACTACGTGTTTGTGTACAAAGTCGTGATGCTTGTACGTAAAATTATCTATATTTCTTCTTGATAGCTCATGCATTCGCTAACTAGAGTGCAGCCGGTTGAGATAATAATTCAATTCAATAAGTAATAAAACCTGACTGTCACTAAACAAGATATATTATAATTTATTATTAATCAATAACTATATTTCTCCCTGGTCAATATCAATGGTAACAAAATTATGTGTAAAAAAACAAAAGACTCGCGTTCCTAAATTCAACTTAAAATTATTCTCTTTTCGTTTCTGGCCAGTTTCATAATTCAAAATATATTTACATTGAGGTCTTACTCTCTATTAATATTAATTAGACAGTTTGTTTTAAAAAGAAACTAGGCTAGGGCTATTTCATAAATGTTCAAGTTTCAAATCACATCCCATACCGATATTTAAAATCTTATTCAAATCAGAACGCTTCTATTATTAGATAAACACGGTCTATTTGGATTCAATTTCAGTGAATAGCATTCACAAACGTTTTGTTTTTGGATTGTCACTTTGTATTTGTACCTTGTAATAGGGAAGGCACGTGACGGGAATCCCTAATATACTATTAGCAGCATTTGGTAAAGCGAAGACAGAGGCCGGAAGGGCCTGTAAATGTAAGTAATGATTCTGCCAGCCCTACCTAAATTTAAAGCACGGAAATTGAAACCGATCTGTACAAAGGCCGCGGTGATTCCATTTATAATTGTGTTATTTTTTATCATATTACGTCTGCCTGCACGTCGTAAAAACTCGGAAAATATGCCATATGTATACGATTTGTGAAGCTTCGATACGTTCGTTCATTATCAGCTAATACATGAGATAGTACCATTTAAATTATTTACTTATGTGCTGTTAGGAATAGTTTTTGTGTGTCTACGGTTACAAAAAATGACGCTGTGATTGTTATGGTACAAAAACGAAGAAATGAGGGACTTCATTATTAACTCCCGTGTATCTTGTGTTTGTCTTCGTTGTTTAAAGAGTGGTATCTATGTTATGGATATGGTGACGAATACCAAAAATAACAAAATTTGTAAACTAGGAACCTTTATTTGCATAAAAATATGTAATTGGGAAGAATATAACTTTTATTTTCACAAAATATATATTTTTATAATAGTCTAGTCAAAATATGAAAAATACGGTTCAATAAATTAATCAATTACATAATACAATAAAGAATCGAGAGAAAATATTATGATTGCGTTTTGAATTTCACTAACAATCAAATTAAGCGGATTTCTCTCCTCATCACTTAAAATGATTAATTAAATGAATACAATGCCACAGAGAGAGTATTTCATATGATTTCGATTTGTATCTACTTACTTTATTAGCTGAGTGAGAGGCTTAAATAACTATTATTATTAAATCACCTTGAACAAGTTTTTATTTAAGGTCTTTAATTCTGTAGTCTAGTCAAAAAAAGAACGTTTTGAATTTCGAATTTTGAAGAATCCAATATTATAATTAGTATATATTATTTATTTTATTTTATAATATACGGCCATATGTAAATTAAATACGTAATTTGGACAGATTTCAGCTTGAAAAGTTTGGCAGAACAAAGTATGAGAGGAATGTTTATAATTCTAATGCTGTGGCTTAATATATATTGATATAGGATCCTCATATCCATCTATCGATTGATTGATGCTCATTTCACATGAATCCACTAATGTACGCAAATTACAACAAAAAGCTCTGTTAAGAGATTTCTTTTCTACTTTCTTTAATAGTTTTTTCCATTTTAATAAATAAATCTTATTCAAATTGCAACAAAATACATCAGAGGGCTCCTAGTGCCCGATTTAATCAACCCCATAGAATTAGATCGATATCGGAAGCATTTGGTCAAATCGATTGTCTAAATAAAGTCAAGGCGTATGATGCGAGGCTATTACCACGCACGGCTGAGAGAGACCGATAGCCCGGCGACCTAAGTGCACAGTCATGTATCGGTTGCCAAATCCTCCGGGTATGCGATATACCGGCCTCGTGATTCACTGCATACAGCACTGTTTTAATTTTATTTCGTGCCCTCTTTCTACTCCAATTTATACACTAAATTGGACGTATATTTTGTATGGAATGCGAGGATGCTATCCGGGTTTGGAATTGTGAAATCGCTAACAATTCCCTACCGTTTTTGGTTGACTGATAGGTATTAACGAGTAATGCCTTCACAACCCCCTTGAGGTTGTTTGTATTGTCTGGTTGAATAATTTATTGTTAAATTAACGCAGTCGGTTGAAATTATATTGGACTCATGATTTTCATATTATGAAAAGGTATTTTAGGCTGTAGATGATAATTTTTCGTTATAACCTAGATTGTAAGTAGTGTTCTACTTTCAAAACGATTTTTTAAGCCTAATTGTAGCCACGCACCCCGCATGGCTTTGCCTCTGAAATTAGACCTTCATCATATTTTTATCAGCAGGGATTAGGTACTCCACAGTAAAGACTTAACCCGCAAGCTTTTTGTTATTAACCCGGGCTTATCAGACTCTGAAATAGTGGCAAGCGTATTGGCTATAAAGGTAATACCTTTAGTAATAGGTTTTCGAGTAAAGATGAATTTAAGAAGGCATAAACTGAAGCGCGTGTGAACAATGTAAGCATGGATATGACGGAGCGAGATATATGTATGGAATATTCTGTGATGGAACCGAAAAGTGTGGAAAGACAATAATTGGAGTTCTAAACTCCATGCCTCCTAGAAATAAACATAAAGACAAAAAAACATTGATAAAGAAATAAAATAATATGTTATATAAATTTTACATAAAATATGTAGTAAGAAGCACTGACTTCTAAAACTATCAAAACTGGGTACTTAGTGTTAAAAGTTGAGCACAATTCGAAGCAGCCATTAAACGTTTCAAAACTACTACTTATAGACATTTATGATGATCTTGGTACGTCCTTGTTGGACGATGGAACCCGTATTTAGCAACTTTGTAATTCTCGCAACCGAATAAATGTGAAACATTCCACAGATTTAACAACGTTTTAGTACCTGAAAACGCTCCGATTTATGACAATTGCTTTAACTACCTGTACCAATTGATAGTTGTCGTTTTGTGCAATATTCTGGGTATATTCACAATTTACCTTTTTTTTATACCGCTAAGGTGGCAAACAAGCATACGGCCCGCCTGATGGTAAGCGGTTATAATATAAGTATATCATTCTCATAACTTATTGGAGGCCCCTCGTATTTTCGTACAGATATTTATTTAAGCAACATATTTTTATGACTATAAAATTAGTTTGCTAAAAATGATTTCAGATACGAAATGTATAATGCATAATCCTATTCCATAATCCAGCAGATTGGGAACACAAAATATCAGATATCAAAATACCGTTATTATAATAACTAAACAAGTTAATGCAAATGCGGGCAGAGGGTGCCTGTTAAATCTGCGCTGTACCAAATACAAACGAGGCTATCACGATATAGATTGTTTATCAGTTGGCATATTTGGTATGTTTTTTGTAATTCTAACACGTCGGGCGCGCGGCGTGTTTCTGCTTTGTACGGCCCCTGGTATTTGAATATGTATGAGGCGGTCGCAGTGTTCGTGCCACCCTGTATGAAAATGTGATGTCCCGATAAATTGTCAAAAGGGTTGATCGGCAATGGAAAATGGCTGCCCAAAATATGTCCACAGAATAAAATGAAATGCCTGGAGGCCACAGTCTCTGCCAGCAAGATTGTTTATTTATGAGTTGGTACTTTATTACCTAACGTGGCCCCGCGGTTATACATATTCACTTGCCTCGCATACCAATTTCAAACCGCTGAAAACATTATACAAGGAATATGAATCCTTTGCTCTCAGAAAATTCCAAGAATGACACAATATCAAACATGCCAAGAGGAATATTACGCAGATATGACTTGAAAGGAATTGATAATGCTTGGTGTATCTGATAAGGGTGGGATTCGCTATTAAAAACGCCGATTTGCCCGGGGCCTAATACGACATGAAAAAAAGCTGATCTTCTGTATCTTGCACTGACGTACTGAATTAAAAATACCTCTTTGTCAATATAGGGTATGGAGTGGGGCCTGAATTCGTCGACTACTGCGTCTTTATTTAAGTTAATTCAGTTTGAAGGTGATGGCAAATGTGAGTGGAGTAAATATGATACAGTTTTTACTAGATATACTAGGTAATAAGACAATATATTTTGTCGCATATAATATTTAGTATTGTTTGTTCAGTAGTAGTATCCGTTGAATCCTGAAATTGAAACCATATCTTCAACTCTGATATATATATATATACCTACATACAATCAGTGTATAAGTGTGACTATTATTATTAGGCAATTAAATTGTAGTGTGTTAAATAATGTAAGAGAAAAGGAATGTGCTTAATATCACTCTATTAGTACACTAGCTATCAGCCCGCGGCCTTACATGCATAACTTTATGTCTTTTGTAACTCATTCGTAAATATCACATATAATAAATACAAAACATCATCACGCGAAGTTAATGTCGATAGCTAAGAGCACCATTCTACTATTGACTAGTGGAGTACTAGGTTTTGTTTCTTCTAAATTATTTTTCCTGCCCCAACATATGTCTTAGTGGTGGCACTATAGTAAATAATACTACTAGTACCTGGATAATAATGCAGACAGCGAAGAAAAAAGAAGTAATAACATGACCTTTCATTAGTAAACATTGATGTGATCATCATTCAGGTCACCTTTGTTTTATTAACAAAGTTATAGTTACATAACTTTGCCGACGGTAGAATATTACTTTCAATATTAGGTATATTTAACGAAAGCTCTATCAATGATACAGAACTATGTTCTGCTACGCATTGCCAAGATCTGTTAAATAATAAATATCACGGTGAAAGTTTCTTATCACAGAATTGGATAAGTCTGAGCAGTTTAAAGCAAAGATGGGTCACAAAGTTAAAAGTCATGTTACTTAAAAGGGGTTCTTGGGGTCGAGAAGCTTGAGGGAGGTTGAAAGAGGATTGCCTGCGCACCTGTCGACAGCTTTGATATACTTTCTTGCAATATAATTTATTTCATCCCTGAAAGTATACTTGGCCAACAAATAACGTTACATGTTACATAAAGTTTTACGTATAAACGTGAAATTTTATTATATATTCTCAGCAAGCCTCTAGTCACTAGTGTACAATGCCATTATTGTTTCTGATATAGAAGTTATATGTATACCTAGTTAAGTGTGTTGTTTGAAGATCCAGTTGTTCTGGATATACCACTAGGGATGGGATCAGTAAATTTTAAACTCTTTATTCATGTATGTTCAACGTTCATGCATGGCAACACAAAATAAAAAAAATCACCATGAAATGTTTCAATGCATAAAAAAAAAGGATAAATTCATTACCTTAGCGACTGACGTTGACAGTTATTAGGCGTGGGGAGGTACTAATGTAATTTAGAAGCTAGTATAATAGCTTTCTATTTTCTTGTGAATAGGCGGACGTCTGCGTGGAGTCCGAACAGTATTTGATTAGTCTGTTGCTTAATGTAATTGATTGTGACTGGAAAGGAGACTTAAGGGGACCGTCGGCGTAGCCAATTTATGTGGTGAACACACAGAATAGGCGGACGACAAACATAATTGACAGGTTTATTCATGTCTACATAGTTTATACATTACCTACTACATACACTGAGCAACGGAGTTCAAATGTACACAAGTCTGCATGACCAATCAATTGAATTACACAAACCTATGCATGTATCTATTTAATGGAGGACAACTTTGGCATTGATTGCTACAGATCCATCAGAAATCACAGAAATCTGAATAACCATTTCGACTTGACTAGACTTGTGTTATAACATAACATGTCGCTATATTCATAAAAATAGCACATGAGCACTTTACATCGTAATTTCTTTTTAACATAAGGCTGTTTTATTGTTTTCAGTGTTATTTATAACTTAGCTTGAACAATCAACAATTCGTTGAGTATCACGACAAGATGCCTGAGCCAACGTTTTGGAAAAAAAAAATGGCGACAATAATATTACTCATATGTGTCCATTATTAACCGAAAGATATAAACATTGTTACATTTGATTCAATTTAATAGCTACAGCTCTCCCAAGAAACAGCAGATAATTTCTGACAGTACATATTACAAAGTCAAATATCAGCAAAAAAGGAATTTAATTTACTTCGTACATTCCGACGGCCGGAGAATTGATTCAATCCATTAATTTTAAACCTCGGCGTCCCAAGAGATCAGCGGTTCTTCCCAATGCCGTTTTTTGCTTGCGTAGGCTATATTTTAAAATGTAATTATTAACAGACAGGTCAATTGCCTTAACAGTTTGCCAAAAATCAGTATGAATCTGAAATTCAAGGATAATAAGATTCCCGTGGTGAATGGGACGGTGTTTTAGGCATTTTACGTTTAATGAGATTGTAAAGAACAAAAGAGTCCCCGAGTGCCGGAAATTTAATTCCGTTTCACGTCCACTCTCATTAGACATTGGGGTGGAATCAATCATTATTTTGTTTGAAAGGGAAAGTATTTTTTTTAAACCATCGTTTCTTGCTTTGTTAAGATAATGATCGTCGTCATATTGTATACTTACTTCCTATTTTGTTTAAAGTTGAAGCTCATTTATTTCATGAGAAAGGAAGAGCTTCTAAAGAGCATGCTGCTAACAATAATAAGGTCGTCAACTTGAAGGTCGAGAAATGAAACCTTACAATGATGTTGGCCGTATGCTTGCTGACCACATTCGTGGTATAAAGTAACACTAACGAATGTAACCAGTTTTTATCTATTCTTGAAGTACCTAGAATAATAAGTCTTTATTGTGTTGCTGAAAATTGATATATGGTTATTATTTTATGTTTTTATGGTTTCAAGGAAAGTAACAAACTATATTTTTATCGTTCTATCGCTTCCACCCACACAAGGCACTCGGCCTTAGATATTGCGGGGTTGACCGCAAGTGCGGGAATTTACTACTGGGACAAGTAACTCAACGCATTTGTTTTGTAAATAACCCACCGGCTTTCGAGTACCTTGGTCGTTACCTTACACGACCGTCCTATTGTCTGCTGCGTCACGTATATAGCGAAATTGCTATCCAACTCCATAATACTTACCCGATCCAAACGGCCGAACAGTTATTGGTGTAATATAAGTTTATTTTCAGAAATATCTATAGTATTAGGTAATATTTCTTCATTAACAGTATTTGGGATATATTTGTAACGATGGAAAGCGATTGGAGGCGCAAAATATAAGTATTAAGACACAAGCGCATAAGTCCAGCAAAGCCCTTTGGCTAGGGTGCGGTCTTGCTAAGCCCCCGGTCGCCTCTCACGCATCCACCCGCATTACTTCTAATTGTGATTTAATGGCCCTCCGCGCCGGATCTGCTTGACCTTAAAAATAAAATATTTCGCCAGGAATATTCCCTCGTAAAACTAAGAAATTATGTTAGAGTTTCGACGATATATTTTGTTTAACCAGATTGACTTTTTTACACACACATCCGATTGATATAAAACTGATTTGTGTGTTTAACATAATATCCAAGCATAGATCGCAAACATCTTGTATGTATTATTTATATAGCTTTAAATCCCTGTATAACTATGGAGTAGTATTGTAGCCATAAAAAATGGTAGCAGCAAAGTATAAACCCGAAAAGAAACCATATTTTGCGGATGCTTTCTTTTTTAGCTTCTCTTTGTGGCAAGTGTTTATTCGAACAAAAACTAAATTATGAGGTGCGCGAAAGCACTAGACGTGTTTTAAAAATATGGCATTGTCTGCTAGAGAGACAAAAATAATTACGACTGGTTTGTTGGCATAATTTTCCGAGGAAAATGAGAAAATTACCATTGTACGAGCCGACCCGGCTAATTGTGATTTAATGACAGCTCTCACCCGCCGGTGAAGGATATTATTGCAATTATGTGCGATCTCAACACATTGGTTTTTGTTAGACATTATGAATGGGCTTATATATTATAAGTTTCTCTCTTATTAACGCAAAATATTAATGTGAAATAAAAACTTCTTTTATATAGAAAATAAACATTGAGATTACTAATGTTTGGGATATAAATTTGGAAATTGTATGAAAAATATACAGGATACCAACAATTTTTAAAGGACTTAGGTATTACTGCCACGTACTCAGAAGGTGTTTGGTTATTTTGAAGGAAACATTAATTTATTACTTAGAATAACAAGTACTGTGGTGATGAAGTTGAAGCCCTTAAGTATGTCGTAGTCGTACATACTGCCAGTGTTTTGGCTTTATTGCTACTAAGTTCGGGATCAAACAAGAGTACTTTTGCTAATACAAATATATACATATGTATGTTAATAGGGATAATGCTGAATGTATAAATACTCCAATGACGCCGAATACCTAATCGATAGTGACAGATTAGAGAAATGACTAAAATAGCTATTTTGGCGTATGCATAGGCTCAGAGTAGATAATATACTACGTACAAGTATAGGCATGTTTTTTTCACGCAACAATTTTTAATTTTCAAAGTTTATTGCTATTCGTTTTAGGAGTACGTTTTTTTTATACCACTAAGGTGTCACACAAGCCTCCGGCCCACCAGTGGTGTACGCAGTCACCGTAGTCTATAGCCGCTAGCAATACCAGAAGTATCACAAATAAGGTGGCAACCATGTTTTTGATGAGGACTCACTGTGCTAGCAGCATTACTACTAGCGCAGCGTATCCTCGCGGAGCACTGGCAACCTTTCTTACCGCAGAAACACAAAACATCAAAGTAGTGCTATTTGACGGTCTTCTGTAAGGTGGAGTTACAGTCCCCAGTCGGGTGGCTCCAAATTTAACGGGAAATCCCTATTCGCCCTACCTCTCTTTAAAGCTCATGGTGTAATCACTGTACTTAAGCTTAGAAAAACTCATTGGTACAGGCTGGGGTTTGAACCTTGGCCCATCAGATGCAAGCCGTTGCTTCAAACACAAGGCCACCACGGCTCTAGAAGTAAGTAAGTATGAAAAGTATGTTCCTAGACTGCTTTGTTCTCGGTGAATATTTTGAGAGATATATGTCATTAAGTCGTTAGCAATGTGTCCCAAAAAGTTAAAAAAACCTGAATTTATCGACTTTTTTTACATATTAAAATTGTTTGAACATTCTACCTACTTTTTATATTTTACATGGAATTTACCCAACCTGAAGCATCCGACACGCACTTGGCCAATTTTTATTATGAATTATTATGATAGGTATAAGTAATGGCTACCAAAGGGAATGATTGTGTAGATAGTGCATGCAATTGTCTATTTGCTAATGTTGTTGGCTGTAGTTGTCTGTAGGTACTGAAATTTGAAATGGTAGGTACCTAGCTGTTGTAAAAATAAGGAGTAGGTACATTAATTATATATTTTTTAAGTATAGGGCTATTACGATGTCGCAATAGAACGCTAGTGATCCCAATTAGGTAAAGATTTTCTGCCCGTATAGTCCAGTTTGCCCTGAAAAGTAATGTCAATTTTTTTTCCGCCGACCACTATGCGATTGCATATGGCGCTTTAATTTAAAGATGGTGAAAGCTTTTCATTTTGCGAAATAATTCTATGAGGTTTTGTTTTGTACATTTTAAAGGTGGATAAATGGCGAAAATTACGCGAACGATGCCACAGGTAAAAGTACGTTTGTTATACGAATATATTAGCTATAGAAACAGACTGGTATACCTGATTTTAAAGATAAAGCTGAAAGCGGATTTTCGTGTATGAAGTAAATATTTTTATAAAGCTTTTACGTTTTATAGGATCAGCAGATATTGTGGTTATTTCAACAGAGTAACGGGCATTTTTAATATTTATACGCGCGATGTTAATCCAAATTGTATCACATCTCATGTTTACAGATTATACATCATATCAGCGTTTGTGAAGTCCGTAGTCGAATGGGCGAAAAGGAAGCACGCTTTATGTTACAGACTTATAAAACCGCCATTCTGTATATGAAATCTGTCCCTTTGATAAATTTCCAAGTGTGAAGACTAGAAGCCGCGACTCCTGGCGCAGCAGACAGTAGGAGTCAGTATGTTAACCGCTTTTCAGACGTATGCAGGTTTCCTCGCGATGTTCACGTTCTTATCTTAAAGCTCGTTATGTGCCTAACTATGCACAATAACAACATAATAAGGAAAACTCATTGGTACATACCGATGGGATTCGTAGTCCGTATTAATGTTATGCTCAAATACCTTTTAAGGTAGCGTTCTAAGCCTCGCCAATCGACTATGCAATTCCTATCATCTGAACCCAATAACCATCTTCAAGATGTTGACTGAAGCTCAAAGGAGGTATTTAGTAGAGTTTCTACATTACATTATATCCAGCCTATTGTCAGCATTAAAGGTATGCGAAGTTTGCTAGTTTTGCCTCTGAAATACCATTATACCTTTGTATGTGTACGCGTAGGAGTACAAAGGAAACAACGCTTGCATCCATATAAAATATCTCGAGAGACGTAAATTCCATTGAGATATGAGAAAAGAATTTCCCAAATAAGTATTTGTATTTTGGCTGTGAAGAGAGCTCTTTATAGTATCAAGTTACGGGCAGCTATTTTCTAGTTAGCTTGTAAGCTAAGTAATAAGATATCATGATATGTTATTTTTATACTAACCTGTTGTTACTATCGATAAGTATACAATCCGCTTTAATTATTTCTTATTTCACTAATAATATCATTTGTTATTTTTTTCCTACTAAATTAAAAACGAAATTCGAGTCAACATACAATTTCAGGAAGTAGTAATAACAAGGATAAACCCAAAAGGAAAGATCTTTTTGAAATTCAACCCTAAAAGTGGGCTCGAGGTGTAGGCGTAGTTTTCGCAAAATGATATATTTTTTATTGTTCAAGAAAGGTATATTGCACGCTGGCTTCAGACTGTACGTATTATAAAAAAATCAGTTTTTCCGTAATCCCGTGAGAACATTATAACATTTTCTGGATACACAATAATACCACACCTGGGTTGCTATCATGCATTGTTTAAATATTCCATTCGATGAATATTTTACAACAAAAAGCAGAGGATACATAAATGTAATGAATGATTCCTTCTGTATATGCTAGTGCTAAAATAATAACACGTGGATGACATATTTCGTTTTCAGGGAAGAATCCAATTACGATAACGTTATGTTCCGCATGAAAGTGTCGCATTTATGGTAAAATATTAATGTATTTCAATTTGGGAGGCTGCTACAGACCTCCATAAATTCAGTGGCGCTGGGACCTACCGGGGCCGCGTAAATACTTCCACTAAAATTGAATGTTATTATCCGCGAACTAACGTCCCAGTAACTGTAGGACGTTCTGATGGCACACCAAACGACCGTTATACAGGGCTGCGTGTGCTTTTTAATAAGCAATTACTTATACGTAGGTACTATAGAAAATTGTATTATACTTACATTTTGGGTACCAAATAGCTAAAACGGATCTTCTAGTTCTGTCTAGTCTGTCCGTCGTCATATAGCTAGCCACCGTTGGGCTTATGGCTAGTAAATCATATTTCTACGCTAGGCGTTTCAGATTTGATCCCGGTTCACAGTAAACATTTTATTTCATAAACAGTTTGAGTGTTACCTGATTCTGGATTTTTGGCAAGTATTCATAAAAAAAGTATGTGTTTTATGTATGTTTCCAGTTATCTACCCATAGTAGTAGGTGGCATTGGGTGATATGATAATGTCTGAGAATTATTTATTTATAGTATTTTATTCTAATCCAATGTAATTTCGCAATCGAGTTTTTTAGGAAGCACACTGCTAGGTGGTGAAACAAAAGATACCATCGGAGTCTTTAAAATATATTTCCATGTGCAATCGGTATGCTATTGGGAAATTTTCCGAGACATCGGCAATTATATTTAAATTTCACGTGGTTGTCGCATCCCTCGAAATATTCAACTATAATATAAGAAAGAGGAACGAGAGGAGGAGTCATGAATATAATTATCATACGTTTGCCAAAGCACATACATATTGAGATATTGATTGATACTCAATACTACTTAACGCAGCTGATTCTATTACCAAAATGTTCCGTGAAAATGTTTATTCAGAGTTGCAAATTTAACTGGCAAATAACTAACGAGTTGATAGTTAAATTGGATTACCGACTCTGAGAAAATTGGTTATCTTTGGTTGTTTATAGCCGTAGAAGTGTGGTCCTGGTTCAAACTGAGAAGAACTCATTCCTACATCCCTTGATTCTTTCTTTTAATCTGGATTGCAGTAATGCCAGCCATGCAGTTTCTCCAGCTTACAGAAGACCGCAATTATAACACTACTCTTATACTGGTCCTGCGGTAATTAATTTGTGATTTACAGATTTAAGAACACCTCGAGTCTCGAGAATGCTTTGTGGGCGGCACAGAGCAGTGTCTATAGCGGGCTGTAAGAAAACTTACTCGGCCTATATATGGCAAGCACACCACTCTCACAATAAAATAATCTTTGAATATTGGGGTCTATCGTTCTAGATCAAGGTTAAATATAGGTACGCATGCAAAGTAAATAAAATTTCACTAGAATTTATATTACAAAACAGAGCATAGCGATCACCTATATTCTCTTGAAAATAAGGAAACCATTGCATTGGTTGCAATTTGAATAGTGATTCACGTTGGGTGCAACGCAATGATAGAGAAGAGAATCAACACACCAAACGCATTTGGCAACAACTTTTAATGCAATATTCTAAAATTGCTTTTCCAAAGCGTCTGTAAAACGCGATGGCGAAACACTAGATACGCTTTAAGAACAACTTACAGACAGATTTATGGGTTCACACAAACGCAATACGAGCAACCCAATACCATTCTATCAACCAAACAAGTTGTTTGTAGAAGCCGACTTTGGTCATTTAAATGTTGGATTTGATAAACTGCAAGCCGAAATTGCTTTGGCTCCCGTTGGAATAATGTGGATTTTCTTTTAATCTGTTTAAGAGTTTGGACTGTTATTTATGAGGTACTTGCCCATGTTCCCATTTGTATAGCGTTACTGGGCAAAAAATAACAGTCACTAATTTAATTGGTTACAATATGTTGCATATTTACTATAATTATAAAAGATTTCATGTACAACTTTTTGTTAAATTGATGTTGTGTAGGTATATTATACGTATTTAACTGTATTGTATGTAGGTTATATAAACAATATTGACGATTTAACTGAATCCTGGAAAACCTGTAATTCACAAAACTTGTACGTTTATTAGGGCACAACTTACTTGGAGAACTAGGGTTTTGGACTAGGACATAATATTAACGAAATGACTAAATACAACAAAATGAAAGTAGTTAATGGGGCAGAGGACTATAATATTTTTTAAGCACATTTCTCAGAAAATCCTGTCCAAATATAATATTAAAATTATATAAAAAAGTTTTTATAGACTCCTTACATGATACGTATTTATAACATTTTTGGTCCAAGATTTGGTATTCATTATATGAAGTGGTTTGAAGAATAGAAATATAAGTCTTGAAAAAGTTTAAATAATCAAAGTGCTCAGTGTGTAAAAGATCAACATTTTTTTTGGTTTTATACCACTAAGGTGGCGAACAAGCTACGGCCCGCCTGACGGTAAGCGGCTACGGTAGCCTATAGACGCTTGCAACACCAGCGGTATCACTCGCGCGTTGCCGACCCTCATATTATATACGATGATGTTATTTGAAAAAAATACAAGCAATATAAGGTAAATCCACCCCATTGCTCGCCTTACAAACCATCGGAGAACAACTGAACTTTGTGTCGCTTAAATTGAATTGAAAAATGATTTATGCCAACAATCTCTGCGGATACTCTCGTTTCTTTACATATTGATCCTTTGGTCGTTCTTAGCGAAAATAACAAATAAAATGTTGTTCAAAAATTTATCCGAAGATTTTTATTCAGCTCCACTTCGAGAAGAACTTGTTTGTATTTCGCTGATCTACACGGTAGTTTTGCATATTGCACACTGATAAAAAAATTATTGACTGTTACAATGGTGTAAAAGAATGAATTAAATACGTCAAGGGTAACACTTTTGATTCTCGAAAATATTTGATTATGAAATTATTTGTGTTTTTTTTTATTTAGTACTATGTTTTAAATTTAATATTGAGTGCTATGTAGTGTTATTATATTGTCTGAAACAGTTACTATCCCTTATAAACCGCTGTAGTAGACAGAAAATATTTAGACGTTTACAGCGTAGCTAAATCAAACTAATAACAAGGCACTTTGTAACAAGAGGTTGAAGTAAACTTAACGAAGTTAAACACTTATAAATTATCTGTAAAAGTCTATAAGCAGGATAAAGTTTAGAGCGTGGAGGAGTACAGACAAATTGGTGTCTACTGAAATAGACCAAGGGAACATTTCCGACGAAAAAATAAAGGGACAATGAACAAGAATAATAACAGCAATGAATTAGCCACGGGAAATTGCAGTTTCTTGTTTAGTAAATTCCTTGTGAGGGGCGGTTAGGGACTGTGACGTAATAAAAATTGCGTAGTGTGTATACAGACGGACTTATGAAGATGAAGTGAGCGAATTACGAATGTTGGTATTAATATTTCTGCGTTCGTGGGGAGCCGCCGCTTACTCATGTGCCACTAGCGGGAGGCTCAGTCACGTTTTTAATAAATGTCCCCTTACTTGTGACTATTTACTCTCATAAGCATACTTCGTGGTCATGCTTCTACTTAATGGCTCCATCACATCATTTAAAGGTGCTAGATGTTATGAATGAGCGCGCCAACTAATTTTCAGTGGACATTTATTCATTCAAAATGTTTGCATATGTGTGTTGCCAGTTGCGATGACTCTACATTAATCGAATGTAATTTTGGCTGATTGGACAAAATGTTATTATATTATTTGCATTATTTGTCGATCGAGACTTAACGAGTATTGAGTTAACATAACTTTCCCATATCCATACATATTTCAACTGTCGTGGCCTAAAGCCTATTAACTAAAATCGCCTTTCTATGATATAATGTGGCAGTTTGTATTGATTGTTGGTTCATTGTAAAACAATTCTATGTATTAACTTTGAGCGTATAAAATATTCTTTAGATGTTGTCTTATTATTTTGGCTCAAAACGAAACTCGATAGCTCAATAACTAACTTTTGGTATTTGCTGACCGCAAGTTAACAAAGGGAATTGGGCCAAATGTAATCATGTGGAATCTTACGACGTAGGTACGATAGTCTTAATGTATTTTGGAAACATTTGTACGAAGTAATGTTGCAATATTCGAATCTTTTATTTTATCATTTGAACTTACTGGTCTGTGGTGAAAATTAATTTCTAGGAAAATATGTTAATGTTGATTTATTCATTGAATCGTCCAAAGGATACATGTTATTCATGGATACATGTGATGAAACATAAGAACACTGTTGGCAACCAGGAAATACTTGGGGATTCGGCTTGATTTCCATGGCGGTATAAAAACCTCCATGAACTTTGTAAGTTTACATTAACTTAAGTAATTTGTTCAATTATATTACGATATTCTTTGATGTAAATTATAACCTCTGGTGGTGTAGAGTACATCTGTTCTACATATACCACGGTAACTCGATCACTTTTCCGCTAGCAGTACCTACCATATCAAATGTATGTGTATAATTAAACTTACATAGGTGTATAAAGTATACATACCTGTGCACATTATCCCAGTTGAATGTTTAGATTAGCAACATCGGTCAATCTGTCTAATCTTTCGCTTGACTGGTGTTCTAATTCAATAAACACATCAACATATTGAGCATCGGTTGAACTAACTGTAGATAGTTTTATGAGCCATGCTACGAGTTGAGTTCATGTTGGTTCTAGTATAGTCGTTTAGCTTTCAATATTGAATCTAAATGAGATAGTCTTCGTATGTGGTTACGCAATGCATAATAAATCTTTTTTGAGATTTTTGAAACGCGATGGACAGAACATACAAAAAGATGCCTTGTCAGAAATAAAACCATACAGTCGAATTGAGAACCTCCTTTTTTGAAGTCTGTTGAAAACAAGCACACACCACACATTTTCATATACCTAATATTCGTTGCCCCGAAGTAGGTATTTTAAATTATATGTGTTCAATGTTCATCAGCTATTCAATTCTTGTGGGTGAGTAAGGTTTCCAGAGATCCTTTCGGATTCCTCTTAACTAACATTCGGTTGGCAGTGCGCTTTAAACCCCTGGTTATCATTAACGTTTTGCCAACCCTGCTGTTGATGAGGAGTCACTGTGCAGCATTACTACTACCCCAGCGTATCCTCGTGGAGCAGTGGCAACCTTACTTACCCACAAAGTAGATTCTACTATTATAATAAATATAATTATTTTTGTCCAATATTACCATCACAGCCGGATATTAATTACAATAAGCATTATAGACAATGAACTGGGTTCAAACTTTTTTGTTTTTTTTTTAGGGCGTAACATTCATAAGGCACCCGCCTGCTTAAAGAGGAACAGACGGGGTATGTGCGATTTTTACTCACTAAACCCCCCCCCCCCATCCTCCGTGCATACCCTAAGCGGACGAGCAAAATCTAATGTATCTATAAAGAACACCACATCTAAACACACCTAAAAACTCATAATTACGCCGAGCGCCAGACAAAATCCTGTCTATTTTCGCTCAAAGCAGTTACCTTATCAACGTAATAGGAAATCTTTTTCCATACTAGAGCGTTGGCAGCGACGTCGCGTCGACCGCTTCTTCTCATGCATAATTAATATAGTCGGTCAAAATAAGCAATTTGGACACAGTGTCACTGGTTTGCGGTGCCATTAACTTTAATGCAACTCCATCGTCTGAAAATGCAAAATCCTTAAGCACAGCACAAAATTATGTTTTAATCTTTATTCCTTCCTTATCCAATCAGAATTATATACTCCTTTTATACCCTACACTCTGTTTATCATATATAATGTATTATAAGCATGTTTTTATAGGTTGTTAAAAACCTATAGATACTTCATACCAACAAATATATACAATTGAAGTTTCTGTTTCATCTGTTTGTAATGTCAAAATAACAGCTTTTATTAAATGCATATGAAATACGATACATATTTATATCGAAAACAAATTATCTTAATTTTTTTGTCCGTTTGTCTGTTTGTTCCGGCGAATCACCAAACGACGTGAACCGACTTTAACGAGACTTTCACTGACAGATAGCTGATATTATAAGGCTTAGGAACTCAACATAGGCTGCTTTGATTGTGGAAAAATAATTAGGGTTACACGTATATAAAATGAATTGTGTTGAAATAATATACCATTTGAATGTTTCCGAAACAGTATTTATAATTTATACCCAATTAATTGATGTGTAACTAAGCTATAAAATGCCATCAGCGAAATCAGTTGCAATTATTTGTATGTGGTATATATTTGGCCTTTTCCTACATTCACTAGGGGCGTGGCAGTTGGCCGCGATAATTATTCAATAAAAGGTATCATTTGTCAGCGCTGTCCAAATGTCACCAAGTCGACACAGTGATGACTAATGCGACAATGTTCCAACCATTTGCGTCGAAGCCTCTTATTGCCTACTTTTTACCTGGTGTCGCGGAACCATTACTCACTCTATTGTGCCACTGTTGCTTTATCTGTGTTTCTTGTATTTTAATTTGTTAGACAGATTTGCGTGACAAAAGTTATTGTGAAAGTTGTTAATTAAGTTACGTCAACATTGAACTTTGCTCCTTGGGATCAATCTATTCGTGTTTTCGTGAACTTTTCGACTTGAGAGTTTTCGAATTAATAATTGATGCTAACAAATTATATCCCCGAAAAATACTAATAGTCACTGATTTAAAAAACAACATACGGCTATAAAAAACCAACTATTCAGTCATATTTTGAAGGCTTGTCTAGAGTTGCCGTATGAACAAACATCTAATGATTTTTAAAATTTTGTCTTAATCGTCCTAATAAATTTTTCATAATTTATAAATTAAACTTTTAAAGTTTTTTTTTGTATATACACTATTTACGGCTTCTATATAAAGGTTATTTATAAAACCTATCCAAAGTAAATGCATACTTTATTTCATAAATTAATTGAAAATCTGATTAAAATCAATCCTAGCCCAGAAAAATAATAGTATAGTTCTGGTACTTCATCAAGCACTGAACTTAGAGGTATTAATGGTGTTAAAATAAAAACAAACGCTTATTTCCGCCTTGTTTCATTTCTGTACGAAAAACAATGGATAGAATACATTTATTTTATTTATTTATACTAAGTATACCAACAGTTATTCATTACAGTACGTACTTATGTTCTAATTTTAAATTATATAGCTTAATGGATAACCAATTACAGGTACACATTACATGCATAATTTACATTGTTACGCAACAAACATATATGTAGAAGAATTCTACTGACTTAGGGTAGAAGTCTAAGAGAAAATATACTTAAAAAAAAAAAAAAAAACGCAATATAAAATTAATTAATGGAAAAGACATACTAAGGGCAAATAACAGAAATGTGAATTATATTACATTACAAATACATAAAGATATTTGCATTTTCTGTCAAAGCAACTCAAGAGTGAAGCACGATGATCGAAATGGAATATGATAACGTGAAAGTTACACAATATTATTGTGTAGCTTTAGTCGGCTGAATTCTTACGTACAATACAATCTCGATCAAAAGAAAAGGACTGCATTAGAACGGCGCAAGGCGAAAATTACAAATTCATTAAAAACGTTTTGTGGATTTGGCCAGAACCCTTTTCTCATGTTCAATACCGGCAATCAAAGTTGGATTTCTTTGCGAATTGTTATTTGTTTACTTTGCATACAGGTACGTGCAATTAAATGTCTCTTGGGTTATTCGATCAGTTTAATTTTTTTCGAATTAATATATTCCTACTGTAAATCTTATCTTATCTTATTCCTACTGTAAAACTGGGCGTTTTATCTCTTTGAAGCATTATATAGCAGGTTGTTGTCGGACTGACTGGTGTTGATTACTCAGATTGATTAGGATTGCCTATGTGACGAAGTAGATGGCGGATATATCATATTTAATTTTCGATTTTTACAAAAATACAATTATAAAAGTAATATAAATATCTGTCATGATTCCAAAATATTATATCCATGGTCTTAAACGGCCATAATCAATGATGATAGGAGATTTTTTATTCTAAATGTAGTTTTTGTTTGGGAATGTCTTATTTTGGAGGCAATCACGTATACGATATTGAGAATTAATAAATACCTCACGTATAACTCGGTTAGAGATAGAAAAATACGCTTACGTCACAAACAGAAAAACTTCAAACGTATCTCTGCTCGCCGAGCCCGCTACAGGAGCGAGATATTTTCAATCGTGTTAAATAATAAGTTGCAGTTGTTCGAATAAAGTGGAACATAGCATCCTGTCACGTGTTCTCCTGCGAATTGGCAAATTCTATAAAGAACTTCAGTTAAACTACAGGGTATACATTGAAATAACAAATTATTATTTATAGTAAATTAACATAAATGTGTGCTTAAACTCTATGGGGACGAGTATAATTTATAATTTTCAGTATCTGTTCAAGAGACAAGCTCTGTGCGATATATGAAGTCCTCTTGAAAACTAAGCTACCCTTTGAATACCCTTGTTCATTTGATAATTAAAAGAACGTCAGTGTTAAATGATAGCCAGTGCACCCGAGCCTCTGATGAATGAACATAAAGCAGTTTCTTTCACACGCCGTGCAAAGAACCACTCGCTACGAATACTCGCACACCTTTTTGTCTCATTTTTTGCATGGAACTAGCGCTGCTTTTTGTCTCCTTTTAATTTCCTTTATGAGCTCACAATTACCTTCATAATGGTATCGTACCTTTCATTAAGACTCATTTGAGCCCCTGAATGGTGGTCTCGGTTCATAATGGGTGGAAACGTTAGATGTTGTGCCCTTAAGCCTTTGTGTACATATTATAGCCCTCACTAGTGCTTTTCACGGGTCATTCGTGTTTGAGCGGGCCATAGTTTCTATGGGGGCTTTATTAATAAGCGCCCCACTGCTGCCTTATAAACATTATATTCTATACACCGTTAATTTTGCTTCTCTTACATTCATCAATCTTCTCATACATGCCCGCCGGCTCTTGCCGGAACATGAACATTATTATGAAATAAATATAGTTGTACTCTTGTAAGGTACTAAAAATGAGTTAGTAAATAATTGAATTAACAGAAATGCTTTCAAACCCTGTCAATCCAAAATATTTACATTAGAACCAACAGAAAGTTGTTAAGGTATAAAACTATACTATGAGACATAAATAAGCCGTAAAGAAGCCGTAAAGTTACCTCTGTAACGAGACTTAAGAATACATTTATCTCCAAAGTGCTTAGAAGGTCGATTTTAGAATAAATTTTGCCAATTAAAGAAGATGTTGAAGTCGCGTCAAAATTTAACCGCCTGTTAATTTAGGTCTTTCATCATAAAACAGACCCTTCTCTTGGTCATCATCTTGAAGACGTTGAAGACGCTAGTAGGCAGGGATTCTCTTGGTGTCGGTGCCGATCGTGGTGTTTTGAAATGGAAGCTTCTTTTGTTGATAACTTTGAATATAATTTAAAGTTGTAATAATTAGGTACATTTATGTCGTCTATACGCCGCGTGGCTTCTTGTTGAGGGAGTGGGCGCAGACGCAGAGTCGAATGAACTGGCCGGGAAGATGGCCGACTAGTCGCTGTTGGAACGAGCCGTAGTGTTGCCCGCTCCAGTCGGTCAGCATGCATTTAGTAGAAATGCATGCTAGGCGTTAACAGTAATAATAGCGAATATACCTACCTGTTATTTTGCTGTTGCTTTTGCTTTATTTTTATGTGGTAAAGATGATTCGCTCGTAATGTACTAAAACATTGAACTTTTTATCCAGCCATTTATAATGGATGATTATTGCTTAGATGATTTGTAGCCCCATTATATGTTAATGCGTACGTTAAGGTGTAACTCCCCTTTAGAACCGTAAAGGTGAGTAACGCAATTAGCTCACAAAGCTAGCGCCCGTTTCGTGGTTGGCCATTAGTACTAATGTATCTACCACAACGCGGTGTCCCGTGAAAAATAACAGCTGTTATTAGCGCTGGCATAAAGGCATGTATCTGATATAAACAAATTGCAGCAATTTAACCTTATTATATATACCAAAGCTATTTTATAAAGGTGCGTTGGTTGGTATAATTTGTAACATTTATAAAAACAATAAGAATTATCTTCGAACAAAGAACAAAAACTCAAAAGAATTAAATTTTGAAAACATGAATTAAAACTGGTAAGCATGGAATAAGCATGGAAAATTATTGTTTTTAAAACTAGATGCTTATGTCACGCTACTAATATAAAAAGTAAATATTTATATACGATCTTGGTAGAAACAGGCACATCTAAGGAAAGATCCCCCTTTATGAAATAAAGTTGTTTGAAGCATCTGGCGTCTCGTGGACAGTTGTAATGGTAATACGATTCAACGATTATAGCGGGCCCCGATGTTCCTCGCAGTAGATGTTCAGAATAGGTAATGAAAAGCTTAACGGTTTCTCTCCCCAAATTAGGTCTGTATATTAGGTCCTTACATATGAAATTGGCGTTTTGTATGGGAGGAACAAAAAGTCGAATATTTTTTAATATAATATATTTAATTAATCAAAGTATGAACCATTATTTTCTATGCACTTTTGCCATCTCATAGGTAGTTCATTGATCCCTTTACTAAAAAAAACAGTCGGACGGGAATCAATAAAATCTTTGAAGGCGATTTGGACTGCCCCATCGGAGTTGAATTTTTTCCCTTGCAAGAAGTTATCCAAATTTCGAAAAAAATGGTAATCTGTTGGAGCAAGGTCCGGGGAGTACGGAGGATGTCTTAGACTTTCCAATTGAAGCTCTTCTAATTTAGTAGCCGTCTGTAGCGCAGTGTGTGGTCTAGTGTTGTCGTGAAGCAGCAGTGGCGTGGAGCGATTGACCAGCCTAGGTTGTTTAGCCGCTAGCTTTTCCATCATGGTTTGCAATTCCTGACAATAGACATCAGCCGTAATAGTCTGGCCAGATTTGAAAAAACTGTAATGAACAATACCGGCACTAGTCCACCAAACGCTTACAAGTAACTTTTTTGGGGTTAATTTTCGCTTGGGGCAGGATTTGGCTGGCTGGCCAGGATCTAACCATTGCGCTGAGCGCTTCCGATTATCGTAAAGAACCCATTTTTCATCACAGGTAATGATTCGGTTTAAAATACCTTCATTATTGTGCCGGTTTAGTAATGTAACGCAGCAGTCGACGCGCGTTTGCCGGTTTGTTTCAGTCAATTCGTGAGGTACCCACCTTTCAAGCTTTTTAATCTTCCCAATTTGCTTCAAGTGAATTAAAACAGTTTTATCACTAACATTGCAGCCTGCAGCTAACTCGGACGTGGTTTGCGATGGATCCGCTTCCACAATAGCCTTCAACTCTTCATTATCAACTTGAGTCTCAGGCCGTCCACGGGGCTTGTTCTGCAGGTCGAAATTTCCAGAACGAAAACGTTGGAACCAAAAACGAACTGTGTTTTCTTTTGCAACACGACCGCCATACACATCATTCACCCTTCGAGTTGTTTCCGCAGCACTAGTGCCACGGCGGAACTCGTACTCGTAAATAATGCGATATTTAAGGTTTTCCATTTTGTAAAATGAGTGACGCAAACAGAAAAAAACAGAAGAAAAAAAACAAATGAATGACGATCATCGAAGCACAAATACATGAGTCTATAGCTGTACAAATTTGAATTTGGAATTCCTTACCAAAGAGGAGAAATTCGTGATTAAAGTGGCCAGTACGAAAAACGCCAATTTCATATGTAAGGACCTAATATTATCCTTGTATTGCCCAAACTGTGTACAAAATATACATTCAATTTTAACGGAAACTTCAGTAAAACGGGGACTTTTAACAAGTATAGATAGGTATACAAATTGTTAAGTAATGACTTTCTTAAGAAATTCTAGCTTATAATATAATTCAATAAAATACGAATACGTTGACGTTGTCCTGATGTAGGACTTAATACATAATCTAGGCACCTACTTTTAATTTCGGAGGGCAATGCGGACAGAATACCTTCCACCTATTTTTTTTTTTCTTACACATAATATAAAAACATAAACCTTGCTTTCCCTTGCCTTCTTAAATACTTATAAATATATTTTATCTTAGAAGATGATCACCCCGACGGTAATGCAACCACAAGGTAAGGTTAGATCTTTTTCGACAGAACAGGCGCAAGTACCAATCGAAATAAAGATATGAGACGCAGTTGTTCACTCGAAACCTAAGTCTAGGGAAATCTGTTGATACAATACGTAGAGAAATTAGAATGTGTCCGCAGTTTACGGACATAATGATGTCGAGTCTGTCGTTCAAAATTACCTAACTAATTTGACAGGTCTAAAAGTCTTACTATCCCTTTCTCATGTGCGGGGTTAAATAAGCATGGCAATATTTGTAGACTTGTCAAATTAGTTGAGTTTCGTTAATTTGAATAACAGAATTGGCACCATTACCTAGATGTGTATGTATAGTGTCGGATGTTTGTTAACATCAAGATTTGAGTGTTTAGCCTCTATAGTGTTTATATGTCGTATACAGTATTGCTACACCGCATCGGGTACCGAATACCATACTGAACCATTACAATTACGTTTGATAACTATTTATGAAATACACAATCATATAGATATTTCCCAAGGTGGAAAGTATTCTACGCCAGACTTTAAGTGAGAAAGGGTAACTAGCAAGCAGACAGAAATAAATTGTTGTACGTGACTTATTTCTGTGCTTGTTGTATACCTATTTCCAAAAACCTTTAGCATAAACTACTTTACTGATAAGTGATGGATGGGAACCGGGAACAGTAGACTGTATTAAAACGCAGCCCACATCGATATAATCCTTTAATGGCATGTTTTATTCTCGTGTTTCGAGATGGGCCATGGCACCTATTGTGTAATACACCGGCGCCTTGCGGGGACCGGAGTAAACGGCGGGGAGCCTTCCCTTCAACAAATTGAAAAGCAATGAACCGCGGAATTCAATTTCATATTGAAAGCCATTCATCTTTGCCGCTTCTTCGAGACCGTCTGAAAGCGTTACATCTCGACTTTGCCACTCTGCTCTATCCCTTAAAAATATCATTTCTTTTCGCGCATCGTCTCTATATTTACTAGGTACATAAAATAGACTACAATCGTAGGAAAATTTTCATATATGCTATTTTCATCTCAGTAATGTATTTCAATAAATATTATGATGTTTTTTCTTAATTCGTTTTTTACTAGTTATTTATACTAGTAAAAACAAAAAATTGTTTGTGCTGCTAACCATTGCGGGGCCCTAGTCAGGCAGGACCCAACCTTAAGTGCAGCAACCACGTCATTGTAGAAAACCGTTTATCATAATAAAATGCTTACTTCGTGTCTGTGCCGTTGACCGTTGATGAGTACCTTTATCTGGAGCTCTTCCTGGACATCGATTCAGGTTATTTAGGTGAGAATAAAAATGCATAATCATCAAAATTTAACCAACAATTAAAAGTTCTACTCCGTAAGATCAATGGGAGTGCTTTTAACTTCAAAGGTTTCTCCAATAATTTTGGTCATAATCAAACAAACATTGCAAGTTAAATACAAGCTTGTAAAAAGAGATACCTAATAAGATTGTAGACTTTTCATGACATACAATTTGTGGTTGGAATGTAATATAGTTTATTGTCTCTATTTCAACTGAATATGCATGTGTGGAAATGTTCATGTAGGGTTTATACAATTTAGATTACAGCCGAGGACGACCAAAGTTTCCATTGTGTAGCGTTGTCATAAACTAACAGCGAACCATTGTTGGTTGCTGTATTGCGCTTGCACTCCCCTAATAAATAATACCCGTTATTGCTCGCCCGTTGTTTCGTAATCGTTATGTGATTAACATAAGCATAATTATTTTACATTTTGTCTAAAAAATAAAAACGTTAAAACTTCACAGAGGTTAATTGAGATCGACACTCGGCGTTCTTGCATCTTGAGTTACGCTCAAGTGACTGATCAATTTTAAAATCGTAGCGCTCCTATTTTAAGATGTTTAAGAATTACGAGAATTTTACACATTAATTCAATTTGACTTTTGATAAGTCCATTTCTAAACTACCGTTTAACATCAGGTGGGCCGTATGGTTGTGTACCACCTTGAGTATAAAAACAAAAATCAGCCCAATATACATATGTATAAAAGAGATCACCTTTGGCTTTTAACCAGACTTTCTCGGAAGGTGGGCAATATTTTATATGTATATGTTTGCGTGTATACATGTACATTCATCCCAAATGTGGGAGCGACATAGGGCATATATAATTATCTGTTTTCATAATATTTACTTGTTCATCTGCTATAGATTACCGTGGCTTAAGCACGTACAAAAAGCAAACCTCGCGCTGAAACGTAAAATTCTCGAGCCATTATTATACTGCATTGACAACTCCACTCAAGTTAGATACGACTAAAGAATATAAAAATAGTTTTACTCCATCGAGTTTGGAGCAACTGAAGCCAACTTAAATGTAACACCATATCGACTAAGGTGTCTTGAACGTATTGTTTGAATGGCATCTTTAGGAGTTGGAATTCGGTTAGTACTGTTAGGATTATGACGTTATGCGAAGTTTACGTGCGAAATAGAATAAAAACCCGGATTTTCCGACTCTCTCGGGACCGGAACTTTGAATGTGTGGTAATAAGCTTTTAATTTATTACATTTTATACAATATGAGGCCATGAAATTATGAATATACGTTCACGAGTGGTGAAATTTTTTTTTTTAGAAAATGATGTTTTCAACGACTATGTTATTTAATCTAAAAATATACTAAATAACGCTTAGTCCTCTTAGTGAGTCGTTGGTGATACCAATGGTCACCGCGTACCGTATCGGGTGGACCGTATATATTTTCGCCAATTTAGTCATAACCAAAATAAGTCTAGTTTTTCTCTTCAGTTAGACATATAAATGTATTCTAAATTTAGTTTAAGTTAAATAATATATTTTTGTCTACACATGAAACATACTATTTGAATAAAATACATTTTCTTCTGGGCAAGTCGCTCGTATTGGGTGGGACTCGTTAAAGTATTCAGTGAATTTTACCCAGGCCTTTTACACTTTAATAAGGTTATTTTGCTTTTATATTCAGATCAGATTGGCACATCAAAAATGCACACTGCATACATATTTACTTAGCACCTGCGTACCAAGACGCCGCCGCGGGCAATATTATTAAGTCGTTACCTGAGAATCTGTAGTGTGAAATTACACGGGGTAAAATTCGTATATACAGGCTGCATAGCTTGCTGGCGTTTGAAACTTTAATGCAACACCCGACAGAGCGGTCTCCTAGAAACCGTATCCGTGCCGTGATTTTGGTTTTATGCCGCTTTCAAAGTTGTGAACACGTTTATTTTGCAGCTTTAATTTTGAAGGTTTTTGTGGCTTAGTTAAAATATAAAAAAAGTTTTGGGAATAACGTGAATTTATAATTAGAAGATAAATGCAAATAGAACAAGTAAAATTGAAATTTAGATCCCCGACTCACGACATCACCGATTTATCCTCAATACCTACTATTTCCTACTCCATCACCGGACTACGTCTGGTCAGATTATCTTTAAGTATAACTAAGAATCACAAAAGATCCCAAGGGTCGACGTGCGTCTGGGGTAGCTCGTAGTCTGGACCCAACAAAAGCCCAACTATAAGATAGCTAAGAATACTTTCGATGAATTCACCTTACAACCAAGAAAAAAAAACAAAATCGGTTCATTCTTGTAGGAGCTACGATGCCACAAACAGATACACACTACAAACTTATAACACCCGTCGTTTATGCGTCGGGGGTTAACAAAGTAAATATTGAGTACAAAAAGCATTTACAAATATATGCAGTTTATTTTGAGTTTAAAATTAAGTTCTATATAAAATACATTCGTGACTTTTCATACTACTTATTATTTGGGTTTAGCTGACTTCAAGAAAAATTACAGTAGGAAACAAAATTAAAATTAATACGAGATACGAGGCAACCATAGGAGGCATTTCAAATACCACCCCGAGTTTCACAATGAAAAATTGCGAGTAGGTAATTCTGTAAGTGCAGTTCTCCGACATACAAAATGGGGCTGTAGGTACGGCGGATGGTAACTCGGTAACTCTTCACGGCTGAACTTGGTGGGCATTCATCTAAAACTTTGGCAGGTAGCACGTCGCGTGCCTTGACAAGCTACGACTTCGTAGAAACTTGCGACGACGGCTACGTACCCTCGCTTTTGTACTTGTTCTTAGTATATTATAACATGAAGGTCTCAACAATATAACAACTTGTAAGGTCAATTTTGTATCGCTATAATACTTATTAATGGAAGTACGACCTTCCCCCGACGACCCCTATGGGTATATTTCAATTAGATTATTAATAATTTCCATGTTTAAAGTTTAGGTAGTGAAAAAAAAACATCGTTACTGATTGATATCACAACTCAATAGTTATTAGAAAGAAGTGCGGTCGTGATTTATCACATCATTAGATTTTTTGCTGAAGGAAAATAACGAAAAATCTACTATTTCGTGTATAGTCCCTGGTCCGAGCTGTATAGTGGACAGCCGTTTATGATGAGTGGAGATAAATGAAATTAATTATGCTACTTTTCAAGTAAAATAAAACTACATCACAATCAAACGCATAGAAAATTAATTGTCCTCTCAAAGAGGTTGGCAAATTGCGAACTAGTGGCCTGGTGGTACAGCATTCAAACACCAACGATTAACCATTCTACTTTCTACAGATATAAAAAAAAACGCTACATTTTGTATGTATGTTTCTTTCTCACTTACACCAAAACAGCTGAATGGATTTTAAAGACACATATAGGCTATAGATTATGATCTTTAGGTTCGATTAAGGTTGCTTTCCATTCGCGAAAAGAAAATGCGTTCATGGATTTTAAGTATCTTCTTTTTGTCCTACTTCAACGCAAAAGGTGCCATGGGCAAACGTTGTATGATATAAAAAATGGCCGTTATATAGAAGAAAATGTTAATTTGATGACAAATCAATCAATCAATCAAATCAATCAAAAATCATTTATTCAGTTTAGGCCCTAATAAGGCACTTATGAAGGTCTAAATTACCACCCAATCCTTCACTATATCCCACTATCGCCGAACCGATTGATTAGTCGAGTATTTCTAATGATTTGTTTCCGACTTTATAATAACACCTGATTGTTTAATTAATTACCCTGTAACTGATCCAGTACAGTACTTTCAATTAACAACGTGTTGGATGTTGGTAATATAATATATTGGAAACGTACCTACCACACCCGAGGCAATTGATATTTTGCCGTGAATGTTATCTACACGCGTGTTAAGAACACTCCAAGTAACACATGCCCACGTTTTATCCATTTGCTGTTGTTAATTGAAAAAATATGAAGGAAATTCTTTCTTTTTGTAGAGTAAAAGTTTCACATTTATTATAAAATAAAAACCGGCCAAGTGCGAGTCGTACTGGCGCACCGAGGGCTCCGTACAAACTTGTAGGTATATGGTATCAAAGTATAAATGCCTGAAATAAGATATACTAATATGTCGATATATGTGCAGTAGATAATCATTATTATTCGTTCTTGTTATTGGTTATAATGATGATGATGATGATGATGATGATGATGATGATTATGACGACTATGTCTATAGTTTATTTTTCTATTATATAAATTGTACTAATACATCGGTTAAAAATATGCATCTGCAAAATCGCGTCTGCAATGTATGTCTGCCACTTGGTCATACACAGCTTTCATATACTTTCAGGAAAAACGGACCAAGCAATATATAACCATGTTTTTCAGTATCCAAAGGTCTTTTCAGGTGGCTTAGCCAGACGCGCCCGCAGCCGATGGCCGCATTGCAATTAGCGCTACAATCAAGATCGCACGATAATCCCATTAAATATATTCCCTTGGTACAGTGGGATGCTTTTAATAGACCGCGATGGTAGATTATGACATTATTTTCAAACAAAGCCTAACGTCCATAATCCACAGAAAACGGAAGAGAATTCCGCGTTGACTGATTTGATTTTATTAGGCTGTTGACAAAAAGATTGACAGTTTATTATATAAAATGTTTCAAGAGAAATTAGCTCATTTGTGAATCCTCAAATTAAAAATGTTAAAAACGTAGAAAAACGCCTTTCACAAAATAAATCACAACTCATTGCGAAGTATTAAAATGACAAAGATAAATGAGCACAAGAGTACGGAAGCGAACAAAATGCAAGGACTTTCTCCAACCATGAGTAACGTACACTCAGTCCCTACATTAAAACTTTCTCAAAATACAACTTTTTAATACCCAGTTCGTGCCATAGAACACCATAAAATGAAACATTACGTAAATAGCTTTTATAAGGCCCGCCGCCTGAACAAATTTTATCAGATTTCAGAAATACCATCGAATTTAGTATCATCGAATTCATATCTACTACAATTTTCCATGCGACTTTGTCCGTACGGAATTGGCTTGTTTCACAAATTCTACAATGTCATGTGCATTAGACAGCTTCAGGATATTTTTTTATACATGCTGATTATCAAATACTTTCGCATTAGTATAATGTTAGTAGGGACGATGAAAGTGATACAAACAATTTAAGTGTACGATGAAAGCTCTTTGTACCGAAATTTTTTATGTCTAAAAGACGTTGAGAATATTTATTCAAAATGACTACTATTGTTTTCATAAATGTTTCCATGTAGCATCGCGTTACGTAAATGTATTTCACAGTACCATTTTATTTTGTATTTTACGGTATATTGTTACATCGCACTAGCCATTATGATTTTATTACCTTTTTACAATTTAGTTTCTGATGTTGGTACCTACTTATTTTGAGGCAAATGTAGGAACTTAGTAAGACCAGGTATTGTCTGATATAAGTGATCGCACGAGTTATCGGTATTTTCTAGATTGATAAGCAAAAAACAATCAAGTGAGGTTGCCAGTGCTCCACGA
Organism: Falcaria lacertinaria; assembly: GCA_951449985.1. Classification (NCBI taxonomy): domain Eukaryota; kingdom Metazoa; phylum Arthropoda; class Insecta; order Lepidoptera; family Drepanidae; genus Falcaria; species Falcaria lacertinaria. Next base: position 6,102,895 of record OX602115.1, on the reverse strand, counting down.
GGAAACACTGCGTAGTAACAAGGTTGTTGCTAGCAAAGCTCAACAAGATCAGCGGTGGCAACGCATTAGTGGTACCCCTGCTAATGACTATTGGCTTCGGTGCTTATGATCAGGTGGGCCGTACGCTTGTGTGCTACCTCAGTGGTATAAAAAAATAAACAAGAAACTTACTTTCAAATGTATTTACTTATTATATATTAGTACACAGGATTGTTCAGACACTTATTAAACAAAAACAAAGAGGCATATTTTTTTATTTACCTACCTACCTATTTTTTGAGTTTGCGATGAACCACACCACTGTATCAAGTTCAGGTTTTGTTAAAATAAGTGACATGTGTCTCGTACAAAAAGATTAATTAACAAACACATTTATCAAACTTTCCGTCAGAGTGCGTGTTATAAGGAGTATTATCTATCCTTTAACCGAGATAAAGCTGACGGTTGTTTATTGTGAAAATTAATTCAGACTCTGGTTAGACAAACTCGTCTTAGGGCATAACTTTAATTTACTTCTCTTGTCAAGGACCTTGCAGATAAGTTTAAATACTGAGTTGAGAAGTGAAGAAATTATAGAATTAAATTTTCAACGAGCTCAGATAATTTGATAATTTCTGAATTATATAATAATTAAGAACAACTTGCATTTGAAACTCACTGTGGATTTTAAGAAATATTAAAACAAACTCAAAATTGACATTCAGTCAACATACACAATAATAAAACTCCATTCTGTTTTATGAATCGTTGTAAAACTTCAAATCATAAAACCCGCCGAAGAAATCGTAAAACTTTTCAAGAAATCAAACAAAAAAGGACTGTCAAAAAATTTCCCTGTCTAGCGAATTGGAACATGTAATTCCAATTTATATTTTATTGTACCGAATAAAGAATTTTAATTACCACAAAATCCTATTTATTAAATATTTTGATGCCTATTTCTATTTAAGGATTATTATATACAAAATGTCGTTTGCAAAACTTGCAGATATTTATTTGCTTGTTCTTTAGATCAGGATCTCCGAGTTCCACGTAATGCGAATTAGTAATATTTAATCTCAGATCGACAAAAACCTATTTCTTCGGTTTGAGTATTCAGTAGTAAGTACCTAGTTACAAGCAGCTACTCTTACGAAAGGCACAATTACTTAGTTGCTTCTATAAAAAAACAGTATTAGAGGGTTTAATTGAAAACCCCTTTTGTTTTTATGGATCCGGTACTTTATGGACACTTAAAACAATACTAGGTCTGTAATGTTACGTCTGTGGTAGGTACACATAACGAGCCAGAGTTGTTTGGGCGCACTGAGATTATAAGTGGCTTATAAGGTTGCGGGGGCAGCGTGTTTATTTTTCTTTCTAGTGTGTATTCTGTAGAAAGGCTTCAGCTTATCGCCAACGGGCAGCCGGCTTCATATGAACTGGCCACCTCACGCCCCTTTGGGATATAAATCATGAGAAACACACATTTCCTTTCCGCAAAATGCCCGGGGCTAAATCTATATTCTTTGAACGAAACGTTATTGATAAGTGAAACACGGCAAACTTTATGGGTATTGCTGTGATTGAGTTTATGGATTGTGACATTAACCCTCTTACCTGCAGTCTTTGTTTTGCTAACAAAATATAATCTGGGCTTGTTTGATTTCTTTTAAGCTTTCTATCAAATTTTATCGGAGCTACACCCTTCTACATAATCGCTCATGGAAATGATTGTTTTGCAGGAATTGTAAATATATGTCGAATTGCTGTTTCTAATCCATTAGGCATCATACTGAGGTACACGTTTGTATCAATAAATCCATTCTTCTAGCGTTAAGTATTATAGGCGATTACGGCATATTAGCTTCAATTGAATTGGATGGATCCAGATGTTTGTGACCTACTCCGACCTATTATATTTATATTTTTTACTATACTGCTCCGAAATACACCTACATCAATTTAGTTCTTTATCTCAGCCTAGGCTTATTATTCCAGAGGTAGATAGTTTTTATTCTATTCATGTCTTCATCGCATAAAACGTTTTGCTGAACCAAAAAGCTTTGGGTATTTAATAAAAAGTTAACGTAATACAGTGTTCAGCCATTATTGGCGTTGTAATATTTTCCGCAAGATTTACAATAGTCGTGCTCGAGTGTGTCTATCTATGGTAAACGATGAGAGTACTCCGTGGCAAATTGAAAATCAATGAACCGCGGAATTCAATTTGATATTGAAAGCCATCTCTCACGTTACCTTCCAGAACACCGTCAGACGCGCACTTCTCGATATCTCCCTCTTTGACTTCGTCATATGTAAGGGGAGGTTGCTACATTCCATTAAATCTAAAAATATAGAAGTCAGTCAGGTTACAGGTCATCTTACGTAAGACCGCAGTGAAATAACACTACTTGTGTAGTGTTGTGTTTCTGCGGTAAGTAAGGTTGCCAGTGCTCCACGAGGATACGCTGGGCTAGTCGTAATGCTGCTAGCACAGTAAGTCCACACCAACAATATGGTTGGCAACCTGTTAGTGAATAGCAATACCCCTGGTATTGCTAGCGGCTATAGGTTATGGTGACTGCTTACTATCAGGTGGGCTATATGCCTGTGTGTCACCTTTGTGGCATATAAAAAAAGTTAGGGTCTATTAGTCAACAGAAAACACTACTGAGTATTCTTTCGCAAATGTTATAAGTTCCCGCTAGTTCAGTCAACTGAACAACCGAGAAAAAAAAACCCACTAGTTCAGTCAACTGAACTGGACAACTAAACTAGTGGGAATAGACCTATTAGTTCACTCTTCACGCATAACACTGATATATATTGACTGGTTGCCTAAGCCATGTACGGAGCGTTTTCAATAGTAAAAGTAGGAGTAACGCGGTCACTGTAAATGTACATTAGTATATAATACTATTTTAACGGCTTCTTACCATGTTATTAGTAACAAAGACCTGTTATATAATGAGTGTGTGTTTTCTTAAAATTACAACTAAGGAAACTGAAACTCGAGGCACTTATATATCATTGTAATTGTGGGTTTCCACGTGCTACTAAACCGTTACAACAATGACTACAAACCCTTCTAATCAAAACCAGTTAGCTATCAGGCCCTATAAATACAGCCTTATCGAGCCGTCATCCACTGCAAGCGTCAGGTATATAATTTCGACATTGAAGCTACTTGCTACTACAATGCAAAGCTGTTAAGTTCGTACGAGTGCTGATAAGGAAGCATAAAACTCTCTGTTATAGTCTTTACCGTATAATTAAATGTAATCGTTCTACGATGTGTGTTTACAGTTAGTTATCACGCGACCGGCCGAAGAAAACAAAGGCCTTTTCTTTTTAATAGCTCATTGGGTCACCCGGTAATGTGTAATAGAATTCCGAATGGTAACAAAGTAGTAGGTACTCGACATTTAATTAGATACGAGGTTGGGTGCCTATTTTGAAATAGGAACTATTCGTGCCTTAGGTATATTTGAGCATTAAACGCCTGGAAACTAATAATGTAGGTATTTTACGGACTAGCTCCAGTGCTTTACCACCATGCTATGTGTTTTCATAAATACGTACTATGTACGACATTTTGTACCTATCACTGTTCTTTACCGAATCATGCAGGCTTATTGGTAGGATTTCATCTCAGTGGTGCATAACATTCTTGGTCTATACGTGTTAACCGTATAAACTAGTGTAAATGTATGTATATTTACTTACACATTGCTTGTAATATAAACCTTCCTTAGGTATGTTCTTTTAAATTTAATAATGTTTAGTCTGTGAGTCAGCCATAAAGAAGGTATAATAAGTAATAAACAAGTGTTTGCTATTAGGTTATTACAGGAAATAAATAGCGACCACAAATAACCGTAAAATACCTCATTCTGGATGTCACGGTGGGAATCGAGTCATTCACCTTTAATTCAACGTTTATTGCGTAATCTCCAAGGAAATATCAAATATTACCTTCCGTCGTATAACAGAAGGTGATCAAGTGTATCCACATATCATAGTGACATCAGCGTTATTGCTTCATACGGGTCTGTGGACTCACCATACTATTTTGAGGGCCTGAAATGTAGCTTGTATGTTAGCTCATAAGTTATCACTCACAAAAAAATGTATACAATATCTTCTTTCCGTCTATTGGTTACTTTTACACGGCAAAGGCTAAATGCTCTTGATTCAATTTATGAATGTAGACAAAGTAAAGGTTGTTCAAGTCAAGAGTTAAATGGCCCTTTATACTTTCTGCCTACCACGCAGGGTAGACCCCCGCTGGATGATACGTAGTAAAATAACAACTAAGTATTTAAAAGAGGCAAATCAATGAAAATTTGACGATAAAATGTATATAAAAACAAGATGATTCTAAGATGCAAAAACCAATATTTTGTAGTATAATATAGTTAGATAGCACAATTTCCCTATGGCTTGGTTGGTATGGCAAATATTTGTACAGGGTTATGCTGTAGCACTGCACGGCCTCTCGCGCCTGCGGGCTCTTATTGAATGATCTTGATTCCTTTCTTTGTTTGTACTTCACATAATGTATTCCATTGTCATTTGATTTTATTAAACTCTGACGCAAAGAGATGTGTGCTATGTACCTCTATGTATGTATCTGTGTGTCTATGTGTGCCATCGTTGCTTCTAAACAGATGTACCGATTTTGATTTAGTGTTAGTTTCAAAGGTTAGTTAATCGTAACAGTTTTATATAAAATCAAAATTAAAAAAATAAATATTTATTCAGTTTACGCCCTAAAGGCCCTAATAAGGCTGTTATGAAGGTCTAAATTACCACCGGTTCGGAAAAAAAACACCCAAGAAGAACCGGTAAGAAACACGGTGCTCTGTCTTTTTTTTCATATAAAAATTATGATATAACAATTCATCATATATCTATGATATTGAGTCGAGGGTGTTCTAAATTATAATGTTACTTAAGTAATTAAAGACCAACAGAGCGCGTACATAGAGTATCAATAAAAAGTACCTTGTATTTTACACTATTGCATCGAAAATTTACACGTACGGTAGCTACTTAATAACAATTTAAATCTGTCATGCTTTTATTTCGTAAATTGTACTACAAATCTTATAGTAATAACGCCAGTTGGACGCAATGGACGGATATAAGCGAATAAGGGTTTCTATACGGGATAACAACCGTGTAGTTTACAAATTATTCATGTATGATATTAATTAAATTCTTTTGCTTAGAACCGCATTGGGCAATACCACACCGCCGTCATTGTTAAACCTTGATAATTACTCAAGTTTAGACCCTCAAAGTCTAAACGTAATACTGGTATTCTAAACAGTAGGTACACCGAAATGGGTAGCTTAGTTAAACTTTCTGTCATTTCTCAGAATACTGTTAATTCCTGGAATGACTGAGGAATTCCCCAGTGCATTGCTGGCATAGCACTCCGGAACTATTATTAGAGTTACTAAGTTTACTTGATGATTATATACAAACGCACCTCTATACAAGACACCGATCAGTTTTTTACTAGTACAAAAGTAGTGTCTAGTTAAAGTTTATAGTTCGATGCTGTAAATAACATAAATATTTTACTGTGGATAAAATACACATAAATACATTTCATATTCCTATTAGATTGGTCTCTAAGTCATCGTATATCTCCTTCCGATCTCTGTCTATATGTATAAATCTTGTTTAGGCTTGAAAGCTTTCTTCAATTCCAATTTTCGCGGTTGATATCCCTTGCTCGTGTCTCTTAAGAAAGAAATACTTACAAGCCGAGAGTAGTAATTTAAATTCATATCGTTATGATCTTTGTTTTCCTTGACTTAATACTTCACGTTAATTGTCAAAACAATAACTTCATACATTCTATCTCTAAATGGCCGATTAATGGAGAATATACCCACTTCAGGTAAGATGGCAATCGATTCTTGTCGAAATAATGGCGTCATCTGAAATTATTAATTTAGTTATCGACGAAAATACACCGCCATTTTCTCGGCAAGGGATAAGGTAAATTGAATTATGTGATCGGGATTGATCCGAACGATGCGATGAGAAAGCAAAATATTAGGTCCTTACATATGAAATTGGCGTTTTGTATGGGAGGAACAAAAAGTCGAATATTTTTTAATATAATATATTTAATTAATCAAAGTATGAACCATTATTTTCTATGCACTTTTGCCATCTCATAGGTAGTTCATTGATCCCTTTACTAAAAAAACCAGTCGGACGGGAATCAATAAAATCTTTGAAGGCGATTTGGACTGCCCCATCGGAGTTGAATTTTTTCCCTTGCAAGAAGTTATCCAAATTTCGAAAAAAATGGTAATCTGTTGGAGCAAGGTCCGGGGAGTACGGAGGATGTCTTAGACTTTCCAATTGAAGCTCTTCTAATTTAGTAGCCGTCTGTAGCGCAGTGTGTGGTCTAGCGTTGTCGTGAAGCAGCAGTGGCGTGGAGCGATTGACCAGCCTAGGTTGTTTAGCCGCTAGCTTTTCCATCATGGTTTGCAATTCCTGACAATAGACATCAGCCGTAATAGTCTGGCCAGATTTGAAAAAACTGTAATGAACAATACCGGCACTAGTCCACCAAACGCTTACAAGTAACTTTTTTGGGGTTAATTTTCGCTTGGGGCAGGATTTGGCTGGCTGGCCAGGATCTAACCATTGCGCTGAGCGCTTCCGATTATCGTAAAGAACCCATTTTTCATCACAGGTAATGATTCGGTTTAAAATACCTTCATTATTGTGCCGGTTTAGTAATGTAACGCAGCAGTCGACGCGCGTTTGCCGGTTTGTTTCAGTCAATTCGTGAGGTACCCACCTTTCAAGCTTTTTAATCTTCCCAATTTGCTTCAAGTGAATTAAAACAGTTTTATCACTAACATTGCAGCCTTTAGCTAACTCGGACGTGGTTTGCGATGGATCCGCTTCCACAATAGCCTTCAACTCTTCATTATCAACTTGAGTCTCAGGCCGTCCACGGGGCTTGTTCTGCAGGTCGAAATTTCCAGAACGAAAACGTTGGAACCAAAAACGAACTGTGTTTTCTTTTGCAACACGACCGCCATACACATCATTCACCCTTCGAGTTGTTTCCGCAGCACTAGTGCCACGGCGGAACTCGTACTCGTAAATAATGCGATATTTAAGGTTTTCCATTTTGTAAAATGAGTGACGCAAACAGAAAAAAACAGAAGAAAAAAAACAAATGAATGACGATCATCGAAGCACAAATACATGAGTCTATAGCTGTACAAATTTGAATTTGGAATTCCTTACCAAAGAGGAGAAATTCGTGATTAAAGTGGCCAGTACGAAAAACGCCAATTTCATATGTAAGGACCTAATATTTCAATGTTTTTGGTATAATATGGTTTTGTTGTTGTTAATTTAGGATTGCGTTGAAAGAATTCGTCGCGATTAAAGCTTAAAATTGCAGTCACTCTTCATTTATGACTGCGTCGTTTCCTGTTAAATTATTTTAAGAGACAAATGTAGTAGACCTGCTAAGATACATATTATTTTCTAAATTAAATTAAGTTCCTAGGTATTAGTATTTAGGTAGGTAGCTATTGCATACCATGTAAGCCGAAACTTGGTATGTCTGTGTACCATATTATATTGATTGATTGTCAATATAAACAAGAATTAAAAAGGATTAGTCGAATTACTACCGGGATGGTATATGATTTTATTATCCTACATCCATTAAAATTATATCACAGTGAAGCTTGCAAAGGTTTAATGAAGCAATTTCAGTGAAGTCCTACTGTCACACATTCCGAGTTTACGTCAGCTGTCGGTTCATAGGTTTTATTTATTCAAAGGCACTTTTCTCCGGTCACATTATGAACATGGCCTGACCCAAGTACAATACAATCTCTCTTGGAACAATGGATTTCTGTTAAGAATTCATTCTGCGCCTTTAGCAATGGCACAGCTATTTCCTAATACGTTTATTATTAATAGGTGCCTACTTAGAACAAAGTGGGAAATAAGGTAATGGTCTTAAAAGTAAACAGTAGGTAGGTACTTATCCTTATTGTCTTGTTGTTCACTTGTTTTCAGTAATTAGTATTTTGGCATAAGGCCAGGTTGGCGTCGATTTTTAAATTTAAAATTCACATAAGGACCTACATAAATCAATCAAAAATATCGAACCTTACGTACACGGTGACTGTGATTGATGCAATAGTACTTTTGCCATCTTATAATTGTCATGAAAAAAAAATTTATAGTAGATTATGTGCAATGAACTGATAAAATAGTGATGAGGTGTATTGAATGACTTTGGAGAATCCACCTACTGACAACTGAAGGGTGGTTAACGAGGTCACAGTAAGGGGATCAAATCAGTGGAACGAATCTGTTATATATATTTTTTATTTTACATCACTATATATCATATAGTTTTGATAACAATATTATGACGAGACCTCTGGTCTAGTGGTTAGTATACCTGACTGCTGCGCTAGGGGTCGCGGGTTCGATTCCCGCCGGGGCTAACATTTATGTGACAAATATGTTTGCCTTGCGTCTGGGTGTTTGGTATGTATTATAAGTATGTATTTACAAACAAAAAGTATATTAAGTATTATATCAGCTGCTGGTTCCCATAGTACAAGCTTTGCTTAGTTTGGGGCTAGATGGAGTTGTGTGATAATGTCCGAGCAATTATTATTATTATTATAGCCCAATTTCTTTTCTTATAACAGTGTTATTTGGTTTTTGTTACTCTTTGATGTTAGTATTGTTTAAGTACTGTTTATGTTTGTATTGCGTACTCCGGCACCAACGAATGCCGACGGCAAATAACGTATAGCAAGCAAGTAAGTAGTGAGGGCTATAATTACCTATTATTGTTATCAGTGTTGTTCACGATTGCTGAACACGTTTACTTATTTATTTCGCTTACCTAATAATCACGTGATTAACATTAATATAATGTAATATTTATTGTAGCTATATACATGTTTGTCGATACATCATCGTTATATTATATGATTGATTTTGCGGATCGTAACCCTGACCTTATCATGTCATGGTTAAAGTGTTACCAGATTTGGCGACTGTGAAATCATCCCCTAAATAAATGTACAGACAAATTTCCAGCCGGAACTCACACAGATGCAGTCTATCTAATTTCCGCAGATACCTAGAATTGAAAATAAATAAGTATCTTACCTAACCGAACCCTTTTGATCCCTCCATATTAAAATAGTATACAAAGGTAGTTAGCTATTTACGTAACTATTATATGAATTATGTTTTTTTATTGCAATTTCATTGTTATATGAGCATTAATTAAAATGTACACTTATCTGACTTGCTCAACGTTATTCCAACGTACAATTTTCTGCTTTAATAATTCATTTTACATGAAGCCAAGTGAATACGTTTCATCTGACGGGCATTTGTAATTAATTTCAATTTATATCAGACGGATCTTTCGATAAATTTAACAATCGCATTGTCTGTTGCAGTTTTACACTGGTTGTTTGCAATGTACCCTAAATGATACCGAAAGCCGAAGTGTAAATGTGAATATTTATGATGTTATTGCAATATTCTTATACATTATACTTCTGGATGTCATGATTTTATAAGGGAAGTTATAGGTTTTCGTATATTTTTTCATGATCTCCTCACTTATAGGCAGCAATATTAGCCTAGTATGAGCAGTGCGTCTAGCAACTGTGTGTAAGTAAATTTAGTTAATCGATGAGAGCAAAATAATAATTTTATCTTATGTAGCGGTTAGTAATTAGCTTCCATATCAAACATAGGCAAGGTATGACTAAAACGATTTTGCGTCGTCTGTATTGACAGCACAGAATTTATACAAACTTCAATTACATAGAAAAGAACAAGTAAGCGTATTAAGCAATGTGGTGAAAACATATTTACGAAATTGAACTTTATCCTACCTCTATCATAGTTAAATTATTTTATAAATAGCGATACCGAGACGCAGAAGTGGCCCGATACACAGGCAGCGCTACAAGTGCTTCATTACAATATCTTCATATGTTGTCTTATTTACAGTAATTATAATCTCATATTAGATATTAATTTTGCACTTTTGGTGATGCTGCATCAGGCCATGTCTCGGCATACCGAGAATAATGTGTATGTTTTCTATTATCGTAGAGGCACTGTTCAAGGGACGCGCGCGCGCCTTCAAACCACTATTTTGCGGAGTAGGTAATGCGGTGGCTAAGTTTGTTAAATAGGAATGGGTCTAACATTTCATAAATTAAAATTATACTCAATATAAAAAAATAATATGTAAGCCAAATTATTTTTAATAAACACTTACCAATGACAGCGCAGTCGTATGAAATGAAACCCCAATTCGACTCTGATTATTCACTACATCCTAGGTGAAATGTATCCTCACCAAGAGAACTCACTAGCATAGAATACATAAAAGTACCACCATCAGTGGCTACTTGTTTCACAAAATTATCATAAAATACGAAAACATTCGGCTACCGATACATAAGAAGGACCGACAACCTAATCTTTTAGCTTTTTATTAAAACACCATGTCTTCAATGCAAATTGCCTTGACATACGATTCTGGCTTTCAATAAAAGTCTGTATCCATATTTTTTATAATACTTAAATATAATGTGCAATAAATTTTACTTAAAAAATATTATTTATTTTACGGACAAATAAAGTACCCGTATCACCCCTGTCAACCACGAGAAAGCCAAAATTAGTCCGGTCAAACTGAATTTGATATTTGCTTAGAATAGAACATTTTGAAATAACTGAGACACATTAAAATGTATAGGGGTTTCAGATTCCCACTACATAAGACGGTGAATGTTTATTATTCTCAGAATATGCTTTTCGCCTTGATTCGAGATTAAAAAGAACACAATATTATTATAGTTCCGCGGCGGACCAAGATGACACGGTCAATACAACTTGACTGAAATATCGAGGTAAAAAAAGAAGTAAATATAGCGTTTTATATGTTTAATGGTCGAATACTGAAACGGCATTAAAAGTTGAAGGCTCACGCAATTATTTGAAGCGTCGTCAAAATACTATTTCGTGTCTAGATTCGGATGCCACTTAAAATAAATGTACCATCAGATTTGACTAGCGTTACAGTATACCTATCTACGGCCATAAATTGCTTAAAATTGAGGAATAGCGTACACCGCTTTCGCTTTTAATCGAATACTTTCCGTTATGTAAACGTAGATCTTGAGCAATGTTATTGAATCAAGGGTTAAATGGGAGACGGCGTGGTAATCTTGCCATGCCAGTGAAGGAGTGAAATAGGGACAATTGTGTCGGCCACGCGTTGTTTGCATACCTTGTAACTAATTGAATTAGTGTCACGGTTCTCTGCAAATTACTCGGGCAGTTTAAATTAACTTGTTACGGGCGAGGGGCGACTTTGGCCCTAAAACTTCCCTAATTTTGTGAGCGCAACATCAAACTGTACTCCAGCCATATTGCCTCGCTGGTCCCACGTGAATTTTCTACACTAATTAGTTTGGACCATGTTTATTTTACTTAAGTTTGTTTACATAGCATTGATTTATGACGGCGGTGAGTGTTTGTTACGCAGTGTGGTTTAACAATGTATACATAAAGCTGTAGAATGTACGGGGACGTACAACACAAAATATATTTATATAATATTCCGTTGAAGTAACTTTTATATTAATATCTATGTCGGTGTCCCTTGGAACATAACGTGATTGCTCGTCGATGGATTGCACCGTAGACTGAGGGACTAAAAGACGAAGGTACCGCGTGCCCTAGAAAATAATGGAGATAGTTATCAATGTGTGCGTCCGTGTGCGTAAAGTGCTGTCACACAAGTGATTTCTCCCGCTTAGCTGAAACAAAAGATAGGTTAAGTTACGTAAAGTATTTTACGAAACGTGATAAAACCCAGCACGCGGTAAAGGACGAAAATAGTATAGAGCAGCTGCGTCCTCATGTTGTAAATTAGTACCGTATAGGTATCCGATCTATTTGTGTGTGAGGATAGCAGAAGTTGAAATTTTCTCCATAAGCTACTCCTTCTATGGATTATACAGACAGGTAGGCTACCATCTTGGCCAAATAGTTAATAAAATATTTTTGAATTAAGTGTGACCCTTGTCCCCTTTTTTACAAATCCTTTAAACTATTATCATACATTACTTGAGAAGAATAATACAATTGAAAAGATTATTTGAGCTAAGACTACCTTCCGAATCTGGCTGTATATTCTGAATATTCGAATGTATTTATTAGGTAAAGTCTAATTAAATAAATGTGATATTGATTTTTGCTTTTAAACCTTTTCAATTCCATTCGGCAAAGGCCTGGGTAAAAGAACAGCTACCATATTATAATAACCACAGATATTAAATTAGGTCTAGACAGTTAAGTGCTTTCGTATTAAAAGCCTATTGTATTATATTCAATTATTGTATTGTTAGATATTCCATCTCATTTCGTAAAGTGAATGGCAAAGGGTAAACAAAGACAAAACTTTTTCAATTAAACTTTTGTTATTATTTCTTAACTAGAATAATTATTTGTTTATCTATATTTACAAGTATGAAGTTGTAATATAATTGCGTCTGTTATAATTGAAGATATAAAAAAGTACTCGCCCAAGTACTTTTTTAATGTTGAATAATACAAATATACCTTATTGTAAAATAAAGGTGCCATTCAATTATACGGATGGTAAGCGGTTACCGTAACTCACACGGACCTGTAATACCAGGCTTACACTTCTATATTGTGAATCTAATGAGCGGAATCACTTAGCTAGCAGTTGTTCTCTTTAAGAAACGTAGGCAGAACTTAGGCAGAATTAAGAAGTTTAAAATATAATTTACAAAGTAATAGCAGCGTCAGCGTTTCTTGATATTCTGTTAATGTGTTGGAATGAGTACTTAAATACAATTCAGTGCACAATATTTGCTTTTCACTCTCACAAATGCAACTAGTCTGTAGCCACAATCCACAGCAACGAGTCTCGGGGGGAGAGTAAGCGCTGTCTCGGATTCCACATCGAAATTAATCAGGCGGTAAAAAGAACGAGAAACATGCTTACCTTAGGAATATTCGTTTCATTAAGTCCAAAAACTGGCCAAGTAGCTTTCAAACATACATAAAAGTAGTAGGGTAATAATGCATGAACTTCTTAAAATTGTGTCGATTTAAACATAGTACACATACATAGTTATATCGTCACGCCAAGTGTATTTCCGGGCCAATTCTGCCTTGATATGATTATTTCGCTTACATTCATTTTGCCCTTCATACAGGTACGCCAATACCGAGAACTCTTTATCTTTCAATCATTGAGTACTTTATAAATATAATATTATATATGATTTATTAAGTTTGATGGTAAAAAAGACCTTATTCATGTGGCGTAGAGGTATTGAGAGAAATCCCAAATAATAGGTTATTTGAAGTATTTCTCTATACAGTATCACTAATAGATATTGAATTTCCATTGATAAATCTATTAGAGATCTTCTGAATTGCTATTAACTTCTATGTATAGGTTCGCAGGACTAAGTGTGTTCCGGGGTGCTACTTTTGTAATTCGGCCATTGAACCCTTTGAAACGTTCTAGGTCCAATTCGGTCATTTTATGTGTACCTAGATACATCTGCTTTAGTTGATAGTGTGAAATCAATTAGCTGCTAACTCTGGTCGTTTGTAGCGGCACAAGCGGCCACCAGCGGGATTAACAGCTTAGCTGTGGACAGACGTGTTCTACAATGCATTTGCGAAGGACATCACTTAAATTCACTTACGCGAAGCAGTTTGTAGAATTTATCACACCAATCTGTGGTATCTGGTATCATATTTCTACTCAGATAGTCACGGGCTTATATTATTATAAATTAGAGGTCGTCTATTAATTGAATTCAATATGTTTATTAGAAAAATATTGCACTGAAATAATATTACATTTTGATTAGTCTTGCATATACAAATATCTCTTTGAATACAGAACTCCAGATTTGTTAGTAAAAGCAACGGCGCTAAAGGCTCTGCATATCTGCGTATGCAGAAGTTGTAGGTGGAACACTAGACTTGAAAAAAATTCTTCGTTCACTTATTAATAGACATGCGTACATGGTGACGAAACTTGGGTTGTAGGTACCTTATAATCGTTCCTACTGCCTTTTTCATGGAAATAAAGTAAAAAATAATTACTTTTTCGTTTTCTTTTATCATCTCAGGTACATATTGTGGGTTATTCTAAAATTGTATACAATTTGAAGTGTCTATTGTGTATATTAATCGATGGACGAAAGAATTTCCATTATTCGAACACCACTTTCAGCGAGTATAGAAAAAAATCTTTTCACATAATTTTCAATTCTCACGCCTTCCGTTTATCCAATGAAAGAATTCTCGAGCCAGTTTAATTGAATTTTTTTCGCTTTGAAAGATATTGATCGTCGGGAGTTTCAATACCTTTCTGTTTTATTCCACAAATACTTTTGAGTTTAGGCTGTATAATAAATCACTGAACATGAATGCTGCTTTAAGCCTTTCAAAGTCTATAAATCATAGAATAAATGAGACAGCTATTTATAAACTATTCATAAAAGATTTTGATACAAATGAGGTATTATTGTAGGGTATTCAAATCGACCTGAGTGTACCCATGTTGACAAATCGCCATCGTGATACCAATGTTTCAATAAAATACAAAGTATACCTACCGATACTATCCGCCCCATATTGAAATACACTGTACTAAAAACAGTACTGTATTTAATACTTTCATTATTGGTACCTAATACTTATACTATTGTTTATATTATATTAATTCAGGATTTTTTATATTTTTCTTTATCGTCGGTACTTAACTCACATTCAAACACAGTTTCTTAAAACAAGAGGCGCAGCTCTTCTCTATTTATCACTCCTGCATCTTTTAGTTTTATATCTTGAACGCCATAAAATTACGATTGACGAAGTGGATTAATGAAATCGAAATGGCACGAAGCGATACTTCTGGTGCAATAAAATCAGACTTGGAATCGAATTGTATTGGTGATAAATCGAATAGATACTTGTGCTTTTAAATAATGGTTTCTGGAATTGATATCGATTTACAATGAAGCTGAACGCTCTGTGTTGTGATCCTTGTTGTTTGTTATTGTCTTGACTAACAGTATACCTAACATAATATTATGTTAATAAATATGAATTAGCTAAGGAAATTCCTTAAATATTGTTTGTATCTGTAGTTAGGTTAGGTTAGTAGTTAGGAAAACGTTGTGTAATCTAATCTAATCAATTTAGGAGCTGAACAGACAACAAGAGGACAAATAAATATGCACAAACATTTTAATTTTAGTTGAAGATATAAGATGATGAATAAATACGTACATTGAGAAGCACCATAGTGGCACATAGCACGTCATTTGAAAATTCAGTAACAAACGATAGTCAGGTGGTGAATCGATCTTAAGAAAATTAAGACTTAGGTAAAGGTGTCCGCCTAAAACTAATATTCATAGACAATTTATTGAAACATTAGATGGTTTTTATATTATTGGGTATCGAATATTTTTATTTATTTCTCTCAGTGCAGAAATAAATAAAAATATTCGATATTCTGCAAAAATCCGTCGCTAATACGCTGTCGCGTTCTGTATATCTTTTGAGAGACAGTTATGGGAAGGAGCTTTATGCTAGGTGCAAATGATCCAAACATTGTATTATATTTATTCAAAACAGACTAAAATATTTTCAATAAACAGAACTTAACCAACCTACTTATATATAAAATATCTGACCCAAACCAGAATTATGTGGGAGCGTGCCAAGCATGCTGGCAGCATTGTCACGCTGGATAGTGCGATATCTTCCAGCACGCCTATTTATGTTCAAACTTCAATATAATCGTATCCGGCTACAAACATTTTATGTTTTTTTTATACTACTAAGGTGGCAAACAAGCATACGGCCCGCCTGATGGTAAGCGGTTACCGCTGCATATGGACGCTTGCAACACCAGGGGTATCACTCGCGCGTTGCCGACCCTTCAAAAATCTCTTCACACCCTTCTTGAAGAACCCCATGCTGTAATTCTTATTAATTTGATTATTTATAATCAAACCAGATAAATTTTAAATACGTAAATAGCCAGAACCTCGTTAAAAGTAAAGCTAACTTTTAATTTACCTGACCGCTCTAAAGTGTTATTTGACCATTTCCTAGAATATTAATGAATAAATATAGCTTTTATTTCAAAATTACAGACGAACAGTCAAATTTTATTTCTATGTATAATATACTTGAGTATGTAGATTGGAAAGTTAATGGGTCGACCAGTAGGATTGATTGCTTAAACCAGCATTTCGTCACAGCTGTGGTGTAAGAAACACTCAACAGAATTATAATCTCACTAAAATACAGCAAAAACAAATTACCGAAGCGGTGATGAAACAAACTCGGAAATCTTTTGATTGATGGTCGGCTGTAATTGGGAATGGTTATAGAAAAATTTTTTTTTTTAGTAAATACTTCTATTAGTTTACCGAATCACAGCAACTACCTGTGACGCTGTGACAAGCCTGTTATTTAAGAAACCCTATGACTACCTACGAGTATCTTAGATACATTTATTCATTAGTGTACAATGTTTTAGGTTAATTAAATAAGATAAAAAAGAAATGATATTTTTTTTATAAAAGAAATAAGATTGCAAGTCTCTATTGCTATCTCTAGCTAATTACCCGCAGACTCCAGTTTTGCCTCACACCATATCCAAAAATATGATAAGTAGAGTTCATAGATACTGAAATTGTAAATTATTATCAAGTGATTGCTTTTAAATCCTACATTAAACAGTATGGTAATAGTTAATAATGACCAAGTAACTTGAAGAATAACAGTCAGGAGACAAACTGCAAGTTTGAGCACACTTTATTGAAAGTGTAGCGGGTGTCGCCTCCATACGTCACGTTCACGGGCCGCCAATTTGTCTGTCATTTGCCAAATCCGAACGCGCCTCGAATGTCTGACGAATATGTATTAAATATGTATTCAGTGTAACCACACGCCTTCTATATCACACACATTAGATTACGATTCACATCAATATGTAATTTTATGAGCCGAATTGTTTGGCGCAAAGATATTATGTAAATTAACACTTTGGTATTCACACGTCAGTGCCAAGGCGGTAACCACATTTTTCATGAAGTGAGGGAATTTAATAAACTCTTCGCGCCTCGTCTTATCACGTCTACGTTATTCAGAGTAACGGGAAGTCTTATTATTCAATTGCAACAAATATATTACCCGCAAAGGCGATGGTTCACGAATGACCTATTTACGCTGGCTCAAAGTGAACATCGTCCAAAATTAATTTAATTTTTTAAAGTGTAAGATTTGCTGTTACCTACCGTCTTTCCCGAGCACTTAGCATACCAAATAGGTAACAAATTTATAAACTTACCTAATTAGGCGGGCGCTGCCCGGAGTTTCATGTTTGCTCTGAGCATGGTAAACTTCGGCCAACTTCCTAATTTGAAACGGCCGTAATTATTGTTTATCAGAATCATTTACGGAGTTGTTTCCATCTTTAAAAAAGTTGTGATTAAAAATGTCCGTTAAGTATACGAGATCTCTGAAAATCTCTTTTCCAGGATAGGTACATATCCAAATAAAGATTATGAAATATTTTGGTCCGCCTTTTCTTATTATTAACTGTGTATTTACGATACTTATGGTATTAAAATATTAGGGTTGTGACCCGTGCTGTAAATTTCAAAAGGTGCTTTTAAAATAAGCATTGTGTTTGTCATTATGTTTATATTAGAATTAGCTGAATAGCTTCTATTTTTGTTTATTATACGCTAGGAATTTCATTGGCCCTGCCGAATAAATTATTATTAGCCCATAACTGTATATTCATCACAATTGTGAATACTTAGAAAGAAATAAAATTGTTCTATTGGTGGCTTGCGAGGGTCCTCGGAAGAGCGCGACAGATGTCACTTGGACAAAGGAACTTAGTTGGTGAACTTGTTGGATGTGGCATAAAGTTTGCTCCCTACTTTTGCATTGTAGCTGTGACTATGCTCTAACTATTTCTTGAAAATATAACTTGTTTCAGTAAGAAAGAGCTCGTTTCAGTAACATACGCGTGGCACAATTACTTATTTTTTATACATACATTTCCAAAGTCATAACCCTAACGGCGAGGTAGAGAGTATAGAGCGCTATTAAAGCTCTTGATTTGCAACACCTCCTTTGCGTCTTTTATATTCATCAAGCTCTTAATACATGCCTGCCGATTCCGAGTAGTCTTTACCTTTCTATCGCTACGGATTTTGGTAATTTGATCTAAAAACTTAGACATTGGCTTTTAACAGCTACTCCTTCCGGGTACTGGGGCGTTTCGCACCACGCACGGTTCGGACCACGGTGTGAATCGCCCAACTACTCTTTTTGAATTGGGCTTTTCGGAACGCGGTGTGAATCGACCACGGCTGTTTTTGTACTGGGTCAATTCGGACCACGGTGCGAGTAGCGCAAGTGTTTATTTCCTATGGGTTGATTTGGATCTTGTGTTTCGAATGGTTTTGCAGTGACCAGTAGAAGAATAGAAGAAGTTGTAATGTATTACTTAACATGTTTATTAACATGTTTTAAGAAGAAACCACTCACACTCGCAATGTATATCTTTTTCGTCAGACTCTCTCCTCTTATTTTTTATAGATATTTCTAATCCATCTATATCATAAAGAAGCCATATAATAATCGTTAGTATTAGTACTTTAGTTAGTACTCTACGGCTACTGATGATTAAAGCGGTTGCTTAGAACCTGTTGAAAAACAGGATATTTTGTATAATTACCTCTAAAACTAAAACATAGCTATGTACAGACAAATGCACGGTATGAGAGTATGTGCACTATAAAGTCCTCGGCACATATTTGCGTCTGCTTGTCGTTATCACTATTTATACACTAAACGATATCTCAAAATATTTTGTTGGTACACAGGAGAACCTTAATCAGTTTATTAATCTTCCATATTGATATAATAAAGAAACTGTGAATATATGTCTATATACATATATTAAGTCAAGAAAAATCTTCGATCATCTTTGAAAATATATGATTATTCGCTACTCTAAGCACGTACCCTGTGGACCGCCACGACACCCTCCTTTCAACTGGCACGTGATACTAGTGCGTAAAAGGTAAATGATTTATAATTTGCTTTTTATTTTACCAAAAAAGGTATACATTATTATAAGTTTTTCTATTGCTACATACATATAAAGAAATACGTCTTATACATATAAGCTGCTAGTACCTCACTGAATTTCCTATGATTATAAATTTATTGGTGTCGATTCTGTTGTAAAAAATAACTAAACTTGACAATAACTAATTTGAAAGATCTAAAAGTATTGCCATCCTTATTTAACCCCGCACACGAGAAAGGGATAGCAGGACTTTTAATCCTGTCAAATTCGTTTCGTTTAGTGATTTTGTACAACATAATTGACACCATTGTCTATGCAAATTATTGCGTAGCGAATATGCATACAGTATTTGCTCATTAAGTCTATATTTTTGGATAGTACACGTGGGATAATCGATAAAATTCACTAACAATATATACAGCTGCTTAAACTCATATTTCAATTATCAGGCTAATTCGCGTAATTCTGAATAAGACACCAACTATAAACATAATAATATCAATAGGTGAAGCAAAAAAACGAAAATTGCGGCACGGATGAGTGTGCAAGTATGGATAAATATGAAAAAAATAAAATATATAACATGCATTAGAAATACATCAAATTGAGAGGCGTCCTAAAACATATCACGCTCAGAGAATCAGCATTGCTATCCAGCGTGGCAATGCTGCCAGCATTCTTGGCACGCTCCCGTATGATTCTGGTTTGGGTCAGATCTTATATCTATAAGTAGGTATGTTAAGTTTTGTTTTTTGAAATAGTTGTTGTTATAAATCTATTTTGTGTTAGTAAATAAAAATAAACATTACACACATGACAACCATGTGTTTGACACAAGACTTCATTAATGCCGTCTGACACAATACTTTGTTTTTTGGTGGTCTAATTGCGATCACAAGGCGACTGCTCGTATCCAAACCTGAATTTAATTTCTAGAAAAGTTGTCATCATTCTTTGCATAAGCTTTAAATATTAGTTTTAAGCAATGTTTGGGCTAAGAAAGATAACTTTGTGCAATCAAACATAATGACTTTCTTCGCGTTGATTGGCCAAGAGCGAAGTACTAACGAGCGTTGATTCCAACAAAGTTCGCAAATTGTTTGCTTATTCAACGTAAGGTAATAACGGCTGGGACACACAGCCATATTTTCTGACGAACAGCCGAAATATTGTTAAACATTCATTATAATGCAGTAATATTCTCGCAACATCTCAATACTGTTTTGAACTATCTACGATATAGGTACTTAATAGTTATGTTAAGCCACAAAATGTTTAATAAAACGTAAAAAAATATGTCCCATGATAAATAGCGGAATAACATTATCAAACTACAAACAAACCGACCAATTCATCAAAAAATAATTTTTTTGTTTAATACTTAAAAGACTTGTCTAATGTCTTGGTTCCGTGGGAATAGTGTTCGTAGTATTATAAGGATGTAATTAAGAATACATACTTCTTATTTATAAAATTAATGATAAGACAAAACTTTTATCAATAATAACTTTGGTAGCTTCGAGATCTCAAGAGCTGTATGTTGTCAAGCATGGCTAAATATATAAGAGAAGATGCGAACGTAACAAACGAGGAATTTTTGAAACCGGGATAGAAAGACGTTTATGAGCTTTTAAAATACGGTAAGATTCCAACAATCCGAGTGAATCCTCGGATTTTTTAAAATAGCGTTGTCATCGGATTTTATAATGAATCCCTATTATTAATCTTAATCTGAGTTATGAAAATGATATCGTTTTAAATTGTATTATTAGTTCTTCGGTATAGGTATTTGTTGAACTATGAAGGTGGTAAGCGGTCACCGTAGCCTATAGATTGGAAACCTGAGGGTATCAATAGTGTGTTACGAACCACATTTTTAGAGGACTCACAGTGTGCGTGTTGTTATCCTCGCTACGAGCACAGCGCATTCTCACAGTAACTTTACCTATTACTCAACGGAAAGACACAACACACCACCACATGAGAGTAGAGATATTTCACTGAGATCTTCTGTAGGTTAAAAGTACTGCTCCCAGTTAGGCGACGAAACTATTTTTGGGAAGGCCCATTCCGTCCTACCTTTTGTTAAAATTTGTTGATATAAACAAAAAAAAAACGTTACAATAGAATTGGAAGAGATAAAATTCGTATTTGCATTAGCTTCGAGACAGCAAGCTACTGTCATATATTTATTACCAGTCCGATATTCTACGATGGCTTAATTGACAGTTGGATATCAATTTTGGATCAAGTGTCATGTTAGGGTGTACGAGAACGCGTGTATCGGATCGTTCATGTTCACTATGTAGCCAATTCAGCATGACCCGATATCTCGTGGGTCACGTACGAGCCGCGTCAATTTATCAGTCGACTTGCGGTCCATACACGATGTAGCCTACATTTTTACATACACTATAGGAAGTTAACGAAATATATTTCCTACGAAATATGTGAAATATATTCGTCGAGGTAATAACATGGAGTTATAACGAACTCATGACGAAATGGAAAAAAAGTAGTTTGTTATGCACGGGGCTAAAATGACCCATTGTATACTACGAGTTACAATGGATTTTAGCGCCATGTGTAACACTGCTTTTCACAATGAGTGCGAAAAACTTTAATTTGCTACAATATTAAAAATAAATTAAAAAAATAATAATTTACAATTGGTACCTACTATTATGGATATTTAACGACATGGCTTGGGCAAAAAAAAATGATGTATCAAAATTTTGTCACCTGATAATTTTATTATCGATACCAAATATCGATGCTGTATAAAAATATCGATACGCTCAATATCTATGTCAAATCATGGATAACATAAATTAAATATCGATACAATAAATAATTATTGATATAAAAAATTCGGTACGATAAATATCAATATAAAATTATCCCTACAATGAAAATCGATACGAAAACTATAGATATATTTTTTACATGCCCATCATGTGATGATGAAATTTGAGTAGCCTGTGGGGTAAATATGGGGATTTAATAAGCGATTAAGTATGCGACTGAAGGACTTGTATCCATGTCACGAACAAATAAATAATAATAAGATACACGTAGTTACACGTAGGTAAGACAAAAATGAATAAAACCGTTTTTCCCCTGGAGCATTATTTTCTAATTTACCCCGCTCTGGTACGTTACAATGACGATTTTTTTGAGCATGAGGAGTGAAAAAATATGCACATACATATCATCACACCAAGTACCTCACGGGGTAGGCAGAGAGTACCTATAGAGCGCCATGTTACTCTTGACTTACACTCCTCTTTTGCTTTTTTTACATTCATCAATCGTTTCATATCTGCCCGCCAGGTCAGAGTACACTTTATCTTACTATCATTGAGTGCCTATTCTTTTAATTTGATCTAGAAAGATAGACCTTGCACTTCTACGGGTTCTTCCATTCACATTCGCATTTTATACCTTTTTTGTCAGTCTTTCATCACTCATTCGTTCTATATGTCCAAACCAACGTAGCAATTCCTTTATCATCATAACAATAACACTCCCTTTTACAATAGTATGTAGGTACACAATGTAACAGAAGACATCGTTAACGCAGAACTGTTTAACAAAGCCCTAATTAATGATCAATCGAATAATTGACAAAAGCGAACTTAACATTACACGTTTTTATTTAGTTTCACCTATCCCGTTTGTATGTATGTGTGCAATAAAATCTTGCAATTTAAAGACCCACTTGATTCCGATTGAGCTGAAATATTGTATACACGTTGGGTTCCCATGTCGATTACCTGATTGCCGCGATCTTTAATCGTAGGTATATGGCGGACGTCACAAAATAATACTTATCATATCCACAGTAACCTCTATGACATATGACACATGAAAGGGCTTGATGAGCGAAACCGTAAGTAAAGTGAAGTCAATTTAAGTCCGATATCGCAACCGCGCCGCAAGATGGCGATTTATATTTTCTTCAGTAACCCCTATGATATGGGTATCGAATTAAAGGGCTTGAAATGCGAATAAAAAAAAATGCTTTTGCAACGTGTACAAGTAAAATTAATCATGACAATGACATGTGTAAAACAGAATATTTTTTCGCCAGATTTGTACTAAAATTACCAAACCACAATTTTTAATTATGCAACCTCTCGTAACTTCTAAAGTGAACTATAACAGAGGATAGAGCGGTGCGCCGTCCTTTGGCTTTTGCAGACTGTCAGTAAGGTGAACTCATATTTTAAAATATTTCACTTTAGCAAGTATTTCCTTTGTCTGCGGTTCGTAAATTTTATATCTTGGCGACCTGTTTGTACGAGATATGTTCATAATAACTTGATAAAATGTACAATTTGATAGACAAAATTATTAAAAAGCTCTGGTGCTCTTTACCATATATACACATAAAAGGATTCCTGAAATGTCTCACGGGATCGTACCTAGAAGAAGAATGGTAGGAATGCAATGTTAGACATCACAGCAGATTTTGAAAGAGCTTTTTGTCTAAGATGTGTCTTTATATATAACATTTTTGTATGCATTATTTGTTCATGTGTAGGTTATTAATATTTGCAAGCACCTATTTCATTCACAGAGAGATTTTCCAATGAGGGAAGTCGAATCAATTAACCTTTGCAATTTGCAAATCTGTTTTGCAGGTTTCGTATTTACAGGGGTTGCTAAATTCGGACTAAGCGTCGGCCCTTTCGGTAATCAAGTCATAAATTATGAATTTACGCAAGGTAAACCTATTTAAAAACCTTTAATATGGTAAATATAATAAACTAAGCATTCTGCTTTAATTTGCCAATACTTATGAAGCAGTTGAGGAATATTGAATATTTTTTGAATTTATTTAAGCATTAAGTATTTCACAGAGTTGATAAAGGCTGATAATAAGTTGTTTACAAAACCTATGATTATCTGCAATCTGTAATATAAGGGGTATAAATTATGCACGGCTAACATTAGGTACATAAAAAGCAAACGGGTCGCTTTTCTTCCATCAAAGCACAAAAATATACACTATACATTTTTATTTTTTTTATACCACTAAGGTGGCAAACAAGCATACGGCCCGCCTGATGGTAAGCGGTTACCGCAGCCTATGGAGGCTTGCAACACCAAGGGTATCACTCGCGCGTTGCCGACCCTAAACCCCACATATTTGGCAATGTCTATCTCTCCTATCCCTATCAACCTCCTATCCCAACAGCAGCGGCGGGTCAATTGCTCAGCAGACGAAGCGCATATAGACAAACGATATAATTATGTTTAATTGTTGCTATTCGATACAATATTATATTCCTTTAATAATACACAACCAACGACAGGTTTATATTATGTCTCAAGATAGTTGTAAACATAAAAGTGTTTTATTTTATGTAAGTTATTTCTCCAATAAAACCAATTGAGCTATCAAATAAGTTACTTTTTCAGTACCTTACGTACAATTCCTGTATAGATAGTCGTAATATAGTAGTCTCGGGGGAAATCTGTTCTATTGCTTATTTTGTTTTGCTCAACCGACGGCTGTGGGCCGGTTGAGTGCCACATGAAATTATAGGTCTCACATGGATTGCTTACACGTTTTAAAAACACCACGGAACCAACTTATCCAAGGGCCCTAACTTGAGTTTAATCTGACCTATTAGAGTACGATAGTAGATCTAAGATGCACTTAATTAAATGTAAATGAGCTCCTTAATATACAAACAAAATATGCAGGTACAGGCCGTAGGTATATGTTCTAGGTATGGGCGTTGGTTGTGAAATGTTTGTCTGTGAATCACCCATATTAAATATGTAAGCACAGAAAATTACAAAGACTCTTTTATTTATAAAATGAATGCTACTTTTATAACATATCTCAACATCAACAACTCATGTCGGGATTATAATAACGTAGTTAAAGTAAATACATTCTGTTCCCAAGGCCCCCACTTTAATTCAGTGTGGTGTCAAAAGTATAATAAAGGTTCGTCAAGCTGAATAACGTCCCCAGAGATTATCCCTACGAACCTATTTCACAACCGAAAACAAACATGGACATCAAAGTACAACCATTTAATTTTTCGGCCGGACTGCGTTTTATACCGTATACTCGTACCAATATTCGCTTGCAAATAACATAAATACCTATGTTTATGCCCCGCATTGCCGTTGCTATTCAAGAGAGAAAATTTTAACTTAACGACGGCAATAACGGCTTGCCGGGGCTCGTTTACACCTCCACGTAATATTTTCACCTGCGCGTGAACGGAACCAAAAAGTAACGGGAATTCTGCTATATATTTTTGCCAACTACGTTTATTTAAAGTGGGTTCGGTTTTATTTTTAGCTCTTTTTACAATTCCCTCCAAGTTTGTATTGGATTCCATATTATAATTATGAAAACATATTTTAATGTTTCAAACCTGGAAGATATCAATATTGATTTTGGTTTGTTATATATGAGATCGATAAACTTCATCCGTTTGACCGATTACAATAAATATTGACACATTAAGTATAAAAAGGTTCTGTAGCTATCCATTTTGCTTTACGGACGTTAACACTTATGTTAGTAAACCAGTAATGTGAATTCTGCTGTATAATTTTGAAAACAAAGTTTGAAACGAACTCCGATGTTTTAGCATTCGGTTTTATCTTGATCAATTGTAAGCTCCGTCCTTTTAAAATACGATAGTGTTCAAAGACGAAAATATATTATAGACGTTAATTAATAGCGCTTTTAAAAAAAAGGATGGAGATTGTTCGGTACATAACTGAAACAAAAATTAAATGGATTGTTATTGTTCACGTATAGCTCTTGTAACTATTTTGGGTAATATTAATATGTAATATAGGTAATATTATAATTCTACTGCTTTCTTAAACTCTCCTGACACGCTTTAGTTATTTGATTTAAAATTACCATTATTAACACGATTTTTTTCTAAATGATTCCCTCCTGTTTGTCATGAACATTATTTTATACAAGTTATTAATTACTTATACCAATTGCGTTAGCTAAAATTATTCCCACTACGTCGCTGGCAAGTCAACGTTTTGATAAATTCGAATATATTGTTCCTGGTCTCTCAAATACGGTATTGTTTTGGTGAAAGCTGTGTAGAAGTTTGGTGGTAACGACAAGTAGAAAAGTGGGAACATTAATCTGATCCCCGGCAGCAAATAGCTCTCGAATGCGGTGGACGAGGGTAATGCACCGTGTGAGGGATAGTTGGAGCAGAAACTGAGCGGCTGCGACCGTCATGCTCTTCACTGTACCCATGTATTTGACTCTATTTAAATAGATTTGTCTATTTTCATAATGTTCCAATTACAAGAATTAAAGGAGGATAAATATAGTGTATGTATTGCAAAGGTGTAACACACTTATTTGTTACATGTTTGAAATCAGACTCATAGCGCCAACAGTCCGAAACAAAGGTTCTCGTATTGAAAGTGCTGAATAAATCTACCTATTTCTACAAACAATAATACATTGTGTATTGTATATGTATAAAAATACAGTTAGATTCACCTTGCACCGTTTTTATTGCGCCTTGTATGTTTATGGAATTTAATGATTTGCTTTATATTTTACATTTCGATGATGGCAAGCCAACGTGCCTGATGGTTAGCTGTTACCATAGCCTAGTAGTTCTAAATATACATATATTTAATACTATATTTCTAATAAACAAGTAAATACATTGTTCATGCTATGAGAACCAAAGTGGAAGATACCTTAACTTGGAGAGCGGGCGACTTATCTAAATCATACCACTATACTCCAGCTCCCGAGTTTGTTTGATATACTCGAAGACGTACATGCAGCCCCAATTATATGATATATGTATGTAATATTTCCACACGGATATCCCCAAAATAAGTGGTATTTATTGCAATTTCTAAGTATTTATGTGTCAGTCTAATGTGCATTGTCAGTAGTATTCTATGTACACACTCGTGACTACAAAATAATATAATTATAACTATACATAATATGCACGGAAGATAATTGATTATTTAATAATAGACACAAACATAAAGTATTTGTAAAGCGGTTGTTGCTTATGGTACATTTTTATTTACCATTCCTCCAATTCCGTTAGATATCTTTGCACGGGTATTGTAGCAGTAATAGAGGTGGTGCATTGTACTCAAATGTCGATAATAACAAGAAAAACCACAATTAGAATACATCGGTGTTTCCTGGAATAAGTATGAAACCTGAGTTGAGACCTTTATTTCCAGATTCAAATGAAATTTAAGCTAAAAGCAAATCTATGTTTTGAGATCCATAAATAATTAAGTGTTTGAGCAACTAATAATGGAAATAGCATAATTCATACGCAATTGTATGAGAATTAGAAACAATAATAAAATAAAATACATATAATGACCTATTTACTCTTGTCTCTTCCTCAAAGTTTTGATTGCTATGATGCGTGGGTATAATCAGATAACTTGTTTATTTTGGTTGGATCGAATTACAAACAACGTTAATATATTTATTCAAACAACATTCGTTGCTTGTTTATGATAACGACCTAGAGAGTTCCTGAACCCACTGCACGATTAACCGGGCATAGTTTATTGCTAAGTAGACAGACGCAATCATTCGCCGACACCTTATCGTCAGTTAGTTAAGCGTTTCGCTGATTGCTGGATTGAGTTATAAATCTCAAGCGGCACGCGATCCATCCCTTATAAACAAGTGGTTAGAAGTACTGGAAGGACCACATTTCAATCGCCTCGTGTAATCCCATGTGAGGCGATTCTAATTAAGTGCTTTTCAGTTGAAACGAATCGGCGGCGCGTAATTTATACGTACAAGCGTAGCACACGCTACGGGCCGCTACGAAACTGCTACGCATGTATTGCATTGCCTTGTTTTATTATAATTGTCTTTTGTTTAATAGCTAGTAATACATAGCTATAACCACCGCGTGGTTACAATCTTGTAGCGTAGGCATTAATTGGCCGATAGCAAAATGACAAATCATCATCATCTCCACGCGCCTTTTTTAGTTTCGCCGTATCTGCCTATCTGTATGTTATAGCCTTATTTCTCACAAAATTGTAGTGAATCAAAACTTTAAAAAAACTATCGCCTCTCCGTTAGACGTGAAGTAGTGTTTATTGTTATTTACGTAGGTGGTTATTGGTCAGGTACCGTCATTACCATTTCTGGGATACATCAAGGAAATATGAATACGAATATCTCTTACATGCTTAGGCATTCAATTCATTTAATTAAAGAGGTATTCAGAACAGTACAGTACATATTATAATTTAAAAGGTAAACTATCACAGCTAAGAACGCTATACAATGAATAGTCCAGACCAACTTATGGCATGTAGTTCGTTGAGATATATGCATTTAAAAGAATCAAAATCAATATCAAAATGAAAAATTAAAATATTATTCAAAGAGCTTGATGGACGCCACAACACGCATTCGTAAATATTTTAATCGGCATATATTATTTGTTTCCTTGAAACTCACCGAGCCTTTTATATGGAACCCGCAGATCCCAACACCCCACTTAGAAGAAAAAAAAACTAAGGAATAAAGTTTCAAGAATGGAATAATTGGCAAATTGAATTATTTAACAAAACAGCACTAAGCACTTACGACTTCTTCGTGTAAATGGTTTTTACTTGAACCTATTTTATTTATACCTGTTTTAGAACCTTCATTTGATATTATTATCAGGCAATTTTATTTCTTCGTGATTTGAATGCATTTACCAAAAGCCTTAAATTGTATATTATCATTTGTCAAGAACATAATAATATAATATACATAATTAGAATGTAGATATAACTGTTCTTTGGATTAAAAACTCAAAATAAACTAAACTAAGAAGTAAAGTAAGTAGTAATAAGTATTGTATAAAACAACATTTATTGATGGAATGTGACCGGAACCGACTAAAGAGGGAATCCTTCTTAAAGATTCATAATATTAATCGGTGCGATATGGGTATCATACAGAGCATACTGCTGGTAAATTTGTGCTATGTTTAATAACTATAATTTTACATTTATATGTTAATTAGTGTGTTTAGTTTAAGTTACGATGGGATTGTCATATTGCAAAATAAAAAGCCCAAATTGAAAAGAATAAAAAAATAACGTTATGCACGTAAAATGCCGTGATATTGTGTGATATAATATCAGAATGTTATACGAAAATAAATGCTCTGTTGAGATTTATCACACTAGAATGCTTTCAGATTACAAGATGTATTTCGTTATCTACTATGAATACCATATGAGAAAAGCGGTATTTATTTAACAGCTACAGACATGCGTCAATGCACAGAACATGGAATTCTCTTTACGAATACGTTGTTCTGTGCCCCAATGAATGTGGATAGAGTTGTATACAATTGTTTTTTTTTAAAGTATATTTTGTGGTTCAGGTGAAACCGATGTAAGTTAACCTCTCCTTGTAATACATTTAGAACTTTGAAGGAAATGTGTCAAGCTACTTAGCACCTTATAAAATTTGATTTAAATGAAAATAATAAAGTTTTAACTCGCGGCTTTGCCCTCGTGGTTCTAAAAATAAGGAACTTAATTTTGTAAGAAAATTATCCATATTCACTCGGGTCATTTTCTTAGACAAAAGATAGCCCTTTCCCCAGGATATAATATATCTCCTTGCCATATTTCATTACGATTTGTTCAGCCGTTTGGTCACGAAAAGGTAGCAAACAAACAAACAGAGCTACTTTCGCATTTATAATATTAATATAGTATATAGTATGGAAGTATGTATACTATAAACATAATAATATGTTTTCAATTTCACCTGCCCAAATTGGCAAGCAAGAAAATGTTAATTTATTTAATGCGTGGACACATAAAGTAAGCACAAGTATTTTCATAAACATAGTGCATAGTATCATTAATTATAGCAAAGCGCGCTATCAGCACCCTTGAGGCTCGGTACGCTTCATTGACGCGCAGTTCAATGCAGCTGCAATATTTCACAGTTAAAATACATGTGTTACGTATAACTACGTACTCCTGTTTCACCAATGACTGCAATATGCGTCCAGTATGAATGGGACGCTGGGGAGCATTCTGTATAGATTGAGCTCTCCGGCTATGTGAATATCAATTGGTTTTAAAAATGTATTGTTGAAACTCTGACTGCGATTCTGTCCAAACGTAAATCTTTTTTATCGCGGCCAGCTTGTGTCTAAACTTTTGGCTCGGTGTACCTGGAACTGACTGTGTTATGTATAAAAAGGTAGGTGTGTGCCAGTTTCGTAAAGTTTTGATAGCGGTTTTTGGGATACCATTTTCATCTGTTGACGTGATTCTGTACAATAATAATGAGGTCGCTTCAAAAACAAAAGAACAGTGTTTATTCAGTTAATTGTCAGTATAACGTGACTATAATATACTTTATACGTTATCCATTCATATTTTAAAGAAATATACCGTATGGGTATACCTATCCAAATAATCCTACTAGTATTATAAATGCGAATGTTTGTGAGGATGGATGGATGCACTTTTGTTACTCCTTAACGCAAAAACTACTAAACGGATTTGGATGAAATTTAGAACACAGATAATTTATAACCTGGATTAACACATATGATATTTTTTATCCCGGGAAAATTTTAGGTTCCTCTGAGATTCTCAGCTCAATACGGACGTAGTCGCGGGAAGAAGCTAGTTATTTAATATTAGTTAAATAGAAGAAGAAGCCGTAAAAGGCCAAGATTAATAAATAAAGATAAATAATAAAAAGGTGTGTGCAGAGTGAAATGGCGCTCTATATTCTCTACCTTCTGAGGAACTTGACGGGATGATATTATGATGATGATAAACATATTACTTTCACTTATAAACGAGAAATATTTGAAGTAGGAAACTACAAGGCAAACAAAATTGCATATTATCATACTTCATGCCGCAATGATTAACTCTCCATTGTTACTTGAAATAGCAAAAGCTGTTTTACATTTCCGTTTAAAAATGCAAGAACTCTGGAGCATAGCATTGAATAAGGTGTGCTTGCTTAACTGGCGAGTGGAATTTCCTTTACCTTTGTAGAATATCCAAGTGTTCTAGATACAACTATAGAGTTATAATGTGGGTATGATATCTTGATTCTGGTCAATTCGCCAAGCATTGTCGACGGCCTGGCGTTATTCGATAATGTGGAACGGCGCACATTTTGCAGGTATTGGATTGTAAGCCTGAATACGTAACCTCTGAATCCTTTAACAATAGGGTATGAAGGTTTTGATTCGCTGTTAGAAGGTCAATTTACT
Organism: Falcaria lacertinaria; assembly: GCA_951449985.1. NCBI lineage: Eukaryota > Metazoa > Arthropoda > Insecta > Lepidoptera > Drepanidae > Falcaria > Falcaria lacertinaria. Next base: position 6,071,389 of record OX602115.1, on the reverse strand, counting down.
TATTGGTTTAAATTTCCCAGTGGTTTTAATAAAACCAGCTTATATAGTAAAGATTAACTTGTTTACAGGTAGATAGATATAACTTACTTATGACATATACATACTTCTTTAATTATAATGTAATAAAAAATAAATGTTATCGAATTCTCCAATAAATCGATTAGATATGTAATTAAAAGCATAATAGTTAAAGACTCTTTAACTATTATAAGCATGAACTGGGGATCGAGTCTAGGACCTGAGCGCTAAGCAAAGCGTTTTGTCGCAAAGTCACAGATGCCACTTAAAACCTCAATAGATACGTGATAAACAAGTGGTGTCGAAAATAAAATAACATTTTTGTCGAACTAATAAAGTATTATGGCTACACTAGTTAACTGTTGGATACCATTCAGTTACAATAGAGCCTCAACCGTTTTAGATTCACAATTGAATTCCAATATTCCAACAGAATTACTCGAATATGCAGTTTGTTATTCGTTTTCATTTGCAGCATCATAGGGTTTGATTGGGACGTGAGTTATTATTATTTTATTACAAATGTATATCACTACATAGTATAAAACAAAGTCGCTTCCCCCAGTCTGTCAACGGAACGCAACGGATTCTGGTGCGTTTTTTTTTAATGGATAGCGTGATTCACGAAGAAGTTTTATATATATGTATATATAGGTTTTGTGTAACTCTTCTGAAGCCGGGGCGGGTCGGTAGTAATGTAAATATATTATTCTTTGTAAATAATATAAATATCACGTTTCTGCCTGAAGTATGTTTCAAGCAGCCTAAGCCTGAGAACAAAAGATCTCTGTATATTTTCATGTGCAATATAATTACATAATATTATGACGCGTAGCAGCAAATAGTTAAATATTTACAAGTAGAACTAGTGTAAAAGTTAGGTCTTACAAAGACAGGTGGTAGGTTAATATTTTTCCATTTCCATATTGCATTATATTTTCATATTCACAAAGTTGTGTATAAGTAAGTATAAGTTAGTGCGGAGGTGTATTTCTGCTCTCGATAAAGCAAAGTTATATATTTTAGCCCACAGATTCAAATGCAGCGTTCAAGCACAGGGGTTCTAACTGTAATTTATTAAAAAATCTGCAGTGAATTCAAAAAGTAAAAAAGAGGTGTCAAGTTAACGGTGATTTGAGTAACAAATAAGGTTCGCTGATAAGACTCTCAGTTCGTTCAAGTATTCTCATTGTTTCTGAACAAAGGGCCGTCTGAAACGTGTTTTGTCCAAAATGGCTAGCACTGGCACTGAGGGAGCTTATCCAGAGCAAAGTGACTAGTATATTTGACTGGCAAACAATCAGTTTTATTTTTTTTAACTTAATTAAAGATTCGGCAAGTTTTTCATTAAGTATATTGTTTTTCAGCTTATGGTATAAAAGAAAGATTATATTATTTAGCGTGCAACTGTGTACTCAAATTCATGTTTATGAACCAATCGTTCGTTTAATTACTGAAGAATGACTCGTGGTCTGCAGTTTAGCTTATTGAAAGGATAAATGTTCAAAATTGTTTCTTACATTGGTTAGGAGAATAAACGCGCAAAACTATTCTTTTTCTTACACAAAATCATAAAATATTATACGAAGTATTTGCGTGTAACTCTTTGCTTTTTATTTACAGTAAAATATTTTGATTACAAAAGAAACCCGTTCGTTGTCGTTAAACACCGGTAAGGGTACTTTCGTCCCTATCGCGGGCGGGCGCAGCGCCGGAAGCCCTGAGCAAAGTTGACACCCTTATTGTGAACACCTATTACTGGGCTACTCCGGAACCCGACGGTCCCAAAAAAAGAATTACCAACTCTTTGACTTTCGTTATCATTACTTGAGAAAATAATCATAAACATTCTACACTAGTTTTGCATCGATGTTAATAAAGGTATTTTTATAGATTCCATCCTTCCTTTCGTGAAGGATAAGATTTTACGTCTAACCTTTAAGTTAGAACGCAGTATATTATGAACTCCTAGTCACTAACATTGGATTTTGAATTTGAAAATCTCGCTTGAAGATAATCTCCTTGGAACAAATGGTATAAACACTGAACTATCTAAAAAATGCCAAGTGTGAAACTTTTAAACATTTGTGACATTCCATAAAAAAACAAAGATTGTGGATTTCGAGATATTTATATGTATTTATGTATAGAAAACTCAACTCAATATATAATCTAGCCTCTAAACAATTTGACTTTGACAAGATACTTCAAAATCCAATATCAGTTTTTCAAATAGCGTTCATATCATTATCTTATCTGAGAGACATTATAATACTACAGCTTCATGTACCAGACGAGCGAGAGTCGTCTTGTACCGTAATATTGCGTTCTACGGCAAACTCATAAGCTTTACGACATCCACTTAGATTTTATTACAAATCTTAAGTGGAACCAAATGCAATATCGTTAACTTATGTAGGTGATTTCTGAAATAAGGCGAGACGAGACGAACAATACCTATAGCCATTTTAATTAGACTCTTCTTAATGGAATTCCTTAAGGAATATTAGTTGAGAAATCTTGTCATGATTACAGTTTATCTACTACGCCTTTATAAATACTCATTTAACCCCACGCTATCTCTCTTTTGAAGAAAACGATGTCTTCAAAATCGTCTAGCTCTTTCAACAGTCTTAAGTTTCATTATTAAATTCCCCTTATTTATTGCTAACCGTCAATGTCATTTTGTGAATGTTTATCACTTTTATGTAGTACTAGCGGCCCGCGCCGGCTTCGCACGGGTAGACATTCGTTTCGGAGCATAGACGTTTATCAAATATTTTGTCCACCCATGCGGAGCCGGGGTGGGCAGCTAGTATAATATAAAGCCTATGTTACTTAGTGATAATGTAGCTTTCCAACGATGAAAGATTTTTTGAAATCGGTCCAGTAGTTTCGGAGCCTATTCAACACAAACCCACAAAAATACAAATCTTTCCTCTTTATAATATTACTAGCGGCCCGCCCCGGCTTCGCACGGGTAGACTTTTATATCAAATATTTTGTCTACCCGTGCAAAGCCGGGGCGGGAAGCTAGTATAATATATAGCCTATGTTACTCAGTGATGATGTAGCTTTCTAACGGTGAAAGAATTTATGAAATCGGTCTAAAAAATAAAAGAAAAAATTTAGGGGTGGACTACCCCTAACATTTAGGGGGATGAAAAATAGATGTTGGCCGATTCTCATAGATACCGGATAAGCACAAAAAATTTCATCAAAATCGGTCAAGCCGTTTCGGAGGAGTATGGCAACGAACAAGACTACTTAGATTTACCATCTTCCTGTATAAGTAGATCCAGACAAGTGATACACAAGAAAGTGATATTTTGGAGGTTATTCATTAATCACACAAAAAAATCAGTATTTGAATGAAATGTTAATGCTTTATTTTCATTTACACTGGGTACATTGATCAAATCAATTTAAAATCATTAAGGAGCGAAAATACTTTTTACGTGAATACATACCATTCAAGTGGGATGTTGTCTGACCCGAACGCGTTTTCAGTCGCCGAGATCTTCGCCATGATTGTCACATTGACTATTGGTAATTGGTAGCAGTTCAATCGGCAATGGGCTCACTATTTAATTTAATTCGTTGGTGTTTTTAACATATTTGTAGCTGATAGGAATGTGATACAAAATTCTTTTACCTCTAATGCAAAATGGAAATTCAAATAAAAAAATATAAATACGCATATGTACTTACTTTACATAATATTTATGTAGAGCTTGTGTTTTGAAAAATCGCCCCACAGGAAAGTGTGAATTTTGCTCATATTTAGGCATTTTTTTCCAAAAATATATATTCTGACATAGCTGAATTTCAGTGCTCAAATAAAAGCCAATTAGTTTTTTATTCCACATTTAAAATTAATCAGAAATATTAAAAAACGAAGGAGCCGTCTCGGTGTTTGGTGTATTATTAGTATGTATGTATTTAAGTATATAAGTATTATATCACCTGTAGTTGTACGTAGTATATTATCTACTCTGAGGCTGCAGGTTCCCATAGTACAGGCTTTGCTTAGTAAGGTCCAGATGGCGCTGTTTGTTAAAATAAAAAGAAAAAAGTGAAATACTGAAACAATTATATTGTTTGCTTATCATATTACAAAGTATAGTCCAATATCTTCATGTATCTCTCATAGGACCATTTATTTCAAATATTTCAGACAAAATCATTTACGAGCACTTACTATATACTTATTCACATCAAGCGAAATAGGCATCCCTTGCCGTGCTACATTATAATAAAACATATTTGGAAAAACCAGTCCCTAATGTGTTTGGCGAAAAACTATTATGAATATAAACCTATAATAACTTAACATAATACATGAAGGGCTCACCTTGACTGCAGGTAAAGATTTTATTTTATTTGTATCTACATAGGCGAGGACTAAAAAGGTTCGGGCAGTCCCAATGAGGTAAGTTTATTCCAAAAATTGATCCGTTTACGAAAATATCTGCGAACAAGTTCATCCCTCGTAAATATGTATTTGCTTTTCACCAGACCTTATACTAACCCCACTCCAGGAGTAAGTAAGTAATCATTGTATATAATAACAAAGAAACTTACTCCACGCTCATGGTCTGCATAGCAAGAACAAATCTTAACATCATTTATATTAAATTAATAAGTGATGAGGTGCTGCGGTAGAGAAATACACGACCGCAGTACAGAACTTTGAAGCCTGCTATATTGTGCTATGTGTCTGCAGCTAGGAGGAGGTGTGTTCTATTGTCGCATAATTTAAAGCCCTCAAACCTCACTACGACCTGAGCTACGACATGACTATGCTAACGCACAAAAAAAAGTCCAGTAATAGATTGTATTATAAACTTAATGAAGTGTGTTGTTGGAAGGCTAACACCAACCCCACCGTTATCAAAAAAGTAGTGTTATTTAACCAGGAACTGAAAATCCACAGGCACTAGATGTTAGTCTTTCACAAGATGTTATGATTCTATATCACATAGATAAGGGAGTTAATGACGAAACGGTAAAAATATTCGGAACTGGTAGTAACTGATGAATGTAGAAGTAGCTAATGTTTGAGCAAGTTAAGAGTGTATTTGGCTTTTATTTTATTTAACTGTTGGTTATTCTGGATAATCGAAGAAAAATCCATTTGACCATCACAATCTAGTTTAATTAATCAATTGGTACCAACAAAATTATGATAAAAAACAAAATGTCATGTTACTGGCAACTTTTCACTTTTAGGCACTTTAAGGTATTATTATATTATTATTAAAATTGCAACCATAAATGGGTGACGAAGAGAAACGGTTCCAATTATTTTGTAACATGACAGTGCTTTGTCTACGTCACTGATATTGAACTTTCATTACGGACCTGGGGACACAGCTGGCCATTGTTATTTGGGACGTTATTACGCGTTCGTTTTAATAAAGGGACTCATTCTTGACATTCTATTCATTTTGCGTATCGTTAATGCATACAAATATTAATTCTAGGGTCAGCAACGCACGAGAGATGCCTCCTGGTCTTTCAAGCGTCCATAGGCTACGGTAACCGCTTACCATCAGGTGTTTGTATGTAAATAGTAGCTGTGTGTAAATAGTAGGCACTTGCTAAGCTCTTATATCTATCATAAGCGCTTGGCTAGTGGATTCAATTTATATAATAGCACTAGCGGCCCGCCCCGGCTTTGCACGGGTAGACATTTATCAAATATTTTTTCTACCGTTTTTAGACTATTTCAGACATTTTTTTAATTTTTCTTTCCGTAAGAACCATCCTCGTACTTCAAGGAATATTCTAAAAAAAGAATTAGCGAAATCGGTTCCGCTGCTCTTAAGATTTGCGCTTAGCAATACATTCAGCGATTCATTTTTATATTATAGATAGAGGAGCTAGTGTACGTATCCAATTTTAATGATATTTAGTAAGTAATAAGTTAAAGATGGCAAAACATATTGTTTCTAGGGACATACCATTTTTGCCAATTTTCTGGATGCTACGTTCCAATTCCCAATACGGCTTTTCTCACGTTCACCTCTGTTCGGTGTGAACCTCTTTCATGACCTTATCACATAATATGTTGGAGGACTTAGATAAATTATGCTAATGGCACCAATATCGGCACATTACTTCTAACAAGAATAAACACTATAATATCATTTAAATTTTATTTAGTTTTTTTTGCCGAGTTAAATAAGAAAAAGGATGTATTTAAACTAGAAATAATGGGTTGATTAAAAAATTATGCCTATTATGTTTTTTTATCTAATATATAAAATTCTCGTGTCACAGTTTTCGTTGCCATACTCCTCCGAAACGGCTTGACCGATTTTGATGATTTTTTTTGTGCTTATCCGGTATCTATGAGAATCGGCCAACATCTATTTTTCAACCCCCTAAATGTTAGGGGTAGTCCACCCCTAAATTTTTATTTTTTATTTTTAGACCGATTTCAAAAATTCTTTCACCGTTAGAAAGCTACATCATCACTGAGTAGCATAGGCTATATATTATACTAGCTTCCCGCCCCGGCTTCGCTCGGGTAGACAAAATATTTGATATAAAAGTCTACCCGTGCGAAGCCGGGGCGGGCCGCTAGTATACTATATGATTGATATTTAAAATTATGTTTATTCTTATCTTTATTTATTCGCTATTTTACTAAATAATAAATCGTGTTCTAATAGAACTTCAAGAGCAACCCCTTACTTACCTAAACTCCAAGACCTATGTTTTGAATTTATAATAATAAAAACTGTACAGTACCAAATTATATAAGGTATTCACCAACCAATCTTCAGTAAACCTAGGTAATTTGTCTTTAAGTAGACACATTTTAACATAGGTTGAACTATAAAAATGTTCGCGTTGTTAACAAAAATGAGCGATTTGATCGCATAAGCTTGGAGAGTAGGTACGTAAGGAAGTTATTTGGCCCGACACGTTTGACACTGAAATATGACGGCAATTTTCAAGCTGCCGAAATAAAGTACGTATTTTCAAACGAAGCTCAGTCAATTCTACTATTTGTCGATCAACTTACATCGGATCCAAATTGAAAATGTTGTTTGATTTTGGTTACGATTTTGTGTTACTAGGCGGAAAAAATTGAATTTAAATTTCACAGTAATGTAAAATTAGTACGGTTTACTGTCTGTGAGTACCTACCGTATATATTTTACCGATAAAAGTATAGGTCAAGAGCCGTGTTAGCCGTGTGGTATTGAGCGTTACCTTCTATTCTAGCGAATCAAGTTTGAATCCTACCGGTATGTACCAATATTTTTTTTATAAAAATATCTTAATATAAGTGCAACACGAGTTTTACGGTGAAGGAAAATATCGTCAAGAAACCTGCATACGCCTGAAAAGAAATTCAAGGACGTGTTTGCCTAAGAGACGGAGACGGGCTCACGATCTGTCAAGTTGGCACCAAAAAAGGTAGGCAGAGATGTTACAACTAACACTTTACTTGAAGATACATCATTTAGAATTAGTCTAGCTATCCAGAGGGGGAACGCTGCAAGTATCTTCGGAACCTTGCCTAAAGGGACTCCTTTTAATAATATATTTTAATAATTATATATATTTTTTTTAGGTTTTTAGTTTTAGGTTTAGTTTTTAATCATCATTTATAATTGTTATAAGTGTAGATGAAATAATTTTACGTACACAACTCTAATTGAGTTATTAAAAAAATACATTTAAATTATACATACATGCAGTAGTAAACACATAGCTGTAAATCCAACCAAGCTTTCTGTTAAATTATTTGTATACCTATTGCAGAGTTTTATCAAATGAAGAGCTCGGATGCAAGAACGTGATTCATGGTAACAGTCCTCCCTAACAGCAGTGTTCACTGTCCAATTACATAAAAATAACACAAGGCAAATTGGCAGATACTCATATGCCAACTTTATAGTGTGAGTATTTTACTGTGTTCCAGAATCAATTCTGCAAAATGATAATTTTATTCATAGAGTTCCCCCTAGAATCGTATCGCTTACTTTGTTCGTGATTTGGTTCAGAAATATTTTATGAAACAAGCTCTCGCATGCACATGTTCCTGATGCTTTCCCAGTTTCACTTTACTGCATGGTACTGAGAAATGTACCACCGATAATATAGGTATAATTTTATCATTACTCCTTGCTATTAATTAAAAGTCCAGTGAAACCTAACCATGGCTATAAAACAATTATTTGTACTGAGTTTCTTGTGGTTATTAAAAATGAGTAAACATTTAGTTTATAATAAGGTATTTTTTATACCACTAAGGAGGCAAACATCCATACGGCCCGTCTGATGGTAAGCGATTACCGTGGCTTATAGACGCTTACCACACCAGGGATATCCATCGCGCGTTTCCACCCCTAAATTACACCTATAACACCGTAATGCTATGAGAATAAGTAATAACAGTTATTACTTATTCTTATGTTACTGCATAATATCTTACATTGAAAATACTAAAATTGATTTTGTTCGTTTCAAAAATATTAACCAACTGCTCCAACACATTGTAATTAGCCTCATTTATCAATGTGCGTATTACATAATATCATTATACATAACTTGCTAGGTTATGTATGTGCTTTAGGTATTGCATTTCACCCATTGATAATTACTTCCAGCAGCAAGTAGATGAAAAATAAGCTGCTATGATAATTAATTATCGAGTGGCAGGCGCGCGTTTGTCTATTTTTCATAGCGGTTGATGATATTTTTAATTAAAAGCGGATCCAATATGGAAACGAAGTTTATTTCGAATAGCGTCTAGTGCTTCCGCGATATTAATAGGAGGACGGAGGAAAATTTCTGATCAAATATACTTATTAGCTTGTACGCTAAATAAATAAATGTAGTAAACATTAAATAGTGATGTTGTCAAGTGGATACGCCAATACTTCAGTGGAAATATTATTTTCTAAATAATAATAACAGTCTAGCCCGACTTCCTAGCAACATCATAGGCCGAGGTCCAAGACACCGCAAAAACTATACGTGCGTCTGGAGTGAACCTCCTTTCTTGAGTTTGCACGATCCGAAACTCAATTTCAATCGTAGACGATTTTTAGAAAAGATTTGGCGTTCACATTTATTTGCATTAAACCTATGCAATATAACCTATTAATGGTTATTCTGTTCTGCAAGTAAATTGAATGTTTGACGAATAGGAACGTAGGTTTTATAATGACGTAGTGGCTTCATTGTTCATTTCTCATGCTAGGAATTAACAAGAAAGGCCTGGCTAAGCGTTGAAAACAAGAACAGGCATCAGTAACTGACCTCATTGCGAATATAAAGCAACCTACATAGCAGTAAGCAACCGAAGCAACTCAAGTTATGCCATGAATGATGACACCGATCTTTCTCTCACTTCCTTATGAACTGTAGTATATCCATGTCGAACAAAATATCACTTGCTTGTCCGTTTATAGAAACTCCCAAAGACATCGCTTTACAGTAGACCCGGAGTGTAGGTATTATATCGAAATTGATTCTTCAGGCTTAGCAATTTGAATGTAGATAACAATCCCATATATTACTACCACGGGAAAATCGGTATTTTGGTAATAAATCAGTACACGAAAATGATAAAAAACGCAGATCCAAAATAAAATACCTGTAGCGGAGGCAATACATCTTGTATATGACTACGTCAAAGAAATATCTAATATCTGAATCCCTCCTAGACTCATCATTTTCTAGTCGCTTCTAGATGTTTGTTCTTTTTGATGGATTTTACATAATTTATAGTGGGAACCAGTATTCCCTATTACAATTTGTCTAGCTTTGTGAATAGATCCGTCTTGTAACTTAAATAATAGTTTTTTCTAAATTGATTGTGTCTCCAAAATGGTCCCCCAAGCTTACGATGTAGTGCAAAAACTTTAGCTGAAGTACATTTAGTACTTATACAAAGTAGCCTCAAATAAAATATAGCTACAATAGCTGTAGGCTTTTTCATAAAAAGTTTCTATTTTATTTTCACAATATACACGGTAAATAAATGTTTTGCTTACAAAACTGAAAGGAATAAGATTTCATGCTCTCCTCTTTGAATATTCAAGCTATTTTGCTTCTTCATTATCCTGTTATCTCCTTGTTGAAAAAATTCTAAACGGCTCTAGTTGCTTTGAACCCTTTTATTACAGGTAACTATGGCGTGATCGAGTAGATATTCATTTAGCTAGTTAGGCTAGTTTGCAAGCGGAATTCGTTCCGTTATAAACATAGCGAGGCAGTACGATTCTAGTTGTCGACGTACTATTGACACTATACGTAATTGATAAATCTTATACACGTTCCAGTCTGTGATTTATTTTTTATTAGTTTAAATAATATAATGTCCTGTGCTGTCCCAGTACCAGACAGTATTTTTTTTATGTATGTGCATTATTGGATGTACATTTGTTGCTAAGTAACACTAAAGTGCATTTAGCATGAAGGCATGTTAAAAAAATACATACAATAAATTTATTATAATTAACAGATAATATTATTGGAGAGTAAAGTTAAAAATAAATATATGTCATTATTTCGACAGATAAATACATCTGAATTACACCCGGACAAATTGGTTAACACTCAACAATAATAAAATTAACACATAATCATGCAGCGCCCTGCAAGTGCTTGCTGATTATAGATACGTTCATCAGATATCAAGAAGACTAATTAAAGAAGGTCAATTGTAACGCTATATTGAAGCGTCTTAAAAATACTGCTTTGTAGCGCTATATCGAAATGCCTTATACAATTTATAAGGAATTGTGTCCCTACATTTTATCTCCGTCAGATTTTTCTATTGATACCAAATCCATTTTTTATCACGTGCCAACATGTCATCTAGGCTATACGTCATATTATGAGCAAGAAACGAAATTTAATAGTAGTTAGGTCCATTTGGAGAAGGGAACGGCTTGCCGCAAGTCCCCGAGGGCGAACATTTTGACCGTAATCAAGCTAATGGACAAACCCTGTGTCCGATCCGCGCAAGAGGTTCTATTCAACTGACATTTTAACAACCTTATTTTGTTTATATACTCTCACTTAGTACTTAAGTAGGCCCTTTCGTATAATACTGATGACGCAGTTATAATCTTTAGGCATAAAAAAGTTTGACGTCACTATAATGTCATATGGACTAACAATTCTTTTTACGTGTCAATTTTAAGATAGCGAATGCACTTAATTTAATAAAATGGTTCTTGTAGATTCACAATATCAACCGGTGTGATGTGAATATCTTACAGAGGATATTGCATACACTTCCGAAGATGCCTTGAGCTTACACAGGCAAGATGCATGCTGGTAAATTTGTGTTATGTTTAATTAATGTTTGATTATTATCTATTTTCTATGAATATGCTTGTGTTTAGTTTAAGTTACGATGGGATTGACATAATGTTAAACTAACTGTGTCCGCGACTTACGCGTGGAATGTTTTTTTTATGGTTTATTTTTTTGCTTGGAAGCCTAATTATTTTTAATTACTTTTGTGCTGTCATATAGTATCAGTTATCTGATAGAGAAAGTTCCGTTCAAATCGGCCCAGTGGTTTCCGAGTTACAGCCTAGTACACATTTTGACTTTTATCCCCTATAAAGTATCCTAAACCATGTAGTATAAATTCAAATTATATTTTAATCCATTCAGTCGTTACGGCATGATGCGTGGCCAAGAAACAGACTGACAGGCAAATATGAAAAAAAAAAACAGTTTTAGATTAGTACCGAATATAAAGTGCCCTCCAAAAACACATTTCAGAATATCTTCAATGTACAGAATTTGACCTGCTACAGTTTTATTATAAGTACGTATTGATAGGCTATAGGCTACGGTGACTGCTTCCCATCATGTGGGCCTTATGCTTGTGTGCCACCTTGGTGGTGTAAAAAAATATATAAAAATCCATCAATCAATCTATCAGAGTAATATATGGATTGCTTTTTTTGTTGAAGTAGAACATTATCATAGTAGACGAGCTATTGAAAATTTTAATTATTTTGTTATCTTTAATGTTGACCGGGCGTTTTAAAAGTTACGAAAATGTTATGTAAGCTTGAGAGGGTTTTCCTTGTTTCGTTTAGAAAGCTTAACATTGCGGCCGTTTCAAATGTAAACATATTATTTATTCTAAAAACTCTCTTTTAAAAATGTCTTATTATAATAGTGAAGCACAAGTATAGTCCAAAGCTTTTCCCGTTATATAACTGCACCTGTATTTTAAATCACAGAAATATCTCTTTAAAGCGAGAGCAATTCATATTTAAATACATTTTCTGTACCTTTGTAGATGCGATTTGGTAAGTATGCTGTGTTATTAAACATTTGCAACCCGACCGAGGTCACCTAGTTCCTTCTCTTTAAACTATATTTACGTTTTGTACCGGTATTTCTTGTTTAAGCCCGTTTCACAGAACACTGTTTGGATCTTTCCTTAATGTAGATAAAAATGTCCCTTAAAATATGAATGACAGATCATCGCACAGCCTAAACCGCTGATCGTGATCTGAAACTTGGAGGGTGTGTTCTTTGTATGACGTAGGCATCCGATAAGAAAGGATTTTCCTAAATTCTACCCCTAAGGGGGTGAGAAATGGGGGCAATGTTTGTATGGGGCAACGTGATTCCTTGGCCCAAGCTACTTCAAATTTAGCACAAGGTTTTAACCTTTTTTAACTAATTGATGGAAGATGTGTTTCGTATTTTTTTTTAAATTGGTATTTGTCTTTTCAGTTAAAAATTAAAAAAAAAAACATTGTTCAGGATTATTGGAAATGCCTGGAAATGCGTTTTTATGAAAATCTGTGATTTTTAAAGTTATACGCATGAAAATTGATACTTTATATATTTACTTGTTTTTGCATTGAATAATGTAGTGTAGCTTAAGTGCGGAAAGCTCAGCATGTTTTATTATTACCCAGGGCTCAAGAGTAGATAATATACTACGTACAACCCAGAGTATGTCTTGTTATTTATTTAAATCGACTTTTCATATCAAGTTATTAAAATATCCACCTGAGATGTGTGAATGTGTAAGAACATTTTTAATTTATGAATATGAACTTGGAAGTAGCCGAGATCAATACAATGGGCCGACAAAGTCTAGGCCAAAACTACTCGCCACAAAATCAACTTGACAAAAAATACCACCGGGGCTTACTTAATTTAGTTTTTGTGTAAGCCCGTGCGAAGCCGGGGCGGGTCGCTAGTCACAATTACAACATAATTATATGCTGGTAAATGTCTTCGTCCGCATTTAGTCTTGCACTATTTTTGTAGGGGTTTAGTTGGGGAATACTTTACAGACAGGGCTGATCGTAGGTACAATCAATCTATTTGATTTGACTTTGTGGAAATGTAAAAAAAAGATTTATTAACAATTATATTTATTTCATTTATATGTAGCTTACAGGCTAACATACATATAAAAACAATCTTATACTTACACTTATAATAAAAAGAAAAACCCTTTAGTGCGTTCAAGTTGTATACGAGAAACAGTGAAATATCAAAGCACAGATTGCTTAGATATTTGTTATTAGACAGTTGGTACTGGTAGTGTCGTAGTTACTGAATAGGATAAGGTATAATGTCACGTCGCAATAATATCTCGGTTATGCAGGTGGCTGCCGTCCGCCCGGTACAAACGAGGTGGTTGACGAGATAAGAGCGCTCGCGTAAGTGCCACCATTGTTGTTTTGAACAATAACCCACGTTCACGTTCACGTCGCCACCATTATCTGTAACGTGGTCGGAGCGGCTAATGGATACCCCGAATAACCCGTAATTATTTTAATTTTCCCAAAGTACATGTTTAAGTACTTTTTGATCCCTTTATCCTCCAAATTTAAGTACGAACCCGAATTAAGGAACTTGTTCCGAGTTTTTGTTTCCAGTCCTTTTTGTGTTATTCGATCATTTGTAAGGTCGCTTTTGTTATCTCATTACAATAAGGTAAACATAATGAGATTCACTTGAACAAACAAAAACGGGCGCGCTTTCTTCTGCTAATATTTTGAGGTCTCGGGCATTGTTGACTTTCTCTGTCTATTAGATCTCGCAGCTAATAACATCATCAAACTGTTTATTTTGTTAAAATATGCATAAAAATATAAATTTATTGGTGTAAGAATGTTTAATTTCACGTCATTAAATGTGCGCGCTGAATCAGTAGGTAACTATTATTTTGTTGTCAATGTATTTGTATACCAATATATACCCGTCGCTAAAAAAGCACCAATGATTTACACTATTCAATATTTATACAATAACTTAAGCAAAAGAAGTGCTAACTACATTTACTTAACTTGTAAGTTAGTGATTAAGTCCAATTACGTAATAATTACGCGTAACTAACATATTCAGAGGCAAAAGTTTCCGAGTAATTTAAGCTACTTAAGGAGCATTGGTCTTTTAGTTGGTATTGCCCCTAGCGGGCTGGATGTGATGTGGTTTATGTGTATTTACCCTTCATCAAGCTGCTTTAATTTTAATTACATTAATTTAATACGGATTAAAATGAATAATGGGTCAAAACATTATCACCCAAATTTTCTAATTTAACAAAAAACAATATTTCTTAGGCAACGACATTTATTTAGAGATTTACATAAATACATGAAATAAAAGTCAGGAACGAAGCCATAGCGCGTGTAAAAGTATAAAGCGACTACTATTGTACACAAATAAAAGATAACCAATGTATATAAAAAAAAAAATACACTAATGAACAGAAAATATTAAGTAATTAATTTATTGAAAATACATGTAATCAACATTCAATGCTACTGCTTGCTTACTAAACTTTCAACGTGAAATTATACACGTATAAGTATCATATCACATCGCCTTTAAAGCCCTCACGGGGTGGACAGAGAGCTAAGAGCACCGTTTCACTCTCGAATTACACACCTCTTTTACTTATAAATAAACTGTTCAAAATACCAATTGCTATAGTAAACTCTTCCTGTAACTATATTTCTTATAACCAATCCTTATTTGTATAATAATACCTTCCAAAATAATAAAAAGACAACGTCATATCTTATTAACATTATAATAAAATAATTATTGTCGTTTATTTGTTTTATGTTGCGTCTGACAAGTTCTTTTGGGTTCTGCCCTTCCACCTAATTCAATTTGCGGGGCATTACCTTTATGGAAACGGAATTAGACGGGAAAAGGTACACCAAGTCATTGTGTAAGCCTAGGCTGTCACCGTTATTACTTTACAATCCATACGACATAATACAATCTAAAATATTTAATCGAAATATTTTATATTGATTTAGGTTTTTTCGAAACAATTTCTTATAACATAAATAATCACGGAATGTATTCTAAGCAGTGTGGAAGGCTAAATCCACAACATAGTCATCTTACCTCCAATTTCAGGGTAGGCTTTGAGTAAGTACCGCTGTATCACTCTTGTTCTTCCATATGTATCAATATTGTAATATTCAGCCCCTGAATAGGTATAAAATATCATCAATCAAAATTATTATACTCATATAAACTGATATCGTACTAAACTATTTAAAAATACATTTCTAATTTCTGATAGAAAGTAATTATCATAAAAATCTCGGTTATTTATATTCGTGAAATAAAGTCTACTTGACCCAACTTGGGCAATTTATGATAAGTAAAATATTTTTACCTTCAATCCAAATTGCTTCTTATAAAAATAATTTAGTTTTTCCGTTCGTCCACAGTACGGGTGTTTGAGGTGTAGTGCCTTGAATTATTTATTATTATAATAGTATAGTGCTTCTTTTCTCTGCAGTCGTATGTAGTACTGTACTGATGGCTCTGGTGGAACTTTGTCGTCATCTTTGCCAAGAGCGATTGTTTTTATACCTGACGAAAATTACTGTAAGAAGGAACGGCAAACTCTTGGGAAAATTACTTTATTATTTCGTATAGAGTTTCAGCAACAGCATACAATCGAAAATATAGGTTGTAAAAACCCAACACAAATGTCATTTTGGAGGTTTTTAGCGAATATTACCCTGCTTTTCTTTCTTTTATACCGGTGGCACACAGCACAAGCATACGGCCCACCTGGTAAGCAGACACCGTAGCCTATAGCCACTAGCAATACCGGAATATCACTAACGAGTCACCAACCAGGTTGTTGATGAGGATTCACTGTGCTAGCAGCATTACTACTAGAGCAACGTATTTGGCAACCTTACTTACCTACCGCAGAAAGACAATAAATACTACATCAAAGTAGTGTTATTTCACTGCGGTCCTCTGTAAGGCGGAAGTATAGTCCCCAGTCGGGCGGCTCCAATTATAATTGGGAAACCCACGGGAGAGCCCAATTCGCCCTAACTCTCTTTTTTAAGCTCATGGTGTGATTAATCCCTGTACTTAAGCTTAGAAAAACTTATTGGTACAGCCTAGGGTTTTAACCTGGGCCCATCAGATGACAGACCGTTTCCGATTGACAACCACAAGGCCACTACGTGTTCACGGCTTTTTAGGGTTTAATTAAGGACATGCCAATAATCCGTTTTCTTTTCATCGATTAGGTTAGAAAAAAAAAGTATATTGGCTTATAGTACGGCCGCCCCAGTTTGGACAATGAACCTCTAGTATTAACTGCTTCCCAGCGACCTTTATATGCAGACTAAAGTACATTATATAATTATAAAAAGATTATGCTTAACATCAATAGGTAGTTAGTAATATAAACATTTAATTATCAACATTACCAGCATAATGTATATAAACAGTAGGAAATTAGAAACGCAAATTCTGTTTACAGAATCCCTAGTTTTGTGTGATTTACGATGTTTGTTCAAGCGACGCCGTGTTTAATATCCCTGTGAAGGTATGTAGGTAGTGCGTAAATTCATGTGAAGTAGGTACCCAAAGTAACCAATTTACACAAGGCAGTTATTATTACACTTTAGCATATTTAACTAGTCACATTGATAGATAATTTATAAGTCAAACAATTTGTTTAGGGAACTGTGTACATTACAGCCGTTACACACGTAAGTTTTGATTAATAAATTTGTGGTTAAGCCATTCTAATAAAACGGTAACTGTAATAATAACCGATAGTAACTAAAGGTAGTTAGTTGCCTTACACTTATTAATTTAAGAGGTAAACAGAAGGTAAGTAATAATTATGGGGTCTCCCAATTTTTCGTTTCAGAAATTCAGACTTTTTTCTTTGTCCTCCTTTGTAGTACTACTGAAAATATATTTGCAGTAACAGTAAAATGTTTAATAATTTCACATGTTCCCTTAAAGGTCAGAAAATTAACATTAAGTTTATATAACAATAGAGCCAAATACCATAGGACGAATTTTATTTGACGTCTCTCCATCACATAGTTCCGACCTTGCCTTTCTTTTTATCGTACCATCATAATATTCATACGAAAAGTTAAAAATTGTTATAAGAAAACTAGCGTCCCGCCTCTGCTTTGCAAGGGTAACGCTATGTGTCATATAGATTGAACAATCTTACAGTAAGATATTATAATACATAGTGTTAGATTATATTATCAATCTTTCTAAGAATGCGTATCAAATATCACATCTGATCAAATCTTTAAGAGCGTTCATTCATCTTCAAGATCTTAGCAAACAAAAGTATCAAGTGAAAATGTACATTCGGTCTATGATTAAGACGGAGAACCCATTTGACAAAGAAATGGAAACCATTTAGTTATTTTTATACGAATAACAAGCAGTTTTAGTTTCTTCTGTCTATTAGTATCGCTGCTAACAATAACCAATCATCCAAAACATTAAGATAAGGTCACAAAAATTACAGCGAAAAAATCTCGCATTATTTGAATAATATATGCCACTGTATTTGTTTAAGGTCACACGTGTAAATCAACTTAATCTATGTGTTTTTTAGTACGACCGGTACATAATTACGTTGCAATGTGCTATTTGATAGAACTAATAAGAGCTAAGTTTATTAAGGTGAGTGTTTATGATAAACATATTATATTGCTTAGCGGAAGAATATCTACTACCTATTATGTTAGAAGTCAGATTCGTTCATTTATATATCCAATGACCAATCTTTGCCTAACTTCAACATTTATAAATTAAAAACGTGCAAAGTATAGTTAATGTTGCCGTTAGAGCCATCCAATTGGTCGTTTCGCATTTAATTTCTATCTATGTTGGCACTTTGCCATATTACGAATATTCCCGTGTGTTATCTTATCTATTACCTTTGTTATGTCATTGATCTTAGCTTAGTTCGTCTCCGGAATTATAAATAAAAATGCCCAGCATCCCTGGCCGCATAGGCCTGTGGGTTTTTCCAGTCTAATTTAACATTACTGTAATGAAGCTTAGAAAAGCTCATTGGTACAGGCCGGGGTTTGAACCGGGGCCCATCAGAT
The DNA here is from genome assembly GCA_951449985.1 of Falcaria lacertinaria. NCBI lineage: Eukaryota > Metazoa > Arthropoda > Insecta > Lepidoptera > Drepanidae > Falcaria > Falcaria lacertinaria. The sequence continues at coordinate 6,052,976 of OX602115.1, read as the reverse complement.
GACAAGCGGTTGTTTCAACCACAAGGCCACCACGGCTATATGTAATATGTAACCTGAAGCTTCTGCACATTTGTCGAGTGAGCGTCCAATGTATTGGCTCCAGTCTAGTGTCAGGTTCGTGGGTAGTTCTCTACTGATCACGTTGTAATGTTTAACAAATACTCACCATTCTAATCTTTTTTTTAGTTTTATCTGTTTGTCCACAGCCATATCTTTTAGCTACGAGTATATTCAAAGCCACAAAAATATTTGTATTTTACACTAGAGACGAGACTGTTAAGTCTTTGAGCAAAGAGTATAATAATCTTCCATCAATTCTAGATTGAAAAGCCCGGCTCCGTTGCTATTAATGTTTATTATTAATTATTATTATATCAGTTTATCGCCTCAAAGTTTTTATAAATTCAAGGGGGATGGCGGTGATTATGATTGGATTAGTAGAACCTCAGAGTAGATAATATTGAGGTAAAATTAAAAATGAAGACAAATGCTTTCCCAGTAAAATGCAAACTATGTTAAAAGACATAAAAAGTAAGGGTAAATTTTGTAGCGCGTGGTTCTAAATGCGATAAAAAATTACGCCGTACATTCTTTAAAGAAAAATGACTACTTGAACAATTGGCGACCGCCTTCACAAATCCCTTTAAAAGTTATACATGCCTGGATTGACCTCGTGGCTCGAGCTCCCACATTAATAAAAAACATGCAAAAAACTATCCGAAATCTGATGTGGGTTTCATCCATCATACGAGGCGACAGGGTGAAGGCTTGTCGACCCTAATCGAACCCCATAAATACACGCGTAAGTACTACTTAGAACACTATGTGCTTATGGTTAAAATTAATTATGTATTCTAAATAATTAAAACGTTATGATACGAGTATATCAATATTCCATTATAAGACTTACAATGTAAGAAAATTACCAACTTTAACCGCGTACTTTTGTTTGCCATTGATATCCGACTTAAAAAAAAGATGCGGTTCTAAGCTCGTCTGTATAAAGAGAGGTAGGGCGTATTGGGATCTCTCGTGGGTTTTCCCATTACAATTGGAGCCGCCGGGCTGGGGACTGTACATCCACCTTACAGATACCGCAGTCAAATAACACTACTTTGATGTAGTGCTGTGTTTCTGCAGTAAGTAAGGTGGCTGGCACAGTCACTCCTCTTCAATAACAGGGTTGGCAAATCGTAAGGGTTATCCCGGTATAAGCTACGGTGACTGCTTACCATCAGGTGGGCCGTATGCTTTGTGCCACATTAGTGGTATAAAACAAAAATGCTTGTTATGAATTATGACTGAATCACTAACTTATATTTTTTTTGTAAAAAGAACAACCTAGGTTTATCTATTCATTCAATTTATCCATTTTATAACCAAATTTTATGTTCAAATTATACATACATCTTAGCACTCACATAGATAGAAAAATTATCGCGTAGTTGCTACAGCAACTAGTATAGTCGTTACGTAAGAATCTAAACTGCAGTATCATAAATTAGAATCTTGTGTGCCTAACGCATATTTGTTATGTAAATACTAGTGGTATATAGTGGGCATTCAATTGTTATTCTTGGCAGGATCGCTACTGGCCAGTGTTATCAACTGTCGGTGGAGTGGTTAGTCACGCCCTCTAGCCTGGCGTAACACAAACAAAAGTGGAAACAATTTGCGAGCAGATTTTTTATTAAGGTCAGAGAAAGTTAAGGCTGTAACCTCAGGTCATAGAAGTTAGGCGAGCATGTACCTCTGACGTCATTGATAATTTAATTAAGACTCGTGTCTCTATCGTGTTGCAATTTACCTGTCTCACTCCGCGTAAATTATGTGCTAATAAATTAGACACGTGATATGTATGTATGCAATGATTTGAGCAAGCAATACATCGTCGATTACAATACCGTAAATCTTCAGACTTTGTAGTCTAATTGCAAACGTGTATGTAGAGGGTGGAAGGGGGATTCAGTCTGCATCGGGAGGCGAGGGACGTGCACACACTGTCATGTGTCAAACTGACTGTCCAATTGCTAAATGGATAGCTATAGTGTCCATTGACTGAGTCGATACACCCGCTGGGACGGCCTTAAATCGCTTCTAGAGCGATACAATGTAATCCATTCTACATACGAGCATTGTGAAAGTTTAGTCAAATGTCGCATCTTCTTTGATTGATTTACCTACTTATGCCTTAAAGTATCAAGAGACAATGCGAGTTATTTTAGTAAATATGAAGCATTACCAGTTATTAAGAAAAACAACGTATAATTTACTGGCATTTAATAAATTAACAATGATGTCTGTCTAGTTCAGTTTTTGGAAAATACAAGTACCTAAAGTTCAATAGGTGGTACGAAGGCATACGGCCAACCTGATGGTAAGCAGTTACCTAAGCAAGTAGCCTTTACAGTCCCCAGTCGGGCGGCTCCAATATAATGGGAAATCCCACGGGAGTACCCAATTCGCCCTACTTCTCTTTTTCAGCTTATAGTGTGATTAATCACTGTACTTAAGCTTTGAAAAACTCATTGGTACAGGCCCAGATTTCAACCTGGGCCCATGAGACGACAGGACAGGCCGTTACTTCAACCCAAGGAGAATATAATCTTTGCTTCAACCACAAGGCCATCACGGCTTCAAATAATAATGCCTTACTAACTTAAAATTCATGTTTGATATGTATTTGTTAGATCGAGGGTATAAGATAACAAGCAGCTAGTTTACTGCACCCCATTTTAACGCTCCGGGGCCAAGTTCTATATTTTCGTGGGTGAAACTACGCTTAATTTATAGTCTATTCGAATAATTTAAGGTTCCAATTAAAAGGAGAAAGAAAAAAGATTTCCTTAATTAGATGCCAAGGTGAAGATAACTCGCTTCCAGCCAAATCGTCAGCTCGTTGCGTGACCAACTGACGATTTATGACTTAATAGCTGAGTCCGCGCGTTAAGTAGGACTTAGATAAGGCGCTTCTAAGTGATTGTCGGCGCTCACAACAATCGTAATTACTCCAAACTGCTATCTTCACTCAACCGCACGCGATCTCTTTCAGTACCCCCGCTCGGGCTGTGCTAATTGCTTACCAACACTATTTCACAAATCATCACTATTTGATTAGGGCAATATATCTAATGTAGTAATATTGGAAAAAAATAAACATTACCTTACTATAATTATCGATAACATTTTTATATTGTTCGTCCCGAGAGTGGAATGGCGCTCTGTATTATCTATCTACTTACATGTATGTATTTATGCTTATAATTAAACTTCTGAAACTACATGAAAAAGGAACTTGGCGATGTCTTATTACAATTTAAATGTTTTTCATAATGTAATGAAATGTAATTAAAGAGTTCTAAAATATAATTGAGTCTGGTCATTCATGGGTACATTTTTTTTCAGTTAATGATAGGTACCTAATGGCACATTGGCTGCGAACCCACAAAACATTCATTTTAAAGCAGCCAATCACGCCTTTGTCTTGCATATATGTAAAACAAATGCTATGATTAAAATTAAAATCCTCCAATGTTCAAAATGTGTTTAGTCTAGTAGTTACAAATAACACGCGCTCCATAAAAATCACAAAATTCTGCCTAGTAATAAAATCAGTATAGCTCTGAAAAAATACTACACTGATACTGAAATATGTCTTGCTTCATTTGACCCAAGCGTGTGATCAAACAGGCTGCGCAATATTATCTTGAAAGGATTTTTGACTCATGGCAATTATGATTTCAGAAGTATACATGATATATTAAACAAAATAAATGTCAAGTCCTAAGTGATCATTATTAATTTACAACAATACATTTTACAATTAATAAAATGTTCTAAACTTTGGTATATTTCTGAAAAGTGCTCAATATACTACCATAGTTAAGTAATAGTTAGGTACATTTACAAACAGCGTATAATTTTAATAAGAAATTACCTATAATGGCTTAAATTTTCTAAATATTTCTTACATTCTGCGACAAGTGAGGATAAATCTTAACGTTTTCGTAAAATTCAATTTGGCAGATCCACTTTGACCGACGTGACCGCTGGTCTAGTGGTTAGTATACCTGACTGCTGCGCTTGGGGTCGTGGGTTCGATTCCCGCCGGGCAAACATTTATGTGACAAATATGTTTGCCAAAAAGTATATAAGTATTATATCAGCTGCTGGTTCTCATAGTACAAGCTTTGCTTAGTTTGGGGCTAGATGGCGTTGTGTGATAATGTCCAATCATTATTATTATCATTATTATTATTCCCTTTATTTATTTTACTTCTTAGTATTGTTTTTTTTTACAATATTCTTACGAAAAAACATATTATAAAAATGTGGTTAGGGTTACAGAGTACAATGCGTGCCGTGTCGAGGAGTACTGCCTTCTGTATCCGACCCTTGACCCAACCATCGAGCGAGCCCGAGCGTCTTGAGGTGTTGGTCGAGACTCTTCGCTATGAGACCGTTCGCAGAAACGACTATCGGGACAATGACCGCCGAGTCAACCCCCCACATGGCGGTCACCTCGAGGGCCAAGTCAAGGTACTTGCTGAGCTTTTCCTTCTCGGCTTTCACGAGGTTCTCGTCATGCGGGATGGTGATGTCAACGAGTACTGCCCGGCGTTGGGACCGGTCTGTCAGCACGAAATCAAGCTTATTGGCTACAATAGTCCTATCCGTAATGACAGAAAGGTCCCAGTAGAGCGTGGCACGACCATTTTCGAGAACTGGCTGCGGTACGTACCTGTAATATGGTACCTCTGACTCAATAAGTCCATATCGAAGGGCAAGTTGCTGGTGGATGATCCTAGCTACAAGGTTGTGCCTGTGCAAATACTCGCTATTAGCAAGATGAGAACAACCGGAAATTACATGCCGGAGTGATTCTCCAGGACGGCGGCACGCCCGACAGATGTCTACCGTACCATCCTTCATGATGTATATCCGATAGTTATTCGTCTTGATAACCTCATCTGCAATCGCACAGACAAAACCCTCGTTTTCCCCAAAGAGGTCACCGAAACGTAGCCAGTTCACTGATGCGAGGAAATCAACATCGGGCCCAGTTAACGTTCGATAGAACCGCCCATGAAGCTCCTTGCCCTTCCATACGTTCCTACGGTCATCAGTACTAAGTACGGTTGGTTTGCGCCAATTCTCATTTGCCATGGAGAGCGGTGTAAGGCTCTTATCAACCGCGACCACATCTCGATGTATCGCACACTCTTTGCTCTGAAAGTACGTTCTGAGACTGCATACCTCGCGATTGTGGAGGTTCTTGGCATTTAAAAATCCACGTCCCCCCCACCTCCGGGGGATATACAATCTCATAACTGACGAGCGCGGGTGCAGCATCCGGTGTGTGGTGAGCAGTTGACGGACCCTCCTATCCAAGGCGTCTAACTCAGTCTGAGTCCACCTTAATATGCCGAAGGAGTATGTTAATAAGGGAATTACCCACCCATTGAAAGCGCGCGCCTTATTGCCACCAGCCAAGTCAGGCGGCAAAAAAAGCGCTCTTTCACAGACCTCTTAATTTCCTCTACATCGATACTCAACGACTGCGACATACCAAGATATTTGTAGGTGTCAACCTCAGAGAGCGATGTGAGCGCCATTGTCTCGGTGAGCTGCAGATTCGTAGAATTCACCACCTTTCCCCGCTGTACGTGTATAACCGCACACTTATCAACACCGAACTCCATCTTGATGGAGCTGCTGAAAGTCTCAGTGATTTTCAACAGTTCAACCAAGTCAGGGCTCTTCGACGCAAATAGCTTGAAGTCATCCATATACAGCAGGTGAGAAATAACCTCACCCCGCCTACGAAGTCGATAGCCTAGCTTTGAATCCCCTAGCAGAGTACTGAGGGGGTTCAAAGCCAGGCAAAACCACAACGGGCTCAGACTGTCGCCCTGGAAAATACCCCGCTCTATTTTAATGAAGTCCAGCGGGCCATAGAAGCTGTTACCACCACCTGGTTGCCGAAGGACTGTGGTCCACTGCCCCATGCACGTGCTTAAGAAGGATCTTAGAGATGAATTAACTTTATATAACTCTAAGATCCTCCCCAGCCATGAGTGAGGCACCGAAACATAAGCCTTCTTATAGTCAATCCAGGCAGCTGAGAGAGCTCCTTTGTTCCGTCGGACTTGTTGGCAAATGGTCGTGTCAATGAGGAGAAGCTCCTTAGTGCCACGGGACCCAACCCTACATCCATTTTGAGCTGTAGCCAAAATATTGTTTGCAACAATATGCGAGTTAATTTTTGCTCTCAAAATGGATGTAAGGAGTTTGTACAGCGTAGGCAAACAGGTAATGGGTCTATAGTTTTTAGCCTCCGTGGCACCACCGGACTTGTAGAGCAAGGAAGTAACACCAGTAGTCATGAAATTTGGAAGGGAATTACTTTCAATAGCTTGTTGAAATTGCGCTGCCAAGCATGAGTGCGAGCTTGGGAGCCACTTAATCCAGAAGTTGTGCAACCCGTCCAGGCCTGGGCTTTTCCAATTCTGGGTCGCACGTATTGCACAACTCACGTCTGCAGGCTCTATATTTATGGGAGCCATAGGCTCGATCGGCTCACACTCTCGCTCGACAGTACGCATCCACTCGCCTTCCACGTGCACGACGGGCACCGACCAAATACCGCGCCAAAAGTTGACCATAGCACTGGCAACTGGTAAAGGCCCGCCACTCACACATCGGTCGGATCCCTCCCACTTCCGGTATAACTTCCTTTGATCACTTTGGAAGAGGCGATTCTGCTCGTATCTATCCACACGCTCCCTGTACCGACGAATACGGTTCGCCCACGCATACACCTTCTGCTTAAGAAAATCAATGCGTTCCGTAACACAGGCCATATAATTTTGGGGTGTGATACCAGTGCCCACAAATGCCTGGTTCACGGAACGCATGACCCGCGGCCGATTGTTACCCCGGGTAAAGCATATCAGCCTTGCAATGAGGGACCTATACATACTGATGCGATGCTCAATTCGTTGCTGCCACGCAGGGACATGTCCAGCAACACGCGGTGCTCGATCAGTGGCGATTATTATTATTATTATTATTACTCTAATAAAATAATTTTAAATAAATTAAAAATAGATCTCTTCATTCACAGCGGTATCTCTTTTAAAATGTGCTCTTTAGTTACAGACATATTAGGCTCACCTAATATCTCTATTTAATATTAGAATAGAAAAATATTAGTAAAATAATAATATTTCATTTTAAGTTATGCATGGGCAGCTATTATAAAATTGTATGTTACACAGTATGTTTACAGTGGACTTTTAGGCTGTCTGATAGGCCGGTGACCTATGTATATCATCTACTGTCTACATTACATTACCATTCGACATGAACTTTTAACGAACATACATCGTTTGAGGCGGCTGTCAGAGCGGAATACAATTTGGTGAGACCAATTAGTGAGTTACATTGAGTCCTGACTACTTTGCCCCTCTCATTTCTATACTTTCCTCCGGGATGAACAATTGTGTGCAAATTGGCTGCGACAACCCGCGGCGGGAGACCAACCCGGCCCCACCAAACTGGGATACACAGAGAGCAACAATGGTAAGCTATTTTAAATTTTATAATTGCTTTTAAAGTCAAATAAGCCTTCGTTTTCATGTATAAACGAGCATATTCAATTATTTTTGCGCATAATTTGTTTTGAATGGCGTGCTTTTTAAATTACTTATGTTATGCTGCTTTTCTAATATTTAAAAATAATGTGTGCATGAGTCTTAATTTATACGGAAATTCAAATAATATAGGACTGTTAATGTAAGAAGATTTCTGCTAATGTAATGATTAGAAACTATTTAAAATAATTATTTGTATGATGGTAATTTTATTCGTGTGTCCTAATTTTCAGTGTGTATCCTGGAATATTAATGGTCCCACTAAATAGTTCAGACCTTTACAATTAACTTCTATTTTACTCGCTCGGTACGCTTTTTCAATTTTAATTTCAATGTTAAATGTTTCTTTCAAATCGTCGTTTTGGGTTTGGAGAAAAAGTGGAGTGATACAATTTATTATTCTCATAACAAGTTTCACATATCTAAGAAGAAAAATATTAAATATCATCATAATATCATCTATTTATTGTTTCAATTCGATTGATTAATAATCGAATTAACTGTCATATTAATTCAAAATAAAAAAGTCTATCATTATAGAGCAAGAAGTTAAGAAAGAACGAAAAAGAAAATTAAGTTAAGTAAAGCAACTAGTTTTATTGACCTTACTGTCGTTTATTTATATAAAAGATACATAATAAAATAATGAATATACAACTTAATTTAACAAATAGCTAACAATTTACAACATAACTGTTGCGAGCCCACACAACATGCACGGTTCTATTGTTAAGATCGATAAATGTGCATATGGCTCTGGTAAGAGGCGCTTTACGTAAAAGGTTGGTCCCAGCTTCTGGTACCGGCAGGTAGGCGTGGGCGGCGCCTCCTCCACACGTGGCGATCAGGTACGGAGAGTCGGAGATGCTTAAGCGCTGCAGTTACCCTGGGTCGTGCCCAACACCATGAAGAAGCTACATACCTACATAGGTGTCTAATGAGAAATCCCTTCGCACTCTCAACTTGACTCTACCTTGCCATGCCCTGTACATACAATGTGGGATACATCAAAGGGTAGGAAATACCCCGTACAGTTTCCAATACAGGTACATCGGGAATTTACTTTACACACGCTCCAGCATAGTACTGTATTTGGTTTCATGTGAAGCCTGTATAGCGCTATGTTCCATATGGCTTGTGACTAGGGTCCCACCCACGGCAGATCTCGCGAAATAATTCATTTATTTGCGTCACATAATAAACGTCAATAATTGTTAAGTGCATACGTTTTTATAAGATGGTCTCTTTAATTTTGGGACAAGGCTAATAATTAATTAATAGTCCTATAAGATATTTCCACCATTTACTTTTATTGCTTCTTTAATTTATGCAAGGGACCATCGAGGGTTTATTTTCTTATGAATTTATAATAACCAAAAGCCTGAGTTTATATTGTATCAATTAGTTTATTTAGGACACACTTCAGTCTAACTTTGTAATGGATCTCGATAGGCCCTGTATTGAACTGTGATTAAATGTTATCTATAGCCTCCATATTGGTTTCGCGCTGCAATAGTCAAAGCTTACAGCTTAGGCTTAGTTCTATGGTAGTCGAGATCATTACAGACAAACAGACAGTCAGCACGGATGACTTTATGTGTAATATATGTAGATACTTTCACATAGTATTATTCTAAAACTGAATGTTGCCACTATAGCCAGCTATATTAATATCGTTTTAGTAGTTTGAACGTGCAACGCGCCCAAAGATACAGAAACCACAAAAACCAAAACCATTCCAAAAATATTTGGTATGGCCAGGATCGACAACAAAATAATCTATACTAATAACTACACAAACAAATAAACTTGTGTCTGTCTGTAATGTCAAAATAATTCTTTTTACTAACTGCATTTGAAAGTATCATCATTATCATCAGCCAATAGACGTCCACTGCTAAACAATCTCTCCTCTATATGAAAGTATACACTTATACCAAAAAACATATTTTTTTCTCTCCGTCTGTTTGTCTATTTGTTTGTTCCAGCTAATTTTCGAAACGGCTAAACAGATATCAGGCTACTTTAAGTTTAGAAAATAATTAGAGATCCGTGAAAAAGTCAAAATCCAGTAAAATACTATTATTTTGTATGAGAAACGAGTATTAAGTTTCTGCGTTATTGTATTATTGTATCCTACGAAGCGATTCAATTTTCTCTTAAGGACCCAAGTAACACTCGATCCTAAAATAACAAAAGCCTCAAGATAGAACTTTATGGAAAGGAATAAATTTTACATCGATGATCGATCGCTGGTTATCTGTTTACATACTTTCTCCTTCTTAAGGGTTCCGTGCGATGATGATGGATATATTATGGCAGATGAAATACCACATTCAATTATTAAATTTAATATTAAATATTATTATAATAACAAAAATAACTAAATTGGCCTATTAGATAGTGGACGGTGTAAGCATATTTAACGTATTTCAACACTTTAACTGTATAAATGGCTATTTAATTTCGATGTGTTATTATTGAGTAATGAGACGTTTGATACATTTGTTAGTGCGCATATTAATCGACCTTCGAAGTTAAAAGCCTTAATTTAGTGGTTGGATGGGTGACCGGCCATACCTCAGCAAGTCCCCTCCGTTCCTCGGAGATAATGTTAAGCTAATATCTTTAGCAATAGTTAGAGGAGCAGTGGGTGAATGTCAGAAAAGATAAACTCCAGGGACGATATTTGTTTAAGTCAGCTTATGAGGCACTTATGAAGGCGTATAGCTCAATGGACCGGATTTCTTTTAAGAACCCAATCTTTGCCCTGACATTATAGTTACAGCACGAAGTTATATTAGGTACGATTTACATCCGCATAATTTGACTTGAGCGCCACTGGCCGGCTCGCTTATTAGATTTATAGTTCCGCCGACTCGCAGCGCAACTTGGGATGGGACAAATGATCGCATAATTGATTTCGAAATAACCAATAATTGCATTTATTCCGTGTTCAACTGTATATTTAGTTATTACCGCGTCAAATGCTGTTAAATGGTATATAAGTAGTGTTCTACGACACGTTGATGCGACGACGCAGAGGTTTCCTGCGTCCCAGTTCATGGGCGGAATTGCCGTACGAAATAAATATTATATCTGACCTTCTTAAGCTCGTTCTGTTTTTACAAGCCGCGTTATGATTACTGTACAAGAAAGGTATGGCACAAAGGGTTTGTCTCTAAGTCAGTGCCTCTCCAGTGTCAGTAGAGGATTGCAGCCAAATAATGTTGTGTCCCTGTTCTTATTGAGGAAGCGGTGTGGTAGCTGCCAGGGACTCGAGATTCCTTCTAAGGCATAAACTACACTGGTGATGAAAGCGCCTAAATTAATCACATAATAAATATGAAACCCGTAGTCCATATTTATCATAATAACACTTATATTATACTAATAATATACGATTCAAAGAGATTAACAATGGATATGTTTTTGATGGATATATTTTATAAGACCGTTGAACTCAAGGATTTGCCAAATTCAATATTTCCCAAGACCTTTCACATAATTGAATTGAGTTGTACCTACAATAATATGGTCGGCAAATTCTTAGAATGTCAACGCAGATCTTTTTAAATGTATTATGTTAGGATAATAAGACGAACGAGACTCCTATTAAATCAGAGGTTTTTTATGTAATTAATGGGACAACTCTTTTGTAAAATTGAACCGTTTTGAAATATTTTTTAATAATTAATTGAAAAAATATCATTACCAAACGTTTATTCTAACAGAAGAAAAAAGTCAAGTCTTTTTTTTTATAAATACCACAATATGTTTGCATAACGCTTGGAACAAAAAAGATAATATCATATAGCATGTAGAAAGTATATAGCGCTAACGATTGACACAAAAGAAATTATTTCAACCGCACCTAGGATGAAAATTAAAAATTTTAGCTCACCAAACTTGTCACTTAGCGGGGATATTAATAGCACCGCTGACTACTGTTTCATCGGTTTTCAGAATGGGAGGGATAATATTTTAAAAAAAATATTTTATTAGTCAAAAATAACTTTTAACAACACAAGGGGAGGAAAACTAACCATATATTAGAAAAACAATTATGTACCATACGAGTACTATTATCTGTTATTATGATAGTTAAGCAGATCTACAGATTCATAAAGAATATAACTTTACGTTATGTTTTAAGGTACACGAGTGTTTTTTTATAGTAATACCATTGTATTTATTTTTTAATTCATTATGTTTTGATTAGGTAACGAGTCTTTATATACCTTCCAAATTTGATGTTTATGGTGCCAATTAATAGTTTCTGAGTAATGACTGTGACAGCTAGATGGAGATCGAAATGATTCCGTATTTATTATTTTGCTAAGGAGCCCTTTAGGGCTTAAGGTTTTAACCTTACAACACCAGCAAATATTATTGTGTAAGCTAAATTGTTAAAATGTATAATTATATTTATGGTTATTTCGGATTATGGTAGACTGGTGTCGCATTTATTTACATTAATTATATGTTGTCTCGTTAATTGTTTGATATTCGAAAATTTCAATAAACAAAAATAACTAATGTTTTGAATGAGTTTAATGAATTACAATGAGGTGTACAAGAAAAATGAGGTGTCTATCTTACATTCTTTTCCGCCTTGCCCTTGTTTTAATAGATCATATAAAAAAAACTATATCAACTATATAAGTATATTCTGAAGTTATAATAATAATTATATAGTCCTGTTTCGATCTGGTGGACGACTGTATGTATGCTTAGATATTTAAAACTACGCAACGGATTTTGATGCAGGTTTTTAATAGATGGAGGGATTCAAGTGGAAGGTTTATGTGTATAATTCATTTGTGTTTTGTAGGTATTTAATTTATATGGCTAACGCAGGCCGTGCGAAGCTGGGGCGGGATGCTAATGTTATATAAAGTTACTATTTACATGTTACGTCAGATAAAAAAATCAAATACGAATGTAGTGCCTAAGAGATGGCAACGAAGTCATCATCTGTTACGTTGGCACCAAATTGTCTTCGGTGAAAAGTAAGTGTTGTAACACATCTTCGGGGACCAGTGTCGGAAGGGTTGAAGCCACCTTCATAAATGTACTAAATATATATCTAATAATAATAAATTTTGACAGTCACAACAGTAAAGTGTAAGTAAGTGTATAAGCCGCTCGTTATAATTTGAAAATTCATTCCGCCAAATGAAAATCTTGAGAGGCCGATGAGAAACTTTACAACTACTTCGGTAATTGCTCCAAAAGTTGTGAAATGAAAAGACCCCGGGGCTGCGGACTGAAATGACGGATCCAATATAAAACAGGAAGAGAATATATAATAAATATATGATTCGCGTGTTTGAAAAGTTGTTCAATTAAGTTCTAAGTGGTTGTTCTTTCCAGAGTATTGATTTTCGGAACTGATTTACTACTAGCTGTGCCCGGGACTTCGTACGCGTGGAATGTGTATTTTTTCATGGGCTTATTTTTTACGCGGAACCCTATTTGTTTTTCAAATAAAAGTAGCCCACGTGCCGAGTTCCCAGCCAGTGAAAATCTTGTTCAAATTGGTCCAGCCGTTCGGATAAAGTTCACAATTTTATAGGTTTTTTATTTGTTGCGCGGAACCCTAATTATTTCTCCAAAATAAAAGTAGCCTATAACAGATTTATTTCAATAGATATAAATATTGCACGCATGCGAAACCGGGCGGGTTGCTAATTTCCTTATATAATTATTTTAATAATAGAAACTTTTTGGTTATATATATATATTAAAAACTAAAGTAAATGGTGGTCCAAAAATATAGTTTACCACTTGGGGAACAAGCTCCGTTCTAAGCTGGCCCTTAAATATTTACTGTAACGGTGTACCGAAACAAAATAATTACAGAACTCCCATTACGATATTGTTAAGGGTCGGTAATGATACTTGAGAAATTTAGCAAAATAATTAATGTTTTGAAGTTACAAAGCAGAGTAAGCACTTATAATAAGATCCTTACCCGAGAGGATAAGCTATTCATCGCCGCGTCACCGGCTTTTTAGTGCCTCCCAGACAAAACTTACCATTTAAAATTACAGAGACAAGCCACAATAATGGCTTAAATTGCTGGACGGGTTTTAGGAGTCCATATTACTGGAACTGGAATAATTTCTGAGGTTGGTACTAATTAACGGTTGGTTAAATAAATAGAATTGAGCCAAAGTGAAATAGCGCCCTATCCTGTACTCTTTGCCTACCTCGAAGGGGAGTCGGCGGGATGATGTAGTATTAACTTATTGTAATTGATGTAATTCGGTTATATCGTTAGCATGAATACAATTCAAAAATAAATTCTACTTGCTACTTTCATTGTATGTACTCAGTGATGGAAGAGCTTGGACCATTGATGAAGGTGTTGATTGGTATTATAATACTCTCTGTCTGCACCTACATGACAATAAATAAGAAACACCTATTTAGAGAATAATTATGAAAAACTTACTTACCACTGTACTCTGATTTATATGAAAAGCGAATTTGGTCATGAACCGAGCACGGAAGGAATCGACGTTAGGATGTGTCTAGTCTGTGGTGCTTACTGTATTCATAAGAGGCCACAAGCTTTGTGACAGCTCTTAATAAGCTTTGGGCTTTAGCGGCTTGCGCCATACTCACAAAAGGTGAGGTATTTGATCTCGTATAAATATTAACTTGAGAAGTTTCCTAATTATGTACGTATCAAAAAGTTTATGCCTGCTATCACATTTAAGCTACCTTCCGCGATATGGATTCAAAATGTATCTCGGCTTTATTTGTATGTCAACCAACTGCTACCTAGATAGATTTTTTTCGTTATACCACTAAGGTTTATTATATTATGCATATAAGGTATCAGTTTGAATAATGTATGCTTAACTTTATATAATCTATACTTATAATAAAACTGTAACAGGTCCAATTCTGTACATTGAAGATATTTTGTAATATTTTATTTGCAGGGAACTCTATATTCGATACTGAACCTAAAGCTGTTTTTTTTTTTATTGTTGTCTCTCTGTCTGTCTGTCTGTCTGTCTGTTTCAAGGCCGTGCATCACGCCGAAAGTACTGAACGGAACGGACTTTTTATCCCGAAATTCAGCACGGTTCCCCTGGGATAGGGGATTAAACCAAAATTTGTACCTGGCTGTTACTCCGAAACAGCTAGACCGATTCGGACAGGACTTTCACTGGCAGGTAGCTGATGCTATAAGGCATAACTTAAGCTACATTTACTTTGGAAAAATAATTAGCGTTCCGCGTAGCAAATAAAAAACCATGAAATTGTAAACAATATCCGAACGGCAGGACCGATATGAACAGGACTTCCACTGGCAGGTAGCTGATGCTATAAGACGTAAGTTAGGCCACATTTGTTTTGGAAAAATAATTAGGGTTCCTCGCAACAAATAAATAAACACATGAAATTGTGAACCATAACCGAACCGGGACCGATTTGTTCACTGGCAGGTAGCTGATGCTATAAGGAGGTAGCTAAGGCTTAATTTATTTTGGAAGAATAGTTAGGGTTCCGCGCAACAAATAAAAAACCCATGTAATTGTGAACATAATCCAAATGGGAGGACCGATCTGAACGCAACTTTCACGGGTAGATAACAGATGCTATAAGGCGATACCTAGGTTACTTTTAGTATGAGAAATTAATTAGGGTTCCTCGCAAAAAAAAAAACCATGAAAAATACTCATTCCACGCGTACGAAGTCGTGGGCGGACAGCTAGTATATGCAATATAAAGTAGAAATTAAAATAGTCGAGGAGGTCGAAATTGCACGCGCTGGAACAAAGTTTATTCGAACGTAACCAAACTGAAGTACTCTCGGCGCGTTCGCAATACGTACAGTATTTTTTGTGTTTATTCGAAACAACATAGGCGCTTTACTTTTCACAGTAATATTGAACAAAGTTGCAATGTAACAACTCTAGCAATTAAAATTTGTCGGGGACGCGGAACTTAAATTATGCATGAAGTTAGAGTAGCCGCTGGGATCTGCCCTCGACAATTAATATTAATGAACTGTGACACGTTCACCGCGCCTCGTGTCCCGCTTGTCATCTTTTGATTTTAAATTCAGTTTTGTTTATACTTGTTGCATTTTGATCGTCTAATCTCGGATACGCAGTATACGCACTCGGCATTTTTTTATACTTTCGGATTGTTTTGCCGATCAGTTTGCTTGAAATCAGTCAAAAATATAAAAATCCTGTCGTATAATAGGTTTTTTATACCATTTGTATTGAAAATAATCATACAGTTCTTGAATGAGCAAGAATTCGAAAGAGCAAGAAATTAAGATACGATAATAATACAATTTTTTCTCAATAAAATCACCATAAAATTTAAAGAAAACAGATACCTATTACAAAGACAGACAAAGTATTAATTAAGATGCATTAGGACCGTCGCAAAGAAAATACCTGGCAAGAGACTAGAGAATAAGAAAAGATAGTTCAGTATTTTTCTTTAAAATGAGGGATTTACATTCTCATTAAAATATTCCTCCTGTAAAATGGAATGCTTAATTAAAAGCAATACTATAAAGCAAAAAAGTTTTAAAAATTATATGAGACGAACCTTTGGAAACGCTGGTATCATTTTGCATTATACAGGTTCTACATTTGCTCTTTGTACTGTATTTATTTGTGGGTTAGAGTATTATACAAGAGCCGTGGTGGCCTTGTGGTTGAAGCAACGGCCTGTCATCTGATGGGCCCAGGTTCAAATCCGGCCTGTAACATTGAGTTTTTTAAGCTTAAGTACTGTGATTAGTCACACCATGAACTAAAAAAGAGAGGTAAGGGGAATTGGGATCTCCCGTGGGTTTCTCCCTTATAATTGGAGCCGCCCGAATGGACCTTACAGAAGACCGCAGTGAAATAACACTACATTGCTGTAATTGTGTGGCTCCATGATACGCTGGGCTAGTAGTAATGCTGCAAGCACAGTGAGTCTTCACCAACAACAGGTTTGGAATCTCGTTAGTGATATATATATGCTATATGCTACTGTGACTGCTTACCATTAGGTGGGCCGTATGCTTGAATGCCACCTTAGTGGTATTATATATATATATTGACTGCAAGATCCAAGGTGGCACTGCAAAAGGAATAGAAGAATAGTTTATTAAAATTACAAAATAATAACTTGAGTAGGTATCTTTTTCATTACGACCCCATTTTGTAATTTACAAAAAACAACTTACAAGGAAAATGGTAAGAAAAATACACACAAATGTCTTTTGGGGTGGGTGAAGAGCATATAAAATGGTGTCTTTGTGGAAATTACTAGCAACTAGGGGATGCGCTCGCAGAGACACGCAGGAGTAGCGCAAACGCGCGGACTAAGTGCCTTTTTTCCAAGTTATTTGACGCGTCTTTTCCCTCTAGTCATGTAGTCGACAAGGGAAAAAATATCGACAATGCCTAGTCAATATGCCATTAGCTGGAAAGTATAATCGCGTTTTTATGTAATGGTACTTTTCTAAATTATACTAGTGTAATATTATTTTCTTAATTAATTTATTTTTTAAATATATAACGGATTTATTGACTAACTGCCGAAATAAACCTGTAATATTCTGATATATTCAAAGACTTAACTTTCATTTATATCTCGAATAAATGTATTTTTAATAATAATGCGCCGTGAAATGCACATTTACAAGTTTTGGGATATAATTGGTTGTGTGATCCAAAAACTTGTTCTCTTAAATTTACAAAGTATGTTTTTACCGTACCTATTTTTTTTCCGTGTAGGAATCCGTGAAAAGTTAGATTATTCAACGATACATTTTAGGTCATCTTTAACTAAAGACACATTAGCAGCTGAGGTAGCAGCATGCAATAATTTTCATCTACAATTTCACCAGACCTTACTTTTCTCCTCAAGTACTGAACTTACGCTGGAATACTATCCAGGTTCTCAATATTTAAGAGGCAGTTAACATACTTTTCAAAAACTCTTACTTTATTACTAATTAAGTTAAATACTACCTTTCAGTGTAGTACAATAATTTTCTAAAAATCTCAGTTTATTGCCAATTACATTAACAATTACAAGTGGAGTGAGTACTTTAATACTTACCTAGAAAGAAGCCTGCTTCTAGAAAAAAGCCATCACAGAAAAAAAAAAATATAGATTTATAGTGGAGGATTATGTGTGATGAGCGTTTGTAAAAATTTTGGGATGAGTATTTACGAAATATCCTGCGAAATTAAGACCTGACTGGTCTAGATGGTATGTTGTTTACCCAAATAAATCAAAGTAATTGATTATTTTGTAATTACTCCAAGTACCTACAAACGAAAGGCAAACGAAAAACACGTTACCCAGAATTTAAACGCTATGTTAAGTTGCAATAAAAATAAACAAATATATCGTAGACTATCAGGCTTAAGTTTAACCGTAGACCACAAAAAAACGATGAATACGATTACTTTACTATTAATATGTGTTCATTAGCGTACTACCGCTTATGATATTGTGGATGCGCTTCAATACGGTCGGTGCATACCCTAGGGTTTCAAGTCACATCTTGATCACATCGCAAGTTTTCGGTGAAGGAAATAATTGTAATCAGGCAAAAACTTCCTAAAAGTAAGTTAATTTTGTAAAAGGTTGTGGTCAACCCCTATTTTATGTAGTAATAGATTGACCCCGAATTGTAGTCCACTAATTCCCACTGGGTCCACGTGAAGACTACAGTTGCTTTACTGTTACTCTGTACTTCCCCGCAGCTGCTAGACTGAGTACCTTTGCAGAGGGTTTGTTGTCAGGTATGAGATCCTGTGTAAGTAACTAAAATCGTTGTCAGATGGCGGTAATATTTTTAGTCCACTTGTAGTTGTATTTTGTACATCGGTATACACTTGGCTACCACAGCTGAGCTGTATCCTCGGGTTCGTATCCTTATTCAAACATATTTGTATCGTTATAACCATATACATCTCTTTAATGTAAACTGAATACCAATATATTATGTCATATCTCAGAGTAGATAATATATTGGTGTTGATTCTGTTGTTCAAAATCACAAATCGAAACTAATTTGATAGGACTAAAAGCCTTGCTATCCCGTTCTCATGCCCGGGGTTAAATAAGGATGACAATACTCTGTCAAAATAGTTTAATGATCGTCAACTATGACGCACGTCTGGAGCTTATTGCTTTCAGCAGCAACAGCATTCAGTCGTCAGTTATTTTTATGTAGGTACAGTAATTTTGTATCGATTCGTTGGATTATAATAAAATCTTCTGAATCTCTGTTTTCCTACAGTATTTGATGTACAACCAGGAACAAATATTTCCACATTATGTTATTCCAATGCCGCCCTGAAGGTAAATAAAACACAAGGTAAAATATTGAAGCTTTTATTTACAAAATTACCAACATATAATATCACTTTGCATTTGGGATTTGCAGGTTTACTTGCATAACGCCATAAATATACATAGTTATTTATTACTAGTTAATAAAAACAATAGTGTCTAGTGATTACAATTCCTTAATTGTTCACAAATTGTAGTCGATCTTACCATAAGCCTAGTGTTATGACCAAAACTTTATGTTACAACTATTGGAAGTACATTAAATAGAGTTCGTAGTATTGTGTTAAAATTAAATGCACCAGCGTATTAACAAAATAAATAACTTAGTTATATACTTTAGCAAAATATCAATGTAGTTGGGTGGGTACATTGAAGATTATAAAATATTGATGTAACATCAGAAAAACAGTCAGTTTTTCCTTAAAACTGTAGCTATCGCTTTTTTGGAAAAACTTAAAATTGCCTAGTTACAATCACTTTTGATAATTATATCGCATGATTACATTCAAATACAAGCTCCACCGTCGTAACTGTTGTGCATATTTTTTAAAGCCGTGGTAGCCTATTTGCTGTAACACCAGCCTGTCATCTGATGGGCCCAGGATCAAACCCCGGTCAGTATACCAATGAGTTCTTCTAAGCTTGTACAGTGATTGATCACACCATGAGCTTTAAAACGGAGAGGTAGGGCGAAATTAGATCTCCTGTGGATTTTCCCATTAAAATGAACTTGAAGAGTTATCTGGTCTAGCCTAATAACCAACTTTAGTATGACTGTAATGTAAAACAGATAAACATTGCTTCGTATCTGATAGGATTTGATGGCGGTCTCGTTTAATTAGTATGCATTTAAGGACATGATCATATTTGAATACGTGATACTACCTAATTATAAATAAGGTTACTGCGCAGTAATATTCTGGCAAAATTAAACTATACGAAATTATTACCTAAATTTGTATCGTAAGAAATTCCTCGCTGATTTATCATTACGATCAAAAGATATCATTTCCATTCGCAATAAATTGAAACGTTTACTATCAATACAGTTTAAGTTATGAAGTTATTAAATGACTGTGTTTATTGAATCGATTTTATGTGCTTAAAAATTACGGCCAATTTACGATCCACCTTATCATTCCGGAGCGTTATTTATGACCCGACCTCATAAACACAGACATATATAATTTTAGACATACATTTTGCGAAGGAACGTAAATAATTTCATTTGGCGTTTATCTATTACTACAAAGCGTAATTTACATTTATTGTCACAGGTGTGAGAAGAAAACGAGAATGTACAGAAGTAGATAAATAAAATATATATAATATATTATTATAATATAATATATTATCAAACAACGAATATTGTAAAAACAAAATTGCTTTCAAAATCTGAAGTAAAATTTGTTTTTTTAGAATTATAAACAATTCTGTCAATCTATGTCACCTTAAAGAAAACTAGACTGCTTATATATGTTACGGTCGGCTATTTGTGAAAATTGAAATTATTTTTATCTTTGACCGCTATTATGTTACATTTGCGATTGTTCTTTTTGCATTTGTAGCTAATAAAGCTGAATGTTTAAATAAGTAAAATTACATTATAAAATATGTTTATATAAAATCAAGAATGTAAGTATTAGGTTAAAATTAAAATACATTCTTACAGTATTACAAATACGTCACTTACATGTAGTAGGTACATTATTTTATTTACAACATGTTTTTTTTATATATTACAGTTATATTACAAATAATCAATAACAATAATACATGTTTTATAATTTTATCGCTATATGTAAAAACATGAAATAGATATGTTTTAGATATAATAACTAAATATATGAATAAAATAAAAAAATATTTGTATATCGTTGTAATATGAAGTGTACATTATATTATTATTTTTATTATATTAGACAGCCAACCATAGGGATTTTCGTGATGAATTCGAATGAACAATACAATATTAAATTATGAGTCATATTAGCCATATATGTTTTACTTGTATCAACTTTCAAAGTAGATTGAATATAAACTATAAGCAGGTTCTTACCCATAAACTCATGCAGAGTATGCCACTTTAGGGTTCAAAAGTTAAATCTATGCAGCCTGTATCAAAATGTATTGTATAATCTACCTCAGTCGTAAGAAAAACTATTGCCATCAAAAAACAAGACATACGATATTGAATTGGGGTCAAACACGGATCGCATTGCTTGAGTCCTCAGACTGATTAGGGTCATTTAAATTCATAAATAGGTTATATTGGTAGTAAATATCGATAATAATTTCGTAACAGTCTTTTTGATATCTCGTTCGCTTTTCCTGCTAAGATATTAATCTGAGATAAACTGACAGTTCGAATAAGTTATATCAACAAGCCTAGCGTTCTTCTAATACGTTTTTTTTATGCGAATGTAAATTATTATTACGATAAAAAAATGTAGGTACATACAATAACAAATTGTTCACTCAGTACATTAATAATTTATCCGTTAAAACCTGTTTCCATAAATCCTTTAGTACCTACGATTCGAATAATACACGTAATGTGAGCTCGGTATTTTAGGATTCTGCGTAACAACAACATTTGTGGCTGAACTTCAGCAAAGTTTTAATTTTGTGCAACTCACCGCGGCTTATATCAACTTCCCTGTAATTGGAAACACTAAACTTTTGTTTTAAATTAATAAAAATACCGTAACAGGTGCTGAATCGGCATTACGGCTCTTCTCAAAATTCTCCCCCTTGTAACTTCCGGGAGGGAGAAGATCCTGATTTATTTGTATTTCAATATATGACGTCATGAGAACCACAGTCAGCTGTGGTCAGGGGACAAACTATATTCCTTCAAGCGTGTTCGCTAATTGGTATTCAATGGTGATTAACACAAGCTGACGACCAGTCACGTGACCCCCAAGGCGGTTTTGATTGGCTAATAGGTACATAATATAGAATGTGTTAATACGAGCTTTACACTAAGGGGCTGCTGATTCAACCTTATAGAATTAAAGACTATTCTAAGATTAACGAAAGTCTATTCTCAGCGAAAGATAAATGTTCCACCAAAACCATTTAAGGTAACTAGAAACTTTAGTACCAGTCTCCGGGGATCTATCGATTTTGCGAAGGATTTTTTAATTCCCTCCCTCGGGAATGAGAAAGGGTAACGTTTTAATAATTGGACTAGCTTAGTCAGGCACCAGTAATTTATGCCTTTTAGATAATAGAAGGGATTAGGGTCGGATCTACAAAACCTTCTATCATTTACGGCCGATTATGAAACCTACGTATAAATCATTTTATAGATGGAAATTTAATCGAATGGGTAAAATTATTCGAATTCCACCTAAACTAATAACAATGAGGCCGAATGTTTGTAACAAAATATATAAATTATACATTTACGCCAAATATTCAATTGATTTAGAACATAGTATATTAATTAAACTTTAGATATTTTAAACAAGTAAGAAAACACTAGCTTCGATTATATATCACTCACATTTATGTGTCCGGTACATTCAAGAAATAGACAGATAAAAAATATATTGGAAGACGAAACTAATTAACAAGAAAAACAGCTAGTCCCGTTTTCTTTGAAACTGTGGGACATAACGTTTTCAAATAGATTAATATATTTTGCACGTGTATAAAATCGTCTTTTACATTACATAATATTTAAAAATCTATGTACAGTGAATTTCTAACTACCTACGACTATAACGTTGTTTCAAGACCATTTATTCGAGACTTTTATTTAGAACCACGGCAAGTGTAAGTTAGAGTAGCATTAACATCCAGACCACCTTTGTGCTTGGTAATTTATAATTATATATTTGACGGATATAATTGTTTTATTTTATGTACTTAATAAGTTTTAATTAAGATACCGATATACAGTGCAGCTTTATCAGCTATTGAGATTTATAGTCTAGCTTTTCTGTCCTTTAAAACATGATATTGGACTATGCATGTAACTGTTATCATTGCTTCAGTATCGATATAATTATTTGTACGTTATTTAACTTTAGATCCAGAAGCATGTTAAGCCCACACTTTACATAAATGATCAATCATCTTATAAGCAAAATCTTTTAGATTTCTTAAATTATCCAAATCATTCCAGTCATATGTCCAACTTTAAATGCATGTTAAAAGCATCTATGTACAAGTTAAATTATTGAAAATATGAATTGCGTTATGTACACTATATTGAAAATTAAATATGTTATTTTTAATTAGTTTTGGCAATTGACGTCCTATATCTGCTATATTGATGTGTCGCTTACCGTGGTATCTACGTCTTGCGTTGGTTGCTCATTAGAGTCCTGACTCTTTTGAGGTTGGTTATGGTGATTTCATCATTTGGTTGCAACTGTAGTGCTCTTCTGTAAGAAGATGCAGCCGCTGCGTACTTTCCATTCAGATGTAAAATTGCACCAAAGTTAGAATGGTACTCGGCATCCTGAAGCAAAAATGATTTAATTAAAGTGATTCATTAAATCATTCGTGGCATTTCCCCACAAGTAACCTAATGAAAAAAGTGTTTTCTTAATGAAGCTCTCAATATCTATATATTGTTATAACTACTCCCCTAAGCCAAACTTAACCGACAAAATTGATAATTTTACACCGCATTAGAACCGACCGCAACGAACATAATGCATCAAGCTAACTAGCAACCGTTTCTAAATAAATAAATGTATTCGAAATGAAAAAGGAAATAATATTAGTATTTAATTTATAATAATATAGATATAGATATATACGCTGGATATAAATGGAAACTTACTATTTTTAATTTCTATTGCATACAAAGTCAGCTTATACGAGTTGTATATTGAATCAACGCGAAATCAATTTATAACCTTCACCACCTCAAACCCCTACCGATATTTCGCGCGGTTTTGCGGGAATTCTGGCTTTCCACACAAATCGGGGATACCAAATAAAGCTTACTCGTGCGTGTATTGTACACAAAATAATCCACATTCTATATACGACAACTACCGACTATAATTGTTACCCTGTGAGTGAACTATAGCTAACCCGATATCCCAGAATATATTCCTTTATATTGATAGGATATTGAGCAATCCCGGGAGCGAATAGTTTCTGTAATTTTGAAACGATTGAAAAAGGAAAAAAGTAATAAACATCTTGGTCTATGCGGTGAAATTACGATACACGATTTAAAAACTTTTATGCATCGAATGTATCGAACTTTGACAAATATTGTGTTTGACAAATAAGTGTTAAAAGAGTAACATTCAATTTACCTGAGGTTTCAGTTGCACTGCCCTAGCGTACCACCGCTCGGCAGAGCGACATCTTCTTGCGTCCCTTAGGGCTCTCGCGGCAGACGCTGCTCGTGCGCCATCAGTGGGCGCTAGTTTTGCCGCAGTTACTAACTGATCGGCCGACTCTCGAAGACGGCGTTGTGATCTCAGGAACATACCTGCAATTTTTGTCAAGATAAAATTTATATCGTCGTTACTAAGGGGCTTTATGGGATCAACACTCGTTTTTCTCATCAAACGCAAATATTTCGAATATTCTGATTTAATTTACTTCATAAATCCCTTACGGTTTCTTACCAAATTGGTCTCGTACTGACGGGTCGTTTGGGGCTAAGGTTAATGCTTTTTTAAACCACATTTCTGCCTCAATTGTCCTACTTGACTGAAACAAAGAGGTTTTTTTAACAAGTGAGCTCAATGTTTTACAGCATTTGGTATTTTGTATTGGTATTGGTTGACTTACATTTCTAGCTAATATTTGCGCTAGAGCGATGTGCGTGCCGACATGGTGCGGTGCGACCGCATGCGCAGAGAGTATGCTATGTTCCGCCAGGGGCCACTGCTGTAGTTGTGCGTAGATCTCACCAGCCATGGAGAGCACACTCTGTAAGTTCATAGTCTATTGACTCTGCTTAGCACATAGATATATAGTTAACTTAACTAACAAATACCAACTCGAATTTACAATAATCGGATAAATTAGTTTGATATTAAATTCAAATAATATAAGTGACTATTTTTAATGTGGTTTAAATAGGATATTGAGTAAAACATACAATTTGAGAAAGGCCATAACATTTTCCAAAGAATTATTACTTTCCATAATGGTCTAAGCATGTTATCTTGGATGACAGATAATTATATCACGCGCTACCCATAACGTAAATGTTTCCAGAATTTGCATCTCCCAAGCTGAAACATGTCGTGATAATGATTATCGGAGTTTACCCACATGGCGTGTCCATCCAACGATTGGTGCGTTGGTGTCAGGAAGGATTTGTAGTGCTTCTTTGTAGGCTGATAGTGCCTTGTGCCAATGTGATCGTTGTGAGTGGAGGGCGGCAAGTTGCACGAGAGCGGATACGCGTGCTGCGTCGTGCTCGCGCCGATCACGCACGCGCACGCCTTCCGCACGCGATCCGGCACGTAGCGCGCTCGCTGCTTCGGCTAGTCTCCCGTCCGCCATCAACGACGTGCCCAGATTTACGTAGGCCACTTAAAAAAAATATTTCTCAAGTCATACTTACTTATTCAAATTATGTGTAAACAATTCAAATCAAGAATATATTTAATCCAAAATAATTGAGTTGAACTTGTAGTTCTTGTAATAAAAAATCAATCTCATTATAATAAGAAAAAGTATTCTCAAAGTAATATTTCATGAGTGTTATTATTAGGATGAACCGAAGTATGAAATTGGTTTCTTACACTAAATCAACATAATAAATTATTCGAATAGACGATAGACATACGGGAGAACAAAAAGGATTTCGTGTTTTCAACAAAATTAATTTATCCCGAGATACTTACAAGCCATTGATGGTCTAAAATAAATTGCCCTTTCAAAACTTTTGATTGCTTCTCCATATCGTCTCTGGTTTTGAAGTAAAATACCTCTGAAACAAAGAAAATTAGTTACTTTGTTGTTATTATTATAAATACGAGTACCTGACTTTATATTATTTATAAAATAGGATCCACATCAGTCCCTTAAACCAAACCCACTTATATCCGTGAAGTGTGTATGTTTTGGTACTTATATATGTAAGTATTTTATCCTCAAAGTTTTTTACAAGTAGGTTAGTAGTACCAAGAATATTATCTACCCTGAAGTATTATTATACAATAAGATTTAATGTGTTGCTTTTAAAAGAAAATCGGTTGGTCTGGTGCCCATGCGGATGGTTAATGGCGCCCAAGGAAGCGGATTTGATTCCCGCAAAGCACAAACATGTATGATCAATGATAATTTGTGTGAAATTAAGTGTCATGTGCTGTCAGTCATTCTTTTTATTTTGTTAATGTAACGATAAAAGGAAATAAATATATTATATTTTATTGTAAAACTCGATCAAACAATAAACTTTATTATAAATGAAAACCACCAATTGCTTGACACCC
This sequence comes from Falcaria lacertinaria, assembly GCA_951449985.1. Lineage (NCBI taxonomy): Eukaryota > Metazoa > Arthropoda > Insecta > Lepidoptera > Drepanidae > Falcaria > Falcaria lacertinaria. Next base: position 6,026,548 of record OX602115.1, on the reverse strand, counting down.
TCTAAAATGGTATGTACCGCTACTTTGTTTATTACCATGGCACATTAATATTAATTGCCGACCAAAATGAAAATAGCCGTATTAATGCAATAACCGTTATACGTGCTCGTCCAATTCAAGTGTTCACCTTTCACAGCGGGAACGTCGCGCAATTGTGACATTCTGCTGTGACGTATGACATATTAAAACCGGCTGAATGCGATGTGCAGTCAGCACCGAACTTGTGAAGCCCTGATATTGCAAGCTTAATATTGCATTTCCTAGTTTCGCATTTTGCCCTAATTAGCGTGGAACATTCAGCTGCTTCCAAATTCATAGCTCATCAAATGGGGTTTAACACGACAATACCTATTCATCGAAATGCCTTTATGTATTCATCCTCACCAAAATCAGCAGGATATCATATGGTACTAGTAGGGTTGTATTATATAAGAGATGTGCATAAATAATGAGACAATAAATTTTGTTTACAGAATGTTGTAACAAAGAAATTTAAATTACATATAAATTTTATAACGAAATAAAACCAATGTCACTTTATTGGCATTGGTCTCAATTTCATCAACCGCCTTCAAAATGACATCTCCCATAAGACACGCTACGGGAGATCTCATTTCAAACTAAAGTGTATATATGAATAGAATCTGAGTGAACTTTAATATGAACAAAATGGAATTTCATATTCAAAACAACATGGAAGTAATGACGAAGACTTTGATGTAAAAATGTTGTTGATTGATCGTGTTTGGTATAATGGTGTCAATTCTGTTGTTCAAAATAACTAAACTTAAGTAATTTGACAGGTCTAAAAATATTGCCATCCTTATTTAACCCCGGACACGAGAAACGGATAGCAAGACTTTTAGACCTGTCAAATTAGTTAAGTTTAGTAATTTTTAATAACAGAATCGACATCATTAACAAGGTAAACTTTGTAATGAAAAACTGCTTTGAGTGGAAACCTATTTTTGTATGTAACGAATAAACTCAAAAGTAATGGACCGATTTTAATCATTCTTTTTTCATTAGAAAGCTACATCATCACTGAGTAACATAGGCTATATATTATACTAGCTGCCCGCTTCGCTCGGGTAAACAAAATATTTGATAAATGTCTATAGGCTCCGAAACTACTGAACCGATTTAAAAAAATCTTTCACCTTTAGAAAGTTACACTATCACAGAGTAACAAAGGCTAGCTGCCCGCCCCGGCTTTGCACGGGTAGACAAAATATTTGATATCAATGTCTACCCGTGCGAAGCCGGGGCGGGCCGCTAGTGTAATATAAAACTAATCTTTACACACAAATTCTCAATAAAATTCTAAATGAATGGACTGACACAATAGCTTTTAATTACTTATTTGATAGCAATGTCATTGTGTTTCATATTCCATTGTTGTCGACTATTCTAAAGGTTAATTAGAAAAGTGCTAGCTGTATAACTTTTATGTACTTATGTGACCTGAATATTCATTTACTCTTATTAGATTAAAATTAAATGTGAATAGATGCATGTCGGCTAAACATTTTATCTTAACTAGAGTTCTAATCGCATTTATTCCGTGTGAGATTTTATAAAAAAAAAGGTAGGTAGTAGTAGTATAAGTAGTAGAAGTTATGTTGGGGAAAATAAAGCTTACAATTAGTTAGTGATATTTGCATTCAATTCAGTTCAGTAGGTATTGAGTGATAAAAATACAAACTATGAATCATATACAACTCCACTGCTACAGCATATAAATACAAATTCAAGAATAAGTATTTATTTAATCGTAGCCGAACGCGAGTAAGCGGAAAACTAACTAGATATAGGAATCTGTAGGACCTAACACGTTTTCTCGTACCACGCCGCACACTATCTTATATAACTTGCGTCATGTGACAACTGCAAGCCCAAGGCAAATTGCAATACAAACACAAGCGGTAATAAAACATAGTGAGTGCGCTCGTACAATGTTATAAGGGTAGATGCAGCGCAATATTGTGCGCATGAATAATGCAGGTCGCATCAAGCTGCGTGGACCAACGTTCACTAATGAGAAGCGGCCAACGGCAACCATTATACTACTCCTCTTTGCAAGCAATAATTTGTTACTAATTCCCTTCTAACTATTTAATTGTTGCCTCCCTTCCAGACGCAAATTGCATTATTTTTCTTCGGGTTTTTGCAAGGAATTATGGACTTTTCATTTTCAGTTGACAGTGCACATACAATTTAGGGTTAAAAAGCTCGGTCTTTAGAATACGTTAGCCTTCTGCTTGAGACTTCAACCGCATAGTAATGGAATAACTCAGTCATATGAAAACTATATTATTCAAGGATAGTGTACTTTTTCGTTATTGAAATTTTACCTCCTTATAATATTATTATGCATAGAGTCAAAACACATGGTACATCACATTGTACCCGTCACGTCTGAATACTGAAAAATATTCTGACGTAAGTTTTCGTTTCACTATTTCGTCTAGTCCAAACATAGAAATAAGACAAAAGACTAGCGTTGCAAATGTAATAAGTTGAAACTGCGCATTTGCGTCTGTTTTGCAGTCAAAGCTGTATTCTTGGTGCTCGTTAAAGCAACCGAAGAGGCTTACATCGGAACACGGTAATGCTACGTAGCACAAAGCCGAGCCGGCAAAGGCAAAATATTTTGAAATAATGATGCATCTGTTTCTGTAATCCCTTTCTAATTGTAAAAGCAATTTATTCAAACAAATTCAATTTAAAATTATCTCGTTGTTTACCCGGGATGTGTTATATATTATGTTCTATGTATCTTTATTGAAACAGTGTATTTGTTTTGGTTGAAATTGTTATAAAACAATAGTTGATGTTCGAAAACTACTAAAATAAATCCACAAAATCACTGTTACGAATCGAACTAGCAATAACGAATTAATGACGTGCACGTTACACAAATACAAACAGGAAATTATAGGTACATGGCAGTTTGAAAATTGTTAAAAGCATTAGTTACCTTTACCCTGTACAATTAAAAACGTATAATTCGTGGTTAAAAGCTATTTCGTGCCCACAGCAGTTTCTAATTTGTGTCTATTTAAATAATAGCTAGGTCACTGTAACTTATAATGGTAAAAGTTAACAGCGATCTCTATCAAAATAATAGTTATGGTAAAAACAATAGATAGTGATGATATTACCTAAATATATGCAGGCATTATAAAGCCATTTGCATGAAACTTGGTGTGAATAATTTATTAATCATATTTTTTTTTATTTACCAGAGTTTGGGTGAATTGGGATCTCCCGAGGATTTTCCCATTAAAATTGGAGCCTGTGGATTGTACGTACGTTTCGGCGGTAAGTAAGGTTGCCAGTGCTCCACGAGGATACACTGCTCCAGTACTAATGCTGCTAGCACAGTGACTCCTCAACAGGGGTGGCTTGTTAGTGATATAGCGGCTATAGGCTACGGTAACTGCTTACCATCAGGTGGGCCGTATGCTTGTGTGGGGTATAAAAAAAAGGGGTATAAAAAAAAATAGGTATAAAAAAAATCCTAAAACTTTTATTAATGGCAATTTTAAGATACTGCACATGTCACCTTGAACCCTTCCAACCAAATTTATCTTTCTATTATATACATAAAATATGTAAAGTTAAATTTCTGATGACGCAATTGTATGATTGCCGTGAAAGGTCAAAATATACAAATAGTCTTTTGACATGAAAGCCTCCATAATCTTATAAGCCCTGGATTTTGACAAAAAAATATCACTCTACATTCGTAATAAGTCGAAATCAACGTGATCTTAACTTTTTTTAGCTGTACACATTATTTTTTAAATTATAATGTATATTCTAGAACCGTAAAAAAAGACCTCCAATCTCTGCCTAAATTAGAGCCTACAAGTTTGTAATAAAATATTTAATTATAAATAGATGGTTAAAGATTTCACGAAAGAGTTATTGAAAAAAAAAACAGTTTTTTTTGTATATGGCAACCTTATTGTAAATAATTTCGATTGTAATAACATTTTTTTAAATATATTTTTACAATAAATTATAAGCAATTGAAGTGATTAAATTTGAACAAAAGTCACGTGACTCAAAACGCTCCAAGATCGGTCTGGCCTGTGACGTCACTAACTTCAGTGAGCTCCATGCCAGTACACGGTCGACTGTTTCTTCATATGTGGGTATTGATAAATAATATTCACAATTTTGTTCAAAGAAGTAGTTTTTGATAGTAAATTTAATCGAGTGATTAATAAATTAATGCGTGATAAAGGATTTATGAAATAAAGTCTAATAATATACCTAATGTGGATATATTTATGGTAGCGGGTAAACTCAAACATTTTAGTTTGTCCAATTTTCCTGAAGTAAGATGTGCTATAGCATCAATGTAAGTTTCTTAATAGATCATAATTATTGTAAATATGAGTAAATTGAGCTTCTGTTTATGTATTTCACTTATTTTTCATCTTTCTATGTCTATCTATAATATAATATAGTAACATTATAGAGTCGTCGTGAAATCTGATTGCCGATGCGCAATAAATACTATATACATGATCATGTAGGGAATGTACAATAATTATTAGATTATTTTTACTGTTTGTCGGTCTGTTTTTGTTTGTATGCGCTAATCTCGTGGACGTATATTCAATGGGTTTCCACAAAAAATTATAAATGAACATAGCTTGGGGTAACATAGGTAAGTTTATTTCATGGAAATCGATTCTAGAAAAAGTTAAACTAAATTAAATGTTTTGGGAGTCTTTCTACAGCTTAGCAGAAACGTTGGTACAAAATATAGCACTTAATTAGATCTCTATTCATCTGTAAATTAATCTGTGTCTAAGCCGTGGTAGCCGTGTGGTTAAGTGGCCGCCGGGTATTTGATGGGTTGGTGCTCAAACCCCGGTGGCCTGTACCGATAAGTATAATATATAAACTTATCACACTTATCATAACACAGACAGTTAAAGCCAAACGGGTTTCCCGTGGGATGGCCAATTAAAATTGAAGCTGTCCGACTGGGTGACAACATCAACATCTATGAATATTGCAGTCATATAACACTACTTTAACGTAGTATTGTATTTCAGCGGCAAGGTTTGTAGAGCTCCAGGAGGATGCACTGTATACTGGCAATAAGGTTTTTTTTATACCACTAAGGTGGCAAACAAGCTAACGTAAGCGCTAAACGTAGCCTATGGACCCTTGCAACATCATAGGATCACCCACGCGTTGCCGAACTTAAAAATAAAATGCTGATAGCACAGTGAGTCTTCTCTACAACAATAGAGTTGGGCAATATCCTCACAGCAAACGAATTTTGCTGTCGTTTTAGGATTCATTCGGCGCACTGCTAAAAACCACTTTTTTCTACGTTTAACATTTTGTAGAACGTAAAAAAAAATATTTATTGGGAGCTGATTTTGTATTATTCGTACATAATGGTAAGAAGCAAGTACAATAACTGTTCAGGTTTGACATCATATGTTATTAAGTTAACGATAATAACCAAATTGTATTAATTACAAGTCAAAACACAGTATGAAATGTAAGGAATGCTGAGTAGCCATGACAGTTAGTGACGTCACATGGGCGGCGGGCTCGTTCGGGAACTGACGGCGCGTTTTTGACACTGAGTTCACAAATATATTTTCAATGTGTTATAACTTTTTAATTAAAGCGAAAAAAAAACTAAAAATAGTTTTGTATGTAAACTTTTAAATGATCTTTCGAAATATGACAACTTTTTTTTTTTTCAATAACTCAATTTTTCTTTTGTGATCGTTTCCGCATGAACCAATTACTTCCAAGAATGTTACAACTCTTAGTGGTAGTTTTAAATCCTTGGCTATAATCCAATAGAGCGGATTATCGTCATGATTGAGTGACTCTGCGAGCGTCTAATCATTTAGTTAGACTAGCACTCGGTTACACATAAGGTTTGATTAACTGATGAGTTAACATTGATAAATTATACAAATCAATCACACTTACTAATGTTGGACTGTTTGTGTTTGGCCGAATGCATAGCATTCAGTGCTACTTAGGCTTCGAAGTAGATTCCGTGCTGGTTATATAACACACTAGCTGTTCCCCGCGACTTCATCTGCATTTGTTCAAACAAAAAATATAGCCTATGTCCTTCTCCAGGATATAATCTATCTCCTTGTCAAATTTTATTACGATCCGTTCAGTCCTGAAAAGGTAGTAAGCAAGCAAACCAACAAACAAACAGAGTATCTTTTGCATTTATAATATAAACTAAGTATGGATGTAGAAACCCTATTGCTAGGTAATGTTATGATTCGAAAATCGACACATGTAGTGTTGTCGTTGTATGTTCCAAGCTTAATCAACTTACTTTTAAAAGTGTTGGAACATTAGGATTTTACTAGAAATTTAAACGTACGAATAATATACTTGTTTCTCGTAAGCATTGGGTTAATTAACAAAAGCACTTATGAATAACCAATATATTTTATCTGTTGTTATTTCTAGAATAATTATTGGAATACGTTCGATAAAATCTTCAAAACAAGGTAAAATGTATGTTGTATAATATGTAAATTTGTAGTGTGTTTGTAGTTTATTTAATTGAAATCTAACGTGTCTTGAAGATATTTTTTATTGTAAGAAAAAGTGACAGAACATATAGTGACTTAAGAAAAACTAGAATTACTTTTTTCAGATGTGCCAGTACGCGCACAATGTATTCAAATAAACACGAGAAAAATTCGACTCCTTGAAAAACTGAGAGGAGTGTGTTTCTTCCATTATGATTCTGAACTTAATGGGGAATAAACGAGGCAGTCTGAAAGAGTAATAATTAGGTTTTGATACGCTTAGTTAATGTTAACGTTGCATAAATAATGATGATGAAATGTTTGTTTAATTTGGCACGTTTGAGCGGCGACACAAACCTACCCTGGATAAATTGTAAGTAATTTATGCGGCGAATACTCACGAAACGGGTCGGATGCCTCCGCCGGCCGCGGCAGTCACGCGATATCAACATTCCGCGATTTAACCGAGGTGACAAATTGTGAATTGAATTAATGTTTACTGCCGCCTTTAAATTATAGCTCGCACATTATAACACAGTAACTATCTTTTATTGTTGTGTTAATGGAAGTCCTAATGGCGCCGCGGCTCTAATTTGTTTCGGATAAGAATCATTAATAATAATAGCCGATTTGGCCGGCTAGCTTGGAATCTGTTTCCGGAGTTTGACAGTTGACCTCAGCACATTAATGCTAATGTACAAAGGATTATAAAACCAGCTTAACTTTCTTGGATTCAAGGCATTTGAGATGAAAATGTGTCACAAAGGTTGGATAATGTGATTTGGGGTTGCCTTTCAGACACTAGGATAGGAACAATAAAATTCAACCCGGGTCGGGTAAATATTATTATACTGGTTTGTGTCTGTATATAGAACTACATAATAATATTACGAAAATCGTTTTTATGCCACTACTAGCTGTGCCCGCGACTTTGTACGCATGAAATATTTTTTTAATGGGTTATTTTTTTTTAGTTTAGTTACAGCCAAGTACACATTTTGACTTTTAGTTTATGAACCGTGCTGATTTTCGGGATAAAAAGTATCCCATATTATAAAACTTCATAGTATGAACTCAAAGTGTACCAAGTCTCATTTGAATCCATTATGTAGTTTCGTCGTGATGCGCGGCCATGAAACAGACAGACAAAAATGAAATAAATACAGTTTTCATTTCAGTATCGAATATACATAAGAGCGCCATAGAGTACAATTAATGTAGGAAACGCACGAGCAAATATTAAATTTGCGACATTCATTGCATTTAAGGAGCAGAATAATTATAGTAGGGCCCCCCAGAGGGACGGATGGCCCCTAATGAGGAAAAAGCCGTGAAACCCGTCAACCCCAACTTGTTTCAACTGAAAATAAAATAAATCTCGTTTGTTCTTAAGCGCACAGCATAATAATTAATTAAGTAGCTATGCATACATTCATTTGTTTTTCTTATTATTAATAAATTAGCCCAAATTCCCTCAGTGTCACGCTGTTCTCTTGAGAATTAAACATTGACCATCGCATTTAGACGCAGATGTGAATACAACCAGGTCGTTCAAATACTTTTTTAATTTAATATTATTTAAGTAATAAATGTTGTGATTTCTTAACAATAGTGGATGTTAATTATAAACCTTGTTTTAAGACAATTAGGTATATAGTTCGAATGCTCTTACAAAATGCATATTTTTCCCGGTTATCCACTAGACAATATGAGTGAATCTACAAAGCCAGTTTTATACTTGTGAGTCAGTATTTCCTCAGCCGTACATTTATTATTAAACATCTTTTCACTCATTCTCTGTGAGCCCCTTACAGCGGACCCCAAAGAAACAAATTTCCTTTCTCGTTCCATCTTGACTTCTCTTTTGTACTAAAATTAGATCACGTTTATTTGTATTTCAATAACATAATAGTCCTTACATTTGGTATCTTAAGCATTACCAGTGGCCTTCTTAAATAACTGTTTGAACAAAATACATTTTTTACACCAAAACGAAATAGTAAGTGTTTGCACGGCGCTTAATCGTTCGTTGTCGCACGGATAGATACAAATTGCATTTGCATGTACGAACGTCCAGAGGAAAACGTTTCACAAACAAGTATGCAAATAGCAAGCGGCGTTGTCGCGGGCTTGGATGGCGAGAATGTTAAATACGTGTGTGTAAACACAAGTTTAATCTGCGCCTTATCGCGGGGCTTGCACTACTACACGGCTGCGATGCAGTCTGCCTCGAATGCCGCGTACGCCTTCCCCGTATTTAAGCCTGCACCAACAATGCACACATCAGACACTTCGGTCTATCAAACATAATATAGACTGTTATGTCAAGCAAGGAGGATTTGCCACTACAGTCTGTGTCACTAATCCGTAAGCATTCTTACTTCTCCCTTACAAGTGCGGAACGCATACCGTCGTTTATCATCTCATAAATGCTTCAAAGTTGTCATGGCGCGTTCAGCAACAACAATCTAAATATCTTACTAGTGATGCCAAACATGTAATTACCAACTAAAATGGAGCCGAAATTCATGGAAGAGTACCGGCGTACGACTACCATTCGATTTCAAGCAATAGGTACCGTACGTGCTTAAGTGATTTCTTGCTAGAATTGGCAAAATCTAATCGTGGCGTAAAATCGCTGCAAACGTCAATAAGATTTGTCTGCAGAATTAAATTAAAGGTAATTGTGTGTTTTCATTGATAATATGACGATAAAATAATGATTAAAACACTTGTATCCGGTACAAAACTGTTGATTATGTGTTAATGTATTGCGCTTGGAATAAAACGTATAAGCATTCCAGCATATTATATTTTGCAAAAAGTAGAGAATGATTGAGAATCGCTAAATTGTGTATAAGCCAAATTCTCCAACTACAAAATTAATGTTGATTTTTTGAAATGATTGTACATCAACGCGCAATAGACGGCTTCGTCGATGCTCTCTTAGCGAGGGGCTGGGACGTAATCAGCTGTCATGCAGTAATTATGAAGTATAGACTGATGTGGTATCCAATAATAGTCATATCATTATGTGTACACAGTGCTCTGCTTTTGCCAATAATAATTGGTTATACAGTTGGTTTGGATACAATTTGAACAGTGATTATAAATTAAAATTATGTCATGATATTTAAGAATTGATTAAAAATTATTTATTGTTAACTATTCTAAATTTCAATTGAATGTTTTAATGAAACCCTTGAGGTCCGTGAGCATTATTAGTTACAGCCATTCTAACAACACAATGAAGTTAATTTTATCCTTATTAATATGAATTTATATAATGAACTACCTATTCATAGCGATGAAAGCAAACATCCAACCATATAAGTGGTCTCAAGTAGGTACCTACCACAAATGATAAACAAACATTAATTCCATGAACCGTTCCGAGTGAATAGACGATTCGATAAAATCGACGTAAATCCTATTCAATCGACTTGACCGCGAACAGAGCCTTTATTAGAAATATAAAAATATTTTGCTATATAAAAGCCCTTTCTACCACCATTGTGTGCCAATTCCGCCCTTTTCGATTATAACAAGTACCCGCCGTAATATTAAAGATCATATCGGGACGCGTAACATAATACGACCTTAATAGAATAAGGAGATGTGAGATTCTCTATTCAGCTTTCGCTTGAAACGCATGCTTGGCTATCAACACGTACACGCAGCCACTTAGACGATATGACATACTGCTATTAAGGACGCCGAGCTGAGTAATATCGAGTGTTTATTGTCTACCACTTATGCTGGGGCCATAACTACCTAATATCTGTTCCAAGAAACATGTGTAGCTACAGAGTTATGTTTAAAAATATAGTAGCGTGTCATAGTTGCCACAGGCTTAAATACTATTAAGCAAATACACCTAGGTAATACACAATACAATTTTAGGTAACCCATGTCTATAAATTTATTCTTTGCAAAAAGCTTTGCCTACTACGTCGTAAACGTTAAGTTGTATAGAATAGGAATCGAAATGCTACAAGTACTTAAAACTAAATAATCAAATGACTCAAGTGTATTTACAAAACTTTGACAAAGTAATCTGTAACAATAGAAGCTTGAAGTACCCGCGGCAAAAGATTAGATACAAAGGAAAGTCGAAACTAATTTAAAGCCAAATTAACTGTCATTAAAGTGACAAATTACACTAACTAGTTGTAGTTGATTGCTTAAATTTAATCTAATTTGTAATTCTAATTAATAGTTAAGTTTCCCCATTCAAGAACACTAGTTTAAAGTCCGCTTTTTTTAGAATTACACAATATTAATTGAGACGTCATAATTAAATTTTATTTTATCTTGTATACATTGTTCGGAATTGATTCTGCAGGATACATTTTTTAAAACATGATGTTATGAAAATGTTGGACCGAAATAAATATTCAAAAGAAGAATCGAATATTCAGGATTTTAACTTTGTAGCATAAGGTACATTTTATTCCAACAATCTACCCCTCAAGGAGTGAAATAGTGTGTGATACTAGATCAGTGGTCAAAGTTACTCGAATAGACCGACAGGTAAAAGGACCCATAGAAATATTCTTTATACTTATAAGATCGATTTTTACAATACATGGAAAATTATGAAAAGCATCCTGCAATGAACCAAGTTCGTATGACGTAAACATTCAAGGTTTTGCGCAAAAAAGCGAAGAAGCTGATGTGCCAAAATGGCGGGGCTAAACAATACCTATTACCTACATAGGACGCTGAGATTGAAACAACCCTACTCATAAATACACTGTTTTATGTACGGTACAACAATGTACATTATAATATACGAAACCCGACGTAACGTAACCTGTTTCGTAATCACCTGTGTTTACAATTTTCTTGTCATACTTTTGCTATATATAAAAAATAATTGGAGCAGTTTGTTGTGTTAAAATTGCCCTTATCATGTTTTAAAAACAAATCAATATAACTTGATTATAATAATTCACACGTATAGTATTTTTTGAACAAATGCCTCTTGTAGCCCTAGTAATCCTAGCGTAAATTATAAGCTACAGTTTCATCATTAGGTACTCGCTGAATCGTAACGGTTGAAAGTAGGGCACGGGATGAAGTACATTGTCCACAAAAGATCTCATCAAGGCAAGTGCACAGTCCCATCTTTCTACGTCCCGGCCTTTTGACCTTTTCCAGTAATTATATTATGATCGTGTGGCTTGATGTTAATTTGTGAAACTGCTCGGAAAGCCAGCGCTTAGGTGGCAGGACAAGAATACCGTGCCCGATTAATTCAAGAAGTGGCATTCTCGGTGAATTAATGGGTCCGACCGTAGTTGTGTGCCTATTGATCGACCGTCCCTACTCAAGTGAGAACAAACTGACGTATTATCATTTGAGCGATATTCAGCCTTAATCACTGTATGACGTTGGTCGTATGATGTTAATATACGATAGATAAAAATAATAATTACTAGATGGGCCTTATTTAAGACATAATATATTTTAATTCAAGCTATTATGAATAGTTTCATGGGCTTTATCGTGGTTTATTAGTCATAGCATATCTTTTAAAGGAATCGGAATCAAAAGGATTGGTGTTTTCAGATACAATCTTATTGCCGAATACCTATTCAGCAATAAGATTGTATGTGTATATTATCTTTACGTAATATTAACAACGAAAAGCAAGCCACATTTCAAGGAATACTTTTATACTTATAATGATTTAATATCAACAGAAAAAAATTAAGAATATAATTTCTGTCTCTTTTTCATTGAAGTTGATTTTAAGATAATAAGCCGAGAAGATAAATAGTACCAACTAGGAATCGGCATTTATGAAAAAAAATATGAATGTCGAAGAAACAAAAGAGCTACATATTAAAGTCAAGAGTGAAATGGAATCTTCTCTGCCTACCCCGAAAGGAGTTCCTTTATGTGTTCAGTAGGCGTGGAGTCATAGTATGTAATAACAATAAAAAAATATTCATATGGATTTTAAGTTTTAAATGAAAAGTATTAAAAAAAATACTTCGTCGCTATACCTCCCTGTAATGTCGTACTACACTGTAATTTAATAATACCTTTATCCTAAAAACACACAATCTCATACTGTGGAAACCAGTTAACGAGATTATGTACTTTAAAGGCCTTTACTAAGATTATAATATTTCAAGGGGCCTTTACCAAGCGCTTAACTGTAGGAATAAATTATTATTATTTGGTAGTATATATTATTAATTGTAGAAGATTCGCCACCGAGATATTTTTTTTTCCTATTAATACGCGGACGGAGTCACGGGCAAACCCTTGCCAGCTTGCTGAGTGTCTTCCCGGTTCATCTCAGATAGATCCTTCAGTATTCTAAGATGCTCATTTAAGTGCCGTCTGAGGACCTAAACTGACTTCGGCAATTCTGAAAGCAGTTCTGAAATAACCTCGATGAAATTTCAATTTAGCAGCTATAATTTATTTAAAAAATCGTATAAACTGTAATTATATGGGTGTATACATATAGGAGGAAGGGACTTTATCTACAAAGAATTCCTTACAAGGTGTCGCCTTCGCGTGTCTAATATAGTCATGTTGAATGGGGTCATCACAGTACTCGTCGCGTTTCCCTTTTATCATATCAGTTGATCACGCGACGTTGTTCCGGATGTCTTTTAAGATTTTACATCGAACTAAAATATGTTTACTTGAAGATGTAATCAGTCATGAATGATGATGATGAATAAGTATAATAAAAATGAATATGCATCTGAATGCGCTATAGAATTCTTAAATTACACGTAGGTACTACAAGCCTTTGTCACTTTGATATACCATGTCGCTGTTGTGCGTTATCTAGATTATATTAGATTGTTTACGGTTTATGTAATTGTAATTTCTTTTATAATTAAAATCAAATGTTTAAAGTATATAATTGTATTAAAGGAATTAATACACTTTCCATATTATAAAAAAAACACAATTTTCATTCAAAAGATACTTTTTCTAAAATAATTAGACTTTATATTACTATTCATTTTTAAAAGTGAATTATGTTTTTTTTATTTAATAATGTTTTCTTTCCCAATGTCCCTAATAGGGATTGGACCTTTTGCCTTTTCAGTCCCTTGGGAAGGACACACCGAATATTATTTCTTCCTTCACTAAGGGTAAACTCAAACCTTTTGAACGTATTATTAAAGTTTTCTTGTTATCAAGGTTAGAATAATATGGGCTTCACGTCAAATCTTCCTCTATTTTATCATTTCTTTTGTGTTCTGTTAGTGTTTTTGTTCCTTCAATTTAATTTATAAGGGTTGATTTTGTTAGGAATTGCCTGTTCTATACAGACAATATGTTATATGTTTTACATGAACACTATTTATACATGTTTTTAAAGAGAGGTAGGGCGATTTGGGATTTCCCGGGGGTTTCCCATTTAAATTGGAGCCGCCCGACTGGGGACTGTACCTCCACCTTACAGAAGACCGCAGTGAAATAACACTACTTGATGTGGTGTTGTGTTTCTGCGGTAAGTAAGGTTGCCAGTGTTCCACGAGGATACGCTGGGCTAGTAGTAATGCTGCTAGCACAGTGAGTCAGTCCTCATCAAATAACATGGTTGGCAACCTGTTAGTGATATCCCTGGTATTGCTAGCGGCTATAAGCTAGGGTGACTGCTTACCATCAGGTGGGCCGTATGCTTGAGTGCCAACTTAGTGGTATAAAAGAAAAAAAATGTTACATACAAAGTTGTTTTAATAGAACTAGGAATTTTTAGAGCATTTTATTCGATCTAGTAAAAAGGAGTATTTTGTTATCGTCTACGTCTACCTGCCCTTACCAGTTGCAGGATGCAGTTGCAATATACTATATAACTTAAGCTTCATTGAACTACGCCTGCCTGTTATAATGCTATTATTATTATTAGGTATTTATTACACATCTTGTCACTAAATATAGTGCCATTCATGAGGTAAAATTACGACATCCATATGTACCTTATCAGGGTGAAGACTGAATAATCAATTTACAGTTTCATTTCTCATTCGAACCGTAACATACATTTTTACTTTACATATTGTTATTTATCATGCTACGCTTGCTTAGTGAATTATCGATTACCACCATAGACCTACCACGCCAAATACCTTTCTATATAAACATATTTCCTGTTCTGGGATCGAATTCATGTCCACAAAATCTACTGGGTAACGTTATATGACTGCTTTACATTATTACTCCTGGAGATCATTAACACACAAATTGACATCATTATTATACGTAATCTATGTAATACTCACACGTTATAATGTACATCAGCCATATTTGGTCTGTATTTGAGCGCCCTGTCGAAGGCGACTTCCGCTTCCGCAGCCCGCCCTTGAGCTGTAAGCACGCTGCCCAAGTTGCCGTATGCTGCACAAATCAAAAAGAAACAATCGTTTATGTATTTTGTATCACAGAAATTAAGGAACTAATCAGTTTGGCCACTGCTGAATATTTTATGGAAATACTATTGTCTACTTAAGACACTCTTATATATTGTGTTATGGGTCTTAACCGGGTTGACACTGAAAAGTTATGAGCAATCGTGCTAAACTACTTACTGGTGTTGCCACTATGTTGTAATATTGCCTTTTATTTTAATGTCCATCAGTATTTATTATTAAGTGACGTCATCGTAATATACATAAATATTAGAGCGGAATAGCATATAATAAGGCAAACATAGCATTATGCTCGGAGCTACTCTCGACGTCACACCTTTTATACAGGAACTAAAATGTTGTCGTACTATGCGATTTCAATGAGTACTTTAACGTACTTTTAGATTAAACAATGAACTCCCCGCTGTAATTACCCAAGATGTGAGTTTTCCAAACTGGATAGTGTGAGATTTCTGCATTCGGCAACGCTACAAATGATACCTCAGTGTTACAATCGTCTTTAAGCTACGGAAAAATTTGTTTGCCACCTATGTAGTAAGATATAGTATATCTATTCATGAATGCAATAAAACTATTAAAAGAAAGATCAACTCGGCATGATTACCTAAATTTAAAATAAACATAGCCAAAGATGATTTTGAATATTATAAAAACGGAAAAAGTACTCGTTGGTATTTTTTTAAGAACTCACAAGTGATAAAATGAAATTTAGACAACTGTAAAAAATAAATAAGAATTTTCATTTGTCACGCGCGACATAGGATGAGATATAAAGGCATTTTATTATTATAACCCGCGCGACGCCCCGCTGAGCAACATAACGAACGCGTATAAAGCCGGGTTAGTTCTCAATGTTATTACTGGATCAGATTAACTAGGTCGTAATTTCTGCCTGTGCCATACAGGCGACAAAATAGACAAATAACAGCTCATAAATTTCAGAATGAACTAACGGAATTACATTATAGCTATTAATAAATCGGTCATTATAAAAATCTGGAGGGAGAGTTCATTATTATTTTTATTTTATATTTATTATAAGATATTCTATGATATGGTGATACTAAATAAAATAATAATTAAAGAATTTACGAGAATACATAACTAGCTATTGTATCGTTAGTACTACGTGACACCTTTCTAACTTTAACTTTTAAATCTTACGCGAAAAATCATGTTTATTCCTACTAAATTCATATTTCAACTCCATAGCCCATATAAGGTGCAAAAAAAAATGTACACTTAAAAATAAAGTCTATATATTGTCAAGCAGATTCACCAAGTACTTGTAAAAATTGTGTTAGCCCGTTTTGCGCAAAAGAGGTTCATTACACACACATCCAGTGTAGACAGCGATGTGATTGCTCCGGCGCTATCATGCGACCAACCGATCTCCGGTCTGTACCCGATCCGCTTTTCACAACAAACATTCAGCTGAGGTCATATTGCGGGCGGATAACGACTTGAGTGAGCGCGAGCATTATTGGATTTCAGCATTAATGAGTTTCATTCGAACAAGCACTATTGCATCTATATGCAATTGAATAGTTCAATTTGCTAGATGTGGCTCTTGCGGCTGTGTGTTTATTTTCCTTAGGTTATCTAAACTCAAAAATTGAGATTTATTATAGTTGATACTTGCTCTCTATTAGCATTTTCATATTACGTCAGAATTACGTGGAGACTAATAAAAGGAAAAATGAATAGTAAAAGAACCATTTTTACAGTAAGCTTTTGCAGCATTACGTGTGCGTACTGCTAACCATTGAGGTGTTCTCCAGTTTTGACCCCAGCCTGAGTGCAGAACCATGGCATAGTAAAGACCGGCTATCATAATGACAAGAGTACACAAAATTTCATGTCTGTGCTGTTCACTTTTAAAGAGTTTCTTTATCTGCTTACAATATATTTTGACGAGACCTCTGGTCTAGTGATTAGTATACCTGACTGCTGCGCTAGGGGTCGCGGGTTCGATTCCCGCCGGGGCAAACATTTATGTGACAAATATGTTTGCCTTGCGTCTGGGTGTTTGGTATGTTTTATAAGTATGTATTTACAAACAAAAAAAAAAGTATATAAGCATTGTATCAGCTGCTGGTTCCCATAGTACAAGCTTTGCTTAGTTTGGGGCCAGATGGCGTTGTGTGATAATGTCCAAACATTATTATTATTATTTATTATATAAATATGCTTAATTTCCACTATAAAACTATAAATGAAACGCTACCAAACCTGAACCAGTGTATAAAAATTCAGCTCCGTAGGATAAGTGGAAGTCTAATTCAGCTTGAAACATTGCAAGTTAAATAATAGCTTGTAAAAAATCACATGCTATTTTCAAGGAACTTCTACCAATCTACCAATATTTTTGAAAATGTAGCAGATAGTCATCGAAATATCCTTATGTATATATTATAATATAAAAATACGAGCTTTCTACCCAACAATTTGTCTGTGTGCCATTTACATTTTCAAAGTTCAAATTCAAAATTATGAAATTTTCTTTTGATCGCCGTAACAAAATGTAAGCGGAATAGGTGTGATGAAATTTAACAGGTTGACTACACTTTCACATTTCATTATAGTATAACAAATAAACATGATATAACGCGTAATGCATACAACACAACTAGCAAAAGAGTGTCATAATTGAAGTTAAATATTGAAGCCTCTCAACAATGACATTGGCAACACGCTAGTTATTCCGCCGATAATTTTATTGGCATGGCAAGCATTTACACGGAATTATTGCAACCACCTATTAGATTACAAATACTGCTTCGTACATCGTAATACAAAATAAAAATGTCACGAACTCTAAAATAACAATCTCGATGTTACGTGGCGAGTTAGGAGTTTTTTGAAATCCCATTACACCCTACCTTTCTATTTTCGTTTTGTTATTATTTACTGTAGCCACATTGTACTGTATTTTATTGTATAAGATTTGTAAATCATAGGCTCAGACCCGGACCACCCCAAATGGCAAGCGGCCACTTCAACCAGGACTGACAGTAAGGAATTTACGTAGCAGAAGTCTTTCCCGAAAATGGTCTTAAGAAACTGGTATGTTGTAACATTAATACGTTGTGTCGTGTATAACATTCATAAATAACGTAAAGGACGAATGAAAAATCTTAATTTCCACTACAACAAATAAAGTACTAAAGCTTCGCTCGTCGTAGTCTTTAAACTACATTGTATCTTGACGAAATTACTATTTTTATTGCGCAGTAAAGACCGTATCGCTTGTCGTGTGGACTGTAACCGCCGCCTTGTGCATTCCTGTTTAATTTTTCAGTTCAGTAATCACGAAATTGACGGTCGTGAAACTTTAATGGAAAATTTCAATTATAAATTATATACATATATATATATATAACAACATATTTGACTGTGTATTGGAACAATTTAATTCATTACAACACCAAGTAATGTAAAAAAGTAGTAGTTTTTATCACTTTAAATTAAACACTGTTGGTATCGATACCCAATAAAAGACTTGTGGACAGTTATTTTTTCACATACAACTACCATTATGATGGGGTTATAATTTTCATGTCCTATTACGATAGCTAAAGACGTGCACGTGACGTATGACACGACACGGCTAGTTTACCACAGCTATAGCACCCATGCTTTGTTCAGTATTCCGATGGCTAACGCTACGCTTATAATGATAACGTTTTACAAATGGACAACTATACGAATTATCTAGTTATCCGAAGGACGTGGAAATTGATTTCGGCATTGAATGCGAACAGTTTAGTCCATTAAATTCGATTTGAAGCACCCTCGTTGGTGGCTGAACGTCATAAGGGTTAACACTGCCGTATAATATTCGCGTGAAACGGTCGATGAATAATATTCCATCCTCTCTGCTCTTACTATTGCATAATTGAATATCCTTCATATTTCGTCAATTTACCAATACTCTGTTATAAAAATCACTTTAAAATTTGTAATACTCGTAGTAAATATTTATCAAAGCTTTTTGTAAAAATTACTTTCTTGAGATATTGGAAACTTTATGAACCTAATACTTATTTAATACGTTTCAGACTTCAATACTTTCAAGTAATAGCCTTCGTAAATGTTTGAAGTTGGAAAAATATTTTATGAAATATGTTGAGCGTTTATATCTATTTCAAAAGTGTTTTTATTATATAAGTACTCACTAAAATACAATTTTAGATTCATATATTCTTTGTTAATGTTAATATTTTAGCAACAAAATTACGAAATCTGTTATAATGAAAAATAAACTCAAACTTTTTTCGTGGTATATTATGTATGTAGCGTCGCTTGAGTTCATAAAATAATAGAAATAGTAATGATAGTTACTATCGAAAGTAATGATACGTCATGTAATTTATCTACAAACTTATTACATTTGTTATCCCATGGGAAGACAAAAACTCAAATAACAACACAAAATAAAAACAACTTCCGAAGAAAACTTATCAACGATCAACTTATTTAGCAGGTACCTACTGAAAGATTGAGATTAAATGAATTATTGCCAGTTTCAATACAATCACGGAACATGAAATTAATGTGAACTAGACACGCATTGTGTCTGAATTTTCTTGTTTTTTTATAACGCTGGATATTTTAAGAAGTTTATTTTTATTTTTCAAATCAGGCAAGCTAAACTTAAGTTTTTAATGAACTGAAATTATGTAAATAGGGATGGGATGGGTATAAAATTATGTTTCGCCTGTGTTATTTTTCTGTATGATAAGCAACCGGCTTCAAAATCTAAAGTCATCTGTAGGATCACATTGATGCATCATCGTTCACTCTATACATACAATCAAATCCACACTGAAGCCGCGACAAACCAGAATACAATAATGAGAGTCGGTGGGCTTTCGGGACCGAGACGGCGGTCCCAAAAGCCACCTTGGATTTAATAAATATTTTTGAGGAGGCAATCGGGACCACGGAGCCTGAGGTGTTTATATTTATCTCATATTCATAATAAACGGTATTTTTGAGAACGTTTCAGAATAAATAATAAGCTTATAAAGATATTATTATTTAATATTTGAATTAGAATAAGTAAACAAACACCGTAAAATGTTCAAATGGATTGTGACGCTAATAAACAGGTAAGCTTTCATAAACACCCACCCACCTACCCGTCTAGTAATATTTTTTGCGTATTCCAACGTACGTGTACATAAAAAAGCTTTCAGACCAATATTCCAATCAGCGACACGACTAAGTAACGTCGTGCCGCCTCCATATACGTACACATTTTTCACTCTATGTTTTTCTTGCAGCTAATGGTGCCGATCGTAAATGGGATAAGATTTTTATTTTCTTTTTGATGTGCCCTATTTAAGGGAAGCACCCAGTTCCAATTTTATGTAAGCGCTTCTTTACGGTAGGACGCTTACCGTAAACACACGTGTAGACCTTAAAGCGGGATTACGGGCTCCAAGAATAGCCCAGATTATTACGGAACATACAATTTATGACATGTATATATTATGTACTCATTTCACTGAACAAATATTTATCAATATCACATATGTAACTACTCGTAGCAGTCAGTAGCTTTAAATTTGTCAAATAAATTTATTTATCTTACTAGTATATTTATCTCAAACTTTGTCAATTTCATAAAACTAAGCACAAACGTTTTATGCGTCAAGTGCAAATAAATAACTAAAAGCAGAAGCTTTGTTCTTTAAGGTTATTTCAAATATTTTCATTGCGGGCAAACCTCAAAATACCATAAGATTATATTACACAATATAATATAATGCGGGTGTGTTCCAAACATTATAATGTCATTTTATGGGCGGATTGCTGCTGTTATCTTTACTGTACAGGTTGTATTATAGGGCTCCCCAAATGTTTCATTTAGCTCTAATGTCTGCGTGTATTATTGTACACGGGTCCTCTTTGTGCCAAATCGAACGATAGTTATATTTTATTGAAGATTGTTACGTAAGTAAGATTTCACTTTTATCGCGAACAAAAAATATTAACAATTCCAAAACATTAATGTTTCAATCAAACTGAAATAAATTACACGTCTGTAGAAGTTCACTTTGAAATATTAAAAAATACCTAATCAATTTATTGTTATCAAATAAACGAAATCCTTATCTGACAAAAAAGTTTATCAGAATACGTCTATATTGGGTATTTCAGTTAAAAGTAATTCTGGAGAGAGAAAATGTTTGCAAACTTGTTATTTATTAGATGGATTCGGTTAGTGACATCTGGCATTAGTAGGGCAACTGTCTAAGTAAGTTTGTGACACCGAAGTAGCCGTGAGAGGAGTTCGCCACGGAGATAATGGCGTTAATCTCCCTGAGTCGCCACTCGAAGCTAACGCTATCGGCTCCAAAGATGGAGTTGATAAGCTCTTAGGCTTAACTTAACCGATTACATCGTACTGGACTGCGAGTCAAGTGCCGTAAGAAGTCACTATGTATCGCGAGAACATCTGAACGGTACACGTTATAGAACTTTTAAGGTTGCTTAAAAGTTTATCACAGGACCCTTTCAGAAATCCTAATCTGTAATACTTTTAAAGGCCTCATTTTAACTGTAGCCTGTTTAAGTTTTCACAGAATGAGTTGCCGTATATTCTAACAATTAGGTCCAAAACAAAAAACTAAATCATAAACAATATAAGTATGCAACACGATAGTTTACAAGTGATAAAAAAACAAAATATCTACAGACCCTCATTAATTCCACTCATCTAGTCAATTTGTGAAAAATGTAATTGAATTAAAGATATCCCTTAAGTACCTAGTACACTTAATATAAAAAATATCAAGGAATCTTGCACGAATGCTGATAAGCAGCACTTGACCCTTCTATTGAAGCTTAACAGCTCTATATTAATATAAGAGCAAATCAATATCGTATGTAATAAAGGTATACCTACTGGCCAGGAAGCCGTATTTAATCCATTGAATCGTGGGTTCAATAGATCAGTTATCACTGCAAAAGGTGTGTATTGAATAAAGCCGGATTAAGGACGCTGCCCATTGCAACCCGTTTGCGTAATAGTTTACTCGCATCGTAATTTGAGCTTTAAGCTACTGCGGATAAAGTGGTTTTGAATCCAAATTTAATGACAGCATTAACTATAATTGTGGGTATCTGGAATCATCATTATCGAATACAAGTTTAATCCTAAGATATGGATGGCTATGTTTTATATTTTGAAGCATCATACAAAATAATTACTTTGATATATTTTTTTTACCACTTAGGTGGTAAGCAAGCATATAGCCCGCTGATGGTAAGAGGTTACCTTTGGACGTTTGCAACACCAGTGTTAACATTTGCGCGTTGCCGACCCTATAAACTTAAGAATAGACAAACATTATAAGTAAAATTGCGGCGATTGTTTGACAAAGTAAGACGATATAATAATAAAAATAAAGATTTTCCCTTTTTTATGTTGAGCTCGCTTACGGGGCAATGTATTTGAAGTCAGACCCTTCTTCTCTTTAACCGATTACTCTGCCGCACCTCGCCTGTCTCGGGACTCAGCTAGTCGTGTAATAAGGCCGCTCGTGATTGGCTTGTTTCGAATAGCCGGTACAGACAAATTGGATCCAGTTAGCCTTTAGGCCATGTTCTAAAAGGTAAAAGGATCGGGCCTCTTCGAATTGAACGCTCAGTTTGGAATCTATACTTTGAAATGCGTAAAGTTTGTTCAATTTTTAACGTTTATAACAAATCGATGACTAATTTACATGAATTAGCGGGTTTATCGATGATTACGTTAGCGGTTTTTGGTTTATTGACTGACTACCAATCAACAACACAATCACCATGAAAAACAGTAACAAAGTGAATAAGATCTGAGTATTCAATCTAAGTATTACTTGAATCACCTCTAATTAATGTAAAATAAACTTATATTTTTCAATTCCTGAAGCTATAGCTCGTTATGTGTGCTAGGATTAATTAATTAAATTGATGATTATTAAGCCAAGCGGTGGTTTACTAATCAGGGATTATAATATTCTAGAGACTTCGTTTTCTGAGCTTCTAGTGAGCTTTTCATATCTATACAAATATTTAATCTGTATTAATGTAATAATAATAATGCTTGGACATTATTACACAGCGCCATCTGGCCCCAAACTAAAAGCTTTTACTATGGGAACCAGCAGCTGACAGAATACTTATATACTTGTTTTTTTTGTAACTTATAATACATACCAGACCCAAGGCAAACATATTTGTCACATAAATGTTTGCCCCGGCGGGAATCTGACTCTAACTTATATTTAATTTACTAATAATATTTAGTTTCGAATCCTATTTTTATTTTATTGCATTCTATTAATATTTTTTTGGATTTAAAGCCAGTTATTTTTTTTTTATTTTATTTATTAAGGGAAAACAAACAGCTACATAATATAGAGTACAAGCTCGTATAGACTAGAAACATGTTGTTAATTATATAGCCAACGACGTTATCCACAGTTTGATAACAGATTTACATAAAAAGGGCACTACCTCATGTTATTATAACTTCTTATTATTTAGAGTAATTTTATTACTATAAACAACTTTTTGTCGAATTCCTAACAGGACAAGCAACCTTGGGCATCCGTTGCTTTCGACCAAATAAGGTATTTATTTATTTATGTATTTTTCTTTCTTGTGGTGAAGACCCAGCAATTACATTTTATATACTTATGAGCAATGCCTGTCGCAAACACTAAATCGCACAGACTATAGCAATCTTTTTTAATATCTTGCCATTCTAACCATGCTTACTCGTATAAAATACATATTGTCAAGTCATTTTCGTAGCTTTTTAACCTGCGAATATAGTTTGCCAAACAACACTATAGCTTTATAATTCCCATTTAAACTTTAATGGAACGAGCTAAAGATGAGCTAGCAAAAGAATTTGAAATCTCGAGCAGTTTGCCAAGTTAGAACATATAACAGTCGAATCGTAATAGGCAGCATCTCACCATGAACGCTTCATATGTGATTTATGTCCAACTCGGAAATTGGCAGCGATTTTCATACATTTCGCGGTGTATTCCCATGTTTTCCCATCTATATATGGATAGTACCTCCTTAAAGTGAAAATGATAGGTCATTTATATGAGTTATTTAAACGTCTGAAAACTAGAATCAAATTTGTTATAAGTAATTAACTGTGGTCCAACGGATAAGCAGACCATGATTTAACTCCTATACAGAAAAAAAAAATGTCTCTGAATGGAAGCTAGCTTAAGTAGAAACATTTATTTTGTTTCAATTTAAGCTTCTCTATAAAACACTACTCCTCGTTGCACCTGTTCATAGTTGTGAAATACGAGTTAGGTAACTCTCTCTCCTGGAGCTTCCTCTTGTCATAGTATTTAATCCTCATGAGAAAATAAGTTGTGCGGCAGCTGCGGCGACCAACGTCGATATTTTACAAGTGATTTCGGATCCCGTAAAACTCCAAGAAGTTAGATAGAAACTTTTAAAAAGCGACTTTGCCCTCTTATTTTTTCCTTACAAACCCATCGCAAGGAACTTAGATAGTTTTACATCGGAGACCCTTCGATAAAGTGTCATAATTTGCGTGAAATATTGTTTTTCTAGCTAGGGGAGCAAATTTTTAACGATTGTTAGTAGCGTTGCCAGATGTCCGGATAATGCCGGACACGTTAGGCTTTTTAACCTCTTGTCCGGCCAAATTTGACTGCGTTCGACCCGTCCGGCTTTTGTCAGGCTATTTAAACTATAGTTCAACTCCGATGATAATATGTTTTATACCACTAATGCCAAATTGTACCCTTACACTTATGTCCTAAAGGGCCTACTAGTAAGCGGACACCGTAGTGTCGGGGCACTTGCAATATTATACCTAACTAACCACATGCTTTACTGCCTAGGGCAAACCTTGACCATCAAAATCGTAATTAAAACATAAAAAAATCACACCATTTACGAATAGAAACGGGACTAGGTAACATAATATTTGGGAATGAGTTCAACATTCGCCGTATGAAGAGAAGCAAAATGAGAACCAGCCGGCAAAACTTTTCTCTTTGCGCGAAAGTTTGTGATGTGAACAGAAACCCGAGGCGGCCTCCTTCGGGACGTAGCACATGCATGTTTAATGGCGTCCTAGAAAGGTCAAGAGTCTGAATGTGAGTGGAGGTAGTGAATACATTACCAGGTCCCGAGTGGGCCGGGCGCTCGAGTCGTGGCGTGACAACCTCTTTTCAACTTAAAGGAACTAACGTGCCTCGGACAGGTAGTTTGTAGCTGTCTCTCAAACAAATTAATTGTGTCTTAGTTTTAAGCTGTAACGAGGGAGCAACTCGAAACAAACTTTGAGAAAGGTACGAAATGGTAGTGTCGGCTTCGCCAGCACAAACATTATGGGGTGAACTCGCAAAATTGTGATGCGACGTTGACTACGGTTCATACGGCCTGTGCAAAATTGAAAACTTTGCCGGACTTCCTGTTTACAAATTTTCATATAGTTACATAACAAGGATCACGATCGTGTAACAAATTAACTTAGTAATATAACATTTCCTATGCATATGTACCCCTGTCGAGAGCAGTTGTTAACAAACTTACCCTAGTAAAATGAGATATGAAAATAGATTGTGTTTTCTATTTCAAAACAATATATAAATAAAATAAAAGCTCACCTTTTGGTGGATTGATATGCAAGGCGCTTCTAAAGAGGCTCTCCTCGTCGCGCCAGTCGAGGTTCCTACGTAGAGTGTTGCCGCACATCGCCGTCAGTGCGACCAATAGTGCAAACATGAAGCATCGGCTTCGCGTTTCGCTGCGCCGCCAACCCCGTGTCACTGCACCAGCTCCCAGGCCGAGTAATAAACAAAAACCTACACTGGGTATGTACAACACACGCTCCGCTACCACAAAGCCGACGTAGAACAAAATATTCGTTGCCGGCACGAATGGCAAAACCATAAATGACGTGAACATCAACAGCGCAACTTGCGGACTGCGATTAACATATCTTTGAGTTATGTTTGTCTTGGATTTCACGCTTTGTATAGGGCAGATGCAAGTGGAGCTGTGCATCACTATGTTGTTGTTGTTGCTCGCGCGACACAAGCTCGTGTGCTCCTCGGTGAGGGAGTGCTTGCAGCCGGTGCACGGACACAATAGCTTTTTAGACGACACGTTCTCTTTGTATGGTGCGTGATAACTTTTTCTTTCCACACAATCTTGCCCTCTATTATATTGCTTGCAATTATAATTCCATTTGTGCTTTACTTTGCAATTTTGCTTTTTGTGATATTTAATTTCCTTTACTAAATTTTCTCGTCGCTTGTTCAATTCGTTCACTAAGGCCCTCCACGTCACTTTCGATATCGTAGTGTAAAATATCACTGTGAAAATGTTTCTTGTGTCGAATATACTTGTTATTCTCGGTACAGAGTCCATGGACCAGTCGAAACTGAGGTGAAACGGGTATAAAAGTAGAAAGAAATTGAAGACTGGTAGATATGCGAAAGTATACAGTCTAGTGAGCAACGAGGGGTCCCTTGAGGCCGGGTTGTCAGCTGCGGCGAACGCGATTGGGGCTCCAGCTAGCCGCAATCGCCAGTAGAGTAACGCAAACCCCCCTGCACCTAACGCACACACACTACGCCACCGTCTCTGCAACAAACAAAAACATCGCTTAATATTATTCGAGTATTCTTTATTATTATTTATTATTAGTATTATTTATTAGTATAAAACAGATTAAAATATTCACATAAAAAAGAACTTAAATTACTACTTCCTACTTAAAGATATAAAATCTAACAAGTCAGAATCACGAAGGAGCGTATTAAGAATGCTGGCAGCATTGCCATGCTGCATCGCAATGCTGATTCTCTCAGCGTGATATGTTCCAGCACGCCCGTCACGAGAGGCCTCAATCAGCCAATGTGAGACATCCTTAAATTAATTTGTATATATAGTTTTAAACAAATGTAAATTAAATATGAGTATTATACTGGTTAATGGCGTTTCCATTGAAAGAAAAGTTGGAACTAACTTATATTTTACCCACCCAATAAAGTTTAAGTATAAAGAAAAAGGAATGTATAGGTTTTCAACTTTTATTTTTCTAAATATTTCCCCCAAGTTCATGTGATTGATTACCGCCGAGCAATATTTCATTAATATCTGTCGAAGAATTTGCCGCGATGTTTCAGTATTAGTATTTTTTTATAACCCGTCAGTAGTATGTTGCGGAAAATATTGACAGCATGTAGTAAATTGAATTAGTATGCGGAAGAACGTTCGTTTTTCACGTTTAAGAAACAATTAAGTGACTCCATTGTGTATTATTTATTAGGGGTTTTTGGTTTTAATCAGAATCTTTGTTAATCAAAGTCGATTTCACAAGGGGATAAAACTATCTCACTAATGCAATTTCCAAAATGAAATGTACTAACAAATAAATAACATTAATCGAGACAGAAATTTCTGCCAAGTACACGTCGAGACTTATCGTCTTAACTTGTTCTCGAAGGAAGGTATTAAGAAATTAATCCTTAGTAACCGGGTTGTGGAGAAGTGACTACAACTGGTAACACAGCCCACAGAATATACCAAAACAATATTATGTTACAGAATATTTAGGCAATATAAGAGCGTAGACAATATATCGTAACCAGTTTTTACGGTGCTGTTTTTATGTTGAAACTTATCGCAGCACGTTTGACACAAATAGTGCCTACTGTAGTTTAGTTAGATGTTAGCGATGTAGTATTTTATTAGATACTGACTCTCTATCGCTTTTTAATAACAAAACACATGGTATTTTTAGGCAGAATTATTTCAGAATAGTTTTTTTGTGTCTGCGTTATACGTATTGGGTACCCCGAAAGCAACTTGACGTGAAAATGAAGTAAGTTTTTTTTTTATTCCCGTTAACAGATTTGACTACTAGATAAATCAATCATTTCATAGACCTTTAATGCACTGCACAAAAGATCCCAAGTGTCGAAGTGCTTCTGGGGAAACCTGGACCCGTTCAGCCTACTAGACCTTGAATAGTTTAACACCAAAGCTACGTTCATCCATACCAAAAGGAAAGCCTACTTATATCGGGACATTCATAACATTATTAAATTATAAGGTGCGCGTATATAAATGGCCAACCCTTTTGGGCACTATTTGATTTATATGAAAATGGCATCAGTTAGGTATTTTAATCTGCTTAAAGTGGTATTATTATGAAAGTTTTCACGGTTATTTACTGGCTGGGGGTTCGGAGTTCGATCCGCGAGGCTCCGCCGGCGGCTTGTTAGTTGCGGGGAGCTCGAGGAAAAGATTTATGAAGGTTCCCGCGTCCCTCGCCCGACCTGGCCCTAGGGAGACCCTGCGCACAACTAACGACGCCGTTTCGTATTTCCAACACAATTTGCACATGGAGACTGCCTGGAGAACAGAAATCTCAGCGAAACTTAGATGAACTACAAATTAATCAATCGGAATTAGGGGCAGGCACTGAATAATACAACGAACCTTTTTCGCACCTATTGCGATGTCTTGTTTAACATCCCCTCATGAATTAAAAATGTTTTGCGCACTGAGTGGCCAATTATACGTTTATTGGGCTGAATCAATTACCTACCTGTTGGGAACACATTTCCATTAGCTTTTTCTCATTCCTCTTCTTACGCTTGGGTAATATATGTGATTATGCAACTTTTTCTATAATAAAAAAATGTTCTAGAATGAATCGCCACTCACAAAAAATGTTCTAGAATGAATCTCCACTCACAAAAAATGTTCTAGAATGAATCTCCACTCAAATGCAATTTCATGTTAACATTTGTGACTGAGCTCACTTTTTATTTTTATTTTAGTGTATCAGCCTAAAAAGGGCGTGATATATTAGAATATCATTTACAACTTAGAAATGAGTTTCATACGAATAATATTTTGTCAGCTCCGAGTTGAAGTAAAAGCAAACAACTTAATGAAATAAGCGAGCGAGCTTGGCCTAGACGTCAGAGCGACGCTTATCTGTAAAATTTACTGGCTAGCTGACATTAGCATCGTCGCCTTGCAAATGCCGACTTATTTGCCAACCGTTTGAAAAACTTTTAGCTCTAAGCTCACTAACGAATTTGTATGAAATGTTCAAGTTAAAAATCAACGCAGCTCGGGAGAGTGTATTACGTAAATAAATACCTGAAAGTTATTTGCACAAAAACAACTCTCGGTCCAAAACATTACTCTAATAACATCTGGTTCAGTTACAAAAACAATGTTCTCTATAAAAATATTTGTTCGGAAAACATGCCAACACGTTACATTACATTACGTTTCTATATTTAAATATTACGATATTGTTTGCTTTTAGTATTTAATGGGCTGCAGTTCTACGTAGTTCATTTATTAATAAATAAACACTGATTTGTGTAGGAATTTATAATGAAATCAACAAGCTGTGTGAATAAAGTTATGTATGAACCGCTAGCAGGTGTGCGTACTTTATACAATTTATGCAAGGATGCCAAACAATGTATATTACTCGTGTTTTCTATCTTAGGTGTCATTGATGCAGACATTATATGACGATTTGCGTTTGTATGGGGGTTCGGTATACCTAAAAGCATTTTTTTTTGTATTTTAAGTTTTTGCTCAATTTGGCCCCAGATGGCACTGTGCGATGCGATATTTTTTTGAATCACTAAGTTGGCAATCAAGCATACGGCCCACCTGATGGTAAGCGGTCACCGTAGCCTTTGGATGCTTGCAACACTTGGCGTATCACTCGCGCGTTGCCGACCCTAACAGTATTAATTGTGTCACCACCCCAATCTAAACACTGACACTCCGGGCTTTGTTCCTGAAATGTTGAAATATTTACGTGCAATAAAACATTTGAGGTAAAGTAAACAAAGAAAAAGTATCGATGCGGGAATATTTTGACAAATAAAATGTTACCGCAAAGATACCTTGCCCGTGGCTCGTAAACTCAGCGAGGTGGGCGACGCCGAGGGCTCCATTAACGTTAATACCCTCATAACTACATGACGAAATTTCAACAACAGGAAAAAGCTCTTTTAATTCCGACCGTTGTGGCCTTTCATAATAAGTGACAATATTTTTGGACCAGCGCTAATAAACCTGCCTACCCATTACGTTGTCAATTTCATTATTAAAGTTAATACAGCCTTCGTTAAACTAGCGTCATAGTGTTTTATTACTTTTGTACCATGCTGCGGTAGGTAGTAAAAAAAATCTATAATACAGGGTGTAAGATACTAGCCTATATATATCAGTTTTGTGGGTAATTTCGTATGGTCATGATTTGCAACCAATATATTAAGAAAATCAGTGTTAAAACCCACTTACTAAAGCTATGGTAGCTTTTACGGTGTTAGTAATGAGAGAAATATACCAATATTTATATATTACTAGGCTAAAAATATACCTCTGTAGTTTAAGGCTATGGGAAAATAATAAATGAATTTACCAAACTCATAGTGTGAGCAAATCCTTGTTGTTATTATATGTGTTAAAAAAACTAGATGTTACATAACATTGCTTTTATCACAACCGACGCTAAGAGACAGGAATAGCTGCTATCGCTAAATAATATTGAAAATAAAATATATTTTCCATTCCGCATCAGTATAAGTCGCACAATACTCTCGTGTCATTAAAGATCCGGGACACCGGCAACATGAAACACATTTCTTTAATGCGCAATACGGAAGGTTTCGTGTCAGATGTTTTTACATTCATAAAAGCAAACATAATCTCGCATATCGTTCCTTGCTATGCAATTTCGAAGGTAAATAAGTAAGTTTCCTGCGGCGCACAAATTTCATATCGTCATGAGCAGGCAGCCAGTGGAACTCAGGTCACGTAGTCACAGCAGCAAATAATATTATGAGAGAAATCGTGTCTAGTGGGACTATAACTTTACCGGTCTTCCACCTCGGCCGCGGTACCTATTCCTGTTATTTATCCTAACATCGCTCGTGGCATATTCTGCGGTTATTAACCCGTTATGAATACAATCACGTAATACAGATTTTTGAAATAATATGAGAATCCGAAGAGATGCTTTTTAATGTAACTTACAACTGGGGTTCACATTGTTGGAGCCCATGTCTCATCAAGTTATAATGTTACTTTTATAAATGTATATGGAACCGCTGGTATTATGAATAGGATGGTACTGATAATGCGTGCTTACAGGAAGTGACACTAACTGGAACCATTTAGAATGAGCTCGATATGAGCACGACACTGAAATATTACGTATATATTTGTAAATAATTTGTCATTATGTAGATTGGAATAAAAACCACTTAACATTTATCAAGAATTCACAATGTACACAACTTAACTCCACTTATTTATAACATACGGTTGTATTGTTGTCTCTACTCTACAATGTAGCAACGTCAAGTGACAGGTGCTACGAGTGCTACGACGAGCAAAGTGAATAAAATTGGAGGCCACTTTCTGATACTATGCATATTTTGTTAAATATACATTTATAATTTTAATTCTCCCTATTTTTGTTACAACTTGTTAAAATAATAAATATTATCAGAAATTAATACCCTTTATTTATTTATACCTATATAATGGCGCTCGATACTCTCTGCCTACGCCGATAGGGCCTAGCTGTGATGGTATTATGTATGCATTTATTACTTATATTATGACTTATATGTACTACATTTCATAAAATTAAATTAAAATTAAGGTACCAAAGAAAACTTTGGATAATATATTCGATATAAAATGTAAAAAGTAAAATTGATATATTTACGACAAGACAAACAATGACATAATCTTGACGTTTTAATACAACAGATGTAAACAGTACAGAATCTTGTGTAGGCCAACAAACGCAGTCATAACTCTTACCCATTTTCCTCAATCAATCAACGTTTACAAAGCGAATATGAATTTTGTATGGTGCGTAAAATATTCACATGCAATCTCAAACACGAGTTAATACTCGTATAAGTATAAAAGCTTGGAGGTACGAGTATCATTCAGGGACTTTTATTCAGTTGGCACCTTATAACCATTTCAATTTCCAATTTTGAATGTTCGAAATCGAATAATAAAACCTACAATATTTTCAAATGACACAAAAATACGCCTCCTCAGCGCGGCATCTGGGTACATAAATTACGTAAGTACCGTGTAAGTACACATATCGACGGCATTTCAATTTGGTATTTTCTCAATAATAAACAAATCTGTAATCTAAAAATAAAATACGATGCAATCACAATGTAAACTTGGTAATAAACCGAACGATTCGAGGTATCGATGTTGCTTATTCATAATAGATAGGATAATAGGTATAGTTCTATTCTTTCCGGGCAGATATTTGCTCAGTAGTCGGGTATTACGTCCGCTTGGTAAATAATGGTAAACCGAGTATTTACCGTGACAGTAAATGTCAACAGACTGTTCGCTTTGTACCGGCTCGAAGAGCAAACAAACGTAATCCTCACCGCGAGGATGAGATAGTCCCGGATACGAGGGGGCGTAAACTTTTGTTGTTCATCATACAAAATCGTTCGACTGTCTAGTTCGTTTTCAATTTCAGTAAAATTATTTCACACATTCGGCACCTTACCGCCAACTTACATGTATGAAGAAACATGACGATCGATCGCCGAAAACCTCAAGCTTTTTAATTACACGCGTCGAGTGTACTGACCCGGGCGAACCCAATTAACGCGACCCAAGTGTGAGAGTGGTATAAAAAGTTGTGGATTTTACCCACTTGGGGTACAACCCCACTGAATGATTTAAGGTTTCAGATAGTACACAAAAAAATAAACAATGTAGGTTAAGTGGTCTCATAAAAAAAAGTCGGTTGTAGTTAACTAGGCGCAATATTAACCACTTGAACTTTCGTGTGTAACACTCGTAAAATTATCACAAAGTTAAGGGAAACTCGAAAACAAGCTGTTAGTAAATTGATCCTAAAACCGTTCGTGACTTTATAATGCTTTTGGGCTTGTCACATGACGATACTCACTTTATAATAAAAAAAATGGTTGACCTAGTCAAGCATTACTCTAACTGATCATAGCACTTGATTAACTCTGACTAAAATATCGTTGCAACTATCGTCTAATATAGATAAAGACGCTAATGAAGCGTACTACGCGTTTTAAAATAAATGAATCTTCACTAATTTCCACGAGATATGTGCTATCGAGGTGTTACAACACCCACTTTTCCCCTTAGATAATTTGGTGCCAACGTGAGAGATGGTGAGTCCGTCGTTGTCTCATAGACACTACATACGTCCTTGAATTTTTCCCAATCGTATGCAGGTTTCCTCACGATGTTTTTCCTTCACCCTAAAGCTCGAAATTTGACTAATCTCTGCACTTAAGTATTTTGAATAACTCATTGGTACAGACCGTTGGGGATTCGAACTTTCATCGCTAGAATCGCAAGCAACACTTCATAGCACACGGCTACCATGACTTTATAAAGGAATAGCTACGAATAATATACACCTATGCACAGATCAATAAGCAATGCAAGCAGAGATCACCAGGGGCATTACTCGAACTAACCTCATGTAGAGAGGATTCGCTGTGACAATAATGATGGATCCTTCCACCGCCTTATGAAGGAACTCTTGAATCCCACCGAGTGAACATTAAGATCATCCAAAATTTATAATACTAAAGCAATTCTATTTTTTTTAAAACAAGCCCTGGTGCCCCATTCTTTTTTATTGACCGTTGTTAATTTTGAATAAAATGTCCAACTATTTTACTTCATACATTCACTCAAACAGGATATAATATTCATATTTCACAAGACTCATGCAATGTCGATTATATTTAATTAAATTTACATAAATACCAGCATTATTTTCAACCAGACTCTTGAATTTTAATATGTAGGACTAAAGCTACTGTTTGAAAAAGAAGTAATGTGGTTACTGTAATATTTTTAGAATGAAACTAGCTGTACCCACGACATAGTACGCGTGGATTGATTTTTTTCATGGGTTTAATATTTTTGAGCGGAACCCAAATTAAGTAAAAGTAACGTAAGTGCCACCTTATAGCATCATCAGTAGGACACATTTGGAACTCCTGTGGACTGTACCTCCGCCTTACAGAAGACCTCAGTCAAATAGCACTACTTTCGTGTAGTGTTGTGTTTATGCGGTAAATAAGGTTGCCAGAGCTCCACGGGTATACGCTGCGCTAGTAGTAATGCTGTTAGCACGGTGAGTTCACGTTAACAGCATGGTTAGCAAAGTGCTAGTCATACCACTGGTAAGCAAGAGGCTATAGGCTACGGTGACTGCTTACCATCAGGTGGGCCGTATGCTTTTGTGTCACCATAGTAGCTAGTATGAAAACAAGCTTTATCTGCCAGTGAAATTGTCATCCAAATCGGTCCTGCCATTCGGATTTTGTTCACAATTTCATGGCCTTTTTTTTGTTTCGCGGAACCCCTTAATATATTTCCAATATTATATTTTTTTTCAAATTTCAATAATTAGCATTAGCTAACTGGCAGTGAGAGTCCTTTTCAAGTCAGTTAAGCCAGCAGATTATATTTGAATCAGGTTCATAAATGTATTTAATCTTTTTTAACCACAACAAACCGACACCCGATTTTTAAAACTTTAGCACATATTTGTTGGCATCACATTTCTAAAACTTTATCTTTTTTCCTTTAAATGCTATAAATCTATTTAAATTAAAAAAAATGTCGAAACGAACATACAAATTATTCTGCGGTTTTTCTTATCAAACTGACTGCTAGATGAACTGAATTCGTTATTATGTCTAATTATAATATCCGAGGCGAGATCTCGTTAACGTTGGCAGTGGCACGTAATAAAAGTAAACCAGGAACCGCAACATTGGTTTATTCCTGGAAAAGACAATGCAATTCATTTCGTCATGAGATCGTCGTAGAGAAACATGATTGCGGAAGAGATACTTCGAGTGTTCCATAAATATTAACAAACAAATATCAATAAGCCATTATTTAATTCATCTTGTAACGTGAACGGTTTCGTATTGCTCGAAATTATATAAAAATCTTAACTAGTTCAACTATTGTTTATTTCTTCCAATTTCGATTGTTATTCTGCGTATCGATAAAATATAGTTTCTTATTAGTTCTCCTTAATTCGATTATTCCTCAATTTATTATCTAGCATACTCCAACATTGAAAATGTCTGATGAAAAGAACAAGCGCCAATAATTTTGTTCCCACGTAACTACAGAGGTTGCTAGGCTTGTATTATAAAGCAGTCTCAAAGCGTTACATTAGACCCTATTCAGACTGGCTTAAATTATACGCTAGTTTCGCTCTATTTGCCAAGGTTGTCCCGAAAATAAGATCAACTGGAAAAACATTCAAACAGATAAAACAATTTATAAAATTATAAATTTTAAAAGTTACATAGTATTTACCATGCAAGTTACTACTACTATTTAATGGGCTATTTTTACTTTATTTAAATGAGTCGGTATAAAATAGAAGATACGTAACAAAGTTCCTTAATAATACGATAAAGTTTAATGTAAGTTCTAGTAAAGGAGTTTTATCTCTTGAGAGAAAGTAATTTAGTAGCCAAAGTCCCGCAGCTTATGCAAATAGTAATCACACGCCGAAAAATTAACCAATCTACCCAGCGCTGTATGCAGACTCTGTACACACTGCTACCGGGGACTTAGTTAACTTGACACCACGAGCTTTTAAGCAGGTTAAATAATATTAAACGATGTTTGTTTTATCCTTCTTCACTGTCCCATGTGTTGATCAATTTATTTTCAGTAAATGTAACTGTAACTTTTAAATCGCTCTTATTCTGGTCTCTCGGTTTCTATTTCTCTGTTTTTGTTACCTTCTACTTATTACCGGTTGATAATCTCGCGTGAATTAAAAGTAAAAAAGGATTATTTTAAAGGGTTTTGAATGTGTCGTTAACCGTTTTTTTAGGATTAGAGCTATTTATGAACTTATTATCATTTACTAATGATTTAAGAATTAAAAAAAAAAAAACTCAATGGAAGCCACGGGGCGCCGTTAGTTCAAATAACTTTAATCTAATAAAGCGCAAGCAGTGTTACGAATGTGTTGGAAATATCCGTTCGTTTTCACTCGCTATTTCCTGAACAGGCAGGAAACAGGTTCGACATCTGTCCAATACTGGCCGGCCAATGTTAGTAATAAATACCTTCTCCTAATAACTGCCATGTAGGATACAGGGGTTCAGGTAAGCCCTAAGTCAATATTACACATAAACAACGTACGTTCGGAGCATGAAAAAGCAAATGCATTATATTTTCAAATCGTGAGCACTGAGTAATAATTTGACAAATTATTATATTTCTAGACTAGCAATGCGTAGTAAAAAATAGGGTTTTATAAAGGAGTTTTTATGGTGTAGACCACGATCGCATCCTTGCAAGAGAAGGGACCGATCACTTTATACAATATATAACTAGCGGCCCGCCCCGGCTTCGCACGGGTAGACAAAATATTTGATAAATGTCTATGAGCATAGACATTTATCAAATATTTTGTCTACCCGTGCGAAGCCGATGCGGGCAGCTAGTATAATAAATAACTTATGTTACTCAGCGATCATTTAGCTTTCTAACGGTGAAAGATTTTTTGAAATCGGTCCAGTAGTTTCGGAGCCTATTCAATACAAACCCACAAAAATACAAATCTTTCCTCTTTATAATATTATTGTAGATGTAGATAGTGTAGAAGGTTATATTAACTAATAATACTCGAAAAGGCGGTCACTAACAAAGGGCAAAAATCAACCCGTGAAAGACAATTTAGGGCTTGTAATTCCGCAGAACATCTAATATTTAAATTACCGATCGATGTATAATCTGAAAATCACGGAGGAAAAGGAATTTAAATGCAATAGCTGAGAGTGCAACCTGTCGATTCGCAATAGATACTTTGTTCCCGGTGATTAACATCCAGCGTTTGCCTAACGAACGTACGGATCTATAGTCAAATGAAATCCATGGAGCCAACAAATAAGTTGAATTCAATTCAATAACTACATTTTGATGGTGGTTCTAAATATCTGATACCACCTATAGACATATCTATAATATTTATTGTCATCGCTTAACTCGATGATTAACAATTACGTGATTCACTGGTTTGATTACTGAGCAGAATAATTAGTTATGTTTTGCACTGTATGACAGTGGACTCTCAAACTGTCGGTACGCTGAGCTGATCACGAAGACATGGGACAATAAAGTCAACAGAAAAAAAAATGTAAACTGAATTTCAACCTTTTATATCATCTCTATTTTGTCCGCGCGTAAATAGCACAATACTTTTCGCAGGAACAGTGTTCGCTAATTTATTGCAATATCCTGGAGACACAAAGGAAACCTATTTAGTAAATGGTTGCTCATCTAGGCAACGGCCATAACTAAGACTCCTGAATAAAAATCGATGGCACTTCCAGCGTGATAATTACCATAAAAGATACAAATTGAACACGTTGCAAAACTGAACGTAAGACCGCATTGGCAAAGTGCTTTGAAAAGCCTTAGAATAATTTTAATTAACCAAGAAGCCGTTCTCAAATCTTAAGATGCTTGCGGTTTTCCTGCTTACGCTGCCATTTTATGCCGCGTTTGTTTGTTTGTGATTTATGTACAAAGGTGTGGTCTTAGGATAAACATCCCTTATTTACAGTATTGGAACTGTTCAGTAGGATTCTACCAATTGGTAGATGATTCTCAGTACCTATAACTGCTTAAACATGGAATACTTTTTGCATAAAAGAAACATTTCATAGTGTATATTTTAGCTCGTTAATAAAATTGTAACTAGATGTCATAGCATCGCGCAGAATCCTATTAAATTTTTTATGGATGGCGCTCCACACTAAAATCTGGTGATAATTATTGGGTATAATATTATCTATAGTATAGGAGAATGGAGAGAATAAGTTGGACAGAAATGGTAACAACAAAGGACGTTCTGAAGAAGGTAGGAGAAAAAAGAACGATTATAAGTACGATTGAAAATAGGAGGGGCAAAATGATGGGCCATTTGTTACGACATGACGCATTTATACGAAATATCATAGAGGGAAAGATCGAAGGAAAGCGTGGCAGAGGAAGGCCAAGGATAAGTTACCTGCAACAGATAAAGACGAAGGCTAACGTTATGTCGTACCAAGAGGTCAAAGAGATGGCTAACGATAGAACGGCTTGGCGATTGCTCCACCGACAAGAGCCTAGCTCTTAAATATATGATGATGATTATCTATAGCACAATTATGTATGGTTATGTTAAAATACAATAAATTATAGTTATTTTTCTACCTACGTTAACTATGCGTTGTGACGAGTGGAGAGCGACATTTTTATTTTATCTCTAAAAATAAGCTGGTACAAACAATTTCGTGTGCGATTCTACATTTTCTCTGTTCCGTGTTTGAGCAATTCCGTCTGAAATACGAGGTCATTGTTGGTGGCACCGACGGCGTTGGAGACTGAGGGGGGCCGTGGGCGGGGGGTAGAGCCAACACTAGTGGAAGGAGGCACCAAACCCATTACTGTACTAGGCGAGAAAGAAATAGGACGCTTCTGTCGAGTTCAGTTTAAGTAATTGTGTTTCATCCATTATTTCCTATTTCAAGTGTTATTGATGAAATTTTGCATTCGTAGATAATAATGTCGCAGCGGTCTTTAATAGCTCTTGTAGATTTGTAAAGCAACGTCCGTGTCCATTGTGTTTCTTTGTTGTTCGATCCTTTGGGTTGCAATCATGGTTATTTTTAGCGTTATTTTTTTATTAACACACAGCGCCATCTGGTCCCAAACTAAGCAAAGCTTGTACTATGGGAACCAGCAGCTGATAGAATACGTATATAGTTTTTTTTTGTAAATACATACTTATAATAAATACCAAACACCCAGACGCAAGGCAAACATGTTTGTCACATAAATGTTTGCCCAGCGGGAATTGAACCTGAGACTCTAGCTTAGCAGTAAGGTATACTAACCACTAGACCAGCGCTATGGTCAAATTAGTATTTATTAAATTATCTGTAGAATTATTTATTAAATTATCTTTAGAATTCGTTTTTATATAATTTGACACTGCTTTTTACAAATACGAACGCAGGTTTATTCACTGTTACAAAAACAAATGAGATACATAATTTAGAATAGCACTTAAGGGACATAAAAATGTCTTTACAATTTCAATGCACCTAAAAACACATGTTATTTATTAATCACGTCGGATCTCCTTCGAAAAATGCTATAATAATAGATAAAAAAGTAAGACACCAAAAGTATACAGCCGCTGAAAGCGAGCATATCTTAGTATTATCTACCTATGTCATAAAGTAAAATATACCCAGGTATACAAACAACGGAAAACATTATGATAAAACTCAAAGTTACCCTCAATAAAAGTTCAAAGAGGCTCCGCAACTGTCCTGAGGTAATTAAACATTGGACCTTTTCATTTTAACACAGCTACAGAGAACACAGTTGCTCCACAAAAGATATTTAATACACTTTGAACGGTATTTGGCAACCCTTTTGTGAAGTTAAATAAAAACCCAAAATTAATTCAGGTGTATTTGTAAAGAAAGGGTCGAATATTTTTGGATTCCTTTTTCGAGATAATTGGACGAAACCAATGAATAAAGTTAAATATGGCAACGATATTATCATGGGAGCTGCTTTGTATTGGTTTTCTTAACCCGCATTGCATGGTATAATAGAAACGTGGCCTATATTTTAACTGACTTAATAACGTAAGCAGACAATCTCTCGCGTATTTTTTTATTATAACATATGTAGAAAGAGTAAGATAGAGAGAATAGATAAGGTCTAAAACAAAAAATATTTGGCTTAGAAGCAAACTTAAGGATTACCAAAGTATTCGAGAAAGAAACCATATGTGCCCAAAACTGCTTATAGTCTAATGTATAACATTAATTTTCAAATATCAAGAGGCTACTGTAACTGTTCCTTTCAGGTTGGTATGCTCACATAATTGAAACATAAATCCAAATAAAATCCAGTTTATCAACAGTCAAATCTTTTAAAAGAAACAGATTGGTTTCGAGTAAAATCTATACAGCACACAATGTGCGAATATATTTCTCTTTCAACTAAAAGAACAATTAAAAGTACATAGGTAGTATTATTCCTACTTCTGTTATGGTGGAGTGGCACTTATTAAAATCCAATTCTGTAATTGGATTATAATAAGTGCCACTCCACCACTGTAAAAGTAGAGTAGTGTTCCTCTGTAGGAACACAACTCTACTGTTACAGATGATGTTGTAATTAATGCTCACAAAAACGTTCTCCTGGTATTGATGCGCGGCCAGGAAATATAAAATAACTCTTCTATTGGTGGTGGATTAGTCACAACACGATTTTTTCAGCGATGGAAAATTTCGTGAGGAAAAGTGCACACGTCTGAGAAGAAATTCAAGGACGTATGTGGTGTGGTGTCTAAGAAACGGTGATAGACTCGCTAGTTTAATATTATTTTCAACTGGCAATAAGTACTACTGATGAAATATACCATGTGTTATTTTTAATTTGTTATAAAAATTAATAAACTTTGATGAACATTACCTACCCACTATATAATCTATTTAAAAAAATCAATACGCTTTGCTTGTATTGAGAACTTTTGTATAAATTGAAAGTCATTTTATTTTATAGAATAATTTATGATAGTGGGTACTGTTCATCATAGTTCATGTTTATATATACGAAATTAACGAAGCAAACTTAGACAAACATATTTTAAATCGATAGTAACAGTAGAAATTGAATAATTTTGGTTTATTTAAGTTTTATTTATCTTTGAAACTCGTACTATTTTAATACCGTCCACAGTTCAGAGCATAAAGAGGGGAATGTCACTGTGTTCCTTCCATTCCAACGGAGAAGGCGAAATGAAACGTACCGTAGCGTTTTGCTCTTTGTGCTTAGTCAGATACAAAGATCTATCGACATAAGGTTCGTGAGGATAAAGAGACTAAAAGCATTTTAGGATTTGTTATGAATATTATATTCAACAGGGGATATAATAACAATGTCAAAGAAATTACTTTAGATGTTCATCATCGTAGCTAGTCTAGTCAACGCCTAGATTAAACGCAAATGTTCCGTGTTGATAACCTTCTTTGGAATAGAAATATATACGCTTATTAGGAATGGTAGTAACACAGTATTCATTAAATAGAACGTTATTTGATCCTCAAACAATTCTTACTCCGAAGCATCTCCAAGTAAGGCCAAATTTTCTGCAACCTTATGGCTATTCGATAGAGTTTCGAAGCAAGTTACGTTACTTTTTGCCTTCTATCCAACCCTTTGGGTTCAATAAAATGAGGTGGACTTAAGGCAGTGCCGTTCGAAGGTTTATAACAAGATATTTTTACCAGTTATGTTACATATCTGTTGTACCCACTCTTTGTTGTATTTTACTGGGTTATTTGTACACCAAAAACTTAATGTAGAATACATTAAGTACAATATAAAACTGCTCACCTGTCGATATAATAGATATAATCACAGTCCCATCGCCAGAATTAGATTCTCGCATGAAACAAACAGAGATTGTGGTCTTGATTCCCGCAGGAAACAAATATGTACAGTATATTATCTACTCTGAGATATTACTTATGAAGTAATACGTGTGTGCTGCATCCTAATAGTAGCTGACACATGATTTTCCCTAATCCCTAATGCTGTGAAAAATAAAAGTCCAAAGAATATGCACATGCCAAACCTCCATTATGTGCGTAATTTCTACTGCCTGCAGGCTTAGCCATGTTTAATACCTGTAATAAAATTGTTAACGCTACAGAAACCTAAGGAAAGCTATGTGATTAATAAATTTAACGTTATATCACGTGGTCAAAATGATCTGTGTGAAAAATCATAGCCAAGTTAAGATGTAATCTACTTATACAGGTCTTTCAACATCGATCTAACCATCGTTGGGTGTGATGAGATTAAACTGGTCGCGCGTGTGTATAAATATGCAGAGTTCCTAAAAGCTGGAATATGTTCGTAAACATAAGTCTAGACTTGGATTTCTTGTGAACTATGCGCTTAAGGACCGAAATTAACAAACTTATCTAATTACCTACATGTATTTATACATTTCTGAGATAATTAGATTTAATTTCCCTATTATCATCCAACTAACGAAATTTTAGTCTCTACGGCATAGGGCTCGCTTAATATCATTGCAATGTAACACTTGACTCTAAGCAAATAGAGCTAAACCATTATTTATTTCTAGTTAATCAAGTTATGTTGACATTGGTGTACGCCACGCCAGTTATTTACGAGACTCACTTTCCCCTCCTACACGTCATCGGCTTCTGTAGGATTATTATTATTCATATTTGTTTTTAATAATATAAGTACTTAGTAGGTATTTATATATCGCGCTCACACGTCGGACACACAGTTCATTAACTTGAGAACACTTGAGATAAGGGCAGGATGTTCATTTCTGTTCCTTAAAGCCCAGGTATTATTACCTTAGTAGATATTTTCTTGTTCGATGAATCAGTCAATTTATTAATATTTTGTACCTACTGCATATTTTTATGTAAGATCTGAGTGCTCGAAGAAAAGTCCTACCGAATTTGAGAACTATGTAGTAACCAACGGAAAGACGGTTTTTTTTTTACAATAACCTATTTAATTTAAAAAAAAAAAAAAAAAATCCACAAAAACAATTAGATATACCTACTAAATAAGAGAAAAAATCGTTTGTATGTTTCGTTTTTAATGTGAGTTGTCGATACCATTCCACCACCGAATGGAGTGCTTCCAATCGAATTATTTTGATTAAATCCTTAATTGAGTCGAACCAGCTGTGCCTGTACGTAGCAGATATTTTATATGTACCAAATATATTTCTAGTTACGTAATAGACATTTTGCTAGTAATTTACCGATACATCAATTTCCCAAATGAATTTGGTCTGCCAGGTAAACATGTTTATGGACTATTTTTATCGACCATGATTAAGACTATTGTTGATACAATGTTTCCAAAATATTATGAACATTGATAATAGAAGATTTTCACATCGTAAAGCATTGTTTTGAAGCAGTCAGAAACTAAAACAAATCGGAATCTATATCAAACTGACACCGGCAAAGGCCAAAGCGAACTGTTGACGTCGCTTGAAAACGTCTATAAGATTATTTTTCACATGGTTGGAAACGGAGTTTCCATATAAAGGGTTTCGATTTATCTCATTTTGGTACGGCTGCGGAACTATAGCTTTATCAACAGAGCGTATCTTACGCAGGTGTCGAACGAAAAGGTTTGACTTTCTTCGTTTCCGAACTTAAGGTACTATTCACAACTTTGTTCGGCGTCGTTTCTATCGATTTTAGATTAAGGAACTTGGAAAGCCTGTAAAAACATTCAGTAATAAATTTTCTTACTCGATATACTAAGTACCTACAGTCTGTTCTGTGGTTATAAAGTTAAAAGTAATGATTGCGGCATTTTGCACATTGTTGTTGTTACAGCTGATTTTATTTTGAGGCATCGCGGACTAGTCGCCATAAACTAATCATCCTATCCTATTCAATAATTGCCAAAGTTTACTGTCTGTTTGTTTGTCGGGAATGACGCTAAAACTGCTAATGGATCATAATGAAAATAAAAATAGACCATGATCTTGAGCCAAACATATGTTTAATTTTTAACAGATAATGAAAGGGTTCTAAGTTCTCATCACGTGCATGACTGCATAGATAGGTCTGCATCTGCAATCGCTCATTAAGTATTATTTTTTGGATAGAAACGGCTGATTCTGACTTATCATATTTTTACCAAATAAGCTCAGAGGAAATTTCAAACGGCCCTCAAATATCTGTAGTCTCACATTAAGTAGAATATATAATCATGCAGCGAGTACAACTTGATTATGACTGAAATTATGCCATGACCTTTAACATTTATATGTTTAAGAGATATAATTTACTCTTCCTTATGGAATGAGATAGTAAAATTGGGGACAAACCATTTTATTATATTTTGTATAATGTTGGGTTTAAAGGACGGGTGTAAACATATAATAAGCCTACGCGTTCTGGATGAAGTACTAAAGGTATGACCAAATATGTTGAATACAATATTTGTTTTTCTTAATACTCATAATATATCCCTAAAATAATTTAATAAAATTATTATCAGTAAATAATATATACTTATTACATTTATTTGATGTTTTTATACAACTAATGTTTCAAACAAGCATACGGCCCGCCTGATGCTAAGCGGTTACCATAGCCTAAGGACACATGCAACAGCAGGGGTATTGTTGCAAAAATCTCTAATCGACGGAAGGATTATGTTGATTAGGCTGAGAGCTGAAATGCTTATAAATATAAATGTACATATTCTGACCCTCTGATTGACATAATTTTTTAGCTTCTTATTATGAACACTACGGCCGTAGTTCAAGAAACTATGATTTATCATGACAGTGGAATATTTCAAGGCCTTTGGCTAAAAGCTGAACAATTGCGAGACCCACATAACTTAGTTGGACGATGTGCTATTTTATTTTTAGTTATTTATTCACGCTTCATGCAAATACAGTTTGCACAGGCGGATTTAGTGCCGTAGGCATTTTCAACCAGTCAACCTATTTATGTTATATGCTTAAGACATTGCAATCGGTAACGTCACTCAAAATCAGTATTTGGGTGATCCAGGCCTATCAGACGGTAAAGTTTCCGTATGGTATGATTTTTGTGATCTGACACAAAAACAATGTGTAATTATGTTACAGTGCCGGTAGCAGGATAATTTTTCGACAAAAATCGAAATGTCCAAATTGTCATACTAATTTTTAGTTCCACTTTTC
This sequence comes from Falcaria lacertinaria, assembly GCA_951449985.1. Lineage (NCBI taxonomy): Eukaryota > Metazoa > Arthropoda > Insecta > Lepidoptera > Drepanidae > Falcaria > Falcaria lacertinaria. The sequence goes on along the minus strand of OX602115.1, from coordinate 5,981,675 downwards.
ACCGCCGCAGCGCTGTTCATTTTTCAATTCAAAAATAGTCGAAGGCGATACGAAAACGTTATTACGATTTATTTATGCTCGCGCCACAGGAATAACGCATACGCTCCAACGAGGTGTTTGTTTGTGCTTTAGAATATTCTCTAATAATCATATTATCATAAGGCCGCTTACCAACAGGCGCTGCTTGCTACCGTCTAAGAAATATAATCTTTACATATAGTTTACTTTAATGTGCTTAAGTATTAAATTAGTCAGTTAATAGACAACGTATTTACATTACAAATGTTTATTTAAAAGTCCATTTAGCTCACTTGCCTTATCGCGTCGACATTCACAATGTTTGATTTAAAAAATCCTATAACAATCCGTGGCTGGAACCGTTTCAGATGCGGATTCTCATTAAAACTGTCTACTGTGTGCATTAATAATGTTACATATTGTAGTTGAACTATGTTACACCATTCACCGATTTTTTCTATCTTTTCAGAAAAGTGAAAAGAAACTCCACGACATAGATAATGACACTACACGTATAAAAATATAAACAACGACATATAACAACTAACTATCCATAAGTTATGTTCTTGAAAATGAAACTTTTGCCATTTCCATTTGGCTACGGAATCCTAAATCAGCGTTGCCGGAACTGACCAGGCGCGGGCACGTCAGCACCGCCCAACAATTCTATTGACAATTCTGCTTGATTGCACCAGCGGAATCCATATTATACCCACAAACGCATAAAATATATATTTACTATAATATTATCGTATACCATAGAATTTCTAATCTATGTAATTATATACGAATAATGTAAAAAAATAATGAAAGTATTTAATTGTCCCAATTAGTATTTATTATTCAAATATAAAAAGTAATGTTAAGAATAGAAAATAACATAACAGCTGCCCCACACTCTACAGAGCAAGAGTTCAATGAACTGATACATACATACAACAACAAATATACATATATTTACAACCTCTATACATACAACCAAAAAATACAGTTTACACCATTCTTATCAGATTATGTACCAAGTAGGGGTACGTACTTTGTCTCCATGTAAATAGATACCTACACAAATTCGCGTTACCAAAAATCGTAACTGAGTTAAATTTTTTCGTGCAGCGAAAACTCTCGTTGAGTAAAGAATTTGAGCGAGAGAACATAAAATAATTACAGAAAAGTTTGTGGAAGTTTATCTGGAATTACCGAGGAGATATATTATCTACTACCTACTCATTGCGGAAACATGGAGCCCTACGTTACCTACTTACTCCGAAATTATAAGATATGTACTAGTAGTACATATCTTATAATTTCGGAGTATATATATAATATAATTATAATAATAAACACAATTAAATATCATATCTCATGCATTATATTGAAACACAACAAAGCCTTCTCAAAAATATCAAATCATAGGTCGCTTAAATGACAATTATTCGTAATTCACTAACCTGTAAATCAATAAGTATCAAGGCGCGGCGTTCATGTCGGGAACTGTCTTTGTTTATCGCTCCGTTTCATTTGCGACGCAGAAGGCACGAATGAGCGGAACTCTCATAATAAACCGTGAGGCAGTGGTATGAATAAAAACAAAAATCTCTGTGCCAGTGCTAACTACGCGGAGGCATGGTATATAAATGACAGTGTTCCTTCGCTACTCGTTTCCTTTCCTTTGTGATTGCTCACGATAGTTTCTCCGCTTTTTGAATGGGGACATACGTGAGCGAACAGTTGTCTTGGGCATTAGCTTGTTTTGAGCCACATCAGTTTTATAAGCACACCGCCTTTCGGTTACTATCGTTGTTTAAATAGTGTACAATTTATCAGTAAGCTTTTAGTGTTACAATATTAGGCGTACAGGTACCTAAACAAACATACGTACGAGTAAAATATTTAATTATTGTTCTTTGACATAAGAAGCAAATTCTGAACATTGTCATTAGATGGTATGCAAAAACTGTGGCGAACACTATCAGTCTAACCGTTTCTGATCTTTCTCTCATATCTTAATGGTAAAATTTAAGATCTCACACAAAGTACAAACCCCATATAAATATTAACGAGACACCTATGAAGGGTTTCAAAAGTGGACAGTGACAAATATTTTTAACAAACTAAAAATGATTTTTTAAATTCCGTCCATTATTGGCGAAAATATCAATGGACATACATAAAAATATACGCACAGACGAACATAAGTCGGTTAAAAATCATGTCACTGTCCACAAGCGGTTGGCGGACAGCGGGAATGGACCCTCAAAAGTCCCGTACGCCATTATCCAATAAGCGCTCCCCCTACCAATGCTCCGATAGTCAAAATTACTAGGTATGCTGATTTACATCATAAGTACAAGATCATCTTATCTGTTTTTTCTAAATTAATATTATAAATGATTAATATTACATAAACCACTGTCTGTCTGTCCCTTTGTCTGCTCAGATCTTTAAAACTACGCAATGGTTTTTTTTTTATAAATAGAGTGATTCAATAGGAAAGATTTTATGTATAGTTCATTGTGGTTTGTAGGTATTTAACTTCTATGGCTAAAGCTGGCCGTGCGAACCCAGGGCGGGTCGTTAGTAGGTTATATATAACATTGCTTTGCGGGCGAAGTCCCGGGGAAAACTAGTAAATCATAATTGTTTCCAGTTCGTTAAAAGATGCGATAAAACTGCATTCTTCTAGTGGGCACCAAAATCTTAGTTTTTCTTTCAGTTTTTATTTTATTTTTATAATTGGTACAACCAGTACCTCCATTTGGATAAATAAATAAATAAAGTTAATAACTAAAAATATAATGATTGCCAACTAAGCATAAGAAAGCAAAGATACACATCTTTAGTCGTACGTCATCTTTAATTGAAAGCAAAAACCAGAATCAACCTTACGAAGGCTAAACAATAGCGGCTTCTCTACCAAGAACAATATATTGTTCTAACATCAAACAATATTAAAAAACTATTATGTAGCTCAGTTATGCAATTATAATGTTTTATTTCATTTATTAACAGTTGATAACACTCTTAATAGATCAATGAAAATTACAGATTCCTTATCTTGGTCAAACCTTAACCGTATTTTATCTTAAAAGACATACATTTATAATAATACCGAGAATGGAAAGAGTTTTTCCACATATGTTACATGAGGCCAATTCCAGGCGTCTAGTTTCGCATAAAGATGAGAATATGACATGAAAGTCGATAAATTTGGTCAATAGCCATTATACGAGGTTGTCGGGGTGCGAAAATATGGAAGTGTGGGGGACTTCACGGCTCTTTGATTTAGGGCTGGTGCGACGCCCAGGCAACAAAAGAATGGAAGTGACAACGACGTATGCGGAAGTACACAATTGCTTTCTTACACAATGACAGTAATTCTAGGCATGAGATTGGCGCAATGATTTATGTTGTCCAAATAATGTAGTGTAATCGCAGGAAATGAATCCCTTCCCTTCTAAGAATTTAGCTTTACGTATGAACAGGGGAAAAATCTGGCATATCCTGTTATACTAATCCGTATTAAAAAAATTAGGGTCGGTGGAGAAAGTCATTAAATAAGTGAACTAGCTAACTACATTATCTTGGTCAGATGAAAGCTTATTGTATAATTTCGACTAAATCTAAGAAGGAATTACGCAATAGAAAAGGCTCGTTTAATAAAACTTATCTATGATCTAAGCTCTGTATGCCACTTCCAGAAACACTTAGCAAGTTTACATCGATGCCGGAAGGGAGGGAGTCCAGAAGTGGAGCCGGGCGCACCACAGCTGGCAGCCATCCGAGCGTCCGCAACACATAGCACAACCTAACGAAATAGAAAATAACATTACTCTTCTCCAGACAAGAAGGCGTTCAACCATTGTTATTTATAACCGACTTTGTTTATCACTTTACGTGTGTTATTTAGAACTCTTGAACTTATTTTACGTTCTTGATATTTTTGCGAAGACAGCTCCTCTCAGCGTTTCTAAGGTTGCGGATTTCAGTTTATAAATAAGAACTCCTTACTCAATCACTAAAACATCAATTGTCTCCATTGTACCGCAATACTAAGGCCCCAATCCCCGATATTAATGCTTAAAGCCAAAATGTCGTTGTAAAACTTGGTCATGCACATCCGTTTGGGTATTTTGAGTTGGAGTCACAATGCTCCTATGCTTACCATTATAATCATGTGAAAATTCCCGACTTCCAATACAAATTAGTTCGCCATACGAAATAAATATTAGCACCCTTCAACCTGCCTCAATGATCATTATTTACTCATTATCGTTCCTGAAGCATGTTAATCTCAACAAAACCAGTGTCGTTAATACGAGCCGAATAAATATTAGCCATCGTATTTCGTATTTACCGCATTTCGGTTCAATTTCGCAGGAAATGCTTATCGTGTAAATAATAATACAAACTTTAATTTTATTCTCTGTGTTTATTTTTCAGCGTTTTCATGACATCTAGAAATTTTGGATTTCACTTACTCCATCGAGAATTCCGACATCATCAAATTGCCAAACGTTCAGAAACAAGATTTCCACCACAATATGGCATGTTATAGAGTCCTAAAACTGATTACATGTAGCAATGTGCAACATTGTATTCAATGTAGTATCTGTCAATCTTCCAATATTCTATGTAGCAACGGTAATAAAATGAGGCAATCGGCGGCAATCCAATTTATTGGTAGAGAAAAATGAAAAAGAATTTGTAAGTGAGATATTTCATGTCCAGGTTCGTTTTACTGGGCTCGCAGCAATCTTGGGCATTCAAATTGATGGTAAGGGTACGTTTCACCATTAGAGGGGACTTATTAATTCCCCTTTCGACAGGCCGGCCGAGGAGGCAATAAATTCACCTCAACCAAAGGGATGACCAATTTCAGAACATTTACGAGCCACAAATTACGCGACCGCTGAAATATACTGGGCTTGGGACGGCGAGCAACTGAGGGCAAGCGGCAGAAGAAAAAGCCCAAATGTTAATTTAATGTTGAGAGCTACAGAAAATTGCTTTAGTCCTCAAGATGATAGATATATTGGACCCCATCCGTGAAAAGGTCCAGATACAAATTTTATGCCGGGTAAATGAGCCGAGGGCATCGCGCCGAATCGATATTCATTTGGCTAAGCGTACCGTTAATTTTTCCTGGAAAACGATATCATGAATATTACGTACCTACTTAGCGTTTACAGCTTCGGAGTCTCTTTACAAATAACATTGCACAATTTATCGGAGCTGAGTAGAAATCGAATTTTAGATCTTAAAGTATAGGTAAAAAAATATTTGTGTCACACAGTGGACCATTAGATGTATTTATTTTGTTATAACGTTATATAAATGGATACACGTTACGAACAAAGAATACGAATACTAAGTTGTGGAAAGTATTATTCTGAGCGCTTCAAGTGCTGCTAGCATTCTTATAATGTGGGGGGCTCATGTAAGAGTTATGATAATATGAAAAAGAGAAAACAAAACATTGGGCAAGTTTGTGCTTTAATGTCTGTTTTATTTGTTCGCGTCGATATAACTGAGCCGTGAACCGGTTCGGTACCGCTGTGCTAGCTAACTGTTTTATCACTTTATTGCATGAGATCGCATAAAGTTGCGAAGGCAATGCCAATAAAATGTTACTGTAGGGAAATTGTTAGGCGTCGCACTGAAACCTAAATTACAACAATAAACTAAAATTAGCCAGAACTAGCATATTCTTGTCTACACTAAACTACATCTATCTACACTAATATTATAAAGAGGAAAGATTTGTATTTTTGTGAGTTTGTCTTGAATAGGCTCCGAAACTACTGGACCGATTTCAAAAATTCTTTCACCGTTAGAAAGCTACATTATCACTGAGTAACATAGGCTATAAATGCCCGCCCCGGCTTCGCACGGGTAGACAAAATATATTTTATAAATGTCTACCCGTGCGAAGCCGGGGCGGGCCGCTAATGGTTTATATCTTGAAGAATATTTTCGGCGTTGATAGTAACATGTTGGTGTAAGTTTGTTTGAGTTTTAGTTAATTCTCTCTTTTTATAATTGGTAAATGTTTCTGCTCAAAATTGCTCTTAATCCCATAACGAACTGTGCTTATTTTCCGAATATAATCTCATGCATAATATATTCTGTACAGTCAGATAGATGCGGGATTCGTCCGGATTGTGGATTCATAATATTATGCCAATTTCAACTGACCAAAAGCTTGTTTCAAATTCAAATGTATACGTAGATATCGGATTCAGCCGGGCGCGGGCACTCCGACCGGCGGCGCGTCGTTGTCTCCCACATGTTCCGCTTAAACATTCAATTCCTTTTCCAGCTTTAAATTATTTCCCACAAACAATTCTGCTATGTCAATTTATTTAACTTTGTTCGATATTTTTATATAATAAATAGTTGTACCCAGAGGTAGATCTTAGAAAAGATGACTGGATTAGGACTTCATGTAAAATTATTAAATTACATCGCTAAAAAGGAACTGAATACAGAGATGTCTGCTAAAGCTAATAAGAGAGGAATCGAATGGGACAGAAAAACATGTTGCGCCGACCCCAAATGACATGGGTTAAGGGCAAGAGAATGATGATGATGATATAGTTGTGCCCAAATAGACAAAAATATTCATCAAATATATCTAAATACAATCTGTTCATCAGCAACAATCAAAGTATATCCTGGCTGCAGCGAAGCTCTCAAATTCGTATCAAATATGATTACTGTGATTTGAAATGACGAGCTTTCGTGATGAACTAGTATGTACATTTTCTTTTTTATAAATTACATAAGTGTTGTTACAGTTGGGTTGCTTTCATAACCATAATAAATCCATCAATAAATATTATACTCGCGGCAGATTGTAAACAAATCAAAATCAAAAATCATTTATTCAGTTTTGGCTCTAATAAGGCACTTATGAAAGTTAAATTTACCACCTATACCTACCTGCATTCTACGCTGTGGATAATATGTTATTATTGTGTGTTATATTGAACCTACTACATATTTAATTAAAAAGTGAATCGAAATATATACCTAATGTAACTAGCTTTTATGTTTACCATCGCTCTCACTAAACTTTCTACAACTTACCAGAGATACACACACATAATAGGTACTTGAATTCCGTTTCGAATTAATTACTTAATTTAAATTCCAGGGTAAGGGGTATAATTATTCAGGGCCTGTCTGACAAGTTAGTATTCTTTTTTGCACTAAACAGCCTACATATTCCGAAATTCCGTAACGAAAAAAACCTAACACCCCCCACTCCGCCATCTATCGATAAATACCAGAACTTTTAATGACTTTTTGAAATATCACGCTTGTCTCTTTAGTTCAGCAACCCGCCTTTAGGTGCCATTGGTTGTATTGGAAAACTACCGTAATCAGCTGTTTGTGAGAAAGTATATAGGTATATAAAAAAACTGCATTAATAAAATAAATAAATAATTATAATTGCATAAGTTGATAAAAAATGCTATGCAATAGCTTTACCGCGGCAGTCTTCGAGTGCCACACCTATTTATACTACTGTGGTGGTACACAAGCATACGACCCACCTAATGGTAAGCAGTCACCATAGCCTATAGCCGCTAGCAATACCAGAGGTATCATAAACGCGTTGCCAACCATGTTTTCGATTAGGACTTAAGGTGTGTCGCTCTACTACTATTAGCGCAACGTGGAGCACTGGCAAACTTATTTACCGCAGAAACACAACACTACATCAAGTAGTGTTATTTCACTGCGGTCTTCTGTAAGGTGGAGGTATCGTCCTCAGTCGGGCGGCTCCAGTTTAAATGGAAAAACCCACGGGTAATCCCAAATCGCCCTACCTCTCTTTAGAATGTAAAATTCTAAAGATCTCTGAGCCACACTTAAATATAATTAATTTCGAGTAACATTACGTAAATTTATTGGCGAGTGTGGTTGTGTCTTCGTTGCAAAATGATTGTGTGCGCCGGACCAACCCGTAATATCTCTTACATGGCTACCCGCATTCCAAATGTGGGATTTAATTTTATTAGCTGCTATATCAAACGTACGCGTGTGTGATAAACGGAATCTCTTGGGAGAACATACCATATTCCTAAGAACGCAGTACACTGTACATGTTAGGTACCTATTTAAATTGAATCAAGAAAGTTCAAGTTCAAAATCTAGTGATGGTATGATTGTATGCGTGAATTTAAAATAACGATTTAACGTAGTAAATAATAAATAACCCTACAATTTATTTAGTATAGTGTAGATAGTTGTACTGTAATAGTAGTAGTAATATCCTCAGGCCATCCCACAAGGATCCCCGAAAATGTAGATGTTACGACACTATTTTTCACTGAAGATAATTTGGTAAGTTCCAGTGTATGAACAATTAAAAAAGTTTTATAATTATAAAAAATTATAGCATAGTAATTTTCAAATGTTAACATTGCTTCAGTTGAATAACGTATTATATGAATAAATTTGTAAGCATTATCTTTCAAATATTTTATAGAAAAATGCCATTTAATTCGCGAGCCATAAAAGCAAGAGGCACCAACTGTGCAAAACTTTTATAGAAAGTTATAGATAAAAATAATTCTCAGCTACGTCGAATAGAGTGAACTTCACCAGGTGTATTAACAGAAGTATTAGAAAGAAAATATACTCGCAGGTATTTAAATACGTTGAAAGAGAGATAAGGCGAAATGGGATCTCACGTGGGATTACCATTTACATTGAGCCGCCGGCTGGGGATTGTACCTCCACCTCACAAAAGGCCACAGTCAAAATAAAACTACTTTTATGTAGTGTTGTATTCCTGCGGTGAGTAACGTTGCCAGTCCTCCACGATGATACGCTGCACTAGTAGTAAGGATATGCTGCTAGCACAGTGAGTCCTAAACAACAAAAGGGTTGGCATCGCGTTAGTCATATACCCCTGGTATTGGTAGCGTCTATAGGCTACGGTGACTGCGTATCATCAGGTTGGCCGTATGCTTGCTTCCTACCTAAGTGGTAAAGAAAAAACAACACTTGAGTAGTCAACTTGAAAGAACATCACTAGTTACTCCAGCAAAAATTGCGCTGTAGGTAAAATAGAAGAAGTTTTTTGTACCTATCTCACTTTCCGTAATATATATACAGTACACCCACGCAAACACACCCATTCATCTTACATTTTATTATGTACCTCCATATCTCTGTAAAATAGCACTAGTAGTCTGTAATACAAGGTCCTGTTTGCTTGGGCTTCTCAATCGTACAGTAGATGTGAGACCCAGAGCGATTATAAATTTATTATTAAAATTTTAAAGTGATTTCACAATAGCCGCGTGTCTCTAGTTTCAGTTGTAATTCCTGTTTTAGTGATTAATGCACAAACGATTAGTAAATGAACTCTATATCAAAATTGTATTGCATATGCTATAAAATATTTATTAATAAAACAAAGCATAGCATACATTTAATGGTGTGCTATCAGAATTTCTTACTTAATACTCTGAGCGTGGTTGTATTACAAAAACAGAAATCCTAAATGATTATCAACTGAGCGATTTAAAATTCTATCTATCGACTTTAATAATATCGAAATTTCTTTAGTGACTGACATAACACGATGTCCTAAAAGCAAGTGTAAATAATCGGAAAGAATACTTAATAGCATAGAAAGGCGAACACAGAAAATAAAGACTATTCCAGCAATAAATAAAGCCGACGGTAGTTTCTTACTTATTACTAATTACTGAAGTAGCTTCTTGAAAACTTTGGCTCCCTACAACTGATCTAGCTTCCCGATCACGAACTCGCCACAATCAAGACGTTCAAGGGATATACTGACTTTACTAGAGACATATTGCGTTCCACTCAACTGTTCCGTAAGCTAGAAGTGACTAGAACTTGTAAAGCTTAGGCGCGTAATTAGTAATACGACATTTTTGTTGAAGGAACTTTATGAAGTTTCTAAGCGATGTCTGAGAGGAGGTTTGACGTATACGATGTTCTCAAATCCACCCTAAGCCCGAAGTATCCAACCTATGTAGTGTTGATTGATGTCCATATATAAAAATTAAAGGAAGCTTATTTAAATAAAAATCACAAAATAGTCAATACTGACGTACGAAATAGTCTGTGGCGTGTGTTTAATACGATCCTAGTAGCTATCGTCTTTTATTTAATTCACACTTACGTGAAAAGTTCAAAAATTAAATGATTTTATTTCAACTGATAGTACCTATACTCAACAACAAGAATTTTGAAATGGAATGTGGAGCAATATTTGCATTCATCCGTCCGGTTTCAAAGGTGGAAACCAATGCGTCCCTCTCGAATCTTTGGGAAACGTTCTCATAATTTTACGACGCTTAACTTCAAATAATAAGTATTTTTATAAGGCACCCAATTATCAAAGTTGTGACGATACTTAAAAAAATAGTTTCTTACCTTTGAGTAAGGTTCCTCCACCCGATTTCCTCTAAGAAAGTCGTATAGTATGCAAAGAGGCAACACCATTACAGCGGGCTCTTTGCAGAGTGTGGCGGCAACGGCTAATAGTAGGGATCCGGCCAGCGACAACCACTGAAGCAGTTCCCCCGCATCCTCACTAGCACTGGCACTGTATTGACACTTACTAAGCCGCATTGTCCCCGTTTTAACTTCACAAGCGTCCCACACTTTCATTGGTCCGGCCTTGCTAGCCTTTAATAGTCTGCGAAAATTCATCATTATATGTTGCACTAATCCATGACAACTTAGACGAAACGGCTGCTCGCTGATTGAGAGGTGTCGGTGTATCATGTTGTCCTTCACAATATGTCGACATTGTCCTCTTTGTCTTTCCTCACGGAGTCGAATATGTTCGCTGTAGAGCAGAAAACTCGACAGAAACAAATTACAAGCGGCCAAGTCCGCGCGGCCGACCACGCCCGCCACGGCCTCTGTGTGGATCGGATGGGCAGCGAAGCTGAGCCCCGCTACAGAGGCGCCTACTCTAATACAGTGCCGTGGTAGCAATCTCTTAGCTGTTACCACAACGAGAGCGGTGGCGGTACAGTGGAATATAATATTGAGGAGATGGTAGCTCCACGGCTTGAATCCGCTGAAAGCGTAGTTGAGTCGATATGTTGCGACGCACAGCGGCCGGTAGGAGCCGTGTGAGCCGGGGTCGGTGAGTGGCGTGCCCCAGAAATCATTTTCGAATAACGCCTTTATAGGTGTATGTCCGATGACGTCCGGGTTTGAGAGGATCGCCCGCCTGTGAAATAAAAATTCGACGTTAACTCTTTTATACAAAGCTGAAATGTATTTTTCATTGGAAAACCAATAGGTATGAAAATCAATTAATTGATACAATATCTTCAGTTAAATGACTCTATCTATATAACTGATCTTCTTTTTGTGATACAAGCTATAGTTTTATTCATATCTTGCATATAGAATATATCAAGAACTAAAATATTGACTAATAAAACGGACCTTTGCATTAACATTTAAAAGGTAAACTCAATATGTTTTTACTTGTATATGTAGATAAACAGCCACCTATGAAACGGCAATTTTATGGCATTCAATCGGAAAATTTCAGCATGCAATTTATGTCTAGCAGGTTTTCCCGACCTCGTACATATAGTTTTTATATTAACCTTTTTCCTCAAACTGTTCTTTCTCTTTGTCGATTGGCAAAATATACGTCCTTTCAAACCCTCATGTTACTATTTAATTAAAAGGCAAAATAACAATTGCAGGTAATAAGAAATATGCTAATAACTATTCTGACTATAAAAACACTATGGTATGGTGTAGGTATACGGTACTATTAGCTAAAGGATCAAACTCATGTACCCGGACACATCTAACCAAATAAAAGTAATTAAATATCGAACCTAAGAAATTACTATATTAACAGAAATTTTATTCCGATTGTATGTGTATCTCCTAAAACAAAAGGATCTCCCCCACTAATATAATTTTACGGTAATAGGCACATTATGAAAGGACCTACTAATGGGTTAGCTTTCAACAGCCAACGGTAACGTATATTTTTCATCAGCTTTGATTAAAAAACTTTTCCAGCGCAACTTTTTCCGACTTTTGCTCTACCTTTTATTAAACATAAAAGATCAATACCTGCTATGATTTTTTAGCTGTGTCAACTGATGCTTTTTTGCGTCGTAAGTTACACCCAGAGGAAATTATATTAGCAACTTTTCGTAACTTGAATGTTCATTCGATATTACTGAGTAAACCTTATAAGTTACAAATTATCCTCGTAAAATCTACTATAACAGTTATGCAGTTTTGAGTAAAGCTTATTAAAGTTAACAATATATTTAACTAATAGCTTACCTAACTTACTAACTTAACCTTACACACAAATGCAGACCTATCTACCACTACAACCATGAGTGGATGGCAGTTGATGTTTAAACCCACAAACACTTTCCTTTTATATAATCTACTAGCCATCGGCCCCGGCTTCGCGCGGCCAGCGTTGGCCATATAAGTTAATACCTACATAACACAAATGAATTATACATCAGAACCACTCTTTTGAATCACTTAACCTGTTAAAAAACCGCATCAAAATCCGTTGTATAGTTTACAAGATCTAAGTAAACATAGTGACAGACGGACAGCGGGAAGCGACTTCTTTCTATACTATGTAGTGAAGTGCACATACATTCAACTCTAAAAACTAAGATAATGTTATTAAAATACGTGCCTTACGAGTAGAAATTTCAGGACTTACGAGTATGTTTTAACTAGCTTCTGCCCGCGACTAAGTCGGCGTTGAGCTTAGAATCTCAGAGGAACCAAAATTTTCACGGGATAAAAACATTTTCCCGGGATGAAAAATATCCTATGTATATTTTTTTCCATCTATCACTAAGGTGGCATACAAGCATACGGCCCACCTGATGGTAAGCAGCCGTAGCCTATAGCCGCTAGCAATACCAGGGGTATCACTAACAGGTTGCCAATCATGTTGTTGTTGAGGACTCACTGTGCTAGCTGCATTACTACTGGCCCAGCGTATCCTCGTGGAGCACTGGCAACCTTACTTACCGAAGAAACACAACACTACATCAAGTAGTGTTATTCACTGCGGTCTTCTGTTAGGTGTAGGTACATTTCCCACTCGGGCGGCTCCAATTTAAATGGGAAAACCCACGGGAAATCCCAAATCGCCCTATCTCTCTTTTTTTACATTAATACAGGCTATAAACTATCTGTGTTCTAAATTTCATCTAAATGCGTGGAGTAGTTTTTGCGTGAAAGAGTAACAAACATACATCCATCCATACATGCTCAAAAACTTTCGCAATTATAATATTAGGTCCTTACATATGAAATTGGCGTTTTTCGTACTGGCCACTTTAATCACGAATTTCTCCTCTTTGGTAAGGAATTCCAAATTCAAATTTGTACAGCTATAGACTCATGTATTTGTGCTTCGATGATCGTCATTCATTTGTTTTTTTTCTTCTGTTTTTTTCTGTTTGCGTCACTCATTTTACAAAATGGAAAACCTTAAATATCGCATTATTTACGAGTACGAGTTCCGCCGTGGCACTAGTGCTGCGGAAACAACTCGAAGGGTGAATGATGTGTATGGCGGTCGTGTTGCAAAAGAAAACACAGTTCGTTTTTGGTTCCAACGTTTTCGTTCTGGAAATTTCGACCTGCAGAACAAGCCCCGTGGACGGCCTGAGACTCAAGTTGATAATGAAGAGTTGAAGGCTATTGTGGAAGCGGATCCATCGCAAACCACGTCCGAGTTAGCTGCAGGCTGCAATGTTAGTGATAAAACTGTTTTAATTCACTTGAAGCAAATTGGGAAGATTAAAAAGCTTGAAAGGTGGGTACCTCACGAATTGACTGAAACAAACCGGCAAACGCGCGTCGACTGCTGCGTTACATTACTAAACCGGCACAATAATGAAGGTATTTTAAACCGAATCATTACCTGTGATGAAAAATGGGTTCTTTACGATAATCGGAAGCGCTCAGCGCAATGGTTAGATCCTGGCCAGCCAGCCAAATCCTGCCCCAAGCGAAAATTAACCCCAAAAAAGTTACTTGTAAGCGTTTGGTGGACTAGTGCCGGTATTGTTCATTACAGTTTTTTCAAATCTGGCCAGACTATTACGGCTGATGTCTATTGTCAGGAATTGCAAACCATGATGGAAAAGCTAGCGGCTAAACAACCTAGGCTGGTCAATCGCTCCACGCCACTGCTGCTTCACGACAACGCTAGACCACACACTGCGCTACAGACGGCTACTAAATTAGAAGAGCTTCAATTGGAAAGTCTAAGACATCCTCCGTACTCCCCGGACCTTGCTCCAACAGATTACAATTTTTTTCGAAATTTGGATAACTTCTTGCAAGGGAAAAAATTCAACTCCGATGGGGCAGTCCAAATCGCCTTCAAAGATTTTATTGATTCCCGTCCGACTGGTTTTTTTAGTAAAGGGATCAATGAACTACCTATGAGATGGCAAAAGTGCATAGAAAATAATGGTTCATACTTTGATTAATTAAATATATTATATTAAAAAATATTCGACTTTTTGTTCCTCCCATACAAAACGCCAATTTCATATGTAAGGACCTAATATTAGTAGGATTGAGGACTGTAACCTCAACACTATCATTTTCCGTTCGAATGTAATGTGAAAAGTAGCAAAGACAGTATATCTTTATAATAATACCTACAAAACACTAAAATTACAAGGTTGAACAAATTCCAGCAACAGAACCGTCCCGAGGTGTTTAATTTAAATAAAATATTACCCTACTTACCTGCGCACTCGGCATCGACGTTTGGCCCTATTGAGTGTTTCCGACCAATTGGACTGCTATCCCTGTCATAGGGTGACTGTTTTGCGTTTAAATAACAGATGTGATTTATAGTACTGTAGCCCGAGCAAGAATTACTTCCGACTACGTATTCGTATCGCCTCCGACTATTTTTGTATGGCAAAATGAGCCCACGGCGGTTAAAAGTGTATCTAAAAATTAGTATGAACATTTTGAGAGGTTTTCGAATACGAAATTAAGCTTTTACGAGTTTTCGCTTATTTTCACAGTTCCCATAGTTTCGATGATATATATAAACGCCTTATCATAACAGTAAACGCTATATAGTAAGCCGTGGTGGCCTTATGGTTGAACAGATGACTTAAGTACAGTGATTAATCATACCATTTTAAGTTCAATTGAATATATAATCAGAGGTAAAAAAGAGAGGTAGGGCGAATGGGGATCCCCGTGGGTGTTTCCATTAATATTGGAGCCACCCGACTGTAAGGTGGAGGTACAATACCTCCACCTTACAGAAGATCGCAGTGAAATAACACTACTGTGTTATGTTTCTGTGGTTTCTACTAGTGATGTGTTTCTGTGGTAAGTAAGGTTGCCAGTGCACCACGAGCATACACCGGGCTAGTAGTAATGCTGCTGGCACAGTGACTCCGCATCAACAACAGGGTTGGCAACTCCTTAGTGTTATCCCTGGTATTGCTAGCGGCTATAGGCTACAGCTTACCTACAGGAGGGCCGTATGTCTATGTGCCACCTTAAGGGTATAAAAAACATTTCTCTATACATACATACATAACATGGCGACAATACCGTTCATTTTAGACAGAGATAGTATCGTGCCAATTGTTTAATGCAAATTGAGCCAAGATACCTTCTTAATTTGAGTCCTAAAGTCAGATTGGATAAATAACAAAGCATTTCTTAAGAATAAGTAGATTATTAACGAAGATATACCATGTGTAACATATACGGGCGTGCGCGCTGACCTGTGACTTATCAACTTGAGTCTGCCTCAATTATACCTCTCTCGCATCAAAATATCCCGTCCGTCACGTGATATTAGCAGAGATGAGGATATTATTAACGAACCGAGTTGAAAACTTTATTGGAGAGGATCCGTTATTTGATACACCTAATTGAAGCGTCTTAGAAAATTACGTGGATATTACAATAATCCTGGTTGGCAAGTTTGTTCAATAAAGCTTAAATTTGTAGATACATTTGTACAATATCGTAAGAGATCCAAAATCAAAAGCGCTGGGCATGGTTATACCAGTTATACCAAGAAACAGAATACTATTTACAAATTATCAAAGTAATTTCCAGACCACTTACAAACTACGTGATACGTCTGTACTGGCAGTAAGAACATCTTTCGACTACAAAAATCCGAAAACGTGACTATTAAAATCTGAAAATTTACATACGAGTTTAGGTTCCACTTTTCGCCGCCGCAGCGCTATTCATTTTCCCAAACAAAAATAGACGAAATCGATAAGAATACGTAGACGAAAGTTATTGATATTAATGCTACAGATGTTGGTTTATCGGTCATTATTACCATTAGAAGTTCAATTAAATATATATTCCCAATGGCATTATAATAAATTTCCGAAATCGTTTGTTTGAAGAGATGAGGCAATTACTCGGATGCTGTTTTTTGTGACAGTAATCCCTCAAAGCTATCTCGGTCCCACATAACTAATGCCAGCCTTTATCCCTGTATCTATTGATCCCTCATACATTTATCCCTTCATTTTAGGTTTGGAGTGGAAAGCCAGTGAAATAGCCGATTGAATAGGTAATATATTTTTATGGGACCGAAGTCGTGCTTACTATGCGAAGAAGGAAAAATCATCTCTAACATTCAGCCATTGTATTGCAAATTGTGAGTAAGACGCCTTTTCCTTTGCTTATTTACATAAAAAGTTCTCCAAGTATTTTGTTCGTAAATGACTTTCGTTTTGGACTTCCTCGTTTGATATCTGACGAAGAGATATTTATTTAGATGAGAAAATATTAAAGTAAACTCTTAGCCATTACACGTTACAGTCAAAAAAGATTTGGATTTCATTATATTTAACAAACTGATTAAAAAGCTTGTAGTACTAATTTCAGTCGGTGATCAAAACAAACTTACCTAATATTATTTTAACAGCGTTCATTTTAGAGACCCGAAAAAGTTTAATCGTCAAAATATTTCACGAGGCTCCACACACAAGCGGTTCACAAAAAATATTCCAATATATTTTCGCACGGCTTATTTTGAGCCTGGTTCACATTACGTTACTATAATAAAAATATAAATACGGAATACCTTAGGCACTGGTTATGGGCATTTCCAGTTTATGGCTCTAGCTGTTCCGTAACCAGCACCACCTCGTTTTCGCATCAACGCGAGTATATCGACGCGTGGATAATAAATGATGTCGATAATATCAGATCTTACACTTTTAGGACTAAATCGTTCACTATTTACACTATTAAAGAAAATTTGACGTCTTACCACACTATATTTGTTTTTTAGTTTTCGATATTGTTCTTAAAAAACTCTAGACTACGAATCAAATCATTCCTATCTTCTCGTCGACTACATTTTGATTCGCTTTTACAAAGTATGTTATAATAATATTTATTACCTTTTCCAAGTTAAGTATTTAATTGCCGTAATAGTTAACTTTCGATAAAGATAAGTATATATTGTTCATGCTTGAGATTAGTTCCGATGCTCATAATATTTTAGATTGTTGACCTAAAATTCCTTCCTGCTATGAATGTATAATCTGTTGAAGAAACTCTTACAACTAACACAAAGGTTAGCCATACTCGCACAGAACATGACATAATCCTCATAACTCGACATTTTGTATCTTATAAAGGGCTGACCCATATTGCTTTTCATAACCATATCGATAAAAACTACTGGCAACCCTAGCGGAATCGAAACTAAGATTGAGATAAAGTTTGGGATAGTGAGCAACTTTTTGTTGGGAAAATTGTGGGCAGATGCGGTAGAGGCGTCACGTAAGCCCTCAATTACGAAACACTGAAGCTGTTTCGGCGAGCTGGTCCTGAACAAAGTTCATCGATTCTATCACGATTATCGGTTCCCAACATTCGAAAAGAAAGTAAATTAGTGCCTCTGAGAAAACATTTTTATCTTCTTGTACACTATTATTTATTTTATATCTGACAGTCTTGCTATGAATTTATCTTCTTGGAAACATCTTGGAAATAAATGCTTTATTATCTAGACGATTTGAGTTCTAGTGATGTGTACGTGCGTCTAGATTATCTGCTACTGAAATGTATTTATTTATATTCTTAATAAAGAAACCTTCCAGACAAACAACAAATTATAACAATCACACAATTTTACTATATGTATGTAACCTAAATTGAATAATATGCAATTTAGACCTGAAAAAATATTTGTGATGACTATACGGAAAAAATATTATGCGTATACTTTTATTAAGGTATAATATATGAAAAAATAATTTGACATTTACTTTATCTACATTTGAATATCTACAATTCAAGTACTTATAATGTGTGTAATAGCGAAATAAGTGGTTATAATATGATTTTCATTTTTCTTTTAATTTATAAGCACTAATCCGTATTTGATATAATGAAAATCGTACCAAATAAAAATGTTTTGCGTCTTTAAAAAAGCAACTAAACTATAATAATTTGGGACTCTTTCTCCAAACCTGAACATATACACTGTCAAATATCAATAGCTGCCAATATAATATGTAAGACATTGATATATGGCATTCGTATTCGAATGAATTAACTTAAAAAGGCATATTTCATAGCCTTGACATTTTTACTTAGCTACAGGCTATTGCCTGACAGAGACTGCTAGACAATTTGGTCTCCTAACCTATTGGTTAGGAGACCAAATTGTCATCATGTGACTACTCAGATTTCTTGAATCAAAGTAAATATAAGGGTCGGCCGTCCTTCTTAGAATTACTTCAGATAAATTCAAAGTCAAATCTTTCCGAGGGCAACGGGGAAAATGTTCATGTTCCATTTTCATAATATCTAAGGTCTAAAATTACACAATACAAATTTTCTGTGTACGAAAAATTTTCCTTGTAACTCGATTCAGAGCATTGTGTGCAAATATTCAAAACTGACAGATTTTTTGTAATTGGTTTAGTAGTTCCAAGGATTGTCTCATACCAATATTTTTTTCTTCACATTTAATTCGTATTCCAGCACAACACTTGTTACCTTTTTCACAGTCTTATAAAGAGCTACGCATACAAAGCCGATGCTTAGTACTCCCTTATTTAGTCGCGATTATTTTCGACAGGGCTTGGTCTGCCTATACTTATAAAGGTAAAATATAATGTCTTTCTTATGAGCCGTTCGAACAGAATATTTTTATACGCGCCACAGTTCGAAATCGCCACTTCAAAAATAACAGCCAACTAAAAAATAATATAACAAAAATACCTAAATTAATTGTATACCTGAAGGGAGAACACTATTTTACAAATAGACTGACAATAAATTCCACCATATTATTAACAAAATCCGAACAATGTTTCTTAAGGGCAAAAGTGTCAGCTGTAGGTAATGGAAAGGGTGAACTCCGTTATTCGCTCACACACTTTCCGCCCTTCAGGTAAACTAAATATATTTTTCCAAAGGATAATACTTACACACTACATCCCTGACTTCACTTAAAGATCGCGCCATCACAAAATACAATGTGAATTTTATTTATTACATACACAAAACAGTCAAAGTACATGTTCATACATAAATCTCATAATTTTATGGTATTTTACTGACTTATTGATTGTGAAATTGAAATATATTTTTCCTTGTTTTTTTCTTCTTTATTGTATGCGCCTTACACGTTACGCTAATTTTGAATACTCAGCAAAAACTACTTCTTACTTTACAATGCAGTTTTTACGTTGGCAGCACTGCCAAAGGATTCGTTCAAACAAAGATGTAAGGAGAAAATGAGATACAGAGATACGCGGCCTTACATTCGTACCCTCGGGGACAAAGGGATCAAGGGAAACTCTAAATTATTCAACAAGGGAGAGCCCATAGGGTCTTTAGCAAACAGTGGCTTACTTTTTTACCAGCCCGTCGTTTCTCATGGGCACCTAATTTAGGTGTTAATTGGTGAGATCCACAAGAGGCCTCTTCTATTAATTGTTATTCAATATTACAACGATAAACTACTATGTCGAAAATAATAGTAGATTATTATACAAGGTGCTGAAGAAACCGGGTTACAATGGGTTTTAGCGCCGTGAGTAACACTCTGCTTATCACTACGAGTGCGAAAAAGTCAAACAATCTAATACAAAATTAAATATGCATTTATTTCATTAAAAATTAAATGTAAAATTTTTACTATTGTAGATATTTAACGAGATGGCTTGGGAAGAAAATATCAATATTTTTGATTCGATAGTTATCGATATTGTTTAAAAATAACGATACGATAAATCATCATTCTCCTGCCCTTATCCCATATTATTTGGGGTCGGCGCAATATGTATTTCTCTTCCATCCTTCTCTATCAGCCGTCATCTCTGTATTCACTTCCTTTCTGGCCATGTCATCTTTCACACAATCCATCCATCTTTTCTTAGGTCTACCTCGACCCCTGTACCCATCTACGTTCATACATAAAACCTTTCTTACCACGTGTTCCTCATTCCTCCGCATAACATGCCCATACCATGACAGACGCTTGCTCCTCAACTTTTCTGTCACTGGAGCCACTTTCAAACTTCCTCTAATAAACTCATTTCTTACCTTGTCCATTCTCGTTACGCCACACATCCATCTCAACATTCGTATCTCAGTTGCATGCAGTCTTCTTTCATCCGTCGGCTTTGTGGCCCAACATTCAGATCCATACATGACAGCAGGCCTTATCATAGTCTTATAGATTTTCCCTTTAAGCTGAAGCGGGAATCGGGAGTCGCATGTAGTTCCCGTGACCTGCCGCCATTTCATCCATCCTGTGTAAATTCTATGCTGCACGGCCCTGTCTACATCGCCATCTCCTTGCATGAGCGAGCCGCGGTACCGGAAGTCGGAACAGACTGGTATAGGTGTTCCGTCTAATGCTATGGCCGTAGGATTGGAGACACCGCCGAAATCGCAGAACATGTATTCCGACTTGGTTCTGCTAATTTTCAAGCTAACACTCTCCAATTTTTGTTGCCATTTTACCAGTATGCTCTGGACCTCGAGCCCATCTTCACCGACCAGCACAATGTCATCGGCAAACAGCATGCACCAGGGTGCCTCTTCCTATATCCCCGATGTCAAGGCATCCATAATCAACAGGAAGAGGTATGGACTTAGAGCGGACCCTTGGTGCAAGCCTACCTTGACTCCGAACTCGTCGGTGATTCCCGCGGCTGAACGGACATGCGTACTTGATCGCTCGTACATAGCACGAATTAACTCCACATACTTCACAGGCACACCTTTCTCTTTCAGAGCCCACCACAAAACCGTTCGGGGTACTCTATCATAAGCCTTCTCTAGGTCAACAAACACCATGTGCAAGTTCTTATGCGCACGTCTATACTTCTCGCACAATTGGCGGAGAGCAAATATGGCGTCCGTTGTCCCGCGCCCCGGCATGAACCCGAACTGGTTTTGTGTTATCTCACTTTCTTCTCGCAACCGTTTCTCTATCACTTTCTCCCAAACTTTCATACTGTGTGACATGAGCTTTATTCCTCGATAGTTGTTACAATCCTGTACGTCACTCTTGTTCTTAAAAATTGGCACTAGTGAACTTTCGCACCATTCGTCTGGGATCGTCCCTTCGTACAGCAACTTATTGAGGAATAAAGTCAGCCACTTGCACCCATCTTTACCTAATAACTTCCATACTTCCACTGGTATATCGTCTGGCCCTACCGCTTTTCCATTCTTCATACTACACACTGCCTTTCTTACTTCATCGTCACTGATCTTCCTAACCAGACCGATATTCACTACTTCATCTTTTAAGACACTATTCCATTCATTCTCTTCATTCAATAGCTTTTCAAAGTACCCTTTCCATCGTTTCCTTATCTCAACATCCTCTAACAAAACTTTCCCTGCCACATCTTTTATACATTTCACATGCTTGATATCTTTTGCCGTTTCTTCCCTGTATTTTGCAATGCGGTATAGTTCTTTTTGGCCTCTAGGCCCATCTAAGGAGTTATAAATAACATCATGCGCTTCAGCTCTTGCAATAGCCACCGCCTTTTTCGCCTTTCTCTTCCATTCCCTATATTGAAGCTTTTTTGCTTCCTTCACACTTTCGTTACGCCAGTATTCTGCCATTCTTTAAATGCTTTTTTCTTTTCTTTCAGGATCTTTTGTACTTCTTCACTCCACCACCATGTATCTCTATTTATCACACCTTTTCCCTTCGTTTCTCCTAAAACATCCTTTGCTACCATTCTAATACAATCTGCCATTTCGTTCCAACATTCATTGACTGATTTACCTTCCATACTATCAATTTCTTCCATTCTACTTAACATTTCATTCCTAAACTTACTTGCATACTTTTCATTCTCCAGCATTCGCCATTTAAGTTTTGGCGGGGGCCGGTTTTTTGTTTTACTGACCTGGACCATAATGGACACCTCCATCATCAACAGCCTATGTTGTGACACCACAGCTTCGCCTGGCAGTACTTTGAAATCCTTTATATGATTGAGTTTGTCTCTTCTTGTGAGGAAGAAGTCAATTTGTGTCGCATGGTGTCCACTTTTATAGGTGATAAGGTGTTCGGGTTTTTTTTGGAACCAGGTGTTTATTATGGCCAGGTCAAAGGCAAGAGCGGCTTGCAGAAAATTCTCACCGTCACCATTTCGATTTCCGTACCCCCAACCTCCATGCACTCGTTCGAAGCTCTCATTTCCTTTCCCTACGTGTCCATTCAAGTCCCCTCCTACATAAACTTCCTCACTATCGGGAATGCCTATCATAACTGTATCAAAATCCTGCCAGAACTTATCTTTCGCTTCTTCATCACATCCAGTCTGAGGTGCATACACACTTACTATATTCAAAATTACATTCTCTAGTATCACTTTCACTGCTATCACTCTATCACTCACTCTTTTCACATTCATAACCTTGTCTTTCAACTGACTATCCAACACTATTCCAACACCATTTCGCTTGCCATCACTACCACTGTAATACAACTTATAGCCTTCACCAATCTCTCTAGCTTTCGCACCTTTCCACTTGGTCTCTTGTAGACACGCCACATTTATACGTCTTCTTTTAAACACGTCCGCTAGCTCTCTTCCTCTTCCAGTCATCGTGCCTACATTCCAACTTCCGCACCGCAACCTTACTTCCCTTGCATTCTGGGCTCGCTTCTTACGTCGCACCCGCCCGTGTTGGTGCAACAACCCTTGTCCACTTCCCACAGAAGCCGGGTGCTGCCTCTGCGCGTCGCCTGCGGGGGACGCCCTAGCCCGATCGCACTCATTTATTCTCTGATCCATATTGCTGGGGATTTGGCAGATAGTTTTACGACCGGCCGCCTGCCTGACATCAACCCTCCTTGGGAATGCTATTGTTTTGACTGACTGCGCCACTGGGAATCAAAGCTGTGGTTTGGAAAAACCAATGCTTTGATTCCCACTGGCGGGCGATGGGGTCGTCACATCCCGACGCCGTATTAAATATCGACATAACAAATCATTTTTTTTTAATGCCCACCTTCAACTTTATTTCAGTCCTCTGTGACAATGAATGGTTTTATCCCAAATACAAATTTTGATAATAATGTATTTTACGTAGAAAAGCTAAACCATGTTATGAAAACCGAAAATGAAGGAAATCACTGAACTGGGATTTGGGACATGCGAACCGGGTTCGTGGAATCAGACTCTTTTTACTTATAACCTGAGTATCTCATACATAACCAACCCCGAACTATAGGAGGCCTTTTTATCGAATTTCATGTACTTATTTATATAATGTGTGATGTTTCAATTAATTAATGGTTTTAAGCAATATGGCCGTTAATCATGAACTACACTACCCGTAAGTTCTTTAGGACGCATAATGCCTTTGAGAAGAGGTCGTGGACGTCAAGTGGTATTACGTAGTACATTTGAGTGCAAATGTATTGTGTCCCTTAAGCTACGGTTACATTTAGGCTATGATTATCCGCTACAGTGGTGTTCCAAAAATCTTGGCGTGCAAGAATTGAGGTAGGTTTGTGGTAAGGTACGAAAAAGATAAGGCTATACTATAATTAAATTTCCTACAAAATGTAAAATGAAAGGTAAAAGCGATCATCCGGGCTATTCACAGATGCACACAAAAGTCTTCAAATGCGTAGTGTATTTTTTTCACTTTACGCGCGATTTTCCAAAAAACAGGATATGTAAATTTTTTAAATGTTTAAATTACAACCGTGTGGTTGTAATGAGAACATAAAATACGTATGTACGTACACATATATCAAAGTATTTCCTTAAAAGTGAATATTGAAATACACATTTTTTAAACTAAATATCTTAGAAGTACTAAGTGGGCCTAGCAGACAAGTATACATCTTTCAATTCTCGACGGCACGCCCACGCTTTCTATAAATCGCTTATATAATAAACATGTCTTGTATTCTTAGAGTATATATTTCTGAGGATGGTATTTGTATTGTTACTAAGTTAGTTCTCTCGTTAAGTACTGAACATCAATGTGTTTAAGATACGAATATAAGAGTAAAGTAAGGTACCCTGAGAACACTAAATACTCCTCGCAAAAGTTACGTTAAGTTAAGTTACTTACAATTTTCATGAGTTACATTCAGTTCGGTGTTTTTATTTATAAAAACATTTACTATACAAACACTTTATTTATAAATCTCCTCAGGAGTCAAATGAGTGATTGATCTTATATGAAGTGAGTTACATTCTGGCTCAAGTGTTGTATTTGGTTCAAAAGTGGAAGCATATATTATTTTCAAATCTGGAAGGATGGTGTTCAAACTTACGGTGATTTAAAATAATTAAGTTATTCATTCATAATGGTGTCGATTCTGTTGTTCAAAATTACTAAACTTAACTAATTTGACAGTTCTTAAAGTCTTGCTATCCCTTTTTCATGTGTGGAGTTAAATAAGGATGGCAATATTTTTAGACCTGTCAAATAAGTTAAGTTTAGTAATCTTGAACAACAGAATTAGCACCAATGTGTCGGTTATATTAATGGCTTACCTATCATCATACACGAATCCCGCATCCAGGGTGTTGTAGTATAGTAGGAAGGCCAACAGAGCGCTGGCTCCCGACACCCACACGTCCATCGTGACTGCAGTCTCTACATCAGTACCAAGGCTCCCTCATTGCTGAAACAAATGAATCTGTTAATATTCTGTAATCCACTCAACTCTAGTAAAAGAGGTTGTATACAAATCTCTTGGATATATCGTTTTGTAAAAACACTTTCTTTGAGGAATACTATAAATACGAACATTATATTATTTCTGTCTATAAAATGAATAATGTGTATGCGAATACAATGTTCTGTGGTGGTACGCAACCCTCGTTGCAATATTCAACTCGTACTTGAATATCTAAATTAAATTTGGAACGCATTATTTGACATGTGTGTCCTACGTGTGTCACATATTTTTTATCCCGAAGCAATAGTCAAAATAATATTTTAGCGGACAGAATCGCGGGTATTCATAAAATTCATCATTGCATCATTTTTAAATTACGTAGAATTGTGTCTCATTCAAAAAGTATATATACGTTAGTTATTCTTTGACCGAAATTATATCAAGATTTTATACATCAAGGAAAACACGGTGCTTTATAAATGGAGTTTCGGGCCGTTCGTTACATAATAAAGGTTTTTTTCATTTGTAGCATTATGCACGGCATGTCATCACATTAAAAAGATTCAGGTACCTTGGTTTCATTCACACTTTCTAGCTTTAGAGCATTTTAATTTTCAAATGGACCTTAGTAGTTTCACTTAGAACATTTCAGTAATTTTTATTGTACTACGAAGTTGTTTAGCATACGGTCCACACACGGTAAGAACGCACTGTATCCATTAGTTTAAACTGCGTAGTTACAGTAAAAAAAGCAAAGCAGCTTAATTAATTACATCTAGTGACTTTCTCTTTAAACCACTAAGGTGGTAAACAAGCGTACGACCCGCCTGATGATAAGCGGGTACCGTAGCCTACGGAAGCTTGCAACACCGGGGCTATCACTCGCACGTTGCCGAAGATTAGTACATACTTTTTACTTTTACTTTACTGCGATTAGGTTCTTCTTTATGTAACTTATTTGATTGATTGCAGATATTTTCTCCAAGTGCAAGGTAGTACAAAGTGCAAAGTATAAAACCTCCCACATCAGGTAACTGATGAAATCAGTAAAATTAATGAGGAACAAGTAAAAAATCCAAGGTATTTTTGTACCAAAATAAGATTTCTGTAAAACATCAGTCAAGTCAGCTCATAATTCAGTAGAGTGGTTTGATCTCCTTCATAAAACTCAGTCACATTGCTACGGTTTAGGTTTCAACGGAGTGAAAAGCTCGATCAAGCGCTTATCAGGAAAAATTACTTTACATAAACTGTGAAAGCTACGAACAACGGGATAACTAAGTTAACGTTTTTAGTATTTGCGTATTTAGGTACTGGTTTTTATCTCGTTACAGCCCAAAACAACATATATACTTGGGTAATATTTACACTAAAAGATACTAAGGTTTACGCGACCCTTATAACATTTGTTTATATAATTAAAAATAATATATTATTATTGTTGGTCCGTTCGTCTTCTAAATGCAGACGCCCCTATACTCAGATCCGATTACGACGAAATACTCGTATAAATAAGAATTAAGGGTGTGCACAATAGTCTTACATTTTATTTGAATTTAAATTAAAACACAAGGAGTTCATGTAAAGTTCTCAAAATTAAATTTGGCAATAGCTCCTGTAGCTGACGTGCTGACTGTACTAAAGTCATTTCATCGAGAACATTTTTCACGTCAGCGTGTCTGTCGCACGTCTCCGGCCGTCGTGCATTAACAAAAGGTACCACGCTAACTAGATTTATATTTCCACTGCACAATTTTAACTCAATTATAGACTTGATCTCGTATTGATTAGAAGGCAATTCCTTGGAGGAGTAAAATATATTTATACGAAAATAGTGTAATAAATACAAAAAAGTTAAATAAACTCAATCACTCATGACGAAATCTCAGATAGTGCATATAAAGGGCAAAAAGATTCTTTATAGCGTGCAGTGAAGATAATATATATGTATTTATTACATTATGTGATAATCTTGCAACTATGGTTAACCACAAAGGATAAGGAAATAAAACAAAAAATGATTTTCATTCCGAAGCTATTACATGGAGAATCTGAAACCATAAGCCAAATAATTTTATTAATAGTACTTTTACAATGAAAAAAACGTTTCGTTAGTATTATTGACGCACTGTTAATCATACATTATGGTACCCGCTTAGTGATTCATAAGATGCATACGTCATCCCTTTTAAATTAATTTGAAACCTTTGCGGGTGCAAGGGACAGGCGTCTCAATAGAGCCCGTGCATTGTGAACACCCCTATTCATAACTTTGTTCTTGGACAAAGCATCAATGGTATGCATTACACTTCCTATCGGACCATAATTTCCATAATGATTGAAAGTGGATGAAGGATTAGGGAAGCTATGCATTACATGCTTTTATGACCGTGGAATCTTTGCACAACAGCATAATTGATGTATATAAATTACGAAAAAATTAATGAATATTTTATATTTAACGCTGTTCAGTAACAAGAAAAAATCGAGTCCGTTTAATTTTTTTTTTTTTTTTATAAGTACAGATATATCACGCCATGACCCATTTGACGTAGGCAAGAAGTATAGTGTTTTCTTTATCGTTCTTCAAAGTTTCAATTTTAAATATCTTACATTTATTTCAATGGTTTATTTGTGAAGAAATTTAAATGCGGCATAACAAGTGACGATATAAAAATATCATTTTGTAGTAATTAAATAATACATACATATCATCACCGGGCAGGCAAATAGAATAGAGCGCCATTCTACCCTTGATTTACATACCTTCTTTACATTCATCAATATTTTCATACATTCCCGCCGACGCGCCTTAATAATAATATTCTGCTACCTAACAATGAAGCGCTAGTGGGACAGAAATGGTTGTAAAATCGAGTTGTATCAAACGAGTGTTTATTGACCCCACCGCAGGACTTCCGCCGCCAGCGGCTGCCCGCTGCAGTTAGCGAATGTCTCTATTTGGCTAGTGCGTTCAATTTTATTATTTTTGGAGGAATTTGTGCTAAGGTTAACAATATTCTGTTAATTTATAAACGGAATTAGCTAAACGTATTCAAAACTACGTAATAAGTAATTTTATTACATATCGTACAAATTGCGTTATGACCGATAAAAGGCACGTTTCTTACCTAATTTTAGGTTACCGCGAACGTTTATTAGAAAACTACAGTAAAGCTAAAACAGAAATTGCGATATTTTTGTTTTTGCTTGGAGTATCGTGTCAAAATAAATGTCAGACCCGTACGCACACATGGACAAATTACGGTTTGTAGTGTCGTAATCTAAAACATTAAAAACAAAGTCTCTACTGTTATATCCAATTCGCAAATATAATGCTAGTCGTATTTGACGCTACTCAACTTTGCAATTTCAATTAAAAATTGGCCGAGCTGAAACTTTTGACTAAAGCACCAACTGCTCCTCGCCTATCAATAATAAACACGAATTTAGGTCATAGGAAAATATTGTTCGTAAGTTAAAAGTTCCAGTGGCCTCGAGTTTCCAAAGAAGCTTTTCCGGTAGAACAAGTAATAAGTCTATTTCATTTGTTATGGCGGAGTGAACCAATCGCACTGAGCAAATAAAGCGGAGTTTGTGAAGCGAAAATAGACAAAGGATCAGATACAGGTAAATAACAACGCACGACTTGGACGGACAGGGGAAGCATTTTCGCTATTATGTCTTCATGTTACCTACGCCGCGCCGGCGGAAGCCGGACACCGACTTCAGGAAGTAAATACGGTTGTTTACTAAATTTAGATGGGTCATTGACCAATCAATACATTTAAGGTCTAACGTGTGTACTTCGATTGTTCATGTTTAACAGTTTTCAAGATACTGTCTACCCACGGGTACGCTTATCAAAATAAATTGGTGTAATTCCTAAATATTTGAAGAGGAAGAGATGTAATGCGATGTCATAACGCATGTATGGCACGCCTCTAGTTAATTAAAGGTGGTACAATCGACCTGGAGGTCTTACGCAGAGTTGCGACAAAATCCCTTTAACTACCATCTCCTTCACACCTTCCGTGGTTACGCATGAGAGAAGGATAGGCTATACCTACGTCGTATAATCATCAAGCCTTATTACGTACGATGTAGCTACATACTCGTATGTAGGTAGGAATAAAGTATGTTCACGCGCTCGCTAATGTGCCCTGATATTTCTGAAACCAACTTTTTCTCCAACGAAGTTTAAGCTTCATCCGCGCTGAGTTGAACTGCAAAAAGCTATTTATTAATTTAACTCCCCAACACTCTCACACGCCCAGCAATAATTCTGTTAAATTAGGTCTCAGATTCTCGCATATAGCTGGTAGAGATACGAGAAATGTTCAAAAATACTACTTATATGAAAATAATATAAATTATAAGATAGTGTCATAAATACAAAATCTCCAGCTATTCTGTATCCTATGTTTTTGATATATTGGTTAAATATAGGTATGATATAGAAGTAATATATTTAAATTAAAAAAATCTTACCAAAATTTTAGTTGCATGCAATAAAAATTCTGTCAAGTTTCCACTAACGCAAACAGAAGGTACAAATACCACGATATCGGCGTAATACCAATCGTGTAGCATCAATTCCATTCGCTCACATCTATGACCGTGTTTGCGACCAAACACTGAGTTTGACGTTTGTTATGGATGACATGACACTTTTTTCAATGCCTATTGATCCATCGTACCAAAGAGCTATACACCGCGATGGCCTCTGGTGTTGGCAATATTTTGTAGATATAATAACACTGCAACCGAGGGCTAACGAGAACACTCCGATTACATTTCGGCTTGAACTGGATGTAAAGTCACAATTTCCAACCAAAACTGACAAATATATTTCCGCTAAAAAAAGATATCTGACGTAATCTATATCGCAACACAGCGTCGCAATTTAAGTTTCGCTACATAATAACACAAATATTCGCACAGTTTTATCAATGTCGTTTTTTCTACGTGCCCGTTTCTAGCGACGCTATCAGGTTAGGCGTCAGATAAACCTGTGTAGGTTCAATTTATTTACTGTGTGGCCAAAAAATTTCGTGTATCTTTCGGAGTGGAAATCAGATCGTTCGTGTTGAACTATCGACGACAACCAATTTGATAATTTTGATAAACATTTGTTGTTAGAAATTATAGTTATGAGCCTAAATAATATTTGCCATTACCAAAAGCCAATACTATTAAACCTCATAGTGGTTATATCATTCGGTATAAATCGTTTTTAATATGACCTTTGTCTGATATGAAATGCAGCACGCGTTTGTGTATCGGAATGTTTGTGTACATTGAAACAGCAAGTTAACAAATACTCGCATCTCCTCTCACTTCTTTCACGCAAGATTAACGCTCAATTCTAAAGGTAAATGCCGTTTCAAAAGCTATAAATTTTACCCCGTGGCTCGTTTCACCCGCGAGAACGCAGAAATTTATCGGAAATTAGTGTCTAGTAGAAACTCACCCGGGATGAGTAGAAACTAACTACGAAAGCTCATTTCATATTTTATTACTTTAGGTTTCTAAAACCATAATTCTGATTTGAATTCGTGCCTAGTTGGGCTTCGTAGATTTATTCAGTGTGACGTCTTTCACCCAATTCGAGTAAAAGTTTTTATTACATAAAATAGATGTAGATGCAAAGTTCATATTTATTTATATGATGTGTAGAATAAATCAATAAAAGTTTAATTAATGCAATTAAATATATATAAAATATCTCAAAATTCTCGGTGGAAATCGTATTATGAAATAACAATAGTTTTGTGTGTCACCAAAGTTCTAGTGACAGGTCTATAAACCTCCGAGAAACAGTTTCTTGTTTACTAAAAACCTCTTGCTGTAATGAAATGGGTTTGGTTACATGAATCAAAATATAACCCTCATCTTTAGTATGTAAGCAGAAAACGTATACAAAAAATAGCAGCATAGCATCACGATATTAGAATTCCATTAATTAGCCTGTGCCATATCATTCGGTGGAATCGATACAGCCGCGCTGGGGGTGGAGCAAAACGATGAATATAATTATCAGGTAAATCTCTGACGCGCCTACGACCCACTCGCTACATTTAGTCAACGTGCGAGGGACTAGACCCTTGACGAGATGCTTATCTTGCGAACCAAACTATAATTGATTTGGTAATCTGTTTGGCGAAATATCCCAAACGTAAGCAAAGAGAATCAAAGCTATCTAATCCATCTCGCCGGCTTTGGCACGTTACAATGGATCTCTGAATGTGAGGAGTGGGTGCAGCAGTGATGTCGAGCGGATGTGCTGTTTATAATTGTTTGCTAATCTCGACCAGTTCTGCGCTTCAATTTTGTAAACTATTGAACGCATTGAGGCTTTGAGACAGGTTCCAAGAGTTATTTCCACATCAATGTTGCTAATTTTGACTACTACATATGCACGCAAGTCAATGTTTGTACGTCAATTGAAAAATTCCCTTAACGTCAGGAACATGCACGTTAAGCATACTCGTAGAAGATAAAATTTATCATTCATCATTATTACTATTTTAGGTAAATCATGTTATTGCAAATAAGAACCCATGCAGTTGTGTGACAATATACAAAACTTACAAATAACAAGAGGGTTAAAAATTACTAACACAAGCTTTTATTCGGTCATCAAACTTTTTCATTTGGTACCCATATATCATAAGACTTATTGTGGTAATGATAAATTTCCATTTTGTGATTTAGGTCTATGTGCAATGTCACATTGACGAAACGTGTATGCCAAATTTCAGCTCAATCGGACACTGGGAAGTGAATAATAACTTGCAAGATTTAATCACACACACACCGGACAGGTGAAATGAAAATTTATAAAACCTCTGAAATTCTAACACGTTCCCAAGTTTCCCAACACGTATCCCTAAAAGGCCTACCATGGTATTTGATTATCCACCGAACACATAACGTTATATATAACTAGCTATACAAATACCTAATTGCTATTCACAGAGCAGACAACAAAGCCAATCTCCGGAGTTTATGTTAAAAGGTCGTAAGTTGCCAGTATAACGAGTTTTCGCATATTTCCCATAGGATCCCAAAAACTTGATGCATACTCACACGGGCGGCGGGCTTCGTGCAATGCACATGCCTAACACAACATCTTATTAAAACTACATTTCTCTTAGGTCTTTCGGAATTTGTGCCGCCGTGGTCATTCTAAATACTCGTGTTAGTAATTATGATTGTAGTTTTGATAGAAATAGGGCACACGATAGACTGTTTCCCGTCAAAATCAGAGATCGCAGAGAAAAGATAGATATATTCCAAAACTAAACTAACGAAGTATTGTATTCAAGCGGTGAAAAAGGTATACAAAGCTCCTCGAGGAGTAGCTCTGATGCCAGTAAGAGGAGCACGGCAATTTCTTTCAGAACAAGGTCGGTAAGATAATAGAGATACACCTATTAATGCAAGTCAGTATGGGTTTTCGTAATTATTTAACATTAGGCAGGCCGTAGGCGTTGTTCATTATGAGTACCATGACTTTTATGTGCCTACCTACGATGCCGTAACCTAATACCTATTCATATATGCTCATATATGTCTATAAAGGACACCCATAAAAATAAGGTAGGCACGATTCTGCTTTATTAAATGAGATGTCTCATTTCAGAAATCTACGGGGGAGGCCTTTGTTCACAGTGCACGTCCGTAGACTGATATGATTATGAACAATATACAAAACTTGATCCTAGCTGCCGGACTGGAAAAGTAGCTCCGTCTTACAGTAAGCAGTTAAATAACGATACATTCTAGTATTGTATTTCTGCAGCGGTTAGATGACCTATTTTGACCATAGAAAGCACTGATAGGTTGGCAAGGAACCGGAGATAGTTATATTGCAAGTATCGACCGCGGTGACCGCTTCCCATGAGGCAGAATGGACTTATTTTCCACCTTTAAATAGCAAATAAAGCTTACAGTGCAATGTTTTTTGATGACGTAAAATCAACCAACGAGGGGCGTTATGTTAATTGCCGTGAAGCTACGGCATATCAATATATAGGAGTTTGAGAATTATTACAAGGTGAGTATTATTTTTTCACTTCGCCACCATTCCGTGTTTGCGATGAAGTAAACATTTGAATTCTCTATCTACAGGTACCATATCCCGCTTCCCACAGCTTAGTCGCGGTCACCTCGATGCATTGTTTATTCACTCTCCTATAACCTAGTAATTGCAAAACTAAACCTCAATAATATATACTATTAGATTAGATACATACTACGTGCCAGTATAATAGGTGCCTCCCTCGTATTAAGAAGTTAACCACTTATTATTAGAGTATCGTATATTGTAATTTTATCAGTTTTTTTCGATGTAAAATAACAATATACATTCCATAATACCATTATTATCAAGCCAAGGGAATATTTACATGAAGAATCCCTAATTTATGGCTCGCGGACTAAATAATACAGGAAGCAATAGATCGCATTAAGACGAGAGGAATGAAATACCGGGCTCCGCTGAGAGAGTCGAGGTATGTACATTGTAGGTACTTATTGTAATATCGCTTTATGGTGTTCGCGCCGGAATGTTTTCTGTTGAGACTGGTAGCTGTTACCATTGGGAAAAGCGGTGATGAATTCACATTTCTAGGTTTTGTAGCCGAACAAAAAGTGGGTTTAACAAGTGTGAATTAGCACTCTCTAAAATGCGGTGGCATGCATAATATGCAAAGTATAGGGTAATGTTCTGTTGGTTTAGTTCTTGTTTTATCCTTGTACGCTTTACAAGGTACGTTTAAATGTTTCTTTTTTATAGGATACTAGCAGCCCGCCCGGGCATCGCACGGGTAGACATTTATTTTGTCTACCCGTGTGAAGCCGGGGCGGGCAGCTAGTATAATTTATAGCCTATGTTACTCAGTGATAATGTATCTTTCTAACGGTGAAGGAATTTTTAAAATCGGTCCAGTACTTTTTGAGTTTATTCGTTACATACAAAAATACAAATCTTTCCTCTTTATAATATTATTATTAGTGTAGATGTAGACTAGCGGCCCGCCCGGGCATCGCACGGGTAGACATTTATCAATTATTTTCTCTACCCGTGCGAAGCCGGGGCGAGCAGCTAGTATAGCCTAAAAAGCATCCTCGATAAATGGACTATCCAACACAAAAAATAATTCATTTAGTACAAGTCTGTTATTTTGACAGGACCAACAGACATTTCATTTATTTGTATAGATGTAAAATACCAATCTTTAGTTATTATTCATCAACGGCACATTTTTGTCTTTTTTGCCCGCGAGTCCGCGTCGTGTCTGTGCATAAAAATGCTCGCACCGAGATACCGTCATCATACAAAAGTGATGTGACCCGGCGGCAATATGGGCTCGTGGCGTTTTGTGATTCACCACGACGATTCTATTCTACCTTATCAAGTGTTGTACATTTCTATAGCGAGATGGAATGGAATGCCGATAAAAAACGTCGGTATAAATTTGTAGAATGGAGTAAACAGTATAGAATGCGTACTTAAAGCAGTGCCTATATATCTTTTTAATTCCATTAAGAGACCAAAAATTAATTATTTTTAATAACTAAATAATATAATATTATTCATGAAATTGGTTAGTATAATTTGTTTTACTTGAGTTACAAAAATAAATTGATAAATATAATTAAGATAATATAAAAAACAAATTATAGGGATCAACAACATTTACAAGCGACTTACAGTTCCTGTTGCCTCAATTTCCAAAAGTGAGTGCACACAAAATACCAAGAGATTTCAATCAATACAAAAAACAAAATTTTAAGAATAATTCCTGCTTAAAAAGTTATTATCAACTCATTAATAAGGAAACCATTATCAGAACAAACAGAAAACTTTCAACGACCAAATTTAAATAACGTGACGAGAATATTTTAATACAAATAGTAGTAGTAACATTTTCTAATATTTTTACAAGATTTCAGTATTATCGTATCCCGAGTATTTTCCCCGGAATATTTTTCTTGGACATGGCTATTTTTGGCTTTCTAGTGTAATATTATTCAAACTGCTTATTTATGATGAGATATTAAGTACGCAGTTCAAAAACAATATAATATTTATTTTATTTATTTATTAACCATATAACACATTTACAGGATAGCCTAATAAGATGTTTATGTATTTACACGAGTATCTATTGAATGGCTTAACCTAATTACTTAATGAATTTAACAACAATAAATAAATAAATATCTTATATTATTCCTAAATTAACAATAATGCTTTTCTATATAAATTTGAACGCTTTCTGCTATATATAACATTTTAACTACACCGTTGCTCTAGTGCTCAGTAAGCAATCAGTGGACATACATATCTAAAATGAAAATTTTGCTTTTGTCTTGAGTTTGAGTATTTGGCGTACATACCAATGTATTACTGTAAAAGTATGTATTACATTTTAAAGGTATCTATCAGTTGCGTGGACTGGTACCCATTGTACAAGGTTCCCTTAGTTGATATTATCCAAATATTTCTATTGTCCGTATCTGTTGGAACCTTATAAAAAACATTACAGCTAAGACGTACATCATCCTCTTAAAACGTATACCTGTAAATATCCAATATAAACACAAATGCTATCTCCAAAAAATCTCACCAGATTTTAATAAGCCCATTTTTATATTCACAACAAAGATTCGGGGAGCAAACCCCACCAAATGGTGCGTGTAAACTTTGTTCTAAAAGCAAATATCTACGCGGCTACAAAAATTAACGATTATCCCCTCATTATTCCTTACGCGGGCCGCGACCACGTGTGCGTCGTTAAAACAAACTCCAATATCAGCCGTAAAGACGTTATGATGACGTTAAGATCGCACACGGGGTGACGATCACCCCCGAAACCCTTGCTAAGGTGCCAATAACGCAGGTATTCCGAATCTATATCTTAATGTTCTCATCCGCTACGAGTATCTACGAAAGTGCTACGACATATGCTATCGTAGCCGATTGCTACGATCAATTTCTCATATATGTTATCTTACGACTTGGCAAGTGTTAGATTCTAATTGAATATTCCAAACGAATTCCCATATTTTAAAACGTTTAATCTTTTCAAAAAGCCTCCTATTATGGTAAATCTAAATCTAATATCTAAATTTTAACCTTTTTTAAATTAAATTTCACAACCGGTTCAACCACATGCTCGCAAATATCGGTGACGGAATGGGATAAAAATGTTGCCTATCGTTGACTCGCTGCGTATCTTAACGGTACGAGATTCGATTTAGATAAGTACCTTAGTCGTGTTATGATTTAAAAACAAAGAAAGCTAATGTTATCAAAAATAAAATTAAGAAGCTTACAAAATTAAATAAAAAATTGTGCAGAGAAATAGTTAGAATCGTATAGAATTGTTTTTGCATGTCAGTACTTAGTTATAGTTATAGTAGTATATACTTAGTACAAAGTAATATATACAAAACCGGCATTGTTGAATTCATACGCTAATCTTCACGCTGAGATTTTATCCAAATTGAGTAAATAAGCGGTTAATTAGATGTTAAGTATGCTTACAGAATAAAAGGGAAGAGAAAAACATGACATTAATTATGTATTTTCTTTTTAAATAAAATCCTAAAAAAATAAAATATACTGAATCCATATGAATAAAATACAAAAGGAACGCTACTTATATATAAAATTCCTATTAAAACGTTTTTGCGAGAAAAAATACGTACTGTTATATACAAAGCTACATAGCTGTATAATTAAAATTACCTTTCAACTAAAATCCTTCCTTTGTTCACTTCATGATTCAATACTATCACTTATCGAGTGTCCGCGTCCTTAATAGACTTAATTTAGGCCGTAACAATAAAATACTGACGAATGGAAAATGTTTATATATTGACAAATGTGTCCATGGGTTCGTGTTGTATTCGACGACCGGAGATGGAGCTCGCGCATGGAACAGCGGGCAATTTGTATTTGGTGAACATTATTAGCACTACAAAGGAGAGCGTCTGTGCGGTGCCGGCCTCACGGATGGCCCCATTGCCGAGGGCTCCGGGCGCTTGCCGCTCGCCGACTGACGTTGGTATACACGACACATCTGCATTTAAGAAGCCGCTATCGTTATGCGACTAATCGATTGGTCGAAGCGAGTGGCACTGTCTCCTATCCCGCTCCTCTATTCGTCCCTCTCGCGACTCGCGCAGGCGCACAACGCGCCCTCTCTTTTTAAAGTGGAGAAAAGTAAATAAACTCATATGAATTGTTTACAAGAGAACAGAAGATGCAGTTGGAAGGAAACAATACACATTAAGTGTTCTAAGTATAATTAAATATCTTTGTTTGGGATTCCGTGAATAGTCGTCTAATTTTAAGTGTTACATAGTTTTCGATAAGGAAAAGCTCTTCTGCTTTAGGCGGTGGTTCGGTGGAAACGGCACTTGTTGCGCGCCGACTTTGTACTGGCGTTGAAAAGCCACGCACGCCGTTGCACGCTATCCTCTTTCCTCCACTTATTTCACTGGTAATTAATACCTGTTTACATAAACTACTAAGCAGGTCCATACATCGATGTTCTCATTCACGTGAAACTGAAATGTATAAATGCTTTGGATTGAAATATTTTTAACTTCGCCGTAGAAATATATCCACGGGGTTTGCCAATAGAGCTTGTCGAAATAAGTTAGATATTTACCGTTGCAATAATAATTTTATATAATTGAATAACGAAATTTTATTTAATTTACATTATATAAATACTATTAAATACTGCTTTTTATTAACTATTAAGCGAAAAGGAATTCATACTTCATAGTTTTATACAATACTTATTCATTCCAATATTTCCGGTGAGTTGGATAAAAATATTAACAAGAACAGACTCTTTATTCCAGTAGCATCTGACTCACTTGCTATTAAAAAAGCTAACAAATTGAGTTTCCATATTATATACTGGACGCTTAACCCGTTGCTCGTGGCTTCATTCCTTCTTCGCACCTCTCACCATCTCATTAACCGGTTACATAGCACCTTCTACGCTCAGATTCTGGAATTGAAACCTCGGCATGGTTTAAACCACTTTACGGCACTTTAAAATGGAGTTTTTTAAGATTATTAAAAGAATACAATTATTTATTACGCTTGGCAATAAAAGTTAAACTTTCCTAATTTTGCAATTTCAGAGTTATTAATTGCCACTTACTATCATCTCAGAATGATGGTCAGTTTGCCACCTTAGTGATATGCACATATCTAAGTCTAGTCTAAAGACAACTCATGTTATTAAATGTATACAGTATCCCGGTGTCCTATGTAAATTGAACCATCGGTTGGGGTATTATTTGTCTGCTGTTTATAAAATGTGGTACTTATTTCCATGGTTGATTAAGCATTAATTTTCAACTTCATTGGTTCATTCCTTAGTTTTTATGCAGAGGTATAATCATACAGAATATAATATAGTTCGCCGTCCTTGAAGGCAGTGCGTCCATCTAAGGCAGTCTGTAGATAGGTACTTCGGCAGGCGAGCTCTAACATTTAGCCGGGAGCCGTATCAAACGACGCGGAAATTCCCACTTACTCTCTGATTGCCACACTAGGGGGGTTAATGTCATTGTTGATTTGGAATGCCGAATGCGCTTAGTGGGATAACGGCTTCAACGATTTTGTGTCTTATTAACGGTGAATTAAACATGTAATTGAATGCATCGATAAATATGTTCGTGGGCTGTTTGCTCGGTCCATCTGTGCGGATGTTTATGACTGCAATCTACGATAGCGTCTCTATCCTATAATCGAATAGTTTATCGGCCTAATTGGCCACGTTAGTACTATCTCACATTTTTTTTACAAAAATGATATGTCATTTATCGTGCCTACGAACATAACTTATATATTAGTATACAAATACATGTTACTAAGTTATTATGCTGAACTTTATATTTGGCAGTATCAGTTGAAACACACACATTTTATTGCCCCTACTATTTTCCACCCCTGGAGAAACTTCAAAAGATAAACAATACGAATAACAACTAAAGTACCTCAAATATAATAGTGTACATAAAAACAACACAGTTATCCCTGAAAGTTGATAAACAACGGCAGTACATACAACTTATGATTACGCCCGTGTAAACAATTTGCAATAAGCGGGCCTGGTTACCACAACGACTGTAAACGTTGCAATGTAAACTAAACACTACTTAAGCTGACAGTTCGTTGTCATCCAGATGCTTTAACTTGATTAATAGGCGATTTGGGAGCGGCTGATTAATACACAAGCGCGATCCATTCAAAAGCCGTAACATCTTAATCATGATCAAACAAAGCGCTCAGCGTCGTATGATTGATTTCAGTTAGCTATTGTATAAACATGTTATGCTTGAGGTATGTTCGCCTTAGGTCTAACTCATTCTAGTTAAAAATAAAGTTATTTGATAAACGTCATACATAATTACGTAGTGTCGAGAATTGCAAATATAATTAGGTCCAAACTAGTATAACTTTGCCGGCATGATTCAAGTTTTGAAAGTTGTTATAAGTAATTAAAGTAATAAAACTTTTGTGATTTTACTTTGCCCTAAAATATTCAATTAATTAAAACAACTAAACGAAGTATCCAAATTGCCTAAAAGATATCTTAATAACAAATGACTCACCTGGGTGTGTTTACTTGATATGTTTTCTACCTCTGTTTGTTTCCTTAATGTACTGTCTGATGTCCATAAGCTAGGTTCGAAATTACTGAAATCCCCGAAAACTTATTTAGTTAGAGTTACGAGATTAAGTGAGAAACTTTACCTCGAAGCAGATTTTATTTCGACCGAGAATGTGTTTGGATAAGCATAAATTATAATTTCTTTGACGGAAAGGGAGATGATACCCTTCGGGAATAATGCTTCAGATAAATTCTTTGATTTGCGTATACATTAAGCCTTATTCGTCGCTAGGGTCACTTTCCATATGCCGTAAAGTGTGCGATGATGATGCTTTACGGCCGCAAATTGGGAGATGTCGCGAACCCTCTTTCGCCATATACACAGATTTGCACGTAAACCAGCTTATAAATGTTTTATTACAGCTAGGTACACTAATGCGGCTCATATACATAGATATAAGTATTAAGTAACCAGTATAAATGTAATAATGCTGCAAAAGATACAACTCACATATCATCATAGTATCTCTTAATGACACGGTTTGACGATGTTTTTATATGTAGGTACGTATGTTTATGTATACAATATAGACTGTATGCTTATAATAAATATATGTTAATCAAAATAAAATAGCGCCCTATACAGCCTGTGTACCCCGTGAGTGACTTGCCGTGTAGATATGTATCTAAAATACACCTCACTGGTTCATAATGAAATATATTCCTTGTATTTATTTCAACTGCTAGTAATTACACGCACACTTCCCATTTCAAACACTTTTGCCCGTTACTTCCCCCGCGTCATACAGCCCATGTTACTCCGGGACACTATAGTTTGCGAGTCGTATTAGTGAAAGAATTTCTGATATCGGTTCAGTAGTTCCAGAGATTACTTCTCAGATAAAAACAATCAATAGATTTACGTGTCCTTCATCTCCTCTGTTTTCAAATTAATCACAGACATCGTTTTTTTTATACCACTAAGGTGGCAAACAAGCATACGGCCCGCCTGATGGTAAGCGGTTACCACAGCCTATGGACGCTTGCAACACCAGGGGTTTCACTCGCCGTTGCTGACTCGTCAGAAATCTCTTCACACCCTTCTTGAAAAACCACATGCTGTACTCCTTTGGGAAAACCACTGCGGGGAGTTCATTCCCCAGTTTAATGATATAGTCTAAATGTGTCTTATTATTCCCATTTCTGAGATTTATTAGAAAACTATGTTTTTGACCCTTCCATTTTTTGATTCCAGATGTCACTGTTTTCCCTTCCTACCTATGGCATTTTTCACTTAGTTCTTTCAGCTTTATTTAGGTTGACATATATATTTATACGAGTAGCAACTCATATTTATAAGCAAAACCGCACGTCATGCTGTGTGCCATATTATAAGTGATCTCATCTTAGCTTTCTTACTTACATCCGACTATTTCCATCAGTGGTTTTTTTTTTTTTTTTTCTATTTCTTTAATTACACCCAACCTAATTCCAGCCCTATTTAATACAACTTTTAAATTTTATCAATGTTCCTCTACTAACTGCGCGAACTAAATCATTCATGCATCAATTGATTTAAAGTCCAATCTTGCTGAGTAATTGCTAAAATGTCACGAGATACATTTCATGCCCTAAATATATTAGGGGAGGGCAATCTATCACGATAAAAAGTAGCCTGCATGTAACTCCGGATCATTAACTACCCTATACAATTCCATTTGAATTCGTACCGCTGTAATTGAGACCAAATACAGGTTAATTTATGAGATACTTACACGAATTATAGGTGTAATTATCAAGACTATATCAGAACTTGTCATACAATTGTTATCGATTATGACACGGTTTTTAATATTGTGGTAAGAGCATTAAAATGTTTCGATTAGCTGATTCTATCTGCCAAACGAATACATTAAGGCAACAAAGATATACAGAATACTTAAAATATATTCTACGACTAAATAGACATTAGAATAAATGCGAACATAGTACGTTAATGAATTAAACTATACACAGACGATAAACAGAACAGAGCAATACAGAAGAGAGTAGATACTAATGAAATGTAGCGAGGAGCGAGCTACTCCGGCCAAATGTACCGAAACAAACGCACCAAGTTTCATCCAACTCCCAGAATAAAAATGGTGGAAATACACAAATACAAAGATTTGTCTGTACATTGAACAAAAATCTCGTTTCATTACGAACAATCGCTGCCAATAATATCTTTACGATTTATCTCGAGAGCTAAATAGAAGAAATACCGTCTTTTTTTCAACTTTTGTTAGCACTATCTCGTCTTGCCAGAGACCAATCGACTTCAATTTGTTCTTTGCTTATTGTCTTTAGTATACATCACTTGTCATAAAATGGAATTGAAACATTTCATGATGTAAGATGTATTAAATAACATCTTAGCTGCTACATTTTTACGATAATGTAGTAAGTGTAAAAAAATGCGGATGGAAAATTGAGAAAGAAATTACATACCCATGTAAATGATTACGTAACATGTACTCGATGTGTTCCTATGAATCTTGTAATATCCTAATACCAACCCAAATGGCTGATTAAATGGTAATAAGGTTCATTCTATTCCCAGAAGCGTCCCTAATAGTCTCCCTATGCTTACATTATATTATGTATGAGCAAATTTGGCCAAACAGCTACTGTTTAACTTCTGCTAATCACTTAACTGCGGGTTCTACTTTTCGGTATTTAGTAACAAATAGTTGGAAAATAAATGCTTAAATATTAACCTCTTTACTTGTGCTTATCAATGAATAATGGGCGGATAGACTCTTCTAATTACAACTACTCTACTAATTTTCAGGGCTTTGGAGAATATTTAATGGGGCGTGATACGAAGAGCAAGTGGGCATTCCATTTTTAAAACTATTAAATGTCGCTTTATGTTATCTATCATTCTCAAAACATGTCAGATTTGACATGTTAAAGTCAGATGATAGCACGGATGGTAGTCATTTCTTGTAGAACTGAAACGGAACCACTACCAGCAACATCAAGTCCAATGATGAGATGAGGGCTAATGCAAAGCCGTGATAATTAATAGGCTGTGCTAATAATATTATAAAAAGAAAAGATTACTATATTTGTTTGTAAAGAATAAACTCAAAACCTGTTATGATTTTACAAATTATTTCATAAGTAAAATGCTATATAATTATGATGGAGTAACAAAGGATATATTCCACTGCTACACTACTAGGGAAGTCTAACTGCAAAAGCACAGAGTAGATAATATAGCAAAAACTACTGACGTATAAATTAATTACATTACAGATTAAGGACTCGACATGGATTGCTTACTCTTGTTTTGATTTAATAAATCTTTTTAATGACGCATTATGAAGGAGGTACTTAATCTTAAATTCTCATTAACGTACTAAAATAACGAACGAACAAAACAGAGGGGTTGTAAGTCCATAATAAGGTAAGAATTCAAAGGAAGTTAACAAAGATACTCGAACCTCTACAAAATCATGGCTAATAGGATTAAATTGCTAATTATTTCATGTTTTATGTTTACATAGTCCTTTCATTGTGTGAGGGTTTGTTATTTATGATACAAAAAATATGAGCGGAAAAAATGTGCAGGTTTCGAGCTGATATGTCAAAGTAATGGCTCGAAAAATGTTATTTTTACAACACTTTGTCATATCACTGACCGGCAGTTACTAGGCATCACCAACTCTTTCCTGTTATCGAAATTATCTTTGATTATATCAAATTCAGCGTGCTAGTCTTAAATTGCTTAATCGGATTGAGTTTTCAAACATAATATGTCAAAATAAAATTTAATTAAAATCAAAAGCACTAAAGAGTGTTGATATCAATTTCGAAGCAAATCACAGCCAATATAACATTCTACCCCTTTTTAACCCCCGTTAGGGGATGAATTTCAATAAAATAATAAAACACGTCTTCCATCAATTCTTCAATCCTTTCTTTTCGGATGCCTACGTCATACAAAGTTTGCACCAGCCAAGTTCCAGGTCTCTACGATCAGCGGCTTAGGCAGTAATTGAGGAAAATTCCTTTTATAGATTACATCTATCTACTGGTATCAAAAATTATACATTAAATTACAAAACTGAGTAGTTAATACCTGTGTTCCCCGGATACCACCGCAATTATCTTGAATTACCATTTCATCCATAGGCATAAAAATTATTAAGTATATATTTTGTTCGACTTCAACACGTTCTTATAACATCATCGATTGCGTTGAAACTCGAGTTATAGTGGCAACGAATAAAAAAATACCACCGCAGCTAAAGAAAAGCACCGCGTTTAAATTCCCTTTTTTGGACTATGTGTGATCCAAATATATCCATTTTTGTATTAACTTTTATTATATCCTTGCAGCCGATCTATGAGTTCAAGTAACAAACAAATATACAAACATCCATTAATGTATTAGTTGGTTAAGGGGCTGAATGGATAAATAGATAGAAGAAAATTACACATAAAATAATTCTCACATCCTTCTTGTTTGGTAAAAAATATATGGTATTA
Source organism: Falcaria lacertinaria (assembly GCA_951449985.1). Lineage (NCBI taxonomy): Eukaryota > Metazoa > Arthropoda > Insecta > Lepidoptera > Drepanidae > Falcaria > Falcaria lacertinaria. The sequence continues at coordinate 5,937,275 of OX602115.1, read as the reverse complement.
CCATGAGCCAGGTATTGTATAGATACATAATAATTTCAACATCTTGTTAGAAATATCCTTATATTCCGGCATAATTATCAGGCTGTGTAGTAAGTACGTATAATCACGTTTAAGTTTAAGTTTTTATTATAATCAGTAGTACGTACGCGGTAGACAGATCCCATGCAAGGGCATAGTATCCTGAAGAAAATCCTTCGTATAACGTTATGTAAGCTTTACTCGGTTTGACGAGAAACGTATTTCGCCAAAGAGGAATTGCGCACACTCGGTGCTGTGTTCAAAGTTTTCATTGTAACTTAACTTATGCAATATAGCGTCGGCTTCTTTAATACTTTCCAAGACGCTCGATTACGTTTAACGACGCACTTCGGACGAATTTTCTTATTTACAGTAAGCTGGCAGAAAATCCCATGAAGCTCTAAGATGGCAAAATTTCACACTAGAAGTGCTTGATAGGCAAAGTTTCACTTGTTATTTCCATTTCGTATGGTACGTATAAACAAATAGATTGTTGAAAAACTTTCGGAACCAACCATTGCTAGCCGGCGAGCGTGAAAGATCTTCTCGTGTCTTTTCTTCTGCATTCTGTTCCAAATGAAAACACGCGCTGAAGATTTCCATGTTCTATCCAATTATAGGATTTGAGTTTTTTAAATATATAGTGTTTACGGGGACGACGCAGCTACACGTAAAAAAACTGGATAACACAGCAAACGATACGAAATCACACAGTAAATCATAATTCATCAAAATCATCTCTCATCTATGAAACATTACGGCGCTTCCACACATGGCTAAGAAGGCAGCTACGAGATCAACAGACTGGGCCGGACGTTCAGCATATCATAATTAAAAAACTTAATTACCTAGCTACTATAAGTCTATAAAAAGTACTATATGTAAGTAAGTAAGATGCAACGGACCTATTTCACATAACTCATACTTAATGCAATTATTTACATGCAGACAGTAATTTATATTCCGTTTTGTTGATATTCTAATGCGGCGTTATTGTGTTGTGAATTATTTGCCCTTACTTTGGACACCACACATGATTGTGTGACCCCTCGTATAAGCGGGAGCAACCCCCGCGGTTGTAAACTTTACGTCGTTAAACGGGACAATATATCCATGTATGAAGCTATTGTTCGCGCGGACAAACGCACACATCCACACGTTATTGATGACGCCGTATAGACGCTCCCATATCGATCTAATATCAATAACCCATCGTCAAAAAGCCTATCCGCTGACACACTGTAGGTAATTTTAATTTCAGCCTAAACGTTCCAAGGTGCGGTCAACGCAGGAACGTTAAGTGCTCTTTTATAGAAGGCGATTATTGATATCTACTTACCGTTATTGATAGTAGAGTTTTTTGTAAGTGTTTTTATTATGCTATGAGGAGACATTATATAATGACCAAGAGTTACGAACAAATAAATACAATTATGGAAACATTAAAGCGTTGCTTTAACTTCAATAATTTAATGCTCCTTCACTTATCCCTTTATATATTATACATTAAATTGAAGTGATAAGTGACCCTTTTATTTCGAGAGCAATATTCTGAATTAATAATAAATGACAGATCACTCGTGCCTTTGTAATGTGGGCCTCAAACGTAGCTTACAAAGTCCGTGATGTCTCGTGTTATATGTTACACTACCCCTATGAATATTTCGTCAGGCAACATATCAAAACGTGGAATGCATACAAATTATGTCCATTAGTTTGATAGAGTAGCATCCTAGACACGTTGATTTGGAATAAGGCCACACTGTAAATAGGCCGAAGCACTCAGGCAATATTGTTCACTGCGAACTAATTATTATTAATGATAAGAACCGTATATGGAAAGTAGGCTAAGGGAAGTAGAGACTTATGTACAAGTAGTAACTACATCCATTCAACAGCGGAAGTGGTATTCATTATGAATGGAACTGGTCTAGATATTATTGGTTAGTTTGCTTAAGGTTGGTTTGCAGGTGTGGTGATGTGGTCGTATTTACTGAAATATGTATGGAATGACAATAACAATACCTAATAAATAAAGTTTGCTGACTGGTGTCTTGTTAATTATTAACACCGGAAATTTTCATCTATTTTAATTAGAACCTCTTAAACTGATTGATGATTATTGTTATTTTTATATTTATAATAACGCTGTGAAAGCATATTCATCAATATTTTCATACATGCCCGCTGGGATATATATTATTACCACTTATTATTACCACTGGGATATATATTATATCAAACAGTAGCTTTTCGCCCGCGTGGAAATATGATACCACAAATAATATAGCCGAACCATAGGCTCGTTCCTGAGTTAGAACTCAGGAGTAGTTTAGGTTGCGATTGGTCTTATCTTTTTCAATCTGTTCAGCGATTCCAGCGACCTCCCGTTTTTTACCCCATACATACAATAAGAGTGAACTCTTTATTATAATATCTAATATCCTATCTATCGCTTTATTAAGATATTCTTTAGATAGTTTCATGTTTCGTACACAACAGTACACCTTAACCAATGATATTAAGCCGACATTATTCGACATTTGGCCAAAGGTCAATGCTATTAGACTTATGTGGTAATGGAAATTTTCTTTTATAGCGCTGTTATTATGGGTTTCATAGCCTTTTAGGAGCTAAGATTGGGCGATAGCAATGATACTTGCCTTTTATACTAGCGTATTACCTAAAGTTAAATAATATTTTTACCAGAGACCCTTTTTTAAAGGTGCACTACATAATAGCAATAATTCGTGTACCTTTTAGAGACATAAGAACATATATTTTCATCTCGTTGTTGGGTGTTTTCATACCAACATCATACTATAAAATTTTCACCGCAATCCCAAAATATATGAACAGTGGTGTAAATCCGACTTCCGGGCTTGATGCCAACTCTATTCGCATTGCAGAAATATGAGGAATAAAAAGCTGTATTAAGAACTACAACACATAGAACTGGAAATGCAATGGGGACCTTCTAGTTCTTATAAAATACATATATTCAATCCAAATATTTTTTTATGGACTAGCATCAGCTGACAACGTATCCATTGATCCTCACATGTGATTATGTCTGTCTGCATATTTCTCAAAATTCCTGTGCAAGTCTCGAAACAACTTCAAAGATATCGTTCTCTACCATTCATCCCTCAGGAATATATCCTCTGTGCGTCAAAATATATGAACGGGTAATTAAATAGTAGTACTACCTACTAGCAAATCTATTGAATAAAGTTATTCCGAATAAAGCATGAGTTGTACTCAAATTACTTAAGTCTAGAATCTTCGAGTAACTATATTACTTTAGCCTGTTGGAGTAACTTTATCAATTTTCGAAGGTAAGGCGTTCTAAAGTTAACCCAATCGAAAGTACACAAAGCAACGTGCAAAAGCTAGTTCCAGAACACTGTTACCAAGAATCACCCGAGTGTCGAGAGAAGTTGACGACAAAAGATATTTTCAGAATAATTTCACAGTTACTTTATACTTAACTCAGCGACAAATAGTTTTAGAGTTACGGATGGCACTTCCCTTAAGTTCTTAGATTAACTTTAAAATACTCATTACCTCCTTACTGCAGAATAGCCAGAATAGATAAAAATTCTTAAAGAATGCATTTTACTATAAATATTAGTAAGTATCTAGCTAAAACGAAATCATTCTTGGTATCACAGTAACTTATTTTAATTTTATATATTCAGTTAATTGTAAAAGGTGCGTTATACAGAACCGTATAATAATTTTATTATGTTTTTGATAAATGTTATGTAGTTCTCTTAAATATTTATTATAAAGTATTGTTACTTATGTTGTATGCCAGACATACAAAGTACCTACAATTAGGTTCTATCTAAAAACCCTTCGTGAAATTTAATAAGGAAATTTTCAAATTAGATCACGTATACCTTACCTTAAAGTCAGCAGACTAAATCAATATGGGTAAGTCCTTTCTGTTCCCAAGTTCCATTCTTCAATTTCTGAATTTCGGAATAATTATTAAAGCGAGTTGGAAGGAGTACGCCCTCGCACAACTTCACAAACGTGACTCGTCTGACGTTACATGATTACATTTACGAATTTCACTACAAAGCGAGCCATTTTAATATGTCTTCTCTTTACTAAAATACATTCCGAAGCTATTCTTCCAAACATCTGTGAAGGATTCAAATCCTTTATCACAATCTTAATAACTCGACATCTCATTGTTCACGTAAATAATTTCGAAACCTTTGTTATTAAACTTCATGTTTTAACGTTCGTTCATATTAAACATTAATTAAGTTCCATTTCAGAATGTATTTATTTTCAGGTGCATATAATTTTCGAGATGGGGTTATATTCCTACATATTACGTAGCGCTTGCGCTTTGGCATTGCTCCAATATTAGGTGCTGTCGGAATATAACCCCAATTATATTTTTTTGGTTTTGCGAAATTAAAACGGGTTTCATGTATGTACGTGTGGGTACCATATTATCTACATATCAGAATGCTCAGTTTATATCGGACTAGCGGCCCGCCCCGCCTTCGCACGGGTAGACATTTATATCAAATATTTTGCCTACCCGTGCAAAGCCGGGGCGGGCAGCTAGCCTATGTTAATCAGTGATAGTGTAGCTTTCTAACGGTGAAAGAATTTTTGAAATCGGTCCAGTAGTTTCGGAGCCTATAGACATTTATCAAATATTTTGTCTATCCGAGCGAAGCCGGGGCGGGAAGCTAGTATAATATATAGCCTATGTTACTCAGTGATGATGTAGCTTTCTAACGGTGAAAGTATTTTTGAAATCGGTTCAGTAGTTTCGGAGCCTATTCAATACATACAAAAATATAAATCTTTCCTCTTTATAATATTATTATTAGTATATTAGTATTAGTATTAGTATAGATGGTACATCCAGTAAAAATATTAAACGTTTATCAAAGCTTGCAGTTCAGGTGGTATATGGACATTTTCAAGTCGAATGCGGATTACGCGTGTTGTGAAGTCTCACCCTATCACATCATTATTGTCCCATCGTGGCGTACGCATAATTACAAGCGATATGCAAAACGCCCTACCTCTCATTTTTAAGCTCATGGTGTGAATAATCACTGTACTTAAGCTTAGTAAAACTCATTGCTACAGGCCGGGGTTTGAATCTGGGCCCATCATATGAGAGGCCGTTTCTTCAACCATAAAGCCACCACCATTTATTTACAAAAAAGTACACATTATTATATTATTCCTTTTGACGAGTGAATGCTTTGATTTGAAATTGTAGGGGTGGCAGTGCCCTTGTACACATACACAAGCTTATTATCCTATAATTAACTAATTTCAAAGAACCAATTAATACTAATTGGGTATCAGATTAATTTATATTTCATGTAGTCTACATAGATTAATATTTTATCGCGGGTGTATCGTTTCAATGCTATGTAGGGGAATTAGTAGTTGCCTCGAATATTAAAGTGACTTAAATTATATACTCAAACTAATTGAAGAGTTTCGTAGCCCAATGCTTTAAAATGTACAACTTCTAAAGTATTAAGAAGTATTACATTTATGTTGCCCTGATACAGATCGAATCCGCGGCACCTAGCAAAGCAGTAGGGCTTATTAACCACTAGACCAGCGGTGTTGACATGTAAGATAGATTTCTATGCATCGATTTCGATGTGAATCTTTCTTGACATTACTTTCTGGCCAAAACATGCCAATTTATTATTTATATTTCATCAACCTTGGGCTTCAATCAAAGAACGTATGACATCCAAAACGTTAGACCCAACCGCATAACTGCTGACTCAAGGGCGTCTATGACCTTTTATATTACATTATTGTGAAAGAACCAAGTAGCATACGCCAAGCTAATAACTAAATGATACTGCCTCTGTCTAACTTATTATCTTCACTTGATTGCCGTTGAAAATTGGATGGGGACTTGTGTACACACAGCAATATGGCTAATGACATTCCTGTCAAACTAATAACGTACCCGTGGCAACCTGGAATACTGGTGCCAACTTGGCAAATACAAATGTTATTAATAATATTACATTGTCGCTAATGAAATTTGTAAGTTGTTAGCCTATATTAATTATAGTACTTTGCTTCATCAGATACACTTAAGATAAGCTTTTTTCTTATAAATCGAACCGTTAAATTAATACTCGTTTGATGGTAAACTGTGTGCCACTCATAACAGTTACAGTTCCACCAAGAATTGAGACGATAATTTAGTTCATTATGATTATTCTCGATAATTTCACCAAACCACACATACACAAATAATAAAGAGCTCTGTTTATATTTCCTCAATTTACAATTCAAACAAGAAAGTAATTATTACAAATCAAACGACAAATAACACACTCAAAGAAAAATTGGTCATAAATACACATTGGGTAGCTCATTACTCGAGCGAGTGAGCATAATGAAAGGCTGAAAACATAAATCAAATAACGTAATTATATCACAAGCATAAAATATCACAAAGCTAGCTCGCCAACTTTCATGGGATTACTGTGGCCTGAATTTCTTTTAACAAGTGTGAAAATAAGTCGTACAAATTAGTCAGCATTATTAAATTTTAAAAGCAAACTGTTTCTTTAAAATCTTAGCATGCAATTTTCTAGTAGTTTGATTAGATTTATCAAACAACAACGGCAAGCAGGCCTTGATGAAACTTGGCAAAAAGAATCTAAAATCGAATTCAGACTTTTTTTAGAATAGTTACCGTGGTTATGCGCCTAACCTCTTAGCCCCTCAATCACACGCGCCATAACAGTTTTAAAATATTAAATTATGAACGAGTCTTGCTTAAGCATATGTTATATATAGAAGTATATCGGTATATGCCGCAGCACGTGCTAGCTACCCATCGAGGCGATGTACTACACGCAGAACACCACATGTGACTTCAATTAGGGTAACCGCGCACCCAAGCGGTATGATTTGTTGTGGTTTGGTGACCAACGACAAATTGGGTGCCAGCCTCGGTTGACCACAGCTCAAGTAATTACCGCGTATTCTATTACTCGCTGTGTTGACTTAGTATTTCCTTTTTTATATTATATATTAGCTGCTAATAAATTTATTGGATCACAAATTTGACCGTGCTGTATTTAAATCAATTAAAAACATTAAAATATATACAACAAATGTCACCCTGTTGAAACCCTTTTGCTATCCCAGTATAAAAGACTATTAAGATTTGTGAGCCAGCTTTGGACTCATTTATTTGTAAATGCAGCTATGAACATATAAACTAACTAGTTATTGCCCACGACTTCGTCTGCGTCAAATTGGGATAAAAAAATTAGGTGTGGCACTCGGAGACTGCCGCGGTAAAGCTATTGCATAGCATTTTTTATCAACTTATGCAATTATAATTATTTATTTATTTTATTAATGCAGTATTTTTTTATATACCTATATACTTTCTCACAAACAGCTGATTACGGTAGTTTTCCAATACAACCAATGCCACCTAAAGGCGGGTTGCTGAACCAAAGAGACAAGCGTGATATTTCAAAATGTCATTAAAAGTTCTGGTATTTATCGATAGATGGAACTAAAAAGTATCACCGCTGTGCCAGTCGGAGTGTTAGGTTTTTTTCGTTACGGAATTTCTGGATTCGGTCCCCACGCTCAAGGCCCGTGATAAAAGCTATGCAATAGCTTAAAAGCCTTCTCTTACGCCGCTGTATATATGATTAAACTACGGATTTTAAAGCGGTTTTCACTAAACGACTGAGTTATTCCTGAGGAAAGTTTTACTATATAATTTCATTCAGGTTGCATAAAGTACAAAACACGACCCGAGATACACTCGTACGAAGCCGGGGCGTGTCGCTAGTAATTTATAAAACACTATTCAATTTAATCAAAACAATAATTTAGTAAACCAAAATTATTCATTAAAGCTACCTATCTTCTTTCGTAACTGTATTATTATTTGGCTTTGAACTTTCCAAAGCGAAAGGTTTGCTTACTTAGGACCAGATAAATAAGGTTTTAAAAGTTAGTACCCTCTCAGACGAAGTAGTACTTCAAATGAGCAACAGCATTAATTTGCTCTTAAGTCTGGGTATATTCTGGACTAGATATTTGTGGTACAAAGACCACACTCGGATCCACGATCAGTATCCACGGCACAAGAGTTCGATTTTTGATGTTTAGTAACGAGAACAAACTAGCTTTGGACTAAATGGGCACCTTCTTGTTTGGCGTCCAAATTAAGTTTTCATATCAGTATTAGCAGTTTATTCAGACAGAAAACAGTTATATTGCTATCCTTAATCATGCGCGCTTGAGTTTGGATACAGCTTGGTTGCTTCCTTTTCTTCAAATAAAATTTGACTCTTATTATGATTATTTATATTATTTTTCTAGACACTTATTATGCCTCGAAATGGACACACAGGGTGTTAATAGGATTTGCCGTTGAAAAAAACGCATCTCCCATATTATTTAAATTGTTTTTGTAAGACATTTTTTTAAACGCTTTATGCAGCTAACACCCGGGTGAACTTTAGTTGAAAGTGTGTCCATAATCCAGTGTATAATCAAAATCAGTTGTCAACGTATCTTATAACTCTTTTAAATCTCTAATATATTTTCCATATAACATAAATTATCTTCTTTGAACGTAAAATGAAAGAAGCCAGAACATAAAATATGTCGTAAAACACGATTCACATATATTAGGTCGGTACATATTACTGAACCAGATATTATGTTGTACTTTACGAGGCGTAAAATGAACTGCTACAAATAATACTTACATACACTTAGGCATTGTACGAAAAATAATGCCATTTAGGCTTTACTAATAATTGTATGTAAACCTAATTCTCACAGCTAGAATTACGACACAGCAATGAATTGTAGGACGCAACAGACAAGAGGTATTTTCCTAATAAGAATAACTAGTCATATAAACGTAGGTTTTGTAATGAAAATAATGTAGAACTATTTTATATAGACAAGTTATTTGAAAATGATATGGTTTTATTATTGAACTAGCTGACCCGGCAAACGTTGTCTTGCCATATAAATAAAATTAGCTATATTAAAATTATAAATCAGCCGTGTCTGTATCATCCCATAAAATGACTGGTTCCCCATGGGATACGGGATTGTGATTTCTTTTTTAACCTGAAAAAACGATAAGTTTTAGCGATGAGTTAATGGATAAATCTTGATCTTTCAGTATCATTTGTAAATAGAAGAAAATGGTTTATCTTTAAATTATATTCCAGGAAAAAAACCAGTCGGACTTGGCATGTACAACTTCGCCGAAACAGCTGGAGACTGGATAATAATGCTATGCATCTGTTGATTGAAGTATTTTTACTTTTAATTTGAAATTTATTTTATTGTTAAAGAAAAAAGTCCCATGGGGTCCAGGGGCGAAGCCCCGGTGGTTGTCGAGCGGCGAAGCCCCCCTCTCTTAAACACAAACATCATGTGTTATTTATTGTGTGGTGTTGCTATATTAAAACAACTCGAGAAATAATATTACTGATTCCTATGCAAATATTGATGAAAGTATTTTTATTCTTAATTGAAACTGGAAGATGCGCAATCCCCATTGCCTACAGGGACGAAGCCCCGATGGGGGTTGGGGTTCACTCTTAAATACAAATATCTTGTGTTATTTATTGTGTGGTGTTGCAATATTAAAATAACTCGAGACATAAATATTGCTGTTTCCTATGCAAATATCGATGAAAACATTTTTATTCTTAACTTGCTGTTCCCGCGACTTCGTACGCGTGGAATGATTTTTTTCATGGGTTTCATATTTTTGCGCTGATCGAAACGAAAAGTAACGTAAGTGCCGCCTTATAGTATCATCAGTAGGACGAATTGGGTACTTCCATGTGTTTCCCCATGAAATTGGAGCCTGTACCTCGGCTGGGGACTGTACCGCCGCCTTACAGAAGACCGCAATCAAATAGCACTACTCAAAGTAGTGTGTAGTGTTGTTTTTCTGCGTGAAATAAGTTCCCAGTACTCCACCGGTACACGCTGCGCTAGTATAAATGTAGTTAGTTCTCATCAATACAAAAAAACAAGGCGATAGTGATACCACTGGTATTGTTAGTGGCTATAAGCTACGGTGACTGCTTACCATCAGGTGGGCCGTATGCTTCTGTACCACCTTAGTACCTAGTATAAAAAAAACCTTTGTCTGCCACGGAATCTCGGTCCTACCGTTCGGAATTTGCTAAAAATTTCATGGTTTTTTTTGTTGCGCGGAACCTTAATTATTTTCCAAAATAAAAGTAGCCTATGTTACGCATTTAAGCATCAGCTATCTACCAGTGACAGTTCCGCCGTTCAGATTTTGTTCACAATTTCATGGGCTTTTTTTGTTTCGCGGAACCCTAATTATTTTTCAACATAAAGTAGCCTATGTTACGCCTTTTAGCATCAACTTACTACCAGTGAAAGTTTAACCGGTCAGATTTTGTATTCAATTTCATGCTACCTGCATGCTACCTGTCTGAGAAAGCCCTGTTCCAATCAGTCTTGTCGTTCAGATTTTGATTTCATGGGTTTTTTATTAGCTGCGCGGAGCCCTAATTATTTTTCCAACATAAAAGTTACGCCCGGTAATATCAGCTATCTGCCAGTGGAAGTCTCGTTCAAATCGGTCCAACCGTTTCGGAGTTACAGCGCAGTACACATTTTTACTTTTATCCCCTATCCCAAAGGAACCGTGCTGAATTTCGGGATAAATAGTATCCTATATGTTACCTCGCAGTATGAACTTAAATTGTGCCAAGTTTCATTTGAATCCATTCAGCAGTATCGGCGTGATACGCGGCCAAGATATAGACAGACAGACAGAGACAAAAATGGAAAAAAATAGTTTTGAGTTCAGTATCGACTACAGAGAGCCCTCCAAATTAAATTTTCAAAATATCTTCAATTTTCAGAATTGGACCTGTTACAGTTTTATTATAAGTATAGATTTGCTTGATAGTAACTACCAGGTCAATAATAACAAAAACTAAAACTAAAGGAAAATTGTTCGTTATGTTCTAGAACTGACCTCCGACCGACCGATTTTTATCTCGGCGAGACTAGCTTTGCCTCCACACAGATCGGTCATTCTATTTTATTTTTTAGTTTATTAAGATCTCAAGGGTAACGCCTATATCCTATGCTCTATGTAACCCTGATCACCCTAAGAATTGTTAAACCCATCCATAATATTTGTAGAGATCATTATGTATGTATACTCGTATATTCCCCACAATGCTTGTCCATGCCCAAGCAGCTTATTAGAGAACAATGACATAACTAAAACGGTTGTAATGCGTCACGCATGTGACACCTCGAGGGCTAACCGGCCCATTAGAGACGTCATCGCTAACAAAGGCTTAACGAAGTCAATTAGCCATCGAAAACACCGCCCGTGACATTTAGAGGCGCAGGGTAGGGTGGGACTATATTTGTCATTAATTTAGGGAATGAGGTGACAGAAACACGGGCGCGGTTTCACCGAACAAATTAATACTACTATAATAGCCGGCAACGCGACCACCTACTACACCCTCGAAATCTACACCTTCGTCGGTTCCCCCCTCGACAAATCTTCAGTCCATTGATTTGTCGTGGAGCTTAAACTTCTTGTGAAGTAGTAAGACACACAATGGAAGAAGACTTAAGTCTCGGTAATATATTTTTTATTTTGTCCCAGACGCTATTGTTCAATGATTTCAAACTTCGCTAACTTGACCGCGAGACTGCGATAAGTAGGTAAGCTCTCAGGTGAATATAATAAAAAGAAATTCGCTTTATTATTTATGCACGTTAACCAAACTAGTAGGTACCTTATTAGACAAGGGTGGCTTAACAGTCACAGACTTTAATTAGCAAATTGAACCAAAATCAGTTGACGATTTATCATGTGGAATTTCACACCGCAATTGCAATTGCATCCGGGCGGCAAGTAAATAAAAGCCCACGAAATACGCCACCGAAACTACTCGCAGAGGGATGTGTTTTGGCACAAATTTTGCATAATAACCTTTGTGATGTTGGCGGCAAGGCGTGAAACTGTGAAACGCTGCAATACTGGCATTTTTGCATTTTTTGCCTGTACCGATATCTTCTGCAAATTATGTTGCGGATTGTCGTATACCACACCAATAAAAATAAATTGGTACAATTTCAGAATATGCAATGTATTCAGTATTTCCAATCTCATATTTTATTACTCTTAATTTCCTTTGGTACTTACTTACCTACGTGTACTATGTTTCAATTATTTATAAATTTTGAGTCAGTAAGTAAGTAAATAGCTGTTTTGATTATTGATGATTAGTAACTAACTTTATATTAAATACTATGAATTATCAAATTGTTAAAGCAACTAATTGGACACAGCGACTTTTTACTGGAAGTGTCAAGAATAAATGTAAAAATTAGATTGACGTAAGTCTTAATCCTGCCTTGTCGCGGGACAATTTATTAAAACTTCTTTATTTAATCTTGCAAGTTATAATTTTTGTGGATACTTCTCGAAACTTGAAGATAAAAGAAACAAAACAGCGGAAAGCTTTTTCAGGCTGTTATCAAAGGCCATTATCTCTTGACCTGAAAAGTGGAATTATATTTTGTTTCTTCTTATAAGGAGTAAATAAGTTAGCGGGAGCGGAGACGTAATTTAAAAGTTACCTCCAAGTGGTCCTTCCTTCCCGAGGCTTACTGATTAAGTGCCTACCTAAACAAGATTTAACAACAGGAAAAATGCAAATTCCTCGTTTGATGACGGGAAAATAATTTCCGTAAAATCTTGATTCCAGACTGCATAAATGGTGTGCCGCCGAGCTATTTAAAATTGACTATCTGCCTACGTAGGTGCCGACTGACGGTGGTTTCTCATACATTTTTAATACAGCGAAAGCTTTAATTAATAAACAGGGCCGTGACAAGGGGCACGTTATTAACATTACGTATTTACATGTCAACGAAATTAAAAACGAGCACTCATTTCCTTCCCATCCATTTGCGTAATGGACTTATACGGCACGGGGGACTTTTGCGCAACTTTCATCACACTAAAAGCAACGTACGGAAAATGCCCTCAGATTAATAAACTTCATAATATTTTCTCTTCATGTGAAGCTACGAAGTAATTATATTAATACGGCGTTTTATTATATTAAACCCTCGTTGGGCCCTGGCATTTTAATCAATACGGTAAATGTATCGGCTTAATCATAATAAAGCTATGGGCGGAACATTGATAAAAATCTGATGTCACTTTACTAGCCCTTTGCATGGGGTAACCGACCCTTACAGTTATATTTCAGTAGTTATTTGGAAAACATGTATGATAAATATGGGAAGAAAAACGAATTAAAATATTATAATAATGTGGATTTTCAGTTTTCTACTTTTTCATGCAATACAAATATTAAAACTATTAATAAAATCAGAATTTTTTGATGTCCCTTGTAACGAACACACAATCATATGATATGATTCTCAATAGCCCCCTAAAAACGCTAAAAGGACAACCTGTACATTATTGCATCTACAATAATAATAATATATAATAATAATAATAAAGAAGACATAGTTGTATTTTTGTTTGTAATTAATAACCTTAAAAAGTACTGGAGTTACAGGACTGATATTAAAAAATATTTCACCATCAGAATAAAAATAAGAGAGAGACAGCGAATACAATAATATTATCACTGAGCAAAATACGCTATGTATTATATTGCTATACGGGAGTAGCGTTGAAAAAGCTACTATTCTATATATTCAACTAGCTGTGCCCGCGACTTCGTATGTGTGGAATTAATTTTGTTGACAATTTCATGGGTTTAATTTTTGTTGCACCGTAGCATAATTATTTATCCAAAATAAATTATGCTTAAGTTATTACGGCCTATTAAGTTATTACGGTCCCTTATTTGAATTTTTTTGCTGCGCAGAGTCCTAATTTTTCTTTCCAAAATAAAAGTAATCTCAGCGACTGATGCGTTATAGTTTTATTTTTTAATCGGTCCCGCCCTTTGATATGTTATTGACAAAATCAAATGGTTTTTATTTTTTGTACGTAACCCTAAAACATTAATGTATCCCTAATTCTTTTTCCAAAATGAAAGTAGCCTAATTTACGCCTTATAGCATCAGCTATCTGCCAATTCCGTTCGAATCGGTCCAGCCGTTCGGATTTTGTTCACAATTTTATGGTTTTTTCGTCGTTGTGCGGACCCCTAATTATCTTTCCAAAATTAAAGTAGCCTACGTTACGCCCAGTAAAATCAGTTATCTACCAGTGAAGGTCTCGTTCAAATCGGTCCAGCCGTTCGGATTTTGTTCACAATTTTATGGTTTTTTATTCGTCGTGCGGAACCCTAATTATTTTTCCAAAATTAAAGTAACCTACGTTACGCCCAGTAAAATCAGCTATCTACCAATGAAGGTCTCGTTCAAATCGGTCCAGCCGTTCGGATTTTGTTCACAATTTTATGGTTTTTTTATTCGTCGTGCGGAACCCTAATTATTTTTCCAAAATTAAAGTAACCTACGTTACGCCCAGTAAAATCTGCTATCTACCAGTGAAAGTCTCGTTCTAATCGGTCCACCCGTCTGGATTTTGTTCATAATTTTATGTTTTTTTATTCGTTGTGCGGAACCCTAATTATTTTTCCAAAATTAAAGTAGCCTACGTTACGCCCAGTAAAATCAGCTATCTACCAGTGAAGGTCTCGTTCAAATCGGTCCAGCCGTTCGGATTTTGTTCACAATTTTATGGTTTTTTATTCGTCTTGCGGAACCCTAATTATTTTTCCAAAATTAAAGTAGCCTTTGTTACGCCCAGTAAAATTAACTATCTACCAGTGAAAGTCTCGTTCAAATCAGTCCAGCCGTTTCGGAGATTACACCAAACAAACAGACTGACAAATTTTTTATTGCTTTTTTGTCATTAGAAGCGTGTCTACTTTCATTTGCATTTCGTAAAAAGCTGTTATTTTGACATTACAAACAGACACTTCAATATTATTTATGTGTATAGATACCAGTTTTATTTGCCACCTAGCAAACAAAAGAAAATCTATTATATCAGCTGCTGGTTCCCATAGCACATACTTTGCTTAGTTTGTATTACTATTATTATTGTAATTTGTCAGACCATCTATTTGGACTTAATACATAATCATTATGTTTTTAAATGCCTACTTAATAAAATAGGTGTGTTTACATGAAACCTATCAGCTGCGATGGGTTAGCTAAGATTACTCGTAACTTGACATGTTCCAATTAATTTGCTAAGTGTAAATCAATGTAGGTAACAGTACAGAATTAATTCTATCCCTAGATAGGGTTGAAATAACAGTAAGAGGAGTTTAATGTTGAAGGTTGGCTATCTAAATAGTACCTACACTATATTTATTTATCTATATCTATAATATCTATACACCTAAATAAAATTGAAGTGTCTGTTTGTAATATCAAAATAACAGCTTTTTACGAAATGCATATGAAAGTAAACACGCTTCTAATGACAAAAAAGCAATTAACAATTTTTTTGTCTGTCTGTCTGTTTGTTTGGGATAATCTCCGAAATGGCAAGACCGATTTGAACGGGAGTTCCACTGGTAGATAGCTGATTTTACTGGGCGTAACATAGGCTACTTTAATTTTGGAAAGATAATTAGGGGTCCGCACAACGACGAAAAAACCATAAAATTGTGAACAAAATCCGAACGGCTGGACCGATTCGAACGGAACTGGCAGATAGCTGATATTAGCTATAGCTATAAGGCGTAAATTAGGATAGTTTCGTTTTGGAAAGACAATTAGGGATAAATTGATGTTTAGGGTTACGTACAAAAAGTAAAAACCAATTGAATTTGTCAATAATATTTGAACGGGCGGTACCGATTTGAAAAGAAGGCGGCAGTCGCTGAGATTACTTTAATTTTGGAAAAAAAATAGGTCTCCGCGCAAGGAAAAAATCAAACACGGGATCGTAATTACTTTATAGGCTTCGGACGTGGAATTGAATAAGTTCTAAATTTTATGGGTTTTTTTTTGCTGAACCCTAATTAAATAACCTATAAATACAGTACAATTATACAAATAAATAAAATTTAAATGTCTGTTTGTAATGTCAGACTAACAGTTACAGCTCTTTACTATATGAATATGAAAGTAAACACTGTACTAATGACAAAAAAAAATTGTGAACAACATCCGAACGGCGGGAATTGTTTGAACAGGACTTTCACTGTAAGGTAGCTGATGCTATAAGCATAACTTAGGCATTTTTTTTTATGCATAATTATAGTACGGTGCAAATGAAATTGTCAACAAAGTTAATTCCACGCGTACGAAGTCGCGGGCACAGCTAGTCTTTTCTGTATATATAAAAGAAGAGGCTGGCTGACTGACTGACTGACTGACTGACATATCAACGCACAGCCTAAACGGCGGGGGTTACAGACTTGAAATTTTGACAGTATGTACGTTTAATGACGTAGACATCCACTAAGAAAGCATTTTTGGAAATTCCACCCCTAAGGGGGTAAAATAGGGGTTGAAAGTTTGTATGAAAATCTGTATTTTTTTAAGATAAACGTATGAAAATTGGTATTTGACCTTTCAGTTTCAAAAAAATTAATACGTATTTCAGGATTTTTGGAAAGTCCATCCCTAAGGGGGTAACATAGGGGTTGAAATTTTGTATAAAAATACGTCATTTTTGAAGTTAAACGCATGAAATTTGGTACTTGGTCTTTCATTTAAAAATAAATATGTATTTCAGGATATTTTGAAATTCCATCCCTAATCGGGTAAAATAGGGGTTTAAAGTTAGTATGAAAATCCGTCGTTTTTCAAGTTGACCGCATGAAAATTCGAATTTGGGTTTTCAGTTAAAAATAAATAAATACGTATTTGAGGATGAGTGGAAATTCCACCCCTAAGGCATAAAATAGGGGATGAACGTTTTGTTTGAAAATCCGTCATTTTTTAAGTTAAATCCATAAAAATTGGTAGCAGTGGGCAAAAGCTTATTTAGAATTTTAGATGTAGGTACAATACATGTTGACTTATTTACCACGCGTGCAAAGCCGCGGGCAAAAGCTAGTTAAGAATAAAATAGATAGATAAAATATTAAAGGATAGTTGCTTCAGCAGATTCTGATATAAATAGATTTCTGAGAAAGTTTGAGAGTTTTGTTGAAAGAACAAAGTACCTACATGGTATAATTATCACAAAGGTACAGACAATACCTAGAGCACTTCATCTAGACTGCTACGGCGTACGATCAACGTATATTATGCTGGAATAGGCTGTGAATCTTACGAGCCGGAGTACTAACGTGGGTGCCCACAAACGCTTCTACTCCCCATCCGTAGCTCCTGGATTATACGAAAACTCGGTGTTCAACTTACCTTGTCTGATATACAGTGGACTAAATATTCGTTTTACAAGACGGCGGACTAAGCTTTTGCAGGTCTGGTGCAGTAATCAAAATCCAATAAAGTAAATAAAAAAATGCCCTTATCTAATTAAGCACGGTCTACTTTTTTAAAATACTGTAAGCCGTATATATATTATTAAGGTACTAAGTACGTTTTGAACATCAATTCACACTTTTACTTAAATTACTTACTAATGTATATAAAATAAGTACAAAATACCAAGCTACCTCGATATAACTACGTCGTAGCTATAACAATCCTGTAAACCATATAAATATCAGAATATCACAACCTTCAATTAAACTATGAATGGTAAATAACAGCGTTGTAACTTAATTACCCACCCACGTCCCATCTATAAAAGTATTTAGATAACCTACTTTATTTGAGTAGTTTTTCATCATGTTCAACAATGGAGGCAATGCTTAGAAAATTATTTTATACAAATAAAAAACTAGTTATATGTGGTGATTTTAATGTAGATACTTAAAAAATGTCAACTGAGGCCCGATTATTTAAAAATCTTTTCAAATCATTTAATTTAGACATTATATTTAATGAGCCCACAAGAATAACAGCCACTTCGTCTACCTGCATTGATAATATAATATCAAATGGAAATATAAAAAATAAGTCGTTAATAAGTGGCATTAGATCAGATCATATGGCTCAATTAGTTGAGTTGCATGATAGTGCACAACCTAGCACCTCTATGAAAGAGTGTAGACCCCTGTCTAAGAATAGAATGGAAAGGTTTAGGAAGAATTTAGAATAAAAAATTTATAATTCTAAGTCTGGTGAGCCCAATGAATGTTTTCAAAAATTACATAACGTTATATGCAGTGAATTTAATAAGGCCTGTCCTAAACGAAAGATGAAGCTAAATAACAAATTGGAATTTAGTAACTGGGCAACTAAAGGTATAAGGAAAAGTAGAGACACTTTGTATGTAAGAGTTGTATTATAAGAAATCTCATACAACTAATGAAGAGTTTTATAGTTACGTGAGAAAATATTCTAAATTATTTAAAACTGTTTGTCAAATAGCTAAATCAAAATATATAAGTAATGAAATAAGTAATTCCGATGATAAAATAAAAACGGTTTGGAAAGGTATTAATAGGGAAACGGGAAAGAATGGAATTGAAGAAAAAGTAAGCACACTTAAAATTAACGAGAATCTTGTGTCGGATAAGTTAGACGTCGCTGCAGCTTTTGAGAGCTACTTTGCCAATATTCCGTCCGAAATTACAAAAAACCTTAGCTCGTGTGCAAATACAGCTGAAGGCTTACTTAAGAAATCGTTTAATAAAGTTATTCCAGAGTTTTACTTTCGACATGTAAATGCAAATGATATTATTAAAACATTTAAAACGCTCAAAATTAAAAACACGGAAGATTTATGGGGACTTTCGATTAAAGTTATTCAAGCAATTCTACTAACGATTGCTCCTATACTGGCAACCATTTTTAATACTTGCATTGATCAAGGAATATTTCCTGATTTAATGAAATATAGTAAAATAATACCGATTTTTAAGGCGGGATCTAGAGAAAATCCTTCCGATTATAGACCAGTATCAATACTGCCGGCTTTGAGTAAAATATTTATATCTATCTAAAGCATTTGATTGCGTTGAACATAGTACGCTACTGCTCAAACTAAAATATTATGGTATCCGCGGAAATGCCCTTGATCTTGTAGCCTCATATTTGTCCGGTCGTCAGCAAAAAGTCGGTGTCGGAGGCATAACTTCCAAAGGCACATTAATAAAAATGGGAGTTCCGCAGGGTTCAATATTAGGTCCTTTCTTATTTTTGGCATACATAAATGATCTCCCACTTGTAGTGGATAACATCTGTGACAGTCTTATTCGCGGATGACACGTCTCTGGTATTTAGAGTGAGCAGAAAAGACAAAGAAATTATAAGTCTAAATGAAACGCTAGCATCCGCTTCTAAATGGTTTGACGCCAATAAACTAGTTTTAAATTCAAAAAAGACAAAATGTATACGGTTTTCTCCTCCAAACTCATCGCAGGTAGACACGAATGTACAATTGGATGGCATAAAACTTGATTTAGTTGATAACACCATTTTTCTAGGTCTAACACTAGATGCAAAATTGCAGTGGGGCTCTCACATTGAGACTTTGTCAAAGAAACTTAGTTCAGCTGCGTTTGCCATTAGGAAAGTCAGACAATTGACAGATATTGATACTGCAAAATTAGTTTACTACGGATATTTCCACAGCCTCATGTCTTATGGCGTGTTATTATGGGGATCTGCGGCGGATCTGGATACGATATTCATTCTACAGAAAAGGGCAATCAGGGCAATTTTTGCAATGGGTCCCCAAGAATCGTTAAGATAATTGTTTAAGAAAATTAATATTCTCACGTTACCGGCTCTTTACATCTTTGAGAACTTGTTGTCTATAAAAAAGAACATTAGAAGTTTTCAGTTAAATTCAGACAACCATAATATTTATACAAGAAACAGAAACAAAATTGTGGCTCCTAGGTTTAGACTAACAAAAGTAAACAAATCATTTATGGGAAACTGCGTCCGCTTTTACAATAAAATCCCACAATCTATTACCGAATTGAATTACGATAAGTTTAAGACTCATGTCAAAAGAGTTTTGATAAATAAAGCCTATTATAAAATTAATGATTATGTAAATGATAAAAATGCTTGGAATATATAGACTCACTCTGCACAAGTGGCTCCCCGCTCCTGGTAATTGTAATAGTTGGAATATGTATTTCATGAAAGCAGTGACAAAACCAACTTGGTAGCTTTCATTTTGATATTTGTAATTTCATACCAATGTCTAGAAGAATTTTGTTACAAATTGTTATATAATGATTGTTAAATGCAAAAAAAGACAGAGCACTGAGTTTCTTGCCGGTTCTTCTCAGGTGGCTTTTTTTCCGAACCGGTGGTAATTTAGACCTTCATAAGAGCCTTATTAGGGCCTAAACTGAATAAATGATTTTTGATTTTGATCTGAGAATATACATTTTATTAATTTAAATATCAGTCAATGGTGTGTACTCAGGCTTATTTATCAGTCTTTAATAATAGATGTATAACTGATAAATACATTCATAATTCGTATAGGATATGAATTACCCGTAATGATATGAATGATCGATATTTTGTATATATCTATTCGTTTTATGTCGCAGTTAATTAGCTTAATCGGTTATTCAATTAAAAGCCCAGTCAGCTAAACGATACTTTTTAACGAACATTACAAATGACGATGAATCATTACGTTTTATACATCAATTGATGAATGGCCCACCAGAACTTAGCTGCTTAAATACGTTTGTTGAATACGGATATTCTTTGTAAAATATTAAGATCCTGTATATTATGTGCAAAGAAACAATAATGACTGCTACGTATTGAAGTTGAATTAGAATTTGGGTGTGCCTAATTTCAACTTAATGCAGTTTATTGTAGGGTTTGGTCGCGCCTGTAATTCTACATGTAGGTAGTTCAGCTTTTAATGAGACCGCCATTTTACCCTCAATTGGATAAATTACGATAAGACGCGAAGATAAAAATATTATTTCAAACCTTTAATGTTTGCGATTAAAATCTATATTAAATACAATAATACAATTTATTACTTACCTTAGTAAATAAACTAGTTATCCAAAGTTATTTTCAACAGATTGTTGGGATCAAATTAATTTATAGTCAGACTTTCTTTATCATAACTAAGGTACACTGACACTACTGCGACTCGACTCTTAAATGCGTTCTATTTTTATCCGAAACCTCAGATAAGATAATATACTACGCTTAAAATACATTTCTTACATCTGTGCAGCAGGAACATTGTCGACAACGTTTTTGTATTTATGTATTGGAAAATGAACACCGCTGCGGCGGTGAAAAGTGGAACTAAAAATTAGTATGGCAAATTTGGCATTTCGCGAGTTACGTTTTCGAATACGTTGTCGACCATGTTCTTGCTACCAGCACAGATCGACTAACCGACCTAAATAACTAGAGATTAAGGTGTTGTATTTACAAGAAGGGCAAAACTAGAAATTATGTAAACTAAAAATTTTACTCGTCAACAGTGAACAGAGCGAGGACAATGTAATAATCGAATGAATATAAGAAACATTAGGTATTGCAAATAGCGACACTAGTGGACGCTAGTCCTAATAACACTGTCACGTAGATTCCATAACTCCAACCATATTACAGGAAATGTTGTTGTTGGATCTCTTCAGACGTAAATAACAAATGGGAGAAAATATAACTTTTCCACAACATCATCCTGTTTATGTCGAGTTCTAGGTGAGCATACATAATACCTATCTAGACACAATCACATTAGTCCAACTCTCACTCTGCATACTAAAAGCCTTAATAAATCTAAAAAATCATAAATTAAATGAACTAAAATAGCCATCAGTGGAAATTCACAGACACACTACGTTCTATAAACGGTTAATTAACGAAATTGCTGAAATATTCCAACGTGATTTAACAAGTTCCTTTATTAAAAATAATCCAAACATTGTTGTTGCAGAATAAGGTAAACGAGATCAAAGCATAAATCTGACCAAATCTTTTCTCTTAGCTTAATGTATTTTACTTAACCCTTCGTTTTCCAACAAAAAGTTTAGACAAAGGGTAATAAAACTGTTCACTTTATAAAAGAATCCTGTTCGTGATGACGGTATGTTATTAATCTCATGAGCATAGCTTTTAAACTAATTAGAAATAGAGCACATACCCTTTGCTGGTGCCACTTTCGTTTTCTTTTTATTCGGCTGTTCGCTGTTTTCATGCTCTCGCAAAGGCAGTACCTTTGGGATTACGTCACTATCAAGCAACAGTATTATGAGCGATGTGTAATATTTTCATGCAACACATTAACGCCCGTATTTCCACTATTTTAATCATTTTTGCGCGTAACAGTGTACCGTAAATGTACTCAGAAGAAGTGCAATTGAATAAAAATGGAATGGAATAAATATCACCTCTGTGTCATTAGGCTTAGCGCTTAGATTGAGAGGTGAATTTCTGGGATGAATTCACAAGATGAGTTAAAAACGTTAATAATACATTGTATTGTATGTAATGGTGACGTCACAATTAAATGGTTAATTCATGGTTAAGGGTAATTCTTGATTACCCGTGCTCCCACTGCCTCATACTCAAAGTTCTGTATCAATTTTAAGCCATGCTTTATTAGGAATGTGTAAAATACACATTTCTTGCTGGATACCTAACAGATTAATAAACATTTAATCAGAATCACTTAGATTTTTTAGAATTTACAAGGAAGCACCTTTCAATCGTTAAAATCATCGGTAAAAATTCAGATTTAATTTTATTTTATTATCACAAGAGAAACGCTTTGGGATTTTCCTCAATAATTATATCCGTTATTTTCTTGTGTAGAAAACTAATGCCTCTAAAGCCAATAACTGCCATCTAGCGGTCGCAGCTGGAACTAATATTTTAACTTTGAGAACGATAAGTTACGAAACAACGTTTCTACTGCCACCTAGTATCGTTATTGTTATCCGACTACAGCTAAGCAAAGGAAGGGTAATGTATTCAACAGTAGGTATACATATTTTTAGAAGCTTTAATACGAATTTAGATACACACATATATGCATAAGACTTCTATTGCTATTGTAAGGTTTGTATTTATGTATGTTGTTTTGTATTTTGAATTCGAAATCCTAAAAAGATATGAGATGTGAGCTATTTGATCAATAGCTCAGATTATAGCTTATAACCATGTATATGAGAGACCCAATATATAAACACAATTTTACTCGAAGCACTTTGACCTTTTTAGATGAAACCCTTAATTGTGAAATTAAATTGAGTTAAAACTCTTTTCTGTCTCTCAGTCGTGAGGTCGTGACGTAATATGAATGTACAATTTCCAAACAATCCCAGGCTGGGTTGTAATGGCCTCGTGACCACATCTAACAGTAATCCTTTGAAGTATTAAACTCCCACTTTAATATAACTTGAACAATGCGGCGACCCATGGCTCAGCAGTAACAATGGCAAAGTTTTCGTTCTAAGACTCCGTTTTATATCTGCCCGGGCCCTTTTGTTGTTCCTAGAGAGGCGGCGTGTTGGATAACTGGGGAACCCTTGTTATTATGGCCACACAACTAATTTTATTAGGGCTCAGGGTTTTGTTGTGTGTCATGTTAAATCTACTGTTGTTGTGATTTTATTCTTAGATATTATTATTTGACTGTGTTCGCCCGTCGCATTTTTCTTAGTAAGGGACTAATGGTTTAGCGAGCTAGTCTTTATTCTGAGGGATTTTTACCAAAACTGTACTACTTAACCATTCATCTAGGCACTAGGAAAGACGCGAAAGTACGACTAGAAAATTTTATCTTTGTTGTTGAGCTGCTTATGGAAATAAAAATATTAGTGTATTTGTAATCGTTTATACACACACAAAGTAAAATAACACAAACATTACACCAGGTCTCGGAACAAAGAGCGGCTGGTCCACCGGCTACCAAACCAATTGACCCCGGATCACGACATTCATCTCTTCTGTCAACTCAAGAAAAGCGACATACCTATATGCCCAAACTGTTGTAGTGTGACAATGGTCTGTGTCACGTAAGTAATTTCACCTGGTTATACTTACTGCTAACACGAAACAGTCCATAACCACAGTCTGAAACCATTCACTACTGTATAGAGTCGAGCCGTACAAAAGATATTATCAATATTTCCTAAATAGTGGAGATTAGCCAGGTAGCCGCAGCGCTGTTCCTTTTTCCATATAAAAATAGTCGAAGGCGATACGAATACGTTGTTGAAAATTGTTGTTGCTAGGGAATATAGACTACTTAATATAGATGTAACAAAAAAAACTTGATTGCTCATGTTTATATTGCATTGCAATCGCCTCTATGTGAAACAAGTAGGTACTGTAAATTGTGATAAATGTTATAACTGCTATTATTATAATAACTGTTTTTTAAAGTTGGCAGCCCTACACTAAAAAGTAACCTCACTTCGCTTGTAACTCCACCATTTGATTGTGATAGGTATTTTTCGCAATATTTCTAATGTCTTTTGTAATTATGTACTTATTAAAACAGCCAACCAGTTTCTTTCAAGATTTTGTGCATAAAATTAAAATAAAAAATGTTTGTTGGTCATTTCGAATATTTTTATCTAAAATAAATTGTAGTAGAACTATTAAGAAACAATTTTCTCTCTAGTTCCACTATTTAATAGTATATTCAAAAGTAGAACTAGAGGGGAAAAAAGTCCCATTAGTCCTACGGTGGAACTGTTCAGTAGAACTACTGGGAACAAACGCAAATACCTATCTATCTACGTTCACGTAATAAATTTTGTGAAATTATATTACCTGGTTGTGCCCAACTACAGACAAGCATTAAGCTAAGCCCCAGTTTAAGAAACTTTGCTCCATTTCTAGCTATTCCCAATTAAGATTTGCGAGACTTGAAAACGAAATCCCTGTGTAGATATTTAATATACTTTGTTCTAGCTTTCTCTTGCGACTTCCCCCACGTAGAAACAGTCAAGATATATGAGATAAAAATATACCTACATATATGCCTCTGTAGCTGAGAAAAAGGTTACCTTTTCAGTAATAATTATTTAAATCGATAACAACCTTTTAGTTATTGTAAGTTTTTCAAACATAGAAATAAAGAAAATGTACCTCTATCATATTAGTGTGGAAGTAGGTAATATTAGGTCCTTACATATGAAATTGGCGTTTTTCGTACTGGCCACTTTAATCACGAATTTCTCCTCTTTGGTAAGGAATTCCAAATTCAAATTTGTACAGCTATAGACTCATGTATTTGTGCTTCGATGATCGTCATTCATTTGTTTTTTTTCTTCTGTTTTTTTCTGTTTGCGTCACTCATTTTACAAAATGGAAAACCTTAAATATCGCATTATTTACGAGTACGAGTTCCGCCGTGGCACTAGTGCTGCGGAAACAACTCGAAGGGTGAATGATGTGTATGGCGGTCGTGTTGCAAAAGAAAACACAGTTCGTTTTTGGTTCCAACGTTTTCGTTCTGGAAATTTCGACCTGCAGAACAAGCCCCGTGGACGGCCTGAGACTCAAGTTGATAATGAAGAGTTGAAGGCTATTGTGGAAGCGGATCCATCGCAAACCACGTCCGAGTTAGCTGCAGGCTGCAATGTTAGTGATAAAACTGTTTTAATTCACTTGAAGCAAATTGGGAAGATTAAAAAGCTTGAAAGGTGGGTACCTCACGAATTGACTGAATCAAACCGGCAAACGCGCGTCGACTGCTGCGTTACATTACTAAACCGGCACAATAATGAAGGTATTTTAAACCGAATCATTACCTGTGATGAAAAATGGGTTCTTTACGATAATCGGAAGCGCTCAGCGCAATGGTTAGATCCTGGCCAGCCAGCCAAATCCTGCCCCAAGCGAAAATTAACCCCAAAAAAGTTACTTGTAAGCGTTTGGTGGACTAGTGCCGGTATTGTTCATTACAGTTTTTTCAAATCTGGCCAGACTATTACGGCTGATATCTATTGTCAGGAATTGCAAACCATGATGGAAAAGCTAGCGGCTAAACAACCTAGGCTGGTCAATCGCTCCACGCCACTGCTGCTTCACAACAACGCTAGACCACACACTGCGCTACAGACGGCTACTAAATTAGAAGAGCTTCAATTGGAAAGTCTAAGACATCCTCCGTACTCCCCGGACCTTGCTCCAACAGATTACCATTTTTTTCGAAATTTGGATGACTTCTTGCAAGGGAAAAAATTCAACTCCGATGGGGCAGTCCAAATCGCCTTCAAAGATTTTATTGATTCCCGTCCGACTGGTTTTTTTAGTAAAGGGATCAATGAACTACCTATGAGATGGCAAAAGTGCATAGAAAATAATGGTTCATACTTTGATTAATTAAATATATTATATTAAAAAATATTCGACTTTTTGTTCCTCCCATACAAAACGCCAATTTCATATGTAAGGACCTAATATATAAAATAGTACTTTTATTATCTCTCATAGTACACTGTGCGAATCGTATCTATAGATATATTTAGAGGGGCAATTAAGCTGTTCCCCAAAGACAGGGAAAGATGGAAACCTTAGCTCGCCGCCCGAATGTTAGGCAACCGTCGAAGTTCCGCAACTTTGTCTAATTAGTCGCTAAACAAACTCTCCCGCAGATCTATCGATACCAGATAAGCCTAGATTAACATTATAAATGTGGAACTCACCTTTTTTTATACCACTGAGGAGTAAACAAACGGTCGGTCCATCTGTTGGTAAGCGGTTACCGTAGCCGAAGGACGCTTACATCATGGGTAACTTGCACGTTGCTGACCCAGACTAAAACTTTGCCTACTTGTAATATATTTGGTTGACTTAGAAAAATGAGTTCCGTTTTGCGTAATTGCGTAATTGTACATTAATTACGATAACTTAATATAATTATATACAATGTTTGTATAATAATTCTACTCTAGGCATTATAACAGAAAAAAACTTTTAACGAGATTTGATTTCATACACTTGAAGAAAAACTGGAATTACCATTTTTAAAGGTACATAAAATATATTTTATAAAATAAATATCAAAAACATGGACCCCAAATTTTAATTGAGACACGGCAAAGTAGAAGAGCTACATCTTGCAAAAAATTCTTAAATAACTCACTAATTAAAAGGCGAGGGCTCTGTAACATCCAGCTCCGTCCTTACAAAATTTACTTAAATTTAAACAAATTGCGAACACTAAAAAATATAGGGTCTGGAGGAAATTACGTTATTTTAACTTTTATATAAAATGTACATATCAATTTTTAAAATAAAATAAGAATATTACATTTGAGTCTCTTATAATAATTATATTTCCATGCCTTCCTGCAAAGGTCCCCAAAAAGGTAGGCAGAGGTGTTACAACACCCACTTTTTCGCCGAAGATAATTGGGTGTCAACGTGACAGATGGTGAGTCCGTCGCCGTCTCTTAGACACTACATGCATTCTTGAATTTCTTCTCCCACGCTTTGATTATAAGCTCCCACGTATGCAGCCTTCCTTACGATTCTCTCCGTTAAGCTAAGATCACAATAAAGATGATTTTCATAGGTAGTCCACCTTCCTATGTTCTGTGTACAATAAACTTGATTTAAATCATTATTTCAGCTACTATCAATATGTGACAGTTTAGTTATTTTATTATGCAGTATTTGCAATGTATTTTTTTTAACATGCTTACATTGGCATAATTTGGTTTTTCTCGTCAATACATACAATACATGCTAAAACAATACACGTTGAAAATTTTATAGTTTCTGCATAGAATAAAATAAACAAAACAAGAAGTACTGATACTTCAGACAATATTTTGAACATAATTACGCATCTCGATTTAATTATTATATAAATACTCGTAATTTAAACTCGTTATAATTATATTAAATTCTCAGTTGCTCTATTTCTGTGAAATGCTCGCATCGCCTCCCCAAGTAGAAACCAATATAATAGCGAATCGGAATTGGGAAACTTTCATATGAATGCTGTTTATTAAATTTATACGGTGAACTAACAATGGAAATCAATATGTATCAGAATAAGGATTTCTGACCACCAAGTAACTACGTATAAATCAGGCGAAATTAAATTTTACCATCCTAGTAGAAAATATATTGAATTATTTACCCTACCTAATAACTAATCTGCTATTTTGTAATATTCATTTTTAATGCATTATTATCATATAACAGATTTCACACTTACAATAAACAGACCTTAAACGAACTACAAATAGATACAAAATTTTAAATGCGATTACCAGTATGAGATATTACTAAATTAATTAAAAGACGAGACCGCTGGTCTAGTGGTAAGTAGGTATAGCCGACTGCTTAACTAGAAGTCGTGGGTTCGATTCCCGCTGGGTGAACATTTATGTGATAAGCATGTTGTATTTGCCTTGCTTCTGGATGTTTGATAGATAACTCTTTATTGTACACATAACTGTGGAACATAAAATACATTATAAATCGGTACAATGAGGATCCGTAACGTTTTTAGTTGAGAATGTAGATTTATAGAGCTAAGAAATCCTTAACATACAGTGCAAAAATTTTTGTTCTACGACAAAAATTTACGAAGATAAGATCAAATTACTAGCGGAGTTCTCTGACCGGCTGGCGCGGTAGGCTGTGACGTCACAATATCCGAATACGCCAGTCAGCCGTTACAGCGATAAGGCGCGCACGTGTTTTTATTGGATAATTGTGTCTTTGCAACAAATTTTGTGTCCGATTTGTATATAATTCACTTTTCTAACTATGTATAAATATTGTATAGTGCCGAAATGTACAAAAACGACTATTAAAACGCCTAAAAAACTGTGTTTTAACGTGCCGAAAGACCCAAAACTACGTAAAAATGGTATGCCACTGTGAAAAGAGATGATATGATTCCACCTTCTGCCCGGACTGCAGGATATTGTTGCGAAGATCATTTCGATGTAAGTACCTACATAACTATACCTACCTATTATTTAGTTGTTATGGAAATAAATTAGTACCTACGATTACGTGTAGTGTACTTAAGTATTCTCTTATTTTAAGCCTGCTGTATTAATAAAAACATACCATCTTACTTTTTCTGAGTTTTATGGACAAAACTTATACCTACCTATTCGCCCATTTCGATTTCTATATAATATTCCAAGGTCAAATCAATGACACAGGGACGTACTCGGGTAAAAAGCAAAGAATCAAGGATAATATTGTTTATTTATGTCAATGATTAAAAACAACGACAGCGGTGCATTTATGAATCTGCCTTAGCTATCCGTTACTGTTAAATGACACAGGGACGTACTCGGGTGAAAAGCAAAGAGTAAAGGATAATATTTTTATTTAACCATTGACATAACAGCGATGCATTTATGAATTTGCCTTAGCTATCCCTTACTGTTAAATGACATAGGGACGTACTCGGGTGAAAAGCAAAGAGTAAAGGAAAATATGTTTATTTAACCATTGACATAACAGCGATGCATTTATGAATCTGCCTTAGCTATCCCTTACTGTTAAATGACACAGGGACGTACTCGGGTGAAAAGCAAAGAGTAAAGGAAAATATTTTTATTTAACCATTGACATAACAGCGATGCATTTATGAATCTGCCTTAGCTATGCCTTAATGTTAGAAGCATATAAATTAATAATAATTTTTATATTTCAGTTAGAAGAAGATATGGAAAATTACATGAATTTTAAGTTGGTTTGAGGACGGCTTAAACTGAAGAAGGGAGTTTTGCCTTATAAATTTGAATGTCAAAAGCCTCAAAAGAAGAAAATTGACAGACCCGGTTTTAAGAAAAGACAAGATATAGAATTTTTTGAAAGAGTTTTAAGTAAAGATATTGGACACGAAGACCTGTCGTTGCGTTCCATTGAAGTAGTAGAGTGTGAGAATCAAGACTCAAATATAATCCATAACAGTGATCCCCTTTACATACCTGATGAAATAGATGTATTTTCAAAAAAGAATGAAACGAGTCAAAAAACTCAAGCAGTACAGGTTAATATGAAACCAACAATGAAAACTAAATCTAATAATACGCCAGTTAAATGGAAACAACACATAGTAAAAAAGAAGGAAAACCCTATAAACCTTGATCCAAATGTTAGCTTCACAATAAGCAACTCAAACTCAAGTGATTTTACTTGTTCTTCTGGTAGTAATAACGAATCGAATGATTTGAAAATAACAAAAGAGATGAACAAAAATGTTTTCAATGAGCATATACAACAGGGTGCTCTAATGGCTATATCTCGAGATCCAAAATTACTGATAGGAATTCCTGACCATTCATACTTTTGTATTAAACATTTACAAAACTTCTCGAGAACATCATCTATTGAAATCCTAGGTTCTACGAAAAATTCGATGGCATGAACCTAACTCAATGCTTGCAATACATTTTGGCCTCTGAGAGTTCTGTGACTAAATATTTTAAAAAAATATGTTATAATATATAATAAATTAAAAAAAATGATTCAGGCATAGTGCAACTTTTGGTGGTCACCAAAAGTTGCACTATGCCTGAATCAGCTTATTACGTGGCCATCAGCAGATGATGTCAGGGATAACTTGCCGATAGCTTTTAGGAAGCGCTATTCTAAAGCAATACCAATAATCGATTGCTTCGAAATTCAAATCGAAAAACCTAGCAACGCTTCGCACCAAGCGCTTACGTGGTCTCAATATAAACCAGCTTCTACTTTATTAGTACTCATAATAGGTACGTTTTATATGTATTTAAATAACACAAAATGACACCATATAAACACTTTATTTAAATAAATTGCAAATAAAATGAGAAATCGCGTCCGCCCGCCGCTCCGTCGATTCGTGAACTATGAGAAGTACTACCTACCGACTGCACTCCGATATTGTGACGTCACACGCGCCCGCGTACACTAACATTTAGCGGCAGGACGCCGTAATGTTTATAACTTAATATCTTCGTAAGTTATGGGCCGATTTGAGTAATTCAAAAAGACATATCATTCTTATGTCATAGAGAATAATTTGGATTCTGTTGAATTTTCTATAACTGTACTGATCTTCATTGGCGGCCTTATCACAAGATGTGAAGCAGTCACTGGGCCCATCAGATGACAGGCCGTTGCTTCAACCACAAGGCCACCACAGTTTAATAACCGCAGAGTAAATATTTTACTGCAGCATTAGCGAAATCAAAAAAAACTATATTTTCATATTAGTTTAGTCCTTGAAAGATTCGATTCAAATTCATAATTGCTGACAAAATGTATGCATACTGAGATAAGCCAAACAAATTTCGAACAACTAATTATTATTTTATCATACCATTTTAACAGAAAGTCTTCAACAGACGTAACTTCAATAAATCCAGCGGATAATAAGATAAAGCGACACGGTTGAGAAAATTCACACGCGTCGTAGAAATTAAGTTTCAATCATCCACTATGAAATATGGGTGCATAATTAGTGCCCCCATTAAAACATTTTATATTTTATATTTCCAACTCCAGCCAGTGGACATTGTTCTGATAGATTCCATTGACATATTATATTTTTATATAATGTATGTAATTAAATAGCGTAAAGAAGAGCATAGATTACTAAAATCGTTTATGCGTACATAATTATTATTACCTGGATGAACATAATATATCTATCATCATATATAGGTATATCACTGGTAACGTAGAACCCGACAGAAGGTATACTCGTACAATTAAGCGCGTGTGTAATTTGTCTTGCACTCCAATTCGCTACTACCTCACGAGGTTTAATCTGTCATAACTTTATAGTAGATTGCAGATATCTAGTAGGATCTATTTATATTTTGTTGACTACATCACACGGCTGTATGTTCGGCGAGTTATCTTTGATAATGTTGGAAACCCTGCTGTTTTAGGTGATACTTTATCTCACTTTGCTAAAGTTTCGTCAGCCAACAAGATTAAATGCAAAGTTTAAATTAATTCTAGGTTGCGGGAATGAAATTTAATATAAAGCTTGAAATAAGATACTGGAATAAACATTGTGAAATCAAACCATGAAATAGTGCTGCAATTATTCAAATGTATTTTGCTAATACTAGTTAAATAGTTTTTACTTAAATACTATAACTATTAAAAGTTGAGTTTTAAAATATCAACAACAAACTCCGCTCGAACTAAAACTAGCTCAGTCTGAGGAATTAAAATATTGACTCGTATGCTCCAGCAATTAATTAGCAAACAGTTTTAAAATAAATATAGAATCATCAGTAAATGCTAATAGCGCTGCGGTTCCATATTACCATTCTATTTGGATAATATTACGGTCCCGTCGCATCACAGATTGAAAAACATCCCTAAATCCTTTATCAGTAAGCCCCACGCCTGCTTCGCTACAGTTGGTGAATTTCCATACACTTATCGACACGCCGCACTTTATTGGACGCGCGCACTGCGATCACAAGAATATAAATATTTATTAATTTTATCATAACAGTAGTCGGAAGTCTCAATGTTCATGGAAAGCAAATTTCAATAGATGTACAATATTATAAAATTAGTAATACTAGTTTAGTTTTAGTTTCTACTAATTAATACAATAAAATTGTATAAATATAATACTTCACAATAATAATTCTTAAATCTCTAATACTACTTTAAAAAATATAAAACGTTTGCGCAGAACTCGTCCGGAAAAGTTGCTTTGCGACCCCACTTGCTAATTTAGTATTTACTTACCATTTTCCTTCCGATTCACCTACGTAGAGGACACACTAAGCCCTATTGGTCCCGAGTACAATTGGATCCAATGCAACAATTTGTTAAAACGGTTATACGAGTATATCTATAAAATTCAGATAATTTCCAAATAATTATACCTTTCGTAAATTATTGTGAACTAAGACTGAACTGTAAGCTGCAGAGAACAAAGGAACTAGGTACATAATATATTCGTACAGTAAGAGCAGATTTGTTAATCACTACCTCTCCTTTGCGCATTGCAGTTGGGATAAAAGTAAAGTTTAATTAATTGCGTCCATAATTAAAAGGGTTCTTATACAAAAAGCCGTAAAAATATTTGCAAGGAAAACATCGTAACAGAGACATAATAAAAAAACAAGGACCTGAAACGGTTTCGGTGTAGTCACTGTGCGCTAATTGAGCTCTGTAATGGTTGAATAAACTTGTTTGGACTATAAAGATGCTCAAACTGAACTATGTCCTATTGTTGGAGGTCCAAATTGCTAATTTGACCGCGGAGATTTAATTATGCATGCCGTCCGCTGAGAGGGTCATAAAAGCAGGGGTGTCACCGGCTTGTTTATAATGTAGCGAGTAATGCGCAATCCGAGCCGACCCTGCCAGCGCCAAGTATTAACTTTTTATTACATTGAACCAACTTTCGCGGTTTACGGGCACGTTGGGATGGGAACGTGTCAAATTTTAAACACTTGTATTATATATACAACGAAAATTATTTCCCGTCCGTTATTTCCAGTTTGGTGGCTGTAACTATTGTAATCGTGTGTGCTACTGTTTTATTCAATTCGAGAACCGAATTTTGTGCACAGTTTTTTTTTATTTAATAACCTTTGTCGTTAATCTGTAAGCAATCAAACATAACTTAGACATACCCTACAAATATAATTTGGATAAATATAAGGAGGACGAACTAGCCTTCGTGTGTAAAGTGATTTTGGCAGGGTCGGCAACGTGCAACTGATACCCCTGGTGTTGCAAGTGTCCATAGACTGCGGTAACCGGTTACCATCCGGCGTGCTGTATGCTCGTTTGCAACCTTAATTGTATAAAAAATACTTAATCTTGGTCGTTAATGGAAAATATTTACCATTATTTCAAATTCAGAGGTTTTTGATAATTCATCCTCTAAGGCGGAATAAAAAGGTAGCTAGATGCAGTTAATTTGCTAACAAACTTGACTGTATTAAACGAATAGCTATCTACTAGGTTAAAAAAACATTCTGAGATTTAACTATCATTATAATTATTGATTAAACGAACTTACCTTAAGTGACGTTCTATCATAATTATACGAGGGCTTCATCCGAAGAGATTAGAGAACAATTGTAGTTTCACGTAGCAACTCGCTAATCTTGCACTATAGTTTAAAATATAATTTAAGACTGTAAAATAAAAATATATGCATTTTTACAGAAATAAAATACAGATATTTGAGCTGTTATCCCCGATCCCAGCCGATGGCTTGACGTTCGCTAGATCAAACCTCATTTAGTTTAAAGTTACATATAGTAGATGATCACGTCACGAATATGCCAATAACAAAGCACTCACGAGACGAAAAAACGCTTTTTCTTCGTATAGCAAGACCGTAGCATTGTCTTCATTTATAAATAATATTACGAAAGAAAGGGTTATATATCGGGCGGGTGGGATCTAATCTCTTCGGATGAAGCCCTCGTATAATTATGATAGAACGTCACTTAAGGTAAGTTCGTTTAATCAATAATTATACTTTGTGCTTCATCCTCGAGATTAGAGAACAATTGTAGACCTTGAAAGATAACGGAATATTATTTTAAATATGTACCAAATAATTTTATCGTATTATATTTATTAAATAAATAAATACATGAATTATACTAACACCAAGAGATAATGAAATCCATTATATAAGTAAGTATAATCATAATTATATTTCCAACTTAAATTTGACTTAGAATTTTTAAGGCAAAATCATCTTCATTTTGATTTTCAACGTGTCTGTTATAGAATTTACCAAACATAATAGAACTTCCGCTCCATCCAGCAGTATTTCTAATTACATCAATGTTCACACCAAGCCTACTAGCGGCGGATGTGCTTGCATGCCGGGTGGAATGGGCAGAAAATATAGAAGTGTCAATTCCACTTTCATGTAAAGTGCTCTTAATCCATTTGCTAAGCGTTTGACTGGTTACTGATTTATAAGGTTTCCGGACACTAATAAATAAAAAATCTATATTGTTCCTAATGGGTCGAGTCATCTTCAAATAGTCAAGTAATGTATTAGCAGGGCATATTTCAGGCTTCATATCGTAAAACGGAATGCTAAGACATGGTTGATGAGTCCCTAACCTAGACGTTTTTATGAAGTCAGGTATTTTTATTCTAATCATATCAGAGACGCGTTGTATATTTTGAATTTTTATCAAATTAAGCGTTTGGACTCTGTGAGCTGTGACAAGCGCTAAGAGAGTCAGCGTTTTCTTAGCTAATTGGTCCAAAGGTAGCTCTTGATTGGGATATAGGTTTGCTAAAAAATCGAGAACAATGGAGGTATCCCAAGTAACTTTGTACTTAGGTAAAGGTGTTCGGAGTTTGTAAAAACCCTTGAACAACCTATTGATTCGGTCATCCGAACTTACTCTTGAACCAATTATCAGAGACAAAGCAGATCTATAACTATTAAGAGTTCCGTACTGAGCACCCGAATTAAA
Organism: Falcaria lacertinaria; assembly: GCA_951449985.1. Classification (NCBI taxonomy): domain Eukaryota; kingdom Metazoa; phylum Arthropoda; class Insecta; order Lepidoptera; family Drepanidae; genus Falcaria; species Falcaria lacertinaria. Next base: position 5,901,759 of record OX602115.1, on the reverse strand, counting down.
AATGTTTGTTAGAAAATAAATTATATTTGGAATTGACGCTTCGTAATAATCAATCTTATTAGAATCACAGAAATTAAACCAACGCTTGAATGCTACTGTGTACTGCATGACTGAACTGTCAGATAAAGATGCGCAAATAACATCTAAGGAGTTTGATGGTACACTCCTCCTCGAAAAAGCTTCCCTGATAATTTGCCGGCCATAAGTTTGAGCTGTGGTAGCGCCATCACACTGTTGGACAAAGAATTTAGTACCTTATCGGTGGGCTCCAACAAAATGGGATTAGATATAAGCAATTTATTAAATAATGGGAACCATGCTTGAGTAGGCCAGTAGGGAGCTACAAGTATTCCCTCTGCCTTATCGGTTATTATTTTTCTCAGTGTTTTTGCAACGACAGAAACCGGGGGAAAAGCATAAAATTAATATTGTTCCAATTAACAGTAAAAGCATTTACAGCATAGGCACCTGGATCTCTTTGCCAGGATATATACTTAGCGCACTTTGTATTTAATCTAGTTGCGAAAAGATCTACATCCGGACTACCAAATGTGCTAACGATTAAATTAAACGCTTGGCTACTAAGTTCCCACTCCGTATCAGGGTGTAGCCGTCTGGATTCCGCGTCCGCTACATTATTATCTTGTGAACTAATATATGAGGCATATATAAATATACCCCTACACTCACAGAACTGCCAGATTTCTTTAGTTAATTTATTGAGATGCGGAAATCTTACTCCGCCCATGCGGTTGATATACGATATAGCAGTCGTGTTGTCAATCCTTAATAATATTTGACAGTTACTTAATTTTGATGCAAATATCCTCAAACCGAAAAAAGCTGCTAATAACTCCAAAAAAATTATGTGTTTAGTTGCTTCATCAGCACTCCACTGACCATTAGCCGTGTTCCCGCCACACACTACCCCCCACCCAGTTTTGCTAGCATCAGAAAAAAATTCCAAAGTATAAGTATCCTCTCTTATAGGATTGATAGCATTGTTTATAGATTTTATCCACCAAATTATGTCATCTTGTAAGTATGTTGGTATATTCATATAGCTATCGTAATTACTTGACTGTAGTAGGGCAAGATATTTACATCGTTCCATCTGTTTTGTATACACCCAACCATACTGTACACCGGGGCAAACGGAGGTGAGGAGACCGACCACACGTGCGAAGAGGCGTATAGAACATCGCTGAAGACGCCTAAGTTTAATTAGCTCACTTAAAATGTTATGTCACTTTACTTCGGTCAGACATATATGAAATTTATTTGAGTCAATAATAAATCCAAGATAGGTGCATCTATTAGAGGGTGTGAAACAACTTTTCTCTTCATTGATAATAAAACCGAGAGATTCAAACAAATTTCTGGTGTGGAATAGTCCACGTTTATCCATGTCACAATTATCCATGCATTCTCGGTATGTTGGAGCTATACAACAGACGTCATCTAAATAGATAGTTGATAAGAAGCCTAATGACCTCAGTAATGACATGACTGGTTTCAGTAACTTGGTGAAAACGAAAGGAGCCGTGCTTAAACCAAATGGTAAGACGTTAAATTCGAAATTCTTATTTTGCCATGAAAACCTTAAGTATTTTCTGTAGGGCTCATTAACAGAAATTAAGAAATATGCATTTTCTAGGTCTAAGGAAGCCATGAAATAATTTTTTGAGATTAATTTTATAGTTGTTCTGAGATCCTCTAGTTTAAAGTGCTCGGTTTTAATGAATTTATTCAGAGCTTTCAAGTTCAATATGAAGCGTGATTTACCACTTTTCTTTTTTATGATAAAATAACTGGATAAGAATTGACCCTCGCAAGGCGAGCATTCAGAAATGGCACCAGATTTTAAAAGATCGTCTATGGCTTGGCTATGGGTAATAATGTCATGAGGTGTTAATTTCGGCCTGTTTGGGATATACTTTTGTACAACCTGTTTGCAAAAGGGAATACTATAGCCCTGCACCCAGGCCAATATAGTTGGGTCTTTTGTTATTTGACACCATCGATGATAAAACAAAGTAAGACTGCCAGAACAACGTACCAAGTCTAACGACGCTGGTATGGGCGTTGTCGGGGCCTCGGCTGCGGCGGTGGTGGCGGCGGCGGCAGTGGGGGAGGCGGCGGCGGTGGTGGTGGCGGTGCTACCCACTGGTGCCGCTGCAGTGGTGAAGGTGGCGGCAGCGGTGCTGGTGCCTGTGAGTATGTAGCAGGGTTCTGCCTCCTTTTTGCTGGCTGCCTGCTGCTTGCCGGCGGAGGTCTCGAGTTTAAATTACGAGAATAAACTCGAGAAGCCGCGACTTTTGGTTTAGATGCCTTAATTTCGGAACCTGATTTGCAAATAGCTTTAGCAGCTTTAAGAGTGTCGGCCAGCTTCTCTCCAAACAGGTACGTATCAATCTCAGTCTCATAAAGTTGATTTTTAATTTCTTTTTTAATGGATGCACAAATAAGGCTTCTCCTTTTCATTGACTCACTGAATTGTAAGTCACAAAGCAATTGGGCACCATCAAGTAATGGTTTTATGACCGAGGCTTCTTTATATTCAGAGCTGAACATCTTTGTAAGGGCTTCCCCTATACAAGAAATAATGGATGTTATTTGAGTTTGTTTATTCTCGGTGGCCTTGTCTTTGCCTATCAGGGTGTCTGAAGAGGCTGCCTTAATCTCTGGGTTTAGAAGGGGAGCAGCCAGCTTAGAACAATTGCGTGGCACTAAATATTTTTCAAGACACTCTTTTTTAGCTTCTTTAGAGAGGCCTGAGGTTGCTATATGCTCCCATCTTAATGCAATATCTTTTTGGATGTTATCTCCCATTTTCTTAGACTTTGACGGGGAAGCGCCTAATAATTCGAGGATATCATCATCCAATGCGCATTCTTCAGGACCAGTCGGAGCAGATGTGGACGGCCCTGGGATTTGTTCTAGATCAACATCTTGTGTCTGTAGGCCGGGCTGGTCGCTCAAGTCTATCGACTCAATTATTAGCGGTTCTTGGCCATCTAGAAAACAGTGCATAAAATAAGAATATTTTATTATTTTGCACTTTAGATAATATTTATTATTAGTAAAATAAACATGACCGTAATACGAATACAAAATTATCTACAAAGCAGTATGAACTGCTAAGTATTTGTATATTTCGTAACGGAGGTAGTTTCATATAAATTTGAACAAATACTGTACAAAATTATTTACCAGCACAGTCACATCACGTATGACGTGATAGATACTAGTATTTGTGCAGTGACTACCTTGTATAACTAATGGTTAAATTATATATGAAGTTCAAGAGACTTCTGGTAAAACAATATAATTATTTAATGACAGTTACTATTACGAAAGGAAGGCACTGTTCATTTTAGATTTGAAATGTATCTCAATAATAAAATGTACCAATTAATTTGCAAGTATGTAATGTACCTTCGGGTAGTGACGGCACGGGTGATGTACAGTCCCTAGAATCGCTTGAAGGAGTACGACGCGAACGTTTTTTGCGTCGACGCAACTTCTTCTCGATCCTTCTAATCTTCCGCTCAATATATTCGTCACTGTCCTCGTCATTACTTCTTTTAGGCATATTAAAATGACTTTGCAATTAAAAAGTAAAAAATTAATAAAATTTAAAATGTAGGGTAGATACAATACAAAATACGGAGAAAGAATGACGTGCAGACTAGCGGAGCACTAAAACGCGAATGAGGTTTGATCTAGCGAACGTCAAGCCATCGGCTGGGATCGGGGATAACAGCTCAAATATCTGTATTTTATTTCTGTAAAAATGCATATATTTTTATTTTACAGTCTTAAATTATATTTTAAACTATAGTGCAAGATTAGCGAGTTGCTACGTGAAACTACAATTGTTCTCTAATCTCGAGGATGAAGCACAAAGTATAATTATACCGAACTGAAGTATCCGCGGCGCGGCAAAGCAACCTCCGAGCGTCCCTACAGAGAACGCGTCAGCTGTCTAATAAAACTATGACAATTACTATAATTTATAGTCCGTATGATCGACAGCGACCACAATTCCATTGAGAAACTACAGTTCTGTTTGTGTCAAATTTCGCCCCCTCGTTTGCCGGACCGTTTAATTTGCGCCAGTCTGTGTAGTGCACGGCTTAATAATACATGCTGTGTGTGCTACGGCCGCCATTACTGCTAATTGTTACGTTAATTTGTGATTCGGCAATCTATCAACCACAGCTCAGTAAGGACAAACCTATATTGAACAACTAATGGCTAATGCTAAAACATAACACCAGGATTATGTTACATACAATGCCAAATTCTTCTCTTTTCAACTCAGAATCCATATACAATAATGTAAGGTGAAAATTTATTGTAATTGTATTAATAGTTACAGAAAAAAAACCTTTGTTCAGCTTTGTCGTGTCGTGTTACATAATATAATTTCCAATACAATTTCATACAGCATTATAGACTGTTCTCTCAGTTTAAGAGCTACGATAAATGGATCTTTATCCCTACTTCAGTGCTTGTCATATGTAGGTCAATCTTAGCGATAAAATCATCGATAGGTGCTCAAAAGATGCTGCACCGCTATCCCGGTACCTCGATAACATGGCGATCAACCTACATACAGACTTTGATCTTATCTCTAGTGAACCACGAGCAACGGCGTAGTAATCAAAATAAATAATCGAGACTCCTGCTCCTGCTCTATCCTTTGACAGTGCACCGTTAAAATATATTATGTCAACAGAATGTAACTGCTTAAAACAGATACTATAAGACAAAATACATTAGAAATAACTTTGCATAGTCTGCGAAGTTGGTTCAAGCCAGATCGAAAGGAGAGTTTATTTAAAGGCCATAATCTACGTAATACATTCTTAATGACCTACATAGCTACATTGTATGTATGTTTTAATAAAATTTTATGTCTTGTAAAATAAACATATTAGGTATTTAGATATTTCCCCGGCAAAAGTTAATTTTACGGTAACACCCCTGGTGGTGCCAGCATCCTTAGGTTTCGGTGATCGTTTACCGTCACTTCTCAAGTGGATCGCATGCTTCTTTGCCACCGTAGTATAAAAAAAAGCTACGGATCACAAACTGCATTACGACTTATGAATAAAGATTCATAAATGTTTGTTGTTTCGCATATTTTGCTGACTTTGGTAACTCACCTATTATTTATGTTGAGGATAATAAATTATCAAAGCGCCGATTGTAGATAAAACATGTTTTTGGTATGTACACAATACGATGACCGCACGTAATTACTAGCCGGCGTCACTGCGCTGCTCGCAAGTTCCATCTACCTTGTTTATTTGATCTGAGGGTATGAATAACTTTTCCAAATTTCTTCTCCTTTTATATTCGGCAAAATTACCTACATACTATAAATACACCTTCATTAATTGTACCTTTAATAAGTATGTACTTACATAGATTGCAGATTTGCAATTCAACAGCATAACGGTGACATATCTGTCATAATCAGCTTAGAGTGTTGTCGTAGGGTGTTTCAGGTGACGTTAAGCTCCTTTGGGAACGGTCCCATTGGTTGCATTTTGCTCTCACGGGTAAGAGCTATCCCTCTATCTCCTAAGTACCACCCGCTTAGACCAACTTAACGAACGGTATACTCATTTACATACGTGTACCTAAGCTTTTAATTAAAACCGAAATCATGGAAGTAATACTTAACCCTACAGCTGCAATGGTTACAAATTTCAAAAATAAAAAAATCTCGGATATATAATGTTAAAATTGAAAATGAAATGTAAGTCAAGGTGTATCTAATTTCAGATGAATTTAATAACAATTACGAATTTTATGTGCGGTTCAATAATATGCCACCCAGAGACTGCAAAATTAACGAGACAACTAACATGGTTTGGTTACCTCAGAATAAGTTCGCTGCGCTATTAGTCCTTATTCTAAGGATTATACTGTTGTTTTTGCTGCCATGCAAATAAATTTGTAATCTGTAACTCATTGGTGTAAAATATTAAATACTAAATAGCCCGCTTGCTTATGAACCGCGTCAATTAGTCTGAATCTAATATCCATTAAAAAACGGTGGCCCCTTTAGGTATCCCTACTATCATAAGGTACTTACTGTTGTAGACACCGTTTTTTACGTTAAAGTAAATTGCACCGTGTTTTTGCAGTGTAGGAACATAGCTTTTTAAAGGGATTGATATTCATAACAAATTTAACCCTATTTCAGTAACGCCCCATTCCACTCACATGAGTGGAATAGAGCTTCTACTACATAGTAGGTAATTCGAGGGTAGCCAATTTGTATGCAAGAGTAGCGAGCAGCACTCATCTAGTCTTGTTTGTAAACTGTTTTGGCATAGTATAAAGAACAGGGAGTAGGCTATCTCCGGCCCAATTCGCGATATAATTGCCTACTGTCTTAGGGTTGTCACTTTTAGCTAAATATTAGGCGCGGCTGTTCGCGCTTCGCTAGCAACCGCATGAACAGCGGCAACGTCAAGTCGCGGTCCCGACTCGCCATGTCGCCGCTAGATGTACGCTAGATGTACTACTCGTACATACTTATTTTGAATTACGATTTTCTGTAAGTAGGTAGGTACTTAGTTACTATACCTACAATACTGAGAAATCGGCATAACTAAACGTAAACAAAGAAATAGCGGCAAACCAATTGCCAGATCAAAAGTACTTAATACATTCTAGTAGGAAATTAGGCCTACCTACCTACTTCCTGTGTGATAGAAAACTAATACAAACAAAAAATATGTAAGTACGTAGATCTCATCATCAAGTAAAATTATATTATACTAGAATAAGTGACTAACTTACCTTTCCTGTTCAATAGGTAATCTGAACAGAGACAGGTCTGGAATCGATGAATTATTAAGACACCCAAACACACAGCAATACGTTCTTCTGCGATTATCAGACATTTTGATGATGATATTGATGAATAAATCATTTAGCGGTGCCGAAAAGCCGTGACGCGCGCGCGAACCTTGTGCAGTGTTAGCCGACGAGACGTTTTGTTAAAGTGTGCGTGCGTCGACACATAGATACAATAGCGCACACATACAAGCCGCGCGCGGTGCGTTTGTATGAAGATAACCTACTTCCCCTCTCTTTATACTATGGTATTGGCCTGCCAAAGTACGGACCCATCATAACAAGGTAATTTAAACTTCTAACGCTTATCCGACTTAGCTTGATGGAGCTTAATAATAATATTATTTTAATTTGGATTTGTTTCTGCCACGCCTGATAGCTCTGGGGATCAAAGGTTACAAACTTTCAAAGTAGGGTCGTTACTTTAGGATTAATAGTTAGAAGTCACGTTGAATATGAATTATCATTGGCATTCATTTCGCTCTAGGTAAGTACTAGAGCGGCGCCATCAAATAAACTGAGTGCACTAGTCTAGAGGAGTGCACGCGTGGAATGCGCGAGACTGGACTAAAGTACCTTTCAAGACTCTTGACGATTAGCGGCGTATAAACTCATGCTCAAGATCACACTTCCAGTGGACCTCGATTAAACAAATTAATTTCATCGCATAAATTGTCATAGAATACAAACACTATGGACAGATTCTACCGACCTGCACGGAATATCTTTTACCTTTTATTTTCATTCAAAGAAAACATCAGCAAGAATATAAATCTGTGAATGCAGCGCGAATGTAAGCATGCAGGGTCACAACGAGCTTACGTCAGCAAGTAGGCATTATCAACTTGGAAGCTTATTGTGAGCTATGTAACACCACCGTCGCGAATACGAAAATAACAGCTTTGTGGTAAATACAATATGCTGCCTTCTCTATACATAAAACTTCATCATCCAATAATTACATCGCTTAATTTTATGAGAATTAAATTAAACGTGCTTTAATCACAAGACTATAAATCTCAGTAGGTATAGCGACGAATATGACATAAGAGTCAGAGTAGATAATATACTTGATATGACCTCAGAGTAGTACTGCTTGGGTCAGCTTTCCGAATAACGCCATCTTTTGCGTGATATCTGAATGTCGTATTAATGTAGCAAAGAGTACGCTACACTACACAATCCTTATTCGGTTTCGCATTGATATAGATGTCGGCTCATTTCAAAATAACCAACCTACCTATAAAATTGTGAAAACAATGGTACTATTGGAAATCCGAGGCTCACTTGAACATAAAGAATGGATGGCATGGCTCGCGTCTTTTAGTCTCAAACAAAGAATTGAAAACTAAATTGCGCGATATTTATCAAAAAAAATCTGCGAGCAAAAGGTAAAAGAAAAACATGGGGTTGCCTCACCCTTAATATCGTATGCTTGTGGCGCGGAGACTTAATAATAAATTTCTTTGTGGAAAAGGAGCAAAAAAATTAAAATTCTTGTCGTGTCCGTAGCCTTCTCGGGCGCAGTTTTGTCATTTTGTTTGGCGGGATGTTGCGTGACGTATGAAAATCTCTCTTATGTGACGATCATTGAAAATTCTCTAACTTTAGCCATAACTAGCTTTTGCCGGTGATTTCACCCGCGTAAAATAGCCGAAGTAAAACCACGTTACACAAGGATAGTGTAGCTTTTCGGTAGACAAAGAATATTCCGCAGATTACCCCAAAGATACAAAACTATAAAAATATAATATTAGTATAGATGATGAGAACAATGATTTATGAAAAAGATTTGAAAACTTTGTCCACAATAATAACGAACGTTGTCGATTATTGAATCAAGTTCCTATGTTTTTTTGTTATGTATACGCAAGCTACTTTTTGCAGAGAGTGTACTTTTTTACTCATGAGTTATTTTTGCATTACAATATCGATTCAATTTGACATAAAAGACATTGACTCGATTTTTTATTTCCTTCAGCCTATATTTCGTTTACAAACTAAGAAAACATCTTATTTTGATATTGTATTTATTTATCTAGTTAAAACTGTAATTTTGTAACTATTTAAATCCGAGGGATCGAGCAGACTAATATACGCCACGTTAAAAAGACTGCCATTATCTTCATTCTTCAAAAAAGAAATACCTGACGTGTTTCGAGCCAGGGTCAAAATACTCATCATGAGGTAGATCGAGGGCAGAGAGGACTGCACCGAAGTAGTGTCTTGTGAAGTGGATAGCGTCGTGGGGGCGCAGTAAGAGCAGGGCTTGAAGGTAGTCTCGGATAGTGTTCGTGAGCGATCCACTTTCAGTGACGTAACGAGCTCCTTCTGACGAACGCATGCTCTGCAAATTATCCAAACGATGTTTCAGAATAATATTTACAAAAGTTAATACAGAACTTTCTATAATAGTGTTAATAGCAGATGATTACAGTGGTTTTTTATTTTATTTAGATACATATTTTCAGCTACAGAATTTGAAAACATATTACATTGTAACTATTCTTCTTTAAAGGACATCCATGTTTCATAGAGATTTGGTTCAAATCTGAAAGTGCCAGCAAACGAATTTCTTTTGGATATTCTGTTAGTGCTTCTTCGTCTGAGCATTTAATACTATTGCACCAAAGTTTGTCATTACAGGACATTTCATTTGATTTGGCTATTTTGAATTCCTGTTTTCAACAAAAAAATATGAAAATAAAGATTTTCTTACTCAAATAAAATCAACTACAATGGTCCTACAGGTTTGGTGCCACAGTAAAAAATACGTTGGCCGGCACTTCCAGATTTCGACCAAAATGGATGATGTCCTTAAGAAACTTTTCATATCGTACGTCGTAAATCTATGCGTAGATATTATCGGCTAGCCGTATTGGCCGATCTGTCTGTACACGTGCAAATTAGGAAGAGGTAAAAGGTGTAACTACTTTAACGACTAGCACGAAGAAATCTCGGCTTTAAACGTAAACCTGTTTAAACAAACTACGATTTAACACCATGGGAAAACACGACCGCGACTCTGGACACTCGGTATATAAGCATGTTCCGAGTGCCGGAAACTCCAGTTCAAACATACTTCGCGCCGCAGAGGAAATGTAGGCCTCTCAACAATCTGAACAATACAAAAAGTTTTCTGCTTTCAAAGTAAAACTCATTTATTCGCTTGTGATATAAACATTCGCAGCTTAAAATCTCATAGGATTTGACTAATTATTAATTCAAATTAGCTTAGAGCATGTTTCACAATGTTCAAACGATGTTCAGTATATCTATCAAAATCATTCGTTCATTACGTAGTTAATGAAATAAACCTTTGTTATCCTAAATATACGTTTATTCCCTAGATACAAGCCATACAGATACACTCATTGCATGGAGCACTTTAGTTCCATAATTTATAACTATTTATATAACTATGGTACATTATAATATTCTGGTTGAACTTGTATTACTACTACTATCGCTTACTTTGTCATATTGTTATTATTAACTTTGTTGTATAACCGAAATTGATTTGTTTTCCATATACCGTTGCTCTCTCATAGTGTAATCTAGTAACATTCGGGGAAATTACATTTTTTACATGAAATTTCTTTATTCAAAACAGATTAAACTATTTACAAAAAACAGAACTTAACCTACCTATTTATAGATAAAAAATCTGATCCAAACCAGAATCATGCGGGAGCGTGCCAAGAATGCTGGCAGCTTTGCCACGCTGGATAGCAATGCTGATTGCTGAATGATAGAAATATATAAACAGTCAAATACCTTAAAGTCCAAATAATCAGACAATAGTTGCAGATCTTCACGCCATCTCTCACGCAGGGGCGCATGAGCTTCAATCTCGTCCTTTTCGGGAACAACTCGCAATAGTGGATTCAAATGCAGGACGTAACAGCTATCGGCCCATTCATGACTTACAATGTAACCTGTAGAAAAATTAATTCACAACAGAGAAAACCTTAAAAATCCCTTGTAACTTTTAATTAAAATAAATATAAATGTGTGTTTGTATGTTTCAGGCTTAAACAGATGGATGGGCTTATTGAAATTGCACACAAACAGACAATGACCGGGAGTCAAATATAGATGTTAAAGAATACTATATTATTTTTATATTTGCACGTAACGGTCGCAGGTAAAACTCGTCGCAAGCGGCTACACAGTTTTATATGAAAGATGATACAACGAAAGACTTGAATTAAGAATAAAGAAGAAAACTCGATAAGTGGATTTTTAAGGCTGCTACTAATATAACTCGCTGCTCCTTATATTAAATATACCTACGTACTTATATGTAGTACTACGTACTTATAAGAATAATAAGTAGAAAGGAATGCGATATTACAAAACCAACAGGAAAGTCTGTCGATTTACAAGTGCTTCTTTGTAAAGTTAATATGACATACTTAACATTAATTTACTTCTTAAACCCTAAACTGTTGAAGGTAGGTACGGCGTTATCACGGTGAATATCTTAAATGATTATTACTTGTTAAATTATTTTCCATTTTTATCTACGATTATTTCAACAAATTAATGTCTATCTTACCTCTCAGTGTAAGAACTGTAATTGTTTGATGAATCAAGCCTGATGGCTCAATGATATGGCGTTCGACCTTCACAACGAACAATGGCTTACCATTCACGATCGCTTGACTTACCCCCAGGCACACCTACGAGATAATTCCGGTTTTAAACTATCAACTCAGATACTGGTCACAAAAAAACAAACAAAAATGTAGTCCCGAAATATACAGCTAATATAATATTAGGGTTGAAACACAATGCATAAACTAAAATGATCGCATATTAGTTTAACTAAACCTCGGTTCACAGGGACGCGCAGACGGTTACATAAAAAGGAGCAAAAAGTTAGTATAGCTATGATAGACGTTCGTCAATCTTGAATTTGGCAGAATAGGTAGATAGGATTTCTTGAGACTCATTTTCCAAAATTAAATGACTAGCAATATACTACTTGATTATTATAACCGTTTGCTTCGTGACAATGAATATAGAAAAAATAAACACAAACATTTCAATTATTTTTCAAGCCGGTGCGGGTCAGCTTGTACTTACATAAATGCTCTCGCATATAACTCCGTCCATCATAACAGTGTCCGTTTTGATATTACCTCTGTATCTTCGAAGGCCAAAATATCTCAAAAGAATAACATTTGCACCTTCCAGCAAAAAGTTATGGGCTGCTTCAAAAGAATGATAGAATCGCTTTACAACATTGCGTTCTCCGCAAATACGAGTCACTTTATTATAGTAACCATTTTCACAAATAGCCATATAACTCCGGCGTTCTTTAGTTATGTCTTTTTTTGTTATATGTCTGAAATAATATTTCAATTTAATTGTTAATATATTAACAATTACACGTTGAATTAAAATATTGGAAAATACAAGATATTATGTCGAATAGTTTGGCTATAGTATGTATAAACTCAAAGGTAGAATGCCAATAGATCAATAGGCTTTTGTATTATATAATTAAATATAATTATTATACTCGTATGGAATAGTAAAAAAATATAGACAAATCAGTTGATTAGATTTTGAACGTGTATAATTCCTTACTCAATTCTATTCTCTTCCATCGTATGGAGGTTACTGTCCACAATACTGACAATTTTCGTTCCAGTCTTGGCACCTTCTTTGGAAGAATGAGACACAACTTGAACCAAAAACTTGTCTTTATCTTCTCCCAGTGTTTCAACATTGATGCTGATACCTAGGTAAAAAAAATATTTACGATGTTTGACCCGAAGTCTAAAAATCATAATCTACTTACCTCCTACGGCGCTACAACAGTCCAGTGATGGCTTCCTTATCTTCCTTACGTAAGGAGGTGCCTTTACCCCATGCACTGGACACACATCCTCTTCATCCTTGTCCTCGTGAAGTCCCAATATCTTAAACCTTTCTCTCTCTTGTTCCTTATAAGATATTTTGTCGTGACGTCCATAGCCGTAATCGAAATAAGTGTGCCTGGGGTCAACATCATGACACCATCGATAACCATGTTTACCAGCCAGAACTTTTTTCAATACATTAGGATCATCTTTTTTACACGGGCATGTACATATTAAACCTTTAATAGCCTGTTTCGATTTATCTAAGCATATACATTCAAGATCTTTTGTTCGAACTGTGTCGCAAATACAAGGATCTCTACAGTCACATGTGGTATGGCATTTGCAGTTATCTGGATCCCCACATTGACACACTTTTCGAGGGTAACACGTACATGATCCTGTTGATTTAGCGTCGCATGTACATTCTGCTTTGAGGTCAGGACAACTGCAAATAGATTTTGAATCAGCTCCTTTACATATAGACTTAGTATCTTCTGGAGGTGTACAGATACATGTCTTCTGTACGCCACATATGCAACTATGTTCATTGCATGTGCATTCTTGGTCTTTAAGACATAGACAGGCAGGCTTGGGATCCGGTTTTTGACACTCGCATGGTTGTTGTTCACCTTCATTTTCCTCTCCTTTTTCTTCCACCTCTTCTTCTTTGTCTTGTTCCTCTTCTCCATTTTCACCAATTTCCATTCTTTTTGTCTTATATTCATCAAAGTTAAATTTTGGTTTGTGTTTACATTTGCAAACAGGACTAGGAAATTTATCAGGGTAGCAGACACAAGGTTTTTCAACTTTATCGCAAGTACAAATAGGTTGCATTTTATCAGGATGACACAAACATACTTTGCTTTCCTTACAGGTACATTTGGGTTCGGGAGGTTTCGTGTCGGTACACACGCAAATATCTTTCAAATTAGAACAGGTACACTCCGCTGCTACCTTTGCACCGCATTTACATGGCAATTTCGTAAAACATGTACATTCTCCTGTTTTACGGTCAGCTGGGCATGTACATAAGTTAGGTACCGCGGCGGCTGGATTAATCTTTGGCATGCCGTCAACGATCATTACGCTTGTTTTACTGTCCGCTGCAGGCTGTGGTTTACTACAGTCAGGAAAGAAGAAAAAATGAAAATCGTTATCTGTTTCTTCTTCTTCCTCTACTTTAGCTTCCTCTTCAACCTTATCCTGAACTTCGAACAATCTGCTATCATGGACTTCTTCAGAAATCTCACTTTCAGCGGTTTCGTGACATGACCAATCATCGTCTGAATATTCATCGGTCACATCGCCTTCATAGTGGCCGCAACTCATTATCAACGCTTCGCCAAAACATAATTCTTGTTTCAAGCTATCGTCTATAATAAATTAATTTTCATTCAATAAGGGACAAAAACATTAAAATTATTTACAGATTGCTCTAAATATCGTAACTGTATCCGCACACGTCCGTGAAACTTGCGCCTCCCTAGCCTTCTTGTTTTCGTTGTGTAGAAGGTAATTCCGTTCATAGTGTTCATACAAAGAAAACAATTCAAACTTATACCAGATCTTGCCCGCGACTTCTATCGCGTAATTTTCGAGAAAAGAACCCGTTCGGCGCATTCCCTAATGCTCAGTGCGTGTTGATTTTATCCTTACTAATATTATAAATGCGAAAGTAAACCTGTTTGTTTTTTTATGTTTTGCTACCTTTTCAAGACTAAACGGCTGAACGAATCGTCATAAAATTTGACAAGGAGATAGATTATATCTTGGGAAAGGATATGGGCTTCTTTTATTAAAGTTTATAATGTTGTATGGTATAATTAGGTATGTAGGTAGATATCTTTGAGTATTTCATCAAAGGTAGATACCAAAGTATATATAGATATCGTTGATTGCGTCCATGCCCATAATTTCTAAATCACAGACAGTATTTTATTTTGTAAATAGATTTATCTCACCTATATCAAACGGCAGCTGCTCAGATAAATTTATTAATGATATTGTTATATTTGTGTTCAGCGACATTATGGATTATTTTACAAACAAAAATCAAACTATCAACATATTTGTATTTTTTTTATTTCGTTTGACATGGTAGGATTATTTTGAAGTAATACTTGAAATACAAAAGGAGGTTACTACAGGTACAGACTTCAATCTATCGTAAAATATATATACTGTGTATTTTCGATTTAGCTAAGCGAGAGTGCAGCATTTTTCGCACAAGGACGCACACATTACATTGATTACTATTTCCATCATTTTCTAGGAAAAGCGGTACCACTCAGTCTAGTCTCGACCCACAGAGTACATAATCTCTACTCGGCCCAAGAGAAAACAACCGCTCTAGCGTAGCGGTTGTATTCTCTCGTAGTGGTTATGAACTCTGTGGTATGCTCTTGGACAAGCGCTACGTCACGACAGAGGCATAAGAATTTATTCTTTCTTATGACAGTGGGCAGGTTCAATCAGAATAATAACTAAAGCTCGCTAACGCACTCAAATACGCTCGTAAATTGTCTTATAGTGATACTTAGTGTGTATTTTTAGTGGCCTTTCATGCAGTAAAGTTTCAATTAGTGACTGATTTATAGGAACTTTGGAAATAATGCGGTTATATGGCGTTTGTGTGGAATGATCTATCATTTTAGTCAAAAGGTTACCTCTGCCGTAACTCCAGAATCTCCCATGTATATGCATTTATTGCAACAAACACTAAAAATTTAGAAACTTGAAAATTCTGTAACATTTCTGTCAATAGGTTATCTCTGACCTAAAGGCGTGTTACGATCTGCTACTGCCGTGGATTGTCTCCAGAAACTCCAATAAGCATTAGAATGCATGACACTAGGCATTTTAATGCGGCAAACACGAGACATTTTTAAACTTGAAAATTCTCTAACACTCGACACTGGCAAATTGTCCCTGAATGGATCGATTGCCATACTGAGGAAGAAGAAGAAGGAATGAGTACGTTTTACTAAGTACTCCCAACAATCACGCTCTCGGCCACGGGTTTTCCAGTTCCACTTGATCCCGAGCGTTACAATTGTAAACCCGAATGAAATGGATTATGGAGCGTTTTGAGCGTGGAGGTAAATAATACAAATGGCGAGTTAATAGAAAGAGAGCAAAAGATATAAGACGTTATTCAATTTGTGTTTCCATTTTTAAATATTAAAAATAAACTTTAAACGTTATTGATTACATTGATTATTATTGAAAAAGGAATATCTTTGTTGCTTTGAGTCACGAGAGTCACGACGACGAGACGTGGAGCTTACGACGACCCACCTCTTCATGGGTCGTGAGCTCCGCGGAAGCGTATGACGTCATGAGTGACGTTTTCACCGCGACCACAATGATCGTAGTCTTATCGTAGTCATCATGTGAAATGGCCAAAAGAGTATTTGAGAGTTTTTGGCGGGAATCAGGCGGAGCGGTTGAGATTTTTTTCCAGTGTGTCGTAAATTGTGTTATAGTGATCTTTAATGTGTATTTTTGGTGTCGATATGTGCAGTAAAGTTTCATTTAGTGACTGATTTATAGGAGCATTGGAAATAATGCCATAATACGACTTTTGGGTTAAGTGATTTATCATTTTGGTCAATAGGTTACCTCTAATCTAAAGGCGTGTTACGATCTGCTACTGCCGTGGGTTGTCTCCAGAAACTCCATTGGGCGTTAGAATGCATGACACTAGGCATTTTAATGCGGCAAACACGAGAAATTTTGCAACATGAAAATTCTCTAACACTCGACACTGGCAAAAATAGTCCCTGAAGGGATTGATTGCCATACTTAGGAAGAAGAAGAAGAAGAAAGAGTATTTGTGAACGCTTAGTGGAACGCACCCATCTCTACGATCCACTCTTATAGTATATGTTGTCTGTACCGTACTGACTGACAGCAGCACATAGTACTTTTTGACATCAGTGAGCAATGACAGATGATGTGGCCTAACGTTTTGAGATTTTTAACAATATAATTTTAAAGAATAATTATAATGCTAAAATGAGCGTTTTTAAACTAATTTCTTTTATTTTATTTATCACAGTGTGTTGGTGTAGAGTACCGGATAAGGTTTATTGCGTGAATCAAGAATGTAGTGGTAAGTAACGTACATATTTCTTTCATGTCCATCAAACTTGTGAGATAACTTTCTTTTTCATGGTTTCTCAATTACAGAGCCAATATCTAAAGGCAAAACATTATTGAACTATAATAGCGGCGACCCAGACTTGATGTCGTTTCGTGCTAACTCCGATGCTGTCATTTACATGAAATCAGCTGGTGTGAATCCAGACATATGGTTTGCCAACATTAATGGGAAAGCTGGATTCGTCCCTTCCAATTTTATAAGAGAAAACAAGATCTTCGAAAAAGACCCACAATTTGTTAAACCTATGGAATTTAGGAGAAGAGAGAGTGAAGTTCAACCGAATAAAGTTCAACAGCCACATGAAGTATTTGAGGGTACTACAATATACACGACCGAAGCACCAGCTGCCGCCTCCGAGCACCAAAGTACAGCTGAAATACCTAATTCTAGTGTATCTGTTACACCTTCCTTGGATATATCTAATCAGGTAGAACAAAGTCAAAATTCTGTTCCAGAATCAGATACTGCTAGTCAGGAAACAAATGAATTAATTCCAAATAGTAATGATAACATGGAAACTGTTCACCTAAAATCTAGTGAAAACATGAATAATGATCAACATACAATAAGTGATAGCATGAAAGTTATTCTACCTACAATTAGTGAAAACATGGAAAATTCACAACATTTAACAAGTAATAATATAGAAAATGTTCATGTTGAACCTAATAATAGTGGGAATATAAAAATTGTTGAACCTACAATTAGTGAACCTATGAAAAATGATCAACATATAAATAGTGAAAATATGGAAAATGTCCCGGCTCAACCTAATAGTAGTGAAAATATAGAAATAGTCCAACCTGCAATTAGTGAAAACATAGATAATATTCAACATAAAAGTAGTGAACAACTAGACTACACTGGACAACTTGAAAATGTTAAATCTGCAGCTGATCAAAATTTGGAAGCATCAACAAAAATTGTTGTAGAAGAAAAACAAAATACATTAGACAAAGAAGTTGTTGAGGAAAGTAGCAATTCTGATGAACTAGCTCCATCTGAGAAACTTAATGCAAAGCCTGAACTTAGCCCAGAAACTCCAGAAACCATTCAAGCCCAGCAACTGTTATCGAGCGGAAGCAGCCATATAGATGCCACATTAGAGATTCCAAAGTCAGGTGACCTTCCACCATCATTATCGGAACCAGAACCTGTTAATAGCAATGAGCAGAATACTTCCAATGTAGGAAATAATTTACATCAACCTCTTCCAATTGAAACTAACCAAGTGCCTCATAGTAATGTAATAGAACCTCCTGTGCCCGTGCAACCTGATAATTTACTCAACAATATTTTTAATCCAAATGAAAATTTTCTTACCAAGGTTAATGGTGAACAACCTACTGAGAACATAGTACATTACCAGCAACTGAATGATATTCCAACAACAAAGGACACCATTTTCCATGAAACCTTAAATGGAAACCTGCCAACCATTGGTGCAACATTTGAAAGTAATACATTGCAAGCAATCCCACTAAATGAGGAGAATATTGATGATCTTCAACAAGAAAATGCTAATATTAATGATATAAACAGCCAAGAAATGTTTAATAGTGAAGAGTCAAATACAAATGCATACATGAAAGCTGAAAATCTTTTTAAGGATGAACAGTCCTCACCTGTTGATGTCTACACTCCAACTGAACCAACTCCTATTGAAGATACCTACAGTTCTATTCCTGAAACGCCTAATGATAATATGTACACAGCTCCAACAGAACAAACTTCCTTACAAGAGGATACTAATGAGGGTTTTTTGTCTTATATGTATTCAACTGTAGCCAGCCTCTGGCCATCAACCACTGAGTCTCCTGGAAGTTTATTCAATACAGAAAATCAAAAAGATAACAGTGATTTAGATGGAGAAGGATTTTCGTTTATTAAGTACATATTATCCACATATAGTTCTGTAATGGGAATCAAGTATGAAACAAATGCACTTTTTCCTTCTGTTGGTAAGTTAAGTTAAGTAAGATAAAATATTATAACCAAAGTATTTCAAATATGTTTGATGCTATAATTATGTCAACCCTTCATCACATATCTATTTGTAGCATTTCATGTCCTATTGAATAAAAACGTTTTAAAAAAGTTTTACAACTGTTTATTAGAATTAATTAATTAACCTAGAATTCTGATACACACATGCAAAGTGGTGAAATTATGTTTCTCTGAAGTAATTGTCAAAATAGATAAAAATAGCTTATACAGGACTTCAGATGCCCTTATTAATCAAATGTTTACAGTCATTAGAGTCTGGAAAAGGTATGTTAACATTCTCTATAATTATAAATATTTCAACTTTCAGGACAAACTTGCTTCACAGAAGAATACTGTGATGGTAGCACTAATGGAAATGGTAACCGCTTCCTAACAGTCATGCTAACAGCAGCTGGTTCAGTTCTGCTGTTCACACTCGGGTATTACTTTATAGAAAACAAACGGCAAGATTGCAAGCTTATCGGGACTATCAACTCACTACAAAGAGACTTGATGTTTAGCACCAAGGTGGTTCATTCGTTTTATCTATCTTTATACTATAATGAACATTAATGTGCTGTCTGCACTAAGACATTTTGGAATAAATTATCAATATAAGGTATCTGCAAACTGTAATCAAGTAGTTTGAGGTGTGAATGGTGTGCCATGTGATACTTATTAAATGCTTGCCTGAATATGGATATAAATATATTTCAGAATTTCCTGTCTCAAAGTTTTTCTTAGTTGACACATCCAATGCAGACGAATTTACATAATGGCATGCTGGTCGATATCAAATTTAGAGTCACCCAATTAATCCAATTCTGTGGTTAATAAATATAAATATTTCAGGAGTGTGAGATCCTTAAAGAGGAGCTTGCAACTACTAAGACCAAGTTAGCTGGCATTGAAGACAACTCATTTGGAATGGATGACATGGTTCAATCATTGAAAGAGGAAATTAATGAACTGAAAGCTCAAAACGAACGACTGAGGCACTCTCTAGATGATAATGAAAAATTGCTCAGAGTATCTGAGAATACTGCTGGCGAGCTACAAAATACTCTTGGCGAAGTAGAAAATACTCTTAGTGAGCTCTTGGGTGAAAGAGCTCACTCGGAAGAGCATATTGCAGAACTTAATGGTACTGTGTGCTGTTATATAACCGCTATCAGTGTATATAACCCATGTTAAGCGCTTACCATTCATAAATCACTAGTACTTCTTTCATTTTACATTTACAATGCAGATAGTTTATATGTCACAACACACTGTGGATGATACACATATTTGAACCGTGAGTTTTATTATTGTGAAGCAGTCAGTCAGCTACCTTATGAATGGGTTCTACAGTAATAGTTAGCTAAATTATTTTAAAGAAAACATTGTTACAAATTAATTGTAATCCTGTTTTCTGTACTGTACATTGTAGCAATGAACATTGGTTTCAAAAATATGAATGGAAATATAGAATATATTAAAAATACCATTCCACCTTATCATTTTCAACAAATACTTGAGTAATTGCATCAAAATCAAAAATTGTATTATTCAGCTTAGACCCTACCTAATAAGGCACTTATGAGGGTCTTAATTATCATTGGACATTCAGTTTAGGCTCCAATAAGGCACTTATGAAGGTCTAAATCACCACCAGTTCCGATATATGTGATAATATGTATGTACTTGAGTGATTTGTTGTAGTTATCGAATTGAATACATTTTCATATTAGTATAAATATAGATTAATACAAAATACCTAAATCGTAGTTTAAATAATCATTACATAGTTTAATTATTGTGTATGTAACTGTTTGATTATTTATTTGTTTATGAAATATTTTCAGGCTGATAAAAGGAGCACTGTATTGACTAAACTAGAAAAGATGGATATTTTTGACTATATCGGCTTAATATTATTACAGATAAAATACAAGCATTCGAAGAGGAATTGATTTCAGTAACCCGAGAGAAAGATAATTTCCAACTGAAGTATGTGTCAGCAGAAAGTGCTCTAGAAGAGGCCAAGAAACAGATGAGGCAGCTTGATGAAGTCACACAACAATTAGCTGATGCGAAGAATACTATTGAATTGCAAAAACACGAAATTGTAGCTCTCAAAGTAAGTTCATTACCCATTTTTTCGAGGGTTAGACAATTTTTTTGCACAATAATAAGCGGGTACTAAGGATAAAATTTGCGTTTTTTGGACACGCATGCACTATCAAGTTAGTTTTAAATATAAATAAAGTCATATAGATGAGCTCTAGAATCAGAGCCTATTAATTTATGTAGTTATTCAGACGACTAGAATGAATTTAAAACAAATTAAACATAATATTAGCTTAATAGATTTCTAATATTGCATTCTACTAATACATAATAAATTGTAAAAGTAATTCTGCCAGAATAAAGCTTATTGGTTCTGAAATAAATATTTAATATTCGTTAGTTCTATCTGTCTCATTAGAATCCATGTGTTTTTAATAAAACATATCTAATCTTTTCAGGATGCTATGAAGCAATTGAAGACTGGGTCATCAGATGTAGATGTGGGGTCTCTGATTGATCACTCTGAGATCAAAGCCAAGTTGTCTAAAGCTCTGGAAGTGAAAAATTCTTTAGCCAGCAAGTATGAGGTAACTTAAAGTACAATTAATGGAATTCAAACTTTTACTACCAACTTTGCAGATAGAACTTCTATAACATTTATGTATTTTGTATCTACATCTATGTCAATATATATAATAAATTTTCACTTTAAGATTCAATTTGTGCTGTGTGTACGACTTACTTACTAAGAGTATGTTTGAGTCGATTGAAATACATAAATGCTATGAATAATTACAGGTAGAGCATAAGGAGCGGGCTCGTCTCGCAGAAGAACTCCAATCAACAAGAGAAACACTGCTCACTACGAATCAGCAAGCCACCGAAGCCACGACCAGACTTGAAGTACTGGGGAAATATTTCCAAGAAAGAGAGGGGGAACTTATGAAGTGAGTATCATAGCTGTAATTATAACTAAACTAAAAAGTCTAAAATGTTCGCCGCAAAAAGGAGACCGCTGGTCAAGTGGTTAGTGTTTATTGCACCTGAGTGCTATGCTAGAGGTCACGGGTTTGATTCCCGCCGAGGCAAACATTTATGTGACAAATATGTTTGCCTTGCCCCTGAGTGTTTGGTATGTATTATAAGTATGTATTTACAAAAAAAAAGTATATAAGTTTAAAAAAAGTATATAAGTATTTATCAGCTACTGGTACCCATAGTACAAGCTTTGCTTAGTTTGGGGCTAGATGGCGATGTGTGATAATGTCCAAACATTATTATTTCACCGAAGATATTCAATTGACGAGACCGCTGGTCTAGTGGTTAGTATACCTGACTGCTACGCTAGAGGTCGCGGGTTCGATTTCCGCCGGGGCAAACATTTATGTGACAAATATGTTTGCCTTGCGTTTGGTATGTATTATAAGTATGTATTTACAAAAAAGAAGTATATAAGTATTATATCAGCTACTGGTTCCCATAGTACAAGCTTTGCTTAGTTTGGGGCCAGATGGCGCTGTGTGATAATGTCCAAGCATTATTATTATTATTAATTGTTAAGGTGAGCAATATAGTGAGCCAAGTATTTTTTATTTTTTTTTATTTTGCTGTTTTGGCCAATCGAGATTAACGAGATTTTCACTTCAAGGAAGACTATGGAAATAAAAACCACATCGTTCAAAATGGTACATCTTAAACCTACTCCATACCAAAGCCCAAATATTGTGTAAATACAATTTATTGATATACGATTCTATATGACTATTGCAGGGAACTAAATGCCAAAGAATCGCTGTGGCTGAGCAAACAAGGTGAATCAACTAGCACAGTGGAAAAAATTGAATTGCTTCAACAAGAAATTCAGCGATTTAAGTAAGTTATGAATCAAATATTATACCCGTTTTTTTTTCAACATTACCAAGTTTTGTAAGTAAAAATTGTGGCAAGCAAAAATAATATGTACGGCAGTGACATAAGTTTTAGATTTTCAGGTTTTCTTTTTGGTCAGTGCGATTGGGGCATCCTTTTAGGGTCGGCAACCCGCGAGCAGGCTATGGTAACCTCCATCATAGTAGCCTTGTTTGTCAACTTTGTTTTAAAATTCCGCATATCGTTGATACCTACATAGAAGTGTGTCAATATAGGGAGAAGTGTGACGCGCTGACGCTGGAGCTGGCTGAGCAGGAGTCGGCGAAACGGTCTGCAGTAGGCGCGGTGGAGGCGCGTGCGCACGGCGCGTGGCTGGAAGCGCGGGCGGCGCGGCGCGAGGCGGACGCCGCGCGCGCAGACGCCGCCGCCCTACGACGCAAGCTCGCCTCTCTATCCGCACTCGATGGTGCCGTCTCTCCCCACCATAGTAAGTCGCGCATTATTGTTTTGTTTCGTCATTGTTGTAGTCTTCACTAGATCTAATCCGATGTGGTTGGTTACCTGATTTATACACAAAGCTACTGCCATCTGAACTTCTTAACCCTTTTTAAAGGGAAACATTGAACATTAAATTCACGCACATTACCGTGTGGTAACTTACTATGTATTGCCCACGAACTTGATAGCACCATGACTGTAGACTGAACAACACTAGCTTTGTCAGACACACTTAGAGATAGAGAGAGGGAGGCCTTTGCCCAGTATTGTCAAGCTGACAATAACAGTTCAGGTACCTATCAATGTCACCAAAAGTTGTGTAGTGCTGTACGCCACATTCATAACAGTAACATAGAGGCGTAAATAAAGTTTATAAGTGATCGTTTCTCCATATATTTTTGACACAGGGTAAGTGTGTGTTCATTCTTGTCCCCAGAAGTGATATCCCCTCTGGATAGCGCTGATAACGCAGTACTAGCGCCGCCACTGCCGCCGTTGCCGCCGCTAGCGTTCCTGCCGCCGCCGCTGTTGCCGCCACTGCCGCGCCCGCCGCCTCTCGGCCGCTTACCTTCGCCTCACCCCCCGAGGTACACTAGACATAACTTAAAAACAAGCTTCTAACTTATTTAAAACTCCTCTTCTGTACATAATTAGGTAGATAAAATGTATATAGTCACGCATTTTTATATAACATTTTTTTCTGCGATGTCACTCCCCTTTATAAATAGCATATTTAATAGTTACTCAGCGATATCCACGTGCGCTTGAAATTGTAATATAGAAGGATCAATGTAATCCTGAAGATATGCATGTTTGTAGGCTTGAATAGTCGTCATTAACTCATAATTATCTCAAGTCGAGGTACTTTGCCCTAACCCTATTAAGATAGAGGCAAAAAATGCAATTCGCCATATATCTAATACACCTATCTTCAAAATATATTTTATTATTTTTTGCGTTTTATATTTAACGTGAATAAGTATAATTAGATTTTCGTCAATAAATATCAATGAAACCGTAACTAATACCTACTGAACAAGTGAAAGTTCTAATGTTTAGACACTTAAATCATTATGTGGAGCGTGCAGTTGCGAATACCAAGTAGTAACTAGACCATTTCATGATCTATATTTCTGTTTTTATATGTGGGTAATCCAATTTATATGTAACTGTAAATGGACCGTGTATTTTTATTGAGAATGCATATAAGACCACTTTAGTTGTTTTTTTTTATATTCAATATTTTATTGCTTCTAACTTTATTTTTCAACGCGTAAGTGATATCCCTGGTATTGGTAGCGTCTATAAGACTACGGTGGCTGCTTACCATCAGGTCGAACGTGCGTTGTATGCCACCTTAGTGGTATAAATAAAAAATGTTGTAGGGACACTTTTGTTCGATATCCATTACATTTATTTATTGAGTTACCACATATTACGATTTCATCTGCATGTTTGGTTTATTCTTATTGCATGTGTTTGTTTAAATTAATTTGCAACAGTTCTATGGGATACAAATGGATGTCATTAAATTATGCATTGATTTGTGGAGACAATACTATAGAGCAGGGCAGGCCCTTTACCTTGATCTGGTACTATGAATGAACTTTTAATTCTTATAACATTAAAAGAAAGAAAGAATTTTTATATGCGAATAGTTGTTCAATAAAGTCACTTAAAAGTAAACATAATTTACACGTGCCCTGCAATGTTATTGATATTGACACAGTTTTTGGACCAGATATGGTATATCTAGTGATAACATACATTCCCGTGATAACAAATCAAATAATCACACATACTATTTGTTATTGTAATCAATAAATTGGTATGGTATATGGAGTTGTGATCAATTAATAAGTTTTATCAAGTTATTTGATGCACATCGTGTAATATCTATAAGATGATTGTGTCAATAATTAGATACGGCGAGCGGCGGTACTCCCCCGATAGCCGGTACTCGCCGGAGAGCCGGTACTCGCCTGAAAGCCGGTACTCGCCGGAAACGGTTCGGTACTCGCCAGACAGCCGGTACTCGCCGCGCACGCGCCGCTCGCCATACTCACCAAGATCGAGGCGGCGATCGAGGGAGAGGTAAGCAATCATTGGTGTAAATTTTCTGGTACTTTCACACCTTTTATACACAATTTTTATTCTTAGTGCGGGCAATATCTATATTTATTTTAAAAAAACAACAGTTTTTTATATATATACATATCATATACAATATTTACATTTGTTTTAGTCTAATCATATGATCAAGAGACTTTGCGCAATTGTTATCGTAAACTGATTTCCTAATATTTTATATTATCAGTACTAGGAGGTACATGTATGAAGAGATTTATGAAGTTATGAATGTATAGGAATCAAGTGAAATGCCGCAAAATCCTCCCTGAAACCTACCCCGAAATGAATTTAACGTGATAATGGTGTCGATTCTGTTGTTCAAAATTACTAAACTAAACTAATTTGACAGGTCTAAAAGTCTTGCTATCCCTTTCACATGTGCGGGGCTATACTTATATTATAAATGCGAAAGTAACTGTTTGTTTTTGTGCTACCTTTTCACGACTAAACGGCTGAACGGATCGTATTGAAATTTGGCGATGAGGTAGATTATAACCTGGGGAAGGACGGACATAGGCCATCTTTACCTTGAACACGCGGGCAAAGCCGTGGGTAAAACCTAGTGTATGATAAATATACCGACTTCAAACAACTCAACTACAAAGTTGGTATACATGATTATTTACTGGAGGCCCTAAATCGGTCCAGAAACGACAAAGTAATCGGTGTACACACATTTACTTATTGATGTCTGTTAACTGTTGTCTGTAGGTGTTTCTTTTCTGAAGTAATCGTAACAACATTTACATACATACATATGCTTGTCTGCCGTTTGCGCTTGCGCATTTTATGCTTGAAAGGAAATTACCAGCATTTTTATTTCGGTTGTTTAGATATGAAGCAGCACGCGTGTCTCGGTCGCGTAACGGCCCGGCCGACACAGAAACTGAATACAACTCCGATAGTCCTACCAGAAACCCGCCACGACGACGCAGATATTCTAGAAACTCGGGTGAGTTAAACAAAAAATATTGCTTTCTTATTGACACAACATAACACGCGTTTTGAATATTCAAACTTACCTGCTACCGCCACCATATATGAGACATAAGCTTGACCCGGAGAGATAACTATGGTATAGTTAGTAGAGAGAGAGATAGAGAGTGTGTGAGATATCATCATTGATCCAAAATGTATTCCGAAATTACTAAAATAAGAAAAGTCAGTAACTCTATCCCGATTGTCCGCTACAACGCCCCGATATTATTTTAGCAACCGCGGATTTCAAGAATCGATCGTTAGTATTCAGTTCAACTGAGATCCAGCCGCCTTCTTCATCTTCTACCAGTCCATAGTTTTTCTAAAACTAGCTGACTCGCGACAGGCGATGTCCTGTCTTAGCTATAAATTCATATGACACATACACCATAGCAAAAAGGACCTTTAGTTTATCACGAAATTAGAAAAGTTCCAGATTATTGTTCATTTTTTTTTTTCATAAGACCCTTCTGACAAACACAAATAAAAAAGAATTAGCTAAATCGGTCCAGCCGTTCACGCGTGATGCCGTGACAAAGGGCAATACGGATTATTTTTTATATACCAGTATTATTATTATTTTATATACCAGTATTAGTATTATTTATTGCCAGTAAGTTCTTTAATGTTTTTAATTTACAGGTCCTAGTTCTGGCTCCGGGTGTTCCTCAGAATCTGACAAATGAGATGGAATAAAATAGTAATGTAATAGGTTATTTAATTCTACAATGTATAAAGGTGTTCAAGACGGCCAAAATTGGTTACGGTGAAATATATGAATTGATTTATGAGAAATAATCTAGGTGGTTGATGACTTTTAACCCATAAATGCACATGCTCGATGACACATCCAAGATCAAATAGATCTTTATCAGCTTTAAGCAGCTGTTTTCAATCGAATAAACTATGCCATAATGCGAATTTATAGTGTTATTTCTTCAATACTTTATTCAGGTCATACGAGTTCATATTGACGGTAGACCAGGGCGCCAATAATAGGAGTCTGTAGGGCTTATGACTGATCTTACTTTGCAGATAGTCCTGATTTATAAAATCAATCAACAGTGTTTTTTCTCACTTCTCAGCTTAATGAGGTTTGCGACAAAAATTGCATTGAATTATATTGTTAGCCGTTATATTCCATTAATAATAATATATACTTTTAAACAATAAACACACGTAGAAGAAGTTTCAATGCTGTGTAATTAATATATTCATACCTACCAAAATTAGTTGACACACTTGAATGATGAAAACAAAGTACTCCCGACTACCTTGCTCAACCAAATATAAACTCTAAATATTTAAATGTTCGAGTAAATTCTATAAAAACTTTGTCTATTCAGCAGGCCTAATACACAACGCAAACGCAACTCATATTTATGCGCGAAATTGTTATAAAGAAATCTTACTGTTCCTTCTTGTTACTCTTGTAATTGACCAAAGAATTTGAATGCTGTCCTATTATAGTATGTACCTGATTTGCGTTATTTCATCTACTCACATAACTTCCTAATATTAACTCGTCTACCGCTATTTCCTATATATACACCTGATGTCTATTTGCATTTTAATTTGTGTACTTATTTGGGTACATTGACAATTGCCATCCAACCTTCTAACCTAATAATATGAAATTCAATTATTTCTCATTAATAACAATATTTAATTTATTAAACAATTTGTTGTTTTAGTCGTCTTAATGTATTATACTTAAATATTAGAATATGATTTTAAATAAAATAATTTTATCGATTGATACGTTTTTTAGTTGTCCCCGTTACTAGATTTCATAACTAGAAATGTTGCGATAGCGGCAATCTTATCGGAAGACACACCGACATGCCTATATTTGCTAAATCAAATACATTTAGTAAACACTGATAGTCTAATATTAACTAAACTATTACTCTATAAAACTGCATACTGTGTATGATATTAAATGTTTAATCTATGATATAAATAATGTACACATGTAACTTCACAACCTTCTTTGACTATCTTAAGGGACGACATTCCACGGAACAAAACTGCCTGGTTCTGCCTGTTTGAGCTGGAATAAAAAACAACATAATTATACAGACCGTTGAGTTATTATATATTAAATATATGTATAGACATCGTAATGTAATAATCCAAAATTATGATCCCTTTACCACAATTGCATTGATGATGATGCATGATTTTATCAGTCATGGTCAGTACAATTAAGTAAATAATGTGAGTGATAAGTGAATTTATGTATTATATATTCTCCTTTATTTAAAGGGTCACATGATGATTTGTATCATTTGTTGTAGACCGAACGCAGTTATGTGTATGTATTACTTTAAAAATATTTTAACTGTACAATTTCTGTAGATGTTATACCTTCTTGGTGATGTGGTCTTCACAAGCCATTCGTATGCGCGCAGACGTCGCCGGCGCTTGGAATGGGAAGTCAAGAGGAACGCCCGCGTCCGCTCTCGCCGCGCGGATAGCTTCCTTAATTGCGAAGTAAGCCGAAGATGCTAGAAATAGAGGCGGCTCGCCCACAGCCTACAAATGTACAATACAATATTCGATTAGTTATCTCGATTTTTACTTGGACCAAAGGTAGGTGGTTAATTTATATTTTTACCTTTGATGAAAATACTGCTCGCGGATTGGGAGCACCCTTCAACAAGGAAACGTTAAACTCTAATGGAATGTCCCCAAACCCTGGAATTTTATAAGCACCAGGCCCTCTAGAGAACAAGGTTCCGTTTGGCGAGTATATAAGCTCCTCTAGAGTAAATAGGCCATAGCCTTGCACAAATCCACCCTCAATCTGACCAATATCTATGGCAGGGTTCAAGCTCTCACCCAAGTCCATGACAATATCTGCTCTCAGAACTTGATGGTCACCACTCAGGCAATCGATTTCCACTTCTGTGCATGCCACGCCATAAGTGAAATAATTAAACGGCTTTCCTTGGTTTGTCTTGAAATCGTAGCCCACGTCTGGTGTGGCGTGGAACCCGGTGGCAGACAGACTAACTCTGTCGACGTATGCAGTTGATACCCACTGTTCCCACGTGCCGTTTGGATTCTTGTCTTTATAAGGCTGCAGACGTTTCATAAGCGTCTGACAAGCCTCGAGAACAGCCATACCGTTTAGATCCGAACCGGCACTGGCTGCCGTTGCTGATGTGTTGGGCACTTTATCAGTAGATGTTTCAGTGATATGAATTTTAGATACATCGATTCCAAGCACACGTGACGCTACTTGAATCATCTTTGTGTGAAGACCTTGACCCATCTCTGTGCCACCATGAGATAGAAGAACTGATCCATCTACATAAATTAAAACCAAAGCGCCGGCTTGGTTCAATAGTTTTTCCGTGAAAGCAATACCGAATTTCGTAGGTACAAGAGCAATGCCTCGTTTTCTCCATCTGTGTTGCCTGTAAAACAGATTAACATGAATATTTTAGTTAAATAATAACTGAAGTAAGAGTACTATGTAGATAAAATCACCTATGTAAATACCAATGTACATACAGTTTATGATATAAATAATCAAAGTGTAATATGCAAATAGGTTCATACTCACTTGTTGAAATTTTCAATGTTCTTCTTTCTCTCCACCAAATTACTTTTTTGGACACATTCGTCCCAACATCTTTGCAAAGTGCAATATGTGAGTACTTGACCATAATGGGTGACGAAATTCTCTTGATATAAGTTTAGCCTACTTATATCTTCTGGGCTTTTTCCCAACTTGTACGCTATTTCCCGCACAATGTTCTCTGCTCCAAACATACCTTGGGGGCCACCAAACCCTCGGAACGCTGTGTTTGACGGAAGGTTGGTTCTGCAAATATGGCCCGTTACTTCAACATTGGGTATGTGATATGCATTTTCATAATGGAACATAGCTCTTTCCACGATCTGCAAAAAAAAATATTTACTGTACTCAACTGTTAATGTTATAACATATATAAGTAAAACTTTTTAATCAAAAATATTGTAATACTTACAGCTCCAGAGAGGTCAATAGAGTAGCCCCCATTATTATAAATGTTGACTATAGCACCAAGTAATTTGCCTTCTGTATCAGCAGCAACTTTATATTTGATCAAAAAGGGATGTCTCGTTCCCGTCATTTGCATGTCCTCGTCTCGGTCTAGCATGCACCGAACTGGCCTGTTCAGTCTATGAGCTGCAAGAGCTACTGGCAGAGCTACCAACATACCGCGAGACTCTTTCCCTCCAAACCCCCCGCCCATACGTTTCACACGTGCCACTATTCTATTCATTGGTACGTGTAGAACGTGACTCACTAATTTCTGAAATATTCATATTAATTAGCATCACATTAACATAATTTTAAATAAATAATTTTCGATAGCACACTTACGGCAATTTCAGAGGGATGTTGACTTGAGCAGAATATCTCAATTTCATCATCTTCTCGTCTGGGAACGGCAAAAGCTGCATGAGTTTCTAAGTAGAAATGCTCTTGTCCTCCCATTCTACATTCTCCTTCTATTATTATATTATTTTTGTCTTCAAATACCGGTTTGACGTCACCTCTCCGTATAGTCTTAGGGTATTGTGGGTAAAATGAGTTTAGTTTTATAGCATCCTCCATGGTAACTATGATTGGTTGTAGTTCTTCATATTCAACTTTCACCATCCTAGCTGCAGCTTGTGCTGTGGCTTGATCTTGTGCCACAATAATTCCAATCGTCTGGCCTTGACTTAATACCTTTTCAGTAGCAAATAATTCCTCGTCGTGGAAAATAGGACCTATTGCATTTTGGTCTGGGGTGATATCTTTAGCTGAAAAGAATGCCACGACACCTGGCTGTTGCAATGCTTTATTTGGATCCACTGATATCAGCTTAGCATGTGCTTTAGAACTCAGTACGAAAGCTAAATATAGTTCGCCTTCAGCATGAGGCATGTCGTCACAATATATTGCTTCACCTGTAGTTTGCTTAAATGCAGACATATGTTGTATTGGCCTTCCTACTGCATCACTCTTTACTTGCTTATCGCCAATCAATTCAAAATATTGTGCACTCTTTGGTACTCCACCGTGAAACTGTTCAGCCCCACTGCTGTGATAAGGAAGGATTAAATCTTCATGGATATAATCTTTAGACATTTCTTTAGCAATTGCTAAATAAGCTTTTAAAAATAAACTCATCGTAAGAGCCCGACGATACATTACGTTACCTCCAGGCACTGAAGGACTTAAGGGTAACTCTTCTAGTAAATATGTATATGCTTTTTCTAACATCTTTTCGTCCCATTTTTCACCCTTTAGTGATTTGCTTGTATTAGTAGCAATTTTAGTAACTGGAGCCATTCCACCAAAAGCCAAATTAATATTTTTTATAAGGTTCGTATTATCTTCAAACTCAACATTGATTGAAGCAGTGACGATGGAAATATCATCTTCTCGCCTTTTGGCTTGTTTGTACGCTTTAACGTATTGGTATCTCGAAGAGTAAGGAATTTCTATGGACAACAATAATTCGTCCGGACGGACAACATTCCTTCTGTAGCCTGTGAAAAATGTTTCGTCCATTAGAACAGTACGCAGTCCATCTTTCTTACTCAACAAATTAAGCTTCACTTTATAAGACATTAAAATCGGATTTAAATCAGATATAGGGCTCCCAGTCATTATGTTTCCACCAACTGCAGCTACGTTTCTAATCTGTTTTCCTGCGAAGTAGTTAAGCATGTTTACTATAGCTACGAATGTTCTTGTTTTGTAATGAGGCAAAATAGATGTGTATTGTTTGAGAGTGTTTTCTAAATCCATCAACGTAACAGCTGCACCGACCGTAACACCACTATCGGTTTCGGTAATAGTATTCATTTCTGGGACACAATTAGGCATTATAATGACTGGGTAGACACAGTGTTTGAATTTCACTTCAACGCCTACTTCAGTATTGCCAACAACAATTTTTGCATCGGGAAATTGCTCCTTTAACTTTATTATAGTATTCAAATCCGCTGGACGATACCATGCTGTTTGCTTTCCCCTATATATCAAGTATTCATTATCATAAACAGAAGATAATTTAAGTTCAGGTGGAAATATTGGTTCTTGACTGGCGTCATAGGGCAGGAACGATGATCTATCGAATATATATTTGGTTTCACCGACATCGTCTGTAGCTTGTTTATTTTTGCAACAATCTTTTCCCATTGCACATACTCCATTTTGAGTGCCGTTTGTTACTCCATTACTAATGCCATTTGTGTGGCCATTACTTGTACCATTGGCGATTTGTTTCGTCTCCCAATCTTCGATGAATGACTTGTATCCTTCAATTATGGCTCGATAGCCAGTGCATCTACAAAGATTCCCTTGGAAAGCTACTTCCATGTCTGAGTATTTTATATTACTGTTGCTTCTTAGTAAAGCGTACATTGACATGACGATGCCCGGTGTACAGAATCCACATTGTGAACCATGAGCTTTGGCAATTCTCTCTTGCACTGGATGCAGTTTGGTTTTGGTTGATCCGATGCCTTCAACTGTGGTGACAGCCAATCCGTGCATAGCGCACACTGGGGCCAAACAGGCATTTACTGCCAAGTGACTGGGAAATGAGTTAAGGAATATTTTTCTCGAAACAATCTAATTATCCTACGTCAATAACGTTCAAAAATAATACGTAGAGCACGTAAACAATAAACAATGAGATATCAATATCAACCTTATACGCTCTGTAGGGGCAGGGTTATCTCTTGGCGTTCAATGGGTTATAAATTATAAAAATCATACTGCAGTCACAATGGTCTAAACTACTAGGATTTATCGCCTTTTTATTGAAAAGGATACATCACTTTTTTTTCCTTGCGATTATATTTCGATACCATAACGGTACATGCCCCACAGCCGCCCTCGGCGCACCCTAACTTGGTGCCAGTGAGCCGGAGCTTCTTTCGCAGATACCAAAGCAATGTCCATTCTGGGTCAGGATTGGTTTCCACAACCTGGAACCACGCAAACGGTAAATTGTTTTTGAAAAACCTCAGTAACGACGGACTTCTCAAATTTACACATTATTTGTATGCAATTAAACTGAGTGAAAAGTGTGGACTGTGAGTAGAAATCGCAAAGAAACCTGTTATGCATATGTTATGTTATGTTAGTAGACTTAATAGTCCGTTCTAATGAACGGAAAAAAAATATAATTGTATAATCCATCCAGTTCAAACGACAAAAGATTTATTGAGTTACGACAAATAGCTTATAGTTGGAGCGAAGTACGTAATTATCATACATTACTAGTTATGATTGTATCTGCGCAGGGAGCCTGGGGTCACTCTATCAGGGCCAAGTGTTACTTTACGCAAATACATATTACACTCGCCTACTTATATGATGCAATGTTTTTGCGTCATTTTTACTGTTTATTATATAATAGTCGTCGATCGATAAATCGCACTATTGTTTTCGTGGTGGAAAAATCATTGAGCATTTTCTTCGTTATGAACGATGATGATATTAGTATATTATCTACTCTGAGTAAAATGTCTCTTTTGTTCATAACAATGAACAAAATTATAAATAATTCGTTCGTGCTTGCCATTAACGCGGTGTGAAAAGTAATAGGTACGTTTAACATATCACAAACATAACTCCTTAGGTACCTTATGTCCAAAATAACTTAGTTATCAATTTGATACTATGAAAGGAAATAGCCGGAGACTAAATTGAGTTCAGTTCCCTTTTATCTATTCAGATACAAGTCACTCCCTATTTTAATATTGGGCAGTGATGACCCTTTTTTACCCGTGGGGGACTTGTCATGATGATATTCTGTAAATATGTTAATATCTATCTAACATACTGATAGGTATAGATCTAAAGGAAAATAAGCATCTCAGCAGGTACTTATCATGCTTAGTTGTTATAGCACCAACTGCATTTGTTAAAGTAGGAACTGTAGGAAGTAAGATAATTCAAGTTGCTTTTGGCAGGTAACTATAGTACCTTAACTCATTAAATACATAAACTTTATTTGTTTTGACTGCAATTGAATAGAAACGATCCATGAGAGCTAAATAGTGCATAATAATATGTTCAAATATAAATAAAATTAATAAGCTATAAATTTATCAGCTTACATGTCAGCTTAATGCTAAATCAGTAAATAAACAACGTCTTTAAAGTCCTCTGAATTAAGAAATCCAGAAATAGAATTTAATTTGTGAACAACAGAGCAAATAAAAAATAAGCACATAACGATTACCTTTTTTCCATTGACGTAGAAAACCAACTCCGTGCTGACGTCACCCACTTCTTCATCGGCATTCAGCATACCCATTCCAAATCGAATATGTATATAAACACTACGTTCCTCAACGACAAACAAGTATCTTCAAAGATGGCATACGACTGACTGACGCCAACGCGGGGTAGAGAAATAAAATTACGCGGCCGCTAGCTCCGCGCCGCAGCTTGTCAACTAATAAATTGACATAATACAATATTGTTATCTCCAGTACCCGTTTCTTACTCCAAAGTAACCGTTATCATATGTTCGCAGTTATCATGTCGATAGTTTACTTCTCACTTAGGTTCATGCCTGACTGAACATAATCGAGATGAGAGCTTGAATTAAACTGGAATACCCCTCCTACGGACCAGAACAAGTTCTCGATTAACATCTTGTCATTACGGCAAGGCATGCGTAAAATTGGGTAAATTAACACTACTTCAGTAAAGTTATTCTACTGGCTTTTGATTTAAATTGGTTGATAACCCACATGTGGTCACATCCTTAAAATCCATCGATTTAACTAATCCTCGAAAATTACTATCTCATAACCTCTTAGTAGATAATATACTACGTACGTACTAATAAAGCCTATACGTATTTCGTCCAGACGGTTACATGGAAGCTAATGATGATTTCATTAGGTATTCGATGTTCGAAGCTTATCTTAGGTATATGATCTCTATCTCTATGGTATCTGATGCAGTGTACAAAATTCGAGGCTATGAAATTCATTATAAGCGTTCTACACTAACCTAATTTGAATTTTATGCAATAGTGTGTCTATTAAGTTCGTCTCGAATTACACTGATTAAGCAGAATTAAGTTAATTCAATACAAACAAACACTATGATACCAGACCCCTTAACACTGTGATACTAGACTATCCCTTGGGTCAATTCGTCCAGTTCATTCAACAAAACTAGTAGACATGAATACAATACCTTCAGTCGCATACTTACTCGACATTTATCTTTACAGAAGACTCACAAAGACTGAAATGAAATTGCCGGTAGGGATGGGCGTATAAAAATAAATCGATATTTTTCGTATCGATATTATTCATTTAATATCGATGTTTTTGATATTTAATGTCGATACAGGGTGCCCTAGGTAACTACCCTAGTAGTTATTATATGGTACCAACTACCAACATGTATGTACTAAAAACAATGACAATAAATTCCATTCATGCCATTATTAAGATAGAGCAAAAACCCCATAAAACACGTTTCTTGTAGGGGAGCCCCCTTTATTTTTTATTTATTTTTATTATTTGTTGTTTTAGCGGCAACGCAAATACACATGCTGAGAAAAAATCAAATGTCTACCTTAGTATTACGAATCATGAGATACAGCCCGAACGAAACCCGAACGGACAGCGAGTCTTTAAATAATAATCTGCTCGGTAAATTTCAAGTTTGTATGCGTTATTATAATTACTTCCTCAGGTTTCGTGATGAGTAACATTGAATGAGTTCAACATGTTTTTCCATAACTTATAAATAAGTCTTAAATGTCAATAATCGGAAAATATTTTACAAGCATTCTGTTAATACAGAGTACAAACTTTTGTATGACAATAAATATAAGTCATTTTTTACAGTGTAATGAACCTAAAGTACGTAACACGTAACATAAGGTGCAGTTATAAAGGCTATGTATGATTCATAGATCCCTATTATAAGTTCATTGCAGTGCATACTGCATACAATAATATTTCTGTCGTCCGACACGGGAAAACAGTACGTATTGTATACACTGGTATACAATACGTACTGTTTTCCTGTGTCGGAATGTCGTGACGTACTGACGTCAGAGTGTATATCTAATTAATTAACTCATTTTTGTACCAAAAACCAAAAAGGTAGCAAGCTAAGCCCACCTTCAGAATAATAACTTAAGCTCGCTATGAGGCCAACCTTATATTTATTGACAGTTCAGTTTTGTACCGAAATATTCTATTCTCTTGGTTCAAAATATTAATTTGATGCCTGAATTTTATGAAAAGTCAGATCACGTAAACCAAGCTGTGAATTTTTTTATTTGTGTTATTTTAGGAAAAAGCCCAATAAATTCCATCGACAAATTATCGTAGTTTCTTTAATGATTGATAAGGAGATACACCAGTCTACAAAAAATAACAATATAGGTACGTAAACTTTGTAGAGTATTAAAAGATATATTTAAGCAATGACGTTCCATGGCTGTCCTGTTCCTTTCATTGTTGATTTAATCTGCAAAAAGTAAGACTAATTATTTGAATCCAGTGTTAATCAACGTGTATTCATAAAAAAAAAGTTTTTTTCAAATATAATTAAAGAAGTATTTATTTAAGTTCATCACTTGCCATACTTATAGCTCAGAGTCTTATAGTCAAACGTGACCCAAGTAGGGGGCGCAGCTAACAAATTTAAGGTGGATTATAGGATTTGCGCGTGCTGTAACGTGTTTGTATAGGTGTATAACCGTATACCTGCTTAGTGATTAAATCTTCGCAAGCCATTCTTATTCTAGCACAAGTCGCTGGTGAGTCCAAAGCAAGCTCCGATGATTGACCATTATCCAATCGAGCCGACTTAATAGCTTCCTTTATTGCAAAAAATACGGAAGCTGCTAAAAATAAAGGTGGTTCTCCAACAGCCTGTAAATATAGAAAAGTAAATTTAGGTAAACACATTTAATGTGCGCAAAGGGATAGAGCAGAGGTGTGACATCTATGAGGCAACTCAACACACAGAATAAGATAACGCGTCAGATAACCCCTAGTTGTGCGTAGTATATTATCTACTCTGAGCCCCTAGTATTGAGTCTATTGACTACCTTCGTAGTAAAAAAACACTTCTCAACTCACAAAATATTTTAAACCACTCCTGTATCATTTTTAAGTGAAACTAAGATTTAATTATTACCTTTGAAGAATATACAGCTCGAGGATTAGGTGCGCCCTTCAACAAAGAAACGTTAAACGTTTTCGGGATATCAGAAAATCCGGGTATTTTATAGGTCCCAGGGCCACGTGACAACGTTTCTCCACGCGGAGAAAATAGTAGTTCTTCCAATGTATAAAATCCATAGCCTTGCATAAATGCGCCTTCTATTTGTCCTATATCTATTGCTGGATTTAAACTTTCACCGATGTCCATTACAATGTCTG
Organism: Falcaria lacertinaria; assembly: GCA_951449985.1. Taxonomy (NCBI): domain Eukaryota; kingdom Metazoa; phylum Arthropoda; class Insecta; order Lepidoptera; family Drepanidae; genus Falcaria; species Falcaria lacertinaria. The sequence continues at coordinate 5,863,890 of OX602115.1, read as the reverse complement.
TTCGAAGTACTTGATGGTCGCCGGTCAGGCAGTCGACTATGACCTCCGAGCATGCCACCCCATACGTAAAATATTCGAAAAGATTGCCAGAATTTGTAGCGCTATTATATTCAATTAGTGGTGCAGCATAGAATCCCGTTGCAGATAAACTAACTCGATCCACGTAAGCTGCCATAACCCAGTCTTCCCATTTACCATTAGGATTCTTGATTTTATAGGGTTGAAGCCTCTCTTTGAGAACATTACATGCGTTTACTACTGCCATACCATTCAAATCTGAGCTAATGCTTCCAGCTGTTGGTGAACTATTGGGAACTGTATTTGTTGCCATTTCACTTATATGAATTTTGGAAATATCAACTTCGAGAGCCCGTGATGCCACTTGAATCATCTTCGTGAATAGTCCTTGACCCATTTCTATTCCTCCAATAGATAACAAGACAGAACCATCATTATATACCAATAGAAGTGCCCCCGCTTGCATAAGAATATCAACTTGGAACGATATCCCATATTTGGTTGGTACTAAAGTAATACCTTTCTTTTTCCATCTATGTGTTCTGCAAAAAATATAATTTAGAAAATTTAGGACATCAGTAAAGTTATAAATAGACTGTGCGTAGTTACTTCTCAATGAAAGTTACCTACCTATTAAACTCTCCAACTTGTTGCTTTCTTTGCCAATAATTGCAGCTTTCAATACATTCATTCCAACATCTAGTAATAGTGCAATATGTGAGCTTCTGATTGTAGTGAGTCATAGAGCCTTCTCTGTACAAATTGATTTCAATTATTTCTTCATAGGGTTTATCTAAAGCTGTAGCGATCTGCCGTATTAAAGTTTCTGCCGCTAACATTGCTTGAGGAGCACCAAAACCTCTAAAGGCTGTATTTGATGGCATGTTTGTTTTACAAACATACCCTTTTACTCTTATGTTAGGTATGAAGTAGCAGTTATCCACGTGAAATATTGCTCTTTCCATCATCTGTATAATTCGCATAATTTAATTGTGTTATCACGCTATAACAATTAACAATACACAGCAGAGATTCGTTTTATGCATATTCATTATTTACAAAAGTTACTTACTGAACATGATATATCCATATAGTTACCAGCATTACAGTAAACCTCGAATGATGTACCAGTTATTCTTCCATCGTTATCAAAAGCTACTTTGTATTTAATCAGGCATGGATGCCTGTAACCCGTTACTTGCATATCTTCTTCTCTTTCTAATACTGCTCGAACCGGTTTTCTTAATTTGTAAGCGGCAATAGCTACAGGTACAGCTAATAGAGCAGCTCTAGTTTCCTTGCCACCGAAACCACCTCCAATCCTCTTCACTTTGGCTACTACTTTGTGATTAGGTATATGAAGTGTTTCTGCAACTATATGCTGAAAGCAATAAAAAGATTAAGTAGAGTATAAAAAATTATAATTTGTGCCATTGAACACATTGCATTACTTACTGCTATATCTCCTGGATTTTGGGAGGTTGATATAATTTCCAATTCGTCTTCCTTTCTTATGGCATACGCCGACATTGTCTCTAGATAAAAATGCTCTTGAGCTCCGCTCCTTATACTGCCTTCTAAAATATGAGTAGACTTTTGGAATTCATTATCAACGTTGCCTTTCTCAAGTAGTCGTGGACTGCCGGAAAAATATGATTGATGAGCTATAGCATCTTCTATGGTAATTATAGCTGGTTCTAACGGTTCATATGTCACGATTACTAAATCTTTTGCACTTCTTGCTATCTTTTCAGAAGTAGCTACTATAGCGCCTATAACACAAGCGCGACTAGTAACGACTCCCCTTGCAAATATGTCCTCGTCCTTTATAATAGGACCCATTTTATTGGAATTTTCATCTAAATCATTTGCTGATAAGAAAGCTTCAACTCCTGGCACCAAAAGAGCCTTACTAGCGTCTATACATTTTATTTTGGCGTAAGGCTCATTACTAAATAGTAAAGCCAGATAAAGTTCCCCTTGAGTTTGTGGAATATCATCACAGTAAATTGCTTCGCCTGTAGCTTGTTTAAATGCAGAAGCATGCGGGATAGGTTTTCCTACCGCATCAGAAACTTTTCGGTCGTTATTTTTTATTTCGAAACATTGCGAACTATTTGGTTCCGTGGCATGAATTTCTTCAGCTCCACTTATCTGGAAACTTTTCAAGCTACAACCATTTTTCTGTACTTTATTTGCGACGTACAAATAGAATTTAAAAAATAAACTCAGACAAAGCGACCTTCGATAGTCGGCCATCCCACCAGGCACTGATATATCCAAATCCATTTCCTGTGATAACGATTCGAATATATTGTTTAACATTTTCTCATTCCATTCGCATCCAATTAAAAGGTTTGAAGTTTTTGTAGCGCATATAGTTACGGGTCCCATGCCACCGTAACATAACTTAGCTTCTGATACGATGTTAGTACCTCGATCAAGTTTAATATTAAAAGCTCCAGTTACTATTGAAATGTCATCATCTTTTCTGCGCGCTTGCTTATATGCTTTAAAAAATTGCATTTCTTCGGAAAAGGGAATCTCGATTGAAGTAACGACTTCGTCGTCCCCTAACATGGTTTTTCTATAGCCTACGAAAAATTTATCGTTGACTGCCATTTTATTTGCCCCTCTTTCATGATTACCTACATTCAACTTGGCGGAACATGCCATCAATATTGGATTCAAATCAGATATTGGACTCGCGGTTATAATATTTCCAGCCAGCGACGCCACATTACGTATTTGATTACCAGCGAACCAATGGAGCATGTCCTTTATTGCTAATAATATTTTAGTTTTACCAAGATTATTATCATTGATCACCTTTTCCAGGAAAAGAATAAGGTCAGACAAAGAAGTTGTTGAGCCAATAACAATCCCATCTTCTGTCGTTTTGCAATAATTAAGTTCCGGTATTGACAGTGGAGACAGAAGTATTGGATATACTTTATTTTTAAACTTAATTTCTACACCAATTTCGGAGTTGCCGACTACTATTTTACTGTAAGGTATTCTATGTTTCAATAACAGTAAATCATTCATGTTTTTTGGTCGGATCCAAATACTATGTTCCCCTTTATATAAAACATGTGTTTCTCTTAATTCGTTGTTTAATTTTAGTTCGGGTGGAAAAATTGGTTCTTGACTTCGATCATACGGGCGAAATGAAGACTTATTGAATAATTTCTCTTCGGGGCTTTTTTCTCTTCTATCATTATTCTTACAGCATTCTTCTCCCATTATACATGGAGTATTAGATGGACTCCGTGGAGTGTATTGTCTTTCCCATCCTTCCATGAATGTTTTAAATCCTTCAATGATAGGTCTGTAGCCGGTACACCTGCAGAGATTACCTTGCAACGCAGTATCTATATCGCTGTAATCGATACTAGCCTTGTTTCTAAGTAAAGCGTACATTGACATGACAATGCCTGGGGTACAGAAACCGCACTGAGAGCCGTGAGCTTTCGCAATACGTTCTTGCACCGGATGTAACCGATCGTGCGTCGAGCCAATACCTTCGACTGTGGTCACTGCTAGGCCGTGCATCGCACACACGGGTGTCAAGCATGCGTTAACGGCTATATGTCTGCAAAAAGTAAGGATAGCTTTGGTCATCAAATTTCCAAATAGAAAAAGATAACCTGCATGCATTGTTGGCGATGGCGACACAGCAAATACTCTTTGGGGATTTTTAAATTAGTTCACAAGATTCATTATATTTTGTATAAAGGCCAAAAAAATATCTAAAGAGTATTTGCTATCGCTTACATTTATATCAAAGATTAAGTACCAATTATGTTTAGGTTCATTCAAGTTCTAATTGAAGTCAAGTAAATGCATACATTGTAGCTGCAGCTTATCTATCGTATCAAAGGGCACAGTTCATTATTGTTTAGTGATAGCAAGGGTGACGTGTGATATTTTCTGAATATTACCAACTTTGTTAAATCCGAGATATACACACTTGCTTCATTATATCAACGCATAACTGTGCGATTTACCAAAAATTCTATAATGATTCCAAGATGACCACAATAAAATACTTATAATTGTAAGTCTTTGATACTTACTTGATGAGGTCCTCATCCGGAAAGTACTGTGAGATCATAACAGTACAAGCGCCACAACCACCCTCGCCGCATCCGTACTTGGTGCCGGTCAACTGCAGCTTCCTCCGTAAGTACCACAGTAAAGTCCATTCCGGGTCGGGATTGCGCTCTTCTACCTGGAACGTAAGTTATTGCTGTCGTAAATGGCATACTCGTAGATACCCGAAGCAGAGTATGCAGTTAATACAATCAATCATAACACAATTTAATAAACATGTCTCAACGCTTAGCACGTTAAAATGTTTCTGTAAAAAGTGTTTAATTAATTAGTGGCAAGCCACAATAAAAAAAATTAATCGTATATAAATGTTCAATGACTATTTTATCACTCATCATTAATTTTCAATTAAAATAATAGTTTGTTTAACGTGCAGGTACCCACCTAAAAATAGATACCTAGTTAGTATTTTAAAGTTACATACCTTAGAAATGCATAATATTTGGAATCTGGTTTTGGTTGGGTTTTGGCAACGACGTGGTACCTAGCTAGAGCCTACTTAGGTCATAAAGTATATGTTGGTCAATGTGATATATCTTATTCATCCGTTTTATTCATGGGTAAGTAATATGAATAAAATAAAATCATGACTTTATGGCCTAGTTTAGTTTTTCACAAACTAGCATTCTCATATTTTTGGATACGGTTAAGTGTTATTATTTTATTCCACTAAGTTGACACGCAAGCTGACGGCCCACATGATGGTGAGCAATCACCTAGGTCCTAGCCTAAAGACGCTACCAATAGCACTAACGCGTTGTCAACCCTATTAACACTATTGAGGACTCACTGCGCTAACAGCATACAGTACTTACAAGTGCAGCGTACCCTCGTAGAGCTCTGGCAACCTTACCGCATAAACACAACACTACATCAAAGTATGTAATGTTATTTGCTGCGATCTTCTGTTAGTAAGGTCTTAGGTAAGGTGGAGAAACAGTCCCGAGTCGGGTGCCTCAATATCGGGCTGCGTCAAAAAAAACAAGTAAATGTATATTATATTCTATGACTACAGTAGTATGTCCTACTAATTTTAGTGCGCGACTTCGCCTGCCTTGAAGTACTCAAGGATAGTGAAGCTTTTCATTTTTTTAATCTGTTCTGTACCTGTTTTAATAAAATTTCGTCGGAATAAAATTTCGACTAGTTAGAAAAAATATTTTCTACAAAGAACATCATCGCATAGCATCCAAGATATTCCATATACTCCATCCATCATTTTCATTTTTTTTAAACTACAGTCTTGGTCTGAACTATGACATTTATTGCACGTATGTATTTGTTATGAATATCAAAACAAAACATAATGTTTCATTCATGAAAGGCGGGTACATTATGTGCACAGTTGGAGTTGAAACGACCATGCATCATAGATATCATCACGCCAAGTCCCTAACGAAACGTGCGGCGTAGACAGAGATTATGGAACGAATAATTTAATAAAAAGAGGTGCCTTTATATATGTATAGATAATAAAACAAGGTCCAAATACAGTACTAATAAAAAATACCCTTCTATATAGCAAATATTCAAGTTGTAGTTTTGATAGTTATGTTTAAGTATTCCGTTAAATGACTAGGTACATACATAGGTACATAAAGGACCGATCAACACTCGATCTTTAGATACGTATAAAACAAATACAATGTGAAACCTTGACAGTTATTATCTCTTTACAGTAGGTAGGTACTTTTACTTTTGAAACCCAAGATGTAATAAAGATAGGTACTTACTAACACCACTCAAGCTTAAATAATTGTATTTTGAGAGGAACCTACATAACTCACTGCCTAAAAATCATAATGAATTCATTAGCATAATTAAAACAACTTACCTTTTTGCCATTGACGAAAAATACTAACGTCGATTGCGTGTAGTTGGGCAGTATTTTCTCAACGAGTTCCATCAGCTTGATTTTATAATTAACGTAAACCAGTTGGAGTTTCGATACTACTACCAACTATTTGTCACATAAAGCGTTGATTTATTTTAATACCATGTGCGATCCAGTCGACTGCCCTCTTACAACTGCTAGCAAGCGCAGGCTGTTTACATTACTAGAGATACCTACGAACTAATTAACTTCTGTTAATTTATAATAAGTAGATATGTACCTATTACCTACACCAGTTATACTCAACCTTCGGCCCGCCTTGTTTTTTGTAGTTGGCCCACCTTTACGTTACTTTATTTTAAACCGTTTTGATTTCGCGCCCATATGAAAAATTGAGACTGCGTTGAGTAAACAGGTTCTACATAACACTACCACGCCGCTGCCTGTGTGCACATGAAAAGGTTTACTACCGCTGACCTACACAGTTCACACCGTGCGTAGGTAGTCCATTATTTTAATGGCACTTTATTTTACACTAGTTTGCTTCTAATGTGGCTAATTTATTAATCGATCATACTATGAATCATATTAATTAAAAAACTTTTTAACGAAAAAATAAACCGACTTCTAGAACAACAAAAATATACTAAAAAGCGCAAAATGATCTCTAACATATAAAAAACCGGCCAAGCGCGAGTTGGACTTGCGCACCGAGGGTTCCGTACACACTTGTAGGAAAGGTTAAAAGTAGGCGAACTTCAAATGAGGTAATTATTCGTCGTTGACTCAACAGCGCGATTCAGGTTTTTTTTAGTAAATTCGCATTTAAAAAAAACTACAGATTTACGGTTTTCAGATTGTATCCTTTACTTGTGCTGTAAGACACTGCTTCCTGCCAAATTTCATGATTCTAGGTCAACGGGAAGTACCCTATAGGTTTTGATTCGCTTGTGAAATCGTAAATTATGCGAAAATATGCGACATAAACGGTCATATCTTTTCTCTATATTGACTTATAGGTTTGAATATTTTACAGCCGAAAGAGACCATAGCTCCGTGTATTACACATTAATTTCAATGTAATAACTCCACGCGTTCTTGAAAAAAAATCTTAACAGACAGACAGCCGGACAACAAAGTGATCCTATAAGGGCTCCTTTTAAGGTACGGAACCCTAACAATGAAACCCCATTTCCCTTAGTCACGGCATAACGCTTGAACGGCTGGACCGAATTCGCTAATTCTTTGCTAAATCATTTTGTGTACACAAAATTATTATCAACCTATGCGCCTATATATCTTGGTCTTTGATAGGTTTTCAATGTGAGCCGTAGAACACGGCTGTTTGTCTGCCTGTATGTCTACACACATATCTGATTTCTTGCCTTCTTCGTATTCTTCTTCCTAACTATAGCAATCAATCCTCTTTATGGACTATTTGGGCCAGTGTCGAGGGTTAGAGAATTTTCAGGTTTCTAAATTTTTCGTGTTTGTTGTTATTTAATTCCTTTAGCCAGCTAGCCAGCACTACCTCAAAAATATACCCGAAATTAAAGTGTCTTGGAACATAGTTATTAGTTTATACTTATTACAATGTGGTTATATATAGCAGTCAGTGAGCATTCTTAAGCCTGGTCCCTTCTGTAAAATTTACAAAGAGACGGAAGTTGGTGGTTATTTCGGTGTATTCGTGTGATACTATATCCAAGTGCGTGTTGGACTCACACATCGAGGCTTCCGTACTGCTGTTTAAATAAAAATACGCATTTTTTTTATTTCAATTGTCTACTTGTGCCCATTATTACGACAGATCAAAAAAACATTTCTAATAGGAGCACCCAACATTATTGTTGTCAATTTTATTACTTGTTGTTACAGCAGCAACAGGAATACACATTTCGTGGAAAATTCCAACTGTCTACCATGTGTCTACCTATATATTACCAGTATTATGAAAGAACAAAAAAAAAAAACACGTTACTAGCTCAGAGTAGATAATATACTACGTACAATTACTAGTATGGGAGTCCCTTTTATTTTTAAATTTAATTTTAGTATTTTTTGTTATAGGCTTATAGCAGGCAGCAACAAAAATAGACATTCTGTCATATGATTTCAAATATATACTTATTACAGAACATGAGATACAGCCCACTGACAGATAGACAGACAGCAGTCTTAGTAATAGGATTCAATTGGTTACCCTTCAGGTATGGAACCCTAATAGGGTTCCGTTGGTTACCCTTAGGGTACAGAACCATAAAAATTCACAAGATTGCAAACACTTGACTAGGCATGCAGGACAGGTGACCTATAGATTGGTCAAACTGCTAGCATAGTTTTTTTTAACATAAGGCATTCATTGTCATTTTCATAGTTCTACGGCAAAGCTATAATATTATAATAAGTGCCACATAAGGATACAACAGGATATTTTTATTCATGTCATTAAGGTGGCAACAATCATATGGTTAACCTGATGTTAAGCTGTTACCATGGCCTATTGACACTTGCCACAACAGCGGTATCATCTGCATTACCAACCCCGCCAAAATCTTCCTTAAAGGACTCTACACTATACTGCCAGTTTTGTTATAAAAATATAGTGAGTTTTAAGTTTCTGTGACAAATGTACATTGATTTGAATTACTACTACAACTAGGAACATACACTAAACTAGTAACTAATAAATATTCAACTTGTTCTTGTGGTGAGAAACATCAGTTTCAAAATGGAGAATAAGATTATTAGGTCTTCTTCTCTATCTTACTTGCTACCCTAAACATAGCCATTGCCATTTGAAAGTTGTGGCATAGGTTCTCAATACATTTTTATATTTCTATTACATGATTGAATCAAATAAAAATTAAATAACATTTTTATACAACAACATTAAATTATACTTACAAACAACATGACAAAATATTGAATTCTAAAACAGAGTAGGTACTATACAATTATTCCAATAGCACAGTCTTTTTTAAACAGCATTATCATTTTAGGCTTCTTTCAATACTCCTTTTTGTTCCAATTCTTTTTCAACCATAGTGCCTTCATATAGAATTTTGTCTTTCAATGCATCTTGCAATAGTTGTGCATCAAACTTTTGTTGGGCCCATTGATATCTACAGAAGGACCAATAAATCAATGTGGACATTGAGAACATGCCCACGCCAATGTGTTGTGATAACATGGGTCTAGATGTCTTGATAAAAGCAGCCAGTCCAACTCCAACTCCTGTTGCTATTCCGTATAGGAAGCTTTCTCGGAAGCACGGAATTTTTGACAAATCCCGACCAAATAGTACTAAGCCCTGAAAATATATGTTTTGATATATTAAATTGTTTTTATTTCATATAATACTTAATATAAAAATACTTGTGAAATAATTAACATAAATTGCAGCTAAAGATTACCTATAACAAAGTACTAACTAAGAGATAAACATTTTAGTTGGATAAATGAAAGATACTAGGTGTGTGCCTAGGTACATTGGAATATTTATTAATTTTAATGATCAGTAGTTTGTTTACCTTTTTCTCATCTTGATCTTCTTCAAGTATACCCTTAACAACGGTGTCCATTGTCTTAAAAGTGTAAATTAGCAATTATGTTATGAATCATAGGTCACAAAACAAATTGAAACTTATACAAAAGTAATCCTTAAATATTGGTTATAAGTACTCTGTGTTTATATAAAATAAGGTTATGTCACCGAATATAATAGGTTCTTTCATAGATACACTTACATATAGGACAGGCTCTTCTTCTTCTTCCTAAGTATGGCAATCAATCCCTTCAGGTACTATTTTTGCGAGTGTCGAGTGTCAGAGAATTTTAAAGTTTCCGAATTTCTCATGTTTGCCGCATTAAAATGGTGTCATGCATTCTAATGCTTAATGGAGTTTCTGGAGACAAGTGAAATACACATTAAAAATCACTATAACACAATTTTACGAGACACTGGGAAAAAACTTAACCACTCCGCGTGATTCCCGCCAAACTCGATCTCTGCTTGTCTGACAACTCGGAGACTCACTACTTTTTAGTCTAGTCTGGCTTACATTTTACTGAAAAATCAATAATAAAAACATTTGGAACGTGAGCAATAGATTATGTTTCTTGTTTTTAGTTATGCTGTTATGTTATTACCTTAGGGTATTAGGACATGTATCCAGAGACGTAAAACAAGCGACCAAATCTTCAAAGACGCTGTGCTGCTGCGAAGATAATATTTTGACCTTGACGTTTATTACCTACCACCTTCGGCGGTTACGGCTCAGACCGATCCTTTCTTTCTTTAATAGCATAAAGTATGGCTATCCTTGTCTTTGTTATCACATTTTGTATATAGCTATCCTGTTGTCAGTGTCACCTCACCCACGACTTTCAAAAAGTAGGTAGGTAAGTAGGTAACATACGTATAGTGAGCGAATACTGCAAGAAAGCAAAGGCAGAAAAACCTGGCAAAGATTATTGAGGGCTGCACGAAGACTGCCTTTCATTTTCAGTTCTATTACAAGTCGTTCACGTAATAAATAAAATATTATGTATTTTACGTTCAAGCTTACGCCTCTGAATTGCATCTGTTTGATAGCATTTTAATTTATATCAACCTAGTTCAACAGTCGTGAGTGATAAGTTCGAGAAACGAGAAGCTTTATGTTATCTCCAGCTTTACTGGCGATTACATAGGACAGGAATAGCGTCGCATAAATATCTCCTCTGAAGTCAGTATTTGCTTTGGAAGTGAGACGAGGGAAACTTACATAATGTTCCTGTAGGACTACATCTACATCCACATTCGCCTACGATCTATGATAGGTAAGTGCGACTATCGATAATATTATCTGGTTATCATCATATTTATCTACATACCCGCTTCTAACCAGTCTATCAAGTTAAAGGCCTCAAATCAGTAGAAAATATTTTCAATGCAGTTAGATAAAATCCATGTGATTTTTATATTTTAATGTGAATTTTATATTTCAATGTGCAGTGTTCTTATTAGAATCCAACTAGAGTGGATCAATATGATTGATCCAACTAATGCATACATTTTGTACCAAATCTATTTGCTATAAGGTAGTTCCACATTTTTTTATTGATAGGAAGTACTGATTTTATCAACCTAGGAAATATGCCATAAAATGACCCTTTTTCCAAATTTAAATATTATAATGTTTCATATCATAAAGTCCTGTATCCTGGGCTTCAGCCACACTGACTTAAACTCATGACAGAATGATTTTTAAAAATACCATGTTTTATTTAAAAGTAAGATATTAATTTTTTATTTTACATATGATGAGAAAGTACATAGTGCTGGGGACTGATTATACCTATTTATTATCTATCAATAATGTGCTGATTTTTATGTTTTGAATGCAAACAATCACTTTCATAATTCATTGCAATAAATATACTTTCATTATTATGAAAGATATATAGGTACAATGAAAATTAATGGAAAAAAAATACTCTACTAGTATGATTTTCAATTTTTTCACAAACAGTTCAGCCGTAAAAATAGTTGCAAGAAATCACACTTCAAGAATTTTCAAGAAAGCATTCATAAAAATATATTATTCCAATGTACATATACCATAGGAAAGTGGTGTGATCTTTATTTTTGTATTATTTTCTATCAAATGCCTTTAAATATAATAGGTTTTTTATTTTGTATTTGAACATTACATTTTATTCATTAAATAACATTTACTTAAACATGTATGGAATATTTTGTTCTTTGTATTAAACAGACAGACAAAAACACACATTCCAGAATAAAGTATTCAATATGGATGAAAAAACCATAAACCATCATGTGTTTTTATTCATATTCATTCAAACATCATGGCTTTGTTTTTTTTTTCAAACAAGCATATGGCCTTCCTCATGGTAAGGAGTTACCATAGCCTATGAATGCTTGCAACACGAGGTTTCATTTGCGCATTGCCATTTTTTTTTTATTAATTGATAGCAACATGTGGAAAGTATAAACTCTTATCTGTAATACAATATGTGAGCACTATGTAAGATTATGTTATATGCCTGCAAATAAGTGGTGAGGTGACTGCTTTTATGAAACCTTCTTATTTACTTTGTTGTAATCAACTGCAATGTTTTTATAGGATTTTTGGTACAATTTGTGTGATAACATTATCTTAAATATTATACAGTGTAATCTTAGTGTATTTATGGACACCATTACAATATGTGTTACATTTTTTTTTACAAAACTCCTCCATGCCAAATTAATTTGAATGTTTAATTATTCTTCTTTTTATTAAGTAGCAGAAAATTACAATATGTAAACTATATTACTTGAAGCTATAGAAACAAGTTTGACTTGTAGTCATTAAAGATAACAAGAATGTTACCTTGGAAATGGTTTTTAACCCACCTAGGTTGAATTTTTTAATAATTTAAAGTTGTGACTCTTGCAACATTTTTATCAGGTGCTTTCATGTTATATAGTTAGTATATATACATATAGTTAAAGTTGCGGATAAGGAAGTTTCGCAAAGTTATAGTTGAAGAATATTTACGTCTAAAAGTGGCAGGACTTATACCTACCTACCTTCAGTTATGTTTTGACGTAAAATAGAGAGGGATCTTCGTCGCCGCCGACTGCATGAGCGTTAAGCGCGTGAAGGTTATTCACTGAAGGAACAATATTATCTGTGCATGACGAAATCATGCGAAATCTTATTGTTAGTTACATTTAAAAACGATGAGGTTTTCAACTACACTTATTTATTGACACGCTTTTCTCGCAACTACGCCTGCGTGAAATTAGAAAACAAAGCTTTAAAATAAAATATAGTTAGTCAGGGATAGTGTGTCTTTTCATTAGTCAAGTTTTTTAATTCGGTTCAGTACTAACATCTTTATAATAATCCTATGGAGTATGGTCATTCGTACTCCATATGATGATAGTCATGAAAAAGTCGAGTCTATGACCTAAACAAATGTCCTACCTAATAAATCTTGTGTCGTGTTAGATATTTATGCCTTACTGCATGGTGATCTTTGATCTAGTACCTACTTTCTACATACATACATATATCTTTGTACAGCTTGAAGACTAGTTTTTATACCATTACGCATAAGTAACTACTTATCTTTGATTAGGTATATACTTACTAGCGACCCGCCCCGGCTTACGGATTAACACAAACCTAAGTGAATTATATATAAAAACCTATTTCTTGAATCACTCTATTTATTAAAAAAACGGCATCAAAATCCGATGCGTAGTTTTAAAGATCTATGCATACAAAGGGACAGATAGAAACCGGGAAGCGCCGATACTCGCACGTTGTTACCAACACTAAACATGTGTGGTGTGTGAAACAAATACTTTAAACGACAATTCTGAATTACTGGCCAATTAACTATTTACCAATGATCATTGTCATTGTCTGAAGTGACTTAAGACCAAATATATACGCTTGCGTTTCACCAGTCAAGCTCAACTATTGTGAATTTGATTGGTGAACAAGTTAAAGTAAATAATATACGTAATTATGTTTGTAGCAACAGGCGACATCCGTCATATCACCTTGATTACACCTACATTTATTGTATGTAATCTCTGCTAAATTAAATATTTATATTCCAGTATTGCTCTTTTCTAAGAAAGTCAGTCCGATACGTTTGAGGCTAATAAACAAAGAGCCCTGTTGAAGTAAATGAGTTTAGTATTAAACGCAAAGTTTCACGCACCCTAATAAAGTTTATGAAGTCAAGGTCGATATAATACCTACAGAATTATTTATTTTCACCGGCATACTATATACCTAGCTATTGCTTGCTACAAGGAGCTTTAGGAACCTTATTTACCGCAGGTTTAACTCACATATCAGAGTAGTGTTATTTTATTTGGCTGCGATCTTCTATAACGAAGTGGCAGGTTCACCTTACAGAATAACAGAACCTTTTCCTTGAATGGGGAATCCCATTGCACCGTATCTCTACCGCCCAAAGGTGATCCTCTGATGATATAACGTCCATAGTCCATTTATAATCATTTTTTTATTAAAGAAAATCGACATTATGTTCTATTACCCACCTTACGACACGTGCTTGAAATGTGCTTTTACTTTTTATTCATAAATAAAATTGATAACCTTGTTATATTTATTTATCATTAAAATACATATTGGCATGGTCAAGACATGAATATAATATTCTTAGTATATATTTTGGATACTCATTTGTGTCAAATAAAAAGGCTTTTTCGCGCTATCTGTGTCGGTATGTATTTAGGCAGATATGCCGAGGTACAGTATATTATGAGATATGTAATATCTACAGTGGTTCGTGGTGATACTGCGATATTATCTATTGTAATATCTATATTGCGTACCAAAAAATAAACGGTAGCATTTAGAATAACGTCCAAAATCAAAGAAATAATTAAACATTAAACGCGCCCCCGCAGGTCCGATTCCTCACTAAACGCTTCCCGATGCGCTAAGATAATTGTCATGCCGTCAGGTCTTTTACTATGATAGCCATCAAAGCCAGGAATAGCGATCTTCACTGCGTCTATAAGACCAAATTATGGTGGCTAAATAAATTGACATTATACGACATGCTTCCCCTATGGGAAGACTATAGCATGCCCCACCGACGATGTGCCTATGCACATCGTCGGTGGGGCATGCTAATAAATAGCCTGTCAACGTCAATGCGCAGACTCAGCTAATGACACAAAAGAATGATTAAGAACAATAGCCTGGAGCCAGTAGGTACTCTGACACAGGCTCGGAAACTGCAAGAAGGCGGCCCGCCTTTTTTCGATATCAGTTCGTTTTCAAAGAGTCAAACCTGCATAGGATGATGTTATGTATTTGTACATGCTTTATTTATTTAATTCGCCACGTATTGATCTTGTATCTAACGTGAAGGATACCTTCAAGTCAGTAATCAGTACATTATAGGTTGCAAAAATACTGTGGTTGAAAGATACCCATCTAAATTCGGAAAATATCACTGTGTGCGGGCTCTGTATGCGTATGCCCAAACTGCATTCAACGTTCCGTTACCTAATTCGAGATTCATAAGCAAACCGACGCCCAATGTAATCAACCTATTGACACACATTCCATAATGTAAGTACCCACGTAGAATCGAAGAACAACGCTGGCGTCGATATAACAACGACGCTCATTTATTCCATTTAATAAACGCAGACTTCTTATCGAAAAGTAATTTAAGTACTGCTTATTTTATGCGTCGCGTCGAAGAATAATAATTAGAAAGCAGGATAGAACCGAAAAACCAAGTCATGTCATGTTAAATTATGTAGGTACTATGTAAAGTTACAAGAAATAATTATTTCTACCGTAAGTATTTCGAGCTCTGACCACTCATCGTGTAGGAACACCACCATGCAGCACCAGATCGCGCTGTGTGTTAAAGATTTTTTATTAGCCTATACTGTCCTACTGCAGGGCAAAGGCCTACTTAAAGAAATTAATAAAATAAAATAATTGAATAGGTGACATATTTATTCAATAAATAATTTATGTTTTCATACGTATATTTTAATAAAACTTATTCATTATGTACATAGGTACAATGTAAATACGTAACTTAAAACATTGAAGATTAAGAAAGATGAGCAAATTTTGTGTTCAAATCGCCCACCAAAGTGATGACTACCAGTCGGTGAAAGCGGCACATAATTTATCTGCACTTACTTAACCTAGGCGGTAACTTGGCTTAGCCTCAAACAACACCATTATCTTAGTTAACACTTCACAAGGAATCATGTTAAATGGACACTAATATTCTTCGTTACACATATGTACACTTACTACTTACAAAGATCTTTACATTAAAGAGTATGACCGCCACTTTGAACTTCTGTTATAGCTAACGAAGCTGAACTAAAATAGTTTACTCCAGTTTTGTGTGTGTAATAAAGGCTAATTAATATATGATTCCAGTTTGCTTGTAACATCTTCTCAAGCCCTTCCGTAATTAGCTTGTCCTTCGTCAATGTTTCATAGAGATTTGGTCCAAATTTGAAAGTGCCGACCAATACATTTTTTATTAAATTCTGCTAGAACTTGTCCGTCTAATTGTTTTTTACTATGTCACCAAAACTGGACATTTCATTTGTTTTGGTTATTTAGAATTTTTATTTTCGACAAAAATGTATGAATATCAGATTTACAATCTCAAATAAAATCAACGACTACGAGTATGGTCCTACAACTTTGGTGCCATAGTAATAAATGCTCAGACGGGCAAGTTCTAACAGAATATAAATTAATAATATTAAAAATAATATAGCGATGGCACTTTCATATTTTGACCAAAATGGATGATGTCCTTTTCTTCCCAATCAGGAACTGTATCATTAAATTCATTAATTAAACAAGAATTGGCTCTCAGTTCTTTCTAGTTCTCTGTCTGCTTGGCAAACAACAATGACAAGACCTAGGATTTTTTGTATATCGAATCCTGAATCCTGACGACCTGCAGTGCAATTGCTTGAACACATTACAATATAATTTACGTGACTTCAAACAATTTTAATACCAAGCAATGTAAGCCATAAACATAAACAAGGATAATTATATTGTCGATAGCAGATCTATTCGTTATCGTGCGTTCTACGTTGAAATTGAAATTCAATAAATGCTATTATGTTTATGAATTTATACAATATAATTTTTTGTATATGCGACGTGACCTTCTAGATCAAGAAGTTCCGATCCGTTGTTGAAACTATCAACTCGAATTGGGCGTTATGAATCATAATAATAATAATAATATAATGTACATTCTGTGTGTAATCGTGCTTGACGTGTTTGCCCTCCTGAACCAGTTAGTGCACTACATTAATTTACTTAGCAGGTCATCATCAAGCATCTTAGACCTAGCCTTGTTTTAATGTTTTTCGTTTACCAATACTAACGTAAGTGTTGATGGAGGGCGAAAAATTGTATTATATTCGTTCAAGTGTACACATTGTTATTGTATACCTCACACATTTCATTAGCTTTTCTGTTCTTGTAAACAAGCGTGTCCTTGTGCTATTATTGTCCAGACAATGTTCTGTTTTCGGTATTTGCCAGCTTACATTACTACTATGCATACACCTGTAAGTAGTTAAGTTTCTATTCATTCTTTCTTGTTCAATAAATTACTAACTTGTATTTACAAGAAAACGCGTTGGGGTATTAAATACCCCTACTACTTCTTCTAAATACCTAATACTTCACAAAGCACACATTGGTGTTTACACCAATGCTTTGTGAAGTCTGACATAATGAAAGTAGTTTTCTTTCCTCCATAGTTTAATTAGTTATTCTAAATTCTTAAAAGTTCTTACCTAATTTCCTCCCTATTTATTATTAATGTTTCAAATGTTTCATTTCAAAACGTTTCGTTAAAATGTGTTAGCAGGCCTTGCCTAGCTGTAGACTTATTATTTCACTAAGCTGGCAAACATGATTATATTTATTATTTTATTGTTGTTATTATTATAACTAACTACGTCTTTATAAAATCATGTATTTTTTAATCAATAATTTTATAATTCGTTACCAACATCCGTATCTATATTTTCTTTTTGTTTTTAACACAAATAACATCATTGTTCGCATTTAAAAATATTTAAATAAGTAATATAATGTGGATGCAAAATGGTACGCTTAATAAGATGATATCAATGAATTGGATGTAGGTATTTAATCTAAATATAGTAATTATAAAAATATTTTCATAAATGTTTATAATTGTAAAACGTAGGTAGTAAGTAGGCAGGTAGGAGCTTTGTATAGAGTAACCTCGTGCTTAATAATACTTAGCAAGGTCTATCAGGAAAAATACTGCTTATACTATAAATTATAAACATCGCTGAAGAATTCAAAATTATTAATAACTGACTTGGTTTCCCATTACACATTACGGATACCTAACTTATATCCTGATTTGATTTGCAAATTGACACTTCATCTTTCACTTCATGCTCCGAAAAACAGAGTAATGTCTTGCTTCTGGATTAGGTAATTTTAGATGCACGAGGATTTAATAACATTTGAACAAATAAGTAGTTAATTGAGTTTTTTCTAGAAACGTCTATGTAACAAAACAATTATGGAGATCGCAGTTATTGCTCTGTAGATTTAACTCACTGGAAGGAAAGCTAAGCTCCTGTGATGGATGGTGCTTGGAATTTCCCAGTTTATGAAATCGACTCATTCGCGATATTTGTCTCTCACAATATCCGCAACAATGTCTCTGGGTAGCATTGTGGCACTGGCCGTCTTGGAGAGAGCTACTTTGGCGCTTCTTCCCGGTCGCCTGCTGAAGTACACGTAAACATTGTACACCAGTTGCCTGGTGTCGGCGGGCAGCTCTACCCGCGACTCCTCGCTGGCGTCTCCTGCCCTATTGGTGTACAGGCGTCTCCAACTAAACATGGTCCAAGCAGTCATTGCCTCGTCCCCGTACTGCGCCGTCTTGACTTCCAATTGGCTGGCTCTTCTTCAAAACTACTTACAATCGCAGAGATCGTTTTATTTACCCACATTCAAGTTTATTTTCAAAGTAAATATCATCAAAGTTATAACTTCACAGTTAATTAGAAAGTGTTCTGCGAACCGAAGGCTGCGTCTTAGAATCAACTTCACACCCACTATATTTTACAACCAATAACGGCACATGAGTTTTTGATTGAACAAGTGTGACCACTTCGACGATATCCGCTCAGTCGGAAAGGTGTCCGCCAACTGGTGATGCAAAGGCTTCCGAAGCTTACATTCGCAAGCTGGTCACATGTTTGTTACATCCGTGGTGTTACAAACGTGAGCAAAATGCGACAGGCGTCGATAATACACAGCAAGTAGGTACTCCAAGATGTACCAACTTAGTATGCAAGCCAAGTGTCCTATTGACAACGTTAGCTAGATACACAATATTGTCCGTTATTAAGAGTAAACTGTTCGTACTCATCGTTTACCCACCATATCGAGATGCACCGTTGCTCTATTCTATCATATTTCTGCGTGATGTTCATATAAATGACTCGTATAAATATTTCAATATTTATGGACCAAGCCAAGACCTAATTATATATTACTGCGAAGTGCTAAAATTATAGCTTTGGATCGCGTATTGTGTACTGAAAAAGTTCAATAATGGCCAAAACATCAGTGTCAAATGAGTACTTAGCGAGAAATTTATCATTATTCCAAAATATGTAAAAACGTAGAGTATAATATAGTGGAAGTAATTTACAAACGATTCACATATAGTTTATTCAAAACATATTAATTAGAGTTGTTTTTGAGGTAAAATATATTTCAAAGTAGTACCTAGTTGACCTTGATTTAGTTTGCGACGTGAATACACATACATATTAAAATATTTTAATCAAGAGTGATACCCTCTTGTTAAGGTTTTAAAGACTGAGAAGGTAGGTACAGTAGTGACAACAATGACCACTGTATGTGTATACTGCTTTCTGTTATACAGACTGTAAAACAAACACGCAAATTCAATCAAACTATTTTATAAGAAAACTAAGAAAATACCGATAAACCCAATGCGCTCTACCTCTCGGCTTTAGCATGACGCAGTGAAAGATCTTGTGTGTGGGTCTCAAGGGTACCTCGTACCTACTGACGCATCAACACAATGCCTGTTATAAAAGTATTATTATAAGGTGAAATTAGAAGTCACTATAGATCCAACTATTTATATGAAATGAATTTAATTGAATTCAAAATTATATTGAAACAGTATCTAACATAGCGGGATTTTCGTAAAATAGGATAAAATGGCTGACGGAAATAGTTGCGGAATAAACAATAAATGGATGCGTTAATTTTACGGTCGCTAGTTGCGGAACCGTGTCACTGTACTTGGTAATGCTCGCAATACTTTTTACAGGTTTCTACCAGTATTGTTCAAACTCGGTGTTTGGACTTCCGGTTGTTCCCCTTTGCTTTTTTTTATTGAGTTTGTATAATCTTAACTACTTTTAACGTTCATAAACATATAAAAGTTGCAATAATGATGATACATTGTGTAATTCTGATCTGAACTGATCTTCTAGATTATTTTATTATAATTTAAATTTCTTTTTGACGAGATTTTTTGTCATTGATACTTACATAATAATACCTTGATGAATCCCAGTTGCATACAGTTTTATTTCTTCCATCGCCTTTGTCGCTCAACATTCTGATCTAACAGGAACAGGATAGCAGGCCTTATATAGCTACTGTCTTCAGGTCTTGTATATTTTGCCCTAAGTTTAGGGAGCAAAATCTAGAGCATGTTGTTCCCGTGACCTGCGGCTGTTCCTGTGCTGTACGGCTCTGTTCATAGCGCTATCGCTTTGAATGAGCGAACTGAGGAACCGAAAGTAAGAGCAGACTGGTATAATGGTTCCGTCAAGCTTTAAGGCCGCATTCAGTCGCAGTCTGTGTAGATACCGCCGAATTCGCAACCCATGTATTCTATCCTGGTTCTGCTTGATCTGCAAGCCAACAATCTAATTTATATTGCCGTTTTACAACTTTGTTCGTCTCAAGCTCATCTTCACCGGCGAATAGACAACGTTATAGGCAATTATCATGCATGAATATAATGCAACCGTAATATTAATTGACTACCATTATAATTCGTCTTATAAAATCGGTATTCCGGATTTATATTACTTACTGAAACTTCCCGCCATTGTTTCGGCATGTGCGACGAGATTACTCATACTCGCTCTCTCGTGGATTTGTTTTTATCTTTAGTGAAAGCTTAGCTCAATTTACGGCCACTTTCTAGCCTAGTAATGGTTCCTTAAAAGTTGTGCTCTTCGTTCGGACATATTCATTTATTAAAAGAATACTTAAAATATTTTAGGATAAGGACAAAACGATGTAGCTAACCGTTATCAAGTCGGACCAATACGAGGTAATTTGGAGCTTGCATCAGCAGTCCAGTTTGAATGGTATGTGGTGACTCAGACTATGACTCAAATCAAGGGTGAAAAGAAATCGTAACCATACAACGTACGAGATGAAATTAACCAAGAACGGTAGAAGTAATTAAGTTTAGAATGAAAATATCATTAATTTTTAAGTATATTTAGAACCTGATCTGTGGATTCAGGGCATTGTCGTAAGATATTGGTTTAAAAGAAAACAAATATTTAACTCATTATATTTAGAATAATAATGAAAATATAACGTATTAATTATATGGCAACAAGATTCTTATCAGGTACTGATAGACATCGTAAGACCTCAAAATTATAACTATACCTACTATATGTATAGCGAAATCAAACAACCCATCCGTTTATTTAAAATTAAGCGGCGTAGACCGAGGCCGGTAAATTTGTTTTAAACTCCCTACTCCGTAGCTTCATTACTCTAAAGGCCATATGTTCAGAAGCCAATAAAATAAGCTCTGCTTCAAATCAGCTTTTTGCACCTGCGTCCGTCCTACTCGCACGTGCTCAATCCAGCTGTTACGCTTACGTATGTTCCCGGCATGAAATGATAGACTTAAAATATTTGTGTGGATCCATCTACTTTGATAAACAGATCGCAGAGTTCCTCACCGACTGCAGTGGGTTTAATTTCAATTGGGCAAATTAAATATCGGCAGTTTCAACGAATGGACGGAACGAATTATGGAATCATCGAGTTCGAATAAAAGACTGCCCATTCGTGATGATCTCACCGGTCGTCAATCTTGACAATGCAAAGGACCGGTTGCTCGCGGGGCGAGGTACGGGACGAGACGGGAACTCCGCTGCGCTGCAGGCAGGGCAGGGTACGTGCGATTCAACGCATGCCGGCGCCGCGGCGCTCCGTACGGCCCACAGTCACTAGTTAGCACGACAGTTGGCCGCTCAATGCGCTGCGCGCGCGCGCCTCCGGAATTCCTTCTACATTCCTCAATTTTTTTCTAGTCAAAATGAAGTTTTGTGATATAGTAAAAGCACATCAGCAGGAGACAGTGTTTGTGAAAATTAAGAAAAATTTAGTTTTGTGATCGTTACACGCTACACGGTCCAAAGAACAATGCTGTGGGAAAAAATAACGTTCAGCTGGCATGAGCGGTCGTTCCCAGCTACCTACCTTACCTCTCTCCCCCCGCGGGCCGGGTGCCGGGTTCAATGCGCCTCTCTGCGTTTATTCATCGTTTGTGGGAAAAGTTGACCCCCGTTTTAAAAATTATTGTTAACGAATTCACACGATTCGCTCTACACTCACTACCGCATCTTAGATAGGTAATAATAATATGTACGAGTTCATTATGAGTTGTGACAGGTGCTTCCAAAGCGATGTGCATCCTTGAAAAACGTGTGGATATGGTACTTACCAGTGGAAATGCGTATTTTTATGCGCCAACCAGCAAGATTGTACCATTCCGAGGACTTAACTATTTGTTCTGAGCTTTGCCATGTTTGTAGAGTTTCAACTTCGTCGAAATTATTATCTTATTTTGTTACGGATAGTGTGTACTTATCAGAAGAGGACAATACTTTTATATTAGGTGACGTGTATCACGCTCAAACGCTTTTGCTGCTTCAAATAATATCATTTAGTGTTGTGATATGTGACAAGAGCTTGAAATAACGTTACTTTTGAAATGGATAGTCAGTAATCAGAATGTGCAGTGTGTGAATGTTTATCGGAGTTATCAAGGAATTCGCTGTAAAATGGGGAACCAAGGATCTTCGCCGCACGAGCCGCTGGACCGTGCGCAGGCAGCGCAGAATGCCGATCTCAAAATGGTACAACTCATTTAATTATGCATACTTTACAATTCATTATTCAACGCTTGACTCATTGAATGGTAACTGACGAGTGTACAATACCTGGTATAGTATGGTCAACGCTATTGTTCCTACCTCACGTACGTAAACCAGGTAGAACACCTATGTATGCTTGATTTGCTGTGTTTATGCATATGTATTGATTTACCTAGGTGGGCGTTATTCGTTAGACATTCCTAAAAAATACATACTTGCCAAACAAGTTTTTAATAATTCTGCCCATTTTAATGACTTAACGAACTTTCAGTAAAAAACTTAACGACTTAAAGAGTGACGATGATGACGACGTCAGAAAGTAACGACGACGTTAGTAAAGAATTTACAAATTTCGCTTCGAAGGACTATTATTGCATTTGCAAATTATGGGTTATGATTATAGACCATTTATTTACCCTGCCTTACATACTCCTATTGCATCCATCCTATTGCATTTCTTTCCGTCCCAGTTTGGAATCTATAGTTTTCTTTAGACTTCTGAAAATTGGCAGGCTTTGATTTTATATACATAATAATCAAAGTATGGAGGGTAACATTTCTTTATTTACAAGATTTTTGTGATAACACGGACATGAGTTTATTATTATTTAGCAACATCTTATACTTATACCAGGTAGGTTCGTAAGTTAACAGAACAGTACAGTGGGCTCTACGAAAGTAGGTACCTGAAACGATTATATTATAAAGGTACAAACATCTATCACATATACTAATAGCCTTTGCGTTGAAATGTTAAATATCGGAGAGAATTGGCTTTCTTTTTGACCCGAAATATCCGGTTTGGCTTGGGCATAATGTGCCAAAACAATTTTATCTTCGCAACAATAATGATCTTCCATGACAGACCATGTGACAAACGGTTAATTAGGTTAATTGAAAACGTTATGAAGAATGCTGAGTTTTAATTGAATAAACGTAAATTGTAATCCGCCAATGTCAAGCTAACAATAGGAAAATTAACACTTAAGCCTGACTACGTGTTGTTAATAATGGCCTTCGCTGGACTTGTTGAATATCGTGCTGCTTCAAAACAGTAGATGACCTACTAAGATGGACATAATGAATGAACACTCCTGGTAAACATTGTGCATGAATTGCCTAATTGTACCTATACATAAGACGAGTAAGTTCATCGAATTAACTATACGACTTGTGTGAGTAATAAATAAAAAATTACGTTTCAAATATCTGATTCGTACGTAATGTTTGTGTCATGTAACATTTTATTGAAATCTGTTAGCCCGTTCTGCGTAACTGAGTCACATACAATGTGTCAACGCAATGTATAAAATAAAAATTCGCGTTTACATTGCTTTACAGAGGTTGTAACAGACATTCATTCATATTTTGGTGAACCGCAGTCTTATTATGACAACAAACACCGGAACATTTCATACTTTTTTTCCAATCTGACGTTCATATTGTAAAGTAATGTATGAAACTTTACTGCAGTAACATTAAGAAATTTAAAATCTTATAATCAATGTCATAACCACGTGTACCTACATACGCGCCAAGGCCAAGTATCTCCCAAAAATATGAATTAAATTGGTCTGTTAAACCTAAAAAATACAAGAATACGTACATCCTGTGTTGGTCTTGGTACAGCAGTGTACTTGGTACCTACCTGGGATGCCGAAACAATTTGGTTTCATTTACAAACGGAGTTGACGCTTTTGTAACAAGAAAATCGTCTGTTACTGAAATAGCTACTTGTTTTAAAAATAGTTCTTCTCTCTATTACGATATAGACGCGACAATGAGCCAGACGTCTGTGTGTCTTACTTGTTAAAATTACTAAATATTTCAAATGCATTATCGCTCGAACATCTGTGACCGAGTCCCGACCATAATGTGTCCATATGTGTCCTAATAACATTCGGCGCGAGGCTGCAGCATAATAAAAAAGATATTTATTTGAGAGCATTTTATTGTTGAGTGTTGGTTTTATTTCGTATACTACTCATTGCGGCGCGTGTCATGACTCGTGTTGTATAATGACGTATTAGTTGCGTCCGATTAATTAGATCTTCATACGATATGTGTTTTAATAGGTATCAACCAGTGCTGCCAACTCTACCAACTTTTAGGTAGATCCAACTTTGAGTGTTTTCCCAAACTCTACTAATTTGCTTAGTTTTTCAAATAAATGCTCAAATTACACCATGTATTTAGAAGAAGCACAATCATACATGTTTGGTTATTGGGTTGCGTTGCGCAGACCTGTCAAAAGCTTTGTTAATTACGGCAACTGGTATATATGTAGGTAGTTTTGCAGCTAAAATGTTTGAGCTGCAAAGGTTAGGTCAGAGAGGTTTCGGGTTAGATCGGCTGGCAGCAGCGGATTTTTTACAACTTTTGAATAATCAACGTAAGTTTGATAAACATTAAATATTGATAAAGATCTATGTAAAACAGACAAATGCACATATTTAATTTGGCAAATCTAAAATAGATAAACAGGAAAGTACGAAATCCTTATCTATCATTGTTTATGAAAATGATTGTAATGTTTCCGGTTCACTTTACTTCTAGCTATATGTAGCGAGTGGCAATTCATAAAGAGTTGTCATTGACCTCTATCAATCTGAGTATGTTTGAAAGCTCACTCTGCCATCATTGGACAGAAATTATTTAACCGATAATAAGACAATTTTCGAATCTCCGCTATTTGTTTGTAGCAAGCGTTTTGTCTTGCCTGGATTCCAAATATTATAAGTTACTAGCTGCCCGCCCCGGCTTCGCTCGTGTGGACAATTTTTTTTTGCATTTATGGGGATGAAAAATAGATGTTGGCCGATTCTCATAGATACCGGATAAGCACAAAAAATTTCATCAAAATCGGTCAAGCCGTTTCGGAGGAGTATGGCAACGAAAACTGTGACACGAGAATTTTATATCATCATTCTCCTGCCCTTATCCCATATTATTTGGGGTCGGCGCAATATGTATTTCTCTTCCATCCTTCTCTATCAGCCGTCATCTCTGTATTCACTTCCTTTCCGGCCATGTCATCTTTCACACAATCCATCCATCTTTTCTTAGGTCTACCTCGACCCCTGTACCCATCTACGTTCATACATAAAACCTTTCTTACCACGTTATCCTCATTCCTCCGCATAACATGCCCATACCATGACAGACGCTTGCTCCTCAACTTTTCTGTCACTGGAGCCACTTTCAAACTTCCTCTAATAAACTCATTTCTTGCCTTGTCCATTCTCGTTACGTCACACATCCATCTCAACATTCGCATCTCAGTTGCATGCAGTCTTCTTTCATCCGTCGCCTTTGTGGCCCAACATTCAGATCCATACATGACAGCAGGCCTTATCATAGTTTTATAAATTTTCCCTTTAAGTTTTAAAGGGAATCGGGAGTCACATGTAGTTCCCGTGACCTGCCGCCATTTCATCCATCCTGTGTTAATTCTATGCTGCACGGCCCTGTCCACATCGCCATCTCCTTGCATGAGCGAGCCGAGGTACCGGAAGTCGGAACAGACTGGTATAGGTGTTCGGTCTAATGCTATGGCCGTAGGATTGGAGACACCGCCGAAATCGCAGAACATGTATTCCGACTTGGTTCTGCTGATTTTCAAGCCAACACTCTCCAATTTTTGTTGCCATTTTACCAGTCTGCTCTGGACCTCGAGCCCATCTTCACCGACCAGCACAATGTCATCGGCAAATAGCATGCACCAGGGTGCCTCTTCCTGTATCACCGATGTCAAGGCATCCATAATCAACAGGAAGATTTATTTAAGAAGATTTATATATTAGATCTAATTTATTATATTCTTCAATTTGGCACATTATTCGTTTTTGTGATTGGAATATATGTAATACAGAATTAAATGTTATGCTGTAATCCATACATTTTAGACTGATATTAATTTTCTCGATGTATTAAGTTTGCTTGTCATATACAATTTGCTTTGGTTACAAATCTTAATTAACCTGTTATAATTACCGTTGGAATCACAAAACTAAATGGTGCGATAGAAGAACTAGGAAAAGCGGTGTTTTGTGAAATAATAAATATGGAAATCGGTTCAGAAGTTCCAATGATTAGCCTATACAAAGCTGCTAACAAAAAAAAAACCTACCCTTATTTTACCAACTGACTGACTACCATCATGTATAATATTAAAAAGTACCTAATTTAGCAAAAACATGATTCATCAAATATTTATTAGAAAAAACGATTAGTGATGTTAACATGTCTTTCATTTTATTGACTTTTATGGCTTACCACATGAGTAAACACACTTACATAGTTTAAATAAGTAAGCGTTAGGTAATGTACCATACATACGATGACGAAAATGAAAGTTGCCGTCAAGTCAACTCGCTAGAAGTCATTAGTGGACAGACTTCTATAAACAATTTCATAAGCTTGTTTTAGTCTTTAGCTGACTAAGAGCGCCCACGTGTAGCAAATTTAAGAAATAGTTTATTTTGCGCAAACTTACTTAGAAATGCTTATTACCGAATAAGGCGCATACTTATGCTTTTAAATACATTATAATTTGAAATTAAATTATGACATATATTGATTTAAAAGGCAACGTATTACACATTGTAAAAACTCTCGATTTTATATGAATGTTTTATTCATCTGAATTCAATGGGTCCGCTTTCCTGTGGTAGGTACCTAACTATATGCCTTATCCTTAATGGAAACAGAATTTGTAGTGTAACCAAGTTATGTCACTTTTTGACGTAATATGACTATTATGAGTTTAACCGCAAAGACGATACGAATAATACCTATAAATGTAATAATTTGTAATAAATATTATTTTATTTAACACAAAACTGTCACTGTTCCGAGTGATCTGTCTGTATCACGCACGGCAAGACGCGCGACGTCGAGTCGACACAATCTGAGGCTTAATTAAAGGTACATGATGGATTTTTGGAATGGGGCAAGTACTACGACGTTTTTAGGAGACTGTCTTTTACTTTAAGGGATATGTCGATCAAAATGAATATATTAGGCACTTGTACGTTCTAAGTAGACTGTCCTTTACTTTTCCAGATATGTAGATCAGAGTTCATAGATTACAATGAACAGCAAGAACATGGTAATATTACCCTAAAACATTTGTATGCCTGAATGAACTCTTAATTTTCAGATCTCTTTTGCTCCTACATTCATCAACAAGTACCATTCCTTACCTTTTCTTACGCTCTGCTAAGTTCTGCCTAATGCTATTAAATATTAAGTATGTATAGAGGTGTTGACGAACGTTTTCAGAAGTCGTCAGTGCGCAGTTCCCTGAGGCGGGTGCGTGGGGGCGGCGGGGCGCTGTCGCCACCGCGCGCCGGCATGGAGCGTCTGCGGCGCTCGTTCCGCGAGTCTTTCCGCCGGCGCAAGGGCTCGCCACCGGAGTCAGCGAGACCGCACCAGTGGCACGCGGATGAGGCGGCCGTACGAGCTGGCACCTGCACCTTCCCCGTCAAGTACCTCGGCTGCGTCGAGGTCTTTGAGTCCCGGGGCATGCAGGTCTGCGAGGAGGCGCTCAAAGTACTTAGGGTAACATATTCTTATTAATTATATTCTAGCTCGTGCCCGCGGCACGAAATAAAATACCCCTAAGATTAAATGCTGCCTGTTTAAATTTTTATTAGTAAAATATTTTTTTAATTGGTCAGGATTTCCTCATATTACTTTAACGAAACATATGTGCCAAGAGATTATGTATCTTCATAATTGTATGTATTGTATAGGCTATATACATGCAATTATTAAGATGGCTATTGCATCTATACTCTATAGTAAAGATAGATAAACAATGTTTTTTTTATATACCACTAAGGTGGCAAACAAGCATAAGGCCCGCCTGATGGTAAGCGGTTACCATAGCCTATGAACGCTTGCAACACCAGAGGTATCACGCGCGTGGCCGATCCTAAATGATGTTTAAATTAACATATATATCCCAACAATGTGATAACCAAGTCTTGCGCCTAATGGTAAAATAAATAATCAAATCAAAATCAAACAAAAGTAAACAAAAAAAGTTTCATTGCACCACCAGAACTCAACCAAAAAGGTTAATGAATTACATACGACCTAATTTGCAGAAAAAAATTAACCCTCATTCGCCAAGATAGCAAAATGTCTGTATATGTGTAGATATAAAAGTTATGGACACATCGCAACTTCTATCACGTATATCATGTCTATTAGAAGTCAGTTCACGTGGAATAATAAAATTAAATAAATGAAATGGTTCATACATAAAATCAAGGAAAACTCATTTTAAAATGACCTCGTCCGCGGTAGACTTATTGATGCTTTACAGACCTTGCAAGACTGATAGTTTATTACATTATTGATAGTATATTCGTAGCATTACAGATAAACTCTTACCTCCTGAGTGTTCTTGGTAAAAGGGATGTTTACATGGCTTGAAATACCACTTACTCACGCACTCATCACGAATCTCTTGAAATATATCATAGCTATTCCTACACGACGGACGTAGACGGATTTTGGGTAAATCGTATCCGAAACCGAATTTAAACTTATCTATCTATCCCATTGCTACACGATAAAGTTATTATATTTATAAACACCATGAGGACCTACATTATTTTCGGTGATATTGTGATTTGTTTATTGAAGTCACACCTCTATTAACGCCTACGGGAATCTTTAAGTTAGTCTATAAAATAATGATAATGCTTGGACACAGCACCATCTGGCCCCAAACTAAGCAAAGCTCGTACTATAGGAACCAGCAGCTGATAGTTTTGAGAGGTAGGGCGAATTGGGATTTCCGGGGGTTTTCCCATTAAAAGTGGAGCCGCCCGGCTGGGGACTATACCTGCACATTACAGAAGACCACAGTCAAATAACACTTCTTTGATGTAGTGTTGTGTTTCTACGGTGAGTAAGGCTGCCAGGGCTCCCCGAGAACATGCCGCGTCAGTAGTAATGCTGCTAGCACAGTGAGTCCTCGTAAATTACATTGTTGGGAACGCGTTAGTGTTACCCCTGATATTGCAAGTGGTTATGTGGGCCGTATGCTTGTGGTATAAAAAAACACCTAAGTGGTATAAAAAAAAGTATATTAGAAAAAAATAAATGTTTATAAATCACAATAGATGATTGCACCAACGTGAATCGAACCCTCTAGCGTAGCAGTCAGGTATACTAACCAAATAGACCTGCGGTCTCGTCTATGTATAGACTGAGCACAATTTAATGCTTGTGGTGTAATGTTTGTGTACATTGCGGTTTTCAGAACTCGCGGCGTCGTCCCGTGCGTGCCGTGCTGCACGTCAGCGGAGATGGACTGCGTGTTGTAGAGGAGGAGACCAAGGGTCTCATTGTCGACCAGACCATTGAGAAGGTCTCATTTTGCGCGCCTGACAGAAATCATGAAAGGGGATTTAGGTATTTATCTCATTTACATACTTTTTTATACGCTTTTATTCGCTTCACCTGTATGTAACGGAATCTTTCAACGTCATTTTCACCAAATTCAAGTCGTCATTTGTACACTTATTCAGGGCCGATCCTAGTAACCTGACTAGTATCATTAGGATAATTGCATGTGCATAAAGTGGGTTTTTAAGTTTTTTAAACTGTAATTTTTTTGGTACATGGATGTTTTGAAATTTACACTAGATTAGATCCTGTACAAAACTACTACACTTAGTTATGCATCTAGAATGTTGTTCTGGTATTTAATTAATCTATTTAGCTTATGCGATGATACCGGAAATCCTAGTTAGTGTACAGCTGTGAGTGCTTGAGTACCGTTCCTAATTAACCTTAATTATGAACCCAATTGCCGATGTGCGAGTGGTACACAACATATAGTATAACCGTACCGCCAGGCGGGCCGTATGATAGTTTGCCTCCTTAATATTATAAAAACAAAAAACGAGCTGACCTTACCGTAGTTCTATATGATGTGTAACAACTGACGGCCAACTCAATCACCTTGCTTCTTATAAACACAATTAATTCCCACTGATGCAGATGGTAAGAAAGCGAGAAGAATGATGTTACTCATCGGAAACACATACAAAAAATATTGTTGACTTTGATTAGTGACTTTTGGGTGTACCAAACTTCCCTTAAGCGTTTTAACTGTACAGTCGAACTGTGCAGTTAAAACTGAACGTGTGTAGCGCGCTTTAGACGGGGTGGCGTGTGTTGTTTTCGCGTGCAGTAGTATAATGTGTTTGTTGGTCAGTTACATATGCCGCGACGGCACCACCCGGCGGTGGATGTGCCACGGGTTCCTGGCGTCGCGCGACAGCGGCGAGCGGCTCTCGCACGCGGTGGGGTGCGCCTTCGCCTCGTGCCTCGAGCGCAAGCAGCGCCGCGACAAGGAGTGCGCCGTCTCCATGAGCATCGACGCGGCCAGCCACGCCTTCACTAGGCAGGGCTCCTTCCGCGCGTCGGGTCTGTACTCCTACCATAACCCCTTGTGTTACATGCGTCCTTAGGCTACGGAAGCCATCAGGCGGGGCTGTATTATCGTTTGCCATCTTTGTGGTATGAATGATGGTCATGAATCATCACTTATATTTTACATATTGGTTAATAGTACCTATGCTCAGTGTTCCAATATGTCTCATCATGTATTGTCGCATCCACTAATAACATTATGTCTGTCAACACGGCCATCCTGTAGACATTGTTGTCGGAACAAATAGTGCACATAAACAAACATAGGTACCTCAATAATCGCATATCGTAGTTTGTTTATCAAAGTTTATTAACTAAATTCTTAAATTTCAGGTATAATCGGGCGTCGTGTATCTGAAGCTGACGCGTCGCCGTCGCCCATGCCGCCCCTGCCCCCCCTGCCCCCCGCGGCCGCCGCGCCCCCCGCGCCCCCGCTGGCCCCCCAGGCCGCGCGCCCCTCCCCCCACAATCCCTTCGCAGTGGAACGACCCCACGCCGCGCCGCACCTGCTCGAGAGGCAGGGCTCTTTCAGGGGATTTGCGCATCTGAACAACAGGTGCGTTATCGACCACCGCTTTGTGTAAACCTTTCATACTTGGAGGAGTACCACAAAGTAGAAGCAGAGTGAGTCCTTTTTTAGACTATTGTGTAATCCGCATAACAATAAAAAAATCTGATCCAACCAAATAGGCAGTAATGGGTACTGCCGACAGAACTTAAAACTTAGTAAACATGTCACATTATCTTGTCGCATGTCGCATGTCCGTGACGCGAACCCATATTTTTTGCCCCTAGCAAAGTCGCTCGAACATAACTTTTAAAAAGTAATCGTGTGTGTGTATTTGCAGTTCCCCGTTCAAGCGGCAGATGTCGCTGCGCATCAGCGAGCTGCCATCCACGATGGAGCGGCAGCGTGCCGGCTTGGGGTCCCCACCCCGAGCCAGTCTGGGTTCCCCGACCCGTACCGGGCTGGGGTCCCCTCCCCGTGCGGACCCACCCGCCGCTATCGTTAGTATCTCTTCATATTGTTAGTATAATAATATACTTATGAAAATTAAAATAGTTCTTACTTCAAGCCCTAATCAGTCTTCTCACAAGAAATGGCAAGCGTTGCATTTGTGTACAGACATAAATGTGATAAAATCTGGTAACCAGCCACGTTGGGTTAGATGTAATGCTGACCCCAACGGAGTTTGACATAAGGTTAGGACGACCATGACGACGTTGTTTGTGTGTGTGTAGGCTGGTGCGGACCCGGTGTCGGCGATGTGCCAGCAGCTAGCGCGGGGGCTGCGAGCGTTGGCTGAGGAGCCGGTACCGGCGGGTGCTCCACTGCCGAGCCCCGACGCCTGGCTGGGACGAGTGGCGGGCGCCCCTTCGCACACCAACCCCTTCCGCTCCGCTGAGCCCGCGCACACATAAACACCCCCTAAGATACCCCTATACACCCCCTCACCGAAACATCTGACGACTGAATAGTGAACGACATTTAATGTTTCAAGGCCCTCGGAACTGTTTGAGACCTAGTCAAAATACAATTTCGTATGTAAAATCGGAGGACACCCAAACTTAATATGGCAGCAGTACTGGAAGTAAGAACATCTGTCGACTACGAATTCGAAAACGTCACTCACAAAATGTCAAATTTTTCATACGAATTTTTGGTTCCACTTTTCGCCGGCGCAGCGCTGTTCATTTTCCCATACAAAAATTGTCGAAAGCGATACGAATACGTAGTTAAAAGTTGTTCTTGCTAAGGCTACAGGTTTAGCTCGCGTGTCAGTATTCGGCCATGAATATGTCGACTTTTCGTCATTCAAATTGCAAAGTGATCGTGCCAGGTGAATTTAATAACAATTACTAATTTATTAGCGCTTTTGCATTTACTATATTACGAGATAAAATACTCTTTAAGCTGCCATTAAACAATAACTGAATATTTGTGCTTTAAACACATCATGCCTACGTTGTAAACGTGGCGCGGTGATAACAATATTGTATTACCAAGCAATTCTTGCTGTCGAATTGCTTTCGCTGTCCATTATAGCGCATTAGAAACGTGAATGAAGTTGCTAATTTTATTATGAAATTCATCTGCCACATACTGACGTCACAAACTGGCAAGACATTTAACATCTATATCCTTATTATCGTCATCTAGCTTGATCACCGTCTATTGCTTCAAGCCATCACGTGGCAGCGTTCAAATAACCCTCCGTATCATTAGGACCAAAAAATAAATTGATCTGTTATCAGAACGACATTCTAAAATGACAGAAAAAATGCTTAAATTACATGTTCTACTAGCAAAATGATTTATAAACGCCTTGTTACTACTGAACGTTTGTAAAAGTACAGTAATAACCATTGATTATAATGGGCTGAGGCATATTTCCTTACATTCGTCGTATAACGACAGTTGGAAATCTCCATATATTTTGTCCGTACTTCCACTATACATATAATATAATAAAAGAGATACAAGCAGTCGGGTCATAAGGTTGTATGTACCATACATAATATAAAAAATAACGCAAGCGAATATTTTTACCCTACTCGCGGTGGACTAGTGACTTAACTCTCAGTGGATTAATTTCATCAGCAAATCAAATATGTCTCTGCAACAGCATATACGAATTTTCTTAATAAAGTACCTGTGTACCGGATGTACATTGTACATGTCGGTTACTTATACTCACAAATACAATGAGATTTTATAATTAACAAAATAAGGGGGCAAATATATAAAATCTAACGACTCGAAACGGTGTACTGTTTGGTATCTACTTACTCGAAATATACAAGCTCGAGTAGATTGAACATCTTATGCAGCTATAACAATTGTTTACGATAGAACTAACTGGTTAGCGCAAAACATACAATTTTACGTAGACATTGTATAAGAAATACCCACATGTAAACTATGTAGTAATTACACTGCGATCTACTTTTAGCTGATTACATATTCCTTAATAGTTACATTTACTTAACGTGTATTTATGTACTATAACTAAAATTACATAATATATTGAATCCTAATATAAATTAGGATTCTTTGTTATAATTTAACGAAACTCACTGAAATCGAGTATATAAATATGTCTGTACTCTTACATCGTGCAATATCACCTGTCTCTTATTGGTATTGATTGATGATGATCATTTGTCTTTTTTTCACTTGTACAGTATACGAGTCAAAAAGAGATAAATGATCATATCGTTTTCTTCAGTGACTGTTATCAGCCGTACATGGCTGTTAATTGACATGGATTAATAAATGAACCTTGACGAGTATAGACGAGATGTGAAAAAATATATAAAGAAAAGGTATTCTGGAAACATATGCTTCAAATTAATATAGATGTATATAAGCGTGTGTTGTCACACGTTTATAAATTGAATATTTGTCAAAAATTTATCTAAGATTTGACAAAGTTAGGTGTTTGTGTATCTGGCATACTTCAAGTTTTTTTTGTAAAATTTAAGTAATTATTTGAAATTCTTGTTGGTCAGAATGAAAGCTATTTTTGTATTCGAAACATCAGTGCCAGACTTGTATGTGACATATTTTGTGGGGAACTATTTATTGATATGATGAAATACATAGAAATGTATTGTGTTACACTGTTAGTTTAGTAAAGGATTTTTGTATGTACTTAATTGTTTAATAATATCGCACCGTGCTTTTGCGCTGCACGCTATAAATGTATATAGGTGTTCGTGTGTGATTCGTTGGTCAGTTAGTCCGTGTAAACTTTCGTCCAGGCAGCAAGTATTAATCGGGCCGATAGTGCGGAATAAATAAACAAATAAACGAACAATGCAGTATTTTTACGTTAATCTAATCATGTAACATAGGGTACTTGTAATATAGGGTTTTGGATATATATTTTTCTGAAATTTTGTATATAATTGTACATTTTTAGGATATTTTTACCTCTACCGTTCGTGGATCTGCTTTTTATACCTTTTTTATATCAATTAAAGGTAGTATTCAGGACTCGGGTTGAAATATTGCCACTTTCATTTAATTTCTAAATTATTCTTTGTACTTATCATTATTAGGCAAAACAGTTAATAGGTTTTTTGTTATGTTCGTTTATTATTTTGGATAAGTTTTACTAGATGGTAATTCTTTCAATTAAGGCAAGTTATTGAAAGTATACCTACGAATTTACATAAATACAGACATAATGTCAGTAAATAGTTTGGACCCAGTTTGACGACGGTTAGTACAATGAAACAACATAGACCTCCGCAATGATTGCACATCGACATTCCAAATTGATTTTGAAATCGCACGACAAGTGATAGGATTAATATAACGCATATCACTGGCTAGCCTTGCATAAATTATTCGCACGTGTACTTACAATGTATAACGTTTTATAAATTGTACTTAAAGCTTAAACTAATAGTTATATAATCAATAATATAAAACTACGATAGCAATGCATGAATGTACAATACATCAATACTAGTGCGGTAAGGCAGATAATATACTCAGTCATGTTATTTTCTATAAAAAATTAAAAATATATGATAACCTTAAAACGGCACAAAGAATCATTTTTTAATTATAATTGTGACATTAAGGTCATTTATAAGGACGCAGCTAGTCTCATCTATACATTTCTCCTGTTAATGATGGCTTTTGGCACATCCCGTAGTAAAATTGAAATCTAACCAAATTGTTCAACATCAAATTTAGGTAAGTATTGTTAAACTTAACTAATTATATTGGGACGGAATGGAATATATACTCCTAACTACTCCTAAATGTATTGCGTAGATCCAGTTGACATAATAATTGTGATAATTTATATTACTTATGGCACGTAAAAGGTGAAAGCTAAATATATGCACACGTAAATTATATGGCACCAAATATAAACCTGTGAATCGCTGTTATAATCTTACAAAGTACATAATAGTGTTAGCCAACTGAAATGGGTACATCATTCCGGTATATATTTTCGTGTGATTATTGTATGAATACTATTGGAGGACGAATTGTACTTAAATTGAAAGCATGTTGTTTGGAATTATTTGTTGGGTGTTATTTGTATAATATACAGTGATTTATCTTTGTCTAAAGCATGTAAATATCAGCGCATATAATGTAGATATTTTAGATAATGAGAGTTCAAATATTATAAAGAATTAAATTATGTTTAGTTGAAATGTGTTTTTATTAGCATTCATTTGATCATTAGTGTCTGATGTATCCAATAACTTTTGTGATATGTGTTTTTATTACCTACTGGTACTTTCATATACGTGTTTTTTTCACGTAAACATCTATTTTATCATTCCTCCTGTACGGCTATGAGCACAGCTGGTACACAGCCCAACTCTCATACAATAAGCCGCTCATAATGTATTCTTCCTCGTTATATACATACATCCCTAATAAGTGCATGCCCTTTTGAATACACTTAAGGATTCTATGGTACACATTTTTGTTAAATGAATTATGAAAATTTCTATAATAAACACTTATTAACCGGGAGATACTGGGAAAAATGGGATACAACACAATGCAACATCCTGTTTGTGACTATAAATTATCTACTCTGGGCTTAAGGATTTGATTAAAATGTTCGCTTGTTTTAACGCACCATTTATTCAATGATACATGAGTACATTAATCAACGCCATAAAGTTTCAGTGCCTACAAACTACCTAAACAACGTATATATTGTCTGTAATTATTCATCTATACAATACAGATTGGTGACTAAGAAGTTTTACTTAAATTATACTTGATTATTACTACATACATACCAAGAAAATAATTTTATGATTTAAAAAGCATAACGCTTTCCAAATTACACATTAAACATATCTGAGATCTAATTTATTTTTCTACCCATTTACAAATATAGAAAATTGCTTTCGCGGAACGTTAATATTAGCTTAAACGTGACTTGTACATACACAATGATGATATTTTACTAGATACCACGGAAGCGATGTACTTTGATCGCTGTTTCCTAATAATGAACTATTACAATAATTGTTTGTTGTGTTCCTTCCGTATAAACGTTATTACGGTATATGTGTTGGAATAAGATTTTACGACAGTGCTAGTGTATTATGGTGGCCGCATATAATGTAGCAGAGCTGTACTTCAATAAAACTAAAACTATAAGTAAGTAATTAATTCAAAGATATCATATAAAGCTATGTATGACGCAAACATTCACACTAGTGGCTTATAGTTATTCGAAAAGCACATGTTTTTATTGAAATCATCATAAAGCGCGGGAGATATAGTATGTGAATGGTGATAAAAATAATATATTTTGTTAAAATTAACACAATACCTAATTATAGTGGTGTGTTAAATTGTTATTACGACTAGGAATGTTATCTACTAAATGCATATTGTGCAAGTCACATAAATACGTTCTAGATTTTATAGTTAAAATCAAAGCTAACACATGATGCGTGTATTAATTTTAATTCGTCATTTTATTGAAAACACATTTAGGTATTGTTAAATGTAAAAAATATGACTAGCTATAAATTATATAATTAAACCAGGAATTCCAATGACAATGGAATGAAATCAATTTCATATTGGATTTGTTAAAAATATGAAAAAATATTCAATTTATAAATTATAATAATATATCAACAACTTATACAAATACGACCGTATATACTTGATTTTCAATTTCATTTTATAATACAGTTCAGGAATCGTAAAACTAACAAAAGTGAGGTTCCTTAATGCATAATATAATAATATTAAAAACATTAAAATTACTACTTCACTAATATATTAATACTGATTAAGTTTTACAAAACAAATAAGCAACACCTATAGGTAGGAATGCGAAAAAACACAGATACAAATAACGAATATAAATGAGCTTTCTTGGTGAAAGCGGGAGGATATCAGGCAAGATAATTGTTTTCAGTAAATATTTTAGTAGCAGTAGTTTAGTTTACATCTTTTATTACATATTTTAACGATCTTTCTCTTATAAATATTTTTCTAATTACATCTTTTCGAAGCAAAACAAAATTTTATAAAATACAACGCCAAGACTAGAAAAGCGGTTAGGAAACAAAACAGTATTGATTATCATTCGATGGAAACTCTCTATTTCCCTTTGTAACTGTTTTTCATTGAGTATCATACATAAACCAGAAAGCCCATTTCACTGCGTTTTTCACATTTCATAAACATGTCGGGTCTAACGCATTAACCCAAAAAAAAAATTCGAATACTAGAAGGGGAAGTCACGTGCGAAAGTCTACTAAATAGATAAAACTGACTAAAAGCAATAATATACTGAGCTAACATTTATATTCGACATCAATGCTGCTGTTTACTTTTGTATTTCGTTTGAAGGAAAATGATGTTCGATTCAGTTATAATGAAATGGCGTCAGCGTCGGTCAACTCGATTCGAATCACAAACTAACGATATTAGCTCATACATTGAACTGCATAACGTCGAATAACATTGGATTGCACTAAAACAGCGAAGTCAGCGATATCGCCAACTATACAAATGCAAGTGTCGACGTAATGCCTAAGGCGTAATGATGGCTTATTTATGATTTCGCTCAACGGCTTGTTGATTTCATACGTATAAGCAAACCTTTTTTAAATGACTAGACCAATATCTAACTCACATATACGAGTGACGTATAGTACCTACTATTAACAAGATCGATCAAATGCTTGTTCCGGTCACCATTAATCGGTATTACTAAATGATCGGCCAAAGGATGGCCTTTTTTTGTACTATATTATATTCACCGAGTACATAGTGTATCTTTTTTAGCCAGGACCCTTCGCGGGCGCAACTCACCTAAGATGCATCGTAATCGGATGAGTACAAACCTTGTTCCAGATGAATTTAATAAGGATTTAATGTTTTTTTTTGCGCTTCAATAACACATTACGCCTACATTGCAAACTTGGCGTGGTGGTAAAAACAAATACATGACATGCAAAGTTCATTTTTTAATTCAAGCGTGATTGGCACGCGCGCACGTACATATACGCTGCCTGAGGCAGGAAAACGCTACACTGAATTGAATATTATAGTTGATGATGATGCGTGACGTATGGTAGTGTGTTGTATGACTTGTATGGTGTGGTGGGGCTAGTGGTCGCGGTTGTGTATCTGCGTGTGACAGCGCTGGCATACGCGCACGGGGCGAAGCGCGCGCAGACGACGTACGGGCGCCTCGTATCGCGAGCATCGGCCGCAGAACACCGCGCCGCACTCGCGGCAGTGGTGCCGCCGCTCCAGCGCCGTGAACCGCACCTAAACAACACGCACACACATCATCATCATACACGCACATACTTGTACACAATAATGTTTAATGAAACACGCTACTTGGTCTATAAATTATGAAACTGCCGAAAACGCGCTATACACGTTCAGTTTTAACTGTACAAACGAGCTGTGCAGTTAAAACTGAACGTGTGTAGCGTGCTTAGGAAAAACTGTGCAGTAATCAGTTCTGTTTGACACTAGGGGCTAAGGTGTGTAGACACCAGGGGCGTCAGTTATGACTGTACAGTTAAAAATGACGTTGTAGCGCGCTTAAGAGATACCAGATATTTATTACAGTATATTGTAATAATTCGGACGTCATACAGAAAAAATGGCAGTAAACCAAATCCATTGTCGAACTGATGGGGGAATGATAGAAATATACTTAAAAAAATCTTAAGTACTGAAGCAATTAATATATGGTTACTCGAACAGTTACATCACTATCTACCGTTTCTTTTCACTACATCTCATCATCCTTTACCATACTATTCGCCTCTTTAGAGTGGGCACTACAAGCCATTGCGTGGCTTATTATAGCTATGCTTTCTACTGAGACCATGGATGCTTGCAGCTAAGGAGTTGTGAGTATACTGTAGCGATATACTTGCGAAGAACCGTACGAATTATCCTATGGAAGTTGTGGTCTATTTTATAAAATAATGAATATCATTGCGTACCTGGCACTGAGTGCAGTAGGGCGCGGTATCGTCCCGTATCCAGTGATCTGCGGGCCCGCCTTTAGCCCCGGAAGAACTTGACATGTCTGGTGCCGACCAACGGAATATCTGAAATATTAATACAATTTAAAATGTATTTC
This sequence comes from Falcaria lacertinaria, assembly GCA_951449985.1. Lineage (NCBI taxonomy): Eukaryota > Metazoa > Arthropoda > Insecta > Lepidoptera > Drepanidae > Falcaria > Falcaria lacertinaria. The sequence continues at coordinate 5,823,545 of OX602115.1, read as the reverse complement.
CCCAATCTACAAGATTGCATGATTTCATCAACATTTGTTAGACATGAAATCTATAAACATCAATCTATATGTGTACACTAACCACACTTAATTTATATAACGTGGAGAGGAGGTACTGTCCCCAGTTGTTTTTTTTTTATAATAGTAGCAACCCTTTTGAACTTTCGTTGGTACAATTATCACTCAATGAATGCAGCTCGAGCGGTAACCCCCAATATGACCTAAGTAGTAAACTCAGCTAATACATCTGATGATAGGGATGCGATAGCTTATTTTTTACGAAATCTTTAGACATCTATTACTCTAAAAATATTGACTTTTGGGGAAAGTTGTATATAGAAAAGTCGATCGTAGTCATTGGTACATTAATATGGTTTTTATCTTTCATAACCCTCTGTGTATAATGTTGTATAATATATATGGTGCGTGTACCCGTCCGCGCGCGTCCCCCACGGCGAGCCCACGGCCGGAGCGCGCGGCGGCCACGGCGGTGACGGAGGCGGGGCAGGCGTTGTCGCGCCGCTCGTACGCCGTGTGCATCGTCAGCTTGCCGCGCAGCACCAGCCGCCGCGACCACAACACTGCGCGCTCTGACAAACATAACATACACATCAAAGGCGGATCCAGCTTTCAAGCAAGGGGGTTTATATATATTCAAATAATTTAAATCAAATATCAATTTTCTGTTCTCGATTGTTTTCTATCGAAACAAGTCACACTCCTCCACTTGAATTGGTAGACCCAGCCCATGAGATCATGAACCCCATTACCACCTCTGGATCCGCCCTTGATCAGCATCACCACAATGTTAACCCTTGCGCTTGTACTATCAAGTAAAAGTACCTTCGCTACATCGCCGCAGATAAGGACAAAGATATCAAGCATTATACACCGAAATACTTATCATCTCACACGCTCTTTTTTCACTCAGTCAACATAAACATCAATGTACAACAAGTACAGTAGAAAAAGAACACGGTTCAAAATGTATTTGTTATTTGTTTTATAAAATAAAAACAGCCGATTAATTAATTGTGGCATATATTTTTATTTGTTGTTATTAAAAATGATTACTCATTAAACACTGTAAAATACTAGGCTAATCAAAATTAATGTGGTATCTGATATGACTTGCGTTTCAATATTTGGCTAGCAGTGTTATAAACTAAGTAGCTGCCCGCCCTGGCTTCGCACGGGTGGACAAAATATTCGATAAATGTCTATATGCTCCGAAACAACTGGACAGTTAATTTTTTTTTTTAATTTAGGGGGATCAAAAATAGATGTTGTCCGATTCTCATGTGCGCACAATATGCACACAAAATTTCATGAGAATCGGTCAAGCCGTTTCGGAGGACTATAACTACAAACACCGCAACACGAGAATTTTATATATAAGATGTACATACCTGCCGTGTCATGGGGCGGAAGGGCGGGCGCGGGGCGCGGGGGGGCGGGCAACATCACGAAGGACTCGGACAGGCTGGTGTCAGATTTACTGGCGCGCAGGCCTCCTTCCTCCCGCGGTCCCGCACAGCTCTCGGTACTGGCCGACTCGCTAGGGTCGCCGATACTGCCCCCACCTACATGCATTTTTTTAAAGATATGCGTATGCACAATGCATTTTTTTAAAGATATGCGTTTGGCCGCCACATTGACCGATGTTAAGCGATGGTGCGATCTCAGACGGAGCACGCTTACTTAGAAAAAAGAAAAAGACTAGACATTATATTAAAATGTCAACATTTTGCCGCCACTCGTTGCGAGATGTTGAAGAAGTGAAGTGACCTGTCACTTACAAAACAGTACCATAAAATGTTTCTCTTAAGTACACAAGTTTCATAAACGAAAAATTACAAAACAATACTTCCAATAGTTGCGTCGGCCCCTTGATCAAAGGACTGTAAAGATTACTTAATTAATAAACATGTGGTTAATATTATATTCATCTTTTTCTGACGGTATAATCTCATAACAAAGAATTCTTGTAAACAATATTGGAAAAATGTTTACATACTTTTACGATACAGTGGATTCCCTTTAGATTTCCGCCTGAGGACAACATTCCCTTGTTTCTGCAGCTTGCTCCTGTGCGTTGCGCTTTCTGGATCATCTTCCAAGTCCTTGTCATTATCGTAGTCCTGCTTAACGTCATTGCACGAGTCGGTGTGTTCGTCCTTGTGCGCGTATTGTTGTGTTTCCTCGTTGTCGCTACATACATCTTTCTCGTCGTGTCTGCGCGCGGATTCCTTAGCACTTGTCGTGTCGCACGCGTCTGATAGAGAACTCTCCGAGCCGGACTTTGTTAAGTTACCACCTATAATTTTAATACGTTTATATTGTCAATGTAATGTTGGTGCGTAAGAATTTAAAAAAAATAGCGCATCTTGATTGCTTTGGTTAAGAGTTTTAAAAGTATTGTGAGTGCTGTACCTACAGGAATACTTCTGTAACAAACACTGATACATAGGCGTCGGGTTTAGTACAAAATTCACGAAAATCGTGTCCGAACCTGAATGTAAATTATTGAATACATTTAAAACACATAAAATTATATTTTATTTTAAAAGGGCACGTTTAATTTTGCTTGCAATAATTTATGGGCTTATGCCCACTGGTTAGTCGAATTCTTTAAGGCAGTCGACTAATCGGAGCATTCTCATTTGTGTGTTCTGCTCCGGACACTTTAAGCGCAGACCCGACGTCCACGTATTAGTAGGTCAGTGGTGGGAAAAGCTAGAATCCGGATGAATTCGTGATAATCTACACCAACTATAGTACAGGAGTATAAAAATAAGCACCTTTGTTCTCCTGGGACAAGCTCAATTGTTTAACTAGTTCCTCCACGCGTTTAATAGCCGCTTCTTGATCGCTAGGCTTATCTTCCGCCTTCACCTCACTCTCAGATTTGATGCAATTCTCTGCTTTTGCCTCCTCACTGTCTTCTAGTGGCAGCTTGTTTTCATCATTGTCTTTATCTGCGTCCAAAGAGCTAGACGCGGGATCGATACTGACACCTTCTAAACTATCTAATTGTTCTTCGGCTGTTTCTACTACATAGTCTATTGACCACATCTGAAAAAAAAGCGGTTTTAAGAATTTTACTTTACACTGAACACATGAGTATGTAACATTTTTCATACATGTAGATTTTTGCATCTCATTGGGTTAGAGAAATAAGATAGGATACCTACTTAAAAAATAGTTTGACCTCAAATAAAATAAAAACCTGTTAAAAAAGTGTTTGATGCAGTGTTTGTAAAACAAATGTCTATGTACGTACACACACAATAACATTTAGGTATTTAGCTATACAATGTTCTATTAACTTCAGGTGTAACTCTAATTTCCTTTGCTTTGTGTCAAATATTTCAAACAATATACTGTATTTACCCTGACTACGCCATCGGTGGAGCCGGTGATGATGACGTTAAGCGGGTCCCACTCGCGCGTTTGACTGAAGGCGACGCAGAGTACTTGCTGAGTTCGTTCCCGGCCGCCCGCCGTGTCTGCCGTCCCTAACAGCTCGCCATTAATAGACCACGCGTGCACGAAACTGCCGCAGCAAGTCGCTATGTCACCCTGAGTTACAAAAGGATTTATATTTAAAACTAATAGGAAAAAAAACAACTAACACTATTACTTAGAACGAGATTACACTTAAATATATGTTACAAAAACAATCACATTGAAAAAAGGACCACTACATATAATCATGATTGGTGAAATGTGAGCCTTGAAACATCTGTCTGTCTACTATCTTTCGGAATGGCGTGATGTCAATGAAAACAAACAATATCTCGAAGCTCAGTGGTATGCTATAGGAGCACACAAGAGGATCGGACAAACAAATATACGTATTATCTGTACTAATATTATAAAGCTGAAGAGTTTGTTTGTTTGAACGCGCTAATCTCACGAACTACTAGTTCAAATTGATTTTTTTTGTGTTGGATAGTCCATTTATCGAGGAAGGCTATACTAGCTGCCCGCCCGGCTTCGCACGGGTAGAGAAAATAATTGATAAATGTCTAGCCGTGCGAAGCTGGGGCGAGCCGCTAGTGTTAAAGTTAAATTATTAAATAAAAAAATAGAGTGTAATCATATAAATATAGCTATGTATTTATGTATATCTTACTACGTTGTCCGGTACGTACAGTAAGATCATCGATCGCCAACGCAGAGATGGGCTGTGGCGGCGCGTGTGTGTGTGCGGGCAGCAGTTGCCGGATGAAGGCGCCGCGCTCCACGTCCCACACGATGGCCTGTCCGTCGCGGCTGCCGCTCACCACCAGGTTGTAGGCGGGGCTGGCCGCCAGGCACGTCACCGCCTCCTCGTGCCCGTACAGGCACACCTTCACTGCGAGCTTGCGCCGCCGAGCCCAGTACTGCCACACGGTTACCACCTGTGGTAACGTTCACACTCATAACTATAACTGCCTTATTAGAGCCTAATATGAAAAAGCAATTTTAATTTCCAGTGAACCAAACATATTCAAACGTTATAATAACTTCAAACAGCTGTGTTCTTTATTCTATCTTAGGAAGCTGTGATGTTATGCCTCTCTATCTGAATAATTTTTCCATCCATTCCATTCCTCATCTAATATATAAAATTCTCGTGTCACAGTTTTCGTTGCCATACTCCTCCGAAACGGCTTGACCGATTTTGATGAAATTTTTTGTGCTTATCCGGTATCTATGAGAATCCGCCAACATCTATTTTTCATCCCCCTAAATGTTAGGGGTAGTCCACCCCTAAATTTTATTTTTTATTTTTTAGACCGTTAGAAAGCTACATCATCACTGAGTAACATAGGCTATATATTATACTAGCTTCCCGCCCCGGCTTCGCTCGGGTAGACAAAATATTTGAATGTCTATAGGCTCCGAAACTACTGGACCGATTTCAAAAATTCTTTCACCGTTAGAAAGCTACACTATTACTGATTAACATAGGCTACCTGCCCGCCCCGGCTTTGCACGGGTAGACAAAATATTTGATATAAAAGTCTACCCGTGCGAAGCCGGGGCGGGCCGCTAGTAGATTTATAAATTGCATCAATTGGTTCAATCGTAAGAGATAACAAACAGGCAGGTGGAGAGAGTAACTATAGCATATATAGTGTGGCGCAATAAATGTAGATAGTGCAAGATATTAGTCTAACTAACCGTACTAGTGCCAGCAGTCACAATAGTCTTAGCTGACGGACAGACGCACGTGACGACCTCGCCGCACGCCTGAGCGACCGCCTCGCAGACGAACACTGCCTTGTCGTTATCATAGTTGCCGATGCGCACCGAGTGGTCCGCAAATCCCCACGCCACGTACTTGTTGTACGCAGGAGGCATCAGCACCTTGTTCTGTTCTACAGCCAAGATGGCCTTCTCTGTATAAAGGATCTGCCCAACTGGTCCTTTCACCTCTGAAAATTCAAGATGTTTTATCTGAGTACTTTTGTTCTTCAGTTGCATTCAAACTACACAATACAATTGAATACTTTAGTTGGAGTAATAAGACGGAAAGCCATGACATACAAACATTTTAAGAGAGGTAGGGCGAAATGGGATCTCCCGTGGATTTTCCCATCAAAATTGGAGCCACCCGGCTGGGGACTGTACCTGCGCTAGTATTAATGCTGTTAGCAGAGCGAGTCCTCATCAACAACAGGGTTGGCAACGCGTCAGTGATACCCCTGGTATTGCTAGCGGCTATAGGCTACGGTGACTGCTTACCATCAGATGGGTCATAAGCTTTTGTGCCACCTTATTGGTATAAAAAATTACAGCATACTCATAAATAAAACGAATATGATTCCATTCTTGATTATTTGGCTATGTATGTAATACATTAAATTTTCTTAATATAAACTCAAACATACATAAATTTATTGTGCTTACTAACAAGGTCTGTTCTAAACAATACCTTTTACTGGTTGTAGAGAAGGTCTCAAATTCTCCAAATTGTGGAAGAACAGCTTCTCCGGAGGGGTAATGCCTTGAGATGGTATTATATTATTTGGGTCCAGTATTGTTGAACTGCGTTGGGACATTTTCTTGCTTGGATGGGCTTTTTTGAATAGCTGTTTTGGTATCTGTCCAAAGTTGTTAATGAATCCGATTGTAGCATTCTTCTTTAACGGATCATCAATACTGAAACAAATGACAAATACAATTAACGAACGAAGAATCACGCTATAAATTATTATTTATCAATCCTTCTGTCATGTCCCGCAGACAGATTAGAATGTAACTTCACAAGTGTCTTTGCGATACTCCACCTCTTTAGGTTTCTCCGTATATAAATATTTCCTTAAAATACAAAACCAATATTGTTTATTAACCATCACATAATTTATTAATATGCAGCACGATTATGAGTACATTGCAGACAACAGACGGGCAAGCTCTCTTCCAGAAACCCTTAGTATAGTAACATACTTGTAAATATCAACATTCCCCTCGTAGAAGAGATGATGGAAGACGTTGCAGGCTTCGACGGCGGGCTGTCCCTGTTGCTTGTATCCGAACACGAGGTCGATCCAGTGGTGCAGCCGGTGAGACACGTAGTCGGACTCGAGGGCGGCGCGGTGCAGCCGGATGAACTCGCGGGGGTCGCCTCTCGCCCAGGGGGGCAACACTACGTCGCCCAGCGATACGCCGGACTGTTTGCTGCCTGGGGGACAGAACATGGAAGATCAAACACTCGACATATTTTAAAATAATAAATTATAAGTTCCATTTTACCCAGCCAGCCAATCGTTTTTTTTTACACAATACAATGCTAACCCATTATATCTTTGTCAAAACTATCTGATGCTTCAAAAATATAGCAAAAATCACTCTTTACTATTTATTTAAATGACGACATTTTTGAGATTTTAATTTTATCTAACATTGAAGCTCACCCAAGTCAAAGTTGTTGGAGTTGACTAAAAACTCTGGCAAGTAGAAGAATTCTGGTATGAGTTCCTTGACGTCGGCCATGTTGTGTCTTGATGCGGAATTCCATCCTTCTTTTATTGAGTGGAACATTCTAAAATGCGAATAAAACTATTAGTAAAGATACAGAGTACGTACAAATATTGTCACTTTGAGGAAATAAAAGTATGTTACCTGTCTGCCAAATCGAAATGACCTCCTTGTAGCCTCAAGAAATGTTGAGTGAATGGTTCCATTCGCACCAGATATGAACACACTATCATAGCGGAGGAATAGTGGGTGCCGTAATGATAGGGGGGAGTTTCTCCATGTGGGTCATCCCATTCCTGGCAAATATTTTGCATGATTAATATATTACATAGATGTAAATTAAACACCATTTAAAATTCGAACTGAAAACTGAATTCACTCCCATTCAATTCAACCACTTGCAGGAACTCACGGAGTTCAGGCATAAGAAGTTTCGCTAATTTTAACTAGTATAAAGAAACTATTTTATTCTAGCATTTGTGGTTGGGCTAGTTGGCTAAAATCGGCGTACGCCTTTCACATATTCAATGTGTATTAATTGAATAATGTTAACATACCTTGTATCTTTTCCTGAACTGTTCCAATCTATCTGTGCTCTGTGCACCCATAGGTTTGGTAAGATCTCGGAATGTTGCTGGATCGTTAAGGTCCAGCTCCAACGAGTCATAGTCAGCGAGGATCCAGGGGAAAACTGGATACTGCATCAGGTCGTTGTAAGACCGGCCGGCAAGAGTATTTAAATGCATCAGGTACTGGAAATTTGATATTTCGCCTCTCTGCAAAGACATTTTTATTACGTGAGACTAATATTTTCTGATGATATACCATTAAATGAAAATATATCTTCATGTCTTCCCACTTATTTGAATTTATGTCGCCGTGTTATGGTACTGTAAGATAATATTTTTTAAAGACAAAAATAGCCTATGTTCTTCCCCAGGATATAATCTATCTCATTGTACAGTTTTATTACGATCCGATCAGTCGTTTAGTCCTGAAAAGGTCAAACAGAGTTACTATCGCATATCTAATATATAAAATTCTCGTGTCACAGTTTTCGTTGTCATACTCCTCCGAAACGGCTTGACCGATTTTGATGAAATTTTTTGTGCTTATCCGGTATCTATGAGAATCGGCCAACATCTATTTTTCATCCCCCTAAATGTTAGGGGTAGTCCACCCCTAAATTTTTATTTTATTTTTTAGACCGATTTCAAAAATTCTTTCACCGTTAGAAAGCTACATCATCACTGAGTAACATAGGCTATATATTATACTAACTTCCCGCCCCGGCTTTGCACGGGTAGACAAAATATTTGATATAAAAGTCTACCCGTGCGAAGCCGGAGCGGGCCGCTTGTATAATATAAGTATGTATAGTATGTATAGTGACCAGCCATCTGTGCGTGACGGAGGTGTCCCCGATGAGCGTGGCGAGCAGGCCGGCGGGCTGCTCCACGGCCACGCCGCGCCGCTGGCCCGCCACCGAGCCCGCCGCGCTGTCGGCCATGCCCGTCGCCAGCGCCGTGAACCGGCTGTACACCTGACACACACACACACATAACATCTATACCAAAATGTATAACTCGCCGGGTTTTCCCTAAAGAGTACAACATGGGGTTCTTCAAGAAGGGTGTAAGGAGATTTATGAAGGGTGGGCAACGCGCGAGTGATACCCGTGGTGTTGCAAGCGTCCATAGGCTCGTTTACCGATTACCATCAGACAGGCCGTATGCTTGTTTTACCTTTGAGCTATAAAAAAAAATATACCAGCTGTCCCGGCAAACGTTGTTATGTATGAAAACTAGTTTACGCACTATAAAATAGAAGAATATATTTATTTCTATTGTGTGTAATCACTGGACTTAAGTTATAAAACTTGCGTCCCTAGAATACCAAACAACGTTTCATACCATACGACCACCACAGCTAACAGAAGATAAGTCTCATATAGCAAGACGCCAGCTAGGTGGATACCAATGCAGCGCCAGAAACAAATTCATACCTTATTTCGCACTTTCCTTGGAAAAGCGAGCAAGTAGTTTCTGCCGTCACTGGAAAACACTTCCAATGCAATTGGTTGCAGCAAGTACCTTCTCTTGTGTACTTCCCTAAAATTTGAGTAAAATATGTAAAATATATAAATATGGATAGAAATTCATGATTCCAAAAAATACTCTCAATAAATACCTTATATCTTCGTACAAAAATTTGGAACACTGTCTTTGATTGCTCCTCTGTATTCCTTGACTAGGCAATATGGGTTCGTAATCGTCCGGACAGCTGTCCAAGTCGCGTATTTCTCTATTCTTGAGCAAAGTGAAGCCGTCGATGACGTAGCAGTGTTCGCGGCCAAACAATAATAGACCTTCTGTGGTGTCCAGACCCTGTATTCTTGCGCAACGGAACATGTGGGTAATCTGGAGAAAAGAAAAAATATTGACAAAATCTGCATTATTAGGTCTATACGTCTCTCTGTATACTTGCGCTGGAAATGGAAGATGCCGATTAAATAAAATGTTTACACTCTACCTTTTCATGGTGCTCGAGTAGCCTCAAAAGGGTCTGGTTATCCGGTGGCGGCGTCTGTTGCTCGTCTTCATCCTCATTGTCGGGACCGTCTTCAATTGCTACAAACATCATCCAAATGTATAAAATATTACTCGAGCCAGTATAAACCCATTTTTACTACATAAATATTTAATAATACAGTAAAAATGAATTGTTATTGTATATTTGTATGCCTGAAGGTTGATCATAGCGCAAATTGATTTATATTATAGCATCTTGTATTTTTTTATGACCTACCAAATAAATATATTATATTCTATACCCTCGAATAAGGTTAAGTTAATTCATGTGAAATTACCTTCTCCTGAAGTTTGATTGGTGCCGCGACTTACAACCCCACTGCTGACGAGATCTGATGGTGAACCGTCTTCGTTGGCCACGTCCAGTGATGTGTCTCTATTGGTAAACAAAACATTATAATCTAATATATAAAATTCTCGTGTCACAGTTTTCGTTGCCATACTCCTCCGAAACGGCTTGACCGGTTTTGATGAAATTTTTTGTGCTTATCCGGTATCTATGAGAATCGGCCAACATCTATTTTTCATCCCCATAAATGCAAAAAAAATTGTCCACACGAGCGAAGCCGGGGCGGGCAGCTAGTTATACATAAATATAACTATAACTATAATTAGAAACATTATATTATATTATCGGGACTTTCAATGTATCTACATATCTACAAAGTATGTTCGCCCTACCTACATGACTGCTTATAAAAACAGCCCCACTATACGGCTGCAGTTCAAGGTAGTTCATTACAGTCTTATTACAGTATACAAATAAAACTCACCTGGAAACCTCTTCGGATAATGCGTTATCGTCAGGAGGTTCCACGCTGTCAGCTTCACCTAAGCTGGATGTTCGCCATTGCTGGTACACCCTGAAGTATTCTTTGCTATCTAAGCTTTGTGCTACTTTGTACTTTAGATGTTTCTGAAATTTTTAAATAAACTTAGGTATGTTTTTATTATTAACACAATATTGATTGGAATTTTAAAATTCCAATAAATAAAAAAAAAGCTATTCCATTAATTAGATATAAAGTTAATTCGCTACATGCGTCGCTAAAAAGTGTCGAAAACAGGGCTATATTTTTAAGATTGTCTTTATGTCAGTTAGTTCAATATTACAATTGAACTACCATACCAAAGGATATCATTGTCAAAGACATTAGCAAGAAATTATCACTCACATTGTCAGTTTTATCAAGTTCCGCTCTGTATGGGTAATGTTCGTAGAAGCGATAGTTTCGAGTCAACAGCTTGCGCATTCTCGAGGGGCCTTCGGTGCAGTCCAGGGCCCACTTGTCTAGCGGCGAAGGCCGAGGGGGCCCCCAAAGGGCGCGCTCGCGGGTTAACTCCCTCCAAGCGCTCTCCCACTCCGCTTGCACATATCGAGTTGTATGGGCTACTGTGTTGCCCACTGCGGTCAGTTGTAGGCACCACGCTTGCCTATACACAAAACGATCAAATTTTTCAAATCACCGTTCTAATGATCTGTGCCGGTAGCAGGAACATTGTCGACAACGTATTCGAAAACGTAACTCGCGAAATGTCAAAATTGTCATACAAATTTTTAGTTCCACTTTTCACCGCCGCAGCGCTGTTCATTTTCCAATACAAAAATAGTCGAAGGCGATACGAAAACGTTGTCGACAATGTTCCTGCTACCGGCACTGATGTGTAGATACCGTGAGAAGGCACTCGTTTTCTAGAAGTAAAGCCTAATACAATGTGTTAACTATTGTTTAGTTAAATACTGCAGGTTTGTACAATGTTTTATTTTATAATTAGATACTGAAGGATCACTAGTATTTGAAACTCTGCATTTAAATTAAATATATTTCTATTTAAATATAAAGCTGGTCCGTATATTATGTATAAACGCAACATAAACTGACCTCACTAATTGTACATGATCCTGCATGTACGCGAGAGCGTGATCCCTTGGCGGGTTTGAACGCTGCTTAGCGGAGTCCTCCTTCTTCACCTTGGTTCTAGACGCGAGTCGCGTTAGCCCGCCGGTTACTTTCTGTATCTTCGACTGGATTTGATTATGCAGCTCCCATGGTACGCGGTACACCGCCTAGTAACACAAAACGTAAAGCATAGAATGAAAATTAAGTGAACCTCCTCATCATCAATTATTTGGGATCGGCTCTAAATGTCTTGTCTTTCCAATGGTTGTAGTGCAGAGGTGGAAATTTTGCTGTTTTATGAGGCTATATGTGGGACACGCAAATTTAACCTTTTTGGTTTGATAGATTTTGATAAAAGAAATATTAAGGGTCATTCAGTTAGTTCTGAGCAATAGTTAGAACCGGTAAGTGGGGCTGTTATCTAGTTCATTTTTTTCGCATAATATTAAATTAAATGGCAGGTGCAGGTACCTTCCGCTCGGTGTCAATGTAGTTGATCCAGAGACGGTGCGCTGTATCAGCGAGGTGATCACGGAGCGCGGGCAGAGCGGGCGCGCGAGCGGGCCCGGGCGGCGCCAGTGATACTTTAAACACCTCTTCGATGGCCGGCTTCTTGCACGCGTACAGCTCTTCCCACACGCGACGAGCCGCGCCCGCCATAAGGTTGCGACCTGAGTGACGAATTTTATTAAACTAACTGCCGAATACTCTTCGACATTCAACAGACAATAGTTCATACTAAACTGTTTGAAGCGTCGTCAAAGTACAATTTGGCATGTAAAATCGGAGGCCACTCGAAATTAATGTGGCATCAGATTTGACAGGCGATTCAGTGTGGCCATAAAGTAAGTAATGCAAGATAGCTTATGGCTCCACGATAAAAGTAACAAGCTGGCGTACGTATGGTTCGCTAGGTGGTAAGAAATCATCGCAGCCTATAGACGTCTGCAATAGAAGAGTTATTACTAACGTGTTGTCAAATCTATTGGTAGAGTTGGCCTACGGGAGTAGCACCATATTATGTTATCCTTCATGTCAGAGCTGTGTATCGTCGAGAAGCTCTGGAAGCCTTACAGCCGATACACAACCGTACTTTGAGTAGTATTATATTTATGTACATTCATAGTGTTTTATGCGACCATTTTTGATTGACAGTCTGGACTATTTTACCATGAAAAAAGTAACTAATTTTGAAATAAAAAAAACTATTTAGATTTTTCCTCTCCGAACCATCCTGTTTCACGAGAGATTTTTCACAATATACAAAACTAGAAACGATGTACTAGTGCTGTACAAATATTGAATACAAACCTTGATGCGTAGTAAGTTTATCGTCGCTCGATTCCAGATCCCCACTAGGGTTGACGTGCCAAGTTGTGCGCATGTGGGAGTCTAGAGCTATTTTCATATTCGCACTCAACTGCAGTAGGCAATACATCAGACAACCAATAAATTCTAACTCATGATTGCCAGCACCGAATATTAGTAACCTGTAATAAAAAAATAAGAAAAACTCGGTATACATAACATGCATTTCATATTGTGATAAGGAAAATGTTGATTGTTACCTGTTAGTAGTCAGTTTATGTAGAGCCTCAAGTACGGACATCTGATCTGCAATGGAGTCAGTAGAGCGAGATAGCAAGAACAATATTGTCCTGTTCAAGCAATGGTGGAGTCCTTCGACTGATATAACTGACGACTTCTTTTTGGCTTGCGCTATAAGCTTTACTATGAAGTCAAATACCTGAAATGATACTAATGATATAACATCGTCCGGGACTGATTTTAATCCACGTATATGAAATATGTAGTATATGCATGTATGTAACATTTGCACCAAATGTATGCCGACCAAAATCCATAGAAGGGTATAGAACCTACACAAAATAGGCCGACGACAATATATTTTGTGAAACCGTTCTAACACCAAACGAAAAAAATTACCCACGCACAAAAAAAGTATGTACGGCCTGTAATGTATGTTTTATTCATATGTGTGGGGAAGACAATACCTACCTCATGGGGGTCTCTCGAAAGTTGGCCTTGCCACAATTTATCAACCAGCCTTGCTGCCAGATAACATACATTAGATATATTTGATTCTGATCCAAACAGCTCTGTATTTACTAAGTTCTCCATCAAGGTGGTTAATACTTCAGTTTGGTACTCTATTTGTTGCTGACTTGTTGAGTTAGGTGGTGATGCGTCAAGTACTAGGTCGATTACCTGCAAATATTTCATACATTTTAGACGCCTATCAACTACGTATTTGTACTTTTTCAATATCCTACATTGTTCTCTGATACTCTACTGTTATACATATACAAACCCACAGAATACGAACGTACTACAGACCATTGTGCCCCCAATTTACCAATTTTATTTTTAAGGTAAAATTGTATAGTATATTGTGTGCAAACCTTTTCAAGCACCGTAATTGTGTAAGCGTGCTATGCATTTGTAAACGCATCCCTTCGTTTATATAGATATGCTATATTAATAATACAATATATTTCAAAAACAAAAATTAACTACATATCTTGATATACATTACTTACAGGTTACATTCTTCGCATGCCTCATTTTGAACAAAACGAGAGCTCTACTAATTGAATCATGCCCGCATGATGCACGCATGTGGTTAGTAATCGCTAGTTCATCACATGCGTAGGCGCAGTCGTGTGCTGGTTACATATTGACTAATGATAATATGCAAGCGTGGTAGCGTGTGATATATGCCGGATTATCATTTATATGGCTAGTATTATTTTAGTACGAAACAGAAGTAAGCACAATTATTAGGGCGTTTGTTATTAGCGCTTCAGTTTAATGTTAGAACAGAATAGGTACTGAAAATAAAATTGCCCATATTTACGCTATAAAAGAAGGATCTTCCGGGAGCGGAGCAGGGGCTACATGGCGTACAAAACATTGACGATGGCACTGAGTCAGTCGTGCTTTCCGCGCTCTAGAATCATAGCTGTCTGTCAGCGACTTAGCCCAATCAAACCCTTTCATTTATTAAATAACATCGAACCTATTATTTGCGGTTATTAAATAATTAATTAAGTTAAAAATTACTATTCTATGTAATAACGCAGCATGCCTTGTTGATGCAGACTATATTACAATATATAATTATGTATATATCACTCAACATATAAAAAACGAACTCATTATGAAGGCAAAACATTTTAAATTGCTGGTGTGTAAAACAGTGCGATCACATCTATTAGTCTCACTGGAGCCAAATATAAAAAAAACCGCAAAAATGCACCATATTGGCTCTAATGAAACTGGAAATAGCACAACAACAAAAGGTGAATAAAATTGGTTTGAACATACCGGTGCAGCTTTCCCAGAAACGCTCAATGGCAAAGAGTCCAACACAATGACTCTAAGGAAGTCCATTACTCCTTGCCGCACGGGGTGCTGCGTCAGCGAAGCAGAGGACGCGGGAATTACCACTTCCTTTTCAGAGCCCGGAGTTGATGCTCCTGAGCTTTCGCCGCTTTCACATATCGCTAAACATTAATTAAAAAATATAGTCAGCTTAATTAATATATGTGAGAATGAGATAAGATTAACTGGAACCTTACAGGAATTTAATATTTCAAATAAATAAAAAAAAAATCGGAGAATTAATAAAATATTGTGCACAATCTTTAATGCTTTTTAATCGAATTAAACATGCAATTAGCTCTTAAAATAAAGAGATCATAGTTTCGGCAATAAATAGCACTTACGCATATGAATGTCATCGGTGGAGTTCGGTGGGAATAATGTTGAAGCTAATGCAGTCAACACTTCAGCAGTCATCATAATAGGAACGAAATCCGGAAGTGTGTTATACAGTGAAAAGAGCACCTGAAACATAGAATAATGTCGATATAGAGATGCGAGAACAAGAAGTAGCATGACCTCAAGGCGCAGAGCTATTTATTTGTAAATATGAGTTACTGATCTCGCAGCAAACACTTAAACAATGGAGTTGCCATTTTATTTTTCTGGCACAACAAAAGGTTAGTCGTATTTGTCATCATCATGTAGAAATAAATAGAATAATTTCTTTAAAGCTGCACCTTATGGTGTAACCAAGAAGGCCAGCATCAAGTCCTTCTTGATAGTCTATGAACTTGGTTTTACAATTCCACATTAAATTACACATGAAAATTATTGAATATATAATAATACAATTTAAGACCAAGATAGGTCGGTAATGTAATTAAGTTCCCAAAACTCCCGCTGCAGGAAACATGCTAGAAAAGGTTCAGTGCCGGTAGCAGGAATATTGTCGACAACGTATTCGAAAACGTAACTCGCGAAATGTCAAAATTGTCATACAATTTTTTTAGTAAATTTTAGTTTTCACCGCCGAAGCGCTGTTCATTTTTCAATAAAAAAATAGTCGAAGGCGATACGAAAACGTTATCGAAAAAGTTCATGCTACCGGCACTGAAGTTAATTTTTCCTTGTCATCTTTATGGTAAGACCGACGCAAAACTTAGTATGGGAACTTAAATATGACACAGATGTTTTTCTCATGTATGAACTAAGGTGAAATATCACTTGGTTTACCTTTTTACCCGAGAATAGAAGAAATGGTCACCTGTATAATGGCAACGGGATGGTCGGCGAGCCACGTGGGAAGGTCTGCGGGGTCTGCGTGTACGAGGGCTCGCGCCGCCGCCAGCAGGAGGCCCGCGGCCTCGGGGCAGAGTGAGATGCGCGCGCCCAGCGCGGCGGGCGACTGCCGCTGCGGGGCCGCCGCGCCCCAAGCCGCGCCCCACACGCGCTCCACCGACACCACGCGCTCGCCGCACGCCTGCCGCATCGGCTGGCCCAGCGTCAGACCGAACAACAGGTAGTACACCTCGGGGATGTGCAGGTGGAACACTATCAACCTGTACACAACATACTCCTCATTCAATTTTTTTAGGCACTGAGCAGACGGCGGGATAAGGCGGGTCGGAAAATGTTCAGCAATGATAGGGCGGAATCCTGTATAATAATTCAAAAGTACCCAAAAACCCACACACGCATTAGAAACATTATTCTTAACTGAACACAACAATTATAATTATATCAATAACGTCACGTAAACGGCTT
The DNA here is from genome assembly GCA_951449985.1 of Falcaria lacertinaria. NCBI lineage: Eukaryota > Metazoa > Arthropoda > Insecta > Lepidoptera > Drepanidae > Falcaria > Falcaria lacertinaria. The sequence goes on along the minus strand of OX602115.1, from coordinate 5,806,969 downwards.
TCATCAATCTCTTCATAAATGCTACTGGTAAGATTAAAGTACAAGTAAAAAAGTTCATAATCATTAGCGTAATGGTACTGACCAAGTGAGTAGCGTGAATCCAGACGTGTGCAGCAATGGCATGTGTAAATGCGACTGTGAGTGTACGGTGGCGGCCAGTACTACTCCCGCTTGCTGCTGCGCCGCGATCATCTCCGTATTCCGCAGCCAACCACCGTTGCCCGCTCCTTCACGGAACCTACAACATACTCATGCATATCATTTATTCGATTAAGGCACTATATTATAACATTTTAGCATCATTTCATACTAAAAAGCATCTGAGTGTCGGCAGTTTAAGTGAAATGTTAATTTTATTATAATGGTTCAGTTTTTTTTTAAATAGCATGGCTAACTTATGTTGAAACTTAAAAAATCGCTTTCATTACTGAAGTTCTTACAAAAATACCTTTGCATTATAGCAGATTGTTGTCCCTGTCCAGAGCAGAGGATGACAAGTATCCTCAACGCCCAAAGCACCGTAGAGGGATGGACGTTTTCCTGCATGAAACTGAGCAGCCAATCCATTCCCAGAACTCTAGATATTTCCTCACAAACGATTGTATTTACTAAGTTCCGTGCTGTGAATAATAAGCCGTGTAGGACACTGAAGCATTTATTTCTAAGTATCACATTCTCGCCTTCACATTCCTTCTCATTATCACTCTCCTTGAGGTTTATTCCCTTCTCAGTCTGAGACGGTAACGGTAGAGTGTAGGCCATGAACTGTCCCAAGCAGAGCAAGTCGCTCGGCCGCGGCTGTCCTCCTAACAAACCTGCCAGTAGCTGTATAAGTACATTCTTTGTGCTGACGACCTTCACGTCATTTATGACGTACAATAGTTTGGACACCAACTGTAGTTCCCTCATTGTGCGCAGGTTGTGAGTCCTGTGAGCGGTCTCAGTAGCTAGTTCTAATAAATGCTCCAGAAGAGATTTTATTAAGCCTCCAGGTGCACCCAGCCATACTTCTAGTTCACATATCAGATCCTGTAAGAATGATTAATTAGGAATAACTAAAAACAACTTTATACCCTATACTGAGGCTCAGAATAATTTAAGCTTACCTGAAAAGCTGTTAAATTGGGTATCGACGATGTCTCTTTCTGACTATCGACAGTTCCAACCAATCCAAATATGAGGTGAAGTATATGAGAGTTTAATAAATGTTTTTTCTTCTTAAGCAACATCGCCAATGTCTGGTATCCTTTCCGCCTATCCATCTCGGCTTGAGCGGCTTTGTTCGAGCGCACGACACACACAAGCGCCTTCACACCAGCGTATAAGCACTCCACGTCTTGTGCCATCGCTATTAGCCCAAGTAATACTGAACAGCCACCGACCGTATCAATCTAAAAAATACACATTCTTATACAAAAAAGCAGATTTACAAAGATATTAATCAAAATATACTCATTGAGTAGTTCAGAATATTACAATTCACACAATTTCTCAAGTTAGTTAAATTTAATGAAGCTGAATGAAGAAAAGCTGAATTTAGAAAGAAATGATTTCTTTAAGACAATTATATTGTTGAAAAAACATAGTCCAACTGATAACTACGCACTCCAACAAGGTAAGAAATAATCAACTATAAAGTCTTGTATTCTTACTTCTGGAGAACAGAACTGAATGTGGCTTTGAAGACTCGACTAACGTAACGTGAATATTTACCATAATAGCTGCGGGCTTGGAACAAAACACCCTTACACCCAAATAGCCCACAACGGTTCCACCCAAACATCTCGCCGGGCCCATCAAATGCCCTGCAGAATTATGTAATATCCTTATCGGAGTAGCGTTTTCATGCGAGGACATGCCTAATTGTTTCGCGATAGCTTTATTGTCATTTTTGCTGTAAACTTTGCGTATCTTAGCGAGAGTGAGTTGTGATATGGCTCGAGCGTTGATTCCGAATATGACTTTCTCTTCGGCTACTAGAGGAGCCAATGGTTCTTGACTTTGTCCAAACGGAACTGGAGCTTGCAACGTGCCCACGTAATGAGGTCCCAGTTGGTATATTACTGATACAGTTTGTGCTGGAATCACCTGGAAATGTAAGTGATATTGTATACTCAACAGAATTTTTATTTCATATTCCTGCAGTTTAAATGTTTTACTTTTGATATTACATAGACATATTTTTGTTATTTTAAGAACCCCACCACAAAGCCTATATGCAAACTTGGCAACTAGGTACCTGTGGAAAAGAATCCTTTATGTAATTTTTATTTAGGGGTAACAGAGGTGAGAATATTGCATACACGGGAAAACCCGCTGAGTAATTGAATAAAGTCGTACGAAGATATAGATGGGCAGTGAAGATGGTAGATTTGTGTACATACATCCTCGAGCAACAGTGCGGGTCCCTGCCTCCACAGCAGGCGCGAGTAGCGACGCCAGTGCGGCGGAGTGCCCAGCACGCAATACACGCTGGCCGCGCCCGCCAGTGTAGCCGCGCCCCCGCCGGGGTTCGCACTCACATAGTGCAGCTTGCCCGAATGCATATGCTGACCTGTATTCAGTCACTACCTTTAATACAAGCGCACTTTCACCATCGACTAAATCATCCGTACAGCAATAGCTACAAAGTGCTTTGATTCCCTGAGGGTAAAGTGCTCAAAAAGTTTATATCTCTCATAATCTTATGATAACAATAATAAGTACACATAGTAGTAACTAGTAATAAGATAATTTATTTAGAGCAAACTTAATGTAAATGGTAAACAACTCTTGTAATGGTATTTCAATGGTAAGAGGATACGTTGTATGCATGCTATATGGCAGCCAGACGAACTAACTAACGCTTGAGTTATTTGAGTATAGCTTATCGTTACTTCCCTCCCATTGCTAAAATTCCGTCCGTGCATAACAATTTATATAAGTAGTATCTCTTAGAATAATGCCTATTAATTATTACGTTAAGCAAATTGGCAACTCTATATTGTTCTTTACGTGTAATTAGTTAAGTTATCAGCTAACATAAAAACTCACCATCTAAATACAATGAGAAGGAGGAGTTTTTGAGCACGGCTCGATTGAGAACAAGCACCAAGTGGTGCCACTGGCCTTCGTGTTGTAAGTCTGGACACCACACACGCGCGCCGCATTCACCGGAACCTTCCGGCTCCCACTCCCCTACATCTAAATAATTATAACATATTTTGCTCACAGATCAACCACAACGAGCCACACTTAAGGTCTAAAAGAGATTGTTAGTCAAACTTACTATGTGGCACCAAAGTCTCCTGAGTAGAGATGATGATGGCCTTATCCCTGGCGGACAGTACGACGGTGAGACAGACGAGATGTTCGTCGCGGCTGTTGTTGATGTTCCTCACGAGGGTCAGAAGGCGAACGCAGTGCGGATCCGAGCGGGGATCAGAATATTTCTCCACACATATCCACGTCGAGTACGTTAGCCCCGTCTGGGGCGGGAATACTCGGTCACCTGAGCAAAGCACTCATTTATACAGTCAATTCATTAATTTCTAGACTATTTTTGTATTATTTATTCACAACAAACGATTCCATGTTTTCGGCACTACACTCTGATGGTTACCATAAGTCGAAACGACGACCAAGGCTTGATTATCTCGTCACTAAGTTGTTAAGGATCAAATAGTTAGAAATAAAATTTATACGAATATGTGAGCGAAATAGAGATGTATGTACCTGAACCAATCCCACCAAGAGTAGCATTATCCTGAGTGCCAAGGGCGTTCAGATTAGCAGACTGCGGCGCGATGCTCGGTAAATAAAGGCAGCCGAAACCTTCCGCCGACATATCGAACTCCACGAACGGTGGTAACGTGCATGAATTTTGAGATCTAAACATACGATCAATACGTTACAATTATAGATTATTGTTTGTGAACTAAATACTTAATTAATTACTAATTACTGCTATAACTAAACAGGATAGATAGTACTGCAATTTATAAATAAGTATAATTAGCCAAATGGAAAATGTACAAAAAATCGTAAAAAGTCAGAAATTTTCGCGAGGGCGGGACCCTTTTATAACGCGTACTAAGTATAAGAACCCTTGTCAAAATTGCATAATTAATATAATTTTGACGTTATATGTAAAATTTATGAAACAAACACGACTAAACACTTAAATAAAAAATATAGATGAATTTTTACTGCATTTTGTACTACAGCTTGTCATAGAAAACGATGCTTACCTGTAGTCCCTTGGTGTTGTCATGGATACCAAAGTTTTGATTCTAGTCAAGGGAACAGGTCCGCCCGGCTTGCAGACTTGACCCGGTTCAGGTGCTACACAATTCAATGGGTTACCCATTCGTAGAAACTCTCTGAAAATAAAATGTCATTTTATATGCATCTGCAAACACATAAATAATTTACTGAAACACTGAATTTGAAGGAAGTGTTCAAACTATTTTTGTGTCAAAAACTGTTTGGTGGTTGGCCTACGTCACTCGGTCACGCACACGCGTAGCAATGTACCCGCGCTGCACAACACCTGCTGGTTGCATGCCTTACCTGAGTTCAATGGGACGGAGAGCGTGCGCAGCCAGCCTCTCGAGCATGTACATTGCGGGCGCGTGCAGCGGGTGCCGCTCGGCCCGCAGCGCCGCGCCGCACACGCGCAGCAATGTACCCGCCAGCCCCGCGCTGCACATCACCTGCTGGTTGCGCTCACTGCAACAACGTCTATCTTTACTTACATTATACAACTAAAGACTACATTACACCTGTTAACCTATTTCTTAGTACGGTTAAGTCGTAGACCTAAGCTAGATGTAAATATTTGCTTTACTATTAAAATTCTAAATTTAGTGAGATACGCATTTCAAGTTCGTTGCGTGTTGTGCATTAGGTACTTTATCGACAAAGGCAATCAAAGCTACTGAAATAAAACTCGTCCAAATAAATCGTTCCAGTTACCTCCTGACAAGGCTTTTGAGCACATGTGCGAGGTAGTCCCTCAAGGCGCGCGCGTGAGGCTCGTGCTGCGGCGGGCGGGGTACGGCGGGCAGGAGCCGAGCCAGCACCATCACGACCCCCGAGTGTACCACCCACGCTTCACCGCCGTTGCCGCCCGACGACAGGTTCAAAGGCGCCGTACGACCCGCCGGCTTCATCTAAAAGGGACTTACATTATAGTTACACCAAAAAGGTGTCACAAGCGCTGCTATCCGCCTATAATACAGCACTCAAAAATGTTTTACCTAATGTTTTATAACTGAATTATTATTTCAGTAGCCCTAGCAACAACATCTTACGACTACGTATTCGTATCGCTTTCGTCTATTTTTGTATGGGAAAATGAACAGCGCTGCGCCGGTGAAGTGACCCTAAACATTTGTATGAAAATTTTGAAATTTCGCGAGTTGACGTTTTCGAATACGTAGTCGCAAGTTATTCTTGCTCGGGTTACATATTTGTTTGGAAATATTTAAGTTATGGATTCGTATATTTTTTATACCAAATGTTACATATAACATGAAAAGCTTTTGGACTATTGTTCAATAATATAATAAATGATAAATAAAACAGCCATACTTCATTAATAGACTTGTTACCTCGTTTATAGCAGAGCTCTGTCTCGTTAGACTAGGAGACTTGACATTTAGTGAGCCACAGAAAGTAGGTTTGTCGAATGAATCCAAAGCTACATCGTACAGGAGTCGTAGTACTATACACGCGTGTATAAACACGACAGGCACTGTTTCCGGAAAGCTGAAAACAAGCAAAGAGTTTCACATATGCTCTAATTAAAAAAGTTAAAATGGTAATTCAATAATTAAGATCCACATACGTCATCTCCAAAACGTTGCCGGTAAATATTTCATGGAATGTTTCGTATAATTCGGTTTCACCACCATCAGTATCATTTTGCAACTCTGTATCTTCAGAGAAACATCCCAACAGCCTTATTGTATCACACAGTGTTGTCATACAAATCTGAAAGTTATACACAATCAATAGATATTATTAAGATCCAAACAAGTACTTAAATCGAAAGAAAAATATATTTAGCTTTGTAACAAAGCTAGTGATGATTGATAGTACTGATTGAGCTTAGAAAGTCGAAACAATTTAATTAATTTACCTCCACATATCCTTGATCTGGATTGATTTGAGTTTAAATACTCACTTCATGATGAAAGAACTTCGCATTTGCCGGTTCGAACCGCATCGCTGTGCTGATGGTGTAGAAGACAATATGAATGAGCTGCAGCATGTCCTTGTCCATCATCTCTTCGCCTTTGAGCTTGTCTTCCAGTGACACCAGCACACTCGTCACATACACGAAACCGCTGACCTGTGGAAACAATTATTTATGTTTTATAGTCTACACGCCTTCCTGAAAGGTCGTCGGAGGGGCGGCTAATGGTGTGATATCAGTCTATACAACACAACACCAATCCCTGAAGAAATTTGAGGTGATAGCCCAACGTAACGGGTGCCGGCCAAGCTTAAGGACGATAAGGGACATTCTAATTTCGGGCTATACCTAAATAGATGTTCTTTTCAGCATAATCTTATGGTATTTTTTTATTATGAAGATATTTTTTGGCGAATCTATACGCTACACTCCCTGCCTGCCAAAAAAGTAACCTTAATGTGTCTATCGTTATTATGCCCCAAACTGAATATGCACGAACCCATTAGAGGCACTCAAAGAGTATTAGTAACAGGTGCAGCTTGAGGCATGGGTGAGTAGTGAGATGGGTGCGTGCTGACCTTCCTGAAGATGGTGCGCGTGCGGTGCGAGTCGCGCAGGCAGGCCAGCAGCGCGCGCAGCACGTGCAGCTTGAGGCGCAGCGCGGCGGCCGGCGCGGCGTGCATCCCGCACAGCAACGCCGACATGTCTTCCTCGCCGCACCCGCTCACTATCAGCTCCCTCACCACACCTACCACAATTCAATGCCAAACAAATCCTCATCAGTCTTCACCCAGTCTATCTAAGTCTTGTCCAACTATTATAACTGCCACTAGCTATCGAATTTAGGGATGTGTTCAGACAATGAGCGGCAGGACACCGGTTTGTTCATTTGGAGAACATGGAGCCCTCCTAGATGTTCCGGATCAAAATCGGAGGACTTTTAATGCGTAAGAGTCTCGAATAACCCGTATGTGTGCGGTGCAGAATTGGGTATTTAAGACACCGCAATATACAAATCTTAAAACTGGTAAGCTGGGCAGTTAACAAAAAAATGTTTTAGGTTGAAATGTACTAACCTAGAGCTTTACTCCTACAGGACTCGTGAACCACCATACCGTGAACGCACTTCGCACCGCCAGAATCCCGGAAAACATTACAATTGCTGGTGTTCCCATTTAGCAAAGCAGTCAGACCTTCCATCACCAAAGCCCCAAGCTCTTCCTCCCCAGTTTCTGTATTCGGGTCTTTTACCAGCGAGTCTTGTCGGGAAGACAACCTCTTCCGTCTTTCAGGGACTTTAGGAGACTCTGTACCGCCATTATTTTTAAAATTTTCCTCCTCATATATTTGCTTGTCTTTGAGAAAGACGGCATAACGGGACAGGCAAGTTACAAACACTTCTAACATGCCCACTTCTCTGTACACATCTTTGAATATAGCATTGTGTCTAGAAACATTCAAAAAGAAAATTATGTAATAATATTAAACTTTAAAATGAAAGTTTTAAGTTTTTTCAATTACAATGTTTTTGGTAATTTCAATGTAGGAGTAATACTTACTTTAAAATATTTAGAAGAGTTTTCATACAAAGTATGCTACAACTCCTCGACCTGTTAGCTTTTAGCAGTAAAGATAGTGAGATCAATTCTTTACATGGTACAAAGTTCAATTGAAATACTATAAACTCCAGTAGCTCAAAGAATTTCTCTTGTATTTCTCCATTTTTTGTATAAATCCTTTCGGAAAATTGACTGAGAGTATTCTGGTTCTCAAGTATGAAGTAGTTAGCATTATCGGCGTGATAGACACTAGATATTGCATCTAATATGGTGCAGCACAAAGCTGGTGAGTTAGATTTCATGAAAACTGACTGCAAGACCTGTAAATAACAAAAAATATGTATGTGATTACGTACCTATGTGGGTAGATATATTATGTACGAGTACATAATGTTTAGTAAACGCGCTGATCGGGCGTATGGGACGGCATTGGACGATTATGTAACAACTTAGTTAAGTTTGTCAAAGTCCCCGATCGTTTGATACACACGGATTTTAATTCTTGGCTCTTATAGGATTAACAAGAGATTAAAAGTACACAACACTCTTGGTTCTCATCCCAACATAGTGGCATTTTATGTAATAAAACTAATAACTAGTGATCGAAATTCGACCAAAATTGGAAATATAAACAAACTTATGTCTGTAACACCTGTATTAAACGCAGAACAGTGTGCAAGGTAGTGTGTATTGTTTATTTTTTATTCAAATAATATATTATATTTTTATACAAAATATTTGCTTTCCGAGCTTTTTCTTTCCAAATAAACTTTAATTAGGTCAAATTTCATACTATTCCGTCGGCGCAATGTTCCCAAGTAGGATTAAATAGTTTTTGCTTCATGTATTAACATTATGATAACCTGGAATGCCTGCACGTTCCTGACAGCCTGCCCCGGCGTGGAGGGCTGCGGCAGCACGAACCCTTGCAACTGGAACAGCTCGGTGTTAGCCCGTGTGGGGCGCAGCTCGGAGAAGCCGCACGCGCACAGCGACGATATCATGAGCACCAAGTTCCGTAAAGCCGCGCGTGCCTCGGTGCCACTGACGCGCTCTTCTTCCAACCTAGTATTGTGTTTTTATCATGAGAATTTATCATGAACAAAGGTCAGCCTTAACATTCAAAATCCTGATGGTAGGAAACGAAGTTCAATTTAGTAATTTGTCTTATCAATTTGATATTCGATAAAAAAGTATATAAGAGTAAAAAAAGTTATAAATGTGAAAAAGCATCTTCAAGAATTAAAGAAATTTCCATATAACTTCTTGTAGGTCTATCATAGTAAAAAAACTACGAATAGCGACCTCCAAAAATGTGAGAACTTAATTCACTTTAATATATTAAATTATAATAATAAATAAATATTAAATATTCAAGTTGTTTGATATACAAGCACTAAGAACTACATTCTCTTACTACAACAAAATAATAATAAAGTAGGTAGAGGTACTACTTAGTAATAAATAAAAAACAATGTGCTTACCCTGATGTCAAATAATCGGGTACATCTTGTGTTTCATGTCTGTGATAAACAAAACGAAACTGATAAAATAAATAAACTAAATCCATAAGTCTAAAATGCACTACAAATCAAGCATGTCAATGCATTCAAATGTATACAACTACAATCTAGTTAAGGACTTACTTTAGAAGAAATTCTGACAGAAATAAGTATCCTTGACATGACCGAAAATCATCCAGCAATAATTGACTAACTTCACTTGAGTCCTTTAAAAAGCAGAATACTGCTACAAACATTTCCACCACCTGCAACCAATTCAATATTCGTGTGGGATGAGTCCAATGCATTATTATTATAATACTTAGCACCTATGTAATCAATTAGTAGTTACCTCGAGAGGAGTCAACTCTGGTATTTTCTGCATATTTTCTATACATAACGACACACAGCCTTTGTCTGAAATATTAAAATGTAGTAAAAATTGTTTACACATATTGTATCCTTTTTAAATATAACAATTTAATAGCCCGTCTGTCATTAGTCATTGTAGATAAGTATAAAACATGTGTTATTTTCTACATAGCCCTACTTACTATGTATGTATTGCACAACAGATTGCGTCAGGCCATGCCTAGACAGCGTCATCAGCACCTCGGCGGCAGACTTTCGCCACATAATATTGTGAGGGGCGCACCATGATGTTATGGCGGAAAACAATAGGCTCAAATCGTCCTTCCTTGCTAATTCTTCGCATGGGAATGGGTGGCTGCATAATCTTACAAGGACCTGAAAATATCAAATTGTTTAAGTACATGCTTAGTGTTCACAAAAACATTGAAAATACATTCAATTTAACAAGCCCATTTTAATCAACTGCTTAAAAAGACCACATCACAATAGTAACTTCATTAAATAATATCATTTGCAAACAGAAGAGAAAACAGTATGCAACTATTTATACATAGAAACAGTGCTGATATTTGATGATAAGCTTAAATGTATTCATGCTATTAAGGAATTTGTTTGTAGATCTTGACAATTTAATATTTTTCATTATTACAATGATTATAGGTCAATAATTTAATGCATGTCAAAGGTTCATCATTAATTTTATCAGCTCCTATTACATATAGTCAGTTTCATTAACTCTTAACACAAAATCAAATTATAATGATATTGACAAAAACCTGCACAAAAATCTTCTGCAATAATATTCGCCTTTCTCTTGGTGTAAAGTCACTATTTCCATCCTGGATGTCTGCTTCCGATTCAGGAATTTCAGGGAGATCAAAGAACAAATATAAACACTTGACCAATGTTGAAGGTATTGATGCAGTGGTCATGACCTACAAAAGAAAGAAAACTAGTGATATTTGAAGATGGACCTTGATCCAAATTTTAAACAATTGCTTCATATTAATAGCATTTCTGCCGACACAAACTCATTTTCTCTTTCCAACTAGAAAAAGATAAAGAAGTTTTAAAAAGTGATATGTATTTTAAAATGTTATAACTTTAGCTGTTTACCAACATAGTTAATAAGTTATTATTATTTTATTTATCAAGGGAAAACAAACAGCTACATAATATAGAGTACAAGCTCCTATAAACTAGAAACATGTTGTTATTTATATAGCCAAGGACGTTATCCACAGTTTGATAACAGATTTACATAAAAAGTGCCACTAGAGGGAAAAAATAGTATAGTGGTAAATTAAAAGAATAATTGTTATTTTCTTTTACAAAAAAGATAAAAGCAATACTATGGAATATGGAAGTTAAAGTTTTGATACATGGAAATTGACAATACAATCAAAGTATTATGTGGAAAGCAATATGTCCCATAACATTAAATAAAAATTGAACAAAAATCATCTTCTAAAGTATTTTATAACATAGTATTAATCATCGAAATCAAAGTCATATTTGGGAAGCACAATTATAAGAGAAGTCCTAAATCTATAGGAAGTACTGGCAAAAATATCGATAGCTTCAAAGTGTTTATTAAAGGTTTCAACCATGCGACGAATGGGGGCACGAAGTCATGAGCTAGTATGGCATGTATTATGTAAGTAAGTAAGTATTGGTGCAGTATTATTGCAAATGGACAACCACAAATTATGGAACCATATGAAAATGGTATGTTTTTAAACCACACCTGTATTAATGATTGATCACCAGCTGCCAGCAGGTTCAATGTTGACAGCAGCATCCACCCATTGCTGGATTCCTCAGAATTTTCAATCTCCAAGAATTTGGCTATTGCACAGCTAGCGGCTTCTGTGCTTTGGTTGCTGGCTCGTTTCCTTATTTCTGACACCATGAGCTTTGATACTTGTTGGCAAAAAGACAATATGTCCCAAAACTTTTCATTCATTTCACTGGATGGACTTGTTCCAAACACCTGTTAATATAATATACACTGTATACTTCACACCAGGGATCAACAATTAGATTTAAAGGTTACACCTTATTACAATAAAAAATCTTGACAGGACAGAAAACTGGGCAGGTGGATAATGATGCTAATCATAAATAGGTATATGGAATAATGTGGGTATAGGTATTGACATAAATGTTTTTGCTATATAAATCAACCCTTGTTCTTGAATGTCATAAATAATGTTTACTATTGTTTAATGAACATGAAGAATGAAGCAAATGCTTGCCCACAACCACTTCATACAGTGAAAAGATACATAAGAGGCAGATATGTTACATGAATTGTTACTGGCTGGAGGCCTTAAATGGCCTCGCCACTTTAGTCCGGTTAAGCAGTAAAAGTTCCCTCGAACTAACTGCGAGAGACCATTCTATTAAAAAAAAAAAAAAAACATGAATTGTTATTGGATGAGTTTATATTATGTATAGGAACAATACTAAGCCACTTAACTGGGGCCTCATCTCCACCTCACTAGCCCAGCATGGGGGGTGCCAGGGGCCATGGCCCGGGTGGCCACTTCCAAACTGGTTACAATAACATGATAGCCAACGCCATTCCTGGCGGTGAAAACCCATGTTGTGCTAAAGCCCAACATTACACAAGACTGCAGCCAAATACTACTTTGATGTAGTGTTGTTTCTGAGGTAAGAAGGTTTGCCAAAGCTAAATGAGGAGACACATTTCTGGCAGTAAGGATACCCTATCTAGGTGGCATAGACTATAGTTGTTGCAACATTGGTGGTGTTAGTGGTGTTACTAACATGTATGATTTTGCAACATGCTACTCACCACTCCGTGTCCTGGGTGTCACATACTCAAAAATAGATGCAGAACAAGTCAATGTACTGCACACATATTTTGGGTTTATGATAGACCAAGCAGGTAGACGAAGCACTTACCTTACAAAATAAAGGGAGCATATTGTAAAGTTTGTCGTCTTTTTCGGAGTCGGTGAGTGGTTGGGGCGGGTGCGTGTACTCGGCAAACAGCTTCTTCAGGTGCATGAGCCCCAGCTGGACGTGGGACGAAGATCCCGACGTCTCGGCGCTCTCGGACGATGCTGAGCACGTCGCCCCACGCAATTTGCGCATAAGGTTCATCTTTAGTACTTGTTTATTTTAGTTAAAATCACACTGAGCAGTGCATGTTGATTTATTTATTGTGGGTGTTTGCAGTAGGTATGCATTTAATTTCACATTTTTGAACGTCAATATTTATTTTAATTTTAGATAATTGCCTTATCACTTTCACAGTAATTACTGCGTGTCCTTGTTGTAAAATATGTCATCAAACAGTTATTTTTGATCTCCCTCTACGTTTTTGATAGTTAATTCTGATTTTTTTGTAATTTCTTCACTTCAATATATTTTTTTCATTATTTTCTTTGAACTCTATGCGCGCTGCGCGCAGGTTTGCCAAGTTCATACTCACCACAGAGTACATAATCACTACGTTTTTCATACTGTTGTCACAGTAAGTCCACAGAATACATTACCACTATGTACTAAACTACTATAACGTAGTGGTTATGTACTCTGTGCTAAGACTCAGAATAAGCTCGCGTACCCTCTTAGAATAAGGACTCAGCTCGCTTACGCTATAGAAACCGTACTAAAATAACATAAAAGCTGTGTAACAGCTCTCTTATTCACATTTTATTAATACAACGTACACGAATGTGAGTAAAACAAAAGCACCTCCTTGTTTGCAATAATTTTGAAGCAGTCACATGATCGAAATATGCTTCAATCGGTGGTTGTAAATTTGGTTTAAATTATATGCTACTAAATAAAATTCTTAGCGAGCTTTCTTCTTCTTCTTCTTCCTAAGTATGGCAATCAATCCCTTCAGGGACTATTTTTGCCAGTGTCGAGTGTCAGAGAATTTTCAAGTTTCAACATTTCTCGTGTTTGCCGCATTAAAATGCGTAGTGTCATGCATTCTAATGCTTAATGGTGTTTCTAGAGATAATCCACGGCAGTAGCAGATCGTAACACACCTTTAGGTCAGAGGTAAGCTATTGACAAAATGATAAATCACTTATACCAAAAGTCGTATTATGACATTATTTCCAATATTCCTATAAATCAGTCACTAAATGAAACATTACTGCACATAACGACACCAAAAACACACATTAAAGATCACTATAACACAATTTACGAGACACTGGAAAAAATTTCAACCGCTCCGTCTGATTCCCGCCAAAAACTCCTTAGCGAGCTTTAGTTATTTAGTCTTCTGCTTCTTCTTCTTTTGCCTAACTTTTGTAAGCTTTGGCCAAGAAAAGCGACAAATAAAAAAGGTTTGTCTACCTCTCAGAATAAGGACTCAGCTGCTGGCTTACGCTACGTTTGCACAAACTATTAAAGAACGTTTAATATAATTTACAACAAAATTCTGACTATTTACTTGTTTTATAATCACAAAAGATGCAAACGTTCCAACAAAACTTACCGATGAAAAGTTACGAGTTATTCGTATTTTCCGTTCTAGTTGTATGCGATTTACAGTCGTCAATGACACGCCATGACAAAATATAGATTTCGAGAGTACCTTACAGACAGAGTCACTACATATAGTTTCAGAAGCATTTACGTAGTTTATTATTTATAATAGCACATGCGCCAAACCGTGTTCAATTTTTCACACCACTATAATACTAAAATTTGAATAAGAGAGCTGTTACAGAGCTTTTATTTTAGTACGGTTTCTATAGAGTAAGCGAGCTAAGTCCCTATTCTAAGTGCGTTGCATCTTGTCTTGTGTCAACAAATTACAGCAGTAAAACTGTCAAAAGTAAAGTACATTCGGGTTCATTCATTCATTCCATTTCTACTAGTTTCTAGTGTACGCCTACGCATGCTTATGTTGCGCTTAAAGCAAATACCTACCTAAAATTTATTGACTTATTTTGTTTGGTGACAAAATAAAATAGAATGCCGGAAAATAAAAACCTTGTACAATGTTACAATCGTGGCTGTGGCCAAGTTTTTGATCCGCATGATAACGAAAAAGGTGAGTATCTAATTCCTAATTGGTGTGTATAATGTTCTGGAGATTTCGATTCTCAGCCAAACCAATGTAGTGTAACAACTACACAATGTGATTGTTATTTATAGATGTATGCTGTCACCACCCGGGAGCACCTGTGTTCCATGATGCTTACAAGGGATGGTCATGTTGTAATAAAAAAAGTGTGGACTTTACCGAATTTCTAAACATCAAGGGCTGCACGCTTTCGAAACATTCTAATGTGGTTTGTACAGATTTTCTTATCTATTTATTTATTTGTACATTTTACTGCTTTGATTATAAAAGATTTTACTGCAATACGTTTTTTCGCGACGTCTTCTGCTTAGAAAAATGATAGGAAGTATGTAGCTTTTCTATGGGATTTAACTGATATGGTAGTTCCAGGGATTCTGAGATTACCCCTCAATAACTAATAAAGAAACATATTTCTATAATATTTCCTTAGGGTTTTAATCTTTAATACTTCTCTTTTATATTATTGATAAGCAAAATTGTAGGGATGTAATTAAGTTATTATGAATTCTAGGTTTCAATAAAAAGTTAATTATTGTTGCTGTTATAAAACTTAAAAGGTAATATAATTTCTAGTCAATATGTTTTAATTTAGCATGCATTATAAATAAAATTGGCATTTAATCTAGTTGTTGAAACCTGTTGTAGAAACCTCCAGAACCAGAAAAGAATGCTCTAGACAAAGATTTGCAGCAGAAGGAAGTGATAGAAGTGAGGTCTCCAGTTGTGGGCCCACAGTTGCCAAGGCCACCATTTGATTCTCCTCTAGTCACCTTGGAGGCAAATATTTCAGACTCTCTCAAACAGATGGTGCAGAAAACTTTGCAAAGAACTGCTGCTGTAGATGATGGGTACAGACACCTATAATAGTTTTTCTTCAGATTTTACACAATGACATCTGCAATCATTTAACTGTAACTAGTCCCATGGTCACAGTTATTATATTAGAGTAGTATGTGCACTAATCATAACACCCCTTGTGTTATGATTACATACTATATATATATATAGTACATACTATATATTGTTACCATACAAAGATACAAATAATGCACAATTGCTCACCAATATTAACATAATAATCTATACTCTCAATGTAACACTGATCAGTCACTCACTCAGTGAAGCAAATATTAATATACTATGTTGGATGGTCTTTATAGACAGCAGCATTTATAAGCATCATAAATTGTGTTTGTAGGTGCTTTGTTTCTATGAATTTGCTGAGGTTTATTTACTTTATAAACTTATTCTGTAAAAACATGCATAAAGTTTGTATAGGGGTAAAATAAATCAATATGACTTCAGAAACATACCAATTGGGACAACTTGCAAGAATGGTGGGTGTAGTACATCTTATGAAGGTCCACAGACCAACAACACAATGTGCACCTACCACCCAGGGTGCCCAATATTTCATGAAGGACTGAAATTCTGGTCTTGCTGTCAGAAGAGAACAACAGATTTCAATACCTTCCTCAGTCAGCCTGGATGTACCACAGGCATGCACAAATGGACTAAAGAGGTATACAAGGACTTCATTCTTATTTTTGTGTATTGTAACCCTGCTATGTTGCTGTATAAAGATTAATTCAGGAATACTAATGTGACTATGTACCTGTGCATTGTATTGTATACCTTAATTCATATATATGTATTAAGTTTCATAAATGGCACAATGATAAATAATATAATTTAACTTTGGTCATTATCACACGGCACCCCAAACTAACCAAAGGCTGTGCCAGACAACTGATATAATATAAAAATAACATATAAATGTTTCAAAAAACTCCTAGCAGAGCAATCAGATTTTTTTAACACCACACTACACCAATAGTGTAATACCATAACAATAAGGTCACACATCTATAGATCATTTTTTCTTTTCTTTTGCCATATACTGTTATTTATTTAATGTTAGTGGGCTATTGATGTTTAAAATTATTTTTTGTTTATTTCCAGGGTTCAAAAGCTGGTGTAGTAAAATGTCGGTGGGACTGGCACCAGACGTCAGACTATGTCATTGTAAGCGTTTACGCTAAGAAATACGACCCAACACTCAGCTATGTCAAACTAAATCCTATTCGGCTTGATACTAAGTTGGTGTTCAGGGAAGAGAGTGACGCAGTATTTGAATTGGATTTAGAACTTAGAGGTGTAAGTGTTGCCTTTTTACTCTCCTTAATTTAAATATTTTAGTTATTAATTCTATGAAAATTATCTGTGATACTAACTTAATATAATGTGTCCCTTTCACATATGCACTGAAAATATCACAGGCTTTGTTTAATATCTTGAATATATGTAGTTGTTTTATTTAATATAATATTTATAGGTAATAGCAGTAGAGAATAGTAGCGCATCAATGATGCCATCTAAAGTGGAGATAAAGCTGAAGAAAGCAGAGCCTGGGGCTTGGAGCAAACTAGACCTCCCTAGGACAGAGCCTGCTAAACCTGTCCCTGAGCCAAAACAAGAGGAGGTCTCCAATGAAGATGACTCAGTTGATCTCTCATGTGTAGAAGCCATACATTCTATGGGGAAAATTAACATGACCGGCTTATAGATCATACTAACTTACATGTTCTAGGTGGATTGATAAAAAAAATATAATTACAGTACAATTATTTATAACATGCTTTTTGTCCGCGACTTCGTCCACGTGGGACATTATGTAGGTATATAATCATTCTCCTGCTCTTATCCCATTTTATGTACGTATTTAATATTAGTATAGAATTATTTATGTATCGTCTGTTTCAAATAAATAAAACAACGAGTAAAAATATATTTGCGTTTCAATAACAAATCGTGTATACATTTAGAACGTGGCGCGTCAGCAAAAACAATTTTGTATTACCAAATGTTTTTGCCGTCGCGTTGCTTTCGCAATCTATAGTAAATGTAGTTGGTAATCGTTAGTCTATTTGGTTATACAAACCCTCATCTGTCTGTCTAGGAATAATAATAAAAATGTATAAGCATTTTTTTTATTCAAATAAAATATGCGAATGCTACTCAGCAGTGTTTTAATTCTTAAAAATTTAGATAGATACAGTTCAACAGCTAAGCTCAATTTATTTATTAAAGGAACATTTATACGACGAACACTGAGGATATGAGATTTGGAATTGTTAATCTGACAGTCTTACTGTTTGGTAGTGACAAAAAGTAACACATATTATATTAGAATTTTTATAAATAAATCTTATCATACAAATATAAAGTTACAATTTACAATTTTATACAAGTCTACAATGACTAGATTAGACTAGATTTTATTTTTGATTATGGACAAGTATATAATCAAACATTTAATCAGAATACCTACCTACTACCTCAGAGTAGATAACAAACTGTACCTACTACACATATATATTAAAAAAAAACTACCCGTAACGAGAGATGTGCTGTCTACCTGCTTCAAGAAAAGTTGAAGAAAAAAACCACCCAATTAGAAGTACCACCAGATTTTTTTAAATATATTATATTGCATATAACAAAATTAATAATTATATAATAACTTAAGCAATCGTTTTTCTTCTACTTTCAAAAGAAGAAGGTACAGCTTATGCACTCGAAAAAAACATATTTTTTTAAAGCTGGTTTGTACCAGCTGTGCTGATCTATGCTATTTTAAATTGTGATGTTAAAAGATCTAATCCGAATGGTTTTGTAACCATTCGGATTAGACCTGCTACCTATCTTTTAACATCACAATTTAAAATAGCATAGAAGTTTGACAAGACTATTTTCACTCACGACTAGAATATTTTTGTTTGGCGATTGATGGGTTCAAGTACCTACACTTTCCCACACCATTCGATTATGGGAAATTCACCAGTCCTATCTAGCGGACTATTCATGACATAATTCATGTGTATTTATTTATATATAAATAATCTTGAGAATATTATGAGTCATACACACTATAAACTGGAAAGTACCTATGTTACTGTCTTTGATTATATAGGTTACTGTTTAATTTATAAGACCTCAATGTAAAATAAACATTTTGAATTATGAAACTGGCCAGAAACAAAAAGAAAATAGTTTTAAGTTGAATTTTGGAACGCAAGTCTTTCTTTTTCAATGCAGAACAGCAGAATATTATTGATATTGAAAAGATTATAAATTTTATTGTTATTGCTAGCGGTTGTAATGCGGCTGCAGCGTAGCGCCAATAGAATACAACCGCTAGCGTAGCGGCGTAGCGGTTGTAATGATATTCTCTTGGATTATTGCTTTGATTTTTGAATTATTTCATGTTGTTTAGTGCCAGTCAGGTCTTTTAGGTAGGTATTGTTGTTGTTACAACCGGCTGCACTACTATATTTATAAGTGAAGCAAACGAAGGAGCTGTTTAAGAAGAAATACATTTTATGTAGGTACAAGCTTACGGCTTGTACAGTTATCATCGTCTAATACTTACCACGTATAATTTTCCACTTACATTGACAGATTTAAGTACGTAATATTAATAACTGTAACATATTATTTTATTTTACATAGGTAAGTAGAGATCATTATGCTCAAATCAGGGTAAAAATGCCAAAAATTGCGCCCCCACGTTCCACGAACTAACGTAATTTATCACGTTACAACAAGGCAATTTTAATTGTACAGCCGCGCGAGACCCTTTCAACACTGATTGGTACTACTTAGAATAAGGACATCACTTCGCTTACGCTACCGAAGTCCTTATTCTAGGTGGTACTTTACCGTACCTTATAATAAGGTGTGAGCAAATTTAGCGCCAACAATCTCTACTTACGTGGCGGGTAAGCCAGGCATACTGAGCCAAAGCCTGCACTGCCGTATATCACCCGGCCTTGGAGAGTAGATATGGTGACACTCACAACTGTAAAGTCGCACATTACGAGTGTAGCCCGCCCGCCTCGCCGTGGTCTAACTAACGCAGCTTTATGTATCAAACTGAACGCAGTGAGCAACGCAGATACGATAGACCCGCAGTAGGTATAATTATTAAGGAGAAGAGCAATGTTCAGTGGTTGGAGGCGGATGGTGGAAGGCGGGCGTGGGTACGGGCTGCATGCGGTACATGTCGTGCAGTAGGGTGGCCACCGACACGTCGCCCACCGTTTCTCTGAACAGTAAGAGCTCGATGGAGCGCGCGCGGACTGCGCGGAGAGATGGCAGCAGAAGCAGCAAGCGACCGAATCTGAACATTAATTTCGTCTTTTTATTTCTTGCTGGGAATCATTTTAGGTACCTACATTATATTGATCAGTCTAGCGTTGTCATGTGTCGTGTCGCAGACTAGTGATATCCATATGCGAACTAATTAGTAGCGCTCGACTCATTAAGGATTTTTTATTTCGCGAAGTCGTGGACGGCATGCCCAGGCCCACAATTATTCTAAATAGCTGGTTCATTTTTATTATTTTCGTTTGAGGAACTGAGTCGGAAGGTTTAACATATATGATAAGAAAAACCTAATAAACCGTTTAAATTGTATAGGTACCTGGTGGGTTGGCGAGTGTACCTAGTGCGCACGTAGTCAGCGAGAATGCATTGCGCCTGGTCTTGTAGCATCTCCACTGGCTGTGTCTCGCTCAGCCCGGGCGTATCTGTGAATCGAATAACAAAAATGATAACAGCACAGGTAATTGCAACGGTACTTTTCTATTTAATCTATTCTAAGATCATTTTGAAGAACCTAGTTAGAGCTTACCTGGCGAGAACAAAACAATAGCTTTCATGCATCCGCACTCGCTTCCATCCGGTGCTATTTGCCGAAAACGGCACAAAATTTCCTGGAAACAAAATCATCGTTCGTTAATCATTAATAAAAATTCAAGAAAATGTATGTATATCAATGTCAAAGTAAACCTTTTAAATATATCAAACTAGCTGTTACCCGCGACTTCGTCTGTATTTGTTTAAAGACAAAAGTAGCCTATACTCGTATCCTTCCCCAGGATATAATCTATCTCATTATAAAATTTTATTGCGATCTGTTCAGCCAGTTAATCCTGAAAAGGCAGCAAACAAACAGAATTTCTTTCGCATTGATTACTTAGAATGGATATTGAACCTACCTGTAAGGTATTAAGCTCCAAGTCAGCGAGGGGGTCAGGTGGCAGGCGCGACCTGGCGGTAGGGGCGGAGAGGAGCGGCGCCAGGTCCCAGGGCGCAGACCACTGCGCCAGGTGCAACAGGAATAAGTCCTTCCAAGCGGCGCGCAGCAGCACCAGCTGGTCCGACGGCGCCAGCGCTTGGAACGGCGCGAGGCAGCGCACCCAGCGGACCGCCATGAACAACAGTCGGGCACTGGTTTCCTACAAACAAGTATTTAATGTATTCGATTAGTTATCATTTCTAATTCTTTTTTTTTACTCGGTTAAAAATAATTGTCTATATAGTTTTAGAGTCGCTGTGACTAATTTCCAAAGTAAAATAAATAAGTTATGTAAGTAATTCGGAAAAAGTACTGCGTAAATGTTTGAGATATAACGTTATCTTGTAAGAAAACTTGTCGGTATGCATCTCAATGCAGTTGTACCTATGTAAACTTCTTGACAATATAATGATTATTCTTTTAGTATATAGCGCAGGGGCAGTGCTGTCGAGGAATGGGCGGGGTAAGTCAAGTGAAGGCGATAAGTCACCCCCAGGCGACCAATCGCGAACCTGTTCCGCCCCTCAGCCAAAAAGCCAACCTACCAAATGTCACTCCCCTTCGAGGAGCGTTCTATTGTAATGTCCGACAAAAATCTTTCTTAGAATTTAGATTTTTTAACCAAAAAAGGTCGTAACAACAGATTATAAGCAGCAACGATTGTGGATAGTCTGTGAAACCTGTGTAGGAAATACCGATGCCGTTATACTACATCTAACTCTCTTTAAGCATAAAAAAGCTGTTCTTACTGGATGCTTACACATCTGAGAAATCTTAATTCAAGTTAATTCCAAAGCAAATTTCAAGTCTTCGGGCTTCATGCCTCGGTACGGTGTGAGTTTTTAAGTGGTACCTAGGTATTTCGGATTTATATATATCGCAATAAAGCGTTATGGATAGTTACAAAGGTATCCTATTATTTTATATTTTAATTAATTACGCGTCTGATACTAATTAAATTATTATTAATTAAAATATGCAAATTCACAATTACATTTGTTTTTATTTAATTACCTGTAACAATTCCCACGTTGGTGCCAGTGAGGCTCCAAAAGCACTCGGCGGTGGTCGGAGCAGAGTAGGATCTCCTTGTAACTGCAGCTGCTTCGCACTCCACATCAGTTCCTAGGGGAGGAGTAACCATAAACTAGATACTTAACTGAAATATACAAAATATTTTATGTTATCATATTGATATTGATATAATATTCAGCAATAATACAAGCTACATTATACCACCCAACTAACTATGCTATTCATTAAGCGACATAATGAATTACCTAATGCTATTGTTGTGAGACTATTGCTGTAGTAGTAGGGGAGCCCAAGCGGGGATTTCGGGATTTACTAAAGCGCGTCAGATTAATATACAGGGCGATACCTTGTATCCGGTTAAGTACCTCCACCAAATATGAGCCCCATATAGACAGCACGTCTAGAACATTAAGATGAACTACATATATCTTAATCTGACGCGCTTGAGTATTTCAAAATGGTGAATTTTTTTTGCACATTATAACAATGGCCGCGAGTTTGCGTCAAATCGAAATCGTCAGATTATTGAATGAGAGCTTTTTTTGGTGCACTTAACACCCCCTTAGAAAATCTGACGCGCTCGATTAATTTTTTTTTTTTCATTTTTAACCCTTACGTACAACCACCCGCATCATGCAAATGATCAGATTAACATACGTACACCATTAAAAATACGTAGGACGTTGATGCTATCAATATCTGACGCGCTCGAGTATGTCCATGCAACAGTTTTTTTTTACATATTTATAAATCTATAGCCGCTTCCCCCACCGATGAAAAGGTATATATTATATAACATTTTTTTCTTTTTATCATCTAAGCTTTGCAACCTAATAGGTCTCTATGACGCTCGAGTAAATCCCCATTTAGCATCGTGGGCTCCCCTACTATAGCTGAGCAAAAGTGGTCTTTCTTTCGCTTTAAATAGCTAAAGCTAGAGCTTTAGAGTTATAACTATATATAACTACTTCTATACTAGTATTATAAAGATGTAAAATTTGTTTGTATTTTTAGCGTAGGTAATCTTCGGAATTTGTGAACAAATTTCAAAATATATTTCGCTAATGCAAAGCTTTCTGACCGTAGGTAACTTAAAAAACTATATTTTATCATATTATAAGTGTTATCCTACTTATCCTATTTCTACTTTCTACGCAGGAGTAGTCGCAGGAAATAAGTATATTTAATATACTTTTTAAGACTCATACGGTCACTATTTACTAAGACTATCTCCGACAGTCTCTGTGATCATGACGGGTGGAGTGCTGCAGAAATATCGTGCACTCAAAATAATTAATTCTAAACGTGGCAAGGATACTGGAATCATGATGGTTTTTAATAGTGAAAGTAGGTAAATACCTGACATTTGTCAGTAGACATGAGTATGTGCAGCAGAGGAGGTGGTGGTGGTGGCAGGAATGGCTCCGGGACAAGTGGAAGCGGGCTAGCACCGCCTGCACCCGCGCCGCTGGAGCCCGCTGAAGACCCCGTACTCAGCGGGGCCGGCTCACTCATGCCCGATATGCTGAACTATTACAGAAGCGGGCCACTGCATTATTGCCTCGCTTATATTATAGCCATTTTAATTGACTTTATAGCCATCATTAATTTTATCCACCAAGATGTAAGAATTGAGTCCCTATCTGTAAATGTTAACCTATTCCAACAGCTTCAAGCTTATAAGCCACACACTAATGTAAATAGACTAATTAATCTATCAGTGAAAGATCTTTTAAAATCTGTTCATTAGTTCCATCCAGAGAGTTTACGCATACACACATACGTACCAACAAATAAATTATACCTCTTAATATATTAGTGTAACAAATAACTATGATTGGGTTGTTACTTCTTACTATTTAATTTTAGTTGTTTGATATGTATGTCGTAACTTGTAAGTTGTACAATACGTATTTTTGATACCGTCTATAATAAGGAACCAAGGACATGCATTCTTACTTGAAAGTTGAAAGGTTGGTGCAGTTGTGTGTAGGGCGAGGTAGGCGACAGTTTGAGAGCGTGTGGCTTGTGAGCGTGCGTGAGCGACGGCGGAGGCAAAGCCCCCATCGTGCCCGCGTGCATCTTCGGCTTCCTGGGGCCCCGCTCGTGCTGCACCGCTGAGGATATACCTTACATTATTGCACGTAACTAGTCTGCATTTTACATAGTAAAACCGTCATACCCATGGCATATTATTAAAAAAGCAATATTTTGTACTATATATATATCAGTCGATAATTGTATGTATACTCAACCTATGTACACGTACCTATACCTTCTATGTGGCTTTCTTGTTTATTACTAAATAAAGTCGCGTGTCTCCGTGGCAATTTTTCAGCAGTGCCCGGAGCTAGTATATCAAAGAATGATCCTATTATAGATTATTATAGACTATATCTTATATAAAAAATACTCAACCATTTAGAGGTAAGTAAGTCATATACTATACAACCAAAGGTTAACGGATGCGATGCCCGGTCATATGTAAGTGGATCGTTGTTTTACATGCGGATTATAGAGCCATGAACCGATTATTTGCTGCCGATCCCTCGGTAAGCCGGATCGCGTCACAAATCACCTATATTAATACCTATAGATAGGTACCTACGTAGGTTGTTGCTCACATAGGTTTGGTCTATAAATAGAGATAGTCAGAGAGAGACAGACATAGTGCTATGCATAGCTGCTGTTGCAACTTAATAAAATAAAAGAAATACAATAATAGGTATTCAACATTAACGAACCGTTGCTTTTTTTAAATCGGATACTTAAAAAAGTTTAACTTATCTACAATATTACCTTATAACACTAAATGTGTAATTAAGTACATGAAGCAATTGACTGCAATAATAGGTTTATGGTGATGTAGAATTAAACTAGTATTTATTCAAACAATCTAAGTTATTATGATATCAGAACTGATACGCCGATAGCTACGAATAATACTATCTGAAAAAATATTATTGACAGACGGGTCATATGAAAATGTTAGTCAAACATTGCAGCACTATGACATAAATTTTGTAGCTAGCACATTAAAAGCGGTTTGCACAATAAATACAAATGTATCCATAAACAGTATCCGTGCAAATTGTATGCGTATTTGTTTTATAATTGCACGAGCGTGTGCAGGGGTGGGTGGTGACGTCACACAATCAGCTTACGCAGCGTCCATGAGAATGCAGCCATTGTGCTCGCACATGGTGCGGCGCATACGCTGTGGTTCCCGCGCACGGCTTAAACTAAAAGCCGACGACCCGCCATCGCCGGACAGAGTCACATGCTCATAGTTTTAAATACCTACCTGACTATTTGATTGCAAGCTAATATTAACTTTGACAGTATTTGGGACCAGACCACAAACTCTGTCCTACAATTTTTCTACGCTCAAACTAAATGAGGTGAAGTTTCACATAATATTGAAGCCACATTCAATATTATTGCCCCATAATTAAGACGAATCACATTGAATTTGTATGGAATAAGCTACGCCGTAGTACGTAGCGCTACGCAGTTTACTCGTTGTAGCGATAATGCGTGCGTCAAATACTCGCACAGCACCGATGGTGCAATGCAATGTTATTAACCTTTTGTTTATGGGGCGCCTGTAATCCCAAAAAGAACACGTGCTTTTTTCACAAAATCTTCACACAATAAGTGCGGTATAAAATCAGCTCTATAAAATAGTAACAAAAAGTTGCTTTCCCTTTGTTCCATTAATAGTTTGAGGGTTGCTCAAGCCAGGGGATTTAGTTTCCAGTATAACGCCGCTAAACTAAATTTTAATTAGATGAAGACAAAATGTGAAGTGAAGGGCATTCTTAATTTGAATTTTAGATTTAAAGCATTAATACAATGTTTATAAATAATAATCAAGCAGCAATGAAGCTTTGATAAAAATAAATACAGTGACTTCTGTGTAGTATGTAAAAGTTTAAATACTTTTTGCATATCTATAAACATTGTTAAATATTTTTAACACCATTCGATATAGCGAAAATATCCATAAAACGTTAAAATTACAATATACTAAGTTCTTCTTTATTGGCTTAAGAGGATTCGCGACGTTGATTGAGGTCTCTGGTCAGCATTCAGTGTAAGTGTGTATCATGATGAAGACGGCATAGAATATGATGATAAATTTTCGAAATCCCCTTCTTCTTGGTACGCTCCTACGGTAGGTAACTTTTCTTTTTTATACCTAATACCACTGAGGTGGCAAACAAGCATGACCCGCTTGATTGTAAGTGGTTTCAGAACCCAATGAACGCCGTCAACGCCACGGGTACCTATCCCTCGCACGTTGTAAACCATTTCTTATGACTGGTTTTGGGAAATCTTTTATGATTGATTTATAATAATATTGTTGGCAATTCTCGTAATTATAGCAACCATCTAATGGTTTGTGAATATGTTTGCACATAAAGATTACCGATTTTTCAGAAACAACACATTAAGTAAATGTATTATGATGAAGAGAAGATTTTAAATAAAATTGATAATTATATATCTTTATTTGTTGCGGTAAACTTGTCCTGCCTAAATAATACTTTTTGCAAAATACTGAATTGTTGCTACTTTTCTTAGATCAACAAACTGTTGTTATAAATACATTAAGTAGTCTGTCTGACGGAGCTAAAGCTCCTTCAAAAAGGCGTTCAGTGAATCACATTTGAAGCGTTTAAAAGGGAGATTTAACTTCAAACATCTATCAGCCCCTCGTATCGCTGAATTGAAAGCAAACAAAACGTGTTTTTCAAAAAGGTAGCTCCGTTAAAAACTACATGTGGATATTTTTTGCCAGTGGCTATTAGACTTGATGGCATCAATTAATTAATTTCCGCTGTGTACACGATGGCCTTTAACTAAATATAATATATGTAAAAAAAATCTACGATTAGAATTTTCACCTTCAATGTATTAACTAACCTAACTATACCGTCATAATTAACGTGCTCCAATTTTATATTTCAATTTGGCATTTTGACATCCAAGAAAGAAGTGAAATCTTTTAGAGGGTAGTTTTGTATAATAAATATAAGCAAGTAGTGATTAGTATGTACGTACTTGAATCCAAGTACGGTTACCCGACTAGGTACCCCAAAGGGAGGGCTGTGTATTGAAACCCTTACAGTGACCATACCAGCTGCGATGTTAGTTGTTACATTTATTAAGACAGAAACAGCTTTAGTTTGACGGCAAATATCGGCAGTCTTTGTTGATGCAGGCGTTATCTAGGTATTACAGGTGAAACCCACACCACCACTAGGTATTGGGGGGATGGGGGTAGTTGCCAACCCACTCCGTTATTGCCTGTAAAGTAAGGAGCACCCGTCGACATTATAGCGTTGGCTGCTTATCGATACTTACTCTTAATTTAAACGGGAGTGTAGATGAATTTTGATGATAAAACATGATGAAAAGAGGAAATAATAATGTTAAATTATTATTTTAATACATAGAGTTTTAATATGGTTAGCGATTCGATTACTATGATCTCTAAATGACCTTACATGTTTATTTGTATTAAAAATAACAGTTCGATATGGATACAAGTAATGCGATCGCTTAGGTTACGTTAGGTTAGGTTAGGGATCTTTGTGGTCTTACAAAATAGATATGGTCGTAATTACTTTAGCAGTAAATAACCATTTACAGGCTAACATATACCTAAGAAATATGTACCTACATTAATCGATATCGCAGTAAGCGGGGCTAGTTTAGTAGCAGCAGCACCAAAGGGAACGCTGTGTGAGCGATTAATGACCCAATAATCCGCCCCCGCCCGCCCTATGAAAGCTTCACGAAGCCGAATTGGTGAGCGGTCAAAAGGTTTATTGACTGACGGATAGAAAATGTTCGATGTACAGGAACCGTAGTTCTTGTAGACGGCAACATTCTATTTTATATCCTAATGCAGGTATATTTCTTGTATTTAAGTCCATCCGTTATAAAAGGACATAATTAAGCTTAATTTATTGTGTAGGTAAGTCGCTACAATAGTTAGCACAAGTATTATGGACCGATGACAATACAAAATAAAAGGATCCTCAGGCTAAATACATTATAAGTGTGTTTTTCAGTTTATTGTTTTGTATTATTAACATGTTTAAATTAATTTTATATTCTGCATGTTTGTATTAATATTCTACAACGAATTAGATGTTGATTTTTCAGAATCACAAGGCAGGCTGGCAAAAAGTAGCTAATACAGCGTTTAAATCGAATAGAATTTCATGATTACATCGCCCAAGAGCCGCTATTCAGGCGGCATGACTGGCAATAGTCTACGCCAAAAGGCGAGCTTCTGAGCATATAATACGAGCTCGGATCAAGATGTTAAGCAACCTATTTTTTGCATCATCGGCTTTGTAATAAATCACTATTGTAAAGCGAGTGTCAATTGTTATTTATTTAT
This sequence comes from Falcaria lacertinaria, assembly GCA_951449985.1. Classification (NCBI taxonomy): domain Eukaryota; kingdom Metazoa; phylum Arthropoda; class Insecta; order Lepidoptera; family Drepanidae; genus Falcaria; species Falcaria lacertinaria. The sequence continues at coordinate 5,778,677 of OX602115.1, read as the reverse complement.
AGTATATATATATATATTATATTTCATCAGTAACGTAGAACCAGATACTATTATTTTCTATTCAACTGAAACTCTCCTACTTACATATCTACTGAAATAAATAAAGCCTGCATAGAAACAAGAAGAGAAAACATATTCAACTTCAAAAATTGAATTCTCTTCAATAAACTATCAGTGTATACTTTACCTATCTGCGTAGTACTTAAATACTCCTTTGAGTTCAGTTCTACGTAGTACTTAAATACTCTTTTGAGTTCAGTTTTATGATGACCTGTGATCTAAGTAGGTGGGTTGTGGTGACTGTGGTATTAGAGATATTTATTTACCGCCAACGTTATTACCGCTCCATAGGTGCGCATCAAAATCATCGCGTGGAAAATATCCGGTGAGAGAACGACCCCGTGTACCGACATTCGTTCCGACGTTAATTCCAGCCGCATTTGTTCCATTACATTTCCGACACAAAGTAGATACGCGTTTGCCGAATTGACTAGGTGGATGCGACCAGGCGAACGTTTACCGAGCGGGATGGGGCGAGAATTTACCGTGGAGTAAACGGGACGGAGCATCAAAAGTGAGAAAGATGTATTCAGAAGTGAAATAGTCTGCTGGCTGAGCACATCATCATTAACGAGCCAGCGAGGGTGGAGGGCAGCGAAGAGGCAGAGGGGACGTCAGGTGGGCGCTGTCCCACGCTCCGGGTTACTGCGAGCGAAATTATACCTTACTTCTAGCCCCATTAAAGTATACATCCCTCTGAAGCTAACAAGCAAGACGCGCCGACCTCAGGGAATATTTTCCAGTGCACCGACATAAATATGAGAAATATCCAGGTTTTTATTCACCTTCCACCCGGTGGGGTCCGCCCTCGGCCCGGACAAACATCTCGTATAATAGATGTCCGACAATGTCGAGATGACAACGGTTCACGCACTCTAAGTTCGCTTTTATCTTTTAAGTAACATAATCATATTGTTTTGATGTATTCTTCAAAAAGGTCACGAGGCGGGAGATGTATAGAGAACGTTTACAAAACATTTTCAGTTCGTTGAATACCATTGACACGATATTAAATTATTTTATTATCAGCCAGCTGTAATAGCCAGTTTAAAATAATATAATTAACTTAAACAAAGTGAGTAAATTTAAGCATTTCAGAAAGTTGTCTCGAAGTTACCGCGGTTGTTTTGGAATGTCGAGTTTGATCCGAACTGAACAAAGTTGGAAGTGCACCGCATCGGTTTATTTCAACACTATAAATAACTTTGTTCTGAACAGCACAAAGTTTACAGATAAACTCTACAGTATATGCGTTTTGAGAGAAATATGGTCTCATATTGTAGGTACGCGCGCGTTAGATGTCTGAAGTAGATACATGTAGGTATGCTCAACACTGCTTTTAGCTACACGGCCTACACGACACGCAGGAAACGAGCAGATAATAGTCATATTTATATACAGACTGATTTGGAAGGTTTTACAATACATAGACCCGGTAGGTGGCGCTGTAGTCGACACACAGAAAAAATATCCTACGTAGACGAAGGTTAGGAAAAATGGTTTGGGAAGCCCCATTAATGATGATTCTATATATTTAAACAGAGGGAATGTATCAATAATGTTGAGATTTATTGCACGGTTCACGGACGAATAGAGATAATTGAAATAATAGTTAGGCTAGGTCTAACGACCTGGAGTCTAGACATAACAGACAATCAATATTAATCAACTGCCGCCTAATGCGTGCAGTCTTAGCGATGTAATCTATCAATATACAACACCAAGCATTACACAACGCCTAATATACCTACTCTGGCTGAGGCTATCAGTAATTTGACCTATCTCCCTCTCATAAAGAGCAATTTTAAAACAGTTTATTACATTTTACGCAAAGATGACCAACCATTATCGAGTTAACTGTCAAAAAAAATCTGATACAAATTAGAAACAAAGCTGTTGTTAAGACCGCTAGCAAACAACTTAGTAAACCAGACTAGCCTATCAGTAACTCTACACATTTACGACTATAACATAGGTATGATAGGTACGAACAACACAGCCGACTTCAAATTCATTAATACGAACTAATAAATTGAAACCCAGCTAAATTTAATTGAACACCAATAATAATCATCAGTAAACCCCAAATAATCCATTCGTGTATAATGCAATTAACCTCCCTCTGTAGCGCGAAAATTAATTAAGAATCGCGTAAACATGCATAGAAAAACTACAAACCCATAAACCAGATGCAACAGATTATCCCATTAAGCATTATAGTTTTATTCGGTATGACAGTGCAATAATTTGTTCACGCACAACATTAAAATGAAATTAGACGGGTGAGATTCACCCCTGGGGCAAGGGCAGAATCACTTGCTCTGTCAAAATATAGGCAATATTTTAATGGCCTAGAGGAAACTGAAACACGGAAGCGGTGAATAAATCACTTAATCGGATCGAACCTGAATCGCCCTTTATTCTGGTCCTTTGCAAATTTGGACCGTTATGTGATACGGATGTAATACGATTCATATGTAGATACGTTTCCCCAGAGTCTCTTCATTTTGTGATTTGTGTACCTACTATTCACGAAAGTTACATTAAGATATTGGTTCGTTTCTGTTTCACTCTTATTATGCAAATCACAACATTTTTCGTAAATCATCTCTACTAATACCTATGGATTTATACTCGTTTTTACACAAAAATAAATACATTTCCGTACCTACAATCAAAAGAAGACTCATTACAAAACACTCAAATGTAAATTATTTACAAAAAATAAAATAATAGTAGACAATAAAGAAGCACAAGCGTATCTAAAGTAGCTATTATAACACAATTGCACACTTTTCCCTCCCCTCGGGTGTGGTCACGGCAGCAGAGGTGTCGAACACGTGTTCTTTAGAGCTAGAGCGATCTACTCGATTCGTTCCGCTCACTGTACGATCAACACGCAACAGAGGGCTTTTATATCGATCATAAATATTCCGTTTCAGGTGGACAAAGGTAAGTTTTTTTAAACAATGACTATTCCGCACTTGATGATACAATGAATTTACGAGTATGTAGTTAGTGCGTTGATTTGGGAAGCAAATTTATCTTTTTGGTAGAAACATTAATTTTAAACTGTTTTTATTTATCTGTTTAAGTAGTAGGTTGGTAATTAGAATTAAGTTAACATTTATCATGTATTTAAAACTCTTTATTTTTTATAGCCAAAGGTTCCAGTTGGGTAAACACTCGATATCAATTACAAAATGTAAATGTTATCTATCAGTCTTATTAAAACACCAAAGATTTTACAATTCATTCCCAACCGTCGGATTTCTCTTTTTAACGCAAAAGGACTTCAAAAAGGTAAACTCAGTGTAGAATCAAAATCTTGCGCGCGAACCGTTAAATTAAAAATAAATATTGCGAAACGTCAGTATGTTACGGGTCGGGATGTATCCAGGGAAAAAATGGAGAGCGTTAGGATGGCCGATGTCGGTTCGCAGGGGTGGTGTGGGGTAAGGTGAATCTTTTTGTGAAGTGGAGAGAATTAATTTAACCCGCTGCGGGGTAACACGACATGCCGGTAATTGAAAAGTTTGCCCCTTCTCGGCTGCGCCGCCGGCATCGCGTCTTCGCGACACTGCTCTTATTATACCGCGTTCCATGCTAATTGATACTTACACCATATTTAATATCTACTAGTGTTCGTATAAAGACGAGATATTTTAAATGTACTCAATACTAGCAATTTTGTGTTATGATACATAGCAGATAATTTCGAAACGCTCTCAATATGATATCATTAGTTGCCGACCCTGTAAAAAATTCACATCTTTTATGCTCCACGATGTTCGTTAGAAAGCTGCATTGGCAAGATCATTCCACAACTGAGAGTTCGCGACAGGATCACAAAAATAAAATGAGTAGTGAATTTATTGACGTTATTGACTTCACCGACCGTCGAAATCATTTAAAAAGTTCTCAAGCAGCAGCTGATTAACTTTGAACAAAGATTGTTCGAGAAAAATCTTTTTGATTTTAATCCTTTGTTGAACTTTGTCAGTAAATATTAAAAAGTAACGCAATTTGTTGGAGCGGACGGGTGGCTTGCTCGCACTCTGATCGATTTTAAATTAATTTTATGAAGTTAAATTGGGGATTATGTTTATTTGATCAGTGAAAAGTGTGGAAAGGGTGAGGCGGGTGCGTCACATAGAATATTGTTTATAATCAAAGTAAATAAATAATTTTCTTTAATGACTTCGGATGGGGTGCAAACCTCCTTAGATATATGTTTTAGGTATAAATATATTTATAAAGCTTTATGGCAATCACTTATAGCTGATCTTTCATATAAAAAAACCCTACATGTTTTAGTAGTGGTATTTGAATAGAATAAACCAGTTGAAGCTTAAGTTTGCTACATAAGTGAACGGTAAAATTTTATCAGCTAAAGTATAACAAAATGGTAGGAATCACATATAAAAATTTTAAAGAAAAGTAACATAAGCACAGAGTACCTACTACGTATAAAGTTTAGTCGACGAGGCTGTTGACTGTAGCGGACATCGATTGATTCCATTGTTTGATCTACGATATTGCCCAATCAACTAACTGATTGGCTCCCAGCCTATTTGAGCAAGCACACAACGGTTCATCTAGACAGGTTTAGAAGTGATAATTTAGGTACTTCAAATAAAATTGAGGTAACCTACTTAGAGGTAGTGTTATCGTAGGGCAAGCTGGGCAAGCTAGAGAGATATATTCTGTAGCTGCAAGCGACGTAGCCTATGAGTTACTGTAGTCGCTTACGACTTCACCCACCGGACTAGGGTTCGCACGAGCGAATGATATTATACCTAATATGGTGGCTAGATACAAACTGTACTATACGCCCTAGTAATTAAAAAAACCAGTCAAGTGCGAGTAGGACTCGCGCACCGAGGGTTCCGTACAAACTTGTAGGTAAGGAGAGGAAGTGATATTTTTGTTAGATTTTTATTGTAAATTCGTTTTTTGTTATTAACCTACATATTAACGGTTTTCAGACTAAATGTGCTGCAAGACACTGCTTGCCAAATTTCATGATTCTAGGTCAACGTGAATAGCCCTATAGGTTTTGATTCCCTTGGGAAATCACAAAATATGCGACATAAACGTTAATATCTTTATTGCACGTTGACTTACAGGTTTGATATTTTTACAGCTGAAAGAGACCATAGACCCGGGGATTAATTGTTGATGTGTGTGTAGATTGATATTAATTTCAATTTGATAACACCACGCAAAATCTAGACTGACGGACAACAAAGTGATCCTGTCAGGATTGTTTTTTTCCTTTTAAGGTACGCCCTAAAACAATTAGATTCCTAATTTATTAAGTCGCCTAAAGTGTATGCAAATATGTACGTTTGTGCCATACAAATAAATACTTCAAATACTCTTTGTAATACATAATATAAGCATACCTAGTCTACATATTAGCTCAGAGTAGATAATATACTATGTACAAATTTTAGGTATATTATCTACTTTGAGATATAAGCCACGAAATAGACTAAGTAACTAAGGAACAAAAAACAAATGGTGTCAGAAATTAGCATAATTTAGTTTTTTTGCGTTAAACATAGTTAAAACATAGTAATTACTTACGTTGCGCATATTGGTATGAAAAATCACACAGATGCTGCTGGAAATTAGCACACAATTTATTATATTACAAAGGTTTACAGTTATGAAAATGCCTAGATTTCCTCATTAAAAGCGTATTTCTCTAAGCTATATGACGTCGTCGAACGTATAATTGTACGAAATGAACAAGCGCAAAGTGAAAAACACCACAAGCAGCTCCCTCGTGACTGATTAATGGAATTAATTCATTATTCTGTGGTTGCGGCCGGTAAGCGACGCAGTCGAACTCAGCGTCGATGAATTGTTCATCACATCGTCTGTCGCTCTCACTTCCTTCCAATATGAACAACTGAGTTTAATTCATTTTCAGATTTAAACAAACCATTAAATTGTTTATGTATAAAGGTATCAAAATTCTTATCAATTACTTGTATTTAATTAATTGTTAACATGCTATGCATGTTACTTGTACAAAAATGAAACAAATTTTAAGTATATCATCGCAATAAAATAAATACTTCATTCATTTATTTTTAAATCAATTAAGTATTTATTGTATTTATTCACATTTTATCGAAAATATCTAGGTTGATATTTTCGATCTAAACTCTACATATGTTTGCAGCTAATAAAGCTTCCACAGTGGGGTATTTATTATTATGTTGATATCGTAACTGGAGCTAGATTTAGGGATGCGGTGCGCGCGCGGGTAAGTTTCGTGAGGGCGTATAATTACGCGAGCGAGTAAACATATAAAGGTAATCCGGGCCGCGGCGGCACAAAGTGATGCTCGTGCATAAATTAGCGGAGCACCTGCGCTGCGACCGCAGCCCGCGCCCACTCGCAGGGCTGCTAAATGCTAATGCACTACACTAGCTTCCGACATACAAACTTCCATAGACACACAATAGTACACACAGCAGGGGCGACACTAGATCACTAAATTATAACCGGTAATCATCATAATAATTATACGTATAGCAAAAACTTTTTTCCACTTTACGAAAATTGCGCGAAGTATGAAATTAGGCACAGTAATTATTACGTAGCAAGTAGTAACAAAGGCTTTCTATAAGGCTAAGTATTGCAATACAGCGTGGCAATGCCGCCAGCTTTCTTGGCACACTTCCCCGTGACACTTGTTAGGTACATTTAAGGTTTGTACATTTTAGTTAACTTTATTTTATGTTTCTATTATGCTTAGTTCTATATTGAATGTATATTTACCGTGTAATACAGTAAGTATACAATGAGGTAAAGTAATAGTAATAAAAGTAATAAAAAAAATTGTAAAATAATGCGACAGTTACAGTTTATATAGAGGAGGACTGTAGAAGCTGTTGTTGTTACACAAGCTTCTTTTCAATTGTGGTCGAATTTCGATCACAATTGAATAGGCGACCGCTAGTAAAGTTAGATCGTCCAAGCTAAAGTTACGCGGCCCTATACCTACTATACCCTGTTTTCCAAACTAACGTGACAAAATACAAGGCGAATCTAAGCCGCGGGGCGTGCAATCCTACTTTGTTTCGTGTGTATTGCTATAGGTTGGGATCTATCAGATCAAGGCAATGATAATGACATACATATTATGACCATCATGTTGACAATTTAATTAATTACATTATGTGTAGGTATTGAGATAATAGTGATTATTATCAGTAAATAGTTCAGATAAATAATATTTAGTTAAGATGGTTCTGTTGTAGCAGCCCTACAGAAGCTCAAACCGTACATAATGAACGTATAGTTGATATGTGTATATAGGTGTTCAGAGGCTTCGTCACATGGGGAGAGTTGAACCGACTTGCGGCCGACATAGAACTTTATGAATATTCAATTATTCACAAGATTTTACTCAGTGAGAATATAGATTTAAACTAAGTCACATAAATTATATTTCCAAATCCATTCCATATCTCGCCGAGGAAGTCGCTGGAAATTATATTACCCAGATTAATGAATATACAATTTATATTTAAATATACAAATGCAGGTCCTTTGGTAACTTCACCTATTCCTGACAGCAGGTTTAAATAGGAGCTGGTGTATGTAACAAATGTAACCCTATATTACCTTCCAAATATGAAGTGCTTATACTTTGATCTTGATTTTTTTTAAGGTGATCTTCTTTTGAAGATAGCACTGTCTCTTTACGCATCTCATTCAAACTTGAATACGCATATTGTTCACTTTAAGTCGATCATTTTAACACGATCGTAGCCGATGTATCAATGTCAGAATAAATAAAAGTGACAAAGGCTGCCCGCACATACAGCCGACACACAATGTTGAGTATATCGAGATGTCGTAATGACAGATAGGACCGGAAACCAGGGAAATTGATCAGGCCGTGAGCGAGCGCTATATTTCACTCGATAGTTGCGCGACCGGACGCTGGACAAAACAACCCGCTGTGAACTTGATGGACGAATAGGCGGTGTACGATAGGTAATAGGCTCCAGCCTTTGTCATTGAAGTACTTATAGCAACTACTAGTTCATCGGCTCATATTGTTGTTGGTTTTAGGAATTGGAAATGTGGAATGTTCCATTGTACTTATAGGTACTAGTTTTTTTTGATTTATTCAGTTATATGTGTCGGGAACATATCCAGAATGGGAAACATGAAAGATGGTTGGACACAGCACACAATATTTTAAGTGATTTTCATTAGAGTATTGTGTCCTACCGAAAAGCATATAAAATTGGTGCCGCTTGAGTAGATATGGTACACTACATGCATCATATTAATATCTACATTGAGCTCATAAGTTACGTGTGTATGTTCTGAACAGCGTCGGTACTTACCATCCTTATTCATATTGGCCTGAAAGCACTTGGCTAGGCGGCAGGCGCGGCACTGGTTCCGATGCGTCTTGTCCACAGGACAACGACCTTTCATCTCTCCGCCCGCCTTGCACGTGTAAACACGGTTCCTGTGGATGGACCGCTTGAAGAAACCGGAACAACCTACAACAATTATATTTATATTACAAAAGCAAACAATATATAGGTACAGACAGTATCCTAGAAGTAATGGCGACAAAGATTTATAGACATACTACCTACTTGCTCGCGACTTCATCCACGTTGAACTTAAAAACCCAGAGGATTCTAAAAAAATCCCGCAATAAACAAAAACCCGGGATAAAAAGATGTTATCCACGTTATAAATTATACGTGCACCAAGTTTCATACAAATCCTTTGAGCCGTTTTTACGTGATTGAGCAACAAACATACATTCGATCTTACAAACTTTCACATTTAATATTAGTAGTATAAAGCATAGATACGGTTTTTGTCATTTGGGCATTCATCATTGTTCACTTTTTAACACTAAAGACTAGAGGGTAGATGATGATGATAAAGATTATTAATTCCACTGCATTATTGAATTAATTATGGTATTTTTTAATTTAATTGAAAATAATATTTTTATAATGTTAAGTGTGGGAATCTTTGCCTGCTATGAAGATAGTAATAATAATAAATAATAATAATAAAAGGTTCTTTATTTTATGAAAATAACACTTACAATTTTTTTGGTTTCCACAAAACCGATTACTCGGTTTGAGGTAATTGCTATTTTTATTATTATTAATTAGGGGCATGAAAAACCTTACATAATTATCCTCATGGCCGCTCATGGTCACCCATGGCGTGTATGGTGATCTCACAACTTACCGACTTTATTTGAAACAAATTAATTCGACATTTATTTATTTATCTTTAAACAAAGTCCACAGCTCACAGTAATTTTAACAGCTAATAAAAGGAATAGTGGTAATTTAGACCTTCATACGTGCCTTATTAGGGCCTAAACTCATAGATTTAGAATATATTATTATTATTATATTAGTATTCTAAATCTATGCCTAAACTTAATAAATATTTTTGATTTTGATTTCGAATATAGATAAACATAACCAATAACGGACTTAGATTATACATTAAAAATATATATTAAAAAAACAGAGTACAGAGTAACCCAACCATTTGCCAAAAAAGTGTTCAGAGAGGTTATTTGTAGTGTAAGCGTATGACTATGAGGTGCCGCATAAAGAGGTGTATAAATATTAAGTAAGATCTGCGTTAGTTACATTTTCAGCACAATACTTATAATATTCAACCCAGTACTCACCATCGCAACTATAAATGCCATAATGTTTGCCGGAACTTCTGTCTCCACAAACATTACACGGGATGTCCAGCAATCGGTCACCTTCAATGATAGAAAAAAAAAATAAGTCTATTACAAGTAAACAATTAAATGTTATAGATTTGCCAAATTTGCCATTTAAGCAATTACATTTTCATGTCTTCTATCACCAAAGAAACAGCATTATTTTTTTTTTGCCTTTAGTTTGAACACTTTTTCTATCAACGCTCCTTCATTACGGTTAGGTAGCATATGCATGATAATATAGAATATGGAATATAAATATTGTAACTACCTATAAGAAAAAACGTTTATACATATTTAAACGATGTTTGTCAAACTAAAAAAATTTTTTTAATAAATAGGTAAATCAAATAGGTAGGTTAGAATAAATATAAGAGTACCTACGTTTTTCAAATTTTCTAAAATTTGTAATGAATGCGTTGTTCGAGGCGAAGGAGTGTTTATTTAATAATTGACACCTCTAAGCACGGCTGTACACCCTCCTCCCAAAATAGATTAGTCAGATTACACCAATCTCGCTAATAACGTTGGTGTTTTTGTTCCGTTTACTGAAGCCTTCCCCTTCGCCCCTTTTCCTTAACACTTACGCAATCCTCCTGTTACACCGTATCTATCGAGTCAAATCGCAGGTGCACTTATTTATGCTTTAAGTTTTCCAAGATTGCTGTATTTTCAAAAAATCCGTACTTATGTTCGTTCCTACCACTACACTTTCCATATTAATAAAAAAAAATACTCCTTTTCAAAAGGTCATATGCACTGGAAATTATCATCGGTATTCATTGAATGTAGGATTCAAGAACTGAAATGATTTCTGATATGTCTAAACGGTATAATTACTGAAAACGTAATAAATATTTGTTGCTGACGAGAAACATGCAACAAAGAAATAATTAAATGTGCCTACCTAATTTCTGTAGATATCACTATCAATCACATGAATTGTTGACATAGGAAAACTGTTACGGTGTAATGGGGTGTCGCCTTAATGCCGCGAATCCTTTTCAAGAAAAGATCTTTTATTTTTTTCGTTTAAACGGACTTAGACGACTTTATTGTTCGTCTTTCGAGCCTTGAAGGAAAGCCGCGAAGTGTCGTAATTATCCCCCTTTTTCTTATTATTTCAGAAGGTTTTTTGTGATGAAAAGAGCTTTGGAGTCTATGTTTATCAAAAGATATTAGAATGACTGAAAACTCACCTAAGTATATAAGCAATAACTATCCTATGCAGTGAATCTACTTATTTATATCTAATTTGCAACGTTCAATTAAAAAGGTTAGGTTATTGAGTATTAACCTCTCCTTTAACATTAAATATGTATATAAATACCTATTTAAATAACATTGCAAATAATTTGTTCATTTGTGGATAGCACAGAAATTTATAACAATATAACTTAGGATAATATATTGAAGCCTAAGGGCTGATTTGGCTAGTTCTAATATACGAATTATATTATAGCCTTCGCAAGTTCTAAAGCTGGTAGGTTGTTATTTTAGTTTTCCGAAAATTTGGCTTGCTCCGTACTGTTTTAGTAAGTACTTAATAATAATTGCTTAAATTAATAGAACTAGCCAAGTCAGACCTTAGGCTTCAATATATTATCCTAAGTTATATTGTGATAATACATTTGAGGATTGACCATTGAACTTGGCACCCATTTTGATCTCACTTCTTTTGTCTTTAAAGTCACCAACCAAGGCATTCATAACATTCAACTTGTTCTCATTTTACATTCATGTTTTGATGGGGTTAAATTTACAATAAATCCTTATTAGTGCTCGTTCACGTTTCGGATCCTTTGTGCAAAATTATATGCTTCTAGACTCAAGATAGATTCACCGGCTTAGGCTGTGCATTTTATATCAGTCAATGTTAGAATTTTATTATAAAGAGTACATTGGTGTTATATCCAATACCTGGACCCTGGGTGGGTGCTAACCTTACTGAAGGTTTCAGCCAGATAGTAGTTCTAGTCTCCCACGTAGTGCTGTATTCCTAAAGGAGGTGCCATTATAGTATAAGGAAATTGGTTTTTATACTACGAGTACAGCGATCATTCTTAAGACAAAGGCAATTGATAGTTCTGCCATTGCAAACGTTTATAAGCTGGTCACCTCTCGCAATCAGGTTGGCCGTAATTTTTTTTTCCACCTTGATACTTTTCAAAATATGAAAAATAGCTCTTCATCATCATATCATATATTAGCTGCATCAATCACGGCCACTACATGTGATAAGCGTAAAAAACGTAGGTTGCCGGATAAATATATTTAAACACGATATGAAATATTTTAAGTTGTTTGCAGACGATGGCTATTGAGGGAGGTAGTGCGTGTGTGTGTTTGCGTGTGCACCGATGCGTGTGAGAGCAGCCCCAGCGCGCGGTGAGCCTCGGATAATGCGCGACAAATTGCGATACGCGTGCGAAATGCAACACTCACTAGTTTCACCTCTAATGAATAACCTTGATCGCGACCCTTGATCCTACTCGAGCGTATTTGCTAGACAGCGATGTATTAATTCGTAGTGTGTAACGACTGCCTAATTACATCTAGCTAGAGGTGTATAAAGGTGCGATCAAACAATATTGTAAGCAAAATAATAATAATGTATTTTAATTGCACATAACTTTAATACAAATGTTAACGAAGCATGCAAAAAACTATGACATCAATTAAAATGTTTAACTATTTAAATATTTTGTAGAAACAGCTAAATAGCTCTCAATAAAACTTGTGTATTATTTTAACTAATGTAAAAATTCCATAGTTTCAGCCAGAAGAAACATGTTTTTAATTTATATTATAATTTTATACATTATTTACTTAAAATGACCATTATAAGCTTTTATTTATAACTGTTTGAATTACATTTATTTAAATAACTAAACGGCGGCGTATTTTATTGTAGGTTGTAATATTCAAAAATTTAAAGGTAGTGATACTCATTTGACTTCAGTTATTCTTTCATCCTTTATAAGTCAGTGAGTGTTTATTCTGTTATAATCTCCAGCCACTAATATTAAGTCTTAAATGCAATTAAAAACAAAAATAGTTGTAACAAATTATTAATTCTGCCCGTAGAAATTTGTGAATCCACCCGTCCGACGGGAAGATAATAAAAACAGGAGATAGGTATATATTGTATAGTTGTATATTGAATACACAACCCGTATTATAAACTCGATATATTATAAGAGTTCAAATTCATTATGCATTTCTTTGTGGGTATATGTTTATTATCGTCAGACACTTAAGAAGAAAACAAAAAAGAACGTGTTTTAAAATTTTACATTACATAACTAAACTCGTCTAGGAACAAATGAGTAAAGTATCCGTAAATTGTTCAAGTAACACGAGTAAAAACCACATTCATCACTTGTTAGGGATCAGTATTAGGGTGCACAACTAACGAAGTTTTGGGTCCGTCCCTAAGTTACATTGTAAAGACTCGTCCCGTCCCCAATGATCTCCAAAGATCGCATTTGGGTGTTAACTACGAACAATAGACTACTTAGTAACATGTTACTACACATCACATACGTATAAGTAGGTATTAAGTCTATTTGTCGAAATGAAGCGATCCTTGAATGTTCGCAAATAAGATTAACAGCTTAGGTAGATCTGTTAAGAAGTTCCTATATAGATTGCGACTCAAGTATCCTACTTAAAATATAAGTAAATGCGAAACTTCGTATGTTTGAGCTTTTGTTACTCTTCAAAGGGCTAATAAAGATTTGACTAATACGTTTAAGTTAATTTAGAAAGGTTTTTTATGCCCTTGGTTTTAGTACTGCCGGGTGTAATAGGCTGCGGTGGTCACTGTTACCTTTGTATTATGAAATATACAGACTGTACAGATATAATAAGGTCCGGCGGGAAAAAAATCACACATTTTCACCCCTATTTTCAAATTTTATTTCAAGTTGTATGTTCGTTTTTGTTAACTTCGGTATTGACAAAAATATATCAATGTCTGTACAAATGTATGTCAATTTTTTTTTATTACTTCATACATGGTATGCTTATTGCCAAAATATAATAATATTACTGAATATATTTGTAGACATAATTTAAAACGTTGAAAATGAGTCAAATACTACATTTTGATGTAGTATTGTGTTACTTTGTTACCTTACATACATACGTTATACCACCTACCTTAGGGAAACATAAAATATCAAACCTTTAACTAATTTTGTGTTTTTTTATACCACTACGGTGGCACACCAACTTACGGCCCACCTGATGGTAAGCAGTCACCGTAGCCTACAGCCGCTAGCAATACCAGGGATATGATATCACTAACGAGTTGCCACCAACCCTGTTGTTGATGGGGAGTCACTGTGCTAACAGCATCTCGAAGGCACCATACTATATTAGTACTTCATTTTTTTGTTTTTTTTTAAATTAAGTTTACTATATATTTGGAATGTTACAGTTACCTAGGTTCTTTAAAGGAGATAAGAATGCAATACGTTTTTTTTTACAAAAACCCCTTTAATCGTTAAAATGGGGTTCACACTTTTAAAAGTCTGAACGTGGATTAGGTTCGCGAATGGTTATATTTTTTCCGAGAGTGGTATATTTCTTCACATGTCTGAAGCAAGTGATTAAAGATAATAATTAAAGAACAAATTGATGACGCACGCTCGGTAACGACTCACCTGTGCCCATTCTGCGGACTACGGCCGGAGCCCGCTTCTCCCAGAAGGCCGACAGCTCGAAGTTTCCGCGTAGGCCTTCGCACGAACTACCTCACGCACCACTAACTTTTTAGAAGCATTTTTTAAAATATCTACGTTTTATTTTAAAAAAAGATGCATATTTCGGAGCACTATTCAAATTATTTTTGTGTATGTATAGCTCTTAGAACCAACGAAACTTTTACTGACTTCTAGGTGACTTCACCACCGAGTCGCGGCTTTCGACAGACTGCTCTGATAATTGTGATCTTTGAAGCCGCTGCGGAGATCGCGAGTCACATCATCCCCTGATTACATCGAGACCCACCCCCTGACAGGGATGGCGATACAGCCCGGCGCCCAGAGGGAGCGGGACAGCTGCGATCCCATCTTGTATCCCAGTCCACAGGCTACATTGTCACGGCATGGGCCACACTGACCGAATTGCGTACAGGCATATTGGGAGCGATATTGTAACGAGCTCGTGTTTACATGGCATACATGTTAAAAAAAAACTTACTAGGAATAAAGTTTCACAACTTTTACGTAATTGTAAATAAATATAAAATAATGAATTTTGAAAATTAAACTATTCGCTTTCATGTTCCAATGCGAGCAACCAACGGTATCAACCAGTTAAATATAAAATGACAATTAAGGAAAATTTATACAATATTCGATTTAGAGCGACGAACACAGTAAACATTAAAATGTCATGTTAGACCGTGGCGCAAGGGAGCTAATTGTCTGGGCGGGGGCGAGCCAATGGGAGGTGTCTGGCACGAGGGGCGGCGCGCCGCTACGATGCTACGACGTAGCTACTAGAGCTACACTAGCTGCTACCGAGCGACACCACGTCACGAGCTACAACTGCGTTAGCCTTTCTAGCGCAACATTCTGGGGCGCTTCTTTGGGACCTAGGGTTCTATACAAATACAGTAGAACAATGACCTACCGAAGAGTTGACCTCTGAAATATATATATATATGTAATCGTTTATTTTGAATAAAGTAGTCTAGAAACTGTAATTTTATATACTTTACTATCAAGTAGGACTCTGAGAAATAGATTACACTTTATATATTTATTTAGTAAAAAAAAACATAGAGGGTTTTTTTCTTCCAACAACATTATGCATAAAGCAAAAGAACCAGAATTAAAATAACCACCCTAAACACATGCGTGCGTGTATGTATGTAACAATGGAAAGTAGAAGATTACTTAGGTGCAGTTCCTTGGTCGGAACCTGAGCCCCCTGTTGTTTCAGCCCCGACGGCCACTAATCTCGGCCAGCGGTCGGCACGCGATCAACCAGCTACGAGTAGTTTATACAACGCACCCTTCTAATCCATGATAAATCGTATCTTTACACGTCTTATCCACTATTTACATTGCTATTATTATTGAATAAATCTCACTCATTTACAGGCTGTTATAATATCTATAACGAAAGAGCTATTTACAAAATGCGTGAAGAGAAAAAAAAAATCAACATCACGTTATGATACCTAATAATAATAAACAAAAGATATCTTTAAATTATCAAATTGTTTTAAAATCAACGATAATGACTATACAATCATTACTAACTTTTTATACACTTGCGGCAGTTTAATATTTTATAAATGTAAAGTAGGTAGGCTTATTATATCGTGAGAGTTTCACACGTAATTGTTGATCTAAAATCAAAATTTTATAACAAACACTTAGATAGTTTGAAGAGTTCAACGCGTTATTGGTTTGGTATGACGATTGTTCATTTTAAAAGAGTAACATATGCACTGGTGACAGGAATAAAAGAAAACCAAATAAAAAGGGGTTGCGTCGTCTGACTAATTTAAAATCCACTTGAAATGTTTAATCTCTCAATAATGGACGCGTGACTATCCCTTTGCCGCGGCGTTCTCTTTGTATTAAAAAAACCTGTATTAAATATTCGAATTTCAAATAGGTATCAAATCTTCGCTGTTTATAGAACGAGTGGAACAGAGTTGTAGGTCCAATTAAATGGTAGTTTTAAAGCTATTTAAACAACTTATTTTAGCCAAATTTTAACTTGTAACATCAGGTCACTTGCAACATCAAGGGGTATCACACGAGAGATGATTGTAGAATACTTCAAAATAGACCGGTTTTTTTTTATAATGCCTATATTTATATATGCTATAATATATAGTGTAAGGCCTAGTACTTAATAGCTTCGCTCATTAGCAAATCTTGCAGGTAACACTTAGGTAGCCATTATCTCTGGCTAAAGGTAGATATGCTGTCAGATGTAAAACGACAACTCATTCAATATGAAGACACCTCACCCTTCACTAGGCGTCATTAAGGGATTACTATACGGCGGATGTATAAATTAAGGATGTGTGTTGGATGAAACGTGAAGCCCTCATGTGACGGGCTACGACGATTCTTTCGGATGACCTGCTATCTCTATGACCGTTTTTCGAAAAATTATGTACTACGTACTTAGTTTGATTCTTTTTCTGTATATAATACAATATTCTTTTATTCCGTTGATGATTCTTTTATCTTGGCATATTTGATACTTCAATTTCATTTTTATATTTAATCTTATAGTCTTTGCAACACTTGAACTGAGGCGAGGTTCAATACCGTATCCACATAATGAGAAGTTTCGTGGATGAAGGAGTGCTTTTAGCGGTGCGATGATACGCACCTGAATGTAGGTGACAAATGAGCACTACGGGCAAAAATCGCGCCACTCACTACACTTGGCTGAATTAATTCGTCTCGCGGTGTCTCTTAGCGCCGTGCCATCCAATGCGGAATTTGTAGACAGGGCCGATGACAAATTATAGTATGCATTGCACTGATTACTTATATTTTAAATTTTAGTGTCTGTTGAGAAAATAGCGATTCATCAAACATTCGAATACAAATTGAATAAAAATGTGCAGTTAAGGTATTAGGTAGGTGTAACCTAATATATTCACGGCACATTCTAATTTAGGAGAACTATTTATCGGAGTATTCGTGACTAGCTTTCTGCACGATATATTCCTGAGGGATAATTTTATAAATAGGCAGACATAGTATCTTACTTTAGCATTCATAATATAAGTTACTAAGGATGGACATGGATTTCGTGTTCATATTCACCGCCTATGACCTTCACCAAATCTGTAATGTTTTCCCGTGGGCCACCTCTAGCCGCCACATGGTAGTGTAGGCAATATAAGGCACTCAGCCTGCTGTTGGCCCGCGGCGGTGCGCGGCCTGATTGATGTCCCGCCGACACCCGCTCGTGACAATTTATTTCAATTAACGCCACTGCGCCCCCAGCAGTCCACTGTTGACACGCCGAATGAACTTACCGAGTATAGATCATACTTATATTACATTATAATTATACGTAACTGAGTGTAATTTACTTGTCAAGTAGGTACGGTATGTTAAGTATGGTATATTATCATTCACTCGTGTTCGATCTCAATCTTCAATGCGCCTCTGTAGCACATCGTAGGTAATGCACATGACTTAAAACGTTCACATCCCATGTGTAATACCAGGTCACGTAAGATATAATTATTAGATGTATTTCTTTAGAATCGCTGGGTTTGAAACCCCTGATCCGGACTCAGTTTATCTTGTATTTATGGGCTTAATTGGTGAAGCGGTGTTTTTAAATTGGACTGTGAAATTGTATAATGGTTGCTTTTCATATTCGTAGGCGCCAATTATTGCATGCGAAATTAGCTCGATGATGACCAAGGAATTACCTACTTTGAGGAAAATCTCTCATTACCTTAATTTAATAACCTATCAAAACATCAATAAAGATACTTACTAGTACCCAGTCCCTAATGACGAAATAAATAGAGACAAGGGAGAAAAAACGCCAGAGTTTTGTATTTTTCCACTTAATAAATCGAACGCTAAACTGTTTACCCAACGAAGCCCGATCATTCCGGCGAATTCATTTGTTCGGCAAGAGCGTGACAAGTCTTAAATCCGCGGCTCGCCCGACACCCGTGCGCAAACAGACAGCGGCAGCGGGCGAAAAAGTCCTTTTAAAAATGTTGCGGCACGTACGCTGTGAAGGCACCCATTACTGCGAAGTGGCGATTGTTAGTTTAAAGATTTAGCTGCTAACAAGGAGATAGAATATAAAGATAAAATATAATAATAATAATAAACTGTACACTGGTGAGGCAGCATTGGGGTAACGATACACTTGTAAAGATTTGCACGGTCTAATGTTAATGCATATATCGCACGTTTTACGCATTCAATTATATTTATTTTGTTGAGTAGTTATTAATATTGTAAAGATAATTAACGGTCCAGACATAGATATATTGAATTCTATACAGTCTTCACTGCTGGCTGAATGCAAATATTGATCAAGCAAATGTTTAGAAGGGAAATAATGGAATTATAGATTTTTTTATTGCGATTAAATAACCTATATATTTGGATCGAGAGAATTAAACAAAAATAAGCCAAGTGTGTATTGGGCAGATTTAAGCGTAGGATTCGGGAAAATGTATACTCATCACCAACAATTGTTCCGTTTAATAATTAATGCGAAATAATCGCATAAATTTCAAGATCAGAAAGTTTGTGAGGACGGACAGACACGTGCCGAAATTATAAGGGTTCTGTAATTGTTAACGGCTACGGAATCTTAAATAAGTCATAATATCTCAGTCAGAAGTGCTCATAACGTAAACGCTGGGGTCTGCAGAGGTGACATCTGCGGGAATATTAGCGATTTCTTGTATGATCTGTTCAAAGATTTCGATCCCATGGAGGAAGACATCGGCGCTCAGGCGTTCATCGACAGAGTGCAGAAGCAGGGGTGTGTCGGCCATGGGAGAGAAGCCAAAAGCAGGAATTCCCGCCCCGCGGACGTAGCGAGCGTCGGTTGAGCCAGGAGGGACGGTGGGCAGGATTCCGATGTTCCTGATAATCAAGGCAACAAGAAAATACATTTTAGAATTCAATCACATAGTAAGTATCCATTTAATTCAAGACATCAATCAAGTACTGAGAATTACCATTATCTAAATTGTTAAAACAAACAGTGGTATAATTAATATCCGTTTATATATTTATGTAGTTAAATGACTTGTGAATCTGAGTCTTCTGAGTGGTAATACTAATTTCAAAATACGTTGACTTTTAGATGTGCTGTACAAAAATCTTTTAAATCACGATACGGGACTTTAAAACATGACAGTCCTTTGGATTTGGAATTTGATTATATACTTGTTTTGACAAGTATATAATCAAAGGATTTTGACTGGATTTTAGCGAGCCTTTTAATGAGATTTGGCTAAACCTTTGGCTAAACTCACAATTTGGTCGCAGCTGTTGCTATTGCGACCCAGTAAGGATTGCTACTGTCGATAATTGTCATCGGAGACTGTTTATTCTGCAGAATATAGGTGAGCGTGATGTTTTCTCCGGATTGAGCTATCCATTCCTCGATCTGTAGAGTAGAGAGTACATCATAGTTAATTAATTATAATTAGTTGGTAAAAATTGCGTAAACGGATGATGTGTAGCTGAAAGTGTACGTACTTGAGCCTGGAATGCCTCTTCATTCACATTGGTTCCAAGTCGTATGTCGAATGTGAGACTGACATGGCTCGGGACCACGTTATTTGCTGTGCCACCCTGTAACCGAATGGAATGTACATTTATTGTAATCAGCCCGCATAGCATTTGCCTTCTTTCTCCTACGTCATTACTGTTCTGAGTCAATCCGTTCAGGTACAAGCTTGTATAACTTATATTTCGTCGTGAGGGATGCCTACAACATATATACTTCAGTCATGCCAAGTGCCCGGCCCATTGCATTTAAATGTCTACCAATTTGTTACCAGTTCTTTGGAGTGTCCGACCATATTACGACGTCAATCTTCCCTTATTAGGTAGGTATAACAAGAATCTTACACTCATTTTATTAAGATTCACAGACGTATAAATGCCGGCGTCATTGATTTCAGCTGTGGTGGAGAGCTCGTACTGTTCTTCCCGGAAGGACAGGAACTGATTCATCACATTGCGACACTGGAATTGTTAATAAGCAATTATTATTCAACAGCATATAGGCTCTGTATAAGATATATGTTTATACTCTATCTATGTTATACATCTCGTGCCACTAGCAGACACCAGGTAAGCTACATTGGTCTGTGAAAAATAGTAATAATACGGTACCTTGCCCGTGGCTGTAGAATTTGTTTCTGGTAAAGTGGAGCCATGTACAGCTACACCGTAACAGTCTATTTGAATTTCTGAAATATTTGATAAAAAATAGTCTCAATTTTTTCACGTAGATAAGACGTACTTTTTATTTAATGTACTTCACTTACGCCAAACAACCTTGTCTTGATAGAAAACAGGAATTATAGGCAACGGGAACGAAGTTCCTTCATCGAGAGCCACAGCGACGTTCAGAGCTGCGAATTCCGGGCTCTTCAGGAATGGAATCATACCAGCGTCGCCTCCAACCTCCTCATCTGGAAATAGATATTTATCTATTTATTTATTACTAGCGGCCCGCCCCGGCTTCGCACGGGTAGACATTAGTAGTCGGAGCATAGACATTTATCAAATATTTTGTCCATCCGTGCGCAGCCGGAGTGGGCAGCTAGTATAATATATAGCCTATGTTACTCAGTGAGAATGTAGCTTTCTAACGGTGAAAGATTTTTTGAAATCGGTCCAGTAGTTTTGGAGCCTATTCTATACAAACCCACAAAAATACAAATCTTCCTCTTTATAATATTAGTGTTGATTAGTGTAGATGTAGATGTAGAAGGGTAGATGTAGATTTAGTGATATGATACGGTGATTAATTATAGTATTCAGTATAGATGGAGTGGCTAGAAGACACACACACATGCATGTATCAGATACAAAACTAAGGCCTGATTTACCTACGTATTAGTCAAAGACTATAAAACCACTTGACTGCGCATAGAGTTCCCCGACGCTCGAAAAGTATTAGTATTTTGTCGCCTATATACGGCTACGGTACTAGTAAACATTTTTGTTGTGACCAAGTGTTAGACCTGTGTGCACGCTAAATAATTACAAATTTTTATGCAATTTATAACGCATAAAAATGCCTTCATGCGCGGTGAAGTGGTGTGGGAAACATTCCAAGACATCTAGTTACAAAAAGGATGGCATAACTTTTCATCGATAAGTAAACACTACGAAAATTCTTTTTGATTTAATCACATTATGAGGCACCGCAGGGGTCTATTTAAAATGGTCGTTGGGTGACCGAGCACACGGATGAGTCGCGCGCGTTAATGTCTTTTGGAAAAGTCCCTTTCTTTCATTACGAAATTCTAATTGTTTTATCCCTTTCTTTCCGTTTGTATTTTTATCGTAAAAATCTGTGCTGTTACCTTTAATGGCTGAAGTCGATATCGATAATAATAAAATTAAACCTAATACAATTTTTATTCAATTCAGATACTGTCATTAAATACCTATCTACTTTTAACCGACTTTAAAAAAAGGAGGAGGTTCTCGGTTTTTTCATCTGTGTGTTTGACATACATGTTTTCATTTTAGATTTCCTAAGATTCCCGAATTAAAAGAAAAGTGGATAGATAAGGTTAATAGGGGTTTCCAACAAAATACAGCGCTGTTTGTTCAAGGCACTTCACCCCCGATTGTTTTGAATATTTAAAACAACGCCGACGTTTATTTAGTTCGGCGATACCAACGATGTTTTTGCCTATTTTAGTAAGTTTTGTTTTTATTGATATAATGTTGGGAAAAGTCAAATCGTGAATATAAGAAATATTCAATCTTTACAGGCTTCAAATATTATGACGGGAATATAATTCCGATTATTTTATAAGATCGGTTTTAAAATCTCTGATTGGGTATAATTTATTCCCTGATATTAATTTTCATCAATATGAAATAGAATCAACTAATCATTTGATTGAATTAGCAAGATGCCATAATTCAGAAATATGTAGACGCTCGTATATATTTTCTTACCAAGAACAATCAGGACCCTAAAACTTTAATTCGAAAAACATATACCAAATTAATTCATTTTAAAAATCAATAATAACAGGACACTTGTTTCTATTTTTGTAATTGATTGATTTTGATTAAATATTAATGTGATTTTTATTGAGTATTTTTTATAATGTTAAAATCCATTTTATCGATATCGACTATTTTCCCTTAATCAAGTAGAGCAATCCCTAATCCGCAACTTGACCTTGAACTGACCAATTGCAGCCGCGCTTTCTTGCTCGTCCCCCGGCCCGCAGTAGTGAGTCGTGTACTTAGAAGAAATCGGCCTAAACGCTCTCTAGCGGTTATATTCTCCTTGGTATTAGTAATCCAAATGTAGTTAGACAAGTTTAGACCACGTTGGTATAGACTCGGCATCAGCTGTATGATAGTTCTGGATTAATTTGAGGCGAGTTCGCGTGAGGTCAGTGAGTACCAACGCACTGCCAGATATCCCCTGACAAGTTGTAGTGTACTGTGTTCCAGTTCGAAGGTCACTGTTAAGTGAATAAAAGTGCTGGGTATGGAAGACTAAAGCTGGAATAAATCGAGGTGCCGAGGGCTGGGTAGCATTGAAATATGGGCATTTTTACATTACAAGGCACGCGTAATGCTGACTAGCAGGCGGGCAGGCGATGAGATGAACTTGGGCTTGCACTTATAGGCATAAATATTCGTTACACTATGAAGTGGTATATGAATGTCTAACCCGCTATTTTATTAAATTTATATAAAAAGGTGAATGAAACGCACCAGGCATCAATGTCATGTACACGTCTCTAAGTAAAGAAACTCCCGCGGCCTTTAGGCGGCTGAGGGCTTCGAAGTGCTGAATACTGACAGATTTCATGTCCTGTGTCCCACGGCCGTAGATGTCGCCTGCGTCGTCGATGTAGCCAGAGAATGGGGCATATGTCCAACCATCCTAAAATCAGTTATGAAAACATTATACGAGTATACTTGTTTTAGATTTGAATTATCGAATAAAGCATATATATGTTTGAGTCTCGCCAGTGGTGGCTTGGGAATGTAAAATAGACTCTAGTGCCAATGTTGTAATTCTGTGGTTTTGGGTCCATCAATAGCTAAATTACGTGACAAGTTTCGGTCTAGAGTACTTGCACCTGCGGATCACAAACCCAGGCACACCTCACGCTTACATTCTAGTAAACAGCGTTTTCTAGTAGAAAGTAGCAAGTAAACCCAACCTCCTCAGCTGCAGGTACCACATCTATGTGGGAGTTGAGCATGATGCTGCCAAGACTGGAGTCTGTTCCAGGCCACTTGATCACTAGTATAGGGAAGCCTGCCACCAGCTCATACACACTGAAGGACAGACCTTGCGCCTCCGCCTGTTCCCTCCAGAAGTCTACGGCAGGAGCTACAAAAACATATTAATGAACCAGGGTACTATACTATAACCCAAATACATTAATGGTGGGCTACGTCTAATGTATTATAAGCCCCGTAACTTTCATTTGAGTAGGTAATACGGTCAAAGTAGAATTAACATTTCCCTCACCAACTTTAATTTTCTAATTACTTGCCATAGCTCAGCATAGTTTACCACGCGCTCTTAGTGCACATTGACGGAGTACTCAAAGTGTCGCTGATTTGTTTGCTTCACTGACGTATGCAGATTTCTTAAAAAGTATTAGAGTCCGGACAACCACAATAATAATGAAAATTTGCAACAAATCCTCTACTTATGTTTTAAAAGATTGCACTTTAGAGCTAAAACAACATCCACACCATAGTATAAATGCCGTGTGCATACTTATTCAGACTGCAGCATGAAGTACCCAATAACTTAGGTTTTTTTATATTACTAGGGTAGCACACTATCATACGGCTCACCTGAGGGTAAGCAGTCACCGTAGCCTATAGATAACTGCTAGCAATACCAGGGATATCACTAACGCGTCGCTAACCCTGTTGAAGGATTCGCTCTGCTAGCAGCATTACTACTAACGCAGCGTATACTCGTGGAGCACTGGCAACCTTACTCAGCACAGAAATACAATACTACAACAAAAAAGTATTATTTCACTGTGGTCTTCTCTAAGGTGGAGGTACACTCCCCGGCCGGGCGGCTCCAATTTTAATGGGAAAACCCACAGGAAATCCCTATTCGCCCTACCTCTCTTTAAATTTATTTATCTTTATTCACGCGATTTAACAATAACATACAAGGCAAAGCTTTTGAAAAACAATAACACGCTAACGCATTCGAAAGACGTGTCGTGATGCTTTTTCCCAGTGGTAAGTAACTTACTAAGGTCATTGTAAGTGGTGGTGTTGATTTGAATGTACCGCTGGAACAGCTGCACAGAAGCATTACTGAGGTAGTCCTCGGCCTGGGCTGTTGTTAGTGCTGCCAGGCATAGCAGTGTCCATAATAAACACTGCATTCTCTAAAAAAGATACATGCATGCAACATAACGATGCGGTCTTAAATTAATACATTTATTAGACAATAAAATATAAAAATAATATATTTATGAAACCTTTAAGTCGTTCTTTTGCGACTAACTAACTACACTGACTCCGATTGTGATTCGACTTGGCCGTCATATCGTGGAAAAAAGAAAGCCAAGAATTTTAATGAAATAATAGAAAAAACTATATAGCACATCATTCTATACAAATAAATTAAAAGAAAAATTATGTTCTGTTCTGAGTGATCTCAAAACCATATGGGCGGTTCAACGAGACGTCTACTGGCAGATACCACAAGGCGTAAAAAAATATATACAGAAAGAAGAAAATTTGCGACATAATCGGTCATATCTTTTCTTCATATTGACTTACAGATTTTATTATTTTACAGCTGAAAGAGACCATAGTCCCGGGTATTTCATATTAATTTCAATTTGATAACTCCACGCAATCTTGAGTAAAAAAATCTTGAGAGACAGACAGACAGACAAACGTACAATAAAGTGATCCTATAGGGGTTCCTTTTTTCCTTTTAAGCGATTTTGTGATTTCACAAGGGAATCAGGGTACTTCCCATGTGTATTACAAACGTATTATTTGGGTTGATGCAAAAGCCGTGTCTAGGGATCGAACGGCAAAATTAAGTTTGTCATTTAACCAAGTTTGTTTTTAGTACGATACCCTCGATGTGCAAGTCCAACTCGCACTTGGCCAATTATTTTTATTTTTGTACGTACGGATCTACATACACTTAAATTTTTCGACAAAGAGTGTTCAGATAAATGTTAAAATTTTATACCGCCAGCAGATACCTAGTGTAGTTTCAGGTGGTAAATAAGTCAATTTGATTTACCACCAAACATATGCTTTATTATATTGGGACTGAGATACATTTAATTTAATAAAAAAATATAAGATGTAATTTACTCACCTGTTAATAATTATACTACCGACTACAATAAAGTATTTTAT
Source organism: Falcaria lacertinaria (assembly GCA_951449985.1). NCBI lineage: Eukaryota > Metazoa > Arthropoda > Insecta > Lepidoptera > Drepanidae > Falcaria > Falcaria lacertinaria. Next base: position 5,752,733 of record OX602115.1, on the reverse strand, counting down.
CAAACCGTATTTATTGCGAGTATGAAACATTCTAGAATCAGGGACGAGACACGGTTAGTGTTTGCACACCTTATCAATTATAATATCATGCATATAGATTATTTGTTTAAAAATTTCGTTTAATATTGAAAAAGGATACTCTATACACATAAATAAAATAAAACACATAAGTGCCTGTTTGTAATGTCAAAATAACAACTTTTTCCGAAATGCATATGAAAGTAAACACGTGTCTAATGACAAATAAGCTATAAATAAAAAAAAATGTCTGTCTGTCTCTCTGTTTGTTTGTTTGGGGGTAATCTCCGAAAAGGCTGGACCGATTTGAACGGGAGTTTCACTGGTAGATAGCTGCTTTTACTGGGCGTAACATAGGCTACTTTAATTTTGGAAAAATAATTAGGGTTCCGCACAACGAATAAAAAACCATAAAATTTAAAATAAAATCCGAACGGCTGGACCGATTGAAACGAGACCTTCACTGGTAGATAGCTGATACACAAAATTAATTCCATGCGTACGAAGTCGCGGGCACAGCAAAATTCTAAATCAACACCTGTAACATTGTATATATATAAAAGGCTTTGCTCTTCCTGAATGACTGACTGACTGACGGATCAACGCACAGCCTAAACCGCTGATCGTAGAGACCTGAAACTTGGAGGGTGTGTTCCTTGTATGACGTAGGCATCCGAAAAGAAAAGATTTTCCAAATTCTACCACTAAGAGGGTGCAAAAGGTGGGCAAAGTTTGTGTGGGACAACGTGATTCCTTTGCCCAATCTACTTCAAATTTTGCATAAACCTTTTTTTAACAGAAATGATACAAGACGTGTTTCATATTTTATTAACATTCATTACCTAACGGGGTTAAAAGGGTAGAAAGTTATTTTGGCGGTGATTTGCTTCGAAGTTGATTCAATACCTTCTCCTTAAAAGACTCCTTAGTGCTTTTGATTTTAAATTAAATTTTATTTTGACACATGTTTGAAAACTCAATCCGATTTTATTCATAAAAGGTTTAAGTCACATAAAAACATAAGCAAACACCTTAGGCAAATAAGTAAGTACTCTTTAAAATTCGTAGAAGGAGTAATTTGGAATGTCTATTAGTAGGCATTTTAGTGTTTCTAAACTTAAAGAGGTTATGCTCTTTTAGGACACGCGTAGAGGGTACGTATTAATTTCTAGGTTTCTCCTAGTACCATCAAATCACCCCTTCGAATTCAAGATAGTGCAGTTTCCCATCAAAGTCTGCTTCGCAATAACTATAAACAAAGCTCAAACTTTCAAGTCAAACTTATCTAAGGTAGCGGGAATAGACTTGTGGAAATAGTATGGGAAAAGAGTAGCCTGGTGATTCTAGCTCCTGATGGAAGAACAAAAAATATTGTTTACAAAGAATTACTGCGGTAGGTGTGTAGTATTTAAAAAAATCAAAAAACTGGCCAAGTGTGAATCGCACCGAGGGTTCCGTACACACTTGTAGGTAAGGTTAAAAGTAGGCGAACTTCAAATGAGGTCATTATTCGTAGGTGACTCTCAACAGCGCGAAACAGGATTTTTTTTTAGTAAATTCGCATTGAAAAAAAAACTTAGTGTTCAGATTTTTCCCGTTACTTGTGCTGAAAGACACTGCTTCCTGACAAATTTCATGGTTCTAGGTCAACGGGAAGTACCCTGTAGCTTTTGATTCCCTTGTGAAATCGCAAAATATGCGAAAATTTGCGACATAAACTGTCATATCTTTTCTTCATATTGACTTACATGTTTGATTATTTTACAGCCGAAAGAGATCATAGACTTGAGAGTGAGATCGGGAATTTCATATTAATTTCAATTTGATAACTCCACGCGTAGACAGACAGACTGACAGACGGACAACAAAGTGATCCTATAAGGGTTCCTTTTAAGGAACGGAACCCTAAAAACATTTAAATCCTATTAGAACCATTTTCGACTTCTACGCGGATGAAGTCGCGGGAAAAAGCTAGTATAATATAAGAAAACTAATTAGTCACTGCAAAAAAAAAACTGAATAATTTTTTAGCCCTTAAACTCTACGCGCACAAAGAAAAATGACGTGATTCATAAAAAATGATGGGTCTAATGACCTTGTTCCGTTTTGTTAAGCATGTTATCTTCTTTTCGTTTTATTTCTGACCCCTGAGTACGGTGAATCCAATAAATGAGCCACGGTGAGTAGGTAACTACTGAATCCGACAATTCCTATCTCAGTTATCATTTTATGCAGTTCACTAAAGTTTGTAATAACGACTGTTAACTAAATTTCAATCGAAAAGGGATTAATTAAATTATTGAACAGAAATAACTAAGATGCAGCCCTAACAAAGGTGTATCACAAAGATGTGATGTCTAATCGATGTTATAAAATACGTCATATACCAAGATTATGTATATAGCCGGGCACGATTTTATAGTAAAGTGCCCATAAATTGGAGATATTATTATTGATACAATTAGTAAGCTGATGAGGACTCCGCCATGTGTGGGACACAGATTAGTTAGCCCTTCCTACCTTGAGAAAAAAAGTAAAAAACCTTGAAGTAAGTGCAAGGTAAGCACTTCTTCCTGTCTTCTTCACTTCTTCTTTCTATTAAATAGGGGTTATTAATTGATTCATTTTTTTTACGAAAATGTTTGTAATATCTATAAGTTCGCCCTATCTTGGCTTTGTGAACCGATTACGTGCCCAAAATGTTCTATTTAAGGATATATCCTAATATCTTACCTCCCCCGGCCCATTGCCTTGCGCCGCCTTTGGTAAACTACGTAACCTTCCTATCACATATAATTTTCTTTCTATCCAACTAATGGTTAGTTAACCAGTAACAAAAAATATTTACATTCATGTTATATAAGTTGGCTTGTTTGTGACCTACAAGTTTTGCTAGGTTTGGCACTGTGATAATGCCCAAACATTAATGACGACATTGTTTGGCACAATATGCTTTAATAATATAATCAACAAAATCAACTTTAAAATCGAAGCGCAGCTCTTCCCAAAATTAAATAAGATTTAGTTACTTACCTCAAAAATTTCTTAACTGACCATTGATTTCTTTTGTTTACTATGAAATGCGTAGAAAATAATTAACATAATCTCGTGACTGATAAAATATGGAAACATTTGTTTTAACTTACATAGTAGATACTATAGAACAAGAAAATAAAGAGAAGCAAACATTATTGTCTGCATCGACTACAGAACATACTTATCTTTAAATATTATCACTACATAAGAATCTTGACATTGATCTTATCAGATTGTAGCCTTATTCAGTGTCAAGATTTAGTCATCCTCATTTCTGAAATGTTTATTGAAAAAATATTGATGTACCTACGTATTGGCTTGGTGTAATGATATGTTTGTACGTACATACACTTACCGCGGTACCCCGTGAGGGAAGATAGTATAGAGAGAGCACTATTTCCCTCACATACATCTTTTGCTTCTTTTACATTAATATTTATGTAAAAATAAAATATGTAAATACATCGTGTTACATATACCTACTCATGGACACATTAATATTTTAACGTATTTAGAGAGGCATATAATAAATAGTTAGATTACTATTCTACGCGATAAGCTATTTATGGTGATCAATAAAATGTGACATAATATTATTATGTGCGCTATAAATCTATTTTTCCAGCTACCGTTATCAAATAAATATTTATAACACTATTCAAATAATTCAATAAAACATATTATCTTTATCTAGTTGTGATATGTATGTAAGGTTCGAGTTCCTTTCGGAGTCACATTTGTATCTGTATAATAATGTATATAATACAGAATACATATATGTATTATGTAGTATATTATTTACATTTTATATTTATTTACATAGAATAAACTGACTGAAGTATCAACGCACAGCCTAAACGGCTGGAGTTAAAGACATGAAATTTTGACAGTAGGTACCTTTTATGAAGTAGGCATCCACTAAGGAAGAGTTTTTGGTTTTTTTTTTTGGATAACGCATGATAATTGGTGTTTGGCATTTGAAAATAAATAAATACGTGTTTGAGGATTTTTGGGAATTTTACTCATAAGGGCTAAAACATAAAGTAAAATAGGGTATTACATTTAATATGAAAATCCGTAAAAAAATTTTAGAAGTTAAATCCATGAAAATAATCGCGGGTAACCGCTATCATTGATATAGAGGACATGTTGACTTATTCCTTTACAACGCGTGCGAAGCCGCGGGCAAAAGCTAGTTAATAATAAAAATACTTACATATTTTAAAAATAACATATTTTATAAGTATGTTTTTTTAAAATATAATATAATATATTATATTATATTATACAATTTCATAATCAGATGGACAAAAGAATTGGCACTACAGTGTTGGTAAGTAATCACTTTAATAATATTGTCTTATAAATAGGGTGTTTTTTAATTAACAGTTCTATTAAATTAATGTATGGTCTGGAACTGAAAAAAAAAAAAGATGATTTAATTATTATTATTTTTATTTCTCCAAGCTCTGTGTCGGGTCGGGTAAGTTTCCGATATGCTGTAATATATTGTAATATACATCAATGCCCTTAACAAAGGTTTCAACATTTTGGTACTCATCTTTGCCGTGAATTCGGGATTCTGTGTTCGTTCTCGGAGTAAACCCTAGGGCTGGAATGTCTAGGTTCCGTACGAACAACATGTCCGATGTCGCTGGACTCACGATGGGTGTTATGCTGTATCCCCTAGGCAATAGAAAAATAAACAATTGTAATTAGGTAAATGCCTGACTAATCTTCTAGCATAACGAACTTATATAAATCTTAAAATATTAGACCTGATATGAGATTGAAAATTTACAAATGGTACGGTTCATCTATAAACAAAATCGGTTCGGTATAAATATTGTGTTGAAGGTATTTTTATACCATTAAGGTGGTAAGCAGTCACCATAGCCTATAGCCGCCAGTAATATCAGGGGTATCACTAACGCGTTGTCAACTCTGTTATTAGCTAGCATAGCTGCATTACTAGGTACTAGCGCGGCGTATCTTCGTTGAGCCTTGACAACCTTACTCATCGCAGAAACAACACTACATCAAGGTACAGTCCCCAATCGGGCGTCTCCAGATTCAGTTGGAAAATCCACTGGAGATCCCATTTCGCACTACCCCCCTTCAGGGTATACCTATTACTATTGGGAGATTGAGCTAAATGTCAACATTTTCTTTTGCACTACGACCTCAGAGTAGATAATTTACTATGCTACGACTTGCTTAGCAGGCGTACGGCCCACTTAATGGTATCCAGTCGCCCCGTAGCCTATGTACGTTAGCAATAGCAATAGCAGGGGTAGCACTGACGGGTCACCAACCCTATTGCTGTTGAGGACTCCATGCGCTAGCAGTGCATCCTTACTGCCTACCTATATCAAACAATTCATTAATTTACCAAAATGTGTCAAACAATCATTTGTATAAAAATATTATGAGTCCATTATAAGCGTGACCCATGACACCACCGAATGATGTCACTAGTGGCATCAGGGGTATTTTGACATCCCTCATCATTGATGGTGGCTCGGAAGTGAAAACATGTGTTAAGGCAAATGTTTGGAGATAACGCTCTTAGTCATACGCGAACAATACAACACTCTGAATAAAACCAATACCTACTTGTTGCAATAGTTTGCTTCACTCTTTTTTTTTGTTTCGTAAGACTGACCGCGTGGCAGATAAAATAATATTACAAATAGGTTATTGTTCTTTGTGCGATAGAAAAACGCTATCGCATTCCAATGCAATTAAACATACACAACGTAAATTATTTTTAGGGCTTTGTAAATAAAGATGACACACTTACATTTCATGGACGGCTGCCTTCAGAGCCACCCAGTAAGGATTTGTATGATCGACGCTGGTCGTTTTGGAAATTTCTTCACGTCGGATGTACCTTGTTATATTCGCCCCCGTCTGGTCCAACCAAGACTGCACCTATAGAATAATTTGTTACGTAACAAAGAGCATTTTTTTATAACAACGTGGCTTACAAGCATGGACGCTTACAAGACGGGGTATCATTCGCGCGTTGTCGACTCTTGAATATTTTGTTCATTATCATTATCATCGCAAACATTGCGGCCAGTAGCAGGTATAACCCGATCATAATATGAGAGCATGTATGAAGAGATTGATGAATGTAGAAGAAAAAATGGCTCTCTACACTCTCTGCCTACCCTAATAGGGACTCGAAAATCTCGGCATGATGATATGTTATCTTGTACGAGTATGTAAGTAATTAAAGGATTTAAAAAAAATCTGTATTCATGACTATCACAGAAAAATCTGAATGGAATGAAGCGGTGTGGTTGTTTCTGCTCGGACGTTTAAAGGCTACTGATATGATGATGTACGTACGGCACCCACGTTACAACACTACGGAAGTGTAGAGCTTAAGACCCAATACTGAAACTCCAGACGTTTGTCATACATTTTGAGTGGCCTCCGATTTTACATGGGAAATTGTATTTGACGACGCCTCAAATGTTACGTTTACTATGTAAAGTTACGTGGTCTTTCAGTATTCAGCCATCAGTTAGTATGCTTTATATCCTTACTAGGTTGTTCTATCGTCTATTTGGGCAGTTGCTTCATTTGTTTGGACTCCCTGTACATTAATCATGGTTTTAATATGGTTAATTGTTAACTCACCAGATTATCTATCTCTTGTACATCAGCGCCCACCGCAAGTCTCATGTCGATAACCGCCGTAAAATTACCAGGTGTCACATTAGGAGCTATGCCGCCCTAAAACATTACGTCAAATTACGGTATGGGTCACACACAGAACACAGTCACAATTAGTTATTTTCTTGGAAGTGAAAATAAAAAAATAAAAAAATGTTGCCCACCAATTTTGCTGCGTATAATTGGCATGTTTATACCTGCCATTTTTCAAGATCAGTTCGGCACTTTAGTCGGGAAATATGTAACTAACGGAGAGGACTTTTTTTTTCAACATTTTTGTAATATACGTTTGTTTAATTTAAATGTAAGTTTGTAGTTACATTTATCATGTTGATGTTAACACTCGTGACGGACCCGTAGTCGCTTTTGACATTCAAAATCTCCTTCTGCTGTTCGCGGTACTTCAATACTAAGGCAACGAAGTGTTGTAACTGAAATTAAATTATTATTGAAAGTTTCTAGTCATCCGGTAATCGGGATTGGCCCTAGTTGGTTTTTTATTTTACTAAATGGGCTTAGAAAATAAAAAAAAGTTTCCAGGTCCACACCTAGTCCGATTTCCGGACGGCTAGAAACAGGCAATATTATTACTAAGTTTTTTTTTACCATGGGATACATCTTGTATAGGTAAATAAAATAAAGTATACACTTAAATTCTGAATAAATAAAGGATTATAGCCATGTGCTGAATGCTCTCCACTCTAAACATACCCGCTTCTCTGTTTCCAAATGCAATAAAATATATAATTACCTTTTCAGCAGCACTGTTGTCTGGCATTAGAAATCCATGGCCACTTTTACCAAGTACTACGAATTCAATTTCTGTCGACAGAAGAGCGAACATTGTAATAAAAAAAACAATAAATTCGAGCGTCACTAGTAAGCTCCCGCGTGCATATCGTTAGGGACGACGCACAAGTCACAACGCTAATAGACTAAGTATGAAAAAAACAATTGAAATAAAAATGTTGTGTTATTTGACTGCGGTCTTCTGTTAGGTGGTGGTAAAGTGCCCAGTCGGGCGGGTCCAATATAATGGAAAATTCCTTAGTCCCAATTCGCCCTACCTCTCTTCTTTAAGCTCATGGCGTGATTAATCACTCTACTTAAGCTTAAAAAATCTTATTGGTACAGGCCAGGGTTTGAAACTGGGCCCATCAGATGACAGGCCGTTGCTTCAACTACAAAGCAACCATGGCTATAATAATTATAATACCTTATTACTTACGAAAAGGCCGTCGGTCGACATATGTAGGATTTATCTCGTTATTCTGAGAACTCAGCCCTTCGTCTAAAGCAAATCCTACGTTCAAGGACAAGAAATCATCCGTTTTCACGAAAGACTTCATACCCGCGTAACCGCCAGTTTCTTCATCTAAAAGAAAACCCTAAATTTTTTAACCACTACAAACGAACATACATCTAGGCGTATGGTAAGCAGATACAGTTAGCCCATGAAATGCACACTTCTAGTTATCACACTTGCTACAGCAGCTGTTATTATGCTCGTTGCTGACCCGGCATAAAATACTTTCACACCTTACCTACCACTGTGAAATCCTTTTCAATATCAAAACAAATTACGTATAAATGCTTAATATCTTCCAACATCATACACATTGAAAACTTTTAGTACACGTTAAAATGTATAATACGTGTTTTTTTATATTAACTTTAATATTTATTTTAACACGCAATCTCAGTACAGAAATTAGTGTCGTACCTACCTAGCTAGTACGTGTGTCACTTTGGGCGGTTGCCGACGGTGTCACCCTAATATTAATCGAACGACCAAAAAAAGGGAAAACAGCTTAATTTACCGCTTTAGGGTCGGAAACGCGCGAATGATACCCCTGGGGTTACAAGCTTCAATAGGCTACGGTGACCGCTTACCACCAGGCTCACCTGGTATACGGCTCACCGTATACTAGTTTGCCAAATGATTGGTATAAAAAAATACGGACCCATTCTGCTGGCACCCGGGGTGGACCCCCTACACTAGCTACGCTCCTGCAGAAATGGTAGGTATGTTAAACGTTTCTATATAGATGCCTACCTGGCATCAAAGTAATATGTACAGTCCTCAGTAAAGTGACGTTGTCCCTTATGAGCCTGGAAATAGCTTCAAGGTATTGTATAGAGACGTCCTTCGTGTCTTGTGTGCCGCGCCCGTAGATGTTACCGGCTGCGTCCATGTGCGCCGAGTATGGCGGGTGTGTCCATTCATCCTGGAGATGTAATGATATTATGATAGGTTTTTTTAATCTAACTTTTATTTGTTTTTACACACACACCCCACATACACACACACGCGCGCGCGCGAACGACATGGCCCATTTACTTACGACTCTATTTATCTTTATCTAAAATATATATAACAGCTACGAAGCTATATCTAAAATACTTAATTTGGAATCAAAATCAAACAGTAACAAGAAGTAGCTTTATTTTTCTGCTATCCTTGAAGGGATTGTAGAGGTGAAATTGTAAAGGTTTAGATAACCTCATCGGCAGGCACGACATCCATGTGCGAGTTGAGCATGATGGCAGGCAGTGCGGGCTGTTGGCCGGGCACGGTGATGACACAAATCGGCTTTCCTGCCGGCGACAGTACGCGCGCTCTCAGCCCTACTACAGCTGCCTGCCGCTGCCAGAACTCCACCGCATACTCTGGACACGTATAGACCAAAACTGGTTATACCACTGGTTATGTACCTATATATGTAAATAATCATAAAATAAGTTTATCTGCTCTTCCCTGTTTGAATATTGGCGGCCTCTCATTATGACAAGAGAACGTCGAACGTCAGCGCTAACGTCTAACTAAAAACTAGTAGGCTTGTGACCACAATAAAGCTTTAAAACAATAAACAAGGGGAGGACGTAATTAAGTAAAGAAAGCTAATAGCTCGTCTCCCTATAATCATGATCAATCAGTTTTTTGATATGTAAGGCGTTCACACACGCCTCGTTATTAAACTTAATTTAACAACTGAGAATTTATTATTATATGATAACTTAAGCCTTTGCGAAGTTTGAATGAAATGCTCATGATGACTGGTCGTCCGTCACGACACTTAGTTGCTATGAATCGCTATGAATACAATCTCAAAGTAGGTAATATTTAGTTATGTTTATATTGTTTTATTTTCTGCGACACACACAAACCACAAGCTTACTAAAAAGTAGTTATACTCAAAGTTATACTCAGGTAACATCAATGTTTGAAAAACCTAATAGGACATAGAAGCAATGTTACCCAACAGACTATTATTTTACTGAGTCTGGAGACCGGAAAATATTTTGATGACTAAGATATCGTTAATAATAATAATCATGATAGGTATATCAAATAATGTAAGTATCTAAGTCCCAGACGACTGACTTATCTATCGTGCTTCTTTTTATAACACAGACTTACGTAAATTATCTTCTTTGCTGGTGTCAATTTGAATATATTCCCGAAATTTCTTGACCGCTGGCTGTTCAAGGTAGCTTTGGTAATCCTTCTTGAAGGGAGTTGGTGCCACAGATGTGGCTATGCTGACCAATACTACGCACAGATACACTTTGGTCATGACGCACGTATTGATGTCCGCACAGTACGAAGCTGGAACAGTTATATCCAACACTAACGAATGGTTACAATCAAATAATTTACATACATACAAGTTCTATCATAATGTACATAGTGACCACGTAAGTCTTAAAAACTACACACACTTAGGGACCTATACAAGTTGATAAATAAAGCGTTTATTTGCATGTCCATGACATACCTACACATTAAACATATAAAAACCGGCCAAGTGCGAGTCGGACTCGCGCACCGAGGGTTCCGTATACACTTGTAGGTTAGGTTAAAAGTAGACTAATTTCAAATGAGTTAATTATTCGTTGGTGACTCAACAGCGCGAAACAGGAATATTTTTAGTAAATTATATTTTATATTTATTAGCATATTTACGGTTTTCAGATTTATTCTTTTACTTGTGCTGTAAGACACTGCTTCCTGCCAAGTAAACGGCCCACCTGATGGTAATCAGTGACCGTAGCCTATAGCCGCTAGTAATACCAGAGGTATTATTAACGAGTTGCCAACCCGCTATTATTGTTGATGAGGACTCACTGTGCTAGCAACATTACTACTAGCCCAGCCCAGCGTATGATCGTGGAGCACTGGCAGCCTTACTTACCGCAGAAACGCAACACTATATCGAAGTAGTGGTATTTTACTGCGGCCTTCTGTAAGGTGAAGGTACAGTCCCCAGTCAGGCGGCTCCAATATTAATGGTAAAACCTACAGGAGATCCCAATTTACCCTAACTCTCTTTTTTAGCTCATAGTGTGATTAATCACTGTACTTAAGCTTAGATAAACTCATCGGTACAGGTCGGGATTTCAACCTGGGCCCAACAGATGACAGGCCGTTGCTTAAACCACAAGGCCACCACGGCTCAAAAACTTTGTGACACATAGTCCCAATCCGATATCATAACCCTCCTCTTTGCTGCACCGCAGTCGAGTAAAAATGGAATGAGCTCCCAAAATGCCCTTCTGAACGAAAACAGCTATATCATTTATTTTTATATAATTGGTTGTAATAACACCACTATAGTATAGACACCAATTTACGATGTATGCAAATTCGTATATTTTCAATTTAATCGAATAAAATTTCCCTAAATCTTGTTTACATATGCTATTCAAGTTACATAAGTCAAGTGAGAGGTCGACATACTTAATTAACATGTGTGCTACCCTGAGCAGACAACTTTGTTAACTTTAATTAAATGAATAGGTACCTACTAAAGAAATGCATATTCATTGAAAAACCTAGAGAACACTTCTTTTTTAGAAAGAGATTAGTTGCCCCTACGGACGTTGTCCTGCCTTAGCTATGAATTCATACGTTAAATATTGGTACCATAGAAAAAGGACCTTTAGTTTATCTCAATAAAATGTTCTGTTTTTTTTTCAGAAACTACAAGAAAAAAAAACAATTCGGTCTAGCCGTGCACGCGTGATGCCGAGACCAAGGGAAATAGGGATTCGTTTATATTTACAAATTCATCAATATTTCATTGTCAATGTACTTTGTTATGTATTATAAGTATGTATTTACAAAAAAGTATATAAGTATTATATCAGCTACTGGTTCCCATAGTATAGGTCGCGGCACGAAACTCTAGCGCTGACCGTTATTGCGCAGAAGTAAAAAATAAGGTGTCTTGGCGGGGTACAGGGGTGAAGGGCGAGCGTGCGTTGCGCCGATTGGCTCTCCAGTCGTACTCCGTCCCCCGTGCCGATACGACGCTCCGCGCACTTCCAGTGTACAGTCGCGTTCTGAATTGTTTTGTTGTCATCGTTAATTTTTGTTGTTGTTTTTTGTTAAGTTTGTTTTGTTGATTTGTTTGTTGTGTTTGTTAGTTTATTCACTGTTTGATTAAGTTTGAACAGTTTTTAAACAGTGAAAATGCCGAGGCCGAGAAGGAATACTGTTTTGAAAAGACAGGCACGGAAAATGGTGTTTGACGTGCATTGTTTTCTGAAAAGGGAATCGAATGATTTCATTAATTCCCTGAAACAAATTCAAAGTGAAATTGGCGAAGCTGCGAGTATTTTACTCGATTCTGACCGCAGCACTGTAGATATAAGTGAAATAAAACAAACTGCAGAAGTTATTCAGGCGGGAAATATAAAATTAAATAGTATAATTAGTGACTTACAGAAAATTCAGAAAAGGACAGCTGAATCTACAAAGACGTCCATAGCAACGGTAAGGAAAATCTCCACTGAAGCCAATAATTCCGACTTATTATCAGTATTTAGAACACCAGGCAAAAAACGCTCCAGATCAAAACCGGTCACAGATATTGATAACTTTGATCAAGGATTAATAAAGAGGTGCATACATAACTTTCATAGGACAAATAATGAACTTCCCACCGTCGGAAAGTTGAGAAAGAAGCTAGAGGAAGATATAAATTTCAAAGGCTCAGAACGAAGTCTTCGACGAATAATTAAGAGTTTAGGGTTTCGGTGGAAAAATACTGAAAACAATCGAAAAGTACTGATTGAAAGTTCAAATATACGTTTACTACGTATCGAATACTTACGCAAAATAAAACAATATCGCCAAGAGGGAAGGCCCATCGTATATACAGATGAATCTTACGTAGATTCATCGCACTCTGCTCCAAAAGCCTGGACCGATGGTACTACAAAAGGTCTCAAAAAACCTATCTCCAAAGGACAGCGGGTGGTCATTGTCCACGCAGGATCAGAGGCTGGGTTCATACCGAACGCACTGTTAACTTTTAAAGCTGGTGCGAAATCAGGCGACTACCACGACAATATGAACTACGACAACTACGAAAAATGGCTGAGGACACAGTTATTGCCGAACTTACCGCCTAATTCTGTCGTGGTAGTCGACAACGCATCATACCATAATAAACAATGGGACCTTGCACCCACTTCTAATTCCAAAAAAGCTGACATGCAGGGTTGGCTTACTGAAAAGGGCATACAATATGAGGAAACTCTACTAAAACCTCAACTATACAATTTAATACGGGCTAACAAAGATAGATTTAAAACATTTTCAATTGACAGGATACTAGCAGAGCAAGGACATCAAGTGCTAAGACTGCCACCATACCACCCAGATCTAAATCCAATCGAAATGGCATGGTCTGACATAAAGCAATATGTAGGCAGTAAAAATGTGAAGTGGAGTGTTGCTAAATGTATAGAACTAATTCAAGAAAAAGTTTTGCTGATGGGTGCTTGGGATTGGGGAAAGTTATGCCAAAAGGTAAAGGACATAGAAGAGCAATATGTCAAGAGTGACCATGTCGTGGATTTGGTTACAGAAGAATTCATCATTCGCGTTGATGGTGACAGTTCAGAGGATAGCCTTGGTGAGTCTGATGACGATGACGCTGTTAGTGCCGACGACCGAAGCAGCCCTGAGCCGGGGCCCTCAGTAAGCAAAAGGCCCTGTTGGGATACTATTGAAGGTGTAAGACCATTGTCTGATTCGGACTAGATATCGGAAAGGAGAATGCGGTGTCTGATGTCCACACCCTGCCGAACTCGCAGGTTTCTTCTATCCTGAGAAGAAACTTCAGTAGGTTCTTATGTAATTCGGACTTAATATAATTTTTTTTATTATTTGGTATTTAATATAAAAATTTACAAATCCGATAGTGTATTTATTTTTCTACTCCCCATAAACTTGTTAAAAATTATATTGTAGGTAACATGAAGTAATATTTGCGTGCGTGACAGTACCCATACGCAGTTAAGTTCCACATTTTGTTCACCGCTAGACTTACTATTTGACTTTACATTAAAACATTATTTTGCTGTTTTTAACTAAGCAATTAAATTACTAATTTGTATTGCGTGCGCGATGGTACCCATGCGCAGCTATCCCCTCCACGTTTCGCTCAGCGCTAGAGTTTCGTGCCGCGACCTGTACAAGCTTTGCTTAGTTTGGGGCCAGGTGGCGCTGTGTGATAATTTCCAAGCATTATTATTAATATAATCACCTTTGAAATGTTGATATTCGCTTGACTTAAATGATACCTACCATTTTATACTGAATAGGTGACAAAATAATTACACACTCTCTTCTCTTGCACCACTAATAGGCAACACTAATAAAAGACAGAGGAAATCAAACAAAGAGATAGGAGATAATCTTCCAAAGGGATGGAGACGATCAGCCAGCTCGTGATAGAAAAGTTTGGAAGGAACTTTATAGTAGGTATACTTACACAAATATACCTGTGGTTTAGCATTCTTGCCATATTTGAAAAGCTAACAGTACGAGATTATTCTATAATGAATTCATTCAGGTGTTACTTTATGGCAATTCATATTTATATAATACAAAATATGTTATATTATAATTTGCTTTTTCCGCTTAATATTCCGTATGATACGGTCGAACGGCCTGCGCCCAGGTGTGAGCTCAGGTGTGGTTTCATCAGATACGTGTTTCAGGACTTCCACGTCCCATCATCAGGGTGCCGCTGCGTGAAAACATATTATAATATATTTTGTCTTCTATAAAGATTTTTGTAGTTGTTTAAAAATAGATACACAATTCTGTAGTTAATAACTAAAAGATAATTGATGGTTCATGATTAACGTTCAACCAGAATAAGAATACTCGAGCACTCAGAATAGGCCGATAACCGCGCTTTAGGTATACCTACGCTTGTTTTACATATTTTGTGTGAAGAGCGTCGCATACACATTTTTTAAAGAAACGGTTGAGCACGGGGGCCCTTTACGTAGGTACCAAACTTTAAAAAAACATTTATATCCATCATTTAACGATTCATTTATGTTTTATTGAAAGTATATATCAACATCTGTAAAAATAGCAATCGTTCATCGGTGACGTCAACATGGTCACCTCGGTCGCGCGATATCCCTTATTTTGATATGTACATATTATATAAGGCCCACACTGTATACTTCCGGCCTACCCTGTGAGGGACTTGGTGTGATGTATATACCTATATGTGTATGTATGTGTACTATATAGTAAATACTTACGAAGTCGTTACTGGAACAAAAAAGTCTCACAATTTCACCATGTACCTATCTATTCCTTAATGACCGAATAATATACAGAAATTTAATCTGTGTTTGATAAAAAAAAAATCGTAAATGATATCATGTGAGTAATAAACTAATATGAAAAGCACCCACCGACTTCTGCGAATCACAGGACACGAATACCAAAACTGAAGGCTTGTTCGCTGGCTTGAGTAACAGAATATACTTACAAGGCAAGTTCAATAAACAGCAACAAAGTTATTGTAAATATTTGCTACCATTGTGCCCTCTCATTAATATACATACCTACCTGACCTATCTATATCTATCTACCTATCAGACAAAGCTCCATGAGACGTAATCAGATTTTTACACGATGCCATTGTAGCCTTAGCATGAACTTTATCTAATACTTTCGACAGCGTATTCGTATGCAGTATATTATCTGCTCTTGAGCTGAGGTAACACATTCGACATTTTTGTATGGAAAATTAACAGCGCCGCGGTGGCGAAAAGTGGAACTAAATTAAAATTGTTTAATTATATCGCACTTTATTTATGTATTGATTTACTTTACTTTCTACCTACTTTCAGACTAGAAAAA
Organism: Falcaria lacertinaria; assembly: GCA_951449985.1. Classification (NCBI taxonomy): domain Eukaryota; kingdom Metazoa; phylum Arthropoda; class Insecta; order Lepidoptera; family Drepanidae; genus Falcaria; species Falcaria lacertinaria. The sequence continues at coordinate 5,736,808 of OX602115.1, read as the reverse complement.
ATACACCCGTACGTAAAGGTAGATAAGTGAATACATACATATACATACAATGATATGTAGAAAAGTAAAATCGCAGTCCACTGCTGGCCATATGTCTCTCCCATGGTGGCGTGCCTCTGAACTCGAACCTCAGCTCTCCTCATCCACTTCAATGAATACACAAGACTTAACAATGATAACCAACTTTATTTGCAGTCCAAAAACATAATATCCATAGACTGCAGAACCCACGAGATGGTAATAAGCAGCTTGGTGATGGTGATACAAAGTTGTTATTGCTGCCACGCTACATTTATTTTCTTATTACAAATATAATATTATAACTATGTATAATTATCTAATTAATAACAAGGGTTTTTCATAACTACACATTTAACTGATCCTTGTCTTACATAACTTATCCATATCTTTGACCGTAACTAATTATTTACGTGTGTTTAGTGTCAGATCTAAGTTTCAAGTCATCGGAGAAGTCTTCAAATGATATCATATTGTCATCCATTGTCATAGATTCCATTTCCTTATCTTCAGTTTTCTTATAATGTTCGGCTTTGTCCAGTGCAGAGAATACAGATTTCTTTTCGATCTTGGCCAGAATCTTTTTGTCATGGAATGAGTGGTTGTGAGGATTTGCCCTGAAAATAAGCTGAAAGTAATCTCTTGGAGATATTTAAATACCTAAATAGGCCTATATAATTTATTACGCCTCTTTACTTCAAACAGGCAGTAAGTAATATAAACCGAATATCAGCGATTTGGTGTTTAGTTTTATTCTACATTTTAGTCTATCTCACACCACATGAAATATTTGACGATTGATTGATTGATTGACGGCTTGTATAATTTAATTTACTATCCGTACGAAGGCTATATTGTACAAATAGTTGTTAGCTACGTTTTAAGTGAGCATCTGAAACTGCGCGTCATTTCACCGTGTTCCACAAACGAAACCGATTACAAATAAAACTCAGGAGCGCTTAAATTAGACAAGACGATCTCTACTTTTAATTGTATTGTGTTATACTATAACACGTACAATTTATTGAATAAATAAATAAATAACAAAAAAAAAGATTTTTGTTCAATTAAAAGCAGACACGGCCTTCTCACATTAAAAAAAACGATACATAACTTGTCGATATGTAACTACTATAAAAGCATTTGAATTTGAGCAATATTACGATACTTACCGACTAACGACCATATTCCCTTTGGTGACCACGAAAGCATTGCATTTGTTGTTTCTGTAGTCGACGCACCGCCACTTGCGAACACCAGTCCGTGCGGTGGTCGCATTCAGGTTGTACAGGTACCGGTTCAGAATTATTTGTAGCGAGCCCCGGATGGATACAGTGAACATAACATTTGCTACAACAGACAATATTTGTTATAATCAAAGCCCACATTTAGTCAGTCGGTTTTTAGATTTTAACGAACTAACTGACTAACAAATACTTCAATTAAGAAACGAGGATCGATGTCCTCTCTGAGGCTCAGAGTCTCGGTATCGCATTGGCGAGCTGCGCGGATCGATCAATATTATATATATTATCAGTGCGGTACGACCCTCAAAATATTGATTATTATAATATTATATTTTTCATCCTTAGTATTGTTTTTCATTAGCGACTTACTATTATCTTTACTATTGAGGCTGGAATCCAAAACGGCAGTGGTCTGCGTATTGTTGTCAAAGTTTAAATCATCATCCTGTGCTCCACTCTCATCCATCATATCCGAATATTCGTGTAAGTCTTCTCTAACGGCCAGCGAATTAGATGACTCTCTCTTCCTTCTACAAACATATTCTCTTATTATATATATGTGTAAGGTTTATGTAAATGCATTTTTAGGCCAATGTATACGATATTATAATAAAGTACCTCCTTGTGTCGCTAATTTGCCCTTAAACAAATTTAAAGATTCTGTGAAATCAGTGCTTCTGAAAAAGTGTTATTATACTATTAATGAGTTCCTATGTGACAATGAATCCATTTGACATGAGTTGCTATTATCTTGTTTGCTTGGATGGGCTTGAGCATGTCATGCTCACTAAAATGCATTTGCTTGCGGCGGCGTCCGGAAGACGGGTCGCTCACGTCCCTCCATAATGGTTGAAGAGGGCGATGGCTACATTCGCGTCATACTTGTGAACAGGTGCTGCTTGCGGGGGCTGGCATCTCAAGCCTAGTGTACTTACTGCCTATATTGATAAATGTATACTGTATTGTTTTCCATGGTTTCGCAATTCAAGCGTTGCAACGGTGTCTCCGGGCTTATTTTTAATAACTCCTTAATTCTGTTTGAATGTAGTATGATCAATATTGTAAACAAACAGCTATAGAATACTAAGTTCCGTCTTAACAATTAACCATATGAATCACATAGACAACTTTACTTCTGCTTGAATAAACATTTCACATATTTTGTTTTAAACGGGCTTTAGTATGTCATGCTCACTAAACTGCCTTTGAATTTGAATTTGTATCTTTGAATATAGCCCCAAAATAGGCTTAATTCTGTTGTACGAAATCATTGAACTAAACTAATTTGACAAGGCTTAAAGTATTGCCATCCTTATTTAACCTTGCACAGAAGAGGATAACAGGACTTTTAGTCCTGTCAAATAAGTTTAGTTTAATGATTTCGTACAACTTAATTGGCACCAATAATTATTAAAATTTATTATATTATATTATATATATTAAGATTAAATGAACTGACATAAAGGTAGGTATTTACTTATAATACTTCAGTATTTCCAGGATTAGCCGGACATACAATAGAACAAAATTGACCTGTCTATGGTATTAATAAATTCAAGTGGATGTATAAGTAATACAAGTCTCTTTGAATTTTATCCTGGTGTTTGTAGTATTCCAGTGACCAAATGTTCCATAAGGTACATGCACACAACAACGATAAAAATGTATAATTATGGGTCTTACTTTTTGGCATTTGTGTCATGCTTAATGTGAATTTTTCTTGCGGATGGTGGCAAATTTATCTGTAAGATGAATAATTACTTGATTAGACCAAGTTTTTTACAAATTATAACAAGAGAAATATTGACCACATTGATACCTCAATTCCACATGAAGATGGGGTTGGTATACTTTTGATACCACTCAAATGGCACAGTGGACTCTCTTCTACTGCTGACATATCTGTGGTTGTCTTGTATGTTTGGGTGTCTTCACTCATCTGGGACATATAAGTAACATAATATTTTTTATTCAGAGAATTATCACACAGCTTAGTAAAGCCCACACTCCAATGTATGGCACACCTGATGGTAAGCAGTCACGGGCAGCAGCCGCAATGGCATTTTATTTTGACATATGTTTGAAAACTTAATCCGATTATGTAGACGCATTATGTATGATTACGCTATAGAAACCGTACTAAAATAGCAGCAAAATAAAAGCAAATCATGAATGTTCGCCGATGCCCATGTAGGCATGTAGGCTGCTTCAACACTGCAATGTGGAAGGGGTACCCCTGGTGCGCAGGATGCGGGCCAGCCCTAATGGCATCCTGAACCTGATTGCCAATAGGCTGGATTGTGTGTATGTGAGTCGCTGCTGTGCTATCTCACACGGAATAGTGCAGCAGTGAACAAGACAAAAAAATAACCAACATTGAATTAAGTATTATTAAACACATTCCTGTGTCCTCCTGGTTACTTCAATAAATACCTATTATTATTATTAACATAGCTCAAGCACAAACTCTTAAGGTAGGGGAATAGACTTATGAAAAAGCTGCTTCTCTCATGGCCATAGTAAAAAATGAAAAACAATTGAAATCCTCTTAGAACTATTTTCAACTTCTATGCTGACAAAAGTTTTCCTTCATTAGTAGGATATTATAAAAAATTAACTGTATTACTTACAATATCTTCCAGACCTCTGATGTGTAGTGATTTTGCCGCTTGTGAAAAGGATGATAAGTTCTCTGATGGCACCAATGTTTCCCCTGTGTAAATATATTCTAACAATAAGCAGAGGTTTTTATATGACACATTCTGGAAATAAAATATTTAATAATAAAACATATGTTTATTGTAAGACTTATAATATAATATTATAATCTACACTAATATTATAAAGAGGAAAGGTTTGTATTTTTAGTATCACTGAGTAACATAGGCTTTATATTGTATTGCTACGAGGGGAGTTCACAGGGTAAAGCTCGTAGGAGCATAAAAAGAAATGTGACATATCTACATCCTTTGTTTTTTCTAGGATTAAAGGTAAGAGGATCAAGCATAAGAAATAAGCTAATAATTGACAGTAACTAACATTGAGAAATATTACAGGATGTTGACATGGAGCTGAAGTCATAAGGTCCTTCAGGTAGGGACTAGCCAGCGCCACCAACAGCTGATGCACTTTCACAAAGTGACCATCAGCTGCTAATGTCATGTCTACAAATTCACCATTCTGTAAAATACAAAAAAGTACAATACAAACAACAATACAAAGGTACAATATAAAGGCACAAATACTTTTTTTTCCCCTAAGGTGGCAAACAAGCATACAGCCTGCCTGATACACTAAAAGCAAATGCTAAGATTAAATTTGGATTTCGAGGTAAAAATAGTATAGTTAGCTTGAGGTAAACAGTGTTCCCAGCCTAACACTGTGCTGTGTAGTCACAATCATGTAGGGTTTCATGAGGGTAAAGCCTATGGATTTGGGCAACCCCAAAATAATTGTTTCCTTTGTGGTACTAATTTAACACCTACACAATATTCAACATTATTTTGCTAGAAGGTATAATAAACTGATAATATAATTATGTATTTCTTAAACTAAGAGGATAAACAACTTGATATTTGGATTCTAGTCCCATGTAGCTTATTTCCATATAGAAGTTATTAAGCGGATACTGCCACAGTAAGCATCAGTTTCTTAGGTAAGCACTACTAAATCCCAGATTAACAACAATGAACAAACTTCTCAATATTTCAAGTACCTGTTGTAAGCTACTAAGTCCGTTACAGATGCTAGATTTATACGAATCCCAAGACAATGAGAATTGAGATTGTACCATTGTGCCTGAATACTAATTTATACTATATTTTATCAATACAAACAAATTTAACGATTTTAACTTATTTTGGGTACATAATCAAGGATCAAGCTGTATCAAGAATAACAAATAACAAGCCGTAGATTACTTTACACTTTGACAAGTAGGAATAATAACAAGCTGTGCCAGCTTGGTTTGGTTTGTCATGAAATGTCAAACAAAATGAAATGTCGTCTTCTTCTTCCTAGTTATGGCAATCAATCCTCTTCAGTGACTAGTTTTGCTAGTCTCAATGTAATGTATTGTTTTAGGTCTCATTATTAGTTCTTTCACTAGTAAAGTAAATAAACAATAATTATAATAATCTAAGTTTGACACATACTTGGCCTTAGGGTGTTCGTCCAACTGTACGCCCATATGTAAAGCAACACGAAATTGAACTGCATTTATCATTTATCATAAGGTCAAATTCAAGGCCCAAAAGAATACAACCGCTACGCTAGATTCAAGCATAGAAATACATTGTATCTACTTACCTTAATTTTCGTTCTTATGGGCACAACTTGTACGTAGTATATAATCTACGATGAGGCACAACTATAAGAAATAGATGACGACAACACGGGAAACAGAGCTTAGATAATTAAATTAACCCGATCCAGCATATTCATTTATTGCATTAAAAAGGAACTTAAAATAAGTACTAATACAATATACACAACACGACTTGAATATTATGTCGTTTCTTTAGTAAGCATCTGTGAGGCTGAACAACGTTTAGATTTTTTTTTATTGGCATTTTGGTATAGTTTTTTTGCAGTCTTCGGTATCGACGAATATAATATCTTCTGTTTAGATTTATTAAATATTTTACCATCATGATATGCGTGATTATGTATTCCTTTTCTGTAAAAAAATATAATAATTATATGTTGAATTGAACTTATATCTATTGAATCTGTGTGTACCTATACACATACATACCTATGAAGCACTTTCTTTATGCTACGAAGATAAAGCAAGCAACAGTACCGCCTTCCTGATGGTAAGCGTTCATCGTAGCCTACAGGTGCTTCTTTAGAATACGGTTATCATTAGCGCACTGCCAACTGCTATGCTATGTGTTGTTGAAAGAACTCAGTGAGCTAGCAACATATGCTCTCTACTGCCGGCACAGCGAAATAACTCTACTTACAGGTCGCGGCACGAAACTCTAGCGCTGAGCGAAACGTGGAGGGGATAGCTGCGCATGGGTACCATCGCGCACGCAATACAAATTAGTAATTTAATTGCTTAGTTAAAAACAGCAAAATAATGTTTTAATGTAAAGTCAAATAGTAAGTCTAGCGGTGAACAAAATGTGGAACTTAACTGCGTATGGGTACTGTCACGCACGCAAATATTACTTCATGTTACCTACAATATAATTTTTAACAAGTTTATGGGGAGTAGAAAAATAAATACACTATCGGATTTGTAAATTTTTATATTAAATACCAAATAATAAAAAAAATTATATTAAGTCCGAATTACATAAGAACCTACTGAAGTTTCTTCTCAGGATAGAAGAAACCTGCGAGTTCGGCAGGGTGTGGACATCAGACACCGCATTCTCCTTTCCGATATCTAGTCCGAATCAGACAATGGTCTTACACCTTCAATAGTATCCCAACAGGGCCTTTTGCTTACTGAGGGCCCCGGCTCAGGGCTGCTTCGGTCGTCGGCACTAACAGCGTCATCGTCATCAGACTCACCAAGGCTATCCTCTGAACTGTCACCATCAACGCGAATGATGAATTCTTCTGTAACCAAATCCACGACATGGTCACTCTTGACATATTGCTCTTCTATGTCCTTTACCTTTTGGCATAACTTTCCCCAATCCCAAGCACCCATCAGCAAAACTTTTTCTTGAATTAGTTCTATACATTTAGCAACACTCCACTTCACATTTTTACTGCCTACATATTGCTTTATGTCAGACCATGCCATTTCGATTGGATTTAGATCTGGGTGGTATGGTGGCAGTCTTAGCACTTGATGTCCTTGCTCTGCTAGTATCCTGTCAATTGAAAATGTTTTAAATCTATCTTTGTTAGCCCGTATTAAATTGTATAGTTGAGGTTTTAGTAGAGTTTCCTCATATTGTATGCCCTTTTCAGTAAGCCAACCCTGCATGTCAGCTTTTTTGGAATTAGAAGTGGGTGCAAGGTCCCATTGTTTATTATGGTATGATGCGTTGTCGACTACCACGACAGAATTAGGCGGTAAGTTCGGCAATAACTGTGTCCTCAGCCATTTTTCGTAGTTGTCGTAGTTCATATTGTCGTGGTAGTCGCCTGATTTCGCACCAGCTTTAAAAGTTAACAGTGCGTTCGGTATGAACCCAGCCTCTGATCCTGCGTGGACAATGACCACCCGCTGTCCTTTGGAGATAGGTTTTTTGAGACCTTTTGTAGTACCATCGGTCCAGGCTTTTGGAGCAGAGTGCGATGAATCTACGTAAGATTCATCTGTATATACGATGGGCCTTCCCTCTTGGCGATATTGTTTTATTTTGCGTAAGTATTCGATACGTAGTAAACGTATATTTGAACTTTCAATCAGTACTTTTCGATTGTTTTCAGTATTTTTCCACCGAAACCCTAAACTCTTAATTATTCGTCGAAGACTTCGTTCTGAGCCTTTGAAATTTATATCTTCCTCTAGCTTCTTTCTCAACTTTCCGACGGTGGGAAGTTCATTATTTGTCCTATGAAAGTTATGTATGCACCTCTTTATTAATCCTTGATCAAAGTTATCAATATCTGTGACCGGTTTTGATCTGGAGCGTTTTTTGCCTGGTGTTCTAAATACTGATAATAAGTCGGAATTATTGGCTTCAGTGGAGATTTTCCTTACCGTTGCTATGGACGTCTTTGTAGATTCAGCTGTCCTTTTCTGAATTTTCTGTAAGTCACTAATTATACTATTTAATTTTATATTTCCCGCCTGAATAACTTCTGCAGTTTGTTTTATTTCACTTATATCTACAGTGCTGCGGTCAGAATCGAGTAAAATACTCGCAGCTTCGCCAATTTCACTTTGAATTTGTTTCAGGGAATTAATGAAATCATTCGATTCCCTTTTCAGAAAACAATGCACGTCAAACACCATTTTCCGTGCCTGTCTTTTCAAAACAGTATTCCTTCTCGGCCTCGGCATTTTCACTGTTTAAAAACTGTTCAAACTTAATCAAACAGTGAATAAACTAACAAACACAACAAACAAATCAACAAAACAAACTTAACAAAAAACAACAACCAAAATTAACGATGACAACAAAACAATTCAGAACGCGACTGTACACTGGAAGTGCGCGGAGCGTCGTATCGGCACGGGGGACGGAGTACGACTGGAGAGCCAATCGGCGCAACGCACGCTCGCCCTTCACCCCTGTACCCCGCCAAGACACCTTATTTTTTACTTCTGCGCAATAACGGTCAGCGCTAGAGTTTCGTGCCGCGACCTATAATAAGATTTTTTTTTTTCAGCTTAAGCACGCACCCACCACTGTATGCAAATTCGCACTGCAAAGGCGCACTTTAGCACCATAGACTTTATTATGAATGAAGCACAATTTTCGCTACTAATTTTGATTTCAGTTCTAATACAATTCATTCCACCTCAATTGTTAAAAAGCACAAATTGAAGAGTACCAGTGAATAAATAGAATAATCACAACACAATCAACTTTACGGAAATTAATTGGACGACTCTATATGTATATATAACATACCTGCTGGTAATTCTTTCTCCATTGGTATCAATGAATGCTGGACAATGTAGTTTCCGATAGTCTATGCATCTCCAACGCCTTTTTTGGTCACCAAAGGATTGGTGATGACAATAATATATGTAACGATTTAATATTAATTGGACAGCACCTTTATTAGACAAAGAATACTGTAAAACTATGTCTGTGAACAAATTACAATTTATTAATTAACCTTGTAATTGTATTACCCTGCTAGTATTAATTTATTCACGAAAATACATACCAATTTTTTTTTCTCCTGAAATATTTGGTAATATTTGTGATTGTGCAGTTACTAAGCTATCATGGTTATTGATTTCACCTGGAATATTGCTATCATCTGGATGAATATGTTCTTGTAATACTGGCTCTTTTTCATTGAATACATCACCAACATAATCTGCATTGATGTCAAATTGTCCACCATTTTCTAAAAAAAGAGGAATCCCATTCCAGTCATTTAAATTTGAAACAACTGTTATTAAAATAAAAATCCCAGCAACAAGGAATTATGCAATAAACTATTTGTTAATATTATATAGATTGTGTTATGTGTATAATCAGAATGAGTTGTTTTGTCAAGAAGAACATGCATAAACTCTTTGTTCCAATTTTAATCACCTGTTACACTAGAGTAAATTGTTGGCTGTACTGCAGCAGATACGGAAGACCCATTGTCAATGTCATTTGGAATGACACTATAATCCATGGAATTACAATCATCGGCTGGTGCTACATTATGCTCATTACCATCATAGCCAACATGTTTACCATTTTGTAATATTATAAATGGCATATCACTAAGAGTATTATTATCAATTGTTGCTTTCTTTTCAATTTGGGACTGTTCATTAAAATTATTTCCAAGAGACTGTACTTCCAAATTATAATTTTCACGATTGATTGTTATGTGTGCTGCAAAACTATCTGATCTGTAAGCGACAAATGCAACATTAAACTTTTACATTTGTTTATTTTTGATGATTAGTCCAAAATCCATAAGACTGCATTACCGCTCACTATTGTTGACTTGAGGTTCAGTTGGTATTGATAAACTCTGTAAATAAATAAAAACATAAAGTAAGCTAAGGTAGTGGTATTTAGAGCTCTTTGAGGTTTTACTGTGGTGGCTGTAATATGGATTCTATCACAATTAAATCTTCTTAATAATAAGGTTGGAAACGCTGGTGATGAAACACTGGTGACTGGTGAACCATTGGTACTGCAAGCATTGATAGGCTATGGTGGCCATTTACCATAACTGGTTAGTGCACTTGCTAGCCTTAACCTTGGCAGTATGAAAAACCTAATAGGCTCAGAATAAACAATATGGCTATAGGTATACAAGATCCTTATCTTATTGGACATCAATGATTCATAGATATTTGGTCCAAATCTGAAAGTGCCAACACATTTTTTTTAAATATTCCGTTAGATCTTATCTGTCTGAGCATTTATTACTATGGCACTAAAGTTGGACATTACAGGACATTTAATTTGTTTTAGTTATTTTGAATTCCTATTTTCAACAAAAATCTATGAATATTCAGATTTTCGAACTCAATTAAAATCAACTACCCTGGTCCTACAGGTTAGGTGCCACAGTAAAAAATGTTCAGAAGGACAAGGTGAAACAGAATATCCAAAAAAACATGTGTTGGCCGACACTTTCAGATTTGGACCAAAATGGATGATGTCCTTTACAGTGATAGATTACCTGTGTAGAGACAATATCCTTTGCTCCCATAATACACAAAGCTTTAGTGGCTTCCAGGAATGGAGTAAGCATATCATTTGGTAAGTGCACTTCTCCTGTGTAAATATACTCCAATAGGTAACATAGTACCTTGTGGCTGATGTTCTGAAAGAAGTAAAATAATATCTCATTCATCATAATAATCCTTGTACTTATATGAATGCATGGATAAAACAGTATGGAAAATTTCATTATATAACTTACATAAAGAAACAGAACTGGGTGTGCACATGGTGTAGAACATAATAATTCTTTAAGGTAGGGGCTTGCAAGGGCTATCAAATTTCTGTGGACCTTCACAAAATGCCCTTCAGCTGCAAGAGTCATATCAACAAATTCTTCTGTCTAAAATATGTTTAAAACAATTTTAATTTTTTACAGAATTTTACAAACATTTTCAAAGTCAAATGTAAACAAATAAATGAAATAAGGCACTCACTTGTTGCAAATGAGCAAATCCAGAGCCAATTTCTTTGTGGTATGAATCCCATTTTAGCATATACTGATTAGGCACCATTTTATTTTTACTGGACTGAATTTATTTTCACTCAATTAGGACCATTCTGTTTATTATACCTATGTACCTACGGAATTTTAATGTGCATCAGGCTTACGAAGATTACTTTTACACACTATGTTTATTTGATTTTATTAAATATAATAAAACTGAGACAAGACAAGAAGGAAGTCAAAACTCAAGGTATATAGGTTCGTAGTTTAGATACCTTTTAGGTACTATATAGTATATTATCATTAGGCTACGGTGAGCACATTGAGAAACCTTTATAACGGTGAGTCGGTGGCCGCTTACCATCCCGCGGGTAGAGAAATTATTTGCCAGATTTGCAGAAAAACGTAGATAGCAATTATAATATTACATGTATGTACTAAAAGGACAATCAATGGATGTTAATAATTACCTATCAATAACTTATTTTCTTACATGCCCAAAAACACAGTTGTTTTTGAGTTTTTTATTTACTTCATATAATGTTTACTTCACGATTCTCTTGAGTTTACTTGGTTATTTACTTCCTGTCTCCTGAGTCTAGCGTAACGGTTGTATTCTCTTGGTTCCTGAGGTTAAAGAGGAAAGAACTACTATGTTTTAGAGGTTGGCTTAGTATTAGTCTAGTATTAGTGTATTATCTATGGTTGGTAGTTGGTTTGTAAGAATAAGGATTTGCCTAGTAGGACATAAGTAGTGTTTGGTCTTAGAATAAGGACTTCGCGTCGCTTACGCTATAGAAACCGTACTAAAATAAAAGCCGTGTAACAGCTCTCTTCTTCTTCTTCTTCTTCTTCTTCCTAAGTATGGCAATCAATCCCTTCAGGGACTATTTTTGCCAGTGTCGAGTGTTAGAGAATTTTCATGTTGCAAAATTTCTCGTGTTTGCCGCATTAAAATGCCTAGTGTCATGCATTCTAACGCCCAATGGAGTTTCTGGAGACAACCCACGGCAGTAGCAGATCGTAACACGCCTTTAGATTAGAGGTAACCTATTGACCAAAATGATAAATCACTTAACCCAAAAGTCGTATTATGGCATTATTTCCAATGCTCCTATAAATCAGTCACTAAATGAAACTTTACTGCACATATCGACACCAAAAATACACATTGAAGATCACTATAACACAATTTACGACACACTGGAAAAAAAACTCAACCGCTCCGCCTGATTCCCGCCAAAAACTCAACAGCTCTCTTGTTCACATTTTAGTAATACAACACGAGTTTGAGTGAAATAAAAACTCCTCTTTGTTTCTAATAGGTTTGAAACAGTCACATGTTCGAAGCATCTTTGAATCGGTGGTTGTTCTTCTTCTTCTTAAGTATGGCAATCAATCCCTTCAGGGACTATTTTTGCCAGTGTCGAGTGTCAGAGAATTTTCAAGTTTCAAAATTTCTCGTTTGTACCAAACTTCACTGCAAATGTCAATGTATGCGTAGAGCCGTAGAACAAGGACCAATGACTGAAGCTCGCTAATTATTTTTTATTTAGTAGCATATAATTTAAAACGTATTTACAACCACCGATTCGAGAGTTTTTGGCGAGAATCAGGCGGAGCGGTTGAAATTATCCAGTGTCTTGTAAATTGTGTTATAGTGATCTTTAATGTGTATTTTTGGTGTCGTTAGGTGCAGTAAAGTTTCATTTAGTGATTGATTTATAGGAACATTGAAAATTATGCCATAATATAACTTTGGGTTAAGTGCGCTTTCTACGACGTACTTTTAAATTGTGCATAACTTTGTTTTCTGGACGCAAATTTCGCATAAGAATTACATATAGTTAAGTAGATTGGCTTCCCATTCTGTTTGAATAAAAAATACATTTGTGTTGTGGATTAAAAACAAAATAAACTAAACTAAGAAGTACAAAACTAACCTAAACGTAAAATAAATGTCCCGAACCACTGTCACGGGGAAGTGTGCCAAGAAGGCTGGCGGCATTGCCACGCTGAATTGCAATGCTTAGCCTTTGGGCCAAATATTCGCCAGCCCTCTTGTCACAGGAGGCCTCGCGTAATTTGTTTGAGGTCTCCTTAAAAAGTAGTAAAGTAACTAGTAAAGTTAAGTAGATTATATTATAAATCGGTTCTCAAATTGATTTTATGTGTTTAATTTGTATTTGAAGTTCGGCATGTTGAAAATTTGTAATTCGTAATATGAGTCTTATTGCGTCGTGCATTAAGGCTCAAATTCGAATAGGTCACGTGGGACGTAAATTTCAGTAAGCGCTTACATGAATTATTATAATTTATTTTAGAAGGTATGAATAGTTTATTACTTATATATTTAAAATTTTAAGTTGAAAATAAATAATTTCATAAATCTGTATTATTATTATATATATACATATAAAAGAAGAGGCTGACTGACTGACTGACTGACATATCAATGCACAGCCTAAACGGCTGGGGTACAGACTTGAAATTTTGACAGTACGTACCTTTTATGACGTAGACATCCACTAAGAAAGCATTTTTGGAAATTCCACCCCTAAGGGGGTAAAATAGGGGTTGAAAGTTTGTATGAAAATCCGTCGTTTTTGACGTTAAACGCATGGAAATTGGTATTTGGCCTTTCAGTTAAAAATAAATGAATACGTATTTCAGGATTTTTGGAAATTCTACCCCTAAGGGGGTCAAATAGGGGATGAAAGTTTTGTATGAAAATCTGTCAGTTTTGAAGATAAGCGCATGAAAATTGGTACTTGGCCTTTCAGTTCAAAATAAATAAATACGTATTTCAGGATTTTTGGAAATTCCACCCCTAAGAGGGTAAATTAGGGGAGGAATTTTTTGTATGAAAATACGTCAGTTTTGAAGATTAACGCATGACAATTGGTATTTGATCTTTCAGTTGAAAATAAATAAATACGTATTTCAGGATTTTTGTAAATTCCACCCCTAAGGGGGTAAAATAGCGGATGAAAGTTTTGCATGAAAATCCGTCATTTTGGAAGTTAAATCCATAAAATAGGTAGCAGTGGGCAAACGCTATCATTTAGAATTTAAGATATAAGTACAATTTGACTTATTTACCACGCGTGCGAAGCCGCGGGCAAAAGCTAGTGTTAATCATATGCGGTAAAATACGGGTAAATTTAACATAGGTTTTTTTGAATCAAGGACTGTATTTATAGTTTTATTTGAAAAACATAACTACTTTATGTATTATATGGCAAATTTAATAAGGATTCCAAAACAGTAAAATGTGCGTATTGTACGGTATTGACGGGCCAAAACCGTGATCACGGTATTACAAACATTAATATATATTATTTCGGTTTGTTGTAATAAGTGGTTGGAAATTGTATTATGTGATATAATTTACGATGTAATATTACTCTCAAACTTGTTTTCGCCAGCGCGAGCGCCCGATCTAGGTATCTCTAGCTCATACACTCTCGCCCCGCCTAGTCCGATTCCCGAAATCGAGCCGCAGGTACACATGTTATTATTATTAAGTGTTAGTCAGTTCCGCAAAGACCTTCAGAAAATCTACATCTGATGAAATAATAAATATTATAGTTAATCTGTTAACACGTTTAGATTCAAATACACACTTCAACTCTTTGCAATAAAAAATTGGGAGTCTACGCATAGAAAACTACAGATATTGTTAAGTTTTGCGAGTGTGATATCCGAATCATTTCAGTGAATTTATTTTTTTGTTATTTACAAGGTCTTGCCTTTTCCAATGAAGACTAATTCTGTCTTCTACTAATTCGGTCTTCGGCAAGTATGACTGGCCATATCATGACGAAGCTTTAGCGTAGGGTGGGTGACTACTTGTAAACGCGCATATTTATTTAGTTTTTATGATATGTGTAGCACCCGCCACCATCTATTCTCTCTCATCCATCCTAGCATCAGATATATCCGAGCCTCATCGGGGAATAATACACTACCTCAGCGATCAGTTGTCCATGGCGCAATATTTCAAGTTAACCTAACTCTGGCAACTTGATGCACACGGAGTACTTTAGAAGCCATGGCCGGCTGGCGATGGTGGTGTAAATTGACATCTAGAAGACTCATTTTAATGGACAATAAAAATGAGTTTAGCATATTCTACTTCTCAGAGGTATAGTTTGAGTAGTATATTATCTACTCTTGAAGTTTGAGGAACACACAGGAAACTTTCAGATCTTTTAGCACCCGACTCATTAAGAAAATATTTCGCGACTCGGTGGATCTATTACTTCTCAAGTTTTGGTTTCTATTAATAGAAACCTTCTCACGCTATTGCTTCCAAGTCCCATGAACTGTGGAGGGACTCCCATTTAGCTGTCGGGACTCGTAACATTTGAGTGCAACCTTTTTCGATAACCGCTACTTTGCTCGTTATTATTGTCCTAACTGCCTACTTAAATCTTCGAAAAACTTTCAAACTATCAGTTACTGACATACTCGAATTTTTAATATTGAATTGAAACAACGATAAAGAACAAAATCAAGTGGGGGGGCGTTCTAAAAATTTTAATGTGTTTATTAAAACTGGTTTTTAATGTTATTTTATTTCATTTAGATATTTTTTACTTTTTGTCAGTAAATTGTATTAATGATATTTGTTTATTTTATAACTGTTTTCGTATTTCGTAATTATAAGAATGTGCCAATACCGGTATTCGTGTGATCACGGTATTGATCACACGAATACCGGTATTGGTACGGTATCGAAGAAATCCGGTATTTGAAAGCCCTAGTCCGAATAGTGTAATCGAATCCAAGTGTTTCGTATTTTTCAATTTTTAATTACTTACATCCTTTAAGTGTCGTTCCCTCATGTTCCATCATGTAGATAATAGAGAGGATCCTCTTGGCAACGTCGTACGGTGGGATAACCACCAAGAAGGTTGGCAACGTCCTTCCTGAGTCTATGGACTCCATTTCACCAATCACCAAAAAAAAATCTTCATTTTGATAAATAAAAATATTATTCGATTTACTTTTGTTGAACACGTTGTGGAATATTTATCACATTACACGTTGCCTATATTATAAAATAAAAATCACTGTATCTCACATAATAAATTAAACAATATCAAGATAAGATCGACATCATTTTTCTTTGATTGTCAAAATTTAAGTCCGTACAACATATTACAAGAACGTAGTGGTTAAGTCAGTCCTTATTCGAAGGTTATGTCACAGATCTAGGTTTTTTTTTCGCGGTTATGTACTCTGTGATTACAAGTCCTTCAGTTGTACGACATAAGGGCATTTTAAATGTTGCAATCGTGGAGGGAGTAAGTTGAAATATGTGCCTGAGACCTTTGATTATATACTGTGACTTGCATTATTATGCTGTTTCTGACTACATGCATATTGCATTGCATGCTGCATGCTTTAGTTATTAATCACAGACTGCATGTTATGGATGAACAAATAAATAATAATAAAGAAAAAAGTACAAGATATTACTTTTACGTAGTATATTAACTACTCTGAGATATCATACTCGTTTGGCAAAATCCTTGAACAGGATGAATTGCTATAGCCATGAAAAAGAAGAAGATTTATAAGTTATAATATTTGAAATTGATCTACAAGAACTGTTTTATGCGAAATAATCCCAAAGTAGGCATTAGCTGCTGGTTACATCCTAATCCGTATCCTATATCCGAATCCGGTGGTAGATTCTGACGATTTGAATGTACTTGTAAAGGCTAGTCAAATAAAGATGATTTTGAGTATTATTATAACTTCGGACCAAACCAGTATTTGGTCCTAGGCTAAAACCGTGTTTAAACCAATCTAACTGGTTCCGAGGGTATCTCTACCGTACAACTAGATAGATAGATATAGATTTATTTAATGGCAACACAAAAAAGTACATTTCGTATTTTGCCAATGTCATGTAGATAATAGAGAGGATCCTCATAAACAACGTCGTATACCGTACAACTAGTAGTTGAGCTGTCAATCAAATACATATTGTCAATGTCAAACAATGTGACAAGAAAATATGTATCAGGTCAAAGCTGTCATTGTTGTCAAAATTAATGTTATGATTGATGTTATATTTAAAATTTATTAAGTGTAACATAGTTAGTTACCTATTTATTTATCATTTAGATGAGATAAATCTTGTTTTGGTGGGTTGTGTTGTGTTGTAACTTCCCAACTCATGCGTCCGTCGTCGGTGGTCTATGCGTGTGTAGCATAGCGGTTGTGTTCTCTTGGTGTCCGCGCGCGAGTGTTCATTTTATTACTTTATTTTGAAATCATTTAACGCAAAGAGCGCATATCAAGAAAGGCGCTTAAACGCGTGATGAAATATATAATCAACTCATTTACATCGAAGGTTTAGAAAACTATTTTTATTTGGACTAAGTCTAACGAGCCAACTTAATATGACTATTATAAGCAAATTACGACAGCCTGCCGTATTGTATGTTTTACTATGTCGGATCCCCTCAGCTGCTGTATTGTATGGCAAAAGGCAGTAAGTACCCATTTTAATAATAGTAACAGTTCAATCTCCCCTAGATTGTATTATTTCATAACATTCTTCATCAGGTACTTGGAAATTCATAATAATTTTGCCTTTCTAGATATAGTGATACATCTAAGCAATATGATGTAGCAGTAATTGGTGGAGGTATAGTTGGTGCAGCTTCAGCAAGGGAACTGATATTGAGGCACCCAAAGATGAAAATAGCTATTGTAGAAAAGGAAAATAAGTTTGCCCGCCATCAAAGTGGAAACAACAGTGGTGTAATACATGCTGGAATATACTACAAACCAGGTTCACTTAAAGCTAAACTATGTGTCGAAGGCCTCGATTTGGCATATAAATATCTAGATGAGAAAGGTATAAAGTATAGCAAGTGTGGGAAATTAATAGTAGCCACTGAAAGATCTGAAGTGCCAAGACTGTTAGACTTATATGAACGTGGAATTAAAAATGGCGTGAAAGACACCAGATTAGTTGATGCCAAGGAAATCCCTGAAATAGAACCACATTGTAAAGGCCTGCAAGCATTGTGGTCTCCTAACACTGGCATAGTTGACTGGGGTGAGGTTGCTAGATCATATGTTGATGATTTTGTCAAAAGTGGTGGTAAGAGTTATCTTAACTTTGAAGTGAATAAGTTTTCTGAAACTGAGAATGCAGAATATCCAATACTGATTACTGATGGTAAAAACAATACAATCTTTGCAAAATATGTTCTAACATGCTGTGGCCTGCATTCTGACACTGTGGCTGTATTAACTGGTTGTCCTGAAGAGCCCAAGATAATACCATTTAGAGGAGAATATTTATATCTAGTTAAAAGTAAGAGCAATCTGACCAAGGCAAATATATATCCAGTACCAGATCCTAGATTTCCATTCCTTGGAGTCCATTTGACACCCAGGATAGATGGAAGAGTAATTGTTGGTCCAAATGCCATTTTAGCATTTTGTAAAGAAGGATATAGGTAATAAAATTATATTTCACTTGTAAAATACTGAATCATTGTAGCCTCTATATAGTGTAGCCTTTATGATTTTGTTCATGTAAATACCCATATTTTCATTGTTAAGTTTATATTTAGTCATGTCTATTCTACATAGTTATCATCATCATATGCTCTTGTAATATTACATCATGCTTACGTAATATTACAAGAGCATAATTACAAAATAAACAATTTAAGATAAGCCTTGGTGACTTTCAGTCTTTGTGTACAGTTCTAAATTTTGTTCTATTCATGTTTTTAAATGATATTATTCAAAATCTAGGCATTATTACATAATTAAAAAAAAAAAAAAATCTTGTTTATTTGCTAGCTAGTATTAATGTTACTTTCTGATTTAGGCCCAATTTGCTATTTGACTATAATGAAATCATGTAAGAAATGGAGGCTATTATTACATACACTGTAGAAACATTTAAAACAAATGATTGCTTTTAAACCTATTCAGGTGGGGTGACATCAACTTAAAAGAGTTAAAAGAAATTGTCCAGTTTGCTGGGTTCCAGAAAATGGCATTGAAATATGCAGGTTTTGGGTTGAAAGAAATGATGAGGTCTGCCATAACATCCCTGCAAGTGATGCAGGTACAGAAGTACATACAGGAATTGACAACTGCAGATGTAGAGCGTGGCCCAGCTGGAGTCAGAGCTCAGGCAATGGGAAAGGATGGTGAGTGCTCGAAATTGTGTCAGTTGCATTAGAAAATTGATTATCATGTAAGATTATAATAAGAACAATATTTGTAGCCCGAAACACTTTCGAGATTCAGACAAAAAAAAGTCATACTACATAATACTAAGAATGTTTATTTTCATGAAATCAATAATTTTATCTAGCTGCACTTTAGTTTACAATTGGACTTTATCCCAACAACATACATAGGGTCACTTCTATATGATTTTACTCCACATGGGTCTTATTTTCGTAAACTGTTCAACTTTTGATTTTTGATGCATTTTACCCACTCTTTCAGGGACTCTTATTGAAGATTTTGTATTTGATTCAATACCTGGATCTGGTGCTGTAGGCAGCAGAGTTTTACACTGTAGGAATGCACCTTCGCCCGGTGCAACCTCTTCACTTGCTATTGCGAAAATGATTGCAGACAAAATGGAAGATCAATTCAAGATTTAATAAACTCTTCATTTATAATTTCGGACAGAGGACTTTGGAAACTACTAAACTAGAATACTGTTATTTTCTTCTTATATCTATCTTGATTTATAAGCAGAAAGTTATGCCTTGTGGAGCCATTGCTGATGCACTGCTGGGAAAAATCATGCTTTATTCATGATTAATAGTCTTGCCACACCAGGATGCGTTGTGGGTGTGGTGTAGTAGGAAAGCAGATTGTAAACAAAGGACATAAAAGTAAATGGCCACTCCACGGTAGGATTCACAAGCACACATCATGGCTTCCTATGGTAATGCAAAAGTTAACCAAGTTAAATAGAAACAACAACACATCATTGCATTAATAAAATTAATAGTATTTAAATTAATTATATAATGAATTATCAAAAAATAATGTACAAATATAAAAATATATTCCCTTAAATTATTTGTTAATTGATGATTAGTTACATCTTAGGTGCTAATACCACATACTAAAATATAAGAATGTTATATAAAATTATCTTGTTATTATTTTTATACACTTGTTTATGATACATAATTATTTTTGATCCTAAATATTTTATTTACATTTATACTACTTACATTAATACAATAAAGAGTACATTTCTAAAATAAATAAAAATCAACAACCATATAATTTTAATGATGGAACACTTTGATTATGCACTAACGGTAGAAAGCAGAGAGATTATTTATGTCATACCTAGACCCTCCGATGGTTTTTATACTTCTGTATCAACTAACCCTTTGATCAGTCTAAGGGTAGTGTAGTTAAAATGGAACAAATTTCTTAGTCAGGAGAATGAGTTATATGGAATAAGTTATCTT
The DNA here is from genome assembly GCA_951449985.1 of Falcaria lacertinaria. Lineage (NCBI taxonomy): Eukaryota > Metazoa > Arthropoda > Insecta > Lepidoptera > Drepanidae > Falcaria > Falcaria lacertinaria. The sequence goes on along the minus strand of OX602115.1, from coordinate 5,716,275 downwards.
AGAGTACAAGTACCTTTATTTTGTGTCTATCAATCAGTTACAATGCCATGTCTTGTGATGAATATATACTGTGTTTTAAGATCATAGGCTGTAGTTAAATGGAATAAAATATTGCTTATAACTACAACATACTCTGAAAACCCAAACATTGAATATACTGAAAACAAAAAGGATTAGAAGTTAGTTATTGTTGACTGTGATAAGATTGAAAGAACGCTGATTAAGATGATTACTTTATAACTTACCATAAGGTTCACACAATCTATTGTGCCTGAGAAAGAAGTATGCTGCACATGCAAAAGATATGACATTCACACAGAAAGCTCTCCATTTTAATTTCACAGATTGTTTTTCTGAATATGTTATATTTGACCTCCGCCTGTACTTTGTCAACATCAAACAGGTAAACAGCATGTAAAACATTGATGTGCCAATGAACATTTTGAAACATACTTCATGGTATGCTGTAAACAGAGCAATAATTATTGCAATATATTTATTTTAATATCAATATATTTTAAATACCTATTCTTTACTAAACTTACGATAGTTCTCATTTGAAGTCCAATGTGTCAGGCCTAGTAAAGCTATATTTTCCATAATATTAAGTAATACTGCTAATTTGACAACCAATATGCAATTATCTCTAATAACGCTTCTATAATATTTCCACCGTAAATTGTAAACAATAAAAAACCTTAAGGGCGCATGAAAGTATATAGCTGTTCTCCAAATGGTTATTTGGGGTTCGTAGTTTCCAATCGAGGCAGATATCGAGGGAAATATATTGGGAACATTACAATGTGTGGTGTTAGCTTTATCGAAATCTTTGTACATCGTAGTTAGAACACACACTATGAATGCAAGAAGTGGCATAGATACCGTAGTAAAACATAACTTTGTAGCCGGTATTTTGAACAAATATTTTTTCTCCGATGCATTGTGTAGTGGAAGATACATTTAGGAAATAAGATTATTTGACCTGACATCAATTGCAATTGCTTTTCTATGAAATAAATACGTAACGCAAACAAGATAAATTTATCTATCCAATAAGAATTTGTTATCTCTACGTTTTTTTTTAAATATTAGATTACAAAAATGTTGCTGAGAGGACCTGTCCGTCCTGTCACTGCCAGAATTCAGACACAGAGTACATGACCACTACGTTTTTTAAATTCAGACAGAAAGCTGTCAGTCAGACATTATTTTCACTGGTATTACTTCTGATTTATTTTTGAGCTAGCTAAATTAAAATTACATTACAATTCTTAGTCTTAAACCTGGAATAAATCCATCCACGCCTTCATTCAAAAGTTCTTCTTCTTCCTCTTCTTCCTAAGTATGGCAATCAATCCCTTCAGGGACTATTTTTGCCAGTGTCTAGTGTCGGAGAATTTTCAATTTTCAAAATGTCTCGTGTTAACGCATTAAAATGCCTAGTGTCAATGATTCTAATACTTAATGGAGTTTATGGAGTCAATCCACGGCAGTAGCAGATCATAACACGCCTTTAGGTCAGAGGTAACCTATTGACCAAAATGATAAATCAATTAACCGAAAAGTCGTATTATAGCATTATTTACAATGTTCCTATAAATCAGTCACTAAATGAAACTTTACTGCACATAACGACACCAAAAATACACAATAAAGATCACTATAACACAATTTACGAGACCCTGGAAAAAATCTCAACCGCTCCGCCTGACTCCCGCCAAAAACTCCCATTCAAAAGTTATACCACAAGCATAATCATCTGTTTTTTTTTGTGCTTGACTGACAGGACAGACATCGAAGTAGTTTTGGCGAAGGCGAGCAGATTCAACCTGACACTGGCAATAATATTCATTGAAGAGGATTGTCATAGGAAGAAAAAGACCAAGCATTAATACCTAATCTTTAGTTTACTAAAGATTTTGGCGGGAATCAAATGAAGCGGTTAAGTAGGTAGGGTAGGTAGGTAAGCATTTTAATGTTATTGTGTACGTAACAGTTTGATCAAGAGTATTTAAGTATCTATATACAAGGAAGGGAGGTGTATACTCGTTGTTTCGTTTTATTGATAAAATACAATTCATAGCAACATCATTATCGATTTTTGTTGTTGTAGGGATTACTTTTCTGAGACTGATTTCCTTGTCGTTTTCGTAATCTATTCTTTAACCTTTAACAAAACATACATCATTTGTAAGTATAGCTGTCTAGAACTAAGGAATTAAAAGTTAAGTTTAGTAAATAGTCAGTGTATGTATCTAATATATTTAACAATAGGCACATTGATTGTGAAATGGATAATATTCTGAACAAAGATATATTTAAGGAACATGAACTTATCAAGCTTTCTCCTGATTATAAACCTATAAATTTTCCGCTAAGAATGCAAATGAGAAGGAATTCAGTAAGTAACTACCACTGAATAGTTATATCTACATATTTACATATTACATGTTGTCACCGTACCATTGTAACTTTGATTATAATTATAATCAAAGCATTGTAATTGGCTAAAGCTAGTTCTAAAAACACGCTAAGTAGCATTTTAGTACGTTATTTCTCTACTGGTAATCTAGATATATTTTTATGCTGCTGTAAGTATCCTTGCCACTACATACCTATTTAATTAAACATTTATTGTACATAATGTATACCTACAGTCTACACTAAATTAGACTTGGACAGACATCATAAGCTGATCGTTGTAAGCAAGAATTGTGTAGTATGGAATGTTGTTATTGACTTAGTACCTAAAGACGTAAGTACTTTAATCGTTTAAGCTTTGGTAGGTCTAAGATATTGGCTTTGGACTTTATGTACCTACTTATAGGAACGTAGGTAAAGCTGTTTATTTTAGTTGATCTTGTTAGTATTTACTAGCACAATTATCACATCACATAGTCGCATGATACGTCGTCTTACAGATGTAATTTAGTCCTAAATCATAGACATAACGAAGTAACTTGTTGAATTTGCTGTTTAAGTGTTGTAGGTAGTGTAATGGTGCATGTGTTTTGTCATCATTATTTATGTTCTAGACTAAAGACACCCATTATCATGGCGTTTTGAAGAATAATAACTGGCAGAGGTTAGTACCTACTTTATAAAAGGGAGGTAGTTGGTACCTACTACCTACACCTAGTCTATCTAATCGTTAACGTTTGGAGGGGGACCGTGTATGCGGTTACCAAGTGGACGCCTGTCGCCTCCCATCTGAAGTGGTCCTGGTTCCTACCCAGACATGTACCAGACATTATCTAAAATTGTATAGTGTGTACATTGAAACAATGTGTGATAATGCATACCATGACCATAATATTTTTAGGTAAAATATCAGATCCGAACATCAGACTTGCTTGTCACCATTGTAGTATAAAATAAAAAGAGCTGTATGTGTATACTGCTGTTGTATACCGAAGTAGATAGGTATTTCTTACAGTACTCAAACTTTTTTACATTAATATTACAGAAAATTGATTAAGAAACCCAAAGATTGTTATAAGATAAATCGTGAAATAATTAAAATTAGCAATGGGTTTCAAAACATAAACATGAAAAATGAAATTATGCTCAAATGTGTAGAATCGTCTAAATCCAAGATTTATGCAAGTAACGGAGATGTTCTATTGAATTCTTATAAAACAGAAGACGGGAATAATATTGATTTATATTTACACGAGATTTCTAATGATCTCGTTATTCATAACGACTGTGACTTTAGAATTAATACTAAACCAAAAGTGGAAAAAGTAATGAAAGAAAAAAAACTTGACAGAAGAATACTTAAAAGACCTGGGTTAGATTCCGGGCGTACTTTATCACCAACTCTAGATGAAGAAATAATGAAGGTTGAATGCAAGTATAAAAATAAGTCTCCAAACCATTACGGAAGATATCAAGATAACGAAACCTTGAAGGAGTCACAAGCAAGTGAACGCGAACTAAGAGATTGTCGAAGTAAAGCATGTTTGCCTGAAAATAACATTGGGCAAGATTTACAGACCTTACTCGTCATGATGGCTATATCTCCAAAACCAAATAAAACGTCCGACTACGCTGAAGAAATTAATTTGAATTCTCATGACCAAAATGATGTTACAATTATAAATAATGATGTAATGGAAACTTGTGATCAGAGGACTCATTTAAATAGTAACCTGCCGGTCTACGATATTGCTGATGTTTTAAGTATAAGACCGATAAAAGTTGAAATATGTGATCGTCAAAGCGGTATAATGAAGAAATATATAGGGAAGTGGAAGGCATACGTAGCTAAAAGAAAAGAATACGTGCTCCAAAAGAGACAAGAAGTTTTGAATAACTTTTTTGACAAACTTGCTAAAAAGAAATTGAGTCTTACACCGGAACCTACTGAAATTGCTAAAACCATCGGTCGCGATTTTACCACCTACCAACACAGGTTAGTTAACCGTTAATAATCTAATTTCAATACTTCCTACTTATAACATATCATGTACCTACACAAACGTAAAATATATTCCAGGTACAAAGTACAGAAGCACATAATAGCCTTGCAGAAAGCTAAATTAGAAGAACAAAACAGATTGATAGAGGAACTTAAGTATAACAAAATAGTGGAAGCATCACGCCAGTCAGTAGATGCGATGAGGGAAGAAGTTCGTAAGACTTATTATGAAATAGATCGTCAGTTAAAACCTAAGATAAAATGTTTGACGAATGAGCTTAAAATTCCTGAATTTGAAGGTAAATAATCAGATTTATATTACTAGTGAGTAAAACAAAAACATATATTTTAAGCGGTGTTTCTATGAACTTATCTGCAATAATGTTAAGTTTTAAGGCTAGATTGTTCCTGACGTCTTAAGGTTTCGTGAAGAGTGCATGTGCATATGGTATTCGTTTTTATACCTAATTATAATACTTATATGGATTTACTGCGTTTTATTTCCAGAACAGTCATTGGTGCTGCACTGTTTAAAGGTGCCGCAATTTTTACAAAGAATGGAGAAAAGGGCTCGAGAACGAGAAGAAAAACATGCACTGATACGTGAAAGACGTCGACAAATGGAAGAAGAACGGATCAGGCTCAAGCAACAGGTAACAGTGCATTGCTTACTTGCATGTTACTATAATTATATTTACTAAGTACCTACATTAAAATCATTTACTCTTATTATCCTCACTATGAACTAAAACACAGTCTAGTTTCATAAATTTAATTGTGTTTATAACTTGCAGGCTGAATTAGCAAGAACAGAAATGGACAAGGAAGAAAAACAAAAGAGGATAAAAGAATTAAGAGAGAAAAGGAAGAAAGAAAAAATTGAAAACATAAGGAAAAAACAACACGCTGAAAGAATGAGAGCGCTCATTGTGATGGCTGATCTGCATTACGAAAAGTTCTTAATCTCCAGGTATGGAATAAGCCCTTTTAAACAATTGGTGGAATTAAAACGAGATAATATTGAAAAAGCGAGAGCTCATTACAAATTCCAACTCAAGAAGAATGTGTTTTTAAATTGGATGTGGCATACCGAAGACATGTGGTTCGAAAGGAATTTCAAAGCAGAAAATTTCAACAGGAAACGAATTTTGAGAAAAGCTTTCAAAGGTTTAAAATTGGTGAGAAAGTATCCTATGAAGCTTATTGGATTCTCTATCAGCTGCTTTTCATCACTTCGTTTTAAATATTTTACTTTTGCAGAATCATCATAATTTAGTGTTGAAGAAGCAAGTAGCAGACGACTATTACGATTTCTTCGTGACTAAATTAGTTTTCAGGAAACTTAGAGAAGGTGTAGAGATGCAGAAAAGAGAATACGAAATAAAGTGGCAGAAAGTAGTTATTTATAATAATAGGTAGGTTCTAACGAGATTTAACCAATTTCATTTAACAAAAGTATGATCTGCAAATGGGGCTCCATATTTTTTCTTTATTTTCAGTAACCTTCTATTCAAAGTTTTCACATGTTGGAGGACATTACCTGCACTAAACGCTTTGAAACGAGAACAAGAAGCTAGGAAAGCCAGATGGCGAGAAAAAGTTCTGCAAGTTGTACCGGACTACTCACCTCCTGAAGATTAAAAATATTAAATAAACCTGGTCTATACAATTTGTAATCATCGTATATCTTAAGGATAGGTAAGCTTTTAATTGTTAAGGAAGAACAACTACCTATATTATGATGAAGTTACTGTGGAAATAAATACAATACGTTCAATGTAACTGCACTTATACATTTAATAAACGTTACCTACTTACGTAGGTAGGTAATAAGCTTAATGTTTACATTGTATACAAAACGTTGCAGAACCAGCAGAAAAATAAATTGCAGTACTTACTCATTCATTTACTTGATTAATCTAAGAAATCGTATCAGTACGTACGTCATTAATTATTTTCACATCTACACTTCTACACTAGTATTATAAAGAGGAAAGATTTGTATTTTTGTGGGTTTGTATTGAATAGGCTCCGAAACTACTAGACCGATTTCAAAAATTCTTTTGCCGTTAGACAGCGTAATTATCATTGAGTAACATAGGCTATATATTAAACTAGCTGCCCGCCCCGGCTACGCACGGGTAGTCACAATATTTGATAAATGTCTACCCGTGCGAAGCCGGGGCGAGCCGCCAGTATTTTATAACTTATTATGTACTTGATAGCTTTCACCTTGAATATTAGAAGTCAGATGTTCATGGCGAATATCCGATGAACATCTTCAATCTCAATCAAAGTGCAAATTTAGACCTCAGAATAAAGACTAGGTCGCTACGCTAATCTAGACAAATAAATAAAATTTAAGTGTCTGTTGGGCATTTCATATTTTTACTAAATAAGATAGGTACATATTATCAAAGGATAGGTACTAATCCAAGAGAATACAACGGCTACGCTAGAGTACTAATAACAAAAACAACTATTTTATTGTCTGTCTGTTTGATCCGGATAATCTGCGAATTGGCTGAAGCGATTTTGACGGGACTTTACCGCTAGTATAACTGACAGACAGAGTTCAAGAATTGTTTGACATGATGCCAACGGCAACATTCTACCACCGCACTTCTCGCCATCGGCGGGGAATTCATCCTCACACATTGGAACCGAAATGTTCTCACACGACACTGTTCCAAAGGAGTATTTTCCCGGGCACGATCAAATTGTAGAATGAACCCCTCGTAGACTATAGCCGCTAGCAATACCAGGGATATCACTAACGAGTTGCCAACCCTGTTGTCGATGAGGACTCACTGTGCTAGCAGCACTACTACTAGCACAGCGTATCCTCGTGAAGCACTGGCAACCTTACTTACCGCAGAAACACAACATTACATCAAAGTAGTGTTATTTCACTACAGTCTTCTATAAGGTGGAGGTACAGTCCCCAGTCGGGCAGCACCAAGGGAAAACCCACGGGATATCCCAATTCGCTCTGCCTCTCCTTTAAAGCTCATGGTGTGGTCATCGCTCAGGCCGTTGCTTCAACCACAAGGTCATCACCACGGCTTAAAATATAACTGCAAGGTCAGTTGCGTTTCAGTTGTAGATATTGAAAGAACACTGATAAGTAAAAAAATAATTATTTATTTATTGCTCGTATGCCTAAACGGTAAAAGATGACAAGAGGTACCTAATATTTTTTTCTCTACTTACATAACAAATATAAAATATTATGAACAGTAACACCTAAAAAAATAATTACTAATCCTGGTAAATTTAATTCAATACTTGGGAGGCATTATTACGGTCAATTACCATTCGGAGTTCATAGGTACTAACTATAGATGTTTAGGTTTTTAACACTGATACCTACATACTTCTGGCAAAAAAGTCTAGAAACGGAACCAATTTTTTGGCGACTGGTAACCTTCTCAAAATCGAATCCATGTTGTAACGTTTACTATACTATAAGTAAACAAACCAATCAAGACGGTTGATTCTCTATACGAGCGGCGGGCTGCCATACGAACTGCGCCCCTATTATTTTCTACTATTTTTGCCAGACTATCTATACACACAGACATCCGCCAAAACTTCGAGGAATGCGTTTTTTATGTGAATAATTTATATTACTGTGCACTAATTGGCAGGTAAATGTAAATACCTACCTACCTTACAAAACTACTTTATTTATTATGATTTATGACTTAAACACGTCATTTCTTCTGTACCTATAAATAAATAAATACTAGTATGTAGAAGCATTGTAGTGTTATGTTATATAATCTATATGTGCAATAAAATCGTCATACTTAAAACCTGAAAATTACGGTGGTTCCCTCAAAACTTTACAAATAGTTTCACGGAATTACCGAACTTCATGGATTTTCGCAGATCTATCATGTAGGAAACTTTTATGTATAAAATTAACTGAATTTTTAGTTGCCTAAGTAATCTTTCAATCAAAAAATACATATTAGGACTAGTTTTCTAGATCTATGGTAGGTAGTCAGTGTAATTACATCTATATTCTATAGATACATTATGATTAACATAGGGCCCAGAAGCAATTTCAACATTTTTGGGAAATGTAAGGTATATACTTCTATAATTTCATCATAGAGGTAGGTAGTGTACCACCCTCAGATCGAATAAAAAAGGTAAATTGCCCTTTGCGAACAGGGAAGTGACGCCGATTATTTAAACATGTAGTGCGAGGGCAAGGCAAGAATAAGAAACGGCGTCACTTTTTTTATACCACTAAGGTGGCAAAACAAACATGGTTCACATGATGGTAAGCGGTCACCTTAGTCTACAGACGCTTGCAACACCAGGTGTATTACTCGCGCGTTGCCAAGCTCCGTTGTTGTTTTGGGATCTGAGGTACCAACGAAGGTCAATTTTTGGCCGAAGCTTATACCGATTATCGGCTATGGCTTGTTTGGCGATGGCACTGCGCTGGTAGGCCAGGGCAAGCCTACTAATGTCGCCTATTGCGTCTCCAAGTCCATCGCGCTCTCGCTTATTCGTAAAAGTTTGTTCAATTTCGGCACCTTCTAGAAACGTTTCAACTTCAGCCAAATTGGTTTGCAGTTATAGAACTTTCGTATTTTTTTCAGATTGTGGATACATAATAAAGTAGATAAATACTCTGTTTAAAAGTTATATATACAATATGTAAACCTTATAAATCCCATGAATTGGGATTTTAGGATACATTGAAATGTCCCACTACAATGTTTGGTTACTTATGTTCTTGTTTCAGATTCTTGAATTTACATATTAATATTATTTTTCATGCTCTTAATGCCTGATGTGGGTTTATTTTCAAATAGTATAACTGTGACTGTGTTTCAGTTCAAACATTAAACACATTGACTAGCTTCTTCCATTGTGGTTCTGAAGAGATAGAAACATATTCAGTTATAATAAACAAACAAGTTATAATAAATACACATTAATTCAGATGGTACTTACCACTATACTTAGGTAAATATATAATAAGTTGTCGGATTAATACGAAGGATATTACAAAAATATATCCCACACTATACACACATGCCACATAGCCTAGTGCCAACCTGAAACAAATAGTAAATAAGGGGGATTTCATATTTGCTATAAAATATCACTCTGCAAGATATACAATACTAACCAGAAATCAAAATAAACATCCTCACAGCTCTCAGGTACCAATATTGTGCCATATAAAATGACTGGCTGACACACAGTCGTCAATCCTAAGTTAGTGCCATAAATTAGTGTTGCAAATGCACATAATTGCCCTGCTAGAAAGTATAAGTAATTTGGTCGCAACACACAACAGTCCCACCTGCAATAATTTAAATAGTATGTTTAGAAACATACATATCATCATGTTAGCTCCCTCTTGCATGGGGTAGGCAGATAATAGATCACCACTTCATTCTTATACTTCTTTTATGTTCATCTACCACTTCATACATGCCTGTTGGTTCCGAAGTACTCTTTACCATTCCATGATATGGGATAAGGATATAGCAAGAAATTGTAAATTTAAATCAAGTATTTTCAAAAGGACTTACCATATAGAATGAAAGAATCTTTCATTCACCTCAATTTGACAAACTTGACAATATTTTGAATCAGCCGTTAAGACAGGACTGAAACAACAATTGTGTTAAACATGCATAAAGAAATAAAAATCATTTAATGAAATTCCTTAGTCCCACATGTTACAAAATAATAGTTCATATATTTTTTGTCTTTAATATATTCCAACTAAAGACATATTTCATAACACACAACATAAAACATATAGCTAAGCTAAGTATAGCTGTTAATATATTTGTTTGATTGATATAATATGTAACTTTTCACATTGATAACTTGATTTTATAAGTTCATAATTCCGATCTTTTCAATGTCATGATTGGTAACACATTCAAGTCAAAGCATCTCTTGCAAGCTAAGGTATCTTATTTCTAGTTGTACTTCTATATGCACAGCTAATACTGCTAATAGAATAGTATAACAAATTACCTGTATTCTTTCCCCTTTGAAGAACCAGTGGCTAGTTCAAAATCTGCAATTGCTTTCATTTTGTAGAAGAAATAACAAGTACATGACAACAGTAGCAAAAATATAAAGTTTTCAAGTTGTGTTATTTCTAATAAGCCCATCACACCAATTTCAAACACAAGTAACATTGATATGGCTGAAGACATGGTCCATGAAAAGAAAAAAGGTGACCTGGAATTCATTTTTGAATTAATTTCACCCAGTTAAAAGCATCAACTTTATTCAAACATGGTGTAATAAATACCTGTTTTTCTGATGTGGTCTGGACTGCACATATAAAGCACCCATACTTATTGTAACCATAACAATCAAAGTTATTATATACGAAATGGTTGCCAACAGAATCATACCTGGTAAGATTATAAATGGTAAAACCGCATCAGTTTCAATTTTTTTCCTACTCTGTTTGTTAGATCCATATGGCACAATGTCTTGTACAGTTAACATTGCAGTGACCATATTTAGGGAGGAAATATTGACTTTTGTATATTATATTAAGTATAAATTAAGATATTTTGACATTGATTGCTTCTTGTACATGATTTCATTTACTTGCTGTGGGTATACTACCTATTTTTCGCCCTTTCCATTGGAATGTTTGAAAGTTACATTATATTGCGATTTCTGGCACAGATGTTTTATTGTGCGCTGAACTGAACTACTGTACTGTACTACTGTCCTAAATACGTTGGCGTTGTTGTCAATACTACGTTGTACGTAGTCGTTACATACAATTATGCAAAGTTATCTCTTGTCTTGCACGTACTCTATGCTGCACAATGTAAACACAATGTGTTTCCCTTTATGTGTACAACGTTAATCAACTTTTTTTTTACAACGAATTGGAGAAAGCAACGTAAAATAGGGTAAAATTTATATTGAAAAGAAAACAAATTGTCAGTGTCAGTCAAATAGACATCAGACAAATTTAGACATGACATCGAAAATTCAAATTCTTCTTCTTCTTCTTCCTAAGTATGGCAATCAATCCCTTCAGGGACTATTTTTGCCAGTGTCGAGTGTTAGAGAATTTTCATGTTGCAAAATTTCTCGTGTTTGCCGCATTAAAATGCCTAGTGTCATGCATTCTAACGCCCAATGGAGTTTCTGGAGACAACCCACGGCAGTAGCAGATCGTAACACGCCTTTAGATTAGAGGTAACCTATTGACCAAAATGATAAATCACTTAACCCAAAAGTCGTATTATGGCATTATTTCCAATGCTCCTATAAATCAGTCACTAAATGAAACTTTACTGCACATATCGACACCAAAAATACACATTAAAGATCACTATAACACAATTTACGACACACTGGAAAAAATCTCAACCGCTCCGCTTGATTCCCGCCAAAAACTCCCGAAAATTCAAATTAGTAGTACTCGTAGTACTACTACGAGTACTACTAATTTAGTACTAACTTAGTACCATATAATTAAAACCAAATTTACAACCACCGCTTTGAACATGACTGCTTCAAAATTATCATAAACCTGAAGGTCCTTTTGTTTCACTCACACTCTTGTTCGTTGTATTACTAAAATGTGAATAAGAGAGCAGTTACGCAGATTTTATTTTAGTATGGTTTCTATGACGTAAGAGAGCCGAGTCCTTATTCTAAGCGTTTGATGATATGTATGTTCCAACTTATTTTAGTTACGGCAATCAAATTCTTTTTAAATACTACTTCTGACAGTATTGAGTGTAGCAGTGTAGGGAAAATTTGTCTACTGCATCCTCTTCTTCCTACCAATGGCAATCATAATGGTAATCATAATCAAATACTATTTCTGCCAGTGTCGAATGTTGGAGAATTATCAAGTTTCTCAAAGGACATGATCCATTTTGGTCCGTCACTAAATGAAAAATTACTGCACAAAGTGACACCGAAAAAAATATACACTCAAGATCATTATAACACAATTTACGAGACACTGGAAAAAACTCAAGCACTCCGCCTAATTCCCGCCAAGAACTCCTATATTCCTCACTCTGTGGGCAACATTATAATTTACCTACCTCAGAACAATATGTGAAGCTAGAATTGAAATTAAATTTGGCTTAGCATTATCTCAGTTTACTGGTCCAACTCAAGAGAATACAACCGCTACGTTCCAACTTTACGACAGTTCGAGCTTAAGCGGGCTACACACGTGCAGTTAAAGCTGAAGGTGTGTAGCACGCTTTAGCTGATGGAACTGATCACAGACCTAGGAATTTTGTAACTGATGGCGATAATAGGGATTTGTCAGAATACCAAAAATTTCAGGTTAAATCTCCTATCAACAATGTATAGTAGATAAGTAATGATAAGGGGGATTTTCAATTATCTTTATTACTTTATTCAAGTTTCTCTTGATATATACAGTATGTCGTTTGGTTTGTCTTCATTATTTCAATGAATGGTAAGCACACCGTAAATTACAAATCTTGACATATCTCTTTTATGCCGTATGCTGCAAAAATGTAGTAGTAGTAGTGTGGCGGCGCAATTGAGGCACGGTGAAGTGAAAATAAATTGAGCTTCACGAAGATACGCTGCGCTCTTGCCGCGCTAGTTATAAGGATACGTTGCTGGCATAGTGTCCTCGACCTGGTTAGCAACGCATTAGTTATACCCCTCCTGGTATTGTTATCGTCTATAGGCTAGGGAGATTGCCTACCACATATATAATACATATATAACTGGAAGCCTAACATCAGGTCTTAGACTTACGCTTACGTGCGTAACTAAGTACTTAGAATAAAAGAAAGTGAGTAGCTAAGCTACCAGTAATAGCTACCCAATAAAAGTCAAAACTAAACTAATAAAAGGATCCTATTGTTTCGTTCGCTTGTATTGTACCTGATTACACTAATAGAAGTAGATGCAGCATGAATGGCTGCCATGAATGTTTACCTTAGTAATTAGTGTGACCTCGCATGGCCGCGATGATCTCGGCTGGCGATGCATCTATTCTATTCAGTGGCCAGGGGCGCGCGGTCGTGCCCTTTGGTCGTGCCCGTGCCATCCGAATCGACTCGACACACATGCGCTATGTCAGTCAACAACAGATTGCGCGCGCACGAGTAACTAAAGGCTTTATTTTTTACCTTATCTGCCGGTAACGACATACGAACGAACACCGACCGAACAGTATTGATCGGGTCTCCGTCGCGAAACGGTGTCTCGAAAATGCGACACGATTATTTCCGTGCTTAATCAGTGTCCTACTGCAAATCCTGAGGACTCATTCGGTTATAATAAGATTAACGATGGAGTAGTGAGACAATACGGTATTCTGAGTGATATCCTAAGGAGATTGGCGAAATGTCGAAGGTAAGAAGTGAACCCCGAGGAAATCTCGGTAACATGGATTGTCGTTGTTGTTTAAGGTAGATACAGAAATCATGGCCAAGGGTATACCGGCCGATCATAGACAGATTTGCTTAAAAATGAGTAAAAGACGCATAAAAAAAATAGTATGGGTTAATTTCTAAATTTACCATATACTGTCTTCATTTTACTGCTTTTGGCAGAAGCAATTTCCTTAATCTGCTAAGATTTACTTATTATAACTATAGTTGAAGATTTCATTGTTTTTTCTTAATTGTACCATTAGGGTACAAATGGATTGCACTAAGATCCAAACCAAAGACAAAAAACACTCTATTATTCATCCATCCTAGAGGGAGGGACAACGAATTGTATTATATATCTTACTATTTGCCTACCGGTATATCAATTATTCACCTGAAACAAAACAGTTTTCAATAAAAAGATGATTAGCTGGATGGATGTGCAGGTACCCGCTATACAAGTGAATAAAGCGAACGGTCGTGTATGGAACTGCTTCTCTTTTTATTTTCCTAGGGCGCCCTGAACGCTCTTGACTGATATAAATCAACATTTTCCTCCAATTCTCACGGCATGACATCATTCCTTTGTTTCTTTGTAATCTCAAACATGTTAATTAAAAACAATAAAGTTGAAATTGCTATAAAATTCTAAAACTCAAACTATGCTATTAATCAATAAATATCAAGGGTCTGTAGTGACGGTTGTAGGAAGCGATTTATATTTGGCTTAACTTCGCAATTACAGGATTCGGATAGAATACACAGTGAATGGTTATTGGATTTCGTGTTTACTGAATTTTATTCGTGACTAACAAATGTTTTATAAGAGCGATCTTCAGTTAACGCCTGCCGACGTCATGGCAAAAAAGCAACTGTGGGTTATTGACACCGCCCCCGCAAAAATTATAAGATGACGAGATAACTTTAACAACTAAACAACTGACCATTGATGTAAGGCTCCAATTCAATTACTAACTTATTTTTATATATGATATTGTTTCAAATTAAGATTACCTTTATAGGAAGAACGGTGAAGAAGGTTTCGGCCGCAAGACCAATACTCCTTAAATTTGTGTTCGGGATTACTCAACGTCTCGCTAATGAAGCTAAGGACGATTTATAACTTATAACTGCATAGTTTATAAAGACCACAGACATCTTAAAATTGATGATAAAGAAGAGTAGCCACGAACGAGATAAATACTGCTTCTTTATAGGTACTTTTGTGTTACAAAATAGGTGTAGGCTTATGCCGTACTCCCTTAAGAAAATTATATCAGAGCTCATTCCGCATAAGTGGGCGTCCTCGGAGAGAAGGTAGCTTCTCTGAAACCGCACAAACCAATTACATTATTTTATGGATGAATATGGAGAGGTGTAATGATGAAAGTTAGTGGTAAAAACATCTCTTCTCTCAATTAATAGAATTTTCTGAAGATAATAAAATTGTTTGTTATCTATACAGTGGTTTCAAGTCATTTTCAAGAAGTACCTTCCTATAATATTTCTTTGTTCCTTGATAGTGTACATAATTTAAGTAACGAGTATTTAATGTATGTATATAATTATGGTATAATACTTAGGTACGTGTGATGTTTAATTATCCGCATGTAAATATGGTTGCTTGAAAATATTTAATTAATAAAAGAGGGAATTTTAATTGTTTAAGTTTATTTTGTTGTAAGTAAGTAAAGTAAATTTAATCACGCAGACAATGTGAAAGAAAAAGCCTTGGTGCCTTGGTTTAATTATTAATGGTTTCGTAAACAGACTCTTCTTGAAAACCGGTATGATTAAATACGTACCTATCGATTACACCGTATTGCCAAAATATACAAAATATTACTTCGTAGGAATTGCGTTTGCGACCATTAACTTATTATTTACTATCGAACCTGTTAATGATACTCATATAGGCAGTTCTTGTTATACCTAGAAAAAATAAGGTCGATGATAATTAGCAAGTATCACAAACACGGTAGCATTTTCCGTTAAAATTTGTCTTAATATGTTTCGATTCTTTCCGATGAATCTAGGAAATCTCTTAATAATCCGGATCTGAATTTGTTTTACGCAGTTTGCAACAGATTCTGGATCACGTTGCCATAAAACTGGTTTTGGCAGGCGATTGCTATTCATCACACAAACTAGTTGTTTGTCGTGGACCTTTTAATAACATCGTATAAAAAACAAAGAGCATTTATTCAACTCGCGACCTGTCCAAGATTAATCAGTAATTGGGGAGCACATAAGCCAGTAGAAGGTATTATTACTAAGCTATTCGCAGCGGTGAACACGCCCGAGGTTTCTTTACCCCAGTTTTTATCGCTATGACGGAGCTTGCAATGGTCATCGCATCGTTCCTGGCTAGGTATTTATTTATTAATACAAGACTTTTGATTACAAGGAGGTACAAGACTTTTGCTTACTTTTAACCGCCGATGCATCGTAGCGTGCTTCCTAATCGGATGAACCGATTTTGATTTAGATTTTTTATTTCAAAGGTGTCACATGTCGATCAATCGAGTGATGTTAGCTGTGATTTTTAGAGGATTTGGAGTTGGTGGTGATTTAAGTGTTAAATTCAGGTTATATGTACATATTTATGACTTTGGGGTACAATGACTGGAAATATTAAGCCGACTTTAACAACTTTTGCGTATCAAAATAAAATGTATATAGTATATTATAGTAGGTATGCAAGACTAACATAGTAATATTTTATCTTATGGATATACCTATGTGTTTTCTTACTCCTATGTGCAACATCGTGCATAAAAACTAGTTTATAAATACTTGCCCATACTAGCAACTATTATTTATAGTTCATTTAATTTGATCGCTTTTATTATAAGTACCTAGGCAACTAGCTTTGATTATATACTTGTATATAATCAAAGGCAGCTAGATAAAGCCTTGTTGGAAGCGCCAGTGACCTTTTGATTTTGTACGAGTAGAAAAAAACAAGGAAATGAAACTATTGGTAGAATTTATAATGGTATGAGGACGCTATTTTTAATTAAATTGGTAGATATTTTA
Source organism: Falcaria lacertinaria (assembly GCA_951449985.1). Taxonomy (NCBI): domain Eukaryota; kingdom Metazoa; phylum Arthropoda; class Insecta; order Lepidoptera; family Drepanidae; genus Falcaria; species Falcaria lacertinaria. The sequence goes on along the minus strand of OX602115.1, from coordinate 5,699,412 downwards.
TGCCTAGCTGATACATGTCCGCTGTACTTTGAGAAAGCTGTTTCTTTATATAGACATCATCTATAGACACCAATAACATTATCAGCAAAATTCTATTTATATAATTTAACTAGCGGCCCGCCCCGGCTTCGCACGGGTAGACATTTATATCTATTTTTCCTGAATTTTCTTTGCTATAATCCTCACGGAGCCCGAGACCTTTCCAACGAATGCAAAACCGTGGAAATCGGTTCGTGCGTTCTGGAGTTATAGCGTCAGGAAGGAAAACCCGACTTATTTTTATATAATTTAATAGTTTTGATGATTGATTGATTAATAACATACCTATTAGTTTACGCAGGACAGATGTGATTCCACAGATTACCTTGCTAACCACATAACACATGTAGGTACCGTTGGTACTAGTAATAACTCTATTATATATTCTGTACCGCAGTATCATGTTGTACATCGTACGTGGGTCTATTGTGATTTGTGTCCTACCTATGTTACGTTCCGTAAATTCAGATAGGGGAGACAGAACATGAAATTTTATATTACGAAACAATTATGTACCTACATACCTACGTTACGTGCCCAACTAGTAGTAGTTATATTTTTTTGAATTTTAGATAACTTTGTAGCATACTAACACGATATTAACATTAAAGAAGATCGTGACTTCTGACTGCTACGCTACGACCAAACCATTCTCTCAGTGGCTTTGAGTACATTGTGCTTTCAATTGGAATTAATTAATATATTTATATATACTTATTAATTATTAGGTACATTACAATGCAAACACTCAATGGAAATTAAAATCTTAAGGGGATGAAACGAAGGTCCAAAGTTTGCATGGAGCAACAATATTACCTAGATAGACAGACTTTTTTACTCGAAACTTCACATAAATACTTATGTAAATAAATAAGTGAATACGTGTTTCAGGCAATAAACTGAACCCGAGAACCCTGAAAGGTTGCCGTACATCCTGGGTTTCAAGTGATTTGGATCGGATTCCTCCTAAGGGGTGTGATGTCTGTTTTTCTGAACTTCAAAACCGATGACTTTGAAATATTTACGGGACAATCTTTAAGGTACCTCCATTTTAAATAAAGAATGAAATAGGACTTCGTGATCATAAAATACAGCCAAATACAAATTTTGCCTTTCATCCCCTCTCCCAAGGGAACCATGCTGAATTTCAGGGTGAAAAATACCCTATGTCCGATATCGTAGTATGATCTCAAATAATGCCAAGTTTCATTTGAACCCATTCAGTTGTTTCGGCGTGATGCGCGGCCAAGAAACAGATTGGCAAACAAAAATTAAAAAATAACTGTTATTTGGTGGGTATCGAGTAGGTATAGGGTACCTTGTGAATTAATATTCCGGCGACCTACGTTAATTAATTACCCACTCAATGTATCCCAAAGCCGTATAAAAGCAATAAGCATATAAGTCGCATGCTTACAAAATGTATCGATTGTGACTATTTGACGAATAAGATACAAAATCAAAATCAAAATTATTTATTCAGTTTAGGCCCTAATAAGGCACTTATGAGGGTCTAAATTACCACCAGTTCGGAAAAAAAGCCACCTGAGAAGAATACAGAAAAAATAAATGGTAAAAGGACTGTTGAAAAAATGCAACTACTTCTGTGAAGTTACGATACACTGCAAACATCAGAGTTAGTAACACGGAATAGAAAATACTTTCTTAGCATCTTACATAATTTTTGTGCGATGACAACTATTATCGGGTCCCCGTTAATGTTTACGAATTACGCCTTCATTTTAACCATCTACGGAGGATTATGTATGAAGTTAGTGGCGTAAGATATGCATTGAAAATTCGTTTGTTTTTTATAAGTCGATAGGATATGTAGTACTTTGTATTGCAAACGTTTATAGGTTACGGTGATCACTTACCACTTAGGCGGGCCGTATGCTTGCTTGACACCTAAGTTTAATTTGTTTTTGGTGCGTATAATTAGTATGCCTTCGAAAAGTTTAGTACGATACAGTTATTTACTTAGACAACTAGAGACCTAGAGGTTCGGTCAGATACCATGGGTCGGTATTCATTCGATAATATATGATGAGGTGTTCCCAGACCATAAGAATAAATAATAAGTTATTATTTAATCTTATGCTCAGACCTCCAAAACCCATCGTTCTCCAAAATTTACTTTGATACATTAGTTCCCTCGACTTCTACGACTATTTAAATTCAATGGAGTTATCTAAATGACCGAGTTGCAGCTCAATAAGTCTGATAATACAACGTTAGACGTGTTATATTAGTCTACAGTCGACATAGTTTAACGATGTTTTTGTTAGTTATATATATTTGTTTTATCCAGTTTTCGAAGAATTCTGTCGTGGCTTCTAGCTTTATAGAATTATTGTTATTATAATGTTAATTGTTAGTCATTTCTCATATCATAATGTTATACATTTGAGAAGATTGCTGAACGTCATTACGAAATGACTAATTTAGAAATCATTTCGGACGTCAAGTCGCCTCTCGTGGCACGACGATAATGCGACTTATGCGACGTTCAGTTTATGGCTTCAATTAAAGTAAAGTTGACATTTGAACATTTATATTTTATATACTTAGCGATGACATTTAATAATTATTATTTAATCTTTATTTAATGATATTCGTGTTTTCTAATTTCTTGAAAAAACAATTATTATCATCTGATCGTCTAAACGATGCCATACAAAGCTATGAACTGGAAATGTGCCTGACAGTTGATATATTTATTACATGGTCCACTGTCATATAGGTACTAAACTAAGGTCAAAGAATAAATAATATCCAAAAGTTACTAAGACTGAAGAGCCTAGTGTGAAGACACTAGGCAGCTAGGCTGCTTCGGCCAAGGAATACGATGGGGTTGCTGAGGGAGCTGTATCTAGCAGGGATTGATACAGCGACTACCAATTAGGATCTAAGCATACCATGTGGCTCGCTGTTTTTTGTTACACACTGTTCATTGTCTCCAAACATTTCTCACGATCTTAAATTCTCAGCAGCGCTAATTTATAACGCATAGATGTTTTAAAGTTCTTCTGCTAGTTAGATTCTCACGAATCCAATTTGCTCGGTACCTGTACGTTATAATGGCATTTTTCTTAAGAAGATACTATTAGAGTTTATGCCCTGATTGCTGTGATTATTTTTCTAGCAAACATTATTAACAACATTTTGGTCCTCATACTTTGATTGTACAATAGGGTGTAAGAAATGCTTTTTTCTTAGCCAGAAATAATTATATAACACGATGTTATAATGAGTAATGCCTTTTTATATAGAAACTTGTTTCGCTCAGCTTCCATTTCAATCCAACCAAGGAAGGGACGTGATGAAACCTTATTAGGTTCAATGAAATAGGTCAAACGATTTTATTGTTTGTTTCATTTCTGTCACGAATTTCGTCAATATTGACATCATGCTTTAGTATGATTGTTCTGGATCCTGACTTCTGTTAAATACATTTATTTATGTAGCACCATACTTTGATTAATTATTTAAAATTTAATAATTCATGCCACCATCAAGCGTCATGTTTTGTCACTTTCTGACGCTTTTAATATTTTAACTACTACAAGCAAAAACGGAGTCACGTCGCCAAGCATTCAAAATTCATTTGTAAGGGGGGCAAAATGAAAAGATATATTCTTCAGATACATTTGAATCTTACATTATTCTATGCGGTTTTGGTCGGCCGTAGACGTTATATGGATTGATGAATAAATTAGTTTCATTAGCATCATCCGCCGTTATTAGATCATCCTGTAAGGTCATAACGATCAAGTGAACGCCAAGAATGAGAGTAATTCGTGTACCTAGTAAATAAATAAACTAAACCTACCATTATTTATTCTACTAACTTAAGTACCATCCGAATACTGTAACCAGGGTTTTTAGGAAATGTTCTTAAGCTCGCTTATTTTAGTATCCACTAGGTTTTCCAGCTATCGAACAAAGTAGTTTCTTCTGGTAAAAAGTTAGTTCTTAGTTTATATTATTGCGTGTTGAAGCACTGAAAGCAGTGTATCATTGGTTTCGGTACTTGTTGCCTAGTTTAATTAATTACATGATTGGCTGTTACCACAGTGTACGAATTATACGAAGTTGTTATAGTTTCCTCACTTCCGTATATTGCAATACTGGCCGGTCTTCCTTTATTACAATTGCTAATCTGTTTTTAGTACTTATTAACGTATTTCAAACCTTAATACTTTACTTATTCGATGCCAGATATGTCTTACCTTGGTGTAGGTATCTGTTCTTATGTTATGTTCTTATCAACATTATGTTGGGAGGAGGGGTGGGGCATGTGGAAGTGTGGGTGGAAATGTTCTTTTTTTATGTATACTTTGTTTTCATAACTAAAGACGTGAAAGTTGATTTGTGTCATTATAAGATTAAAGATGCAGCCAATTGTTGAAAAGTTAAAGTGTTAGCAAGGTCAGTTTGGACAGGACTACTCCTCCGTGTAATGTCAAAGCTTATAATCGAATACAATCGCGCCGGTTCAGACGCAATTGTGAGCAATGATACCAATATAGGTACTGCATTCTATGATTATGTATGGTGTCATGCATGACAGAGCCACCACTAAGGTCCGCAAGGTCAATAAAAAATATATAAAATATTTTTTTGTATCTTTGCGCTAATATAATACTTTAGTTAGAGGAATTAGATAAACATAAATGTTTCATACATATATGACTGCACGCCTCATATTTCCAGCCACGGCGACGGTGTCTACGTATCATGTAGTGGTTGCGTCGATATTGCACATTTCACTGCACATTTAATTGATACGAGCCAGAAACCAACCATGTGTGACGCTGTATTCGTTATACGCTCCATTTTTACATTATTTAACTGCGAAAATGATACGTATCGTGTCGTGGACGATTTTTTTATCTTCACCGTCTCCTAATTACATTTCCTAAGTAGTAAATCGGTCCGAGTTAAATAGTATTTTACAGATAGCATGAACGTAAGTAAGTGCATAATATCTAATCTATAGAATGTGGATGCTACGCTAACTTGGTCAAACAGTTAAGTGATAAGAATTTTGTTAACCTACGCGGTTCGTTGTCATATACGATCCATCCACACTTCCATACTAATATTACAAGTGCGAAAGTAAGTCTGTTTGTTTAAAGGTTCCTTTTCACGAACGTAATAAAATTTGGCAACGAAATTTAAGATTATATCCTGGGGGAAGAATATAGGCTACTTTTGTTTTTAAACAAATTCAGACGAAGTCGCGGGTAACAGCTGTTATCATATAATTACTATCATATAATACTTACGTGCGACTAATGTTTTTCATGAAATCGTTTTAATTCACATGTTTTACTGGATATATTTTATTTTATACAATATCATGTGTATTCAAATCTATATAAAACAAACTGCAGCATTTTTGCTAAAATTGCTTTTTAATTTAAAAACTGTTCGGCTACGTATTTCGTATAAGTTTGTGCGAGATTTTTTGCGGCAATAGAACCTAAACTAAAATTGAGCGTACTTGGGTTTTCTCTTTTTGCAGTACACGTAGAATGCTTCTTATTTTAAGAAAGTCTCAAAGCCTAGGCACCTAAGCTATTTTTTCTTATATCAATAAAAATAAGATTTGATTCACTGATCAATTTATAATTTATAATGTTAATTATTACGTAAGCAAACCTCGCCTTATAATAAATTTATTATCGTGCAAATTATCAATTAAATCTACCCGTCTCAGGATGTCCGTCAACTATAATTTATTACATGTAGGCACTTTATTATAGGTGTACGGTGTACACTCTTGTATGTATATTTAATCACACATTAAATCCTAAATCTGTAGAGTAAGTTATGTCTCTAAAGAAACCATGTACTACTATTTTTATGACTAAAAACTAAATATTAATTTCTTAATTGCTAAAGTTGTTTAACTGACAGGTAACCATAATTCTAATAAGTGACACATGAATCGTCAAACAAGATACGACCTTCACTTATCCCTTGGTTATCCCATGTCATACGGGGTCGGCGCACGTAGCTATATCATGCTATATGTTTTTGATTCTGTCAGCCGTCGCGGTGCCTCGCGTCGTCTCTATATTTATATTCAGTAGGTATTTATAATATCGTAATGTTATCATAACACCTTTCCATATTTCACATAGGTTTTCAGAAATATATATAATGTATTGACACAGACGCAGTTTTATAATTTGTAAATTTTCTAATAGCAATGTAATAGCAGCAGCAACATTAGTGGTGTTTATGTAAATGTAGGTAGTGTGTTGTAGCAAACTGAACGAGTGGCATAGTTCCTCAGAGGAATCAGGGTGAGAAGTTGCCTTCCTATTGGGATAATGAGTCTGCGTTGTTCGCAGTATTCTGTGTCGTGACTTTACGCTCTACTGCTCGTTGGTATCTACGTAATAATTCGTAAATTATATTCTTCAACATTCACATCCTTATCTTCTGAGATACAACTGACTTAAAAAAAGGTGGATGCCTTCAACTTGGCTTGCAATGGTGCTTCAGGACCAATTTGCGTCATTAATGGTTATTTGGTAGAAGATTTGGTGTTTGTCCCAACCCGAATTTTGTGAGAATCTGATGCAGGGTTACGCAGATAAAGAATTCCTCAAGGAATAATAGCACATCATATATCTGTAAACGAAAACCAAAATTTTAAATGTAACAGGTAGGCAACTTCATTTCTGAGAAGAGAGAGTGAGGGATTATGTATTGTTTTGCATGTATGTAGCGATCATAAATATAGTTTTGTATGTATGTACTTACTAAGTTCAACTACAACGTCTAAGTTCTAAAACCAAATTAATTTAAATTCAATGTCTTTAGCATGATTTGATCATATAATTTCATGAGTTCTGTGAACCGAGATTAATTAACTAAAGTAACTAAGGCAATTGTAATTTAAAGTGACCTTACGTTGTGGCGAACATTAAATGTTCGTTTTGCAACGTGAGCTGCACATTACCAACAATAGTAGTACGTTGAACGGAGTCGGCGCGCGTGACTGCGCTCTGAACCGTGATACAGACACTGGGGAGCACAATACTTACTGATACTATAGGGTCCAACTCGGAGCTCTGCGGAACATTTATTTATAAAAATACCAATAATAATTATAGCCCATTACCATGTTGGTCCCGTACGGAACTCCAAGCGGCATCTCAACAAAGGTGCATTTAACAAATCGCTTAGTTTATACATATACCAACCAAATTAAATTATCAAATTCAGCCTGAGTTCCTAGATGTATATTGCTTACGGCATCAAACTGGTTGGTATTATCATTAAATATAATATAGGTACATTAAAATACTACAACATTTGCATACTATGACCTTTTATTGGTTGTAAGGACTTACTATTATTCAACTTACGAGAACTTATTATAAGTTTAGGTACATTTCCGTAAACTTATTTGCAATTAATGACAGCGTATTTAAAAAAGCTTTCAGCCGCGACATCGCCCGACTAGAAATGTGAAAACGCATATTATACGTATGTAGGTAATCTATTTCTAAGCAGTATGAACGATTTCTGGAACTTCTAATTGATTTTATATATTTAGGATAGCTATACTGGAATACGCTATATTGGCTATATATACGTTTTTAACGCATTTGAAGTCGCGACCAAAAGGAAAGTAACTGATATATTATATTATATCCAATGCTAATATTGTATTTTTTTATTTTCAGATCCCTGTCGATAAAAATGGAAAACAAAGAACCTTAGAACTTCGAGGGATTTATACCAACAACCACACCAAATTTAAAAGCATAGACACAATGAATTCTGTTGAACACACAAAAGTTAAAGAAATAAATGAAAGATCTCAAAATTCTGAAACAAAAGCGCAAGATGCCGTAAAAGAACCGCTATTATGTAAAACCTACGCATCTTTAATACCCAAAATGAGCTTAAATTTAGAGAGAGTAGTAGAGCAAAATCCCAGAATATTAGATTTACGTGAAAAACTGAATGAAATCACCCGGAAACAAGATCGTAGTGTGGATAAGAAGACTAAAGGATTGCTCAACGACATAACCCAACAACTTGTTGAAAAGAAAGACGAAGATGAATCGGGACCTTACAGCTTGCTCTTCGATTTGCATGCAGATCCATCTACATCTTGTAAAAAGAACGCAGAAGGGTCGACATGGAGTAGATCTAAAGTGGAAGGTGACGCAATATCCCAAAATTACAAAGTATCCAACAACCCCAATAATAAAAGTGCAGATAGGTTACCGAACGTCATCAATTTTGACGACAAACCTATGAGGGAATTTGAATACTCATGTGAAAATGAGTTAAATTTTCCCGTTAAAAAGACTTTTAATACACATTCCAGGTCTGATCTCTGCCTACAATTGAAATCTCATATACATTCCCGCATTTTCGAATCAAATTTAAGTCCGAATGATAATTCGCTCAGCAGAACTAATGAAGAGAACTCATTAGATGACAGTTTAGGCATATTGACACCAGATCAAATGGATGACATTTGCTATTTGGAGAATGCATTTTCTCCAACTGTCGAAGGACTACCAATGTTCTGTGATAATAATGATTGTAAATTATCTCCGGACAGTGGCGACACTCCATCAACTGATAAGACTGAGAGCAATTCTGCGGCATCTACAATACAAAATGATGGTTTTGAAATTATTGACAATAAAAAATATGCATTAGAAGGCTCACTTGCACCAATTGTTAGCCTAGAGACAATAACAGATACTGGAGATGTAGCATGTAACGACTGCGAGTTAACATCTAAATGTAATGAACCATTAGATACAAAATATTATGTGGAAAATTCTTCAAAGATACCGCAGGTAGTTCTACAAGAATCGAATACGGGAAACGAGGAAAATAACCCTTATTTAGTAGAAGAGGAATTTATGCCATCAATTCACAGCAGCATTTTAGAACCAGTCAGTTCTCAAGCAGAGAACGTTGTAAATTTAGAAATACCTCTGGGTTGTAAAAACGACAATTTGTTGATTGTTAACAGGATAGATCAAACACCATCCCCTGAAGACCTACCTCTTGATAGCTCAGATATGAACGGTGAAATAAGTACGTATTCACAGTTTTCAGCCTCTACATTACACGACACCCAAACATACTCTGAGAGTAAAAGTGATTATCCAAAATCTATGGAGACATCTAAAGTTTCAAATAGCTTCATAACGAGCATCACCAGTATAACCAGCTTAGACGGTTATCAAGGTGATGGTGAGATGTCGAGACCAGTGAGCCGAGGTGCAGATCATTCAATGGAGCACCGTGAGGACGCAATAGAAATGGACTGGCAAAATGTTCCCGTTACAAGAAGGGCAGATCCTATGACAGATTCCGATTTCTTTACAGAAAGTGACGCGGATGGATTAGATGATCACATGCAACGCGGTGATAGACGAGCTCAAGTTATAGACGGAGCACTTTATGGAGGAAAAAATGGTAATGGAAATCCACCACTAATTGTTAATAGAAACGAAGATTCTTGTATGGAGTCTAGCGGTGTTTACACAGATTTTGAAAACCACCGTACGTCGCCAGTGTTTCTAAATGTTATTCATGATATGTCACCTGAGGGCTCAACGCCGTCAACTCGTTCAGAATGCAGCCAAAAAAATGTTAGTACGGGTAATTTAAGTGCTTACTTTTCTTCATTACAAGATAACATGGAGGAGCAAAAGTCTGATGTGTCACACGCAGTAGATGAAGATGAGACACCTAAGAATACAAGTAAGAGAAACTCGCTGAACAGTGAGAAAGATGCAAGGTCCAATGAAAAGGGCAAAGAAGAGAAAAGATGTTTTACTTTGAAAAAGTACAAAATGCCTAAACGAGATGTGCCAAGTAAATTAAAAAGCATGTTGTCTAATAGAAAGACTGATGTTGATAATAGCGTACAGAACAGTCCGAAATCTGTTAAAAAAACAGAGAGGCGTGACACACTGTCCAAAAAGAATTCATTGGATATTAAAAGTGATTACAAGATGAAATCATTCAAAGATATAAAATCCAAAGTTGATTGCTCATTTTCACTTCAAAGATCGCAAACATCTTGTAGTGTTACGAGAATGCTAAGCTCTAAATCAACAAACACCAATATTAAGCCTAAAAGGTAATTAGCAGACCGTAATTTTTAATTTACAATTTATTTTACCATTTTTATTACCCGCATTATTGATTATCACAAGGTCTATGAAAAATAAATTTTCCCTACCATTTGATTGCGCAGGTTTACGTATTTGTAAGTTGCTTATGTAACAGATTTTTTATTTAGTGATGTTTTGTTTTTATATTGTGGTCTGTGCATTTATCGGTTTCGACGGATTAGGCATGCGTGCGACTTATTTGGAGTTGAGTTTTTACAGTCCACTCCGTTACCCAATTAAATGAACTGATGGGGGATTGACCGAAACCAAAAGTAAAAATTTGCTTATATTTTTGAAAAATTAATTAATTCTTTCATCGTTGTTACTGTATTCGCATAGTGTGTATATGGCACGGCCGTATGTCAATTGTCAATTTAGCATAATATATGTAATTCCTTAGCGCGATGTTAACGTAACAATGACTTCAAAATAATCGAGGATTGACAATAATTTACCCCAAGTCACAATCCAACAAGAGGCTTTATTCCTGGTAGTGCGCCGTGGGTTGAAAAAGTCTAAAATTGGGCGCACTTAGTACTAACGTTTAGGAACTATGCGATAGGCTTCTTATTGTAAGAATTTGGTTATTCATTTCACACCACCAAATATACATACATACTATATACCTCGCAAGCGGTGCCACGTGTAAATGTTTCTTCTGATAAAGCAATTTTATGTCCAGCCGCCACATGCGTATGCGCATGGAGTTGGGCTCAGCAAATGGCAGCGGCAAGAGCAGCCTTCATAGCTCGCAGAGCGACATCAGCGCCACAAGTACACCGCTCGGGAAACACTCTACCAGCCGTTTCCCGTTATTAAGTAAGTTTACGATCAATTTCTTTTATATCGGTATGTATTGGAAAATTATTTTCACGTAATTTCCCAGAGTAAGTAAGTGACAATGTTGGGTCAGGTTGAACAGAGAGTAGTATAGAGCAGTACTTCGCTCTCGTAGTATTTCTCGTTTGCTCTTCATAAATTATTTCATCTATATTGGGACTATGGACCGCGTGGCGTTAATGGCGCGTTATATATTTTTGGAAGACTAAATTCTAATATTTCTAACATCGATCGTTATAGATCATTGCTAGATCTCTAGATCTTCTGTTATCACTTGTCCATGACATTCATAAGCGTGACAACTTACGCATACATTATTATCAAGATCAATGAAACATAATATTTCAAGAGATCACGCGTAAATGCTGTATGGCCTGTATGATAATATCGCAACACTATTCTGACATCCACTCCAAGGTCGGCATGTTTCACGTAAACCAATGACACGTGAATTTGGAAAACAATTAGCGAAGTCTAGTTAGTGTTGTCGAATGGTTCACAACAAACACTCCGGCTTGTATGCCATTTATGGTTGGATTTGAATTACAAATATGAGTAACTAAATGGAATCTGTAAACTAATAGCTAAGCGAATTTCACCATTTGTTTAGCAAGGTTTATCAAGTTATGTTTGTTCTTAAGATGGCAAGTTTATGTAGATTTAATAAATCTGCAAGCAAAATAATGTCGTGAATGAATTTTAACGTTACATAGTAAGCGAGAGATCTATTTCCGTTTCCCTTCGTAATGTGCTTCATTTATTTCTGTTGACCTAGCTTAGCATTAAGTTAATAGTTATTAGTAGAATCATAGGCTCTATGAACAATATTTTTCTTTGCTACGTCAATTTCAGCAGGCGTTTCGGTACATACCTGTATATCTGATTCCTATTCCATTATTCATTGGGTATTGTACTGGGTTGAGCCCTTCCTTGTAAACAAAAACGCAAGTATTAAATATTAATTTAACATAGATGAGCGTATTTTTTCTGTACGAGCATTATTTATTATTACGGTTAGTACAGCAGCATCGCCGCATGGTAGACTTAATCCCATGAGACCCTACGTGTGACCTTTGGGTCCTATAAGAAAATCTCAAAATCATAATTTAGCCTTGTTTTTATCACGGGTCAAATGGATATCCGTTTTTGCTGTTACATTTATTACAGGCGCTTGATGATCACACATTCACACGAATGGCACGCACGAGTCACATCCTTACAGATATAACCCACCTTATGACACCGACCTAAGCCACACAAAAAGTTGATCCGTAGGATATTGTTAATTTTTTATTAACACTAATTCCACGTGAGCGAAGACACGGGATGCAGCTAGTTCCTTTAATATTATTTATGAATGTTAGGTAAGTTACCCGGTTATATAAGGTAGACGAGCAGGCGGTATGGTAAAAACATACTCAATTAAGCCAATATGTGCTATTGATAATTCTAGGCGCCATAACTTTAATGCGTTTAATATTTTGATATTCTGATGATTTGATGTTCTGCAACACAAATCCAGTTACGGTAAATTCAATCAGGTATAGTCGTATGTAAACATTTAATAATCAAATGGCTTACATCAATTTTTCTAATAAAAATATTGTTTTGTTTAAGCCTTAAAAGTTCGTTGTTTTCACTAACAGTCAGCTAACTAACGCAGCTCATGCCAATAGTGAAGCTTGGCCGGCAAGCTGTTTGGTACCCTACCTTAGAGTCTTAGCTCGTTTGCCTTTTGTAAAATCAGCTGTGGAATATAGACAAGAGCAAATCGATGTGGAAGGTCAACACTGCGACTGGTAAAGGGAGCAGGCAAGCAAGTTAAGACCGCATGGCAACTAGCATTTCCTCTCGGTTTGGGTTGGTTCGGTTCGCCAGTCGCCGGTGAGACGTGAGCCGGCGCGCGCCGCCGTCCTGTCGCGTTTGTGACGTCAACTTGCAACGCGAAAAATCAATGGATTCCCCTCTATCACGAAGGTTAACCGCATACCGCATTTTCTCAAAGAAAATGTGTCATATGCTAGTGCAGTGTTGACGATTCCGACCCTTGGGAATAATATTGATTGATAATAATCAAAATGACATGTCGATATAAACGCAACGCGTCACGTGAACGGTTCTTTTTCAAGTTTTGTTTTGTGTTGTGTCATAATTTCTGTTCTCTTCGTTTTACACTTTGTATTAGGTTTCGTTTAATTTGAAGTTTCCATTTTCGATACGACTATCATAATCGGTCGGTTCTGGTAAGACAGCATTTACATCTCCAGTCCACCGTCCGCTATTATGATCACCTTTATCTATTTACAATTTGCGGTCAAAACAACGCACTTTAAGAAATGTATAGATCACATGATCTATACATTTCTTAGGTACATACCTACCTACATTACATTTTAATTAGGTCTATAATAAAATTTATAAAGCGTAGATGCTAGTTTCATATAATTATACGTAATTTAGTTACATTTTCCTTCATAGTAATGCTAACTTATAGGTAGAGGTACGGCGCGGCGGCTAACACGTTGCCAAGCTGTCCAAGATGTTATTTCAAAAGTAAACAATCGTGCATTTACCACGGTTAAATTATCTACCTAGATTTATATTTAGTTATAGTTGAGCTTTACGAATTCAATTGTTCATAGTTTCTTAAGGTTTTAAATCGACTTCTTTTTTACTTTTTGGTACTGAATTTTATTATGCCTTGTCTTCGGAATACGATGGCATGTAATTTTTTGTTATACTGTAATTCCATCGATTATTTGCGTAATAGATAACATTTATAATAGATAGACATTACCTACTTACATTCCTTTCAGACGTCTCTACAATAGAGCTTTAATTGTAACTTAATATGCTTATTAGAAAATGATTATTTAATACCTACTTACTGGATTTAATTTGTTACATAAAACATTGTTAGACTCAAGTATATTATAGGCCAAATAGAAAGTACTAACATAACTAGCTTCCAAACGCATGCTCGGTTCTCATGCGGTGCACTCATCTGTGGCGGTGGATGGGTTGTTAAGTTATTATAAAGAGATTTTTTAACATTACTTGCAAGAAGTCTCACTATTGTTTTCATATTTTCATAGTGCATAATTCCAATCTGCGGTCTTTTATTTTGTAGTGACTACCGCCTTATTTCATTAATCGTTACGTCTATCTGTCGCTCGATCGTGTTGTCCTAGAATAAGACTTGGATTCTTTTTGATTACTAGGCACCAAGCAACCTACCAAGTAATCTGAAAACTCAAAGTTCAGAATATCTATATCTAGTTTCAAAAAGTGATATACGTACCTGTGTACCAACATTATCTAGTTAGATAAGCCTTTCAGAGTTGACAGAATAACATTGCTCTTATTTTTTTTATCTTCTATAAAACGTACTTCACAAATTCACAATACATTTTGGTGTATGAGATAAAGTAACAAATTAGATTAAATAAAATAAGAATGCAGCTTCCGATCGTTATAATGATGTTTAGTTATGCTTAGCCATAATTGGTAGGTAGCAGAGTTATAAGGTATTTTAATGAGAAATAATTTTTTTGTAAGCCTTGTTCACTTAGTTTTGCTTTTGTGGAAGATTTAGATACATAACTCATTCAGTGGATTTCTAGATAAGTTCATCGGCTTCGAATGGGCAATCCCAACTCATTTGAAAATGTATAACTAGGTGGGTATCTATTTTCTGGAAGAAATTTGGTACTATAGGCCAAAACAAACCCCTTTCGTCTAGCTACTAGCCAGCCCATATTTTGGTCAGAAGTAGGTATCTCAGTAACAATAATCATTTAGTATAGTTTGAACATCAAAATATCCAAATAAAAAAAAATCTCCTTAGTCGTAAAATTACACGTAACGTAACAATGTCCCTCTCTAACCGTAGAGACAGGCCTCTATTCGTATTAAACACGCAAAAAGTAAGTGTTCAAAAATTTTACTCGATTCGAAAGCATGAAATTGGATAGTTTTGATATAGATAAGATTGTATTTCAATTTAGCTTGTAATAAAAAAAATGCTTCGTTCATCCGAGAGATAAAGAATCGAATGTAACAGTAATTTACCTAGCACATGATGAATAGTTCAACAAGGAGTAGCGATAGAGAAAGAGAAACGGAGATGCAATGGCCATTGAAAAAGCAAAATAATGTATACATTATATTTATGTTTGTGTATTTCAGTAGCTTAATAACATTTAGCCTAATTTATGAGATAGAAAATCGTGATTTTCTTTGCGGTTCTCAAGAAAACGGCTGCTATTTCCGGAAATCTGTCAATCAATGTCGAGTGCGAGTGCGAGTGCGATAGACATAACACAAATCATAATTAAATACTCAACAATTTATGGTTAATATCTGCACTCCTGACTATCCAAACATTGTTATCAGACGTTAGTATTAAAGTAAATTTCTGACCACGTCTTCAAATTCCAAATTTTGAATAATAGGTCCCCGACCAGAAAAATAAACGTGGTCTATAATACATATACTTAGTGATATTAAATTAGATTGGTAACTCTTATCTTTTTGACTTTTATCTGCATTGAAGTATTGAGCATATAAACCTTGTAAAACTCATAAAAAGTAATCCGTGACAAAAAAAAGTTGTGCGAAAAAGATCCACGAGATTTGACGTGACGGGACTTAACCGTTATAACTGCAAAAAACAGTTGATAACGTTGCCGGTTCATGTTCTATCCACTACTTCGCCAATGATGACAAGAACATTTGCCGTATTAAGTTTTTTGAAAAGTGTATCCAATTGTGAATAGGACTCTGTCCGGATTGGTTGATAAATTATTTCTCATGAGCTTCACGATCAGACTAGTAGACTACTAAGTGTAGTTGGGTGTACAACAAATACACTTGTGATAGATTATTTTAAAGCGCTCATTCTTGACCGAACTTCAAAATAAGAGAAAATCGGAGAATCGAACGCAATAAAAGGAATATAATCAAAGGTAATCTTAATGAATGTCACAACATTTTGATTATAAATAGTAATGGCCATTGTAAATATATTTATTAAGACTGACGACACAAATGGTCTAGCTAAGCCCGCGAGTGTAACCCAGTGGAAGCCGATGCAGTGTAACGGGTTATTCTCGTCGATGGATTTGTTGACGAGTCGAGAATCGTTGACCCCACCACCGGTGAAGGCGAAACTGACTACAGTGCGAACTAGCCAATACTTAGTTAGCTCTACCACCGCTATCCAACAAGGAGTACCTTACTACTTTACCTAGTTATATAGCCTGACGTGCAGTGCTCGCGTGTACAGAACGTTAAGGAACAGAAACAGAACAAAATCAGAAAATCAAAAACAGAAGAAATTTTAGTAGTGGTGGCTGCGGTGCTTTCTGTAGTTAAAAACTCGAGTCGAGGTGAAAAGGTAGATTCTTCTTCGAAATATCAGCATTTCAAGCTTACTTTTACGGGACTACTATGACATATTGAAATCGTATCTAAACTCGGTACATCACATCGATCGTGATGATACACGAAGTGTCCTAACAATACGAATAAATAACCTTACCGAAAAGCTTATTACATAACATACATAAATACATACATACATATCATCACGCCGAGTGATGACGCCCTCATGGGCTGGAGTAGGCAGGGAGTATAGAGCGCAATTTCATTGGTGACTTCCCCACTTCTTTTTTTTCTTTTACATTCATCAATCGTTTCATAGATGCCCGCAGCCGCGTCGGTTCCGAGTACTCTTTACCTTTCCATCATTGAACTTTAGTAATTTGATCTAGAAAGTTAAAACTTGGCCTGCCACGGCTTCCTCTTCCACTAACATTCGCATTGTATTCTTTTTTTCAGTCTTTCATCAGTCATTCGTTCTATATGCCTAACTAAACCAACGTAGCATTCCCATTTCTCTTTACACTCCCACCCTCTTTCACTTTTTTTACACGAATCTCTTTATTGCGAAGCGTCATTCAAAAGCTTTGTAATATGAATAACATGTAAATATGTAGTTTAATTACTGCGTTATTACGTAGATTTTATTATCGAACATCAATTACCTATATTGCTTTGTGTAAAAGTGGTGTAAGAATTGCCGGTTAAGCAGGAGGATTACAATGGTATGTTTTGACCCACATTCGACACATTAATCCATGGCCTAAAAGCCTACGTGACATGGCATTCGCTATTATATCAATGGGTACATCAATGTCATTTGAAGAATGGTTTGGATCGCCTACATGTCGATAGTAGAGTCCTCCTAGAGTAAATTATCAAATCAAATAGAACTTATTGTAGAACAAAAATTTTTAGAAGACCCTAAATTAAGCATTGTAGTCATGATTTTTTTGAAGCATATCTACTAAATAACGGTTTATAGCAGTTAAGTGTGTTAGAAACTATACAAAATAAATATGGAAGATTAAATTATTCCCGAATGCTTCATAAAAGACGGCTGAACATAAAATATCACCTCTCTACTCAAAACAATGTGGAACTCCTACAGCTTGGATTGATCGCTCTTGTTTAATATTTATGAATTCTCAAAACAATAATACTAAATACTTGCGTCATTCATAAATTTTTACGACGCGGTGAGAGATGAAAGAGTGATAAAAGAGTTTAACTTATTCTTCCCAAGGTAGCTTCCCAAGGTCATCTATAATTGATAAACCCAATCTTCTTGACCCATTTCTCCTGTCACATACTCGTATTCAAATAGACTTTAAATATTACGTAGCTCACTTAGCTTAGGTCAGATACAAAAGGCAAACCATTTTAATGGGTACCGGATACCAGTTCAAAGTTCTTAGTAAGATTTCTCGTTGATTGTTTGGTCTGCCCAGCCTCCCACGAGTTGTTTATTTGCTTTACTTATAACTTGCTTTACCTTGAAGTTTCATCACGAGTTTTCACTAAAGATTTGATCACACCATAGTAATTTGGGAAAATATTTACCTGATTTGATATTATTTGTTAAATGCTACTAATAAGTAGCTTCAGCATGCTGGCCACTCACAATGTAGTAACAACTACATCCTAATAATTGTTCTATTTGATATGTAATGTAACTAATTTTGGGTGATAATAAAAACAAAGTTGATCTTGACCAACGTCTAACTAGTTTTAAAACACAATAATGTTTTGAATACTTTTTATGTAACGAAATATGTGATCTTGTAAATGCAATATTGCTAATAGAATTCCTAACCGTCGAAAGTGTGACGAGCACCCTAGTGTGGTTTTGTGACCGCGACAAACCGGTCCCGGTGCAAGATAGTCACAGGTGACTCCTACAGAGAACAGGTTCCTTTATTGTTTCGTTAAAAATGTACTTCTTTGTGTACGATGAACGACCCAATAGTGTTGGGTGACAGGACTACTTTTACTCGAGGGAAACTTGTACCGGTACGGTGTGTTGCCGCAATTAAGCACAGACCCAATACCTACAGGTGCATTTAGCGACACATTCAAGCTATAAGTGGTGTTAACGCAACAAATATGATCATATCGCAAATGGTCACGGATTTTGGCAATTTAGCTCTTTAAAAATATAATTAAGTGTCGCTGGAGAGCAAATTACTGTTTGTTGAAATAGAAAGATCATAAAAAAAAACACTCTGGAATCTAAATAATTAAAGATTGATTAAATCTCGATATATGTATGTACCCAGGAATGGAATACAATTTATAACATAATCTATATAATTAATTAAACAATTAATTTTATATTATGTTATAACAGACAGTGATAATATGTGAAAATGTTATTACGGGATACCGCGTATGTACAACTTGAATACAAAAATACAAACATTATGTTAACTCACATCTCTAACAACAAAGTTATATACCAGCCTATTTGGCTCAATATTGCGAGACTAAACGGATGAAAGCTCTGTTTTATTGCTTCGAAAGTCAAGTAATTGCTATCTCCATCCATGTTGTTTTTACACACTGCAGTTAGCGATCAATGGCTTGCGTCTCCACCTTATATCTCTCTTATACTCGAGTCGCATAATTATTGTATACCTATGGAATGGTATATGGTATTTCGGTATTCTAAATTGTTACAATTGTGTATACAATCTACTATTTACTTATCACAGTTTTGCTTGGCACTCGAGGACGAAACTGCGTTTACATTTTGTGATTGTGTTAATTGCAGAGTAATTGGTCTATTATATTGTTATTTTGAGATTTTCCCAACGATAAAGTAGTCGTCAGCTAATAGTCGTTTTGAATATTGTTCTTTGTAAGACGTAAGTCAAGCTATGAGTTCTAAAACTATTCATCTTGATTATAAATATGATTTGTTCCCATGTTCCGAAATTGCTATTAATTATGGACACCGTTAATGATTGTCAACAACTACATACACTTTGTGTCCTAATATCTTTCTAAAAAGTCAGGCCAGTCATAGAGGTAGTTGAGTTATGAGTACATTAGTTCAATTTTATAATATTTATTTTGAGGCCGTGGTGGCCTTGTGGTTGAAGCAATCTGTTCGGCCCAGGTTCAAATCCTGGCCTGTACCAATGAGTTTTTCTAAGCTTAAATACAGTGATTAATCACACAATGAGCTTAAAAAGAGAGGTAGGGCTAATTGGGATGTCCCGTGGGTTTTTCCATTTATATTGAGGCCGCCCGTCTGGGGACTGTAAGTACCTCCACCTTACAGAAGACCGCAGTGAAATAACACTACTTTCATGTAGTATTACTAGCGGCAATAGACTCCTTACCATCAGGTGGGCCGTATGCTTGTGTGCCACTTGTGGTATAAAATATTAATAATGATTATGCTTGATATTGGAATGTAAGTTATGCATTAAACTGAATGTCAATAAGGTCATTTCCTCGTATGTCTGTGTTGCATGGTAATGAGTGCGCGTTACTTAAAAGCGATGCGAGCCGACTACATAATTCCAAAGTTACGTGATTTTACTAATTATAATAACAATAATAATAATGTTTGGACATTATCACAGCGCCATCTGGCCCCAGACTAAGCAAAGCTTGTACTATGGGAACCAGCAACTGATATAATACTTATATACGTTTTTTTTTGTAAATACATACTTATAATACATACCAAACACCCAGACGCAAGACAAACATATTTGTCACATAAATGTTTGCCCCGGCGGGAATCGAACCGACCTCTAGCGTAGCAGTCAGGTATACTAACCACTAGACCAGCGGTCTCGTCAATTAATTCCATTACAACGGTTCTCTGATTTTGGGATGAAGCTTTAATAAAACAATATGGCTATATGCGTATAACTTTATTGGGGTTTGGGACTGCAACTATTTAGCCGCAAATATTTTAAAGGCTTGACGTCAAATTAACGGTTTAATAAAACCATATAGCTATAACTTTACTAGGGTTTGGGAATGCAATAATTTAAAGTATTTTCAAAGGCTTGCCGTCAAATTAACCGTTTGCGTAATTTTTTTATTTGGTCTGTACCGTTTCATGATTTCAAAAGGGTTACCAAAAAATGTACACAAAGTCAAAGATAAATTAAAAAATGCTATCAATGCAACTGAATAAACCAATAAGGACGAATCATAGGGCTATTTGGGCCTTAGAGAAATGTCATAATCATTTATTGAATTATCAATATCATATTGAGAAAAGTAAAATGAACATGTTCAGCTTGTGACAGACTAGAGGCCTTACATATAGCTTCGAAAGTAAACACGTGTCACTTGACCGGAGAGAGAGAGGACACAAATGGAGCGTCCATCCCCTCTTAAGGAGTACGTCAGGTACCTTATTTACATCATAGTACAATAGAATTAAAAAAACTATGAATGATTATATCACTGTATGACATTGTACCTACCTACTTGGATATAATTCCTTTTGAGCTTCAATTAAATGATATTTAACAATACAGCTTACATTACTTAGGGCTAGTGTACTGTTACTAATAAAATATTTTTTTTTTTAATTCGGCTCCGAAGTTGAAGGACTAATGTTACTTTTCTATAATAATTTAGTAGTTTGACATAGTATAGATGTATCTTTCAACTCCCATACACCTCACATAAATAAAATGTAGTGTATTAGTACCAACAAGTTAATTTAACAAAATAATTAGTATAATGTATTTTTGGAAAGGAAAATGTTTAGCCTACATACAAATGAAAACAGGATTATACGTCGAGACTCGAGGACATACCATAATATTATAGGTACATATTACAATATAATGTAATCAGTTTACTAAAAATCTATGTTTATATAGACCGTTGCCGTTGGTAAATTGCCACAGGAGTTAGGTACTCAAGTTATTTATATTGAGCTAGCATGACGTGGTTTGAAATCTTAATTACCCGTAAAGTTCTGTTAGCACGAATTGAGACTCGAAAAGCTGGTTGCGCGAATTAAACGGTTTACGGTTTGCCATCAAATTGGATCCAGGGAATTTGCTCGAAGCGAGCGTAGCTGAGATCTCATTGGTAGATTTCAGACGGCGAGTCAATCACACGCCGGATGTTAATCTGTGCATGTGTCCTCACGTTGTGATTTAATCTCGCCGGCCTGGGTGCATACTTCGCCTATTCAATACTATAAATATACTATACATTCCTGATTCCGGTACATATGCATATGAATGGTTCGCAAGATGGGAGATTATTTCTGCATTTATTTAACTACTTACTATAGATTCGATGAATAATCCTTCACCATTTACGACTCTATCGTGCTTGGAAATTAAAATTAAAATTGTTTATTCAATTGAGGCCCTGGTCTCTGAAAATATTTCTGTGAACATGGTGGTCCATCTTAAAAATATCTACATGTACGTACTGTAGAGACAATTAAACTATAATATCATTGTAAAGTAACTGTTTCGTATTTACCTTCAAATTCAAATAAATTATCTGCAACGTCTAGAGCAGATTATTAAGTCTGTAGGTTGTAGATGCAGTTGCTGGTATAGTTAAATACAAACATATATTCTTAATTAATTGACTGATAAATATAGCAAAGCTAAGAACCTATATATTATTTTAAATGGAACTATGATTCAGTGTGTAAACATAGAACATATAAAAATGTTGCAGTCGTGGCGGGTTCAGCTCCTTTCATGTGTAGTGCAATTGGCACCTCGCCAGCCGCGGTCGCTGCGATGTTTTGTTAAATATTACGAAATTCCGCCAAAACTGTTGCAGTAGGTAGGAATGACCTGGTTTACGAACATTATCATAACAAGTTTTTATCGAAAATGGTTTTAATTAAACCGAATTTAAATTACAATGTCAATTTAATTGTTATCTATGTAAAATTATTCTGTGTGCCAAAAAAACTTACATTCTCTTCAGTTTTATAGTTCCCATGCGACAGGCAATGAAATTCAGCGTCATATAATCTGTTTCTAAATAATAGCATGTCGGTGTCATTGCGGGGATAATGTTGACGTGTTTGGGTAGCGCCGGTCGTCTGTCACGTCATTCGACCCTAAATGACCTGCTACGCCGGGCTCTGGTCACCGCCGGAGTACCTGCTGTACTGGAACCAGTCGGCTTGGCGCGAGGCGATGGCCGGAGGCCGGATGGCATGTCGTTGGTGCCATAGAGATTGGGTCGGCCCCTGGTGTGGAATGCAACTTGCATCGATACCCTGGCTCCGTCTCATCTCCCTGGCACCTCGGTGGCGGCCGGCGCCGCTGCTGCTCAGCAGGAGTGCCTCAAGCGCTGGAAATATGCATGTCTTGGTCTAGGGCACGTATTTTTGCATTTGCGGTTGAAACTCTGGGTCCCTCGGGCCCGGATGCTCTTCAGCTTTTCAAGGAGGTCTCACGTCGGCTGGTTGAGGCCTCACGTGACAGGCGTGCTGGAACATATCTGGCTCAGAGAATCAGCATTGCTATCCAGCGTGGCAATGCTGCCAGCATTCTTGGCACGCTACCGCATGATTCCGGTTTGGGTCAGATCTTTTATCTATAAGTAGGTAGGTTAAGATATGTTTTTGTAAATAGTTTAATCTGTTTTGTGTCAATAAATATAAAATAATAGCATATGGTGTGCAAACAAATATGACTAATTTTTAAGGCAGACATATTTATTCATTGTGTTAAAAAATATGAAAATACAGAACTATTTATTATTGAAAATATAGAACGGGAATTAGTCAAATCTTATTAGTAGTTTCATCACATGTTTTATTTAGTTGAAAATTTAATATATTTTAGATTTTTTAGGATCTTAAAGAAGGTTAGTAAGTGTTAGGGAAGCCAAGCGAAGCGATAAACATAGAGTTTTATTTCGACGTCTCGTTTGGATGCCTCCGTGCTCTGGAAGTTATGTAAAGGAATTCTATCTGTATTGAAATTAAATCTGTCTGATTTATCTTTAGCTCCATAACCAATTTGACTGAAACGAAACACGACATATCGAGAAAACTAATTACGTAACCATTCATTGCATAAGCTTATATTGTCTCGTTACATGTTTTATTTAGAGAAAAGTTTATCATTCAGATAAACCTTTCTTTAGAAATGTATTCCCTCACTAAACTATTCAAGTAATTAAAACAATGAAATGTGTTTGTCGCTTGGTGGCCGGCCGGAGTTTTTTTAACCTTAAGTATAGTTATTAAGCTTAACACGAGCATTTCTACATAGGTCTGTGAACCAATGACCTGCCTATGTAATATCAAGAGAGATAGGGTGCAATAGAACTTCCCATTCAAAACTTAGAGCCGCCCGACTGGGTCCTCTAACTTACACAATATCGCAGACAGATTAGCCAGACCCTGGTATTTCATATTAATTTCAATTTTATTACTCTATGCGTTCTTTAGTTAAAAATTCTTGAAAAACAGACAGACGGACAACAAAGTGATCCTATAAGGGTTCCTTTTTACCTATTAAGGTACGGAACCCAAATCGGTAACAATAGTAAAACACTTGTAAATTTGTGGATGTTTGATAAATAACCTCCAGCGTACTAATGATTGTATCGGATCCACAGCACGCCACCATATTTCTACGTAACACGAGTCAATGAACTAAAACTATAGTATTACATTTTCACCTCAGTTTCTATAACCTAAATATCTACTATTTCTGGTAGTTATTAAAAAAAAACATACTTTAATATTTAAAACTTATTATTAACTACTTGATTGCTGGCGTTAGTGGCATTACTGAGTCATCAGGCGTCCTAAATTTGATTTCATACTTAAAGTCTATGGGCTATTAAAATAAGAAATTATAGGTCAATTGGGGTTTTAGTCGAGAAATGTTCATAAACCATGACCAGGCTAAAAATCTTTACGACTTACTTATCTCTCCTTCAAGATGGTTATGTGGCGAAAGTGTTACACAGTGTTCTCTGAAAAGCATGGTTCCAAATAGCTAATAATGGTAGATTATATATAATGAAAATAGTTTATGTATTAACTTTCTTACGTTAAATGCTCAGCTTTAGTTAATATTCTGAGGTTTAGTGGTAATTTCTTTACCACAGCTAATGTTTAGCACCTATTTATACCATGTTTTTATGCAAATAAAGATATTATTATTATTATTATTATCAATTGACAAGCTTTTCTAGCGAGTTAATTTTCAAATTCAAATGCATATAGGCACCTTTAAAATCCTTGGATGACTAAATTATACTTAAATTCCAACTAATTAAATACATAATTTCGACTGTTTCTTACAGTTCTTTAAAACTTATGGAAATAAGTGAAGCTAAGAACGAAATACAACATATAAGGGCTGCATCAACAACATAGTATGAGGATCGAGGCTGAGATTGGATCAATGACAGACATGACAACTAGTACTGTACTTAAGATTGATTTTATTATCTGTGGTATTGTGTTCACATCTGGCTTCTGATTTAAGATTTGCATGAGTGAGTCTTATATAGCACAGATCAGAGATGAAGACTTGATACTGTTCAGTGTTCATAGTTGAACTTGTGACCTTATTCAGGTTCTAGTTGAACTAATATCGTGGTGCGGGTCGGGCCGCGTCCGCTTTGCAGTCAGTCGTCCGTGTTTTCTTTTATGGGTGAGTTGATATCATTGATGGAACTCAGTAGATCACAGTAGGTCAGTACATCATTCTATTTCCAGCTACATGTGGAGCGAATACTTCGCGTGATTTATTTAACTGAGAGCCAATTTCGTGTAAATCTTATTTTTCATGTCTTTTGTTCGTCGTCTGAAGTGCGCTAGGAATCGGATCACAAAGTGAAAATATCTCCTAAATATTTTTACGATTGCGCCTTGCGCTGCGAGAATGTATTTTAAACTGTTCATGTAGATATTACCTACTGTCAAGTTAGTCTTATTTCATTGGTGTATTGTGTGCATGTTCGTAAAAATGTTGGTGGACATTTCATACTAATAAAAGGCAAGGCATAAGGACATTTATAAACGTAACTATGAGTGCTTGCTCCTAAGTTTGCTATTAAAGTCTATCGACACAAAATTTGTATTAGGAAACCAAGGATACATAAAAAATATCAAATTAATTTGCTTAACTTGTTTTAAAGGTTATCTGTAAGCCGATTGTCGTTGGAAGACAATCAGGATTTTAGATAGGTATGCGTTTCATGAAGTGTCCTTACCTTGCCTTCGATGAATGGTAGTTTCTGACTGAATAATTGTGAACAAAATAATTATGGGAAAGGAAGTTCACCAATGTTTGAATTCCTTTCAGTCGATGTTGTAGATTGCGTCGTGTATACATTACTTATTCAGGGGTTTAATTTTAAACTGGTATTTATTAAAGCGGTCACTTAGATAAGATTAAGCATTTATTACGAAATAAAAATAATCTTGTCACGGCTAACAGCTACGTGCCTACATTTGCTATGATCACAGAAATCATTAAATTAGTTGTTGTATTTTAACTAAAATTGCTTACTTAATGTGTTCAAGATCCAGTTAAAATTTGGATATAACAAATATTTACTGCGAATTTAATATACGACAGAACTGCGCGTGGAATCTGGGTCCGTAATCGCTGATCGCTTTAATTTTGTAGAAATATAAGTCCGTTTTTCCATTGCCTATGCTATAAAATAACTAGCATTAAATACTCGTACATAAGTGTATGGTGTACAAGAACTGGGTGCGTCAATTGAATAGCAATCATACCTCTGTTTGTTTTAATGGCATCATCTTAAAGCTATTTCAGTCGATGCAGTATCCAGTTACGACCTTAGCATCTACGAGATTTTGTCCACTGTTAACGTGAGATCGTGAGAAATAAGTGTTTTTGTGCAAAGCGTGGACTTAATGCCTAAATTAATAGCACAATGCACTTACATAAAATCCACGGCCTGGTTTGGTGTGATCTAGGGTTGCCAGCCAGCTACTTGCTGATATATGCAATTTAAAGCGCACAGACAATGATTTTATTTATTTTAACTTTAATTATAGGTTTGAAAAACGATTCTTCCTATAATATGTTAGAACATTACTTTTATATTATTATACCTATGTATGCATAGGTATAATAATACAAAAGATTAATCTTCTTCCTTTTTATTGACAGCTTTGTTTGGAATAATTGTATTATAGGAGTATGAAAATTAAACTAATTGGCAGCCCTAGTCATTAGACACAACTATTTGAACGAAATTATTTTTGATACGCTTATATTAATTTCAGTTTTTTTAAGGTAATAAGGAACAGCTATTTAAATTTTTACTGAGCAGTTTCATTTCGTTTTATAATAACATGGATTCAATAAAGTCTCATATAATATGTACTCAGATGTTTTGCTATAGTTTTTAGGTACAATCGTTACATCATAAGCAGGTTCAGGCACATAAGTGTCTTGTCTATTTCGAAACAGACCGACGGTGAGGTTTACAGTTTTTCTCAATCAGGCAAACTTACATATTTCCTTTGTGAAAACTTGCCTTGAGTAGACAAACTAAAAAATAATAATCAATCCAATTGAAGACGACGCGTCACACGAACGTCGTGATGTGATATATATTATAGCTATTTTGATATCATGGTTTTACTATAAAAAACAATTTATTGTTATTGTTTTTTATTGTTGTATTATTGTTTTTATTTTAATAAACGTATTATGTACTTACTGACCTAATTAGGTCAATGAGTATACTGAAGAAATTAGCACTGGCTATAAAATTCCGATCTCTTTTATGAATACATCGTAATGTAAATATTTTTGGCAACTCGTTGCCTAAGTAGTTTGCTGCTGGTGGGGTGTTAGCACCGAGACGCGAAGTGACTACGTCGTCCTCGTCGCATCACTTAGTTTGTGTCTGCCACTAGTAGTGACTTTATCTTTGAGTTCTTTCAATGACATCTATGTTCTTACATTTTAAATAATCCGTAACGTATTGCTGGTGCAAATGCAAATTGTGTTGAAGTATTGTGTTGTGTTGTGTGGAAATATGATGTAATGGGATAAATACGATTGTGGAACATTAAATGACTTTGGCACAATAGGTTGACTAATTAGTACTAGATTAGATGATGTTAGTTATCTACAAAATTAAAAATCAGTATACATAACTTAACGCTCCTTGTACATAAGTTGCTAGGTACAGCTCAATCGTTGATTCAATTGTGTCAAAGTAAGTATATGTACTTGCTCCCTTTATGCGTATGAGGTTTTGATAATAATCAGCCACGTAAGTCCTACATAACATCCAGTTGCACTGCAAACAATTTCGAAACTAACGCAAGCCATATTTTACGCCCTCCTGCATCTTCACTAGTCCATGTTGCGAAGATTTCAACAGCGTTACAAACCCAAGTGAGCCATCAGTAACTCTGTGTTATTTGGATGCTGTTTTTCGACTATATAGTGATTTTTTAAATCTATTCTTGTGTATAAAATAGATTAGTTTGCTCACCTGAGGTAAAGACCTAACTATTTATACTATACCTATACTTTCCATGCCTATAACGTACCTACATAAAACAACTGTTTAACAATTGTTTACCGCTATGTTTGTATTGATACAACTGAATGCGACGATTCAAAATGCCAAAGGCTTACGGTTGACATTTTGAAGAGGAGTCGTAATGAAGATAGACTACCTACGGTTATTTTTAACCACTTAGTTTCTGTGTTTGGTTTTACTTCTAAAGAAAACGATGACATAAACACGCAACAAAACTACGTAGATACTTAATATCTACGTAGTTTTGTTGAAACAAAGTAGATTTTCAATTATACCTACTTGAGAGTGAAAACGATATAAGCACTTGCAACACTGGGTGCATCTAAAATAGGTCTTTACAAAAGAACGTAAGTGCATCGTTTAAAGTTATTTAACCCTGAAAGCAATGTTCACTAAAAATAGCCACAAATCTGTGAGACTTTCAAGAGACTGGTATTAGTGTTAGTAAATAATTGTTGATGCAGGTCTTTGAAGAGCCGTGGTGGCCTTGTGGTATGAAGCGTTGTCTGCTATTCTAGCGACGCAAGTTAGAATCCCACCGGTCTGTACCAATCAGTTTTTCTAACTTAAGTACAGTGATTAGTCACAGTACGAGCTTTACGGTGAAGGAAAACATCGTGAGGAAACCTGCATACGTCTGAGAAGAAATTCAAGGCCGTATATAGTGTCTAAGAGACGGCGACGGAGTCACCATCTGTCACGTTGGTACCAAATTATGTACGGTGGAAAGTGGGTGCTGTTACATCTCTGCCTACCCCTTCGGGGACCCTTATGGGAAGGCGTGAAGATATATATGCAGGTTCATAATAACAAACAATGCAGCTATTTAAGAAAGATTTTTAGATTGTCAATCTCGTTTTTCTAAAAATAATTGGTAATACAGCTTTAAGTCCTTGCGACATTTTAGTTAATGTGATGAATTATGTTTGAACTGGCGCGTCTAAACTTGGATCAATTAGCGGCAAGCTAATTATAAACATAACCAAACGAAGAAACTCACATTCCGGATTTATCTCTAGGAAGTGTTGAACGATTGATATTTATTGACTTAGCTTTTTAAATATCTAACATTTGGGACGTTGTATTTCGTAGAATTTCTTCTAAAATAGGCGCAATAAACTTTCCTTTTGTAAAAAAAATACCTTTTAAATATATCAACCACAAATTCATGTGTTTTGCAATTTACAAATAACTTCTGTGTTAAATAACAATGTAACTTACTTTTTAACTGCAGGTTCTTAATAATATTTTTGGTTACAACATTCATTTGTTTGAGCTATAAAAATGTTTTTACCACCTTAACATTGAATATGTTTAGAACATATTTCATTCAATAATGTAACGTCGAATGCCAAACAACAACGCCAAGTGGCACTAAGAGAAAATCCTTTTTGAATAGAATGTATAATGCGCGAAATTACCAATTTGTGAAGACCTCGGGGATTTCTTCCATTGTAGTATTTACTGCTGTTCGTACAACACTAGTGTGCGGAACCAGGGCTCAGCTTACAGCGGCGCATTAAATGACTCCTTTACTGAAATAGATTAAAGCGTTGCAATAATTATATCAGCGAGTGGGCTTTGTTGCCCGACGTTAACCAAACACGTGCGTGCTCTTAAAATTGAAACAGTTTCTTTTTAAGCTATAAATAACGAAGACGACAAATTAAATTATATTATTGATCTTAAATGGATTAGCTAGGTCTTGAAGCTTTTAAAATAGAACAATAGTAATGAGATAACATTAAACACAAATTATGACACAAGTTTCAATGCCACAAAACGTTTGCGTCTAAATTATTATGATTTAGTTGATACAGATGAGAACAAGATACAGATTAAAATTTTGCAATTTTATATTCAAGTAGAAATAAAATTGTGAAGACGTGATTATAATTTAATGAAATAGCAGTAATGTGTAAAAGTGATAAACGAGTCTGAACATGAAGTTCCTAAATGCGCTTAGATAGAAGTTGGTTGAATCAAAAATGACGGAAACTTAAGAATGCCTTGAATGTTGATGAAGAAATTGAAGATGGGGGCACACGGGTCTAAAGAAAAACTCTACAGGAGCGGCTCTGAGAAGTATCCGTCGAAGCTGCCAGTACCCAGTGATAAGAAGTATAAGATATCGGTGAATAGAGAGCGTTTTGGATCATTTGGTGCTAGAGGTAAGACATTTAAAACATACTCTGTAAAATTCCTATGAATTATAAAGTATATGACGTGACCAAAATAAACACACATTCAATTACTGATATGGAAGAATCAGAAACAATATCGATCAAAGTAGTAAGACAGGTCGACACAAACAAAAACAAAAATTTTAACTGACCGCGAATGTATCGTTTTGGATTGGAATTCTCTAAGTCAAAAGGCATCACGTACTAAAATAAAATGAGCATTACATAATATTGAAAAAGAAATAAAATTAATATTAAAACTACCATATACAATTGAAATAATTATTTGTTCAGTGTCGTGATTTATGTTCCTAGAGCATTTCATCAGCGGCGTAAGGCCAGGTGAAACACCTTATGACATTGGATTATGAGGATAATAATTGTACCTACTTTCACCTTTATATGTATGAATGAATATAAATTAACTTTGTAAAGAGTTGGCCAATTTAATTAAGTGGAATCAAGGGGCTCTGAAGTGAGGATTCCTGGTACTCGTTAAGCGTGGTTAGGGATACTTTTTGTGACTCACTTTTTATTACCCTGCGTGAGTTATTAATTCCATCATTGTGTGCTTATTTACAATGAGGATGAGTCATTCAAGCTTTCTGCGTGTAGTGCGATTTAAATGTAAGCTTTTTTTACTGAGTCTTTAATAGTTTTACAGTACATATTTCCCAGGATGATAAAATTATGTAGGTACTACACCGGGGTTCCAATTTATTGTGATAACAATTCGACGTTGAGATGAGCACGTTGGTCATCCAATGGTTTATTTCTGATCCAAATGAGAAATACGATTTAGGAAATCGTGGACAAAATCTTTAAAAAGAGAGGAAGGGCGCTTTGGGTGTTCCTGTGGGTTCCATTTAAATGGGAGCCGCCCGTCTGTACCTCGACCTTACAGAAGACTGAAGTGAAATAACACTACTTGATGTATTGTTGTGTTTCTGCGGTAAGTAAGGTTGCCAGTGCTCCACGAGGATATGCTGGGCTAGTAGTAATGCTGCTAGCACAGTGAGTCCTCATCAACAACATGGTTGGCAGCCCGTTAGTGATACCTCTGGTATTGCTAGCGGCTATAGGCTACGGTGACTGCTTACCATCAGGTGGGCCGTATGCTTGTGTGCTTCCGTAGTGGAATAAAAAAAAACCCTGGAAATTTGGACTGCAAATACTAATATAATGTCTCTTCAATCATAACATTTCCGAGGTAAATCAAAGCGTGCGGTTATATGCATGTTCAGGAAACCTTACTGACACAAATCCGTATTAGTGTTCACGTGCTTGCAGCATTATTTTTAGAGCAGACAACGAGCAACGCAGTTCAATATTTATAACAATTGTTTGTGTTAATATGCGTCGTTCGTCAACACAGGTAAGCTTTCTTACAGTTGAATTAAATAGCGATTAAAAATTTATTTGCTTTTCAATAACACCTCGTGCCTGCGTTGTATACGGGGTGTTGCAGCAAAAACAACTTTGCATTTACGAGCCGTTTGTGCCGTCGCGTTGCTTATGCGGTCTATGCGTAGCGTTTTAGGCCGTAAATAAAGTTGGTAATTCTTATACATACATGCATATCATCACGCCAAGTCCATCATGAGGTAGGCAGAGAGTATAGAGCGCTATTTCTCTCTTCTTTTCTTTTATATTGGTATTATTAGTAATAACAAGTATGACGAGGTATAGGTCGCATCCGGCAGTATTCTTATACTAGACATGATATAAAAATCTTCTTTCACTGAAAGAGATTAGTTATATTCCCTAGGTTACGGCAAAGGGAAAATATATTCTGTCGACGAGTAGTATGGTAAAAATGTACGGTGTACTGGATTTACTGATTATTAGAGAGATAATATATCACTCTATTTTTTTCCCCGCAACTTCGCCCGCGTAGCCTATGTTATTCAGTGATAATATATTATTCTATTGGTTGAAGAATTTTTTAAATCAGTCCAGTAGTTTTTTAGTTTATCCATTACAAACAAAAATACAAAATAAAAGTATCTCTCAGTGACAAGTGCGCTGTAGAGCTACGCATATATGTATGCAGTATTAAAACTGCGGATATTGGTGAGCGGGAGCCTTGCTATTAGTTCTACGACTTACATTAGTCTCGCCACTTGTAATCAAAAGCCTCTTCTATCGTAGCACATATGAGATAATTGACGAACTTCTAAAATCCTATATATCCTATTTGACGAGACCGCTGGTCTAGTGGTTAGTACACCTGACTGCTGCGCTAGAGGTCGCGGGTTCGATTCCCGCCGGGGCAAACATTTATGTGACAAATATGTTTGCCTTGCGTCTGGGTGTTTGGTATGTATTATAAGTATATATTTACAAAAAAAAAAAAAGTATATAAGTATTATATCAGCTGCTGGTTCCCATAGTACAAGCTTTGCTTAGTTTGGGGCCAGATGGCGCTGTGTGATAATGTCCAAGCATTTTTATTATTATATTATTATTTTTGTAATACTAAATTGTTTTACGTAAAGCTCCGTGCAGTCTATATATGTATCTTATGTCTATAAAGCTATAATAACGCAACATCTTTTATATTGTTTTCACAAACACAATGCAATTCTTTTTTCCGCCTATAATAACGAGCTCACAACAAGAATGCACTCGTAACTAACAATATGTTAGTAAACATGGCACACGACGCCGACGAGGAGATAAAGAGGTTTCACTTGCATTTTTTACTTTTATCTCATGGCTTGGTATAAAGGTTACGTCTTTGTTCCCACGGCCGTCTTCACTCAAAACACAGCAGGTGGTTTCGTAATTAAAATGTATCACGATTTATAAATATACAGGCTTAACAACTAGCAAATCATGTAGATCAATATTAGTGTCGATTCTGTTGTTCGAAATTACTAAACTTCTTATTTGAGTTTTGCAATCCCTTTCTCATGTACGGGGTTAAATAACGATGGCAATATCTTTAGACCTGTCAAATTAGTTAAGTTTAGTAATTTTGAACAACAGAATTGGCACCATTGTCACACTATAGTCCCAGTACGAGTAGACATTTGTCAGGAGTGACTCATAACATAACAAACAACATCATGTTGTAAACATAATATTTTTATTTTAAATAAAAAGTGGTTTGAACGGGTTGATGTTTTTGTTAAAGCTTATGTCCTCGGAACAACAAATTTACCTGCCGCAGCTCAGGATGAATACAAAAATCTATATCTTTGGCGTCTGAATCCGCTACTGATTCATTTTTTTCTACATGTCAAACTGCCTCAAAGACTGCGATTGAAATGTCAAAGGTCTGTGGTCCCATAAGCTAGCTTCGCATTCTCATTTCCAATTACGGAACGACACTTCAATGTTAGTGGTTCAGTCGGGTATTCACGTAATGTTACTCGACTTATGTTTTGTTTCTTTGTGTTCCAGGGAACGGCAAGAAGCGGGAGAGCGCCCCGACGCCGACGACGCCCGCCCGCCCTCCGCCCACGCCGCCGCAACCCCCGCCCGCCCAGGGTGAGTCATCTGTTACGTCGCAATACGTTCACCCCTTATACCTAGCTCATATTTAGGGATGATTCTATGTAAAACTCTCAAAGCTAAAGTAATTTTCCTGCTATAAGGGTGGTGGAAAATTTGAAAGTCAACCTGTTTTATATCCGAAAACTGATTCCATTTAAGCTCACCAGAATTATTTCACTAAGTATATTGCACACTACATTTATACTTATTGCAAACTAGCTTTTGGGCTTGCCTACGTTCGCGCGAAAATAGGCGCATTTAAAATAATTTTAAAACCCCTCGGGTTTTTAAAATTATTTTTTAAATCCCGAGGATCTCTTCAGAGTTAACATAATACCTACGACGTACGTCTTTCTATAATAGTTCGGACATAATATTATAATATTAATATAATAAACGGAATTTACGGAATTCCTTGTATAGTATCTCAAAGTAGATAATATTGTGTATTTCCCTATAATATATTTTGACCGGTTTTGTTAATAATGAAACAATGAAATGTATATACTAAAATAACAGCCAGTTTGGAGGCCCATGGCTATTATTACATAAGTTAAAGTTATGTTGTAATCATTAGTACTTTTCAAGTACATATCAAGAGAAAAGACACTACCATAAACAAAACCAATTAGTAAAGTCACGTATGCGAAGCCCCGCACTTTATAGGATTACCAAAAGCGGGTTGAGGTCTTAATGCGATCGGAACGTCACGGAAGGAAGTGGTTACACTAATCAGTTGCTGTTGCATAAACCTAACGTGGCTTTGGCATGACATTAAACACACGGCCGAGCGAATAACCGATAACTCTTTCCGGCTACCAGCGTGCAACCTAAACTAAACAAAGCGTAATATTCATAAAATTTTACACAGTAGGAACCTGCTATTTACCTGAGATAGATTATAATTTTTATTCATAAATATATTATTTCATTAACTACGCCAATATATATACATTTTTCTTTAACCAGAACCAAAAAATACAGTTCCACGTTTTTTTGTATTTTTTTATATTATTATTTTTGCACTTAGTTTTTTGTACCTTGCATTTTCTGTCTTTCAAGCATGCAGGATGACAATGAAATGCAATAAGCATATTGTGGAATATTCCAAGTATACGATCTTTAAATTCGCAATTAGAAAGTTCAAATCGGTCCGTAATAAAACGGTTTACTAAAATACTCTGTTTATAAAATTAAAGCTGTGTTTGTTTATATAAGCGGTCTAGCACGAGATCGAGTTGATAGCTAGCACCGTATCAGTGAGTTAAATGTAAATAAACTCAAAGATACGGGCATTCCGAGTATAGTCCCAACATACTATTTCACAACTTTAAAAAGTTCGTGCAGCGTAGATGCTTAGAAACATACAAATATTCGCATACTTAATATGCTTATTACTATATTTCATAACTCGAGATCTACTGGCCCAATACATATAAATGTTTTTTAGTTGATTTTTATTTTGTCTGTCACCTTGATTGCGTAAGTTAGTTTAAGTTTATCTTTGCTTTATAGTCTTCCATCAGTGGAAGGTACAAGTTTATTTGTCTGTACAAATAAACGTGAGCTTGTTTGCCACCAGACGCCGGCGCCGGTATTTGCGACTTGCAGGCTATAAACTGTTTAGCACATGCACGCATCATGGTGCAGCTAATATTATCTAACTAATATCACCGACTCTCGGTTTTGAAACCGTTACGCAAGCATCCTACCTAGCTTGGGTACCTGCTATAGACAATGGCGCCTTGGTAAAGGTTGT
The DNA here is from genome assembly GCA_951449985.1 of Falcaria lacertinaria. Lineage (NCBI taxonomy): Eukaryota > Metazoa > Arthropoda > Insecta > Lepidoptera > Drepanidae > Falcaria > Falcaria lacertinaria. Next base: position 5,664,004 of record OX602115.1, on the reverse strand, counting down.
CCTTAGAAAAGTGTGTCAGATCGCAACTGGTTCGATTAGTAGCCGTTGAATGCAGTCGCCGCCGCGCCGGTTCAACACCACTATCATTTGCATGATTGCGCTTTCATTTATGCATACACGCTTTTACTAGCAGTAAGTCTACTCGTAAAATATGCATATGTACCAATATGAGCTTTTGAAATTGCACCGCGCAAAGCGTGTTATCTGTCCATAGGTACATAATAGCTTTTGTAAAAGCATCGATAGTAAATTATTAATTAGTTACCTTGGGAAGTTCTTGTACTATGGACAGTGTTCTGGGAAACGCTTGAGACGATACTCACAACCCAACCAACTAATTTCGAGTAAAACTGTAGGTTTCAAAGAAGCTTATTTCTGTGGTCGCTTAGGTTGTGGAATAAGTGCCGCAGCCACGGTGTAGGTATTCTCAGTACACATTGTACAGCACAAAGTTTTTCAAGAGGGGTAATTATTTTCAGGGTCGGCAACGCTCGGTCCCGGTATTCAAAGCGCCCATAGGCTACGGTAACCGCTAACCATAAGGCGCGACGTATAGGCTGTATACTTGTTTGCCAACTAAGTGGTACTTATATCCATACAATTGAATGTTATAGCCAAGAAGAATGGCGTGGTGCAAAAATTATCGTCATCCCCCGTGTCCGTGCGAGCGCGGACGTCCCTCGCGCCTCCGCCATCGCCCAGGAAGCCACCACCGCACCGGGTACCCGCCCAGCGGCCAAACACCTTACCCACCAATAAAGGTAAGCTTAATTACAAACCCATTGTCGAAATACGGCTCGAAAATAATATATACGGCAGTCTTTTTAAATATTTGAAATACTAGTACTGCCATCTAGTGTGATGTAGCGACAGCAGCAAGACACTGCCGCATTTAGGTTGAAGTTGATTGCAGTTTATAGAATGACGACTAGATGGCGCTTTGCGCACATTTTAGCTCAGAGTAAAGAACTACAAACTTTCTTTTACTCTGCGTTCTAAATGATGTAGGATTGTAATGTGATTTTATTTATTTACTCTGAGGTTTTATAGTGTATTGTGTAATACGATGTATTACGTAACTCTATAGCTTACGTCACATCTCATTTAATTATGAATAGACATTTATTCCATTGATGAGTACTTTGAACTCAAGTATTACTAATAAAATTTTACATAATTTAATTTTAATAGCTGTAGGATGCCTTAGAAAGTTTTTGGCGTAATACTGTATGGTAAATGTATTTATTACCGGAATTTACTTTACATAATACGTTTACCTTGAATTTAGTTCTTACTTAGTTTACAAGGTTGTCGTTTGACATTTTTCTTTAGCTAGGTATAAAATTCAAAAAGCATATTTATATGGCTAGACTTTACAAATACGTACTTTCAAATCTTCAGAATCAATCGCCGTATACGTTTTATGCTGAGAAAAATCCAGCGTGAAAATCAGCAATTACTCTAAAAATACATTTCAATTCAAAACGGATATATACCACTATACATCCTTGCTTTTCTGGTAATATTCGAAAATAAAAAATTGAATTTCAAATCTAAGCCAGTAGTATAAAAAGGCTTGATGACCAGCCTCCAGGTGCTTTCATTCGCATGGGCTCGCATGGTTATTCCCTTGGATCTAGGTTGCACCTGGTCCGCTCCATCTCCCATACAATGCTAAATGATATATGTATAGGATTATATTATAGTACCTACCTAGTCTTTGATGGGGCTACGCACAGTATGAATACGACAGAGATTCGACGGTGAGCGGGAATCTAAAATGCCCTGTAAATTAATGATGTAACTTGTATACAACAAAAATAATTATTATTTAAGTGGTTTTTTTTATACAAATACAATACACTCCAAATATTCTAACAAAACGCGGCCTTATCGCAAGAGCGATCTCTTCCAGGCAACCTTTGGGTACAGAAATGATGTCAAAGAGAGAAGAAAGATAGGTGCGTCTGTGAGAGACATTATAAATATAATCTGTATGAATAAGTAGATACATAAATACATGAATAAATACATACACATAAATACATATACATACACACATAAATATACATATATAATAAATACATTTCTACAATACAATTTATGGGAACAAAAAAAGGTATGGATCAGAAGTAGGTTTATATTACTTTGGTTCCGTTGATATTCCTGCTAAATTAATGGCAACGCAACACACGACTCACCGCGCCGGCGGCCGGATTTTTGCAACTCAATGTGTAAAAACACCCTTTGATGTAGGTAGTTGGGCAGCTAACTAAGGACACGTAGTGGCTATGTACTCTGTGACTAAGGATTTATTGTACATACTTAACATTTTAATAAGTTTTTTTTTATTTATTTAAAAAAAACTTCAGAGGTATTATTTCATTTGTATTGTTTATACACTGCAACTAAAAATTGGTTTGGTATCACTCCTACAGTTTATTTGGAATGTAGGCCGTTCCACATAAAACAATCGTCAGTTCTTGTTAATCAATTGTTATAACCACGCTATAACAATATCCTAGGTTTGACCTTCAACGAGTCATAACTAAGAGTGGTTTTACAGTTTGCATGATAATAATACTAGTGGTATTTTGTAACAATTCTTTTCAAAATATTTTTTAATTGAATAAGTTTCACACGAAGTTAATTAAAGCAATCGTTAATTGAGTAGGTAGGTAGCTTGTGAAGTAGGCGTGACATCATACGTAAGTTCAAGCTTACGTACTGTTTCCAAATAACTTACCTATTTAGCTAATCTTTGAAAGAAAAGTTACCATATTTTTATTATATACATTATTATGTTTACAAAATAGAATTATGAAATCAATTAACAGCACATTCGGAAATGTTACGCAGGGATATTTTACGATTATTTAGACTTATCAGCAATATAAATAAATTTATCAGCAATATAAATAAAATTGGCCAAGTGCGAGTTAGACTCGTACACCGTGGGTTCCGTACTGTTTGTTATAGTAAAAATTCGGTCTTTATTTAGAAAATGTGGCAATGCACACTCTACAAAAATAAAAAACACGTTTCTAGAAGGCATGGGAGCTGTCGAGCCCCCTTTTTTCATTTTTAGTATTTGTTGTTAGGTATAGCGGCAGCAGAAATACACATTCTGTTCAAATTTCAACTGTTTACCTATTACGGATCATGAGATACAGCCTGGTGAGAGACAGACAGACGGACGGACCAACAGCAAAGTTTTAGTAATAGAGTTCCGTTGGTTTCCCGTCGGGTACGGAACCCTAGAAATGATTCAGTTGCTGATCTAAAATGGCATCAGATTTATTGAAATAATAATAAAAAACATTATATTAAAGTTTATATTAACTGTTTCTTACAAGATCTTGTTTCTCTTTCAGATTAGAAAGTATCTAACTTCTAGCTTGTCCACTTTTCATTTTTACTTCCCATTAGGAAGAAAATTCAAACCTGATTTAAGTTGACATGTTTCCAAGCACTCCCTGATTAGTTACGGTAATTAGTCATAGATATAAGGTAAAGCGAGAAATGGTGCGCAGTAACGACTATTCGACACATACAGGGTGAGCGGAGTGCAATGAAAGTTGCCGCTGATCTGCCGAGAGTGCGATAGGCAAAAGAGCGTCACTGTCGCGCCTGCATCTGGCGAGTCACCACAAAAAATACTATAAACGGCATCGAACTCTAGCGCCGAGTGCTGTGTTGTGCTAGTGCATTTCGTACTAATAAAAAAAAAAGTTTAATATATTTTTAAATGATAGTTTTGTGACTTTTGTGAATATCAACATGCTATTAATTAATTAGTTAAAATTCGCTTAGTTATTAACATTAAATCAACTTTTTATTCGATTTATGTAGGCTTTGAAATGAGTCCTCTTCATAAGTTCGTCTCGTTCTTTCATTCGGACACTAAGAGTACTCAGAGGAGTTTGGTCCAACAGAAGTTGTTTACAAGTGAACTCAACATTTGTACCCGAACCGAAGACCCAAAGAAAAGCCCATGGGGAACTTTGAATGGATACCGGAAAACTAAAGGTAATAAGGCTTATCTTAATTTTAAGATTGATTTTATAAAAAAAACTGTTAACAAATATTAAATTATCTTTTAACTGTATTTTTTTTCGATTCAGTTGGAACTGTGTGACGTTCCTTGGGGCAATTAAGTCTACGGCACATTAACATAACAATTCTTTCTTTCGAAATGACATCGTAACAATGATTTATTGTAAAGTAGGAAATGGCTATTTCAAATATGTTTAAAGTTACATTTATATATGTCAAAGAATAATGTTATTGCTTTGTGGTAAATTGATTTTCCTATTTCATATATAAAAAATAATAATTAAGTAATCATTTTTAGTATCTATGCACATAAATGAATAATGATTTATCTCTACCGTGGGCATCTTTTCATGAGGAAGGACAGTGATTTCCTGTCCATGTCTAACTTCCATTGTTTTTATTGTAAAAGGAAACAATTATACAAATGTACAAATAATTTTCCGCGAGCTTAACATTCATTTCAAGTTCCTGCATTTCATACATAGCCTTTCTTAACCAGTTTTATGTCTGGCAAATGGCTCACACTGCACGCCAGTACGGATATCAACATTACTGACGTTTGTGTATATACATTAGTGCATTAAAGTGTCTGTCATACAAGCTATGCAACGGATGCATTGCATATAAAGCCACATAAACGCTGTGGGTGGCAAATGCACCTCTTTCGTTGTAATCTCTTGTTCCATGATTGCATTGTTTTGTGTTGCGTTTAGGGTTGAGAGTTTGTGACATATTTCGTTACGTGATTGGTTAGTAATCAGCATACTTAGTTAATGTATAATACTAAAAAAATCAAGATACGACAAAGGTTTTCCAAACACTATACCATTTTCAAAATGGTTCACACCGGAAACTGTACTGTGTTGCTTTGTTGTTGTAATCGGCTCTAAAGTACAATAGAATTGTTGGTTCATAAGTAGGTTCGTGGTTGCGTTGTAGCATTTCGCATACGTTCTATATACCTACCGAATTTAAGCTTGTTTATTCTGATAAATAAAGGATGCATTTTAAATATCTATGGGGTTGTAACGTTAACACGTAGTGTATGATACTTATATCCTTAACAGTCACGTGATATATTCATATTGATTACTTTTTGCTTTAAAAAAACTTGAAAATTTGATTTGAAAATAAAAAGCTTTCTTTTGTGACATCTACCGTTTTGGTTGTAAAGTTATTTTTATTGCAGTTCCTAAGTGTGTAATGACATGGTAGAAGTCGTCAATTGAGTAAATGACAAAGTTGTGAAAGTGTTAGTACTGGATGGTAAGATATATTATGGAAACTTTCTACAGCTGTTTAGATTTGCAGGCTTTGCAGCGTAACACCACAATATGATGTCCACAGATGAGCTGCTTTGGACAACTCTTTATTATTGTAATTACGCATTGCGTGAATCGTCTTCGTGATAATGATCTTACTTGCGTTTAGTTGTAATTAAGTATTCTTTTTGTGCGTTTCAAGTCGCATGCACATAAAATCCGAGCATATTAACATTTACATATTTACGTACACACCTATTATGTATGTAGGATATAGTGTATGATATAACGAATCAAAACGCCAAAATTTCCGTTTTGCATTACGAAACCGGTACGAATCGTGTCAATACACTCAACCCACACAAGCTGATGTTTTTTTCAATAGAAGAAAGTATGTAGTGTGCATCGTGCCGTGGGCGGGTCTTCTTGAAATTAGCCAATTTGCATTATACAGTTTTTATTGCTAAACGCGCGTAGGTTTTAAAATATAGAAATTATGAAATAGAAATCTCGAATAGAAGACAGATTTTGTTTCACTTCTGATTAGACTGAGATTTGTTTAACGTAAATTGACGCAGAAAGTAATGGGTGGCAAACAGTGGTGGCAGATTAGCCTTTAGGTCTGGATTCTTGCGAGAGCTACAAATTGACACGATCGTGTTTCCCGCAAATAATTGTGACGAATTAAGTTTCCTTTGTCGTCAAGGTAAAAGTTTCATATAAAGGCGGACTGTCATCGAATCCCTAATTTCTTCCTGTCCCGGCGTCAAAGCACACCTCCGGGAACTCCGGGGAAACGCCCTCGCTGTATTTATCGTTTCCTTTTATATGCTGGTGCATTGTTCTTAGAAACGAATACCGCAGTATATTATCTACCCTGAGCTAATACCTATCTCACTGCTAAATCAAAAACATGAATGTCGAATAAATACGAATAGTGAACGCGATCAATAACTTCGTTTAATACCTTGTTCAGAAAACATAACTAAGTTACTATTTAAGATATAATAATAAAAAATACAGCACTACAAAATGTAGACAGTTTCAAGTATTGAGGGAGTAGGTATTAAAACAGACTCACGGTGCATACGAGAGATCAAGACAAGATTAGGAATAACAAAACAGGCATTTGATAACAAAAAACATTTGTTGACATCAACAATATCAACGAAAACAAAACAGAAATTCATCAAAACATATATTTGGAGTATAGCATTATATGAGTGCGAGACATGGACATTAATGCAAAGGGATGGAGAAATAGTGGAAGCTTTTGAAATGTTGTGCTGGGGAATGATGAAGAAGATTGGTTGGACTGAAAAAATAAGAAATGAAGAAGTGCTAAGAAGAGTAAATGAAAAGAGAATGTTAATGCCTACTATCGAAAATAAAAAGTGGAAAAATGATTGGTCACCTTAAGCGAAATGACGGTTTTATAAACAGCACTGTACAGGGAAAAGTGTAGGGAGACTGATGAGTCTGCACCGACAAGAGTATATAACTCTTAAATGAGAAGAAAAATAAAAAAAAATGAAATGTATTTATATGATTATATAATTATATTGTAAGTTTAGTCGCTCATGGAAGTTGCTACATTATCTAATTACCAAAGGATTCCGACTACCTACCGAAATATTCCAATTCACCCATTAGCACTTCTGTTACGCTTTGAACTGCGTGTAGATTTACATCCATTCCGGGCGCTCGTTTTAGCCTCACCAATTAATGCATTTTTTTCACTCGGCTCACCGCATACATTTTTATAACAAAATATTTCTTTGTTGTACGCAACACAATGTCATTAACATGTTTCAAAGAACGTTAAGAATATAATTAGGAATTGCTTCATTCGTATTTTAAGTAGGATTAGGTAGTATCTAAGTAACAAATTCTGAATTTGTTGTAATGCATATGTAATATGAAGTATTTATTTTTTATAAATTTAAAATACTTCGTAAGTTAAAAATCACTCAGGTGCTTAGGATATGGAGTTTTCCAAAGAATTAGAATAACTTTTCTTTTGGGGCAGTCAGGTAAAAATACTTTACCTGATTTTCTGATTGACTAACTGACATATCAACGCACAGACTAAGCTGTTAGAGATAGACATTTTACAGTAGTTTAATTTTACGATGTAGGCACTACTAGGCACCCTAAAGTTAGGTAGGGAATGAAAGTTTTCTATAAAGATCCGTCATTTTTGATTTCGTATCCATGGAAATTAATAAATGACTTTTAGGTTAGAAATAAAATACGTGTAGGTATAAAGACTTTTGTAACTACACCCCTAAGGGGGAATAAAAGGGAAAGGTATGAAAGTGTTTAATATTTTGCTAAGTTTTAAATTATGTATGTTTATTTTTCTGCACGTGCGAATCCGGGGCGTGTTAGCTAGTCATTAATAACATAGTAAGCGTAAATGCTGAGTCTCATCAAATCACAGCGGATTTGAACGTGAGCAAAACCGCAGGTGGCGGTTTTGTTGCACAGATGGTTATAACAACAATCAGTGTCACGATTTCTTTAAACAACCCGAAATACTTTATTTATTTTCTCTATTCTCGTGGCATCGTGACTATAACTAAGTGTTTGGGATCAAAAAAGTTTTATTGACCATTGTGTATGGCTCGTTACGCGTGGCTCGCAAGTTACACAATCATAGTTACTCGATAATACTTACTGGGAAAATGTTTGATGCGACTAACTAATTCTACACTATTAAATGTAGTTTGCCGAGTAGGTAGCCGTGGGAGTAAAACAAATGCTTTGCATGCAGTTCACTTTCTTAGAATGTCAACTCATTCATGTACAGATTTCACTTCGTTCTGTGTTGAAGTGTCTCCTGCTGACATTAAGTAAAGCAAGATTTCGTCCTTGCACCGTCACTATGAGTGGTAGTTAAGGATGTCATGATATTTTTAAATTTTGATATTATTCGCCGCATATTAACAAAAAATTGACAACAACTTATTACATTGCAAGACCGCTGCTCTATCATTCTTTCGTGCCTATGCGCTATGTCTAAATACTTTCCCGATTCTCGATTCTGTAACTTCAAACTTATTGGGATTTGAGAGATATGTTATAACTTTTAGAAGATACAGTCGTGCATGCAAATCGACGCTAGATCTTAACTTGCCTTAACATTCCATTACACAATGCCACCGACCAACACAACAACCGTCTTAGCGATTGCGAGGAAAGTCGTAAACTGCTACATGGCTAATAAATCTTAATATTCCATTGTTTCTTTGTCTCGGCTGATATTTCAATGGTATCGCAATTTAACACATTACAAGTGAAATCGAGTTACATTTGGTAAACGATGCGTGATCAGTTCAACGTTAAAATATAATTGCAAACGAAGTTAGAGGTAAATTAGTGGTAGATGTTTTGGTCTTTTTTATACCACTAAGGTGGCAAACAAGCATACGGCCCGCCTGGTGGTAAGCGGTTACCGTAGCCTAAGGTCGCTTGCAACACCATGGGTGTTACTTGTGCGTTACCAATGTTAGGGACATTGGTAAGTATTTGGTATTTCTAATTCATTCTATTGGTTTATATCCTTGCATCTCTGTTTGTTGGATATATAAAGGAGTATTTGAACGTAGATATGTAGATATTATGGTTCACCCAAAATTAGGAGATTAGTATCAACGCCCGGAGAATTTGTACATGTATTTATAAATTAAACTAAATTTTATTAGAATAGTAAATCTCATATAAAAATAACCATAAGTTTATTCCATGGAAATTAAAAGTTGATATTTTTTTGTAAGCCAGAAAAATATGGCAGTACACTATACAAGGCCACTTTAAGACGTCGGAAGTGGTGTTGTTCAGTTTTGGCACCGAATTTGAGCACTAAAGTATGGCAATACATCATTATCGACGTCCGTGAGTAGCCAGATGCGCATTTTATCGTTTCTGGCTAGTTTTCAAGTGCTGAAAATCCATTAGAGCCATATTATGCGATGTGAATGTTCGATAATGTGTATTTAGATTTCCAGGAAAGACCTACCAAGTGTATATTTTTTTAAATATATAAATAAACTTTCTTTTAACGAAGGGGAATTCTCATTATTTAAATTATTTTTCCTACGGGAATAATGAGGTTAAATTTTTTGTGTTAAATAATATCACTATTTACATCGTATCTGATGTTTTAAAGAGGACAATAATAAAATTATAATACCTACATAATTTAATATCTATGTTATATCAAACCGTTACATCATTTAATATTGATTACCCTCCTACCGATAATTTGGTGAGGTGTAAAACTCAACCTACATAAAACTTGTTTTATTATGTAGTTTTCTATGTATTTGTAACGCAAATTACAATTCATTTTGTTACGAAATTACTTTATAACTTACAGCCATGAGCTAAAACTCCTATAATAATTTCTCCCAGTAGCAATAGAGCCTATCGACATGGTAATTTGAGGGCCCATTAACGAAGTTTTCGTTAATAGACATTTTAATGTTTGTGCCTAGTAGCCGATTATTAAGTTGCACGAAACCTATTTTAGTGGGTAAAGTTTACGTAACCATCCATTCAATATGTTTGTGCGTATTAATAATTCGTTCATGCCTACAAGAAGGCTTCAGCCTACAAGAAGGCTTCAAGAAGGTTAAAAAATACAAGCATGGGATTCTTAATGTCAAATTGTCATTTTGTTGCTCTAATGCCTAAGCATTAAGCTCTAAAGCTTAGCCTTTATTTTGAGGTCTAATTTAAAACAATTCTTTATTTTTCTTTATAGATTCTTGAAAAGGCATTGTCTATCGGTGGAGTCTTATTTTGATGTACTGTAAAAATATCTCCCAATGAATGTGTGAAAATATAAATGAGTGTGGAAGAAACGAATAGGTTGTGAAAGACACGAGTGAAGGAGATGACTGTTTGTCTACCTACATGGTAGGGACAAAACGCTACATGAGTACAAGTTACTAATAATTTGTTCGTTTGTATGTGCTTTTAAATAAGACAACGAGATTAAAGGAACTGGCACTCATCAAGGATTTAATTTAGGTGCGTTTTCTTAGAATTGGCAACAATATAAGACGAGATTATCAACGTAAATCCCGCTCAAGTTGGCCCTAAGTTTAGCTCGATTGAGTCAGCGTGCCCTAAGTAAACACTAATGGTTGAGTAATACTAGAACTCTTTTTGTTTCCCAGCTTCTTAGCGTAAATGCATTAATTTGCCACGAATAGTCGTGCATCGAGCTAATACTAATTGACGTGGATAGATGGAGCTATATCTTGCTTAGAGAGCTATTTGCGTAATTGTTTATTGAGATTTTTACATTATTGGGGTCTTGTTCTAGTTTTAGTATGGTAAGAATAAATTAGAATGCTTTCATCGTATCACATCGTAAAGCAAGTTTTTTCCCGGAAGAAGTTTTATTTATTGGTGTTATAGATACGTCTGTAGATTAGATAACAAGAATCAAAATTCAAACATAGAAAGAATAAAGTTTTCAAAAACATGTGCTCAGATGGTTTATTTGTGTAAATACCTGAGTAACATAAATATAATCACATTCACATGCGTGTGATCAAGCGAAACATATTGTGTTACACATTCGATCCGAAAGTAGAAAAGCATGACGTCACAATATTTATCGCCACTCCTTTTGATGGCTTTAGTTATTGTCACAAGTAGGAAGTTGTTTAAATTGTATATACATACATATTCCGTTATATTATACCCCATTAACGTACCCACGTATCGTATCATTGGGAGCTTTCTTTAGACCATTCTGAGAATTTTGACCATACTTGTTTTATAGTCCATAATCTTACGTCGTTTTGGAAAGCATTCTGCAAATAAAAAAGTAAGCAGAGTACGGCTTATAAATTAATAAAAAAGTGACATAGACACGCAATGATATTATATTAATAATTCTTATCATCGACCTAATCTACGAACGTAAAAAACTGTTGACATAAGAATAGGAAGAGGCCTGACCTCTCATTATGGAGATGTTAACAAGCACATGCAAGCACGTTGCGCAAGTTGACGTGATAATCTGAGCACGCATTAGACGAGCAAATAAATAAACATTCAGTTAGTTTAACGGTGGTAAAAGTACATACGTAAGAGTCTGCTACGACCCGTAACGTGTTATACCGGCTCTGCAGTACCATTCTGCAAAAATCTGCAATGAAAGTCATTTTCTTTAATGAGATGTTAAACGCAGGTTATCAGTTATTTTGACACCCCGCGTCATAAAGACCCTTTTTAATACTTTTTTACAATAAAATACCAAACGAATTTGCATGGTCCTATTTTATAGATATAGATTATAATAGCCTTGTGTGACGGTCACTAGTCACGGTGCACTTATTTATACTAGCCGATGGATAGTGAGAGGCGATATTCAAAGCTTTAGCAACAAGGGGACTAATTTGTCAACTCACACATTATCGACTCATCCCATAGGCTAAAGAAAGCTTATTAAAAGTAAAATGTACAATGTTTACAGTTATTTAATAATTATGAAGTGAGATTAGAGATTACTTCGTTCGTGAGAGTGACTATTCCAGGGTACAACTAACAAATAGGTTGCAAGTTTTGCAATCAGACTAGGTAAGGCACACCTTTAAATTGCATGCGGGCGTGTGGTATATTATGAACTACTGCGATATGTTTATGAAAAAATTGATTTGTAGTCTAGTGTACTTCTGATATTAATTTCCTTAATGTACCATGAATGATCTTACGCCGGTGAACAGTTTTGAAACTATAGCAAATGTTTTGCATACAGAATGTAGCAAACGAATTCAGTCATAGGTTGATTTTAGAATCGACGTATCATGCATATACGATAGAAGTTTTATATTAGGTCCTTACATATGAAATTGGCGTTTTGTATGGGAGGAACAAAAAGTCGAATATTTTTTAATATAATATATTTAATTAATCAAAGTATGAACCATTATTTTCTATGCACTTTTGCCATCTCATAGGTAGTTCATTGATGCCTTTACTAAAAAAACCAGTCGGACGGGAATCAATAAAATCTTTGAAGGCGATTTGGACTGCCCCATCGGAGTTGAATTTTTTCCCTTGCAAGAAGTTATCCAAATTTCGAAAAAAATGGTAATCTGTTGGAGCAAGGTCCGGGGAGTACGGAGGATGTCTTAGACTTTCCAATTGAAGCTCTTCTAATTTAGTAGCCGTCTGTAGCGCAGTGTGTGGTCTAGCGTTGTCGTGAAGCAGCAGTGGCGTGGAGCGATTGACCAGCCTAGGTTGTTTAGCCGCTAGCCTTTCCATCATGGTTTGCAATTCCTGACAATAGACATCAGCCGTAATAGTCTGGCCAGATTTGAAAAAACTGTAATGAACAATACCGGCACTAGTCCACCAAACGCTTACAAGTAACTTTTTTGGGGTTAATTTTCGCTTGGGGCAGGATTTGGCTGGCTGGCCAGGATCTAACCATTGCGCTGAGCGCTTCCGATTATCGTAAAGAACCCATTTTTCATCACAGGTAATGATTCGGTTTAAAATACCTTCATTATTGTGCCGGTTTAGTAATGTAACGCAGCAGTCGACGCGCGTTTGCCGGTTTGTTTCAGTCAATTCGTGAGGTACCCACCTTTCAAGCTTTTTAATCTTCCCAATTTGCTTCAAGTGAATTAAAACAGTTTTATCACTAACATTGCAGCCTGCAGCTAACTCGGACGTGGTTTGCGATGGATCCGCTTCCACAATAGCCTTCAACTCTTCATTATCAACTTGAGTCTCAGGCCGTCCACGGGGTTTGTTCTGCAGGTCGAAATTTCCAGAACGAAAACGTTGGAACCAAAAACGAACTGTGTTTTCTTTTGCAACACGACCGCCATACACATCATTCACCCTTCGAGTTGTTTCCGCAGCACTAGTGCCACGGCGGAACTCGTACTCGTAAATAATGCGATATTTAAGGTTTTCCATTTTGTAAAATGAGTGACGCAAACAGAAAAAAACAGAAGAAAAAAAACAAATGAATGACGATCATCGAAGCACAAATACATGAGTCTATAGCTGTACAAATTTGAATTTGGAATTCCTTACCAAAGAGGAGAAATTCGTGATTAAAGTGGCCAGTACGAAAACGCCAATTTCATATGTAAGGACCTAATATATTATATACACACTTTTATTTTAAAATTTGCAACAAAGATATCATATGTGTTTGTATGGAGATTCAATAATAAGGTAGTTAATAAATACATTGTTTTTCATATATATAACCGTTTGGAAATTCTAAAAAGCACCCTGAAATATGCCAAATTTGTCTACTGCAGTCTGTATAAGTTTCGAACATTTTGCACGTTGTTTACGTAGGTCATGAGTCGCCAAGTCTAGGTAATTTATTCATGATGTGAAATATCGATCTTTTGTATTATGATTCGACCATGTAATAAAAACACTTTCAATATCATTACGCATATTGTAATGCCGAATGCAGACTTGTTTCTTATTAGATGTGGCATTGAATTAGATAGTACGCATTGGATGAGACACTAAGAACTGGCAGCTCGATATGACAAATTGCCAAGAATAGAGCTACCGCTCAGTTTGAATTTAAGACAAGTGCTTATAATTGTATTATTGTTTTATTTTCATACAGACGTGAAGAAGAAGTAGTGGCATACTTTTGATAACGTAAAATAATTGACATCTTTCTTTTCAATAAAAGAAAAGATTCCGAACACAAACCTCGTGCAAAGAAATAAACATTAAAATTGTAATATTATCTAGTCTTATAAAGATATCAAGACATTTAAATAAGTAAGCATTATGTTGAGTAGTTGTTTTTATTGATTGGTATCATCACGTATATTGCTGTGTCCGGATATCCGTTATTGCGTATATTGGTTCAATGTCATCGTTGTCATCCTCATCGCCTATCAATCAGTGGTCCGTTGGGCGGGCGGCGGCGACGCGCGGTTCCGTCGACTATTTGTGTAACTTCCATAAGTTCTGAGAACCAAGCCGCGGGGAAGTGACGACGAGTTTTGTATCGGAAGCAGACTTTGCTTGTTTTTTATACTGTCTCCAGCATTCGACGTGGTTCTCTGTAATGGCGCTTATATCCCCCACTCGAGTATGGGAGATTCGCTTCAATGCTCTCCTTTCAATGTGGCAATGCGAATCTTTGACATATGTGGCGCTGAGGGCTCCGTTCGCATCACGTTTTGATAAGTAATCAATTATCTTCCAGCATCTGCAACAAACAGAAATACCTAATCAGTGTAAATATGAAATCCCTTTCAATTGATGATATCTATTTTTGTTAGATCGGTGTTGGTTAAACTATTAAACTTTCTTTTATAAATAAAATTTTATCTTTCAAAATAATTTGAATGTGTACCTACTATGGGCAGATAGAAAGGGCAGTAGGTGCTTGATGTGGTTTAAAATAAAACGATATTTGATCAAACTTTAATGATTCCCTACTAAGAAATTTAAACTGGGCCTTGTTTGATCTCTCACCTCACGACAAAGTAGGAAAATTACTAGGGAGCATGAATATAGGCGAAACGTTATTTTAAGTACGGTTATCTACTTCATAACCTCTTTTAGCCGACAACTAGTATTACCCAATACGTCTGTAAGCGACTGCATTGTCACTTTTGCAGAACATTATTGCTGAAAATAACAACTGCAGGTTAACTTACCAAAGTCAAATAGAAACTAAATAATATATTTTACTCGTTACCAGGCTTCAGAAGAAAACGGTCAAAGTCGTTGTGATTTGCGACACATGACTATTTCCGAATTCGATTCAAGTTTCACAGTCGTATCGTATTGTAGTTCCAATAATGTTTGGACTAGCTAGTTCCTTTATTCAGTTTTCAGTGAGAATTACTTTGAGTTATAGAGCGGGTGAGGCCAATTCTGTGAGGCATTCGTATACATCCGTCGGCGTACGTGCGTCGAATTAAAATTATTGTGCTCGCTCTGTAAACTGTTTTAGAAATAATTTTTCGTACTAATCGTACATGTACATGTAATTTCGGTCGCATAATTATAAACAATCCTTCCTATATACGATGAATACATTCTTACGCCCTTGAAATATAAATCTGTCTAAAACTAGCTCCAATTTGGCTCCGAAATGTTTTTGTAAAGGTAGTCTAAATGGTCCACATCAACAACAATTAGGAGCCATATAGCGAGGAATGATGCCAATAGACACATCGAACAAATAAAGCTTTGTCTTCTGTCGAAACTCAGGCTTAAAATAAATCTCACCATTAAGTTCTCACACCCATTTTTTGGGTGGGTACTCTGGTTTTCGTTTGATAATAATATTGTTGCTGTTATACCTATGGTTGTAACATCCACCGGGAGTGAGCAAAAACAGACAGATGTATCATTCCTTTATTTTTATTCGGAAAATTATTATTGGATCATCCCACGCTGGTACAAGGTGTTTTTAAAAAACAACTAACTATTTATACTGTGGCTCGTTTTGACGTTACTGCTCTCAGGTGCAGTGCGATGGGACTGGTGCGAGCCAAATGTTGGATCACACAAGGACTGACATTTCATTCGAGTCATATATTTTCTGTGATGATTCATTTCGGTTGGCATGGGAAAATAGAATATGTAATACAAGTATTCAAGACAATCTTTTTTAAATGGTTCTAGTACTCTTCAAATAGGAGAAGACCGAAAAAAAAATTGTTATGTACGATACTGCTGATTGATTACATGTGTATTTATACACTGACTACTGTTTCTGAGCCGTGTTGTAAAGCATGCCATAAAATACATAATTGATAACACGCCTCATGCCTACATATATAACCAGCTTAGAATTTTAAGCAGGCTGTATTTATGCGATAAGCCTTAAAAAGGTACAAGCTATTTTATTGTTGACGTGTTTAACATCAAAATTACTGATTAAGTGGGTAGGAAATAGCCAATATGAGGTCAGGATTATTTTGAACACCATCTACTTCAGATGAAGTTTGAAGGTCAAATTCGTAGCACCTTCAAAATTCAAAATTCAGGAGAAGATACAGGCTGAGTCTGACTGAAACAGGACTCGGAAAACATAATAAATAATAGTACAACATATCCTCAGTTTTTTTTTGTTATAAGCTATTGGGTGTGGAAATGATGTTGTAGAGAAATTACTTTTCATTGAAATGGCAGATCAGGATCGTAACTTTACGTGGTTATCTATTGCAATGTAGGCGTGAAGCTTAAGTGGAGTAGTAAGTTCTCATGTTTCTATCAGCCAATATTAAGAGTTTTTCTTCCAAAGAGTTATCCACTGACATCAAAGGATCATTGTGTGTGTCACGTCCGCCTCCTTATCGGGTTCATTTGACGTAAGACTTTTGTTTGTTACGTACCAACAGCATTGAAACGACAAATGAAGGCGATTGCGATTAATAATTTTATTTTTGATTGTAATATGGCTGCGTGCATGTGAACAGAGAACATTTGATGTAGTTACACAATTCGCTCTACAGTTCTGAAGTATTTTAACTCTTGGGATTTTATAAACTTAGTTTCACGTCCCAAGTGCTTGTGAAGAAATATAGAAACGTACTACATCTACACTAATGTTATAAAGAGGAAAGATTTGTATTTATGTGGGTTTGTATTGTATAGGCTCCGAAACTAATGGACCGATTTCAAAAATTATTTCACCGTTAGAAAGCTAAATTATCACTGAGTAACAGAGGCTATATATTATACTGGCTGCCGGCCCCGGCTTCGCACGGGTGGACAAAATATTTGATAAATGTCTATGCTCCGAAACAAATGTCTACCCGTGCGAGGCCGGGGCGGGCACCTAGTATATTGATATGCTTTGTGTAATGTACTTGTATAGATACTTGAAATATAACATAGTTTACTAGTTATTGAAATAAAATTGTGAAATATTCTTCCCGCGGAATAAGGTTATGTGAATATCCTTTCACAAGCAAAAGAGCTAGCATGTGAATGTGAGTCTAGCTAGATTATCTTATCAACCCTGGGAATAGAATACCGGTAGCTATTGTTGTTAGCATACAATGGGTCATTGCCTTCGAATAATACGCACTCTGTCTAGGTACTTCGATATTTTCTAAGTATTATAACTACCTACATCATTTTAATATTCTATCTAACACCAGTTCGTTGTCCTTTCATGTCGATGAGATGATATTTAATTGACTTTTAAAATCGATAAGTACTTATGTTCACTTGTTTAGGTATTTTTTTTAAGGAACTTGCAATTTAGGTAATTTTGCGGACTAAAGCAATTTCTACCAGTCCACCAACACCTGTAGCCCGAGCAAGAGAACCTTGCGACTACGTATTCAAAAACTCAAAATGTAAAGAATATATGAATTTTTAGTTCGATATTTCGCCGGCGATACGCTGTTAATTTTCTCATACAAAAATAGTCAAAACCGATACGAATACGTAGCCGAAAGTTGTTGTTGCTATGGCTACTGAGAAGAGATAAATGGCCAGTAGTAATATTAATAATATATCTTCACGCCTTACCACAAGGGCCCCGAAGCGGCAATCTAGTAACGTACTAGCAATATATTATCTACTCTGAGGTACTAGTATTAAATAATCGATTACAAAAATAGCAAAACTATTAAAATTTGTAGATTAAAAGAAAGAAATACATAGAGTACACAATGTCATCTTCTCTCTGTATCAATATAGTACTTTTCAGGTGGCAAGTGGCGATAGTAATAAATCTATTCGATATATTACACCGTTCAGCACGCATGGGTGCGCTAGCAAGAGATAGCATCTGCAAAAATTGTAATAAACATGTACCTAACCACGTACCCAAGTAAAGAAAGTCGAGTTTTCCAGCCATGCATATGTATGGTACTTGGGCGGCGGAGCGAGACTGATACAGTTGCACTTTTACAGTTCTAATAGAATATTGTCTGTTTAGCAAATTCTCATCTGATACATAGTTAAAGCCAACTTAATTCAAATGTACGGTGAATCGGAGCGTTCAATCAGGAATAATCATAATACGTTGTCATTAATCCGTCTTATTATTAACGAATAGCCTAAATCTATAGCGCAGGACGGCAGACAAAACCTATGCTTGCGTGCGGACAACAACTCATCAGAGATTCATCGTCATTGGATGTATGGTGTAGGAGCACATTGAAGATGATGAACAAACAAATATGGTTTATGTATATTAGTCAACAAAATGAGAGTTACACATTAGTATTTTTCAGCTCGTCTAAATTCGAGCACCGCATGTCTATATAGTGTTCAAGATTTTATTAAGGGGTTGAGGAAAACACGTGCATATAATATTATTGAGTTTTCTTTTTTTAATTATTTAAAACAAGTACACAGTTTTACGTCAAACCTTGTTGCATTCTGCTGCACTCACGAGACTGGGGGCCGCCCGTTAGCTCACACAGTATGCTTACCGTCCTAATTGCCAGTGCGATTGAGTTTATATTCCCTCAACAATAGTTCAATTGTTTTAATGTTAACTTATACGGAACTAACGGATGCACCCACCAAAGTATTCTCCACACGTCACAAATAGTTTCCGCTACGTTTGTCCAGGCCTAGGCTAGTGCGAGTATGCGTTAATTGTCGCGCGAAGTGCCCGATGTATGCGCACCTCCACTCGATGATAGCCGCTAAAGCCAGCTCCACTGAGCTGATTATTCTTGTAACGCGCTTGATTGAGACAATAGAGCTCATGAGAAAGCGGAAGATCTTGCTCTAAATCTTAGATTGACCATGACGCTACCAGTAAATTTTACGAGATTCAGAAATGTTACCTCGGCTCTTTTCTAGTCCGCTATTTTCGTTTTATTTATTTTTATCGTGGTTTCCACCAACACAATTATTGGATCATTCAAATATATCTCAATAAATCCACTGATCAAATTTCTGCTTTGTTGCTTGTTTTGGGTTCCTGATATGACCTTAATAAGTATGATAATGGATACCACATTACCCCATAGTTATTCGGCTTTTCAATTGAAAAGCATTTACGGTTCCGGTTTGTCTCACTATGGTATTTCTGTGAAAGAAGTACCTACTTCGTGTCTCTGCGCATGTAACATGGTAACTAATTACTTAACGTTTTCATCATAAGTTACGGCACGTAGTTCTCTGATAAGGTTTCTTTGATGTTAGTTTTGATAGTAGTATTTTATAAGACGCGTTTTGTATATTATGTAGAATAGTACATACATAGTTTTGTTTGACAAATGTTAACCAATATGAGTTGATGCTCATGACGACTATTGTAGTAACAATTCCTAGAAACACATTAACAAACCTACTTTGCATACAGCAAGTCCGTTGTAGAAAATAACGGAATAATGATAGTTTGCAATAATGTGTTTCTGCGTGTCTTGCGCAAACTGGTAGCATGGGCAGGTTGAAAACAAATAAGTATAACTTTAGATATGAATGCGAAATATTTGTCATCGGCTGTCACATCTCGTTCTTCAACTTTCCTCTCGACACGTCACCGACATGACTCCGGTACGTTGAACTGATCAGAAAAGGGAAAAGTCTTGTGTCATGCATGTAACCAGCACAGCTTACACTTCCTATACTGCTGGGTCTCACTTATCGGTTAAACTTCCTAGATGAAATTATTATACTAGAGTTTATCGACTCATCGGAGACATAAATAAATAGATTTTTTTTATAACGTAATGAGACGTTAATGACGCTTACGTTGTAAGCCTTTTATTAATATTTATATATATTTGAGGAATATAAATTTCATCATAATAGTTCCCTGTTAAATAGTACTTACTGCAGGACCAATAAGTATTTTCTTCAGTTTGATCAGAGTTATTGAAGAAGACGGCTCGAATACAGCAACGAACGCAAAACGCCAGTTCAACACATAGCGTGACTGGGAACGCACGTTCCATACGTCCCTTGTTACGTCTATTTACGTTGTACGTAATTTGGCAAACGTTGGTGGCCAATATTTGCACTACGAGATGGGTGTACGTATTGGTGAAGTGTTGTTAGAGTGCGGTGGATTAACGTTAGGACATATTATGAGTTAATGGACTACTGATCTTCGCAAATGTTTGTGGACGGAAGAGGTTAGTATTTTTGAAATGTGTAAACTGAATCAACAGTTATAAATTTTCTTATCTCTGCAATCTGTAAGAAAGTATGTTTACCAGGATCTGTCAAAGCGGTTGCTATGATGGTACTCTTGTCTGAAATTGTATTGTATCGAAAAGTACTAGAATATAAAAGTGAATATCTTTCGTCTATCAGTCCATCAGTTTCCGATGTGCGTTTGTGATTTTAACAAGAGTTTAGTAAATATGTTAAGTATGTGCAATATCCGTGTAAAAGCAGTAAGAACGGCGTGTGGCCTTACTAGGCTGACACCGGCAAAGTGTACTTAGGGCTCAATCTTGAAAGGTTCCGTTCGACCTTGCCCTCTCCAAGGTTACCAATTTCCATGAAGTTTTTTTTACCGCAGCGGATGTTTTCCTTAATACAACTTCGGTGATTGTTTTCAACTTTTCACAATACATAACATTCGTCACGGTTGTACGCGTTTAAGACTTAGTGTAGCGTTAGGACAAAACATAGTTCCCACTATTTAAGTCGCTTATGTGATGTGTTTGAAAACTATTGTTATCAGTGCACATATTCGTATGGGGAAGAAAATAAATCCTTTTTTGGTGTATGGATATAAAGAAATAGTAGACGTGAATTTATTTATATTCTAATTATGTTTCGGCTAGATATGCTTCGAACTGCTTGCTATCTTGGTATCAATTGGATGAGTTTCAAACATTTTATTGCGTGCACTCGATAATTACAAGGGTAGGCGGCACCTGTTCTTATAAAATAATAATAAGCAAGAATGAGTGCATCTTTTTTATACCTTTATTATGATCTGACACATGCAATTCCACGATTGCTTGTTGAGCTTTTATTGGTATATGTATTTATAACAAACATATCGCCATTTTAATCGAACTTGTAGCTTAAGATGTTTAGTTCTTGAAACAACCACCATTTTATGGAATAAGTGTATACCTGTAATTGGTTGTGCAGTATTATTATAATCTTAAGTAAATGTATCCGAACATGTATCACTGTAATAACAGTGGGTAGACCTTATAAATAAATAAAATAAATAAATACGAAAAAATACACCGTCTATTTGGTGTTATAATATGTATATTTACTTCAAAGCTAAAATGTCTCAGTACTGCTGTGATTGATGCAATAAAGTATTTCTCTTAAAAAAGAGTAATTAGAAAAACAGCATCCCTTGCAGATTCCTTAATTCAAATTCAAAATTGATTTATTTGCTTGACACATGGTATATCAGATAGAAGTGATTATATAAAACCAGATCATTTCCGACCAAATTAGGCATGCAAATATTTGAATGCAGGTAGAATAAGTACCTACAAGTATAATGCATTTTTAATGTTACCGAATTAACAATTTATTATTATTATTATTATTATACTTCTTTATATTGATTTATACTTGAAATTTATAATCCATGAATTCTTTTACAGAGTAGAAATTGTGATAAACTAATGTTAAATTCAATGGCACGTAAGTAAACAGCTATGGCCCAGTAAGAATACAATTTTGAGAGTTCCTCACGGCGAATGTCCAGCAAGTGAATCAAATTAGCTAATTATTGTTGTTATTTGAATAGAATCATCGCGAACTGTTCATTACGTGAAGGAACTTTGTACGGTTTTTCGGAGCTCATTATTACACTAACATTGGAAGACTGCCAACTACACAATACCTATTCGTCACAGGCTCTGAGGAATAAAATTGGCCTTTATTTGATATTAAGAATTTATTTAGTCGCCTCTTGTTTCAGTAACTAGAGGCGATATCAATGCCTTAGTCGATAAAAATTTACAACACCTTTGGTCTAGTTAGTGGTTAGTGTACGTGATTGTTGCGGGTCGATTCCCGCCAGGGCAAATATGTGATAAGAAATTGCATGTATTTACAAAAAAAACGTATTGCAGTAGCATTTGTCTAGTATCTATAATAAAGCTATGCTTAGATTGGGGTCAGATGGCCATGTGGAAAAAAAAGGTTGCGTTAATTTAAAGCAAAGCACTGGACTGACTCACAAAGGCAGACATACGTGCAAGATCATCGTAAATTACTGTGTCAAAAATTAATATAATTAAGTAGAAACTACATAATGAGTATATTTGTGTGCGAGTTGCAATTCGGTTTGAAATCGTTGTGCCTCGACAATGCCATCGAGCGTATTGTTTTGTTACTTCAGGCACACCACCATTGTGGTTTGTTACGGAAATTGCTTAACTTTTTGAAGTATTTATCATGTAGTCTTCTGTTATGTACATGTTACATGTACCTAACCTACTCATAGATTTTCATTTACGATCGTTTCAGTAATTTCGCATACTTGAAGAAAATTATAGTGAAAAAATGTTTATTTACGGGGCACAAAGTAAAGTTGCTTATTATCTATTTATATAACAACTTCCATGTACTTAAATTAAACTAGCCCATTAAACATTAATTAAACGCTAGGTACGGCCGGAAATTCGTACAGCAGTCATCAGCAGTGTCGTAAAACGGTCAGCTAAGAGTAAACCGCTTATTTTTCAGTTTATATTACTTTACTAGCGATCCGCCCCGCTTTGCACAGGCTAACACAAAATCTAAATGAATTATGCATAAAAACCTTGCTTAAGAATCACGCCGTGAAAACAGCATTAAAATCCGTCGCAGTAGTAAAAGATGAAGCGTACAGGTGGCGGGAAAGCAACTTTGTTGTATACCATACTAGCGCCCCCGGCTTCGCAAGGATTACACAAAACCTAAATGAATTGTACATAAAAACCTTCCTCTTGAACCATTCTATCTATTGCTGAAAACTGCATTAAATCCGTTGAGTAGTTTAAAAGACCTAAGCGTACAGACGGCGGGAAGCAACTTCGTTTTATAGCATATATTAAGATTAAGATTAGCAATAGGTAGAGTGAGAATGGGTGGAGAACTGTATTTCGTTTGATGAAACTTCCATCATTACCAAGGAGCGAATATATCTCCACGTACGCATGCGCATGACAAGCTTAATAGAAAGATTTAAAGCTTAATTTATGTTAATGGCTTAATGAGTTACTGACTACTATATGGGCTACGGTTTATGGAGCAATTCTGATCTAGTTAGGTATCTGCAGGTACTCATAATTTCAGTTGATTCTATATTCATATATAAAAAAATGTGCTGCAAATGAATTGTGTTTGATATATTGTTTGAAAATTAAGATATTGTCGGGATGTTAGGTTGATTAAATTTATTTGTGGAGGGTTGTTTTGATACAGTGACCATTGTTTGTGATCGTATTTTATACACAGCCTGAAAGATTTCGAATGACTAAAACAGAAACGTCTACTGCTTAAAAAGAAAAAAATACTTGTACTTGGAATTTCATACATTTAAGAAATAATTGTTTGACCCAAATTTCAAGCCATAATAAGGAAATTATCGAAAGTGGCCTTAATGCTTGAACTTCCTGCGAACGCGAACTAATGTGACGAAGTAAGAATTTTATTAAACCTCGTTAATACACGTTGACAGACTAACAGCGCAATCTGTAAATATGTTTGTATTCTTATTCCTTTCTTTATAGACTGGCTTTGTTTCATTACAAGGAAATAAATAATTAATATTATTATATTGGATCGCTCTCCTTCTTTGTGACTAGACGGCAGCACATGTAGGCGCCGATAGTTGACGAAAAGGCGAACTCGAATTTCGTTGAAAGAAGTTAAAGTAAGAATATCGACTATTCTGCAAGAAAGAACTGGTGTACGAAAACATTATAATAGTTACAATCACACACACTAACTTCAAATACGATCTCATCAATAGAGAATAAGTAGGGCTTTGAATGACGACAAGTCTTAAAGAGGTTGAATAGTTTTTGTTGTGAGAAGTCATTAGGTTCACTAAAACTAATGAGTTTGCATTGATTTGAACAAGCGGTTTAGATGTCATGTATTTATACCGCTATTGGACTCCTGTCCTCTTTAGAGAAAACATGACTTGGGTAATATGCGGTCGACTGGTGTCGTTGGGCAGATGACCCTTCTAGGGCGGGCGGCGTCTCGCTCCGGCCCCCTGACACACATACAGACACTACTAAAATTAGATTTGTGATTCTCACTCTACGACTATACGCTAGACACAAACCGATGGATTATAGTATTTATAGAGCGGGTCACGCGTCGGAAATAATGGTGTAAATGAACCATTGCGTACTTTGTCGCCACAAGAATTAAAAGTATCTATAAAAGCGTTGATATGCGGAATCGGCTTTGAATATTTAATCCCTCATGGAATTAGACTTCTATTGGGGTATAAATACATACATATATTATTTTTATCCCTTTTCTTGTTTTTGAAATAAACCTTTAATATTCTCCGTTTCATTTATCGAACGAAAAAAATCTACATGATACAAAGCGAATTCTTCAAAACTATAACTATAGGTACCTTTTCCGTCCTTATTTGATCTCTGCCATCTACGTGTATGTATCTACATAAAAACTCTACAGTGGTTACGAAAATATTCCAGTATTCCCATTCTTTGAAGCTGAATAGGAAACGTTTGTTGAGTTGTACGTCAATACGTAGACTCAATAAATTCTTTGTAAATGTTTTCTTTAAATACTGAAAACGCTTTAAATGTATTTTAAACATTATTAGCTTTCATGAAATGTAGGTCGGACAAACATCCTATTAGTTAGTTTTACGTATTGCTGCCATTAATACTGAGACTAAGACTTTGAAACTGGTTCTACTCGGATAAGACAGTAATTTTTAGTATGGTGCTTTTTTAGTATGGTGGTTTAACATCGCTACTTGTAAGTTATAATCACAGAAACCTTTTTTTTTTTTGCTTTAGTTCAATCAGATAATAAAGGATGGTGCTTCATTAGCCTCATAAGTCAAAAATATATTCCACACGTACGAAGTCGCGGGCACAGCTAGGTTCTGTAACATAAGCAATAGAAGTGAAATACGAAAATGCTTAATACAATTTCAAAGACGTGCGTGCAATTATTCATAGACATTAGTTTTAAGGATATGTTTATGTTTGTACTGTCAACTACATTTTATAGCACCGGAACGAAGTGTCAAGTTACCAATAAGGCCTTACTATCCGCCCAATAAAGGCCAATAGAGTATTCACGACACGGTGTCCAACGGCCCCGTTACTCCACTCTCTAAGTGGAATACTGATACAAAACACGATTGCCACCAAAGACAAAGACATCATAGTAATGATTCTCTATGTGGTTTAGGTTGCCTGCGGATGTAGGTATCTGGTACGGGTCGCCACCAAGCACTGAGATCACCGCTATTGTGAAAGTTCTTATGAAATCTGTTTCTCTGAATAATTAACGTTAAATGATTAAAATGTAGAAATGCTTGCTTTTTGAGTCAAGAACATAGCACGTTACAGTATTATTGACTTATGATATAATATCTTAAAAATTATAGACTTGCACACGGTTTTGTAAAGCTGATACACACACGCAAATACAAAGGTTTTAACAGTATGACCTTACCATAGTATTTGTGAGTTTGGTCCCTTTTCAGTTGCAGTGTAATTGAATCTTTATGACTATTATTGCTCAGGTCATATTACCTATGTTCTTAAAATTAAAAAAAATATGATTCCCGTAATCAAATGGTTGAATTATGCAGCAACAACATAATAGGTAGAGATGACCGAGATGTCTTAAATTATGTTTCATCTTAGCGAGCAATCATTTTGTCAAACGAACTACGATGGCGTAGGCGCTTCCGTATTTATTGCTTGTTGCATTAGGGCTATGATTCGTATAATATTACCACGGTAAGAAAAAAAACAGTCATAGTCTCTCAAACACTTTGCTTTTGTGCTATAGGTAGATACATTTTTGCAATCAATACCTGTTTTTAATTAATGCATCTTTTAAAACTGGTAACTTATTAATTGGAATCGTCTCGACTTGGAGTCATGTTTTATTCATATTGCTGAAACTGGAATGTATACGTTTTGAAGTTAAGTCCTTTTAGTTTTAGTGTACTCATATTTTGTCAAACGTTAATTTGACGTTTCAACGGGCCCAATTGTAGCCCACGCGCTGCTGAGTGACCCTCCGAGCCATTCACAAAATTACTTGAGTTGAGACATCATCCGTAATAATTATTCTTCATAACATCAACTACATTGTTCCTTCTCTTTCTAAAGCATAAAACATAGGGTTCGTACTCTGTTCCTCTTGAGTGCCCCCACAAATTATGCTGCTCTGTAACTATGAAAACCGTTGCATTTCTAAATATTGCGAACGTTTCTGCGATTATACAAGCTAGATTATTCATACATCTTTACAATACATATGTACAATTCCGTGTATTCTTTTTTTCACACAGATTTATTTTCAATGATAGGATCTTCCTGATGGATCTTAGCTATATTTGAACGCGGTATGTGGCGTTTCTGCCGAGATCTATAATCATAGGTTGGTAAAATCGCGGGAAAAGCTAGTTAATTAATAAAGTTTAAAGTGTTTAAGCCGTTATGCTATTATGATGAGTTGGAGGAAATGGGCTTGGGTGTCTGTTGCTGCAACGCTAATGACGCGTGAACTCCAACTAGGGTTGCCAATGGCCCGCGTGGGAACAGTAGGTATACTGACATAAAGAGTAACATTTTTTCACATCCGATTCAACATTTAACCATTTGATAGAACATTATCAATCTTACTCATATTGCAATAGAGTTTTTTTTAGTAAGTTGCTCTTCTGAATGTAGTTCAAAAAACCCACATCAAAGGAAAGTTGCTAAGTATTTACGGATAAAACTAAAGCTATATTTGAACAGCAACGAAACCAGAAACGTTCTGAAGGTCATATTGGAGTGGAGTTAAAACAATCGAAACAGCATGCAACGTCAGTACATTTATTGATGCATGATTGGAATAATAAATATTGTCAGCGATTTCACTTTGCGGTTATATATTGGCAGTCGAGGGCTTGTTGTGTTGTGTTGACAAAATTTAGAAAGCAGCATAATTAATTAAATATTTTTAAGTTACGAGGCAAGGAGCAATAACAATAACATAGTTCTAAGAATTACGAATAAATTACTAATTTAGAAAATCCAAAAATACACGCCTAAAAATGAATTTAAATCATTATAATTCAAGTCAGGATATTAGGCTCAAGTAATGATTTTTAAGTATTGTCATCGATTCATAAAACGTAAAATTTTCACAATAACCAGACGTCTGGAAGACAGTAAAATGACGTTGAGAGATTCATTACATTAAAAGATAAACATACAGGTGAAGCTAATAAAAGCATTTTAATAAAATAAAAAGCGCGTTAATAAATTATACATTCCCTCCACGATCGGTGTTGGGGCCGAGCTGCAGGCTACAACGGGGTCCACAGGTGGCGGATAGTGGAACGGCCACCAGATATGGTGGTACACTGCGAATATAGTGAATAAGCAGTTCCCGACCAAACAGCGGCAGGGTTAACAGGACGTAGTGGGAAGTCTGGTGGGACAGGTTTACCTATAAAAAGCTGCAAGGTCCTATGACGACTCTGTGACATGGCGAGTAAATGCCGCCATTAAATAGGCATTCCCTCTCCCCTTGTGCTGGGCAGCAGCAGCACTAGTACCATCAGGAGGCCGAGAAAACGGATTTCGGAAGGGCTGCTGACATGGACATCAACACCCAATCACATTGGTTGTTGTACTGCGGTACGGAAGGCAAATGGGAAAACCACCATACTACTATTTCCTAAAATGGAGCAATGCAAAAAGTCAACAATAGAAATAACGTTCTTGACAACGGGCTTCCACGATGTCCACATGCCGTGGCGGTCCGAGTCCGGCAGGCGTAGGGGCAGGGCTACGCAGGTCGTCATCCTGCGAATGTGCGTACGATGTTAACGACGGGTAAATTAGAAATATTAAAGGAGGAAATGAAAAGATTAAAAATTGATATAATGGGAATAAGCGAAATGAGATGGGAAGGAAGTGGTGACTTTTGGAGTGACGAGTATAGAGTTATTTTTACGGGGGGACAAAAAGGAAGCAACGGCACGGCGATAGTATTTAATAAAGTATGGGGTTTAATGATTGAAAACACAGTGCACCACAGCGACCGGATAACAGCCGTAAAAATTAAAGGAAAGCCCTCAGATTTACTAATAATACAAGTGTACATGCCAACCGGTAGACATCCACATGACGAAATCGAAGAAGTTTACAACCATCTAGATACCTTATTAGATCTAACTAAAGAAAAAGATAACATAATTTTAATGGGAGATTTTAATGCAGTTGTTGGGGAAGAAGCAGTAGAAGATGTATCTGGTAGTTATGGGTTGGGCAATAGAAATAAAAGAGGAGAAAGATTAATAGATTTTTGTAAGGAAAATAATTTAGCAATTATGAATACATTATTTAAACAACCAAACAGAAGATTATACACATGGAAAATGCCAGGTGATATCGGAAGATATCAGTTAGACTACATTATAGTAAAGCGAAAAGATAAACATCAAGTCACCACATGCAAGACATTACCAGGCACTGATTTAAATACGGACCATAACTTGCTTATAAGTAAACATAGATTTGAAGTAGAAAAAATTAAAAGGAAAAACAAACCAAAGAATATAGATCTCAATATTTTAAGAAATAAGGAAAGTCAATATAGTGTGCAATATAGTAATAAAATAAGAAACAAGTTAAGAATAAATAACACAAATTATATTAATGAGAATAGTTGTATACAAAATAATATAGATAATAAGTGGAACAACATAAGAGATATATTGAAGAGCAGTGCGAATGAATGTATAAAACATGAAAAAGTTGCAGCTAGAAAAAAATGGTTAGACGCTGAAATAATTGATTTAATAATAGAGAGACGAAAAATCAGGAACAAAACTGATAATGAAAGCATAATAAAATATAAAATCTTAACTAACAAAATAACTTTAAAATGTAGAGAAAAGAAAGCAAAGGACATAGAAAACGACTGTAACTTAATAGACTTCTTAATGAAAAAGGATAAAACCGATGTAGCATATAAAATGATCAAGAAATTAGACAAGAAACACAAATCAAAAAGCACAACCATTTTAAATGAACAAGGTAAATTACTAATAGACAACAAAAGTATAGTGGAGCGTTGGAAAAGGTATATAGAAGGACTTTATGAAGGTGAAGGATTAGATGAAAATGACATGGAAAAAGAATACGAAGTAGAAGAATGTGAGTTGGGACTAGACATTTTGAGGTTAGAATTTGACAAAGCATTACAAAACATACAAAATGGAAAAGCCGCAGGGGACGATGGTATATATATAGAAATGATTAAATATGCAGAATGTGAACAGTTATTAACAGAACTATTTAATTTAACAAGGGATATGTACAGGACAGGAAAGATACCAATGGATTTCAAAACAACCAAAACAATAACATTACCCAAAAAACCTAACTCATTGAAATGTGAAGAGCATAGAACCTTAAGTCTCATATCACAGGCATCTAAGATATTACTCAAAATTATACAAAATAGAATTCGTCAAAAAATAGAAGAATGTTTGAGCGACGATCAGTATGGATTCCGAAAAGACAAAGGCACAAGAGAGGCAATTCTGGCACTGCGTATGATAACTGACAGACGTCTGGAACTAGGACTTAATACTCACATTGCTTTTATAGACCTAGAAAAAGTATTTGACAAAGTCAACTGGAAAATAATGATGAAAGCGCTAAAGACAGCCGGTGTGGATTACAGAGAAAGGCGAATCATATATGAGCTTTATAGAGAACAAGAAACTGTGATAGAGTTAGGAGAAGAAAAAAGAAAAGCAAAGATAAGACAAGGCGTAAGACAGGGGTGTCCACTTTCACCATTAATATTCAATTTATTTGTAGAGTTAGCAATAAGGAAGATAACAGAATCAGAACAGGGAGGTATAAAAATTAACGGTAAAACTAAACATACACTTTATAAGATTTGCAGACGACATCGCGGCATTCGCAGAAAACAGGGAAAAACTAGAAAAAATTATGGGCATCATGGATACGATATTTAAAGAATTTCACTTAAAAATAAATAAAAATAAAACCAAAACACTAACGACATCCAAAATACCTTACAGACATACACCTATCAAACTTAACAATAATGCAATAGAACAAGTAAATAACTTTAAATATTTAGGTAGTATTATTAACAGTGATTCCAGATGTAGTCACGATATTAAAGCCAGAATTGCAATAGCAAAACAAGCTTTTAATAATAAAAAAAGGCTTTTTGGATTTGGTATGAATAGAAAAGTTAAAAAAAGGCTTATCAAGACATACGTATGGAGTATCGTACTGTATGGATGTGAAACGTGGACACTGACGCAAAGAGACAGAGAAAGGTTGGAAGCATTTGAAATGTGGTGCTGGAGGAGAATGGAGAGAATAAGTTGGACAGAAATGGTAACAACAAAGGACGTTCTGAAGAAGGTAGGAGAAAAAAGAACGATTATAAGTACGATTGAAAATAGGAGGGGCAACATGATGGGCCATTTGTTACGACATGACGCATTTATACGAAATATCATAGAGGGAAAGATCGAAGGAAAGCGTGGCAGAGGAAGGCCAAGGATAAGTTACCTGCAACAGATAAAGACGAAGGCTAACGTTATGTCGTACCAAGAGGTCAAAGAGATGGCTAACGATAGAACGGCTTGGCGATTGCTCCACCGACAAGAGCCTAGCTCTTAAATATATGATGGCTCCACGATCGGGTTTGCAAAGAGTTAAATACACTTCCTTGTGCCTTACATAGTTTTAATTAAAATTAATGAACACATTGAATTGGTGAATGCACTAAATTAATTACCCTCTTTGAAGGGCGATATCCTTCACGAGTTGAACTATTCCAATGTGCACAAAACGGTTTTGATTCATTTCATTTGAATACATAAAGGTCTTGTAAGCATTATATAGCTATTGTGCTAAATTAAAATTATTAGCGTATGAGGACTAATAAACCTCATTGCGTTGCTATACTAATACTAATGTATTACTGCAGACAGACTAGGTACCTACTACGTTCTTAAAGAGTAGGCAGGCATTTATTTATCTAGTCCATGTGATATTCCTCACCACAATGTATAATTAAGAATTTTAAATCAAAGATTTTCTATTTATTCTGTATGTTATGTTTATTCAGTTGTAAGTAGAATACAACAGCGGCCGTAAGATAGGTGTAGTGTTATAACGTTTTTTTCGCAGTTCGTAGGTTTGATTTCCGCAGAAAACTATTTTATGTATGGCCCGAAATTTAGTTTGAGCGTACTGTTAGTATAATTTGTATACATATTTCCAATCCTATACCATTCCATGTCTTTAGTAAATACAGCACCTACGATACAGAGGGTCGTGGGGCTATGAATGATAACTGTTTTTACCTATTTGTTATATAAACATTAACAATAGTGTGTGAGATATATAAAAAACTATATTTTTCCATACGGTCAATCGGTTGATGCGTCCAGATTACACAGTTTTAATATACATAGATTACAATCAAATGGGAACCACATTGTTTCTGCTAACCAAGTAAAACTCTTATTGTCTCTTTTACACCGTGAGAAGACAATTGATATGTAGTTTTTAAACAAACAGAGGAGGCGCACTAGTTTCTATTAGCACTCGCGTTTCAAATAACGAGACCGATTTTGAGAAACAAGCTTCGTTAATGTATTGTTTGTTAGTTCTGTTGGCACTGGCTGATGCAGTGCACTCCACTTTCTTTTTCGCACAGAGAAACTTGTGTTTGAACAATAATATAATATGCAAATCAATGCATTTGCATACTTAATATACCGAACATATAAGGTGATATGTGCCTGTGCATATTTAAGAAAACACGCAAGTTCTGCAAGCGAGTTATGTAAGACCAATGCTGGCTATAATGTATACTACTAAGTGCTCGTCAAGCAATATATAATCTTCATAATATCAGTGCGTGAACCACAACCATCGTATACCCCTGTTTATGAAAATTGCGTGGACGGAGGAGTACTCATATGGCACAGCTAAACTTGATATCGAGGTGGAGTACAGAAAGATAATATTATTATACTAGCTTTTACCCGCAACTTCGCCTGCGTGGTTCTAGACAAAGATAGCCTACGTCCTTCTCCAGGTTATAATCTATCTCATTGCCAAATTTCAATACGATTCGTTCAACTGTTTAGGCGTGAAAAGGTAGCAAGCATACAAACAAACGGAGTTACTTTCGCATTTATAATATTATTATTGATTATGGATTATGGAGTACGGATAAAATGCAATAAAAATATATTAAATTAATAAAAATAAACATTACATACACTACCATGCACATTTTCACGCGTAAATGCGTGACATAATTTTTACTGAATGTCGTGTATGGTTATATTAAGATTTGTGGTCGAATTTCGATCACTAGGCGACAGTTAGTACTTAGTTGTGAATTTCGATCACTAGGCGACAGTTAGTACTTAGTTGTGAATTTGCGTGTTTTAATGTATCGTTGTTTTGACAGAGCCGCCGCGGGTGGTTGGTGTGGGGCCACGCGGCAAGCGGGTGCAGACGCCGCAGCCGACACGCCCGCCTGCGCCCACGTTGCCCGCGCCGCCGACTGTGGCGCCTCCGCGGGAGCAGGCCTCGGCGCTCGCACACGCCGCCAAGGGCGTTGAAGCTTTGGGTGTTTTAGTCCAATACTTGGTGTTTCGTGTATGCATTGAATTTTAATATATTTACATTTCGTAATTTTTTTATGTTATTATGAAAATCGTAGTTTTAAGCTGACACAGGTCGCTATGGCAATAATTTTACTTTTTAATCTTGATCGTTTGTGTATCACATTTTATATTTATCTGATTATTTAGTTGTAAATTTGTAATTGAACTGGTATTTGACTGATATTTTCACCTTGAGCTTTCCCAAGCATTATTGACATTGGCATCCGATCAAACCGGATATGGATTTGCTTCTATTATTTATTTATTTATAAGGATCGCCAACAAGTGACACACCAAAAACTTAAGATTAATAACAATAGAGTAAAAACATGCTTAGCGCTCACTTAATTAAAGGTAATCACAGCTAACTAAATGCTTCTCTCGGAGTACTTGCAATGAAATAATGACAGTGTATACCTATCATGTATTTTATCTTACCTCCAGTTGGATGCACTCAATGGCAGTTCTTGGCGAATGGAAGCGGAACGTTGGCGTGGCGTGGCCGCCGCTGAACGCGGTACTGCGGCCCGCGCCGACAGAGATAGGCAGCAGCGGGCGCAAAAGGACCTTGATACCAGTAAGCTGTGATTTATTAGTAAGCCATGATTAAAATAGGTAAACAGACAGACATACCTACTACCATTATCATCTAGAATTATGTGTCTGTGGTAGGATTTACAATGATTATGGAGGATACACGCTTGCCGCTTATCTTCAGGTAGACCTTCGCTTGCTGGCGAGCTTTCTCTTTTAAAATAATGATGCATTATTTATTTAAATATATAGTGCCTTTATTAAAGTTATGACATTAATTTGGACAGTCGCCGAATGCCTGAGCAAGATCTCAGAGCTGGAGATGGAGGTATCGTCTAAGGAGGAGGCGAACGCGCGTCTCCAGGCCACACACATCGAAGAGGTCGCTGCCCTCGCCAGTGACATCAAAGGCCTCAAGGTAACCAACTATACATTTTAATTATTACCCGGGATTTATTAAAAAACAAATATTTTTTGTACTATGTCCTACAAAATCTACGAATCTAACTGTCTGTAGTACCTGATTGCCATTATCGAATCATAACAAATGAATTTCAATTACTCTATCAGAAATAATTCGGTAAATGCGCTCAATTAATTACTAATTATGATCTATTAAAATGACCTCGTCAGAAGAAGGATATTACGCTCGCTCGAACACAGCATACAGACCTACTTTATAATGAAAATTTTAGTGGGAGATGAACTGTGGGTAAAGGATTAATATGGAGGCATCGAATATTAAAAAAATATATGTAAAACAAATTTAACCATTTACAAAAACAGTCAAAATCTTTTTCAGGATACAATAGAGTCGCTGAAACATGAAGTGGCGGAAAGCCGGGCGCGATTGCACGCGCACAGCGAAATCGAGCGTACACTGCGAGCGCAACTCGAGGCGGTGCGGGCGGAAGCGGACCAGCACCCGAGCGCTCCCGAGTCTCCCGTATCGCTCGGGTCGCCCGCGTCGCCTTCGTCGGCCGACACGACGGCCTCGTGCGACAAGTCTTGCAACATGTGCGACGCCGCCTGCGACCCTCTCTGCTGCGAGCCCGAGGACATCTGTGTGATGCCACTCACCACCAACGAGGAATTGAGCACGGATGCTAACGAACTAGCAGCGGAGGTGATTTTTTTGGAAACTTGGATTAGATTTCCTCAGTAAAGATAAATACAATATTCCGCTAAAAAAATTAAAAAAACTTTCTTCCTTTTTCGCTAATTTGTACACACCATGATCTTAAATTAACAGATTCGTCTTCATAAAGATTTGAAATAGTTATGTATGAATGTGTAGGTGCGGTCGCTGCGTGCTGTGGTGGAGCTAAAGCAAGCCGAAGTGGCGACGCTGCGCGCGGCGCGCGGTCAACTAGCGGCCGAGCGCGAGAGGCGTGCGGCGGCCGAGCGCGAGTCGCGCACCGCGCGTCACGCTGCGGAGGAGCTGCGCGAGCGCGCCGTCGCGCGACAACGCGACGCAGACCGCCTCCGCGACGACAACCGCCGTCTACGAGACGCTGCCGCACGCGACCGCGACCACGCAGCAAGACTCGCCGCCCTTAACGAGGAGCTACGGTACAAGCTCCGACAGAAATCGCAGGTCAGTTGCTAAAATTGAACTTATTCTGGAAATATAGTTAATGCTGTACCCTATGCTCTCAATGCAAGAATTCTTCCTTCATTCTTGAAATAATAATATGTCCTTTATTCCTGCTGGAAAAGTGATCAAAAATTCTAGTGGATCATATTTTTACAGAGTGATTTTTCTATTCTAGTGTTAGAATGCTGCGATCTACAAAAGCGAGTTTTTTTTTCCTCCTAGGAACTATCCCTATCCCTACTAGGAACGTGTTTTTTATCTTAATAATGGCAACAAGTAGTCGTTTCAAGTGCTCAAAGGGCCTGTACTGCCATGAGCTACAAACTTATTTTTTTGCGGTTGGTGCAATATCACGGACATTAGGGATCGAACGGTAAAGTTAAGTTTGCCATTTAACCTTGTTTGTTTTTAGAACGGAACCCTCTGTGTGCGAGTCCAACTCGCACTTGGCAAATTTTTTTATGTTCGGTCCTGAACTTAATGTTTGTTTCTTAAATATAATACTAGCTGACCCGGCTAACGTTGTTTTGCCACGTAAATGTACAAAATAAAATATTTCTATTTTATTTTTGTCCAAATTTTTTTTACCGACGACCACCCTTATCACTTTAGGGTATGAAAGCCAAAATGCCGGGTGCATGTAACTTTTTAATGTGTCGATGCCAATTTGGCATTGACACTTTAAAAGGTACCCATAAGGCCTCATTCGAGCCTTCTAGGCAAACATTTGAATTTTGATAACGAAGTCCACTTACCTACATTATCAAGGCTATCATTGCTATGGTGTGTCTATGCATGACCAATGTTTGTATAGGCGTCATCAACTACCTCTAATTAACACTAGATTCAATGTCGAATACCACTGGTTTTGATTTCAAAAGGAGATTAGCTCAGATTAGTGTTGTTTTTTTTTCAATGGATCGAGTATAGCCCTCATTAATTTTGATGCATAAATGCGATACCAATTACGATTTTGGACGCTTTGTCACTTGGCAGTTTTGATCGACACATGTTACCTGGTAACTTGCTGGTTATCCAGCGACTGCGTTCTGGCCTCTGTAACTCATCTTACAGGGAAAATCTGTTAGTATCAAAAGCGAATGGGGTTCTTTGTAAATATTTTTTCTGTGATGAGATATTTGCAGGGTCGGCAATGCGTGATTGACATCCGCGGTATTGCAAGTGTCTATTAGCTACAAAGTACAATACTCGTAACCGCTTATACCACACGCTCTCTGGCGTGATTATATGATATGTAAATTTTATTCAGGTGTATAGTTGCGTTATAAATTAATAATTATGCGGTTCTAACATAAACGTGTCTACATTAGCCGTATTCCATAGCCGTATTTGGTGTGGTTTGGTTTTGGTCGGTAAATATCACAGCCTATATTTGATAATAACGGATATTATGGTAACTAAGTAGTTATCATTATTAATTTCAGCTGGAACAAGTTATATGTATGTTCAATAAACTTAAAATAAATTGTGCAGGTGGTGTCATTGCTGGCTGGCGGGGGTTACATCGAGCGGCAGCCGGTGCGCACGCGCTCGTCGTCCGGCGACTCGGCGCGCTCGCCCTCGCCGCCGCCCGACTCGCCGCCCTCCCCCGCTGCCTCGCCCGCGCCCGACACGCCGCCGCTGCCCGCCGTCAAGGGGGTCGTCGAGAAACACGACTCCGTCAGCTGGGTGCTCGAAATTGAGGAAACTCCCGAAGAAGTGGCTTCCAGGTAAAATTGACATTTATATTACAAACGTGGCAAACCAGCGCTCGGTCCGCCTGATTGGTTAGCGGTCACCCTAGTCAATGGCCTCCCGTAATATCAGGAGTTATACAAACTAAAGCAAAATGCTATGCTAGCAGTATAAGGGACGGACAAGGTCTTCATATTGCCAGCTACATAATATATCGAGTCCTGGAGAAGCCTTAAATAGCTATTATTCAAGGTACCTCGAGGATTCGATAAGCCGCTGTTAGCCACAGAAACAATTTACACACTACAAAGTAAACTGTAATGGTAGTTGTAAGTCATAAATAAAGAAGTTACGACGGAGTACGTTATTTGGTTGCGATCATAACCAGTCTAGCGTTTTTGTAAATTGAAGCAAGGTAGCGTTAGAGGCATTTGTTGTCCACGAGGAGGTTGTCATCATTAGCAATTCTGCGATGTTGTACGATATCAAGAAATATCAGTATGTGTTATAAGAGCAGTGATTGTAATTGTAATGTTGATGCCTAGGCTGGCGAGGCGGTCGTCATTCCGCGCGGTGTCGTCTCCGAGCGGCGTGAAGCGTCGCGGCGGCGGCTCGCCCGGCAGCGGCTCCCCGGCGCCCGCGTCCCCGGCGCCCAACGCCTCCAAGCTGTTCCGCCCCGGCGAGCTGGACTTCCCTCCGCCGCCGCCGCCACTCAAGGAGTCCGCCGGAGAGGCCATCTACATATACGACGACCGTCAGTACTGAACCGCACTCACCACTCGGTCAAGGCCACGTGTGAGATACTAGTCTTGCGGCGCGCCCGTCGCCCGCGTCTTGGAAGGACCCTCAGAGGACCTGATTTTGATATGTATTCTTGCCGGATTTAAGCCATCGCAAGGTTCGAATACTAGTTTTAATTGAAACTTGGGATCAACCGGAATGTCTTTGTATTGAAGGGAATTTAAGGCTATTTGTAAGACGTGTGAAGTCTTCGCTCCGAATACAGCCATTTTAATGGACATTGCTTACTATTTATGAACTCGAATATATTTTCAAGTAGTTTTAATGCCAGTTTGCTCTATTTAGCATACTTTTGCTTGATTGAGGTGTTATATAATTATATGTTATGCTCTAAAGCATTATAAGATGCAACACGTAAGATATCTAATAGTAATTAATATGCCTAGCTGATGGGACGTAACACGTAGATCTTATTGCGCATCGTTCACTCCTCACGACTGTCCGGAAAGTGGATGGGTGAGCAATAAGACGCGGTTGTAGCTCCACATTTACATAAACTAAGTATCTGCTTTACCCAAAATTCTGGCCTTGGAACGTATAATATAAAGGAATGCATTGTTGTGGGGAATGTAAAATGTACCTGTGAATTGCGCCAATTAATAAAAGTACTTTGTTATTCTATCTAAGTCCTTCCTATCTCTTGCAACTCTCTTTCGCTCCTGTATAATTTTTCCACTACTTTAAAGTACCCTGCCCCTCTACTACCTACTTACTTGTCATTTCTTTTTGAACCTTATTTTTTTACTTTTATTAATTGGTGCGGAAGTTCTTGTTTCAGATTATTTATTAATAAGGAGATTACTCCCTTGAAATGTTTTATCCTGCTAAGACGTGTCAGTTCTAACAGGTTGTTATAATTAGCTATAGTAAGGTCTTATACATATATTTAGGTATTTATATTGTTTTGTATCCATTAGCGTATTTTAACTTAATTATTAGTTTATCGCGGTTGTTGGCACTGAATTATTTTGTACAAATAACAATTTTTATGATGAGAAATTAACATAGTTTTTAATTAATGTGTAATGTCTTGGTAGTGCATTATCATTTGCAATGGAAGTGTGACGCTGATTTTGTATGGTTGAAGCTTTTGCCGCGATGTTTTCTTGGGAATAACTGTACACGCTTACGTTATAAGTTATAATATTTTAATTATATGGTACTCTCATAGTAGCATCTCAGCCGAACCAAAGAGTCGCGTTCATCTCAACTCTTTGCCATGTTCCTTATGTTTCACAATTCTCTAATATTGCATGACTGATCAAGTTTTAATATCAGGCAGGTATTAATATGAAACTTTATTTATTTTTAAGCTAAACGTAATATATATAATACCATTCCAAATTAAGAATTGTAAGCAAAAATAATTATTACGTGATTACGAAGGATATTAATATAAAAAATAAATTAGTACGTTAAAATATATTGTATTTTTCTTATTCCTTAAAGTATCCTTATACCGAATAATATCAAACTTTAGTAAACATTTAAACTACCGTATTCGTACAACCATAAATAGTGCAATGTTTTAAAGCCATTAAAGTACATTAATTAGTTTGATAATTGTATTAGTACACATTGCCATGTTAGTGGGGCAGTGGATTGTTTAGCATTTCAACCCATTTTGCTTATGGCCCGGCCTGTTACTTTTTATATTGGCTACACAAAATAAAATTACGAAATGATTTGTTACTTTAAAAAAATATAAAGCGATATAATGGGCACTTTGAGTGAAGGACCCAGTACCTAGACACGAGCCCAAATAACTGTGTTCGAAGAAAAATAAACAATTATCAGAGGTTAGTAAGCTCGACTAATAATTGCATCGTATCAGGGCAAAGAGATTACATTATTTCACGTAGGTCCATAGTAATCTTAATGGTAAAACATACTCATACTTGCAGTGGCGTAGCTACCGGAGGGCTAGACGGGGCAGTGCCTTCGGGCCCCCAAGCTAACTCAGTTATTACTTATTCCTTTGGTTACCTACGCCTTTATGATAGCTACGCCACTGCATACTTGAATGTATTTGTAGCGGGGTAAACCGGACTCAAATTGGCTTGCTCTTCGAGGATCGTTATTGAATAACCACTGTGGTATTATACATCCCTCATTAATTTAATTTAAAATAAACACACATAGTTTTCTGTGTTGATCATAAGACATTTTATTTCAGAGAGCCAAAAAAACACATCACAAACGTCTTCTTCTTCTTCCTAAGTATGGCAATCAATCCCTTCAGGGACTATTTTTGCCAGTGTCGAGTGTTAGAGAATTTTCATGTTGCAAAATTTCTCGTGTTTGCCGCATTAAAATGCCTAGTGTCATGCATTCTAACGCCCAATGGAGGTTCTGGAGACAACCCACGGCAGTAGCAGATCGTAACACGCCTTTAGATTAGAGGTGACCTATTGACCAAAATGATAAATCACTTAACCCAAAAGTCGTATTATGGCATTATTTCCAATGCTCCTATAAATCAGTCACTAAATGAAACTTTACTGCACATATCGACACCAAAAATACACATTAAAGATCACTATAACACAATTTACGACACACTGGAAAAAATCTCAACCGCTCCGCCTGATTCCCGCCAAAAACTCCATCACAAACGTCATTATTCTAAATATTTGAAAATGTTCTTAGTGGCCAGATATTATAAAGAGGCACGAACGAGGCTAATACAATTTGTGTAGCGCCATTTAATTATTTATACATTTTAGAACTAATTTATTGTAAATTACTAAACACATATTAAATACATTTAACAGTTATATTATTTTACATCTTTTCATTTACGTATAATACTTTATGGTGTCACTCAACATTCTAAGGATATTTACAAGAATTCGATAGTATGGATATTAGGAAGAATAATAAATAGCCATTTAGTATTGAAAAAGTATTGAAAGAACTGCGACAAATATGTACATATATATTGCCAAATACAGTCATATTAATCGCCGCTTATAACTCATTGTTGTAATTTTAATAAAGATTATTCACCATACGTCTGGCCTCGGTGGGTATTGACTCAACCAAAACATTGTACAAATGTACACTGTAGGCACATAAACCAAACCTTTGTACACTGCAGGCAAATCATTCATAACGCTAATTGTGGCCTACATTGGTCGTTAATCCGTAATCACAAAAATACTTGATGTCAAGGTACGAACGAAATGGTGTTATTTGTGAGTATTACACTGATATCAGCCCCTATATAATACCTTGCAACACTCGAAAAGGACAATACGTGAAAAAAATCCAAAATGAACGCTTGTGTTTGTACCTGGATCCTATTCTTCTTTGGTATCGGTAAGTGCCCTTCTTAGTTCTTATATAATTGTTATCTTCAGCCCAGCTCCTGAAATATTTAAATTTGGAGTAGGTAAAAATTATAGAGCGCCACTTTTTTTTATACCACTAAGGTGGCACTCAGGCATACAGCCTACCTGATGATAAGCAGTCTCCGTAGACTATAGCCACTAGCAATACCAGGCAGGGGTAACACTTACGCGTTGCCAACCCTGTTGTTCATGAGGACTCACTGTGCGAGCAGAATTACTACTAGCGCAGCGTATCGTCGTGGAGCACTGGCAACCTTACCTACGCACCGCAGAAACACAACAATACATCAAAGTAGTGCTATTTGACTGCGGTCTTCTGTAAGGTGGCGGTACAGTCCCCAGGCGGGCGGTTCCAATTTTTATGGGGAAAACCCACGGGGCATCCCATTTATCTCTATCTCACTTTTCACCACTCTCGAACCTCACTTGACTTGCACACCTCTCGTTCTTCTTCATTAATAAATTTCTTAGTACATGCTCCCGTTCCGAGTACCTTTCCATCACTGATGACTATAAGATCTAGGATGTTACACCTTGCCCATACGCGGGTTTTTCTTTTAACCACATGCGCACTGTATACATATTTTGTCTTTCTATCGTCATATCATAATATCGTCTCTATTATAATCGTATATTCGTTAGATATGATGAATATTACAAATATATTGTCTTAATTTAATAATTCAGATTCATATATAATAAGTTTTGATTTAAAAATGTTGTAAAATATAATAAAATTTTAGTGAAAGTGGTTTGAGACCAAATCCTGGTTATTGATTTAAAATTTGTCTACATTTATTGGTTAAACTAAATTAAATTTCATCTTTATTGACCATTTAAACTAGAAACCAGTTCCAGTTGTCTGTTTCTGTAACTCTCCCATACAATTATGTTCTAAATTAAGACAGTTATAACCTAAACCTAGATTATGATTTTGGGACATGTAAATATCTAAATGAGCCGTAGTATTAGGTGCTTATATGGTAGGTACTAGTTGTATGGTATAAAAGTCAACAACACTATCTTGCCAGTTCTATACCTGCCTGCACTGGTACGCGTACCACGGATGAATTGAATAAGGCATGTGACTGACCGCATGACGTTGTCTTTCGTCAAAGACTCTTTCGTCGATCTCGCAGTTATTATTTTAGTATCCTAAATATTATTTTAATTCTAATTGTACTCATTAAGTTTAGTATCGTGATAGCTTAGGGAGTTATATATTTTCTCTAATACTAATGATTGACTCTAAACTGTAACACATTTCAGAATCAAGGTTCCGAGGAATTCCAGATTTTAGATTTCTATATTTTATGACATATTAGTATTAAAATCCTCTTCTACTTCATACGTAGGTATTAGCGTAGTAGGTATATTATCTACTCCGAGGTATTAGGGATGCTATATTCTCGATGTAACTAATTCAATGTTAATGATACCTATCATATTTTTTTTGGGTAACTCTTATCGTCTTCCATACTATAAGTACTTTTAGTTGTAACTACGCCACGGTAACCGTCTAACATTTGGGGCTCGTTTGGTCCCCTTTTAAGTTTTAGTAATTACTAGCGGCCCGCCCCGGCTTCGCACGGGTAGACATTAGTTTCGGAGCATAGACATTTATCAAATATTGTGTCCACCCGTGCGGAGCCGGGGTGGGCAGCTAGTATAATATATAGCCTATGTTACTCAGTGATAATGTAGCTTTCTAACGGGGAAAGAATTTTTGAAATCGGTCCAGTAGTTTCGGAGCCTATAGACATTTACCAAATATTTTGTCTACCCGAGCGAAGCCGGGGCGGGCAGCTAGTATGATATATAGCCTATGTTACTCAGTGATAATTTAGCTTTCTAATGGTGAAAGAATTTTTGAAATCGGTCCAGTAATTTTTAAGTTTATTCGTTACATACAAAAATACAAATCATTCCTCTTTATAATATTATATTATAGTGTAGATTTGTTATAATACTGCTTACTAATGTTAAATAACATATTATATTCCAGATTAATCGATTTGTGTTCCTTACAGTTACAGCTAATGATGAATTAACTGCGAAACTACGGTTTTATCACGAGTAAGTATCAATTAAGAGATTTCTTAAA
This sequence comes from Falcaria lacertinaria, assembly GCA_951449985.1. Lineage (NCBI taxonomy): Eukaryota > Metazoa > Arthropoda > Insecta > Lepidoptera > Drepanidae > Falcaria > Falcaria lacertinaria. Next base: position 5,620,764 of record OX602115.1, on the reverse strand, counting down.
AACAATATATTTAAGTAGCCGCTTTTTTCATAAATTTTATTTCTGCAGGTCGTTCGATAACTACACGGAAATCCCAATCGATAAAGCTGAAAACTTACTCCCATACCCAACGTTCGATCCACATCGACCGACGGTGGTGTTCTGTCATGGATTTACCGGTGCGTATTTTAGAGTTGATTTACTTAACTAACGTTTTAAACGTTAGTTAAGTAAATCAACTAAAAAACTAAAAAATAAAAATCAAAAAATTTTATCCTGGCAAAACATTAAGTCGCGGCTTAATTTGAAATTAAATGAGGAAGTTATTTATAAAGTTGACATACCTATAATTAAGTCCTTTGTCAATGTTGCGCAATTCGTCTATACTTATGGTATGCTACACTAATAAACTACTGCATTTAGTAAAATCTGTGGAAGTCTTGTCTCTTAAATCCGGAGAAACGTTTCCTAGCAAGACAGCGTTGACGGTCGCGTAGTGATTGTTTTGTAAATAATGCATGGCAGGTCATCCCAACGGGCCCGCGGTGAGTGCGGTGATAAACGCATATCTGGAGCAAGGCGCGAGCAACGTCGCTCTTCTCAACTGGGATCGCCTGGCCGCTGGCAACCCCGCAGCCATGTTAAATTCCTACATGAACTGGGCAACGCCCAATGCAAAAAAGGTAAAGTTTCAAATTACTTGTAACATAATTAATTATGAAATTGAACAGCAAGAAGAAGTAACAAAGGAAGGCTTTTTCAAGGGTCATGGATTCATAAATGTCTTCCAAGACACTATACTATTAGAAAATGATCTATTTTTACACTCTCAAAAAATTTGTAAAAGTTGACCCTAGTTATAGGTCGCGGCACGAAACTCTAGCGCTGACCGTTATTGCGCAGAAGTAAAAAATAAGGTGTCTTGGCGGGGTACAGGGGTGAAGGGCGAGCGTGCGTTGCGCCGATTGGCTCTCCAGTCGTACTCCGTCCCCCGTGCCGATACGACGCTCCGCGCACTTCCAGTGTACAGTCGCGTTCTGAATTGTTTTGTTGTCATCGTTAATTTTTGTTGTTGTTTTTTGTTAAGTTTGTTTTGTTGATTTGTTTGTTGTGTTTGTTAGTTTATTCACTGTTTGATTAAGTTTGAACAGTTTTTAAACAGTGAAAATGCCGAGGCCGAGAAGGAATACTGTTTTGAAAAGACAGGCACGGAAAATGGTGTTTGACGTGCATTGTTTTCTGAAAAGGGAATCGAATGATTTCATTAATTCCCTGAAACAAATTCAAAGTGAAATTGGCGAAGCTGCGAGTATTTTACTCGATTCTGACCGCAGCACTGTAGATATAAGTGAAATAAAACAAACTGCAGAAGTTATTCAGGCGGGAAATATAAAATTAAATAGTATAATTAGTGACTTACAGAAAATTCAGAAAAGGACAGCTGAATCTACAAAGACGTCCATAGCAACGGTAAGGAAAATCTCCACTGAAGCCAATAATTCCGACTTATTATCAGTATTTAGAACACCAGGCAAAAAACGCTCCAGATCAAAACCGGTCACAGATATTGATAACTTTGATCAAGGATTAATAAAGAGGTGCATACATAACTTTCATAGGACAAATAATGAACTTCCCACCGTCGGAAAGTTGAGAAAGAAGCTAGAGGAAGATATAAATTTCAAAGGCTCAGAACGAAGTCTTCGACGAATAATTAAGAGTTTAGGGTTTCGGTGGAAAAATACTGAAAACAATCGAAAAGTACTGATTGAAAGTTCAAATATACGTTTACTACGTATCGAATACTTACGCAAAATAAAACAATATCGCCAAGAGGGAAGGCCCATCGTATATACAGATGAATCTTACGTAGATTCATCGCACTCTGCTCCAAAAGCCTGGACCGATGGTACTACAAAAGGTCTCAAAAAACCTATCTCCAAAGGACAGCGGGTGGTCATTGTCCACGCAGGATCAGAGGCTGGGTTCATACCGAACGCACTGTTAACTTTTAAAGCTGGTGCGAAATCAGGCGACTACCACGACAATATGAACTACGACAACTACGAAAAATGGCTGAGGACACAGTTATTGCCGAACTTACCGCCTAATTCTGTCGTGGTAGTCGACAACGCATCATACCATAATAAACAATGGGACCTTGCACCCACTTCTAATTCCAAAAAAGCTGACATGCAGGGTTGGCTTACTGAAAAGGGCATACAATATGAGGAAACTCTACTAAAACCTCAACTATACAATTTAATACGGGCTAACAAAGATAGATTTAAAACATTTTCAATTGACAGGATACTAGCAGAGCAAGGACATCAAGTGCTAAGACTGCCACCATACCACCCAGATCTAAATCCAATCGAAATGGCATGGTCTGACATAAAGCAATATGTAGGCAGTAAAAATGTGAAGTGGAGTGTTGCTAAATGTATAGAACTAATTCAAGAAAAAGTTTTGCTGATGGGTGCTTGGGATTGGGGAAAGTTATGCCAAAAGGTAAAGGACATAGAAGAGCAATATGTCAAGAGTGACCATGTCGTGGATTTGGTTACAGAAGAATTCATCATTCGCGTTGATGGTGACAGTTCAGAGGATAGCCTTGGTGAGTCTGATGACGATGACGCTGTTAGTGCCGACGACCGAAGCAGCCCTGAGCCGGGGCCCTCAGTAAGCAAAAGGCCCTGTTGGGATACTATTGAAGGTGTAAGACCATTGTCTGATTCGGACTAGATATCGGAAAGGAGAATGCGGTGTCTGATGTCCACACCCTGCCGAACTCGCAGGTTTCTTCTATCCTGAGAAGAAACTTCAGTAGGTTCTTATGTAATTCGGACTTAATATAATTTTTTTTATTATTTGGTATTTAATATAAAAATTTACAAATCCGATAGTGTATTTATTTTTCTACTCCCCATAAACTTGTTAAAAATTATATTGTAGGTAACATGAAGTAATATTTGCGTGCGTGACAGTACCCATACGCAGTTAAGTTCCACATTTTGTTCACCGCTAGACTTACTATTTGACTTTACATTAAAACATTATTTTGCTGTTTTTAACTAAGCAATTAAATTACTAATTTGTATTGCGTGCGCGATGGTACCCATGCGCAGCTATCCCCTCCACGTTTCGCTCAGCGCTAGAGTTTCGTGCCGCGACCTGTAATGTCTATTTTGAGAATATTATAGGTACCTACGTTGTTATATGGCCTAATCTTTACCACCTATTTCGCCGAAATGAGATTGATTTCATTAAGTTATGTCAGTTGAAAAACCTGTTTTCACAGTAGCCAGACCAAAAGTTATTGCACAGGTAGATCTAGAAAATAAGTCATTTTTCCTTGGCAGTCATACTAACATGGCATATTGATTGACTTTAGAACTGAAAAAATATAATACTTTTCGTTACACTTTAAAAAATCATATAGGACGGGAAGATAGTTTGTTAAAATCAATAACTTGAGGGTGGGCACAGGCGATGAGTTGTAAACGTAAATCCCCATTTGAAGGCCTCGGATTTTTTTTATATACCCCTAAGGTGGAACACAAGCATACGGCCCACCTGATGGTAAGCAGTCACGGCCCACCTGATGGTAAGCAGTCACCGTAGCGAATAGCCGCTAGCAATACCAGGGGTATCACTAACGGGATGCCAACCATGTTGTTGATGGGGACTCACTGTGCTAGCAGCAATACTACTAGCCCAGCGTATCCTCGTGGAGCACTGGCAACCTCACTTACCGCAGAAACACAACACTACATCAAGTAGTGTTATTTCACTGCAGTCTTCTGTAAGGCGGAGGTATAGTCCCCAGTCGGGCGGCTCCAATTTAAATGGGATAACCCACAGGAAATCCCAAATCTTAAAACAATACTCTTGGATACAATTCGTTTGCCATAAAACCTTGACAAACTGTTTTATGGTGTAGCTCGGAGTACTATTCGCTGACACTCTGCTAAAACTAATGGAAGAAGGTTTGGACATTAACAACACGCACCTGATTGGACACTCCCTTGGAGCTCATGTATTCGGTATTGCTGGGACCACCATGATTAAAAGTGGAGTAAAGTTGCCATGGTGAGATATTTGAATAATATTTTCTCGAAATAATTTCGTAAATTTCTACTGTAGTATATTTACATGATAAATATAATCTTAATATATATAAATCTCGTGTCACAATGTTTGTCCTCAATGGACTCCTAAACCACTTAACCGATTATAATAAAATTCGCACACCATGTGCAGTTCGATCCAACTTGAGAGATAGGATAGTTTAAATAGACAAAATATTTGATATAAAAGTCTACCCGTGCGAAGCCGGGGCGGGCAGCTAGTATAATATAAGAATACGAAGCACACGCTCCTTTATTTACGGTGCCTGAAGAATTGGAAACATGTAGGCGTCTGTTTACGACATCAATTTACTCCCTTGTAGGATACAGGAAAATACAGCCTACATAATTTTGCGAAGTATTAAGAGAGACGTGTAAAATTACTTGTCCTCTTTTTACGCAGTGTGTTTTCAATAAAATGTATTTTTTTTAGGATAACAGGCTTAGACCCGGCTCGATTAGGTTTCGATCACAGGTCTACGTCTTCGAGGCTGCATTCTGGATCCGCTAACTACGTGTCAGTAATCCATTCAGACCCTAACAAGTACGGGTACAGAAGACCTTTAGGAACTGTCGATTTCTGGCCGAATTATGTCCGGGGCCCAGTCTTACAACCAGGCTGCATCCCTGGACCACACCCAAACCTAACACCAGCAGGTGAAGGAGTTTTCACAAACGTCTATTTATTTATTTTCTTATTCACATTTTTTTAATACCGTTGCTCAGGCGTACTTAATGCCGTAGGAATTTTCTACTAGTCAATCTTTGGGTGATGCTAAGATATAAAAAGGCGGGTAGGAAGTATTTATCATTAAGTAATCCGTTTATCACGGATCTAGGATTGGATCGCTGTACATTATATTTACAATAGAATAATTTGGGTAGGTATGGCCTACAAGTTTGAACTATATAATCAAAAGTATGAATGTGCTAGCTGTTTAGTCGAACAAACCCTATTGCTACTCAGGACCTAGTCCTGCGAGGAACTTCACCGTGTATACTTCCTAATACGACGACGTTATATTCCTTTATATTCCGTTATATTCCTAATACCTTGACGAGACCTCTGGTCTAGTGGTTAGTATACCTGACTGCTGCGCTAGGGGTCGCGGGTTCGATTCCCGCCGGGGCTAACTTTTATGTGACAAATATGTTTGCCTTGCGTCTGGGTGTTTGGTATGTATTATAAGTATGTATTTACAAACAAAAAGTATATTAAGTATTATATCAGCTACTGGTTCCCATAGTACAAGCTTTGCTTAGTTTGGGGCTAGATGGCGTTGTGTGATAATGTCCAAAAATAAAAAATAATAATACATGTAATTAATGTGGATATAATTATTAATGAATACCTTCTTAAAGATATCGCGTTTAATCAAATTATAGCGTTACATAGTGTTGTAGGCGATCACATTTTCAATATACAATTCCTATATAAAGACATGACGTATAATAGCATTTCTTCTTTATCCTTTTAGATTTATGCAATCACAATAGATGCTGGGAAATTCTTATCGACTCGTTGAAGTATCCAGGGACGCTGCTAGGTAGCTACGCGAGTAATTACAAAACATGGAAAAAATATACGCCTGAGGAAAGGAATGCTGTTGTACTGGAATTTGGAATATACAATGAAAATGCGTATGTATTATTGATAAAACTTTAAAAATGCGAATAATGTATGATAAAAATATATATAAGAACAAATGGACATCCTTGAATCCATAACGTGACGTCAAATTAACAAGGTAAAGGCGTAAGGAATGGATTAAGCGTAAAATATTTACGACTACAGCTACATAAATATTGATAATGTGCAAAAACCGAAGGAAATGCTTCGTAACAGACAGAAAATTTCCTTTCTATAAACAGGCAGAAGTACTAAAACATTATATATGTGTTTTTTATTTTCCCAGAACCCCCGGAGATTATTACTTCGTAACGAAAGGGCAATCTCCATATGGGCTTGGCAGAAATGGATTATAGTTGTAATGCTACAAAATTATGTAGACACATTTCAGTAGCCTGAAGGCTGTGTTAATTGTAGTTCAATTTAATTTAACAATTGTGTTTGGTAACTACAATGTAGACACTATATTTAAATAATTAATTTAATGTGTAATTTAGTAAAATTATAAAGTAATTATGACACCTTTTATACTTCGGTTTATTATTCATATATAAATTAATATTTTTCCTAAAAAATATATAAATGTATATGTATCCAAACCTATTTCTTCATAAAATTCCGTAAATTCTATCAGTGGAGATAATGATTCATCAGATATTGGGAAAATTAATCATCCCAGACCTGGAATTTTTGCACAAATCATTAAAGCACTTAAAAGGCAAATGGATCTCTGATGCGGATGCCAAATGGATTCTGAATGGTTTTTTATAGATAGACGAAAATGCAGAACCCAATTACTTACAAAAAGCTCGTCTACTCTAGCTATGCATTAGGAAAATTTGAAATTAAATAAATTTACGTTACACCGTTCAGGTCTATATTACTCTAATTATTGTCCTGTTCATGTCTGGATCAACCATGTTGTTCAAACAAAAAACTTTGTAGATATTATAGTTAAAATGGGAATGGAAATGGCGCTTAGATCTTAGTTACTGTTTCATTCGGCAAAGAACGGGGAGAAAGGGAAAGGACGGGATTCAAAGCTGGAGGGTCATCTGCGCGCGGGATAGAGAGATTCCCTTGGGCGGGCTCTGGTGATTTAAAGACGCCCTTTCAAAAGCGCACTACAGTTTTGATGTTGAATGACTACTAGCTACCCGCCCCGGCTTCGCATGGGTGAAAAATCCCAATTGCCGACTTCTTCTTCGGCGGATTTCCCAAAATATTAATTCATTTACATACCTTTTCCTGACAATAAAGAACATAAGAATAAAATAATTTTCCAATTTGGTACAGTTATTCGTAAGTTCGCATAACTTACGTACATACCTTTCAGCGGTAAATTTTTACTTATATAGATAAATTTATATCTTGCACGTACCTTATTTGAAACACATCGAGAACTTCTTATAAGAAGATACATATAGCACATTTACCCGCGGCGTTTAGTCGTGAAAAGGATGCAAACAAACAGAGTTACTTTCGCATTTATAATATTAGTATATGGAGGTGTTAAGAATACGTCTTTACTCATAAAGTATAGTTGTACTTTAATTTTACTTACTATTTAAATACTGATACTTTAGGCATTCTATCAAGTAGGTAGCTTTAATAAAATTCTCTTCTTTTGACATGCTAATGAATATGTTTAACGACTGTACTCATTAGGTGTTAATGGTACTGGGTACTTACTGGTTACCAGTAAGTATATAATTAATCATATAAATAATGCACAAACAATACCAAAAACATGGAATTACATTACTCGGGACATATAAAATAATATAAAAAAATTAAATAAATAACACATTTGTCCCAAATAAATAATTAAAATTACAGGATATAAGACACCAATTTTCAATATTAAGACGAACACTACATACATCATTGTATGAATAATACAGATATTAATTTAATAGGTAAATTATATTCATTCAGTGCTTTGAAGATTAGACAATGTTTCTAACCGCGTACCTACTACGAATAGAGGACTTTGTGAATGAAAGTTAATGTAAAATGTAGAACATAAAGGGTTCTCGAATTTATTAAACTGTTTGGAGTTTATAAAGGGCACCTGTAAAGCAGTGCCGCCCGACTAATTGACCAAATTTGAATAAGCTTTCACGATAGCGGGATAGCCTTACTTTCATGAATTTAGTTTTGTTTCATGGTATTTTGTTTGTTTAGTGGATTTGAATAGCAAAGTAATAAAGGTAGGATAATCTCGTTTTAATGATCAAGATTTTATATCATGGCCACGCTGTAGAACACGGTGGAACATAATACATTTGCCCCTACTAGGAATCAATTCACCAAAGTCCTGTAAGTTAGTAGTCAAGGAAGCATGCGGCTGGTCTGATGGTAAACGGTTACCGTGGCCTGTGTAGGTGTCTGTAATACTAAGGATACAATAGACCTTTTATGAAACCTTTTCACAACTTTCTTAATAACTCCATACTGGTAATTGATGGGAAACCCACGGCGCGGCGAGGAACCCGTTCCACAACCTCTGTGTCTGTGGTCAGCGGTGAATATGCGTATGTATCCACTCTATGTTTAATTTTAACCCTTATTACTAGAACCATTCCGTTCGCAAATAAATCATTAAAGTAAAAAAAATATGTTATTATATGTCATGTTGTTATATTATGTTAATTGTTAGTGTCATAATTTAATTGTAACATATCGCACTATAACATTTTACTGTAGTGACACGAGCGCCTACGGCAATTTTCATTGCGTTTTAGCACAAGCGTTCAGTCGTTCGGTACATCTGTTTGATAATTTACGCTTTTAATAATAGCCGCCATTGCCTTTGAATCGGTTAACAACCGGCTAAATTAAAGCCTTCAAACTTTTTGCGTGGACAACGAACGGACGATCGACCGCGTTTCGTTCCGCCCTTATAAATCCGTAGAGGGATTTGCAGTAATATGTAGTAATATTCATAGATTACAATAACTGGTAGTTATTTACTTTGACTAATTGAAAATGTATAAATGTGCCAACATTACGTTATAATGATTAATTTAGTATTAAATTTGTATCGGTGTAGAAGTTATCGATATCCAAACAAAAGGCTTTAGCCAAAGCTCAGGCATATTCACTGGCATACGCATAAACTATAAATACTGATTTATCGAATACTGATCAATCTAAGTATTGATAGTATCTACATAGTGAAAGTCAGGCTACTTTGGACCTTATGACTAAAACTGGTACGGAGTTACTTCCGAATTTATATGGAGTGTGTCCAGTATGATTTTATTATTTGCGTTGTGGTCTCAGTTAATCACAAATTTACAATAGATTTGAAGTATCATATCATGAGAAGCATTTTGCGCCATTGCTTACAACTTAAAAAAATATATTATACAATGTTTATAGATTAGACTATTTATTCAGCTGAGATTTCTATTATCTAAAACCAAATTCTAAACTTCATTGATAAAGATACAAAATATTGACGTGATTAGCTGTGATAACTTATAAAAAAAGAACATCAACTTGAAATAATACCAGCCACAGTGAAAGTAAATTTTCCCGTGAAATATGTGGCCAGAGGAAAGAAATAAAGAAAAGTTTCCTTTACTCAAAACATTAGTCACATATAAGGTTGTCAATTGTACGTTCATTGCTTACTTATACACTTGAGGACAAATAAATTCACACGTTTGTTTGTTATTAAATTTACAACATTAAGAAGTTTATATTATACACACATTCCAATATAGATACGAAGTATACTATCTTATCTGTGGTAAGGCTAACAGAACATGACACCCGGCTTGCGAATGTCAATTTCCGCCATCTTCAAAAACCCTTACGATTCGCCTAAATTTTTAAAAGGACCCTTTCCTTATCACAAATCTTCTTTCAAACGTCACTTCTTTATCTAAGATAGTTATCAGTTTTACAGATTTTAACGATAAGAAAATACGTATAAGCCCCATGTGGTCACAAATGCGTACCTTCCGCCTATGCCTAGGTTGTGGAATGAACTTCCCGACATTATTTCGTCATGTGATTAATACATCATATAGGGTTCTTTAAAGTGTGTAAAATATTTTAAAGGGTATTAAAGACGTGCTATAGTTAGAGAATGCAGCATAGCCATTGTGTACAATCGTCTAAATACTACGGTAGTCGCTTACCATTGGGCGGGGAGATAGCTTTTTTGCCACCAGATTATAAGATCGAATAAAACAATGATAACAATACGTACAAACAGCGCAAAGAAATGAGTAAGGGGTCTTAAGATTGTCGGTTTTATTTGTCCCGAAGTGTATTCTCAGTCAGTTTGCCAGCGAGTCCGCACCAATAATTATAGGCCAAGACCAACAAAATTATGCCCTAGGACTAGCATTTTCATAATTTATGCAGGCCAAAGTGTAGGGTTGAAACGGCTGGCCAACTATAAGTTTACCAATTACCTGTGGCTGTAGTTCAACGTGGATATTCAATGCATTAATGTTAAATGGTACCGACTATTGACTACCTAGTGTCTATGTCAGTTTCTCTTAAACTTTTTTGGTGTATTTCTAATTAATTTCTACAGGGGGTGGGCCCTAAGAAATCAATTTTAGAAATTAAAGAAAAATGCCCCCGAAATTTTTCATCTAATATTTATTGGGAAATACTCGTATGCAGCAAAATAAACAATATCGGCTTGGGTTGATCTATATCACATTTCGTTATATAGAATTTTACATTTCGTTATACTTTCCACCGCGATTTTTATTTAGCTCCCCCATTATTACAAATTTCAATCGCCCCCTCAGAAAACCTTAGCGCCCACTGGGGGGCGGTACCGCCCACTTTGAGAGCCTATGGTCTATGTCAACGTACACTTTTGTTTGTTTAGAAAATACTAGGTTACCAAGAGCTATTCCTTTTAGTTAAGAGAGTTACTCTATTACCTACATGGCAAAAATACTTTATTTGCTCCTATAATAACATTGTTATGTAAGTGATCAAATTGAATGGACTGTAAAATTAAAATAAATCTGTAGATTTAATTAGAATAATGTTTTAGTGAGTTCTGTGGGTTCTTTCGTACCTAAATACAATCTATATTGTAATTCACAAACTCCGAAGTTTGTTACAATTTTAATTATTATCATGTATATGATAAGGAAAAAGCTTTTCCGCGGCATTATTGATTGATACACGAATAGAAGGGCTATGGGCAGTTCGGACTGCTAGCTCAAAACTAACGCTGCGTCCACAAACTTATTGACCATCGTTACTCATTCTAATGTGAACATAAATTGCGGGATCCGCGTCGTTTTATTGAACTTCTACTCGTATTGCATTTCATTATTAAAAAGTAAACTTCTCGCAGTACGTGTGTATACAGCAGGGGTGTGCTTTTCTTAATCTTCGATCTTCCAATTCTCTTTCATAATGGCCGCAATGCGCTACTTATACCTATAACGAGACCTGCCTATGACGAGATTGCTGGTCTAGTGGTTAGTGTACCTGACTGCTGATCTAGAGGTCGCAGGTTCGATTCCCGCCGGGGCAAACATTTATGTAACAAACATGTTTGCCTTGGGTCTGTGTGTTTGGTATGTATTAACAAAAAAAAAGTATTCTACCAGCTGCTGGTTCCCGGAGTTCAAGCTTTGCTTAGTTTGGGGCCAGATGGCGCTGTGTGATAATGTCCAAGCCTTATTATTATTATTCATTTATTATTACTTAACTGCTAAAACGCAGCGACAAGGATCAAAGGCCACTCGTCACTGAAGTTTGAATGTGTTCGTGTTAACTCTGCATAGGTAAGTAATTTTATGTTTATAAGGATTGATACAGTTTGCTAGGTATAAACAAATCCGATTGATGTAGGTATATACCTAATGGATCGATCAATACTGACTCAACGTTTGTCTCTCCGCACCATATATTAAAACTAGCTGATCCGGCAAACCTTGTTTTGCCGTATAAATTATTTTCGTTCAAATTTTTTTTTTTTTTGGATAGGATCTTCCTTATCTCGTAGGGGTATGAAAAATAGCTTAGGTCCTATTATCAGACCCACCGAATATATACAAAAAATAATTAAAATCGTCAAGTACTAAAGAGAAGCTGTGTAACGAGAATTTTATATATAAGATGACACGTGGTCAATATAACGTAGGATTTGCCAAAAAATAAATGGAGTACGTTATGAAAGCGTTACCTACTGTTTCGTATTGGGTATAATGTTATAATAAGTCAACCCTAGGACGCGGTCACGCGTGTCAGCAGTCGTACGGACGCCCATCCAACCTCGTCAAATATTAAAAGCACTGAATCGAATTTCAACTTTATCATCTACATTAATATGATTACTTCCACAATGGCTACTTATGCGTATTACACGTACGTTCTTTAAATATTTAAGGAGTTATGTATACTATACAGGATTACATAATAATTTGTACTTTTTCAAAATTATAAAAAGCATAAGACTTAATCATTTCTAGAACACTATATTTTGTAAGCACATATAAAGGTGGCAAATCAACATATGGCCCGCTTGGTTGGCAGTTATCAACATAAGGAGTATAAGTATAAATTCTGGCGTTGCCTCTAACGTAGAGAGGAATCATCGTGCTAGTAGTATAAGGGACGAACGGGTCTACGTACCAGCCAAATCAGTCTTCTAAAGAATCTATAGAAATTTTACTCACAGTAGCAATACAATGAATAATAATAGCGTTATTTGGTGATCGTCTGTAAAGTGGAGGTACTTTCTCAGATGGGCAGCTTTGATTTTGGATAGATTCCATTGTACCCTATCTCTAATTCTAAATTTTAGTTAGAGAAGCTTTAGCAAATTTTAGACACATGACAAAAGGGACATGAGATTTATCTATCTCAATATTAATAATTCACCAAAGCATACATATATAAGAGAAAAGCTCTCGTATTTTTGCGTACCTTTCTTAATACATTTCATTGCTTGCTTTATTACTCCCAGAAGGCATTGTCTTGATTTACAGCAATTTATTTTCTGCATAGATAGGGTTTATTAGAATTGGCATCCGACCAAAACCGAGGATACCCAGAATTGTATTGGCAAAGAAAAAATGCTTGTTCCATCTAGCTCCATTTAAGCCGTACACTTAAAAGAGTGCTGACACTCAAGTATTTAATAGAAGCCTGAGTGATTTCATTACTGAACATCTCTGTATATATATGTATAAACATTTATATGGCTAGCCAATTTCTGACATTCATAGTAATATATTGAATTACTTTATTATGATTCCGATTTAAGTGTTAGGTTCTTAGTAAAATGGTACTTCCATTAAATTTTGCAGCAGTAGAGTTACATCTGGACATAAAGTATAATAACCTTCTTCTAAAGTTATACCTACATTTGAGATTCAAATACCACAAACGTGACACAAGATCCATGACCGTTCACGAAAGCGTAAAAGGACTGAAATCACCTGTAAAGCCTGAACCGATTTTTATTTTCAAATTCTAATTTATTATAAGTATAAGTAGTCAGAGAGCAAATACTATTGTTATGTCTGTCATTCCGTGTCGTAAAACGCGAGGCAAGTCCAATGTACGCGTTAACCCCACACACCCCGATGAATGTGGTCATATTCCTTATGTGACAAAATGATTATTGCAGCACTTTTGTCCACTTGCCAACCAGTACATGGCTCATTAGAACACTGGATTATTCACATACATGCTTCATACGCAGATATACATAATCATCACGCCATACTTTCCAGATAGGCAGAGACTTATTCATAATAACAGATTTCTTTTCATCAAGTTCTTCCTCGAAATAATTATGGTGATGCGCTGAATTTTAATCAAACGAAACAATAAGGAAAGTTTGTATATAGGCGTAAAAAAAAGATTAAGAGATTTATTTTTGCAAGAAACATGGTTACAGTGATGTTAAAAAAAAATCTGTATTAATTCTTCATGCTTCGCCTTGACGGTATGCAAACATTACACATGCATTTTGTTTTCGAGATATTATAAGTAATAATATATATACATATTTAGGACATTATTTTTAGTGACAAGAGTTCTGATAAATTATAAAAACAATAAACAAGAAACATCAGTGCGTGAATGTGAGTTCCTTTTGGGATGAAAATCGGTAAATATTTTTTGGTTGTACCGGTATGGGTGATACCGGTACAACGTAAATCAGGTTAACTAATCATAAACATTCCTATAATGGGTTTAGTGGATAATATACCCAATGATCTCGGACGAAATACTTCTGCTCTCATAGCTCATTCATTAATGAATTAATGCAGATACTTCGATGGTTTCTGAAAAGTCAAACCATGACGAAGTATCTAATTCTTCAAGCTAATTAACTTTTATGAAAATAGCTCGAGCTTAAAGAACATTTTAGACACCATAATCAAAGTAGACACCAAGTAAGAATAGTTCTATTTAGTAGGAACTTTGTCACTAATTGCCATTATACTTCTGCCTAGTATATGTAATTTATTGTGTATGTGTTTTATGAATAGTAACGCTGTCATTTTTCAAGAGGCTACAAGGGTATCTACCTAGGACATCCAGGATTTTATATTATGTATTACCTACTTACGAGTAAGCCGTCACTATGCTCACAAAATAATGGAGACATTCGTCTTCTTTCTCTCAGGTCATTCACAGCCTTAATGTGAGTAGATATGTATTACGACTGCTACGCTACGATTAACGTTTTGACGTTCCCATATTGATTACAAAAGCTCTCAGGATCCATTATGTTCTTATTTGTCTTCTTCTTATAGCTAATCTCAGATGATATATCACCTGTCGCGGCCAGTGAGTACGTTTCGAACTTGGAACTTGGACATGTCATTAGCGCTCTACGCGAGTTTGTCAAGTAATTCAACAGGCAGATTGATACGCATGCGCCCTACATGCAGAAGTGTTCCTACAGCAAAGTTTTCAGTCGTCGTTCCTCTACAGTATTGTGCGGTATACCGCGTCAATTCCCAACTACATACGTGACTGCTCACGAATACGAAATAAATCGGAACAAGTGGTTATGTTCTAGGACTATGGATTATTCAACTCAGTTCGTGCTTCTCATACTGTGTTCAAGTTTGTATCGATTGTTGTTTAATATGTAAATGTTGTGTTTTATTTTGTTCCTTCTGTCGGCTTTGTGTTGCGTGCTGAAAGTTCAGCTTGTATGTAATTTTCTCGTCATCCTATGTTGATTTTGATTGCAAGTCTCGCCTTCAATATTATTAACTCGTCGGACTCTTGTGTTGCTGTAACATTTTATTAATTATAAATAATGATCAAGTAAAAGCTTTAAATTAATTTGCTTTCCATGATTCAAATGATATGAGAAATTATAAAGCAACCGTGAGATATATGGCTGTATACAAAGATATTATATTACGCGAACACGTGGCTCACTGAGAAGTTGCAAAGGTCAATTAATTTGTACAAGCCGTAAAATTAAGGAAGCAATTATTATAGTGCCTGGCATTCTTTCGAGTGAACCTTTCAATTGAGATGTCCCAAGTCAGACTGGTTTGGAAATCACGCAAATTTATATGCATTTGTTTTAATCAGTACCTGTAGCCATGTTTACTATCTATAGCCGTTAAGGCTTTATAAAACGCAATAAATGTATGGCAATTAAAATCTTGACCACGTGACATAACATAAAAGTTTTTAATTCCCATACATTTCTTTCGGTTTCTATAGCTTTAGCGATTATAGATAGTAAACATGACTAAGCCCGCCGGGATGCTAATGCTAGGGATACGGATCTTGGTATGGATACGGTTATATGAATATTATTGTACCGGTTTAAATCAGATTGCTTCGGAAAGTTTCGGTTACGGATATTAGATTTTAGGAATGGAAAAAAAATTGATAGGACGATTAGATTTAACTTTATTACAGGTATTATAGGTACTATAATAATAAAAAAAACAAAACTATAATTCATGACTGACTAATATGGCTAAGCAATATGAATAATAAACACTATTTAAAAGGCTATCTAGGGCGAAATCCTATCATAACGTGTCTCATTTAGACTCGGCTCCTTATCTAAAATTTGTTCTAAGCATTTACATTTCCATTTATGGTTCCGGTTTCAGATATAATTTTATTTCAAATACCCGATAGTTTCCGGTTTTAGTTCCGATAGTGTTAATATTAGATAAGTTTAGCAAAGGAAATCATCGTGAGGACATATATGGTATGTCTGCGTATAAATTCAACTATGAAGTAAGGCCTAAGGCAATATTAGAGATCGATGATTACTACCATGCCAAAAATAAAGAGATCGCACGGAATTGCAATACAAGTATTAAAAAATTCATATAATTACTCATTCAAAACGTGCACGAAGTAGTGGGAAGAATACTAGCTTAGTTTACCACTTCACAACATCACCTTACCTTATTAGCAGGCAATTTGTACCTACAAGACCTTATTGGTGCCTATGTAAAACTAAATTGGCTAAGACAAAAGGTGCGTAGTATTGCTATTCGTAGATACCAAATGAAAATGTACGCTATTACAAGTATTTATGGCAGCTAGCTTCGCTACATATAATCATTTTCCTAAATTGAATATACCAACTATTGACCCGTATGCGTAAATTGTTAATTGTATTTAGTTAAAAGGAGAACATCTGTGCAAAACAAAATATTTAAATAATATATTATAATGAAACGATTGAAAAAATAAATAAGTGAAGCTTACCGTTACCGTACATTAGTGAAAACCGCATCCAAATCGGTTAAGCCGTTTCTGAGTTTAGCGCGTACAGATAAACAGACAAAAATTAAACAAGAAGGCTTTGTGATCATTAGCTAAGATTTCTTTGCAGTCTATATTTTTAAACATACCAAAATATGTTTAATTTTGGTATGTAACGTAGTGTTTTAACAAATATCATTAAAGAAGTGTCATCCTATTAAATACCAATATTGATATTTTCGTAACACAAGTGGCATATTTGTAGGTTGTTATTGTAACCCAGTATGGCTCGATAAACAGACATACATGAGTAGTAATGTGCGTAATAACAATCGAGACATTTCAATCTGCTTGAAAGCCTATAACTATTCGTTGGATATCCATATCTGTTATGACAACAATGCATTATTCATGGACTATTTGAGTGGTATAAACCGCCAAAACAATATCTTTATCATAGCTGCTCCTGTCTGTAGGTATGTTTACTGCACCCTTCAATAAAACAGGATTTATTACATTTAGCTGAGAGCTTGCTTACTCGACATTTACACAAAATGTATTTTTCTTTTTCAAATTTAAGTGTTTGTGTTTTAAGAACTCATTAATGTCTTACTTTAAAAAGCTTAAACCAGTTTAATAATGTTTACAACTAAACAAATCAGGCGTATAGATAAGTAGATTTTTAATCATAAAAAGATTTATAGTCTAATCCATCTAGTATACATATAGTTAGGTAATAAAGAATATGAGGGCTGACAATCTAATTTTAATTAAGTTAAGGACCCAGTCGTTATTCTGCAATGTCTGTCTGACAATGTTTGACAACTGAAATTTGGTCGAGATCAGTTTAATAGTTCAGCACCTAAAAGGTAAAAATACAATCAGAGCTAAGCCACCCGCAGTAAGGGTATTGAGTTGGTATACATTTATCGTAATCTCATTAAACTATGAAATGTTCACGGATTGTAGGGCAGTACTTATGTGTATTAAAGAGGCTCGTTAATTATTAAGCCCGCTCGAATGGCGACCTTAATGAGGAATTAACACCGACTCTAATTACCTACGTAGTTATATCTATAGTTAAATTTTATTTTTACGCATATCTTTTTTTGTATTCGAACTCATATGAGTGAAGTGACGATTTCATCACTGCACCCTTTGCCACGAAACGACTGCCACCTGGCCTTCGCGATCCATTTAACTGGACAAAGCAGTTATCTAGGTTAGTCCGCTTGTCAGGCTTACTCATGTTTCTGACTGCAGACAAGCGAACAAGAGTTCAAGATAGATAACAAGACAGAAATGGTGGAAGACCATCATTTTGGAACCTGTAACGATTGCTAAGTTTCTTTTGATAACCGATGAGTCTCGTGCTCCCAGAGGCACGACAAGACACGGAATAATATGGCTGCTCAAAAGTCCGACTACTGACCGCAGTAAAACCTTGCTGAACTTCGAAGCTCGATGGATATACGCAGTAGTAAATGTGCTACTCACTATTTTTATCTTGTATTTATGTGACATTAAAGAATAAGTTAACGTGTTGCGTTGTGGCAGTTGGTTAGCGAAAAACTTTTAAGACCATTGAAAAAGTGTTATAAACTTTCCATCTTAAAAGCAGCTAAAATAAACCTTGAAATACAAATACAGATGAATATAAGTTTAAAGGGGTAATGCAGATGATTTAGAATAGCTTAGCTTATCTCATTAACCAGGTTGTTTTTGTTAAAAAGTTGAGAGATATAGCGGCCAGCTCGCGGTTCAGTATAAAAGAATTCCTACCTGATTTCATGATGGGTTCCGCCTCTTATACTGTTTTAAATCCGTGTGCAGGTAACATACTATCGATTTCCATTTTATTGGACAGTTGTGCGTAACCGCTTTACTAAAATCTCACTAGAGATAGATTGGTTTCGCGTTAAATATTAGTTCTCGTTTTCTCTAACATAATATATGTTCTTTAACGATATATGTAGATGTTACTTTACTTACTTCATAAACCAACAATATATACAGTTATCTCGCATCTAAATAACCACTGAGCGACTGTACGAAGCGGATGTTTACTCCAATGTGTAAATTTTGCTTTCCTCGAAAAGTTTATGTGTCTTATTAAGCTATTGTGTGCTCTCGTGCGAAGCCAGAGTGTTCGAGTAATCGGAAAATCAACCCAAGCAGTTCATTATTATATTCTTTTCACGTCAATAAAAATAGTATGAAACGACAGAGATTATACGTGTTTATAGTTCATAGTTTCGGAACAAACATTTCTATTACACCACGGATTCCCAGAAAGGAGAGGATTTGTTCCGTAGCAAAATAATTGACGCTCGCAAACAATGAGATTAACTTATTCTCTGTTCCCGGGAGATGAAATACGAACATTATTTCACAAAGGCAATGGATATGAATCTGTTTCGCTTTTATATTGTCTGTGGTGCTCATCAACTCGAGTCGATGCATTCATAAGTCAGTTTTAATTTAAGAACACTTTAAATTGTGGCGGGCGGCATTTGACATGGCACGGGCGGCTACCCATCCAAATACGAACTCCAATTAAAGATACTTAACATCGCAGATTGATTAAGATGCATAGTAAAAGCTGCTTTACTAAATACATTGTCATAACATGTATGTATGTGCATGTATTAATATAATTGCATGCTCGGTAATTACCGTAAATAGTAACTACAACGCATTATACTAGCACCATAAATGTATATGCAGTCCAGTAACAAAGGAAAATCTACAGTGACACACTGACATTCCGATATGATGCGTAATTGTGTAATTCATCAATTTGATAGTTTTAACGTAACGAAAAAAATCCTAGTGGTTTTATTTAACGTCCTTTTATGTCACAATTGCGGGAACCCGGAATACATATTAAGTCGTCACTTATCATCGACTTGACACATTCTACAAGTTTTTATTTAACTTGCAATGTTTGTTTGTGTGTTTGTTTTTTTACGTCAGATCTTGCAAGCTAAATTAGAACCACTTCCACTTATCCAACGCAGTAGCATTTTTGCATGTTTCAGTTTTGATTACCTGAATCGACATCCAGGTAGAATTTTGTACACAGATGTGTTATGTTAGCTTATGTTATGTTTTGAAATGACATGGCTGCTACACTCAGGATTGGGTCCTGATTTGTGAACTCCTCTATGATTAGCAGCACACACATAAAATGCTGCAAAAGCTTGTCATTAAAAGCAGTTTTCTACTAGTAATTTATTTCTACGGAGGTGACGCAAGCGACGCACGAGAGACACGTAAGAGCTGTGTAAGAGAGGATAAGAAGTACCTAGTGTATTAGCCATATTTTTTTACAGAATGTGTAGCAGTGAACATAAAGCGTATAGATGTACCATCTCAAGTAAAAGTTGGCGCGGAGCCTGTGGTGTTAGACTGCGAGTACAGCACTGGGTCGATGACCCCTGGTCCTGGGCTCATGGTGAAGTGGTTCTTCAACGGCTCCGCTGGGCTGGTCTACCAATGGATACCGCCCTTGCTGCCGCAGGTCATTGGTCTGCTCAAGGGCAAAGTTGATATGAGCTTTAGGATCTCTGGTAAGACGATAAGAGTAATAGTATACTTTATTTTTTAGCTTCAGCGAATACTGTCTTGCTCAGCAGCTCGGAAGCACTTGAGTTAGCAGCAGCTTCAATAACCCATATTTTTTGACATATTGACTAGTTAAAGCTCAACACTCCTTTATCATATTATATTGTATTGCACCAGTGTACGCACATACAAACACTTAAGTTAGGTATATATTCTTTCTCAACTTGATCTTAAAGACTTCGAATTATTTTTTGAGGTTATTTGGTTTTGGTACTTAAGAAGGTGTTTAGCTTACGCTTTGTTTAACCTATATCAGTCAGTATGACCTATATGATGCAAATAATGTGAATATTATGTCGTAGATGAGCCACTACAAGCGTACCGAGCTATAAGAATATTGAGGCCAACGACGGATTTGAGCGGCAATTACACTTGTGTGGTCTCCACGTTCATAGAGGAGGATCGCCAGACAAGACCTATGCTCGTTTATAGTGAGTTACCTTTACGACTGACTCGGCTCAATGGAAGCTTATATGTATTTAGATACAGTTATCAATGTTGTCCACCAACGAAAAGAAACGGAGCTTAAGCCTAAATTATATTTTTGTCATCTAAAAATTTGATTGATATTATTTTCTCCCTCCAATTAGTTATTGATTTTATTTCCAATAATTTCGAATAAAACATAATCGACTTCGGCAGCCATTGAGCCGATTAAGGAGCCTTTTCATTATAAAAAAAAGCAATTGACCAGAATTTTCAGCATTAGAGCGTACTTGAGCGAAGTTCATAGAAAGCTGAGCATAATTATCTACCTATCAGCATTCTCGACGGTTGAGTGGAAGAATGTTCAACTTTCTTATTGAAAAGTTCTTTTTTTCTCCCAGGCCCCGGTAAGAGCTTTCATTTCATTCAAGATAAGAGATATGTGTTCCTAGTGACTCTTATATGCGTCGCGGAGGATCTGTATCCGAGACCTTTGATGGCGATATTAGCGAAAGGGTGAGTATGTAATGCGAATCATACGGCTCCTAAACATTTACGAGTCTTCATTGTACCGCATTTTTATTATTTTCTGTAACTGCTAACGATATGCGTTTATAATAAGGCACCCTTTATTGTTGGATTGAACAAGAAACACCTACATAGTCTAACAAACTCGTACAGTATCTCAAATTTAAAATTAATAAAATGGCAGAGTTAATAAATAGAATTTCACTTTTGGGGTTTAAACTACATAAGTATAATAATCATAATTTGGCTGAAACGTCGGTAAATAAACTAATTAATATAGCGTTTAATAAACACCAGTTCTCTATGTTATTAAGAATAAATACATAATAAACTAAGAACGATTCTCCTTCTTATAATTTTTGTATTGTATTTAATAATTTAGATCTATATGGTTGACACATTTTTCTGTCTGGGTGTATCCAAAATATAGGGAAATCTTAGTATTTGGCTAGTTAAAACTGAAATGCGTTAAAATGGTTATATACATATATCTAGGACAGCACGCGTCAAACTATTACTCTGCTCCGATATTCGCCGGTCTTGGTGCGTGCTCCTAATTAAGCATTTATTCCAGCAAACCTCTCACCCAGGCTGTAACACAAATGAAAATGGACTCCTGGGGAATGTACTCTGTGGAGACAAGGGCAGTGGTCCACGACGATGACGTCACGAGCCCAGGAGAGGAGTTCCTCTGCACGCTGAGCTTGCCTCCCTCCAACTATACCGCAAATAGGACTACTGTGTACTATCCAGGTAAAAGATAACATAGAGAAGATATAATAGACTTAGTGGATCTATTATATGTATATCTGCTAATAAGTGGTCAGCTGTTTTTTTTTTAAAACACTGTCAGTGAGAGAAAGGTCCATATTTAATAGGTACTCATTATACGTATATACTACACAAGACAGACATGTCATGGACACTATCATTGTATAAAAATAATACATATATGTATCGTATAAGGTCAAACATTGCTGATCTGTCATTAGAGCTGTCTCATGACCTCAGAGAGTACGTCTCCTGATGTCGCACCGCTGTATTAGATACCTATTTTATGCGCTGTAAAAATGTATTATTCCGGAGGACATCAAATAATTCCCTACCGAGGCCGGATGATTCATGTAATATGTCGGATTGTTAATATATCTATTATTTAGAGTATAACCTCATTCTTTTCAGGTGGCTTTTTTCCGAACCGGTGGTAATTTAGACCTTCAGTAGTGCCTTATTAGGGCCTAAACTGAATAAATGATTTTTTTATTTTGATTTTGATTTTTGTGTAGTTCTCATATTAAGATTAATTTTGATAATCGGTTGGTGTGGCTAGGGAAGCTAAGCGGCCGGTTCAACCTTCATAACCTTCTAAACAAATCATCGATGTATTCTGTAGTCCACCACTCTCAACTAGATTCCAGGTTGAATACTATTAGACGTAAATAATTTGATGATGTACAACTACAAACCAGGTCTATATCCCATCCGCTCCAGGTCTGATGCCTACAGCACACGTAGCTGCCATCGAGGTGGAAAAACCTCAAGAACGCCTAGCTAGTGGTAAGCTTCCATATATATGCTGATTTACTACTACCACTAAGGTGGCAAACAAGCTGGGGGCCCGCCGTCTCAGTAAACTACACGCAGAAGAAGGCATAGAGAGACAAGTATTTCTTCCGACTAAGAGGTATTAATACTACACTCGTAAATCAGAATCGTCGACAATTAGTGTATTCGGTATATTTTATTATTATTAGTTATATTAGAAGCGAGTTAAAAGATCTTAGTTGGTTTAATAGAAGGCCAACATTTTATTTCCCTAAAACAAATGTTTCAAAATAAACGTAATTAATTACTTCTTTTTTTTCTCAGGTAACCGGATACTCACGCCGACCTTCACATCCGTGCTTTATATTATATATTTATTCATAAAGTAGCTTTTTCCACGAAATAAACAGGTTTTGTAAACAACATTATTATTATTTACACAAGTCTGACTTCAATTTGCGCGCGCCTGGCTTACGAGTTCCCAAAACTATAAGTTTAAAAGCTATATAGAAATAAAACTGAATCCCAAATTCGACGCCCATTTAAAATGTTGACAAGATGACAAACATGTATAGTATACGTTGAACCAGCTGACAAGCGGTCACCGCAGCAAATGGTCGCTCCCAACACCAATGCAATAATTTCGACGTTGCCACCCATTTGTTAAAGGAATCGATTTACGGTTTAAGACACGACGGAATTACCAAACTGGAAGACACAAGGCATCCATAGGTGTGGAAACTTAAAGAAAGAACCACAAAGATGAACATAAGATTGAAACTTAATATGCTTATGCTCTTAAAGAGCAGGAATATTTTATTGATGGTAGGTATTTAACTACTTACTTACTATGAATAAAAAAACGTAAAAAGTGTGCTCGTATCCACAATACAGGTAAAACAGAACATTTCAGCGCAGACTTGACACAACGGTATAATTAAAGGGAATCCTCCAGAGATCGCATCTACGAGTAAGAGACGTCGCCGTGTGTAGGAACCGTTTCATTTACAAGTTGTCAGTAGGTACCTTCAGTATCGTCTATTGCACCCACTACCACGGTACACAGTGAATTAAAGAAATAAGACAACCAAAACGACACAACTATGCATTAAAAAAGAATTTGGTGTTTTTCATAGCACATCAAATAACAAGTAAGTTTTATTTTTTCAGAACATGGCCCCGGGAATAATGATAAAAGGGTTCGTATAAGAAAATGTTACAAGTAAGTGTGATTAAAGTTAATTACATACATATTAAACTGTTAAAATATCATCATACCAAGTCTCTCACGAGGAATTGATGTGTTATTAATCATAATTTTCTGTAATAAAGAAGAATTAGAAGACGCGTAAAATATTATGTAAAATATATATATCGTAAAGGGCCTATTATTGTAACCAGCCACCAGATTGAGCTCAGTTTCCTCAAGTCCTCTAGTTTATACGTACCAAGCAAGTCCGTGGTCGAATTACGTTGGGTATGGGATGTATAGCACATCCAGACATTAATGATTCCGCGGCGGTAAGTGCTAAGTTGCCCCAGTATCTCTGGCGATAAGTTCCTAATTGCACTTCACTTCACGGAAATGGGGTATAGCGGGCAATGTCAGGCGAACACGTTCCGTCAGTACGTGTCCTGAAATGTACTAGGCTTTAATGTCCATGACACGCGGCGCCTTGCGTTCCCGGCTTTGTACACTTTGACAAAGAGATAAAATATTGTTATCCCTAAATAAGTAAAACTACCTCGCTCGTAAAGCGCTGCGACGCGACACTGACAATTTTCAAAGAAATTTCTCAGGAAAAATACATTTGAGTAAAGTATCAAAATTGGCTGCTTTTATATTGCGCAAAAGCATTTTTTATACCGACCACCGATTGTCTTATTTGTGCATAGGTTAGTTAAATACTTCAGCGAAAGAAATCAATATGGCGTTTACATTTTTAAATACCATCATTAGCTATACACAAACTGAGTATAACATGAAGTTATTATATAAATGTTGTGTAGGTGGGCTAGCTGCTAAAAAAAACCTATTTCGGAAGTATTCGAAGTAAAGGTTACCTTATTACTCGTTTTATATCTGCGTAATATTTTGGAGAGTTCATAAGAATCATCGCACGATGATTCTTGATGATGTATGTATGTAAGAGGTCTCAGGAACAATCTTTTTCTACGCCTTCATCCAAATAGAATTTATATGACTAACCTGGAACTGCTACGGCACGTGAATCCAGTATAAAAAATCTTCTATTTATAATACAAATATGTATTTGTTTTATTTAAAACGCGGTCGGACTAAATCATTTTAAAGATAACATTATAACAGAGAGAGGCCAGACGGGATCAAAGTTAGACAAGATTGCATAGTAATTGTAAATAAAAACCCCTTTATCCATAAATAACTTATCATTGGAAAATTAAATTTCATGTTGAATGTTAAGAATTTTACGCTAGCAGTCTAGAGTGCCTGCTAATACAACAATGCAACGAGAGTTCCTTTAAACGTCTCGCCACCTCAATTAATTAAATTAACACACGCCGCTGACCTAACAAGTTTGAAAAGTCTTCTTATTAAATCAAAGAGCTCCCCAAGGAGCTGGAGGTATATTTTTAATTAATAACTTCCCACTGGTAGTACATTTCGCCGCATCAATATAATTTACGTACGAGTTCACTTTTAATTAACTAAAAGTATAACTAAATAATTATGCTGCCCCATCAGAAATACCAATGCATTCGTTCTGACTAACTGATTCATGCGTTCACTCACTCAACAAAATTATACTAGATCGAGGGGAACGCATCTATCGAATTTGCGACGCGAATATTCGATTGTCAAGTTTTAATAAAAATAAATTACAATAGAAATAACATGATTTTATAACAAGTTTTTGCAGCATTTCATGTATGATCTGCTAACCATTGAGATTGCATAGGAGTTCCCTAGTCAGGACCGAACCTTGAGTGCAGCAACCATGTAATGGTAACACTTAGAAACGGCTAGCATTATAAAGTACGTATGTACATTATTTCGTGTCAGTGCTGTTGATTCTTGAAGAATTACTATCCTGGATGTCCATCAGATCATGCCTACGCCTACCATAAAAATGCATTGTAATCGAAACTGAACATTAAAATTCAACTCCGTAGAATAAGAGGAAGTGGTAAATGGTGATAATTCTGCTTGCAAATTTGACTTAAACAAACAAACATTGCAAGTTCAAAGATCACTATATGTATTCTACCTATACTTCTATATTTTATATATTATTAGAAAGGATTTGTATTTTTGTGGGTTTGTATTGAATAGGCTCAGAAACTACTGGACCGATTTCAAAAATTATTTCACCGTTAGAAAGCTAAATTGCCACTGAGTAACATAGGCTATATATTAAACTAGCTGCCCGCTCCGTCTTCGCACGGGTAGACACTATATTTGATAAATGTCTACCCGTGCTAAGCCGGGGCGGGCCGCTAGTATACTATAATATATTATGAATGAATTAAAGGGATATTCATAATATACCACGTATTCAGGGGTCGAACTCAACCCCAAAATCTGAATACTGTACTCCTAAATAAGTATGTACAGTACATAGTAAATTGTGTTTCGCTGTGATATCCATTATTGTGATACATTATTTTAACCAGTAAACAATACAGTAATCATATCCTTGTCTAGTACGTTATTATCTAGTAGTTGAAATAACTGCATGAAATTAAAAAGTGCCCATAGATAATAATTAAACCTATTTTAATAATTATAAAAAGTAAATTAAAGTGGAATAAGTTTTTTTTCATTATAATTATAATCCTTATAAAGGTACTTTTACCTAACAGTAACATGATATAAACTAAGTACTGTCGTCAGGTCGATGGCACTTGGCAAACTCCACGGTAATTATACTCAATATCGAAATTAAACTTAATTAAATGTGCTGAGTACCTTATTAACGCTTAAATCAGGAGAACATGCGTTATTGTGAGCTCTGCGTAATATTTCACAATAATAACAATCAGACTCGGACCAAATGACTAGAGACCATGGTTTCAAATTTAAAACGATCATGGTTTTCTGCGTCTTATTCTAATTGTATAGCATTTTGACGGTCTTTCATCACGTTATATTCTTTTACCCTATGTTATTCTAAAATTCTAAATAGTTGATACATTTAAAATAAAGGATATGTTAGTTTATTTTAAGTTTTTAATCCATATGTATTTAGATCCATTTTTGAATATATATTAAAAGCTTTAATAAAAAAAAAAGGATATGTGTAATCACCAAAATTAATAAAATTATGTACATACAGATCGTAGAGTGGATGAGATAAAGAATTGATTTCATTATATAAAAAAATCTGTAATGACTACCTATAATATGAGAATACCCGTAAATATTCTGTAAAGATCCTTCAGGCAGGTATTCTGGTATCTTATTCAATAATAGATACCTTCGTACATATAATAAGTGCGGGATCGTAGGGGTTCCTGTACCCAATTCAGACCGAATAGAAAGAAGTCATTATTCCCATTTCCGATTTTTGCGTTATTTCGACGACGGTGCACAAGTCACCGTACAATTTCACGGTTTCTTGAACGAAAAAAATTAAAAACACCAATACCCGTCTTGAAAATATGGGCGCTTTGTGATACCTTCAAATAAAGAATTTTATCATTTGAGCTTTCCGAGTTTATTGTCGTTTTATTTACTTCGTTGATTGAAGCGATTACGGTTTTTCCTTGTGCCTGTATTAAATTGGTCTTGATTACTTATATATTCTTGATTTGAAAATATTTGCATTTAAAATACAATCTGTAGGTATTAGGCGCGTGATTTGAAAAATATATTATACATTGGTATTTGCATATAGTAGCTAGTTAATAGTGGCCTGCCAATAGCTAGTTAGTAAAGGGTGATTGAGTTGTAATTGGATGTATTCTAGTCTAATAGATTGTTTTTGTATAGATAGGAAAAACTACGAGTAACTATGAAGTTACCAGTGACCCACATTAATTTATTAGCTCTTTTATAAATTATTCATTACCACTGCAATATGTAATGATAATCAGATTAGTTACAACCGAAAAGGTATGTATAGGTGTAATATATTACTGCCTACATTTATTTTTGTGAAGCAATAACAAAACAAAGGTAAGTACTGCTGACATAAAAGCAGAATCTCATAAGTGACATTGTTTAGTTCCGGAGAGGAAAATGTTCGTAACAATAAGTACATGACAGACGGGTCGGTGTTCGGCGATGCTGCGCCACATATTGCTCCTGCGGACCTGTCACTATAGGTCGCGGCACGAAACTCTAGCGCTGACCGTTATTGCGCAGAAGTAAAAAATAAGGTGTCTTGGCGGGGTACAGGGGTGAAGGGCGAGCGTGCGTTGCGCCGATTGGCTCTCCAGTCGTACTCCGTCCCCCGTGCCGATACGACGCTCCGCGCACTTCCAGTGTACAGTCGCGTTCTGAATTGTTTTGTTGTCATCGTTAATTTTTGTTGTTGTTTTTTGTTAAGTTTGTTTTGTTGATTTGTTTGTTGTGTTTGTTAGTTTATTCACTGTTTGATTAAGTTTGAACAGTTTTTAAACAGTGAAAATGCCGAGGCCGAGAAGGAATACTGTTTTGAAAAGACAGGCACGGAAAATGGTGTTTGACGTGCATTGTTTTCTGAAAAGGGAATCGAATGATTTCATTAATTCCCTGAAACAAATTCAAAGTGAAATTGGCGAAGCTGCGAGTATTTTACTCGATTCTGACCGCAGCACTGTAGATATAAGTGAAATAAAACAAACTGCAGAAGTTATTCAGGCGGGAAATATAAAATTAAATAGTATAATTAGTGACTTACAGAAAATTCAGAAAAGGACAGCTGAATCTACAAAGACGTCCATAGCAACGGTAAGGAAAATCTCCACTGAAGCCAATAATTCCGACTTATTATCAGTATTTAGAACACCAGGCAAAAAACGCTCCAGATCAAAACCGGTCACAGATATTGATAACTTTGATCAAGGATTAATAAAGAGGTGCATACATAACTTTCATAGGACAAATAATGAACTTCCCACCGTCGGAAAGTTGAGAAAGAAGCTAGAGGAAGATATAAATTTCAAAGGCTCAGAACGAAGTCTTCGACGAATAATTAAGAGTTTAGGGTTTCGGTGGAAAAATACTGAAAACAATCGAAAAGTACTGATTGAAAGTTCAAATATACGTTTACTACGTATCGAATACTTACGCAAAATAAAACAATATCGCCAAGAGGGAAGGCCCATCGTATATACAGATGAATCTTACGTAGATTCATCGCACTCTGCTCCAAAAGCCTGGACCGATGGTACTACAAAAGGTCTCAAAAAACCTATCTCCAAAGGACAGCGGGTGGTCATTGTCCACGCAGGATCAGAGGCTGGGTTCATACCGAACGCACTGTTAACTTTTAAAGCTGGTGCGAAATCAGGCGACTACCACGACAATATGAACTACGACAACTACGAAAAATGGCTGAGGACACAGTTATTGCCGAACTTACCGCCTAATTCTGTCGTGGTAGTCGACAACGCATCATACCATAATAAACAATGGGACCTTGCACCCACTTCTAATTCCAAAAAAGCTGACATGCAGGGTTGGCTTACTGAAAAGGGCATACAATATGAGGAAACTCTACTAAAACCTCAACTATACAATTTAATACGGGCTAACAAAGATAGATTTAAAACATTTTCAATTGACAGGATACTAGCAGAGCAAGGACATCAAGTGCTAAGACTGCCACCATACCACCCAGATCTAAATCCAATCGAAATGGCATGGTCTGACATAAAGCAATATGTAGGCAGTAAAAATGTGAAGTGGAGTGTTGCTAAATGTATAGAACTAATTCAAGAAAAAGTTTTGCTGATGGGTGCTTGGGATTGGGGAAAGTTATGCCAAAAGGTAAAGGACATAGAAGAGCAATATGTCAAGAGTGACCATGTCGTGGATTTGGTTACAGAAGAATTCATCATTCGCGTTGATGGTGACAGTTCAGAGGATAGCCTTGGTGAGTCTGATGACGATGACGCTGTTAGTGCCGACGACCGAAGCAGCCCTGAGCCGGGGCCCTCAGTAAGCAAAAGGCCCTGTTGGGATACTATTGAAGGTGTAAGACCATTGTCTGATTCGGACTAGATATCGGAAAGGAGAATGCGGTGTCTGATGTCCACACCCTGCCGAACTCGCAGGTTTCTTCTATCCTGAGAAGAAACTTCAGTAGGTTCTTATGTAATTCGGACTTAATATAATTTTTTTTATTATTTGGTATTTAATATAAAAATTTACAAATCCGATAGTGTATTTATTTTTCTACTCCCCATAAACTTGTTAAAAATTATATTGTAGGTAACATGAAGTAATATTTGCGTGCGTGACAGTACCCATACGCAGTTAAGTTCCACATTTTGTTCACCGCTAGACTTACTATTTGACTTTACATTAAAACATTATTTTGCTGTTTTTAACTAAGCAATTAAATTACTAATTTGTATTGCGTGCGCGATGGTACCCATGCGCAGCTATCCCCTCCACGTTTCGCTCAGCGCTAGAGTTTCGTGCCGCGACCTGTAACAATCTACGATTTTTCGGATCAATGATGGCGATTTATGAAGTAAAACGTATAGATATTTGGGTGGAACTTCGATATTATTTCGTATGATATCCACCTGGGTATAAAAAAATTAAAGAGACACAGGCCTATAAAATAATTATAATTGTAGGAAAGGAATATTATATTAATATATATAACTAGGAAAATTCTGCACTTATTTAAAATAAAAACATTAGTTAAATAGCGCCCTGTTCTTCGGTTTAGTTTATATTTCAATCAATGTATTGTTTAAACATAAATGTCCATTCAATCGTAAGAACTGCCTTATACCTTTACATAGCTCTTTATTCTAACATATTGACTTAATTCAGCAAAATAAAGGGTCAAGCATTAACTGATTAAATAGATACCCTTCTCAAAAGGGTTTCGCCTGAAGACAGCAAAAAGTCAGTCCGTCGGGACATAGCTTGAAGCGGTCATCATAAAAAATATACATATGTAGGCTGAATTCACGTTGAATGATTATTATCAGATTAGAAAGACAAAGGATGAATATTATTTAAACAATGATCTATAGAAATATGGAGTTAAAAACGCTAGTCAACTTTGGGGAAGATGTTGGGTGTCCCTATATTTCCGATCCTTATTACAACTGTTCGCTTATTTGATAATGAGTTTTGTAAAAATGTGAAAGTGTCTCTGCTTCTATATGCTGATGACTTTAGTTTGTTATCTATGCACTCATACTTTTTGCTTAATAAACCTTCAAGGGTGCTTTCAAACCCGTAAAGTAAATAGTTTTTTTTTTATTTCTTGGGAACAGTTAAATAATACGAACCTGGTAAGATATATCTACTTCTTTGTTCATGTCTTTACATACACTTACTAATCGAAAAGTCAAATATTTGTATGACCCCCAATGATATTATATCTGGGGGCACGGCAGTGCCCCGCCAAGTCATTTTATTTACTTGTAACAAGTATATTATCTACTCTGAGGTTGTAATTAATAAATTGCCCCCTGTTATACAGAAGCATTGTTGGACGGCCTCTATCAACTATGAGATGAAATAAAAAGCTTTGTTACAGTGCTGAAAACGAGTGTCATTCGGTAAGCGCTTAGAATGCCATCTGTCGGAAAGTAGAAACTTTAACAAACGGTACGCGCTACATGAGTAAACCGTACGTGTACCCTAAATTTATTTCTTCGCTTCCACACTAGATGGACGTGAGAACATGCTATAATAAATTGGCACAAAATTAAGGATTTTTAACAATTTTATTGTCCAAAACCTCTAGAAATTGGTGAAAATGTTTCCTGCGAATGCGTTATTCTGAAAGCGATCTATCCATAATATCTATATTTATCACAATAATGTTCAGATAACCTAAGCGCCATTGATGAGTATTGATATTGCGTATTGCAAGGGTCCACCCACACCGATAGTTGTACGTAGTATATTATCTACTCTGAGCCGATAGATTGGTCTTTGCTACGCTTTCCATTAAGTGCGTTGTATTGTATGTTTGTCATCCTGCGGGATTAAAGAAGAAGTGGAAGCAACTTCTATACAAATGAATAATATGCGTAAGGTGTATGTTTGTAATGTAAAAATAACAACTTTTTACTAAATGCATATGAAAGTAAACACGAACTAATAACAAAAATACAATTCAAAACAAAATTGTCTGTCTGTCTATTTGTTCCGGGTAATCTCCGAGATAGCTGGACCGACAGAGCTAATTATACTGGGCGTAACTTAGACTACTTATATTTTGGAAAATCATCAGGGTTCCGCGCAAAAAAATTAAACCCATAATATTATAAGCAAAATTAATTGTTTATATTAGGTTAGTTTTTTTTTCTTTTTAAGGAGTTAATGCATATAGAAATGTATATCGTAACTTTAATAGCAAAATAAATTCCATGGTACGAAGTCGCGGGCACAGCTAGTACATAATGTAAGGGTAAGAGGCCTAATCCGAGTTTACTAACAGTATATGTCTTATTTTTACTATAAAAAGGAATTTGTTTTAACTGTTCTATAGCAGGTTTGTCATTTTGCGGACCGGAATATCAAGGACGAGTAAATAACCTCGTCAAGTATGGATAAAATCAGCTTGGTGGATCCAAGGATGTCTGAATCATAATCCGTTGACCGCGAATTAAAAATAAAATCACTTTCATTTTGATCGTTCGAAACATTCGCCCACATTAACCTAGATGTTCAGGTTAAAAGTGACTGTGGTGTAGATAACATGTTAGTTCTATAACTTAGAAAAAACTGGTACCGAATTTCTAACCGGCTACTGATTTCATCTACTGTGTTTGTTGACATACTTTAAATGTTCCGAACGAATATTAGCAATCACAAGTATCACAACCAAATAATTCAGGTTGACTATTGCTTTACGTTATGATCATATGCTAATAAATTGACATATTTTGTATGATCTTCCTGTTTCGGAACGGCAAAGGCAGCATTGTCCATAATAGTTACCAAGGTTTGCATTCTTTATAATTCTTTCTTATTTTTTGTAATTACATAGTTATGGCTACTGAGATACAACGCAACTCAGACGTAGATAAATCTATAAATATAAACTTTACTTTGAATATCAGTGACTACATCGATTCACGTATTACTGGACAGGGTGGCACTAAATATACGCATACAAATTTCGCATTATTAAATGGCCGTCTATTAGTGTTTATAATATGTATAAAGTATTTATTAAAGTAACTTTTACTCGTATGAACACACTGGTTGTTAGTATTTTATCGGAAACTCTTTCCACATAGTATGAGTTAAATTTAGTTTTTTTATGAGTTCCGGTAGGTTCCGAACCCGCCAAACCAGCGCTGTTCGATTTCTTCGAAGAAAATATATCCTCAAATGCGAAGTAGGTGTAAGCTCGTATATCGAGATCAATAGGCTTGTTTTCACCGCTCATCACACCGAATTTATTTTGAGACCTTAGATAGAACTGCTATAAATTATTCCAGAACGTAACCCACACTTTTATGACGATAAGTAATTTGGTGCGATATCAAGCGTAGCTAGAGCGTAGCAGATAATTTGTTCTCACGTAAAAGGTAGCGTGTGCACTCCAACAATTGCATTACGTTGTATTGGGTTCCAATGTAAGTGAATAGTCCAACTTAATATAACTTCACAGCTATTAGATTTGCAATTGTTTCTGAAATTGAGACCTTTTACAGTTGTTTTTCTGCAGTGAGTAACCTTTCCAGAGCTCTGAGAAGATACGCTGTGCTCGTTACTTACCATCCGGTGGTCCGTTTTGCTTACCACCTCTTAGTATTTAGGTACACCTTATCATAGTAATATAACAGACCTCGCAACCACACCAATTATGTTTGGGTTCAGGGGCCAGACAGGAATTACCTGCATAGGCTATTTATATAAGTGGCATTGCTGGTTGTAAACGCCAACCAAAAAAAAGATCATAGTAAGAGAGCAGGTTAAATAAGGTATGGGAAAACAATAATGATTGCTCGGACATTATCACGCACCGCATCGGGTCCCAAGCGCAGCAAAGCTATACTATGATGTACTATGAGTATCTATATATATAGACAACAGATATAACTTATACCTATTTTGTAAACGTATATTTACATCCTTATACATCCTTATTTTATATACTAAACCTCGCGTCAGCAAAACACAAATAAAAATGACACAAATGTTTTCCGTGGTGGGCCCGCGACACCTAGAGTAGCACCAATAGCAGTCAGGTATACCATAACCACTAGACTAGACCAACGGTCTTATCAAACACTCAAAGACGAAAGCCTAAGAACACGATAAAAAGCCTAAATTACAAACCAGCACGTACAGGGTGTTTAAATAACGGTACAATAACTCTCCGTTATAAAACAGCTGCACTTACCTGTACACTTGCAATGCGATTGCTTTTTTTTTCTACTCGAATTTAAAGTCGAGACCCTGGTTCGTAATACAGAAAAAATGCCGGGCCATTCATATTCCAGTTTATTTAAAATATATGCATGCCTTCTCCAGCTGAATTATCTTATTTCAATTTGAAATTATTGAACTGTGTTATTGTGTGGAGCGAAAAATCGTTTGTGCATATTAAACTGATATTATGTACATATCATCACGTCCCTTTCGGAGTAGACGGTGAGTAGGGATGGCGATCTGACATCGATTAATCGAAGCATCGATTTTTCGAGCCAAAAATTAGATTTTTTAAATCGGTATCGATATTTCGATTCAATTATATTTTGTTATTAAAAAGCGTAAGCTAAATATTAATTTTTTTATAACATTTAAATGTAACAAATAAATTTAGAAAATAAATGAATCCTTTTTATATGATATTTTGCTATGGTTGTAGAAATTATTGTAATTATTGAATGTCCTGAGCTAAATAATTACCTGTTTTTAATGCTGAGAGACCGGTTATTATTATCCAAGACGTGGTCTTGTGGTTGAAGCAACGGCCTGTCATCTGATGGGCCCAGGTTCAGGCCCGGCCTGTAGTTTTTCAAAGCTTAAATATAGTGATTAATCACACCATGAGCATTTAAAAATGAGGTTAGGTTTATATTTTCATTGTAAATCCAAACTCGATGTTTTTGTGAATATCGATACATTAGAAAGCGATTCGAATCGATTTAAAGTTCGATCTTTTTAGGAATTAATCGCCATCCTTAGCAGAGAGTACCCACAGAGTGCTATTTTACTTTTGACTTGCAAACCTCTTTTGTTTCTTTTACATTCTTTAATCTCTTCATACATCCCAGCCGGTTTCTTTCAATTTCAAGGCTTGGAATAAATAAGCGAGTCAAATTAATAGAGAAGGTTCAATTGGCTTGTTTTTAATTAAAATATGTATAAGCAAATTTCCTCCGAGAACCACAGAATAATAACATAAGACTTGAAAGACTACCAATGCTCCAAGTTGGGCACTAGACGCGCCAATAAAAATAAACTTGGTTCACTTATCAAGATCAGAGTACTTAACAAGCCTACGTCTCGACGAAACGACTTCTCGGTTACAGAAAGTACTTGTACTGAAAGTACTTACATCTCGGTCATTGCACAGAAACTGTTTTTAAAATTAATGCCTTTGCAATTTCGATACTTACGTAGTCATTCGGATTATTATTACTACTTAAGCATACTTAAGCTTTGCTTGTGGACTAAAGATATATATAAAATAACATTGCTATTTCCCTTCGTAATTTCAAGTTTAGAAAAACACCTTATTTCTAGCGTTTAGTTCAATTTAGAAATAGTAAAATGTTATTTTAATTCCTCAAAGAAATAGGCCGACTTTAAACAAGCCGATGACCTAGTTTCCTACAGGAATCTGTTAAGTTTTGAAATAATTTAATCATTAATTTCGATACGAATTCAATAGAAGCTTAGGGCTTTGTTGATACTGCTAGCAATTTGAGAAAGACGAAACAGTAAGCTTTTGACGAAGTAAATTAAATACAGGCGCCTGTTAAACAATGTTACCATAGAAAAATAAATATACGTGCATATTACGTGCCTTTTTGTAAGAAGACAAATATGTTTGTTTATTTGAATTTAAGATCTAATGTAAACTTAACTGCTGAATCCAACTTATATGTAAAGAGCGTTTTGCGTTTGCCTTTAGTCAGAGTGTTTGCTATATTTTATTAGTTAGCAGATATTTATTTACAAAAACAAGCTATGATTAGCTTAGGACCCGAGTGCTTTGTGTCCAAACATTGTTTCGTCATTATCTTAATTATATATTTACTTTAAACCTAACCTGTCGGTCGAGAATAAACCGCTAGGCAGCCGGAAACCAATAATATTTTGATCAGCCCTTATTTTTTTAAATACAAAACTGAACTATAACTGGAAACTAAAAACTTAAATTGAACTGCAAGGCATCGCACATAATAAGGTATCACGTAATGACTAACGGTATTACATTAAACTTTAAATCTCACTTTACCGGCCCCCCGAAAGGGACTTGGCGTAAAGATATATGTGTGTATGTTCGATATAAATTGTGATAAAATGAATTGTCAAGTTTTTTTTGGTATCGGCTTAGTGTCCAAAGCCTCATAACTGTTTGAGAAAAAAGAAATAAATTATGTATTAAAAAAGTCATAACAGCGGTTCATAAATTATGCATGAGTAATTAACCCCTAAAACTGTTTAAGAATGCAAGAAAGTGAATTTATATTTCTCATTCAACCCACACCTAACATTCCTTAATTATTCGCAAAAGAAGACAGGTAATTTATGAATCGTGATAAGTTATTTAGATTGGTTAATATTTTTTAACCATCAAAATCCTCCTTCCTTGTCTCCTACCTATTGTTCCTACTACTGTTTCTACTTGTTGTTTGTACTTTGATGTTCGAAGGTCCCGTCGTTACGGTAAACTCGGGTCCCCTCTAATGAAAAAAACATTTTGTAATATAATGTTACCAAACTGACAAATGTACACGATTATTTATATATAGGTGATACAAAGCTCCCCGGGTCATCCTGTGCTGCATAAGATGGAATGGAGAATGGAAGTCCTTAACGACTAATAATAAATCTCTCAAGGTAACGCAATTGTTTACTCAGTGAGTAGTCACTGGCGTACTAATTTGTACTTGTAAACAGTAAAAAGCTCAAAATAAATTAATTATGTACTACTTATTTTTTAAGTCTGAGCCTTATACAAAGTGAATTCTTGTTTGAAAATGTTTTTGACTATATCATATAATTTTCAGGACATTTATTTTACGTGTAGGTAAGTTTTGTACTTCTTATTTTAGTTTATTTTAAGTTTTTAATCCATAAAATCTATTCATGTATATTGTAATTTCCTTAATGTTAAATATGTATCTTTATAAAAAAGTCATCATAATAATTTTCCTTACTGAAAATATCTTATTGAAAACTAGTGTCCTTTTGTTTTTCTAAAATCTAGTAATAAATAAAATAACTAAATCAGTACACTTAATAAAAGTTTAATTAAAAAAATATTGTTTCTTTTAATAAGTAGGTACTTTAACGTTCACTGAACCATCGCTGATGCCGATTTGCTTAACTATTATTTATTGAAGCGCCGATATAATAAATTACCGGTAATAAACAAAGCACAATAAGGGTGTTCAATGATGGGCTTGTTAACGTATCGATTTTGGTCATTATGTCAAGCTAACGGTAAGTTCAAGTGCTCGGGCAAGACCTGCGCGGGCGCATGTCCAATCCGATACCACCACTCTTCGACACCACACGGCTAGGCTTCGACGCGACGTGGTAGAAATACGAAATAACAACAAATAATTACACACATTTTAGTGTTATTAAGGTGAGTGGATTTGTTATAATATGTAGATTTAAGTAAACTATTGTGGGTAAATGGTGATAAAAAAATATTTTAGACACAAAATTTGTTAATCATTTTCAGTAGTCGTATTAGCTTACTTGTTTCCGCACTTGAACTAGTTAAGTTTTACCGGCTTCCAATAAGGAGGAGTTAATCCGACATTTCTAGATCGTATTGCACGATTATTCTTACTCGGGTATTCGGATAGATATAATAGAACTCCAAAACAGCTATAATCTTATAAATAACTTGTTAGTGACATTTCTTAGCCTTACATTAAACTTTAAAAAAATATTTAAATAATGTATTACTTTTTCGGCCGTTACGTTATTTAAAATGATTAACCAAATACCGACCTGGAAAATTTCCTAGATAAAAAAATAAGGTTTCATAATAAATAAATCTATTCAGCGTTATGGTGCTCAAAAGTGCAAAGGTATATTTTAAATAACTTATAATATAATATAACTAATATATTGTAAATAACTTCTATCATATTAGTTGCATTCGGTTATAATTAGTACTTTTTCTAACATAAATGAATTTAAGTACTTTAAATATAAAAGTCTCAGCCCAGTTTACAAGCATAAATAAATGAAATCCTTAAGATTTCGAGGGTCAACCAAGAGTGGATCCGGAAACCGTTTTAAATGTTACTTTTAATCCTTTTACTAAGCCTCAGATTAGATTAGAAGTTGGTACAGAGCAACAGCAGATTCACAGACTGCGATATTAAAAACAAATAATTTGTGTTACCGTCTTCTACCCGGGTCTATGATCTCTTTCAGCAGTGAAAATATCAAATCTGTACATCTGTAAGTGAAGAAAAGATATGACCGCTTATGTCGCAATTTTTCGCATATTTTGTGATTTCGCAAGGGAATCAAAACGTATAGGGTACTTCCCGTTGACCTAGTATCATGAAAATTGGCAAGATGCAGTGTCTTGCAGCACATGTAATAAATATCTGAAAGTCGTAAGTATGTAATTTAATAACAAGAAAAAGGCGTATTTCCTGTAACAATCTTATAAAATCTCACTTCCTATATTCGACACTAGATGGCGCTGCGTTTGTTTACGTTATTCCTGAATCGCACTGTTGAGAGTTTGACGAATAATGACCTAATTTGGTGTTCGATAAATACGTTTTTTCTAAGATGATCGGTCTGTATTCAGTGGCAGTGTAGTAATGAGCGGCTCTTTTGGACCTCTACTATACAAATTAATGATACATTTGATACTTCCGATTGTAAAGCATGCTGTAAAGTTATATTAACACCACAATAAAATTATTGTCTATTTTAGGTTTTACTACTACTACTTATATTAGGTACCTACAAAAAAACCTAAAGTCTTCGATGGGCGAAAGTATACAGAACTTATACACTTTGATACCTTTCCTTCAGTACCTTCAGTTTGTACGGAACCTTCGGTGCGCGAATGCGACTCGCACTTGGCCGGTTTTTTTTTATTTCTGTTATATACTTATTTTGCACAAAGATTGCCACTTGACAAGGACCTGTATTTTTTTTATCCAATACTAGCATAGATTTAAAAATAAATGCAAATGAAACTGCATCCTCGGCAGAAACAAGCTAAAATTAGGCAGGAAAATAGCTTGTCCTTGAAAATTAGAGGCTAGATTATATATTAATAATTAACTTATTCTACGCGGTCGAAGAAGGCTATATCCACGCTATATCCATTTGTTTTCCTTTTAATCGTATTTGAATTTAGTGCAACGATGAGCCCACCAACTTGATTACCTTACTAGTTTTACATTCAATAAATAACAGTTTAAAGTAACTTAATCCGCAAACAAGTCATGTCTCTAAACGAGCAAAAGGAATTTCTTGAAATGCGTATAAAATTGTGCTCGGGGCGTAGTGATAGGTATCGCGAAGGGAAAATAAGGTTCGCTTTAGCATTATTTTGAACTTCGTGAGATCGGTCGAGCTGAGCTGGTTGATAAGACCTTATAATATTTCAAGCGGTACCATTGTTGCGAGGGAGCATTAAATCATAAATCACCATGGGAAATTATACTGTATTTTAGTTAGCTGTGACTACATCTACGTGGAAAATAAAGTTTATAGTTTTCAGAGTATTTCGAAATTGGTTTATGTATTTTTTGTATATGTACTACAAATGTTGCAAGCAAGCGTACGCCTGATGAAGAGCGGACACCGTGACTCATAGCGGCATGATTATTGTATTGTTACTACTATTCTTATAAAAAGAAGAAATAAATATTTCGGAACCCTCTGTACAATTTTATATGTTAAGCGTAAAAATTACTTCCGATTTGAATTACTTTGTACTTATAACACTGACGCTAGATATAATAGGTTACTCGAAATGGCTTTTATCAACAAGTGTATTGCGTAAAAAATACATTCATTAATTCATTTAAATATTTACTTCCATTACGATAGAACTTGATATTGAAAAATTCTCTTGATATATTTAAAACATTCTTAGAATATTTCATACAAATAGATAAAATGCACACAGGTGGAAAGCTATGCCTACTAATACGTAAACTATGAATTATTCTGAGCTCATACTTAGGTAGATGGGTAATACATAGTTCACTTGGCATGCTCTTGGACTGTGAGGCATGCACACCTGCTGCACACCTGAACAACGGATACCCTTACATGTCTATTATTTCCATTATTCTGAACAATAATTATACATATCCCTTTATTTTGTTTGTTCTACGGTCGTATATGTCGCTCTTTCGGCCGAATATGGAAACGATATTCAATGTTTGATGTACCATGTAACTTTTTGAATCGTCGGCAAAATACAATTTTCGCATGTGAATTCTGAGGCCACTCAAAAATAATGAGGCATCAGATTTGACTAGCGTTTCAGTTGACCATTAGTAACTTAGGTAAGCTTTTTTATGATAATTCGATTTTATTTCGATTCACTGCAGATAACAGGTTGTGTATTAGAGATTGGATACTACAATGTTCACTTTAGAGTCAACAGCATAGAATTGTACATTGTGTATGACTAGCACATGCTTAAAAATCAAAGAAATCTTACAGTAAAATGTTTCTTACATGTAATTCGAGGTAAACTTACTATTAACCTAAATAGCGATTTTCTTAAAACAAGCATTAATTCAAGTAAAACCGGCTGAATTTTTGTGTACTTGACCCAGAAGAAAAGGTAAACATTTTTAGGAATTGCCGTTAGTTTTGCATTCAAACACGTACATTTACCTCAGTGGAGTACCTACATACAAAAATAAAAAGAGTATTATCTACATCTTACCTACAAGAAAACGGACCCTAAACATTTCCACTAAGCTGAAAGTGACTATAACTTGTGTAGACTAATAAGTTTAATTTTCAATTATTCCGTGTTGTTCAATGGGTTTCTTCTTTTCCAGAAGACATGAGGGAGTTACATAAATCTAAAATAATTTTAATATTGTCATTGCTAGCAATTATAAGCTCAGCCGACATTGAGCTAGGAAATGACTTCGCATTCGTTGAAGACGAATCACAGAGCTCCGTTGAAGAATTAAATGCACTTCCAAGCTTAGAAGGCGAGCGGAAAGGCCGAATACTCTGGCCTTTTCCCTTGAATAAAAACGGAGCTGAGAACGATGAGAAAAATAACGACACAGAAGACCAGGGAACAGACAGACAGAAGCGTTTCCTTAGGTGGTCGTACCCACAAAGCCCCATTGTAGATATGATGATGCAAACAGTTGCTGTGAACTACTCTCCTGGGAATTCAAATGATCCTTTTGATTTCTTGCGCGATCATTATCCTCTGCCTAAAGGTAAGCCTTTCTAGGTATCTTTACCCTCCCGTACCTGGATATAAGTGGTTTCTGCAATATTTATGGAGAGTGTTTAAGTTGTGTGAAATGTTGAGGAAATTGGTCTATTACGGTAATATATATAATGCTTATGCATGTTGGTAAAGTCTCTCAACCTCACAAGCCATTTTACAGTAAATAACACTGGATGTCTCCTGTCGACCTGCGTCGTGTGACGTCAGCGTTCATGATCCCGTTACCAGATAACTGTGTGTTCGCTTTAACTTTGTTGTTTACTTATTCACTGGTGATTTAGCACCGCTTTACCTTAAATGGCAACTAAATATGTATGTTTTTTTAGTATCATTAGCATTTAATAAGAATGTCATAGCCATCTACGACATTGAGCCGGAACTAATACACTAGTTGGTCTCCGTGGGTCCACGTGTGCGTAAAAAGTTTTTACCCGATAAAAACTTGGATTAAAAAAAACCTACCTGAAGAGAACCTGTCACGTTTATTTTTATGGCGCAAAGGGGCACGCCACAGATATGACAAAGCATACGACATATAAAGTATAATTTTAAATATAATTAGAATTATACTTTATAACATGTATGCATCTAGACAAGGCTATATTTGTGTAATTTACCTAAGCAACGAGTAAAGACGGAGACTTGATTTTAATCTTTGGGTTAAAGATTCAAATCAAAAGTCTCAGGTAGGTTAGTGTTATTTTCAAACAAGCAACTAGTTTAATTTATTTTGAATGACATTGTAATTATGTACCCAGATAGTGCTCGTGATTGAACAATAATTCTCAACCTCGACACTGGATAATGCTTATAGTAAACTAACTACAATATAAAAAAAATATTTAAGTGCACATAGATAAAATCTACTGCATAGGTTAATTAAGCATTGTTCCATTCGATCCAAAATGCAACGCTCTTACCAACCTCGCTGACTGTGATTACATCAGGATTGATCATGTTTACTCTTTTAAAGTGGATATTTATTTATAATAAACCTGCATTTAAAGTGAGTTGTCCGTATACATATTTACAACCGTAGTAATTAATCGCCAGAATTAATATTATAATAAATTCTTATTTATTCAATCAACTCAACAAAATGAAATCAACAGAAAATGTGTTATTGTTTTGAGACAACAAATATTAGATATAAAATGCAGCTTCAAAAAGTAGATCACGACCAAAAATTTACAAGAAATAACAAAGTACTTAATGGCCTTAAGAAAATATAACCCACCTGGCAACACATTTTAAATAAAAATACTTAAATGTGTGTCTAACCCGAAAATAGCATGAAATGAAGACATGTGTGCATTATAGTATACTGTAACGTATATTATAACATATTGCAGGGTATTCAAGTCCTCTAGATGAGTACGATTACGTCATTGTCGGCGGTGGCAGCGCAGGTTCAGTTCTGGCGGCTCGTCTCAGTGAGGACAAGCCCAGGACTACAGTCCTGGTCATCGAGGCCGGCAAACCAGAGATGCTGTTAAGCGACATACCAGCACTGGCACAATACTTACAGCTAACTGACTACACTTGGCCCTACGCTATGGAGCACCAGCCTGGAGTTTGCTTAGGTTGGTAACGTTCCAGTATTGTTGGTGTCCACACCCAATAGATTTTTGCCTTCGACACAAAAGTTCAATTTCGTTGTCGCAACCCAGTTTTCCATTTGGTAAACGTGTAACCGTGGTTGGATATATGCTCTTGATGAATCTGTTACGATTATCGAGATTTTTACAAGTAGGGTGGAATGCTTATTAGGATTTCCAGGTCCCTGAATTAGGCTCTCAACTCTCAACTTTTTTAGAATTGTCTTTCAAAGTTAGTTGTCGTTTTGATAGAAATATATTAATAGAATATTATTTAATTTGATTTCCAGGAAGTGAAGAGCAAAGATGTTTTTGGCCTCGTGGAAAAGCATTAGGAGGTACCAGCGTGACCAACTTCATGCTTTATACCAGAGGTCGACCGCAGGATTGGGATCGCATCGCGGCTAAAGGAAACTATGGGTGGTATGTATTCTATATCTTATTTATTCTGACATAATTTGGAACCTCATTCACGTTCATCCCACAGTTCTCAAGTGTCATTGAGGTTTTTTTTAAATATGGTGACAAATAAGCTTACGGCCCGCCTGATGGAAACCGGTTCCCGTTGTCTATGGACGCTTGCAGCACCGGGATAATCACGCGTTGCCGATCCTAAGGTAAATTTGTTCTTAGTCTGTTAACAACCAACCAACGCGTCTGACAATGGGATGAAAGTGTGATAACCACTATTAATAAGCGTGTATAAAAAAAACCCCACGGGGACAAAAGCACATGCGCAGGTGTCAGCTCATCACTGCAAAAACAACCCCTCAGACGGAAAATGCGCGTCGAAATTTAGTAACATCGAAACCTCTTTAAATTGATAATTTGATTTATGTTTTGTTATTCTGTGATAGTAGTTGAACACTTTTTTTATATTTTAATATATTTAATGCGATATCATCTATATATTATCTGGACAGGAATTACGATGAAGTTCTGCGGTATTACATGAAATCAGAAAGGTCAGAACTGAAGAAGTTTAAGAACAGTCCCTACCGCGGCTACGACGGCGAGCTCACCGTAGAGAACGTGCCCTTCAAGTAAGTTATTGACACCACAAAATGTATTGTATTGTACCTATATCATCGAAGTGTCAGAAAGTAAAATAATCTTAGCAACCTCGTGCAGTGTATTGTGTATATATATAGCTTAATATTATTATTTTTATAATACTACAAGATGGCAAACAAGCATACGATCACCGCAGCCTATGGACGCTTGCAACACTCGCGCATTGCCGAGCCTAAAATGCCGTACAAAAGTTCGGAAATATTATCTTGAAAGTCTATCGACTAAATTTTACTGTATAATGCTTATTGCAGTAATTTTGTTTTTATAATGTATCCATTAAATAAATGAAAAATAACGCGCTGAATGTTATATTATATTATACATATATACGTTGGCAATACAACAGAC
Organism: Falcaria lacertinaria; assembly: GCA_951449985.1. NCBI lineage: Eukaryota > Metazoa > Arthropoda > Insecta > Lepidoptera > Drepanidae > Falcaria > Falcaria lacertinaria. The sequence continues at coordinate 5,576,387 of OX602115.1, read as the reverse complement.
ATTAAATCTACATTTCTATACACAAAGGGGCGTTTGGGACCTCGGTCGTCCCAATTCCCCCTCAAAAATATTTACTAAACGTTAAAAGTGGCATTCGGACCGTGGTCCCGGTCCCAAAAGCCGACTCCTATATACATACTTATGTTATATATAACATAAGAATATATATATACCTATATATATCTACATGTATACCTATATTTTTATCTACATGTCTGTAAAATTTTGAGGCACGAAATCTTTATGCTACATTATAATTTGAGTGAGATAAGTTTATATTCAAAGTTGAATCTACTTCGATATTATGGCGCGCGCCCCTAAAGTATCTGACATAACTGGCAAACTTTACATAAGAATTTACAAACTCGATGCCTTAAATTGATCGCAAAACTAGGTCAACCTTGAACACGAAAATAACACAATCTTGTGTATACTTAATTATATCTATTATACATTTTTTTTTTTTCAGTAGTACGGTAGTGAAAATTCTGAATACATATACTCGAAAATAGCTGTTTTAATTTGAGCAATACTGTTGAAATCAAAACGATGTAACTTAAAAATTTCTTTCTTAAGTTATTGGTCTTGGTTATCCGTAGTTAGGTGAAAGAGTATAGGTCATACGACATACATAGTAGAGCAATGCATCAAAGTTTTAGGCAAAAAGCACTATTTTAAGATATATTACGGTCATAATAATATTGACGGAACCTTTTTGCGAGAACAGGAAAAGGATGAAGGGGAATATAAAGAAAACTGATATAAACAGTTAAAGGGTTCGAGACCAGAAAAGATAAATAATGACCGAACTTCGCTGACACACTACCGTGTTAGTAGATCGTTTAGTGGAACGAAATAACGACAGATGTTTTTTCTATTTTTCAGAACCGGTCTCATTGAGGCATTCATGGAAGCCGTGAAAAGCTTCGGACATCCTATCGTTGACTACAATGCGCCAGATCAATTAGGATTTGGTTACATACAAACGACAATGAACAAAGGACACCGACAAAGCTCGGCCAAAGCCTTCTTGCATCCACATAAGCGGCGAAAGAACTTACATATACTTACAGAATCAAGAGCTACTAAAGTAGTTATCGAACCGCAAACAAAAAGAGCATATGCCGTGGAATATATAAGAAATAATATAAAGTACACAGTCCGTTGTCGCCGAGAGATCATCTTGTCAGCGGGACCGATCGCCTCACCTCAACTACTCATGTTATCAGGAGTAGGACCTCAAGACCATTTACAAACATTAAGTATCCCAGTTATTGCAAACTCGCCAGTTGGTAAAACTCTTTACGATCACATCGCCTTCCCTGGAGTCATTTTTATATTGAACAGTACTAATGCTAGCCTGCTGGAGCCTAAAGTTGCTACCTTGCCCAATATCATGCAATGGCTTCAGTTTGGCGACGGCCTTTTGACTACACCCGCCGCCGTGGAAGGTCTTGGATACATAAAGACAGCAGTTTCCGATGATCCGGAACAAGTACCTGATATAGAATTAATAAGTATGGGTGGTTCATTCACTTTAGATTCTGGCGGCGCCATAAGAAAAGCTTGGAAAATAGCAGATAGAACCTACTATCAGACATTTGGATCCCTTAGTGGACGTGATACTTGGTCTGCGGTGCCGATGCTCTTGCATCCCAAGTCTAGGGGTCATTTAGAACTCAGGGATACCAACCCTTTCTCACACCCAAAATTATACGGTAATTACTTAACTCATCCTCATGATATGGCTACACTAATAGAAGCTATCAAGTATGTAATCAAAATAGGAGAGTCAGAACCATTCAAAAAATATGGCCCTAAGTTACATTTAGGAGAATATCCCACGTGTCAACAGCATGCACTAGGTTCTGATGCCTACTGGGAGTGCGCTATAAGAACAATGGTGGTATCACTGCACCACCAAATAGGAACATGTAGAATGGGACCTCCTAATGACCCAGAAGCTGTTGTAGACCCGGAACTGAGAGTTTATGGAGTCGAGGGTCTGAGAGTAGTGGACTCCGGTGTTATTCCCTGTCCGACTAGTGCACATACGAATGCCCCAGCTATTATGATTGGTGAAAAGGCTGCTGATATGATAAAAAAGACATGGTCAAATGTGATTTCTTAAATTAAGCTATGGTGTAAAATATGTTAATTTATACATAATATTATTATATAAGTCATACATATATACGTTACAAACTTGCGTTCCTACCAAATCAATTGTTTTATTGACGGAAATTAACCGATAAACGGGTTGTCTCTGTAAAAAACGGCGTTCAGTCATTTGTTAAAATACGTGTAACGAAATCAAGAAACATCGTTTAATTTCATTAATAGGAGCCGGGTATGGAAAAGGGCTTATGCTACGTCATGTTTCCCCAAATAATAAAATTAATGGTTCCTCTATACAGATATCCATTAGGGTGGGAAAAGTATACACGGTTTGCTTTACCACTCCCGCTGGGGACGAGGAAGTAAATTGATTTTAGTCCTACAAGTGTTGGAAAGATATACATAATATTTATCTCACTACATAACTTTTATTTACTTATGAAGTTGAATAGTTAAAAGTGGAACTATGGGCATACTTACTTAATTGCAACTAGGGATTGCAATTGCTGGATCCAGCGCTCTTTACGCCTGCTGGATCCAGCACCTGGCGCTGGATCCAGCAGTGCGGATCCGCAAGTACCGATAATTGAGTAATGGCCCGGAAATTACCTGAATCTGACTAGCATACAGGCAGAAAGAGTCTGCTCCGTGAGATATTTCATCAAGAATTATAATATTAGGTCCTTACATATGAAATTGGCGTTTTGTATGGGAGGAACAAAAAGTCGAATATTTTTTAATATAATATATTTAATTAATCAAAGTATGAACCATTATTTTCTATGCACTTTTGCCATCTCATAGGTAGTTCATTGATCCTTTTACTAAAAAAACCAGTCGGACGGGAATCAATAAAATCTTTGAAGGCGATTTGGACTGCCCCATCGGAGTTGAATTTTTTCCCTTGCAAGAAGTTATCCAAATTTCGAAAAAAATGGTAATCTGTTGGAGCAAGGTCCGGGGAGTACGGAGGATGTCTTAGACCTTCCAATTGAAGCTCTTCTAATTTAGTAGCCGTCTGTAGCGCAGTGTGTGGTCTAGCGTTGTCGTGAAGCAGCAGTGGCGTGGAGCGATTGACCAGCCTAGGTTGTTTAGCCGCTAGCTTTTCCATCATGGTTTGCAATTCCTGACAATAGACATCAGCCGTAATAGTCTGGCCAGATTTGAAAAAACTGTAATGAACAATACCGGCACTAGTCCACCAAACGCTTACAAGTAACTTTTTTGGGGTTAATTTTCGCTTGGGGCAGGATTTGGCTGGCTGGCCAGGATCTAACCATTGCGCTGAGCGCTTCCGATTATCGTAAAGAACCCATTTTTCATCACAGGTAATGATTCGGTTTTAAAATACCTTCATTATTGTGCCGGTTTAGTAATGTAACGCAGCAGTCGACGCGCGTTTGCCGGTTTGTTTCAGTCAATTCGTGAGGTACCCACCTTTCAAGCTTTTTAATCTTCCCAATTTGCTTCAAGTGAATTAAAACAGTTTTATCACTAACATTGCAGCCTGCAGCTAACTCGGACGTGGTTTGCGATGGATCCGCTTCCACAATAGCCTTCAACTCTTCATTATCAACTTGAGTCTCAGGCCGTCCACGGGGCTTGTTCTGCAGGTCGAAATTTCCAGAACGAAAACGTTGGAACCAAAAACGAACTGTGTTTTCTTTTGCAACACGACCGCCATACACATCATTCACCCTTCGAGTTGTTTCCGCAGCACTAGTGCCACGGCGGAACTCGTACTCGTAAATAATGCGATATTTAAGGTTTTCCATTTTGTAAAATGAGTGACGCAAACAGAAAAAAACAGAAGAAAAAAAACAAATGAATGACGATCATCGAAGCACAAATACATGAGTCTATAGCTGTACAAATTTGAATTTGGAATTCCTTACCAAAGAGGAGAAATTCGTGATTAAAGTGGCCAGTACGAAAAACGCCAATTTCATATGTAAGGACCTAATATTTAGATTAACTAACCATTTAAAGTCTAATATGAATTACTGTAGAGTACAAATGGGTGATTTTAAGGATCACCTGAAGGATATATTGAATATAATCAGATGGTCCTTTGCAGAAATTCATATTTATAAAATATAATATTCTTTATTCCGCTTAAATTAATTCGATACCTACGGGTTTTCAAATTGCTTGGCCTAATTATAATCGCCTAATTATATTATATTTTGTATTTTATTATCATCTGAAGGACATTTGCAGACACTAGTTACAAGTATGAATGCTGAATATGGATGAAAGGGTTTTTTTTGTACACCACTAAGGTGGCAATCAAGTACTGATGGTAAGCGGTCACCGTAACCTATGGACGCTTGCAACATTTCGTGCTTTACCGACCGTGCAAAATCTCTGAAGAATCACATGCCGTGCTCTTTTGGGAAAACCAGGGTTTCTAAAGGGTCGACACCGCGCGATTGACTACCTGTGTTATAAGCGTTTGTAGCCTATGTTTACCACTTACGATCAGGCTTGGTCAAAAAATAAACAGGCAGAACAAATTTAGATCTTACTGTATTGTAACTCATTTCGTGCTCGAGATAGACCCGTGACATGCGGACAGCCAGCAGAATGCTAGCAAGAGGGTCCGTTTTATCCATAGGCACCCTGGTACCCTATGGATAAAATGGACAGATAAAACAGTTTTTGTACCTTTTTTCTAAAAAAATACCTATAATTTGTGTGGATGCTGGATCCATCTGGATTTAAGTCGATCCAGCAAAAATCCAGCCGGATTGAAAATGGTGGATTGCAATCCCTAATTGCAACCGCATTCTAAATAGCCACTATTTTATAAATATGATTTTCGAAAGTCGTTTGTTTGTTACATTACAAAACTAAAGTGTTGGCTTTACTTAGTCTATTTTAAGCTTATATAATTGCGAACTTGAAGTGCCAGTCAATCAATTTTGAAATAATTTTATATTACGTTGAATACCACGTTACCTTAAAAATATATTCTAATCTTTAAATCTGAAAAGTGGTTCTAGTTGCTAATCAGTGCTAGTGTTGTTATTGTGTTATAATAATGTATGATAAAGAAGAAATTTCGACTGTTCACAATAAACAACAAAATGTTTCTTTGACATATTATGCACTAACTGTGCCCGCGACTTCTACGCGTGGAATGTTTTTTTGTCATGAGTTTCCTTTTTTTGCGCGGATCCCCAATTACTTTTCCAAACTAAAAGTAACCTAAGTGCCGCCATATAGCATCAGTTATCTGCCAGTGGAAGTTCCGTTGAAATCAGTCCAACCACTGATGTAGTAAGTCCAACCGTTCGGATTTTGTTCACAATTTCATAGGCCCTTTTTTGATGCGCGAAAACCTAATTTGTTTTCAATATAAAAGTTTTAGAGACAGCTATCTACGAGTGAAAGTTCAACCGTTCAGATTTTGTACGCAAATGTAATGTAATGTTTTAGGGTCGGCAACGCGCGAGTGATGCCTCTGGTGTTGCAAGCGTCCATAGGCTATGGTAACCGCATACCATCAGGCGGGACGTATGCTTGTTTGCCACCTTAGTGGTATAAAAAATGGTTTTATATATTTATTCCGCGTATCCCTTATTATTTTTCCAAAATAAATGTAGCCTCAGTTGCGGAATATAGCATCTGCTACCTGCCAGTGAAGATTATGTTCAAATCGGTCCAACCTTTTGGTTTTGGATTTTGTTCACAAATTCATGTTTTTTTGTTCCGCGGAACCATAAATGATGAATAGACAAAAATGAAGATATTACAGATTTGGGTGCAGTATCGAATATAGAGTGCCCTCCAAAAACAATTTTTAAAATATCTTCAATGTACAGAATTGGACCTGTTGCAGTTTTATTTATTATACGTATAGATGAATATAAGAACAAGACAAAAAACGCGTCAGGGCAGAATTTCTCTCGATTGAAAGCAAAAGAAAAAATAAATTTAAACACAGCTGCAACACAACTTATATTATTTTATTACCCTGTTATGGAATAGTTGAGTTACGACACATTTCCTCCTTGCGGTGTATAATAATAACTCAGAATTATCACGCTAAATTACCCACAGCTGGCGTTACATTAGGATTTCGTGTACAGAAGGTTCCACATACTTATATACACTTATATTCCTATATTACACCAATATTACAATATTACAGTATTGACAGTACATCTATACTCTGAATGTAATCGCTATCGCAATCACAGCAAATTGAATATCTTATTAATATATTGAATGTCAACAGACATAATTAAATCATAATTGTTGCAGAATATTACAGTCTGTATTACCACTATATACTTCCTGATCTATCAAATTATTGATCTTATTGTCTGATTATATGACTATGATATATAGAGATATATAAAAATAATTTAAATGTGAAATGATAATAATTATTTGTCAAATGCACTTACCATCGTAAAATTACAGCTCGATCCTAAAAAGATGTTGGCGATGCAAATTATGAATATAACGCAGACATACACTTATTATGCGCTTAATGCAAAAATGTACGTTGAAACATTAGAAACCTTTTAATATAAAGCGCCTACTATTGGTCAAGGCAACGCGCGATCTAAACTTAACATTATTATAGGCACCGTATTTAACATTTTTATACCTGATCCATAACTGAGTTTTATATATATATATATATATATTATAGAAACATTAATTAAATTTAACTGTGGCAAGAAAATTTCAAAGTCTCATAACGCAGAAAGATACTGTTCTGAGATAAACACTGTAAGTATAGTATTTTTCGCCCACGAATTTTCCTGTGGTACCAAGTGTTTTCGACTTTTCACCACGGGAATGAATTTAGAGAATAAAATACTTAAATTTTATTATGAAATTTGAAAGTGTTTCATTAAAAAATAATTTTCAATGTCGTGCACGAATTTGAACTGTAATACTATTACGTACCGAAATGTATTGGTACTAGATAAGTTAGGTTTAAAGTAGAAAATAACGTTGAATTAAATTCTTTCTTTTTTTAAATGATATTTGATATTTTGCCGAATTATAAACTACATGAGTACTGTAATCCTATATGAATCGAGTAGTATTCGAGAATCTAGAGTAAATAAGGGCAGTTCAATGAATGGGAGGGTAGCGCAGTCGCCCACGCTCCGCCGAGCGCGCGAACGTTGATAGCAGATCCGCGGCGCGTCCTCAACAAGTGGGGTATGAGCATTGCAACTTACCGGAGTTGCGAAAATTCTCCTTACCTTACCAATACACAAGCGTAACCTGTGTTCAGTGAAATATTCAGTGTTACTAATTTAAAAAGTGAAATTTATTTAATAATTCTGTGTTAAATATAAAATCGGCGCACGGTCGAATTAGGCAGCGGTTGCATAAATTATGCAAGTCTAATCCTTAGTGCCGCGTAAGATTTTTACGGCGGCTTAATTTCGTGAAAATACTACTAATACTCACTATTTAATGTTGTTTCATCTTGAGCTGACAATAAATTTATACCAATTTCATAACTTAAATATAGAAATTTACTTTCTTTATCAGTATCCATAACAAAATTTCAAAAATGGTAGAAAAATATTTTTTTGTACATCCGCTTCAAAAAATCTTAGTTAAAACCGTGATTAAATTATGAAGTTCAATTTTACACGAATTGGTACAGTAAAAGTTGTTTTACTGTTTTTATATTAGCACATTGCAGATAGCCGGATAATTAACTTGCTTTTGGCACGGAGAGGAAGATGATCTGTCAACAAAAATATATATGCGATGCAACTATTTTTTGATTAAAGTAAAATAATAATATAAAGCGTTTTATCCCGTTAACCTGGTAAACTAGTGCTACGCGTGGAAAAAAGTAAATCTAAATATACCAGTTTTAAATTATCTGATAAATTAGCTGACACAAGCAGGCAGTTGAGGCAGCTCGACCCGATCTAAGTCTTTAACTTTCAAAGGAAACCTCATACACGTCAAGTACTTGGCTCACATTGTGTGCTTTAAACATACTCTTATATTTTATGCGATTTTTCTTGTATTTGTGTCTACCCTTAGCTTTATTTTTTTTAAAAAGAGGATAATATGCACGTAAAATTAAAATTAAACAGTTTTATAAATTCTATATAGGTATTTCATACAGAGAAAAATATGTAAGTACAATTCGTAGCGTTATGTACATTGTTTTTTGTCAAAAACTTCTTAGTAGCTGTTACAATAATAAATTCGTTTTTTCTTAGTTTGATAGTTGGTAAATTCGCCGGATACCTGTTAGGAGGTACGAAACATGGGCACTAACGCTATTCTATTACTTAATCAGCCCGTTCATGCATTTTAATGGCTTTGTAGCTAGACTGATAAAATTAACTTAGCAGTCTTCCAAATGAAGTATATTCTAACCGTTTTGTTGTGTCTACACTGATCACTCCGCCATTTCAGGACCGTATTTTTTCATTGTTTAAAATAATCTTTCTACCCATTGTAATTTTGTGAAGATCTAATATTTTAACGGAGATGATCAATGGAACTCTTCAACAAATAGCAGCAAATCTATTTCAATGGATAAGATGTAGGTACTGTGGCGTCGAATGAAACGTCATAGAGCTCTGAATACTATTTATTCAGTAATTATTTTATTAAAACATTTTCTTCATGAAAGGAGTCATGTCAACCCCCTGTGTCTTAGTACATTTTTTTTAATATAATCTTTTTCTTAATTTATTATAATCGGCCAGGCACTAGAAGCCAGACGTTACAGTACCTTGTATCCGGCCTATAAAAGTCCTTAAATGTGATTCCTTGCACTGCTGTAGTGCCTAGTGACGATTTATATTTAAGATCCAAATCATGTTAGGATGATGGTAAATAAGAGTGAGTTCTCTTTAATGACTAATTTAGGACCGATATCGATAATACACGAGATATCCAGATTTTGTGACCATAGCGTGATAATATTTCCATCCTAATTATTATTACAACAACCCTTATTTTTTATTTAATTGTAATACGAAGAAAGACAAAACACAGGTTCTTGCCATTGTTGAAATTCTTATGTGCCTTAATAGGGCCTTAACTAAATAAATAAATAATTTATTTTTTTCAGATTAAAATAAATGTATGGCTCTTCACTATCAGAATTATTTACTGCTCTAATGCACATATTACATTAAAATAGATATGTATTTTTATTTGAAATTTGATTGGAACGTGACTCCGTAGTACCTTCGCGTTCGTAATGACAGGTCGTACATCTGCGTTCCCTGAAATGATGTCACGCATTCCATGATGCGGCATGTCTTGTAATTTACTTATAAATAACTTGACAAACAACGGGGTCCTGTACATAAATGCCTGAAGGTAGAAGATTAGATACCGATTTCGTTCATGGCCTTTTTATTTTTGATTGATTGACGCGTCTATGTACATTAAACATTGATTTAATCTGTAACGAGACATATATTCCATTAGGTTGATCCTCCTATCTTCTGTGGGTCCGCAAAATGCTTATAGTGGGATCAGTCACAAATAAGTTCGTATGTACGTACATAATATGTTGATATGATTAAATTGTCACATATAAAACTAACGATCATATATGCCGATGAGAGGAGCTTCAACCCACGCTGATGACTTAAATTTGCCAATCGTGTCAAGTTATAGTTGTAAATATATCACAAGACATACAACTTGAATATCTTGTGAGTTCAATAACTCATCACAAAAGAAGTTAAATTATTTGCCCGTATTCTCCTATTTATTAGCACATTAGCAAGCGAAATAAATTAATAATGTTTAGTAGCTTGTTTGTCTAGCTTATATATATTTTAAAATCAATTGAAATTTTCAAATGAAAAATTGTAACGATGATGATAATCATATTGGCGCAAAACTTAATTCCTCATTCGAGAAAGACGTTGAAAGCCCAAGTAGACAGTATCATACATGACCTCGGTTTCGCAAAATTATCTACAAAATATATTAACACAAGAAAATCTATCTTATTTAAAATATAAAGAACTCGATTTGTCGTTCGTAAAGTAATGGTCACAGGAAAGGAACCGAGGAACAAAGGGATCGATCATCATCGCAACGCCATCCTTTCACTAATGAACCAAGTGATGCCAATTGAACCCGATTGCCATATAAGAGCTAGTATAGATACAATAAGAACATCATTTTCTTGGCAATAGTTTTGTAAATAACTGCGTGCGTACTATAGCAATTTTATTCCTTTCGCACTATATTTTCGCTCTTAAAATAATGTTCGTTTGTAAAGGTCATACTTTCGAGTCGCCTATGTACTCGCATCTCAATACACATTTATCGACATTGTTGATGACCATGACATCTATTTTTATAGTATATTCTTATAGTATTATTAAACAATATAAAGCAAACTAGCTATACCCGACCACGCTTCGATGTGTCAAAGAAAAAACACTATTTCCAAATGTTTTAATCGAAGCCCGTTAATAGTTACTAAGCAAATGAAAACGATTCACACAGAAGAAAAAAAAATTACCTATCTGTCTTTGCCTTCATATAATAATAATAACAACAACTTATCATCAATATCAATTTAAAAAAATTAAAGTAATGTATTTTTTTAACAGCTGTTCCACGCTCTCCCAGGACAATTTAAGTAAAAAACTACGTGCCGTCTAACTAGGGCTTGGTGTACCTACACAATAAAGTATCAAAATGTAAGCCTTGAAGCTTTGTAGGTACTGAAATATTGTCGCTCCGTAGCCAAGATTATTTACGTAATCTTAGGAAAAAATAACAAGATTACTTCGCGGGCTGGAAATTCAGATAAAGAAGTGGTTGTAACTAATTGTAAAATGTCTAATAATAAAATATTTGCTAACTGAATTATTAACTTCACTTTACGTACACACAGTCTCAGACGCACACAGTCTTTGTTTGCCTTTAAGTACGATTACTGTATTTTGTCAAGACCAAAAAGATATTAACAATATGTTGGCACCTATAAGAACTCATAGGCCTGGTTACCAAATATTGCACATGAATCCATTTGACCTTTCATAAAATTGTTTACGTACTCAACATGTTACCTCTATGTGTAATGTGTGAAGTTTCATTTATATAGACACTTAAGCTCAGAGAAAGAAGGACGAAACACAGACCATTTGTATTAACTCGAAGCATTTCAAGATAATCTTTTTACGCCACTCTCCAACGTATAGGGTTTACGCAAGTTGTGTGTGTCAAAGCACAACTGACGTGGCACGTGAGCCATTACCACGTAGAACGTGAAATACGGCATTAATGTACGAGTTACGACTTAGATCGCTGTTGCTGGCCATATAACGTGCCCTAGTCGCGATAAATTGAAATTGACACGTTTACCGTCAACCCCACTGTGATTGCATTTTTATTGTCTCGTCGTCCCCTTAATGCCTGATTACAGCCCGTTTCTGTTCCAGCTCCAATTGACCCTGCACCAATTATCGGGATATGTAAACAATCATAAGGCCACGCGAAAATGTTTACCGAATTATAACAATACCATTCACAATATATGTATACAATTGTCTGGACTGGACATAGAGTGTAATTGAAAAAGTGATTGTTGTATTTGTTCTCTGTTTTAATTTATTTCCACACTTTTTATTTGAACAATTACTTTACATTACGTCAAAAAACTGCCTGGCGCTTCTAATTAAAAATTCCCTTTACAAACGGCTGTATAACGGCTGTAGTATTCACCGATGAGCTTAAATAAATGAAGAGACACATTTTAGTAGAAATCGAAAAGACAATCACAAGAGAATTATGTATACCACCATACAGTCATTTCACTGAGACAGCATTTTGAAGCGTACGTAGGTAAGATGTTTCTCCCGTGTGACCCATTTATTATTTTATTACTAACTAGCGGCCCGCCCCGGCTTCGCACGGGTAGACATTTATCAAATATAGCCTATGTTACTCAGTGATAATGTAGCTTTCTAACAGTGAAAGAATTTTTGAAATCCATTCAGTAGTTTCGGAGCCATTTCAATACAAACCCACAAAAATACAAAAATTCAAAAATACAAATCTTTCCTCTTTATAATATTTATTATTATTTATTATTACTAACTACATTACTGTTATACTGCATCTAGTAGTTTTCAGGCTTTTTTTTTGTTTTACGGCCGTATTTAAAAACGGGTATGTCCTGTGGGATATTTTCAAATCCCGTTTTAAAATGTATTGGAAAACCTGTGTCAACTAAACCAATGTCACCAATAAATTTATGTTATGTAGGGGGGTAAACTAGAACATCTGAATTAAAATATATCACGTCAAGCCTCCACGGAATCTTATCAGTTTTAAACTGTCCAATGAAAGAACAAAAACTTCGAAAAGGTTGACCTACGCCTAGGTTCTACCAATCGATAGCTCTACGTCGTCTAGGTAGGTAAACTTATGTACGTATATAGGATAGGTATACAGATGTAGTGAGAAACCAGACATTATTTCAGTTATCAGGTGCCTCATTAAGTGCCCACTCTTCTCAGGGGGCTATTTTCGGAACCGGTGCTCACTACGGAAATTTATAAGTGCTTGTATATTAAATCAGAAAAAACATACGAAAAGTGTCATTATAATTTTATTTACTTGCAGCTCTCACTAATATAACCAGCTTTTACCGTTACATATACAGACTATAAATTGTTTTTATTCTATACATGGATATATATTTTTAATATTCTATTCACCCATAATATATCTCTCATACAAAATTTAAAAACAGTAAAGTTAACAATGTTTTACGGATTGGATCTTATTCTATATTTACACAAAGTTTAAAGTTTTCAGTGACAAATTATGATGTGAAATTCATTATGATTGCTTTATACGCAAAATTCGGCGGCACCACAGCAAAGTTTTATTAGCTTCCTCAACTTTGCCGGACTAAATTCTAGTATGTATAGTTACAGCGCCGAGTTGTTTTGTTGGAGAGTTTGCGTTATGTTTTACGATATGCTGGCCCAATTTAATAACCAACTCGGGATGCACCTCTTGTCCCAAATATGTTTGAATACAATCGGTGCACTAAGCATTTAATATAACATGTTCAGGCGAGTACGAATCAATAGCTCTTTACTAATAGCGAGTAATATAAGTGATGTAATTGCTCATCTAAATCAATGTATCGTAACATTTACCATATCAGTTCTTTCTTATTCAATTAAAATAGGTGCACAATACCTGAATATCAAACAAGATTTGCGAAATGCCTAATTTATAATAGGTATGTTCCATATTGTCACGCTGCCAGCATTTAGTGAATAGATGTTGAATAGAGCGGAACGTGTTCCTTGGTATTTAGTATTTCCATTATACTATATGTGACACACATGATAGTCATCTACATGGCATGGTATTAATTTCGGTATCCCAGATAAGAACTGAGTAACTGTCAATGAAAGGAATTCGCTAAGAAAATCTTATTAAAACAAATAATGGATTCAAAGCTAAGAAAACCTGTATAGAACAAACAACGATATAGCTAAAATAATCACCAGCTTTACCTTGATATTATTTTTACACCTACCACTTAATTAATGATAATAAAAAGCTAGCTTCAAAGAATTAAATTTTTCCTTTGTCTAAAACCGCCGTAATTTACTTTCATTGAGTGTATGAGCGAATGACGAATATATTTACACAAACCATACACCAATCTGCAACTTTACGATTCTTTGGAATTAATTTACTTTATGAATTTATTTTGAACTGTCTTTATTGTCTTATAAAAATATCTAAATTTATGTTCCGGAAACCGCAACATACAACAGCATGGTCACCAACTATATTTATAAATAATCTTAGAACAATCTTGGAATTCTAGCGAGTCAGTGTAATCTCTCTGTTACTATAAACTGGTACAACATTATAGACGTTATCTCCAAGGATCCGACAGAGGTGCTTGTGAACGTCAACCTTCGTCTGAGGGAAACATTTGTAACACTCAATTTATTTGATAAGTTACTATTACAAAAATAGGTCGAATGTTTTTGAAATTTTACGAGTTCTATTCGTTTTATTTTTATTACGCACTCTAATCTATTCTTGTACGAATTATATTCAACTGTAAAAGAACTGAGAGAATTGAAAATTCTTTAAATTATTGATATATAAATACAATAGCATCAGCGGCCATTTTTTGCTACGTTCTACGAGCATACTCGTAGGTATGTTACTTCGTAGCATCAAAAATTTACGCATTGCGCGATGTATTTTCTACTGGGTATTGGACCCGGCTCTTGAGAATATACTAATAATCATCAAAACAGGCACATGATCATCACAATATAAAACGGACACAATATATTATTTAAAATTATTACTTAAATTACCAATATCATTGGGTAATGTTCGTAACTATTCGTCGGTATTCAGATATGCACTTATTTTGTAATTTTATATTCCAATAAAATTCCTCACATCGTAAAAAATTACAATACGGGATAAGATAACTACCCCCTGAATGTCGGCTTTCCATTTTATGACTGTGTAGCAAACATTGGAGGCACAAAATTTTATTGCTGATGGTATTGAGCATTCTTCGACATATTGTCCAGACATAAGCATTTTAGTAAACAAATCGAATCATCTCTTGTCTCTCACTTTACTCCTTTATTAGGGGTCAGCGAAGTATTATTTTTCTGTCCGTTCTTCTGCATAAACTGCCAACTCCATCGCTAATGAAACTGAAATATAAAACAAAATCTTATTTTATAGTTCACAGACGCTAGTACTACACGTACACGAAAAGTGTATTCTCACAAGGATGATTACTTTCTATTACATGAGAACTGATAATAAAAACATACCTAATTGTGTAGATTTCAATTGTATATAATATGGATTCCGTAGCTACTTTAGTTTATTAATATATAATTTAAACATTTTTTTATTATGTCATGGTAAATATAGATTAAATACAGAACTAAACATAATAGTATAGGACCTGAACATAATAGGAATATCTATCAAGCTAACCCAACAACTGATCAAACGTATTTTAAATTCTGATAATCCTTCGTTTTCGTGTCCCAGGCAGACGATCACTTTAACAATTAGTGAATACATTATTCCTAGCATTTACCTAGGTTTCTTTTAATCTCGCGTACCTTATTACTTTAATTATATGTCCGTAAGAACTGATTTGAAAAACTAAGTAACTTTAAAAAATCCAGTCACAAGCATTTTGTAAAATAAGGCAGTCATGCAATGCAATTAAATGAGTAACCTAACAAAATTGGTTTAATAAAAATGTCTAACGTGAGACAGATATGTTCATTAACGGAATTTTCTGAACAAACGGATATTAATGCCCACGTCGTCGGGCGCTCAGGTAGACAGTATTTTCCGGACTATATTCCGGTTTCATTCGGCAGCCACGTAGTGAATGGATTGTTGTATGCAAGGCTCCGATGTGAACAGAGGAAATGCCTGAACGTAAAACCTTTTCCATCTGCTTTACGCTACAGCGGATTAAAGAATTTGAAGCACTGTCTATTGTTGCTATAACTTTTAAGCGAAGTTAAACAACACCATACTTATTTAGTAGCCGGATAAATGCACGCGAAACCGTCGTTGGTCACGATTGTCAATTTACTATCTTTGCTATTGGCGGGTCTATCATTCGGATAGTAGTCGCTTTGTGTACAAAGTGTTGTATTCAGTGCGATCGAGGTAGGTCCAGTCACCGACCTATTCTTTTTAAATAAGACAAATTATACACACAGATACATAATAGCTTAATACGTTAAAAATAATAGCGACGAAATAAATGTTCTCAATCAAACCTCTGCGTGAGTCATTACATTCAAGCATACTGTCAAATATTATCGTATATTATTTCTTTTATATTATATACTTACGTATTACTTTATAAATTTCATTGTAATTACTCTGACTTTTTGCGTATTCTACGTTGTCTTATCGGTACTGCACGAGGAGGACAAAAACTATTCGCCGTGATACAGTTTCTCAACTAGTTCGGCGGGTAGGGTGAAGCCTAACTCGACCAATTCCAAGTCTACCCTACATTACAATTTCTACGAATATTTAATTGTATTTCATTAAATGCATTATTTAATGTATGTTTTGTAGCTCTTTTGTTATCTATAACCGTTACCTTCTTTGATATCAGGTCTGTACTTTCTGTATTAATAAATAAATAAATAAAAAATAAAGCATGGACAAAATGTATATATGTATTTAAAGGTTATTTTATACCTACATTAAGCCACACAAATTCCCCGGTTTTAACGAGATGCGAGATAACAAAAATGTATAAATCTACGCCAAAAACTTTCTCAATTCCTTTGAAAGTAGTTGGTAAATTTCATGAAAAGCAAATCGAAGTGTGATACGATCTCCACGGTGCCGGTGGTAGCGTTTTTATTATTTTCTGAATGAGGTTAGGATGCTTGGCTCCGATATAGACCGGATGGAATAGGTCCCGCTTCCACCCTCAGTGGACACATGGCACAAGCTCCTAAACCATTATGTGCGTGTGGCGTGGCGTCACACGTTTTGGCAACGCCTTGTTGCTTAGTCACGCAACGTGTTCGTCCAATTTTGTTAATGACCAACGTACTGTGCTACATACTTCATGAAACAAGTGTAATTCGCTGTGGAGCCTTGACACTGGTTTCCGCAGGCGAGCATGTGAGTTTGAAATTCCATGTATTTCACATAAACTTTAAATGCACGTTGCTAATGTATTGCCTAATGTAGCCACTGCAACATTCATATGTCGTTCTGCAAAAAAAGTATAACGCTTCACAAAATAACGTAACCGAGAAACGAATCGCTTCCGCTCTAAATATCCCAATTATTTTCAATCGGGAGCTGTCGATATTTCAGCGCCCATTTAAATAGCGAATAATATAAAAAATATTGTAAAAATATATGTACATGTGAAACGTGGGTACATTAGAAGTAGATATATTTATAAAGGGAACACTATAGAGTTACGTTAACAGTTTTACTAATAGTGCTAGATAGAGTGAGCGTAAAATTAGGTCAAACCATTTACAACAATTGTATAAAATTAGTTCAATTGAAGGGAAACCATGGGGCCGTAATGCACGCCGCGCCCCATTGTAGCAAATTTACGACAAAAGCCCATACAAAGGAGACATGCGTGGACAAAACATTAATACAATTATTCATTTTATACCAAATGATATCACAAAAATAAACTTGGTGCTTACTTCTATAAAAGCAAACAATGTTTATGGATAAAACCGATATCCTCACAGCTGAAATTTGTGGAAAACAAACGAAAAGCCTCCTTTAATCCACCAGTATTTGCATCTCATTCAATTCAAACACGGACATGTTTGCTGCAAACACTTTAAATGTTTTATTTCAAAGACGTTTTCATATTCGTTTTCACTCTTCAAATATTCATTGGAGTAATGTACTACCTAGAACTATTAAATAATTTAAATATTCAAGACTGCAGGGTTTGTTTTTAATTTGCTCTATAGCTGTTGCAACTGTCAGCATGATATTATTATTGATTATTTCTTTTTATCTCAAGCATATTTCACAGAATTAAATGACCCCCTACAGAGGAAATGAGCTGCATTAACCATATTACGTTAATTAGGTACTTGTTATGTATGTGGGAACATAATACCACTCGTGCAATATGGAGCAGC
The DNA here is from genome assembly GCA_951449985.1 of Falcaria lacertinaria. Taxonomy (NCBI): domain Eukaryota; kingdom Metazoa; phylum Arthropoda; class Insecta; order Lepidoptera; family Drepanidae; genus Falcaria; species Falcaria lacertinaria. The sequence goes on along the minus strand of OX602115.1, from coordinate 5,558,595 downwards.
CGAGTTAATTTTGGACCGAGATTAATGTTCTGACGAATGAACAAAGAAAGTAAAGCTTCGAGACGATGAGGTGTACATATCTAAAATTCAACTAATTAATACCTTTTCCTTGTACTGTCGTCAAAGACACATGTATCTTCGTGTATATAAATTCAACATTATACATAATATATAGGTTGAACTATATATGTCTAGCACAAGAAAAAAATTACAGTTATAAGAAAACTGAACAAACACGCATAAATGTATTTATCCTGATGATCCTTGTTATGACGATTACAAATTGTTCTGACGATGACGAACTTTCAATCAAAAAATATTTTAAGGGCTAAATATGAACTCTTTAGTGAGATGAAGTGGAGTATTTTATTTATTATTTTTAACTTTATGAGCACTTAATATAAAATATTTATATTAAATAAATATTTATACTAAAACTATTGAAGCACGAGCATTAGTCAAGGATATCGAAATAATATTTCATTAAATAATACTGGTATAACTCGATCCATTGAAACTGTGGAAATTAATTCATAGCCTTTCAGTAACGTTGTCCCAAAAAGTATCTAGAGAGAACTACAAATAAGTGTTGTTATTATAAGTTTTCACAGCGCCGAATCCTTAGTTAGACAATACGAGCCCTCTTCCAGACCAGCAATAAAATTCTAGGTCCCACCCAGAGACTTTACGACGCAAGCACATTTTCGCCGTCACAAAAGGAAAAACAAGAGTTGTGGTTACAATTATTAAGCTTCATGCAAACTTCTACTTGCTTTCAAGACTATGTTTTGTACTCTACGTGTAATTAACATTCTGTCTTCTCCTGGAGGAGAAATTAAAATAATATTATATGATAGCGTATTTTGCATTTAACACAGTCAATGAAGTCTGTTGAAATAAAATGCACCTATACTGCTTATATTTACCGCTACAAAACATTTATTTTATATTAATCATATAAAAGGGTATCAGTATCACAAAAGCGTTGGCCGCCTTACTATATTTTTAATTATGTTTTTTTCAATTAACACAAGGTGCCAAGATTAACCCTCTTTATTCGATATAGATAAACTGTATTCATAGTGAAAATTAAACACTTAGAAACGTTATAAATATAAATGTTTAAAGATGACAGTGACACAGAGTGTGTGATGATTGTAGAAGTGTTTCAGTGTGTGTGTATGCGTATGTCGTCGGAATGGTGACCAGTTGATGTCGATAGCGGTTGTGAGGCTCGCAGAATGGCGGGCAGGAGGAGTGGACGGCTCCTGTCCATTCTCTTCAGCGCCTTGCTTCTGGGACGAGCCATCGCGGGTAAGCAATCCCCTGCCTATTCCATATTAGCTCGCGTTGAAACATACAGTGAACAGGGTGACACTTCGGCTAATGAATATTGCAAATTGGCTTTATTTAACTGGATAACGTATTTATGAACTAAATATATGGAATAATGCAAATAACTCTTCTTAGTCCTTCGCTTTAGATAGAAATCATAAATCACCACGTCATTATTGTTTTTATTATTCGTTCGTTAGATTATTTAAAATCGCGAAACAATAATTAAGTGCTATTTGTATGCTAGTGCATATTCCTTAGAATATCAGGTTTGTTAAATATACTGTAGGCATGCAAACTTCTCTTCAGTATATGTGGGGCTTAATGTAGTTAGAGGTCGACCAGTTTAGCACAAGCACCGGTCTAACGAAGCGTCAACACAAATAGTACGAGTGAAGCAAACATAAATGAATTTTAATTTTACATAGTTTCTAGTTTTACCCCCGAGGTATCAATGCGGTACTTATTCTTTTAAAAAAAAGTGATCTGCTCGTGCTTTAATTAAAATCTAAACGAAAAACGTAGATATATCGCGAAATTAAAATAAGAATAAATCTGCTCAATATAATAGTTCTATTACCTTCAATGTTATCAATTTATTTCCAAAAATACACACATAAGCATGTCCTTAAAAGTTAGGTATATGTACTGCTTTATATTATTAATGAGAATCCAAATTAAAGTATAAATTACTCAACATTAATATAATAGTTTTTTAACTGGATAACATATTTTTTTACTCCCCGCAAAATCGTAGCCTACCTACATTTTTCCCAACAAACTAGTCAACTGTTCTAACAAGCCGAGCTACAATTTCAAACGATTGTTAAAAATAGACGCGAACGACACTGAATAAGTAAGCAGGTGGCTATTCAAAATTTTGAACACATCAGCACCGTCCGTCCGTATTTGCAAGCTGGCTCGCTAGCGCGAATGGTAATCGATTTTATTCTCAGTCTACAAACAAAATATATGCAGCATATGTGACATAGTATATTTATACTTTTTCATATCAATTTCCCGGGAATTCTCAAACTGATACTTGGATATTGCCAATATTCCTAACTTGATCGTCTCTTGGCCATACCTTTACGTTGCAGAAATCTAAATTGAACATATTCCACGGCACTTTAATATACTGATTCTCGACGCGTTGTGAACTATTGCGAATCTGTTTAAGATCGTAAAATTGTTATTGACATGAAAATGTATTGTTTAAAAATGGTCCTCACATTAAAATGTGACTGCAGCTAATTACTATAATTGTAAGTAATGCTGAAAAATAACTACTACTAATTAACATAAAATGTGTAAGCCTTTTTTAAACTCAATATTTTACTATTACCGATTTGTTGGTATTTATATTAACTAGCGGCCGCCTGCTGATCGAAATTCGACTACAATCGAAATATAAACAAAATATGACTATTACAATCAATGAGGCCGGCGTTAAACGCATAGTAGTGTGTGTAATGTTTTCTTTATTACTTCAATATATTTCTAACGCATATTATATAAAAATATTTGCTTCATCTCCCTGCACTTCATCTCCTTTAAACTTAAACTGTGACAAATTTCATATTAATTAATCGTCCACATAATCTTCATATAAAGGGGGACAAATTCTTTGCTTCACGTTTTAACATGTAATATAATATATATATATATATATATTATTCAATTCACTTCAAATTCAACTCAAAATCATTTTTATTTGAGTAGACTTTACAAATCGTGAGAATCTACCACCGAATTCGGAGGGTCGTTTTTGCTGAGAAGAATCCGACTAAAACTGAGTAATTATTCTAACATTCTCTAAAATAAATAACACTAACACACAACATAATACAGTGTGCGTTGATGTGAGAATCCAAATAGATTTTTTATTTATTCCCTAATCCTCTGATACTAATGTTGTGTTAGTCATTGGCGAAAATGTGATAAACAATCAATTTACGGAAAACCCAATAATAATAATACGAGGGTATTTTGCTTTATCGGTTTTAATCTGACAATAACCTACCTATTTAGGATTACCCCTCAGTTCATTGAAACAAGAATCTTTCCATTATGTTCATACATCAGGACAATTGTTTGACATATCTCCTTTTATCATTCATGTTTTTAAAGGTTTATAAATTCTCAGTTCAAGAGACTGTCAGACTACAAGTCCCAAATATCAAGCACTATAAATTATACGGATTTTTACAGTAATTAAGTTTTATAAGCCGACGTAAAATACCACCCTTGGTTAAGAATGTGTTGGGCCTTGGCAATTTAGCTCTTCTAACTCTTTGTTAGGAGTCATTAAAGTTTGTTTGGACGTATTGCGAGTAGACTGGCCTCGATTAGTTCGCGAGCGTTCATATACACTTAATTACCTGAACTGATAAGCCCCCAAATTAATTCTGATTCATAAGTGTACGTCAATCAGGAAATGAATGAGGGACGAGGTATTTAAACTAAACAAATTTTAGAGGAGGATAAAATATCAAATTTGAAAGATTCCCAATTCAAATAAAACTCGTCTTGAGTTTTAGTATTCTTGTATTAAATGTTTTTTTTTACCACTTAGGTGGCAAACAAGCATACGGCCCACCTGATGGTAAGCGGTCACCGTAGCCTATGGACGCTTGCAACACCAGGGGTATCACTCGCGCGTAGCCGACCCTACAATACTAATATTACTTGTCCTTCATAGGTCAAAATTGTTGAATGGTATGGTTTATATTTTAATTTAGTATTAGCCTTTATCGTAACCTCACTAAAACTTTTAATCCATTGCATTACGCTGATAAATTTATGGCGCACAGAATTGTCATGTACAAATCTCTGATAAATACGCTCTTTGTGGTTAAATGTAAACAACACTGTTATAAGCCTTTACTAAAATATGTCACAGAAGACTGACATTAAGCTGGCGGTAGGGATGGGCATAGAAAAAAATTATCGATATTTTTCGTATCGAAATTTTATGTCGATATTTTAAATCTAAACAAAATATTGGTATTTATCATATCAAAGTTTATATAGATATTTATTTGATTGACAATTTTATATCGATAATTGTCGTATGGATTCTTTATATCTATATTTATCGTATCGATAATTTTAAACAGAACCTATCGATAGTTGGTGATCAAAAATCGTTTTATCGATATTTTAACCCATTGTAACTCGGTTTCTATTTGCTACTCGTATACAATGGGTCACTTTAGCTCCTTGTATAACAATCTACTATTCAATGCATCTAAGGTGACCAAGAGTTTATGGACACTCCCAATCTCTTATTTTAGATATGTACTTTATATTTATTCTGAGACGCCAAGTTTCAAAGACAAATCAAATGTAACTTGTATAATTTGATTGCATACCTAGAATATTATTCAACTTAAAACATAAACATGAATAGTTGACTGTCTCGTATAATTACATTATCTTTTGTAATTTACAAGTGTTGCGATATTATCATGATTTACAATCGCAATAAAATTAAAGTGATAATTAATGCTAACAACGAACAGCCAAGTCTGAAATAACAATACACTACTGAAGATTACGAACATAAATCACCAGGCATTTTCAATCCTATGAGGTAAAAACCCTTTTGATAGCATATTTTAACTGTTTTAAAATATAACAACCTTGCTCGGCAACGACAGGCCCAGAATCAATTTCTAAATAAAAAAACATACCTTTATTTGAACCGATAGCTCCTTAATAGGAGATATCGGTTCGATTATTCGAGTATTCGATTTATTTACGTAACTTAAGGACTTCAGCCATAACAAAAATTGCATTCGATCTTACTTGCTGTGATTATGAAAAATAATAATAACCGGCCCAAGGTGAATCATACACAGATCCCTTCAATACCTTCAAATAGTGGTGGCGTACAGAGCTCTGACATCAGTCATCATCAAAATATTTCGCCAAAGCATTCATCAAAATATTTCGTCGTAATAAAATTTTAATAATCGTTTTTGTTATACTTGCGTTTAATTTGTGAAGGACATTTTCAAGGAATTTCAGTAAAAATAGGTAATCTGCTAAGGTCTATGCAGGCCGGTTGAAACGAAATGTTATCTTTACTAATACCTATTGGGGTAGTGAGTTTGTCCTGCAAACAGTTCCTATCTCAAATTGTATTAAAATGTATGTGTTTACGACACGGAATTTAAGATATTAGGTAAAAAAGTATGGCGCAAGTTATCTCACGTTTGGTATTTTTGCTATCAGCAATAATATCGGCCAGGAGCCTTTAAAGTAACATTCCATTTATCCCTATCTAGGGTCGCGACGCAACATGCATTCAAATTAAGCGTTTCCTCGAAAGTCACACGATTTTTAAGGTTTTATGAGACGCCATATAAGATAAACTTAAGTAGGACTTCAAAGCTTACTAACAAACGTAAAAACAGTATATTGCATAAAAAATTGGTCTACATAAAACGAATATGTGTACCTTTTTTAAAGGTAAAACGTATTTTATTCACACTAGTGATAAAACTAAAGACGTGGTCGATTATATATTAGTCGATTATATATTATTTATTAGTGTATTATAATATTATACCCGCCATATTGCCATATAACAACAACTATCGATATTAAAAGAACATTTTTTATACTGATGATGAATGATACTTTGAAGAATGGAAACAAATGCCAGACAAACATAAATTTTTAACAGGTCTGTCTATACATCCTGCTTGAGTATGTAGATACCAAATTCAGATATACAGAGGGATTGTGTCTCGCAAATCGCTTTGGGAGACACTTCTGTTTCAATTCCTTGATAGAGTTGAGCAAAAATTGTGTTAGATGTATACTACATCGTTGTATACCTAGTATCTAGAGATTGGCACAGTTTATGCGCGAAGAAATTCGACTATCCCAATTTCCTGGGGGCGCGGTAGCCAGTCTACTTCCGTATTTAGGTTGCCCTTTAAATGTGCTCGTGTATTTCTGTTTTTATTTTCTCAACATTTATACTAAATTTGTTCATTCTGTTAACGGCAGTGTAAGGTCTACAGTAAAAGACAACGATTAAGGGAACTTCCACTAAAACTATCTTCTAAGAGCTTGTAACGGCTGCACGAAACCTGTGTGAAGATGTATGAACTTGGTAGGTGCCCGTAATTAGTTCGATAGCGTACAAAAGGTACTGAAAAGCGTACTAATGTAATACTTATTTGTATATACAAGTTTCTCAACGTACGTAACGTAAAAACACATTCTATATGTATATTCGTGGTGAAAACAATAATTACCCGATCACAACATGTATTCAAATCGATTTCTAGTGGTAGTAAATGTCACGGAATATTTCGTTGGTTTCGAAGTAAGTGTATGGTATTACATACTTCATATACCTATCAATCAGTCATGTCGATAGAACGTTTATGTAATCTGTTCAAGTAAAACTAACATGGGATATCAAGTTCCAAAATTGTAATTGACTTACACGAGTAATTCAATTTAAATCTCACAGAACGATCTTATTTTGTAACGGTCTATCAATGATAGGGAAGCTGGGCAGATGTTACAAAAAAATATTAATTGAAAAATTCGCGTTTCACAACTTTAAAACAAACTCATCGATGCTGGAGATACCTCAATCAGGATGGAACGGCTACAAAGGTGGTCACGGCTTTTAAAAAAAAAATCATTTTATTTTTATGTACATAACATATTGCATGACAAGATATCAGAACCTCTACATGGCAATCATTATTTTATGTGTTCATTAAGAATCATACTAAGTTACAATATTTACGGTCTCGCAGGTTTGGTTGAAGCGTTCGGAGAACATGAGTGGTTAAGAATGTTTTTTAAATAAAAGAAAATAACAGTTTCAGAGGAAATTTTTCGAGTCTCAACATGTATGTCCTTAGTGTCTATTTCCAAGATATACTCTGCTGACAGAAAAAATAAACCAATTCATTCAAACGTTTCAATTTGAATTAAATTACAAATTTTGGTGAATGTTGTGTTTCAAAAATAGATTTCAGACAAATTAATATGTATGAAAGTAATATTTTAAATGTCATGCTGTCAATAGTTCAGAAAAAATACTGTTTGAACTTAAATTAAATACTATTATTTTGTAAAGACAAAAACAGTATGTGTATTTATTTGTAGATATAAAGTACAATTTTTATGGCAGAATTTTCACATTTTGCATATACGGAAATTCTCACCTAATTTTATATAGGTGAGTAGAATTTGCATCGGGGGCAAATAGTCCAGGTTCTCAATCGGGAACCCAGCATACTATAGGCGTTATGAATAAAGCCTTTTTATTGAAGGACTGAAGCAATAACGACTTGAATCAATGTTTTCCTATTTCGTATGCCGCTTACGTACGATCTCGGAGTAGCATTTGAGAATGAAATTATTGGTTACGTGGTATCCGGTCTTACGCTAAAGCGACCGATCTGACCATGACGAGCTATTTTAGAAAAGGAAAGTATTATAATACATACCTTTAGAGCGGAAAAAAATATAATATGTCAATACCATTTATTTGGTTCGGATTGGAGCTTTATTCAACTTTACAACAAAACTCAGTTAATTAATAGTTTGCAAAAAGATCGGTAAATATGTAGTTCGTGCGTCCGCAGCGGAATTGTGGATCCTACTTAGTAAGCAAAGCAACTTAAGAACATTATAAATAGTAGAAAAAGTAGAAGACAATAGAAAAAGTGTACATTCACCCAAGCTGGCAGGTCTCAAGGGTGCAACTCCTATTTTTATTAATTTAAATAAAAACTCAAGGAAACGTTAAGTTCTCTACTATTTTTATTATTTAATATTTTACTTAGAAGAAGTTGATGTGTAATTAGTGTGTATTTTGTGTCAGTTGCAAGCACATGATGAAGCACGCGTCGCGTGACCAGCTGTCGATCGGAAAAGCTTATCTAAAAACGGAACGGCCTCCGCCGATATAGTCCGGGCAGGCTGTTTACAACACGTAACATTCGTGCTTATCGCCAACCAACCAGTGTCTTTACACACGTATTAAACTTATTAACTATCATCGAAAAAGCATACTTTTGACAAATATCAGACTTGTAACAGCAGAGCTATATCAGCTCATTTGTTAAAAATAAATATTTCATTGCGAATTTCAGCCGTGTTGCATAAAATATTCGATAATACTTGTATAAATATGTATTGTATAATAAATATATATGTAAATTTTAGTGCGAACCTATGCTTGAATATATCATAATAATGTATTTAACTACTCCCATTGTGCGGAAATGCTTTCTAGTATAATTTACCCTATGTGTAGCACCGTAGCACTAGACCTACAGAATGCTACGCTTCGTAGGCGGGTGCAATATGCCTACAATCTCAAGACATAATTACGTAGTATTCACATAGGCATAGTTTCATAGTGACATTAATTATAATATTTATAACTGAGGGAATAATAAGCTAACTAACGACTGCACAACAAACAAACAAACAAGTTTCTTTGCAGCACAATGAGGAGTAAATCTTTATCCGAACTACATCTAACTAGTACGAGTACTAAACTACTGCCTGAAATAAATGTTAATGTGAAAGCTCGCAACCCGGTGTAATTTCCAGGTATGTTTTGTTATTTTTTAAGCTGTTTAAGTTTTAAAACACCGTCTTTCCTTCGTTTGTTCATTAATTTAATCGTAATCGTTCTTAAATCAGCAATTTACCTATTCCTGTCACAAAATTTGTTATTTGGTCTCGTCAAATCTCGAACACGCTGTAACTCATATGACAGCGGGCTCATATGTTCCCGTCATGAAGTTATTTGGAACGACGTAATAACTCCGGGAATTACCACGAGAGACTCGGATTTGCATCCGGGCGATATTTGCTAAATCGTGCCGTGGGTTAACGCGCTTAAACTTAGTAATTTGCGCCAGGGGTGACCACACTAGCATTTACTCCTTCCTATATGGGTTACCTGAATTAAATATAGCTTCGCTAACGCCAGTCAAGTTCATCCGTGGCTAAGACTAATGACGGAAACTTTGTCGGTAGGGGACTATAAACTATCGCTTTAGGACTTACTCCTAATTACCCGCGATAAGCTGTTCAACTTTATGGTAACTAGTGTCTTCCCTTCATTTCTTAGCATTATTTGTTTAACAATCTTCTTGAATCTATAAACTTTGCCGTTAAGAGCGTCTTAAAAATTAGCACTACTTGGTATCTCATCAAATACTTTGTCAAAAAATTAAAATTAATGCACTTAAAGTGTTATTTGTTTGCTGAGTGCATGTTGGTGTAATGAATCGGTATAAAATCCATGAGGTCAAACGTCACATAACCTGATATTGAAGTAATAAAACTGTTTAACTGTTACGACCCGTTAACACCTCCGCTGACCTACTTACCTGGCATTTATCAACAGACGACATTTCGTACTGCAACTAAAATAAAATTAGAAATACATTTCCGTTGCCGGATAAACTAAACGGTCCCCTCTTAGATTCTGCAGAAATAAATATAGGCTTTTCTATTGTCCTCTCAGAAATACAATTCCATAATGTATTGTGTACTCTCCTACTCACATATTTCCGACTTCAATTAGCAAATACGTATTATAACCGGAAATAATATTATCCACGTGTGAATAAAAAAATGCGGATTTTATTCTACTGAATTATTATGATTGTAATACATTATATATTTTGACAAACATTTCATTTACTTTTCCCTACGGAAGCATTTCAAAAGTTAGCCATTCGAACAAACTGACTAGGGTAGCATGATACATAAATGGTACGGGATATAAAATTGTAAGAACGCTGAGTTTATTTCATTCCAATCTGCTTAATATAAAGTGTTAAGTAAGCTACATCAAGAACCAATGTTGGAAAATAAAATCTTCTTGCGTATAGTTTCCAAGTGATCAGAGTAACAAGAAATACTACGAAATTGTAGTTCACGTTTACAAGCAGGCATACGATATTACAGTTGGGTAAGCTACATTCTATGTGCAAGATACAGTTCCCGCGGGACTCCGCAGCCCCCATGTATGTAGATATATACTCATTCATCTTAGTATACACACTAACACGGTTAAGCGTTTAACCTCCAGCGATTTATCAGCAGCGCTACTAAACCAGACTGTTGACTACGTATTCACACTACACACACATACTCGTAGGTACAAATAGAAAACTGCCAGTCATTAAAGATATTTATACCATTATTTCTTTCCTGCTAAATTTTATGTACAAATAAAATAAACGAGTATTAATGTGTATTTAATTAGTGGAAATAGTTAATACAGTAATCTTACGTAGTTTATTTATTTATGTTAATTGGAAAATATAAAAGCGTTACTTGACAAATCGCTAGCTATTCTGATACAACGGTTTGTGAACAATTTGAGACACGTTAAAGAGAATGCACACCGTAGCTTATCACAAGCGACTTCAGTAATCTGAGAAGATAATTTTAAGAGCCTGAAATAACGGATAATCAGAAACGTAGAAGTAACTCGGCAACTTCAAATAAATTTATGAATTATTGTAACTTCCATCTTATTTAAAATTATGTGCATGACACTTTCATACAAATTTTATTCAATATAATTAGTCAATTTGTCGGAGTGGATTGAGGCACTTAAATAATTCTCATCAGAACCGAAGTTCTGTTAATAAATTAGCCGTGACATTAGTCTTTGACCCTCTTTGCAGGTCGAGGGACTTGAAAGAGTGACAGATGGGATTGACCTCACAGCTACGGACCTAAAATTGGAATTTATGATGCCAGAATATATTCGTACCTAAAAATAGCATTATTGATAACTAAAACTATATAATTAAAAATGATAAGAATGATAACTAAAACTATATAATATTCATCCTCGTAATGGTTAACAAGAATTACAAGTATAAGGTAAGGGTATCTAATAAACACTTATCGGATTAAAGTGACTTAGAAATAAATTAACATACGAGTCTTCACTATTATTTGTTATTTTATAACCCTAATATTAATCTTATTTGATGATTTTATACGACTAAGGTGGCAAACAAGCACACGCTAAGCGGCTACCATAGCCTATGGACGCTTCCTAGGGCTATCACTCGCGCGTAGCCGACCTTACGACGATAGACATGCGTTCTAGATTTTGAAATAACGTGTTGATTGTACAAAATAAACAAAATGTATGTGACATTTTGTTTTTATACAAAACCTATAATACCTTCTCAATTTTGGGATGTGAAGTGAACAGCAACCGTGATAAAAACGATAAATACTGTTTACCTTCTCGTCTAGAAATATTATTCGTTTATTACGTTTCCTTCAAACTCTTAGCCAAGTCTTGCATTCGCGAACTGTAACGGTTGTTAATGTAGATACTCTCGAGTTATCAACTGCAGTGCTCTTGGTATAACGTGATATAATTGCTCGTTACTCCAAGTCCTCGCAATCTCGACAACTCGTTTTCGCAGCCTTCGTCTGCCGCTTATCCACTACAGTTAATGTACGTAAAACAAGAAATTCGCTGCGAAAACATCGCCTTTTACAAGACATTCCTTATTTATAGACGCGCACGCTTGCCCCACTTTACGAATGGATGTCCAACTGAAAGTCAAAGATTACGAAATCTGAGTGCGGAAACTGCTGGGTAAGTCTTGCAGTACATCATTAAGCTGATTCAGCTTTTCAATCTCAATTATGATTAAGATTCATATAATTTCGTCACAAGACGAGTTGTATCACTAATCTAATAGCGAACTACATTCTAATCTATTAAAAGTTTTTTTTCTCAAATGACAAAAAAGGTTTTTGTTTTATTTAATCCCAATTCTTCGTAGTCATTATAAAGTTATTAAATAGGTAAAGTCCACTCTAGTCTCGAATATTCTTTATATACCCTACGGCATCAACTCAGCTCAGATTAAGCCGTTCACTTAAGCTTCTTACCTACCTCACTACAGCTTATATTAAGATATAAGTTTCACTCATTCGCCACGACCAGCTAATTATAATTTAAGTTCTCTAATATCATTCACTTTTAAAAAGGTTCTTACGCCCTTGATAACCGATTGAACTTTGTATATCCTGGAATTATGTACTAAAACAAAAATTACCTATATTCTGAATAGCGTATTGTGCTCCTGATTTGAATATATTAAAGTTTGTTCGTCACAATAAACATAATTTTTGTGACATATTGTTTTCAAATATTATTCTACTCACACCTAAATAATACCTATGTGAGTTGTATGAAGTACTTATAATATACTAGATAGGTAAATATTGTTGACACAGTATGAATTTAATTTAATTTGTAGATAGCCGGACGGTCGGTTGTTTGCTTTGTGAGTCGGGTCTGTTTACCTAGTCCTCGTAATCAGCGCCACTCGTAGATACATAAACTAGAGCCAGTCTACCGCAGCTCATCCTTGTTGTTGGATCTCTTTTAACCCATTCAATAACCTGGTGGGCGGTATACAATAATGAAGAATTATCACCGTATCCTCTCTAGTTATGAAGCTACGTAAGTACAACAGAGTTTTCAGATCTTTGTATACGCGGTGAATTTATCAAGTTAGCGTGGATTTTTCAAGTAGGATAGCCAAAGCCAAATCTCAAACTATGAGGAATAGATAAAAGTAGTCCCGGGACCGAATTTTAAAATAAATTAAAACTGCATCACTGGACTTCTGATAAAAGGGATACTCCTAACCAGGACTGTTTGAAAAAAAAATCGCTTTTTATTAGACTATTCGATAGTGTTGGTAATAAGGATCGATTTCTGAGAAGTATTGATTATACAACAAACTTTTAGATAGCAGCCGACGTCGCTTTCATACATATAATATTACATTATTTCTCCGTACAAAACTGTCACGGACGTTTCATGGAAATTAAATGTCTCGCTTTTCGCTCGTTATGTTTTTTTGATTGATTACATCCTAATGTCAGATTAGCGGGATTCTTTCCCAAGCTTACAACTTTAGAATTTCTATGTATGACATTATGTTGTGCTAATTCATGCTCTTGTTTATTAACACATGTCGTAAGCATAATAGCTCAAGTAGATAATATACTGCGTAAAAATAACAGTTTTTAGAGCCATGAGCAAAAAAGACTATTTAGAAAATATCTTCACCATTAATACAAGAAATATAAATAAATTTATAACTACAAATAGAAAGGATTTGTATATTTTATATTTTAGTTTGTAATGATTAAACTCCAAATCACACGACCGATTTCTAAAATCCTTTCCCATGGGAAACAAAATAAATCGCAAGTTCAAAAAAACTTGGTCTTATTCCCAAAAAGTAATCGTACAACGATTTTACTAATTAATTTGATAAGTCAAAAATGTTTCTATGTAGGTAAACTTACGAAGTGCGTTTGTATTTAATTTGTGACTATGATATCACGAGAGCTCTAGCAAAATGGTGGGGTTATTAATCATTGTCCTGTGTGTCCATAAATTCACTCGGGAACTAAGTTTACTGGTTGCGCAACTTTAGCCAACGTTTGACCAATATAGCAATTAATAACACTATCACTTGTACATGTACACGGTTATCTAATCCCGAAGATTTGCTTTTTATTAAATTCACATATGTACCATGTAAGCAAGCATATTTACAACCTGAAACTATATTTTTTGGAATGAATGTTTGATAGCGTAACACATTATTATGTGGTATTTCTGGTACTATCATACCAGAAATCACGCCACAGATAGGATACATGGACATACAAAATTAACCGAAGTCATTCAAACATGCCAGCGTAAAACCGAATCTCAAATTCATATATTCACGGTCAAACCGATAAGAGCGCTCGTAAAAGGTGTGTTTCAGTTGTAGAGAAGTGATTGATTTCAAAAGTACCGGACGCAGACACCGAAAGATTGGGGCTAACCGGTGTAATGACCCACCATTTCTCTGTAGCCAACTCTACGCACTTACTCACTCAACTGTGCGTGTAAAGGGAACTTGCAGTTATCGTCTCTCCGAACTGGCATTTCTCTAAGATTTATCACACATCACATCACACATAAATTTGTTTCAATAGATTTACTCATGTATTGGTTGGTGTGTATGTTATACAATAAAATAACAGACAATGAGCTGGAAAAATCTAACATCCAGCTCATCGTTTACATTCTTTAAAAGAACGTAAACGATGGACTTGTTTAATGAATTTGAAAAAACTAAATTGGTACCAACGTTTTAATGTTTATAAATTATGTTCCGAAATGAAATATGAAAATTAAAAAAAAATTAAAATTAAAATTAACAAAGAATACCCAATTTTATCATAGAATGTAAAATTTTACAGTTCTTAATCATAATATGAATGCAACCATTAACAAAAGCTACGCACGTGACTTAATTACATAGATTAAGCACCGACTTTTAGTGGACCATTACATCATATTTCACATTAATTAAACTAGTTGTCGATATCAAAAGATAATTTCAAAATATAGTATAATAATAAACCAAGCCATTAATTAACCTACTATGAAACATCCAACATTGAAGTTTTTATTGTGCGGTTATTTGTTGACGTGTATCAGTGTAAAATATTTTCTCCATCAGACATAATAATTACGCCAATAGAGGTATAGTTATGAACAACAGTATAATAACTTAAACGTGAACTAAACATTGTCCTATTCGTGGAGCGAGAATGGTTTTGTAACACGAAAGACATTACGAGTGAATACATTTTATGCTTAAGTAATTATTTACGAACTACGCTTAGTCTGCAAACACATTACAATCGAAATTATTTGGAACTAGAGCAATTAAATGCTAATCTGTCAATAATCACACATAATATATCCCAAAGTGGAGAATGTGTATTGTATAATTAAGTCACATTCTCTTATGAATTCTGCCCGTTCAGCTTTTTTATATCGTCTCCGGATGCAAAAACTATTTCGGCAGCAGCTTATTAAAATATATATTCCAATTAAAAAAAAAAAAAAAAATTTTTGACGCACGATGGCAGGGTATGTCTGCGCGAAATTCACATGGGTCTAAAATATATAGTTAGTTTAAAGTCTTCTTGTCTCATTTCAAGACCGACAAAATGGATTTGGATGTCATTTTCACTACAAACGTATAAAGCCAGTACGATGCTGCTAGTTAATCAAAAAATACTAACAGAACATAAAAGTATAACATGAAAATATTAGTTTTTTTTATACCACTAAGCTGGCCACAAGCATACGGCCCACCTGATGGTAAGCAGTCACCGTAGCCTATAGCCGCTACCAATACTAGGGATATCACTAAGGGGTTGCCAACCATGTTGTTGATGAGAACTCACTGTGCTAGCAGCATTACTACTAGCCCAGCGTATCCTCGTGGAGCACTTACTTACCGCAGAAACGCAACACTACATCAAGTAGTGTTATTTCACTGCGATCTTCTGTAAGGTGGAAGAACAGTCCCCAGTCGGCGGCTCCAATTTTAAATGGGAAAACCCACGGGAAATCCCAAATCGCCCTACCTCTCTTTTTAAAAGCTCATGGTGTGATTAATGACTGTACTTAAGCTTAGAAAAAATCATTGGCATACAGGCCGGGATTATTACAAATTCAACAATCCAACCTTTTCTGTACAATGCTTTCGAATTCAACACCATAATTTCAATATTCCTAGTTGTTATATAGCTACTTATGTTGCGGCGGCGTAAATATTAGAAAGCAGACAGAATACGTGATCAGCTACGTTTTGGAGGCAGCCTGATAGCATCTCGCTGACCGAGATATCGACCCGGAACAACTTATGTGGAATTATGTCATAGATACATAAGTTATTGTATCCGCCGCTACAATTTATGTATGACCTTTAGGTGAAGTGTAGAGGTACATATTACATGTATTTCTAGCTCTATGCTCTCATTGCCTACACGAGTGCTAATGTACTAATGTATCAGTGCCAAATATAGGTAGGATAATAACTAGAAACCATATATGTGTTAGATGTGTGATAGCACATTACGCCACTTGTAACATCTAACATACTTAATTCTAGAAAGGTTCATTCAGGAGATAAATTTGTAATATAGCTAGGCATGTCCAGTCACTCCTGTCCTTAGTATTCCAGGTTTTAATATACTAGCTGACCCGACAGGCGATGTCCTGCTATAGCTATGAATTCATATGTCAAATACACCATAGCAAAAAAGACCTTTATATTATCGCGAAATTAAAAAGGGACCTTTTTTTTTCAAACTTTTATTTTCATAAGAACCTGACAATAACAAACACAAATTAAAAAGGATTAGCGAAATCTTTCCACGCGTGATGCCGTGACCAAGGGAAATAGGTATTCATTTTATATATATATATATAGATCAAGTGAATAAATAATTTGGACACTTTGAAGTACGAAATATATTGTTTAAAAGATACTTAAATCAAATCATATTCTTTACAGTGAAAGGCTTACCCTTATCGCTGGATAGGAAGATAAGCCGAAAGGAACTTAGGTAGTTCATAAATTAATACATAATTAAAATAAGGCTTTCCAAGTAGATAGAGGTTTGTTTGTTCATCTACAGACTAAGCCGAATTTCTATTGGGGCAGTAAAAGAGTATTTTTATTTGCGTTCTTGTATTAATACCGTAGCGTTAACAGACATCGATTCTGTAAACTTCAGTTGAAATATGATTTGGTTCAATTATCATAATTTCGGGAAGCGCGGTTTCTCTACAACAGATGGTTGCTAATGGAGTTTGATTAAAATTGATAGAATGATTATGAATTTACTATCTGACAAGATTATTGGATTATAACTAACTAGCTTTTGACCGCGACTTCGTCCACGTTGATCTTAGAATCCCAGAGGAACCCAACATTTTCCCGGAGTAAAAAATATCGGGATGATAAAGTATCTTATGTGTTAATCCAGGTTACAAAATATACGGGTACCAAATTTCATACAAATCCGTTGAGTAGTTGTTACGTGATTGAGCAACAAACATCCAGACACCCATACTTACAAATTGACACATTTATAATATTTGTAGGATAAGTATAATTATAGTCGTCGTTCCTCTTTTATACACACATAATACATGTATACAGCTGAGGTATAAAAAAACAATGTTTACGAAAGGACGCAGGTACTCATTTCACTGCCAATTTAGGGTTGTACCTTACTCGGGTTCAACACTTGAGTCCTCTGCGCGTCTTCGTCATAGGAAAGTTGTTATTACCCGGGATACAAAAGATTGCACTTCACAACTTAAACTAAAATATTTTATGATCTGTGCAATGACATTAAATAAATCTCGTCAACACTATTGTGGATTCCGAAGTGGCCCCCTCATAGACTATTATCCTCATAGACCACATAGACCTCGACTATTTTTTGGTGGAATATCAGGATAATCAACAGTACAGGCCGCTCTTTTAGATACAGCTATTATTATATATTTTGTTAATTATTGTTTAAGGTTGTTTTTAATAAATCAGATACAAGTAATTCAAAACTACTTAGATGCAAGTTCATATAAAACAAATAATAGACGTTACTATTATGTATTCTGTGATAATCACGTCATTGTCACGCGGGAGGGTTAACAGTATCGATCTTTGGAAATGGCGCGACGTCGGAATTATGGTTTGGTGGGCTATCGTTACGATTTTTCAAGACTTATTACATATGTATTATACTCAATTCTAGATCGTAACCTCAGCATGGAGAATCTGTGTGGGTAGGGTTGGTTCAACCTGTATCACCTTTCGACGGCTATGTAAATAAGAAGTTTGCTTTAGATATTTGTTTATTTATGTAAATATAATATTACAAAAGTGTTCAATTGATCTAGTACAGCAAATCGCGTGAAAGAACCTTTAACTAACATTTAGTTAGTTGACTTCAACTACCTGAAACTATTAGTGAAATAAGTAAAATACCAGTACCAATTTCGTCAAAACAATTCTTACAATACTTGGCTCATATACATATTAAAATTGAATTTAATTACAACAGAATCGGTCACAATAAAATCCGTCGCGGCACACCGCCCTTAGAAATGTGAATACTTGAAAACCAAAAGAAAAATGAGTGCTCCAATTTTCAAGGGGCTTCTGTTCATTTAAGTAGCTCTTCTAAGGGTCAAGATACTTCCTTGCAGACTTACTTATTACACTGTCTCATTCAAATTCGAAAGCTTGGTCTACAGTTTTATTATTTGTCGTTGAGTAAGCACTTAATAAACAATAAACGTCTCGTTTGCAAAAGAATTGCGCGGAATACTCGTGAAGTAGCATCACGTTCATTATGTGTCAAATGTCATATGCGTTCACAATGAGAGCCCCTACTCCCATTGAAGTTATTACCATGACAGCCAAATACTATCTACTATGCTATACGATCTAGCCTCGGGAACGTTTCTTCAGCTGATGTTATAATTGTAACAGAGCAAAAAATACAAATAAACAAGGGATAACCATAAGTATATAAATTTTATTACGTATCTCTACATGAAATGTAATCTATTAAAAATATAAAGTGTTGTGCGAAAAACTTTCTTGTCATATCGCTCATTGTGACGACACATGAGCTATTTGCATCAAAAACAGATACAATCCGTGTAGAGACGACTCAGAATATAGGTCGAGCACAGCGCACCGCCTCAACACGGACAAGCAATACTGGATGCGACACAATATAAAAAGTATAGAAAACGAGTTAAAGATGCTATTAGCACCATAATGCATGACTAATATAAACTATGCCGGTAATGTAACTTGGTAATGTACGAGAAACAAGCGCTAATATTGCAAGAAAAAATATCTAAGTCGGGAATGGAATTTGATAGACGTGTTCCAAATATACAAAGCCGTGGTGGCCTTGTGGTTGAAGCAACAGTCCTGTCATCTGATGGGCCCAGGTTCGAGTCCCGGCCTGTACCAATGAGTTTTTCTAAGCTTAAGTACAGTGATTAATCACACCATGAGCTTTTAAAAAGAGAGGTAGGGCGATTTGGGATTTCCCGTGGGTTGTCCCATTTAAATTGGAGCCGCCCGACTGGGGACTGTACCTCCGCCTTACAGAAGACCGCAGTGAAATAACACTACTTGATATAGTGTTGTGTTTCTGCGGTAAGTAAGGTTGCCAGTGCTCCACGAGGATACGCTGGGCTAGTAGTATTGCTGCTAGCTCAGTGAGTCCTCATCAGCAACATGGTTGGCACCCCGTATTGATACCCCTGGTATTGCTAGCTGCTATAGGCTACGGTGACTGCTTACCATCAGGTGGGGCGTATGCTTATGTGCCACCTTAGTGGTATAAATATATATATATATATATAACTTAAATAATCTTATAGTATCACTTTGTTGTCCGTCTGTCTGTCTGTCTGTCAAGAATTTTTATCTCAAGAACCCGTGGAGCTATCAAATTGAAATGAATATGAAATATCCGGGTCTGTGGTCTCTTTCGGCTGTAAAATAATCAAACCTGTAAGTCAATATGAAGACAAGATATTACCGTTTATGTCGCAAAATTTTGCATATTTTGCGATTTCACAAAGGAATCAAAACCTCCAGGGTACTTCCCGTTAACATAGAACCATGAAATTTGGCATGAAGCAGTGTGTTACAGCACAAGTAAAGGATAAAATCTGAAAACCGAACATATGTAGTTTTTTTTTTAATGCGAATTTACTAAAAAATTATACCTGAATCGCGCTGTTGAGAATCACTGACGAATAATGACTTATTTGAAATTGGCCTTTTTATAATCTTACCTACAAGTGTGTACAGAACCCTCGGTGCGCGAGTCCGACTCGCACTTGGCCGTTTTTTTAGAAAACAATACGGTTTGTCAACAGCAACTTAAAATTCTTATTTTATATAGCTAAGGTGGCAAATAAGCAAAGTTCAAAATTTGAAAATACGTTATTCATTTAAAGATGATCAAACAACATCAGATCCCATAAAATATTAGGTCCTTACATATGAAATTGGCGTATTTCGTACTGGCCACTTTAATCGCGAATTTCTCCTCTTTGGTAAGGAATTCCAAATTCAAATTTGTACAGCTATAGACTCATGTATTTGTGCTTCGATGATCGTCATTCATTTGTTTTTTTTCTTCTGTTTTTGTCTGTTTGCGTCACTCATTTTACAAAATGGAAAACCTTAAATATCGCATTATTTACGAGTACGAGTTCCGCCGTGGCACTAGTGCTGCGGAAACAACTCGAAGGGTGAATGATGTGTATGGCGGTCGTGTTGCAAAAGAAAACACAGTTTGTTTTTGGTTCCAACGTTTTCGTTCTGGAAATTTCGACCTGCAGAACAAGCCCCGTGGACGGCCTGAGACTCAAGTTGATAATGAAGAGTTGAAGGCTATTGTGGAAGCGGATCCATCGCAAACCACGTCCGAGTTAGCTGCAGGCTGCAATGTTAGTGATAAAACTGTTTTAATTCACTTGAAGCAAATTGGGAAGATTAAAAAGCTTGAAAGGTGGGTACCTCACGAATTGACTGAAACAAACCGGCAAACGCGCGTCGACTGCTGCGTTACATTACTAAACCGGCACAATAATGAAGGTATTTTAAACCGAATCATTACCTGTGATGAAAAATGGGTTCTTTACGATAATCGGAAGCGCTCAGCGCAATGGTTAGATCCTGGCCAGCCAGCCAAATCCTGCCCCAAGCGAAAATTAACCCCAAAAAAGTTACTTGTAAGCGTTTGGTGGACTAGTGCCGGTATTGTTCATTACAGTTTTTTCAAATCTGGCCAGACTATTACGGCTGATGTCTATTGTCAGGAATTGCAAACCATGATGGAAAAGCTAGCGGCTAAACAACCTAGGCTGGTCAATCGCTCCACGCCACTGCTGCTTCACGACAACGCTAGACCACACACTGCGCTACAGACGGCTACTAAATTAGAAGAGCTTCAATTGGAAAGTCTAAGACATCCTCCGTACTCCCCGGACCTTGCTCCAACAGATTACCATTTTTTTCGAAATTTGGATAACTTCTTGCAAGGGAAAAAATTCAACTCCGATGGGGCAGTCCAAATCGCCTTCAAAGATTTTATTGATTCCCGTCCGACTGGTTTTTTTAGTAAAGGGATCAATGAACTACCTATGAGATGGCAAAAGTGCATAGAAAATAATGGTTCATACTTTGATTAATTAAATATATTATATTAAAAAATATTCGACTTTTTGTTCCTCCCATACAAAACGCCAATTTCATATGTAAGGACCTAATATACAAAGCATTTATACCAAAGAGTAAAGTTTAAGTATTCCCACTTTCTTTGATTTACGATACAGGTAAGCGACAAAGTAGCGCCGCTTGTATTCATCATTCAGCAGATACATCATTTATTATGTACTAGTCCCATCCGCAGCTTTCGCTCCACTTTCAAATTCACCAGATATTTCGAAAAATATATCTACTGAAATACCTTATTTCATAACGTTTACTTTTAAATATTAATCGACGCACAGACAGACGGAAACCCAAGCAGGAAGTTCAGTTCGCCTCGCAGCATTTAATTACAGGGGAAAAATTGAAACACCCTTTTATATTTGTACCAGAAATTATATTAAAAACATCTAAATATGTAGGTATATTGGTTCTTATTCTTCGAATGTTTCCCAGAAAAAGGTTTGCTCTGAGGAAGGGACATGCTCTTACGACTCTCCTGGGCATCGTCTGAGATGTGTAGCCACCTGTTTGTTTTTTTATTTCGCATCTGTTTTTATTGTCGCTGGCTGGGTCCGATGGATCCAACATGGGTTGGATCATAGGATACATTTACACCTTCTCACTTCCTTTCAAGATGTAATTGAAGTATTTGACTCACCATTTGTAAAAGCGACCAGTTACATCAGTAAGTGATGAGTGCGCAAGATTGCGGTACGTTCGCGTTGCGGGAGAGGCGAGAGACCTTAGCCAGTACATTATAAATGAGTCCCGTAAAATGGGTCAAATCAAATGTTGAGTCCGAGTGAGAAGGTTAGGTATCTATCGGAAAGCAAGCGAAGGTTAGGGGGATGGAATTTGTGAGCATAACCCTTTGAGAATTGGTTTACCCGTGTACTTAACAATACATTCTCGTTTTATGTATAATGCAACGCTTTGTATACGTTCCAGTTGACTTAAGCTTACTGTGCTTTACTTCGTGCAAGAGTTTATTTTAAACTGGCATTTGAATTCTGCTCGGGAAGCAGGTTAAAGTCTATCCGATTCACCTCGGACGGGAGGGCAAGCTGTTTCAAACCAGTAGATAAAGTTTTAATAAAACCGAATGCAGCATCGGTTGTTGACGCCAAATAAATAAATAATTTCAGATCCGCTTACATAATTTAAACTAAATATTTGTAGATGCGGGCCAGGACGACTGAGGGTATTGTCACGTAGTCAGGCAAGGCTATCTACATCACTGACCTATGTATAAATACTAAATTGAAAAAGTTTATTTTTATACGTGAAATTATTATTGTTAGTATGCCTTTCTTTTCATAAGTCAGTGTAAAGCACGACCACTCATATAGCTATATTACACAAAAGTTAGCCGGAATAAAATGCTATTTACTTTTTATTGTGCAATAAAGATTTTTTCTATCCATCTAAAGACAGTATAGCAAAGTTGAATGCAAAGTGGAATATTATTAAAACTGCAGAGACACGGGACTTCGTTAAACAAGAGTCCTCTCCGAGAAGGCGCTGGGCTACGCAGCCACTTCAATAGGTTTATTAGCGAGCTCTAGATACTCCGGCTCCTTGAACACCGCTTAAAACTATTCGTTTCCATTTCTCAGTTTCATAATATTAGGTCCTTACATATGAAATTGGCGTTTTGTATGGGAGGAACAAAAAGTCGAATATTTTTTAATATAATATATTTAATTAATCAAAGTATGAACCATTATTTTCTATGCACTTTTGCCATCTCATAGGTAGTTCATTGATCCCTTTACTAAAAAAACCAGTCGGACGGGAATCAATAAAATCTTTGAAGGCGATTTGGACTGCCCCATCGGAGTTGAATTTTTTCCCTTGCAAGAAGTTATCCAAATTTCGAAAAAAATGGTAATCTGTTGGAGCAAGGTCCGGGGAGTACGGAGGATGTCTTAGACTTTCCAATTGAAGCTCTTCTAATTTAGTAGCCGTCTGTAGCGCAGTGTGTGGTCTAGCGTTGTCGTGAAGCAGCAGTGGCGTGGAGCGATTGACCAGCCTAGGTTGTTTAGCCGCTAGCTTTTCCATCATGGTTTGCAATTCCTGACAATAGACATCAGCCGTAATAGTCTGGCCAGATTTGAAAAAACTGTAATGAACAATACCGGCACTAGTCCACCAAACGCTTACAAGTAACTTTTTTGGGGTTAATTTTCGCTTGGGGCAGGATTTGGCTGGCTGGCCAGGATCTAACCATTGCGCTGAGCGCTTCCGATTATCGTAAAGAACCCATTTTTCATCACAGGTAATGATTCGGTTTAAAATACCTTCATTATTGTGCCGGTTTAGTAATGTAACGCAGCAGTCGACGCGCGTTTGCCGGTTTGTTTCAGTCAATTCGTGAGGTACCCACCTTTCAAGCTTTTTAATCTTCCCAATTTGCTTCAAGTGAATTAAAACAGTTTTATCACTAACATTGCAGCCTGCAGCTAACTCGGACGTGGTTTGCGATGGATCCGCTTCCACAATAGCCTTCAACTCTTCATTATCAACTTGAGTCTCAGGCCGTCCACGGGGCTTGTTCTGCAGGTCGAAATTTCCAGAACGAAAACGTTGGAACCAAAAACGAACTGTGTTTTCTTTTGCAACACGACCGCCATACACATCATTCACCCTTCGAGTTGTTTCCGCAGCACTAGTGCCAAGGCGGAACTCGTACTCGTAAATAATGCGATATTTAAGGTTTTCCATTTTGTAAAATGAGTGACGCAAACAGAAAAAAACAGAAGAAAAAAAACAAATGAATGACGATCATCGAAGCACAAATACATGAGTCTATAGCTGTACAAATTTGAATTTGGAATTCCTTACCAAAGAGGAGAAATTCGTGATTAAAGTGGCCAGTACGAAAAACGCCAATTTCATATGTAAGGACCTAATATTAATCCGTGACGCAAAAACTTTCATCGCCGTTTTACGAAAATTACGCGGACGGATATGATATTTGACACAGTTACAGTTTATATGGAGAACGAGTGCAGAAGGCTAATATTTTAATATACCATTACGCATACATGTCAAGATTGCCAAGCTGACCTGGCAGACTGTCCTGTCCAAATATAACATAACTATATATTTTTTCAAGCATAAAAGAGTGTGTCTAACCTAACCTATCCTTCATAAGTTATAAAAATAAAAATAAAATAAACCCTGTGTTTTTAGCAAAGACCTAGGATTTTCGCTACGCTGGTTTGTAGGTACAACATGAGCGACTTGTTAATTCTGTACTCGATCGTGCGCAGTACTCGCGCAAATGACAGATATTTGTGCACAACGTGCAAAAATGGCCTCCCATACCACCAATCTCAAAAAATCAACTTACTATTATACTACGGAAAACCGGGAGCATAGTAACCGAGTTGCAGAGGTCTATGTGGCAATCAAGGAACCTGTCCGTAATGGGAAAATACTTGATATAATAATTGTAATTGCATCGTGAAAGAAATTACAGATGTTTTTCTGAGTTTTTTTCCGGCTTTTCTTAAGAGATTTCTTTTCCAAAACGGCTTGATACCTTGATCAATGTAGGAATTCAATAAATAAAGTTCAAAATTTAATTAATATTTGATAAAAAAAATCAAATATATCGGACTCTTTTTTAACGTTGATGTGTATTTTCACAGGATTACTTTTTTGCATAAATAAATTGCATTCCTGGAACAACGATACGTGCCCGTTTAAACGCAAAAAATAAGAGCAGCTTTTCCGATGTTGCCTGTTCTGAATATAAAATACATAAGCATTGTGAACGTTAAATAATACATTAGAGGGTAACCCAAAGCTTTTGGTTTGAAAAAGTACATTCATTTTGTCCATGATTTGCTGTCAAAATTAAAGTTAATAAACTGGAAAATCAATTAATTACTCTTAGAGGCTAACATTGCCCGAATATAGATTTTTACACTTTAGCAAATAAGCTCAAGCATAATGCCCTCAAAAATGGTAAGCGGTTTATTTTTCGTGTTAAATTGTAATTTTAAAAACCCCTTTACAATATATTTAGGGTAAAAAGTATCCCTGTGAAATAATTTACCTCCCATTAATCTTCAAAACGACTGTACTCTACCTTTTCTAAGATTCGACTAAAGAACAAACAGACACACAAGAATATCAGGTTCAATACTACTCTAATATGTTTATCTGTTCATATAAAAGCCAGTGACTTTATAAATCACAGACAAGCACCAAAATCTATAAGATAAAAATAAATGCTTTACGTAATTATGACAAAGTACTAGACCGATCAAGCAATGAACCCCTTAGCTCGCGAAAGTACTCTATCAAAATATATTTTACATTTATGCTAACAAGAAGCGATAAGAAACTTATTTCGTCTGAATCGCGTCTAGACATGAAGAATTTTTATCGTTCCTATTACAGTTAATACCACTCGATATTTTCAGATATTTGACTCGTTAATTCATACTAACTTTGCAAATAATAGCCCGCGACTTCGCTTGCGTTAAATTCGGGGTAATGCGAGCCGAATTTCAGCGCAATCCGTTCAGTGATTTGAGATTTGTACATAAGAATCTGTGTGTTTAACTGTTGACTGATCATTTAGTAACGGTTAACGGCCTTTCATATTTGTATAATATATAACCTATGTTACTAAGTGATAATGTAGTTTACTAACGGTGAAAGAATTTTTGAAATCGTTCCAGTAGTTTCGGAGCCTATTCAATACAAACATACACATACAAAAATACAAATCTTTCCTGCTTATAATATTAGTGTAGATTTATATAGTGAATGTATAGACAAGACCCTTTTAATGGTAGGATCATCTCATATCATAGACACTTCTCACATATCATAGGGTCCATTGTAGCAAGCTGGTATGGCATGTATAAATAAACTTTTTTTATAGATAAAAAAAGTAGAAATATTTTCGAGGCAGTAGACTGCCTCGAAAATATTTCAGTCAGACAATGAAGTATCGATCCCCAAGACTAGTTGATATTTAAATGGTGATACAATGAATAGTACCTACTTAGAAGGCAATTTTTCACAGTAACAACTTGTAACTTTCGGTGACATTGCGAACCTGCTGACTTAGCACAAAGCTGAATACGGTCTGTATAGTTACTAATGTTGGATTATAGGAGAGCAAGCCGTAACACCCACGTTCCGGTGAGCATTCCCGCAAAATTATCATCAAAATGTACTTATACTCTCGTGTCGTTTGCTACTGAACGCATAAAATATTCTTGTAGCGTTTTGTCTAAAGGTACACTGGGTACACACACCTTTGTGAGCGCATTGTGACGTGACTTGCGAGGTCACTGCCAATTGTACGTGACGAACAGAAGGATAAAGGACACTCACCTGCTAAAAAACAAGTGGTGTTTTATTTTAAATGTACCTACTTTAAACGTGACCTACGGTGCCGGGCGTACCCGGTCAGTTAAATGAACCAAAATAACCTGGACTGGAAATATTATATTATTAACGATCCATCTAAATAAATCTACGTCCTACATTAATTTCATTCATACCATAGTAAGTTTTGATACACACACGCGCCACGTACGGAATATTTTCATAGCGACACGTACGACACGCACTTATATATGTATATGAAGCTGTCTTCTATATTTGTGTAATACTACGTAGTTACATTATCTTACACTGTGTGCATACTGGGCGTCCCACGGATATGCCACATTATTCTTATGATGAAGCCTTTCGATCGGTATGATAAAGCTACAGGGTGATTATTTTTCTCGTGTAAGGGGTTCGATTCCAGGTTCAACCATGTAATTATTTAAATATCTACGAATGCAGTTTGAATTAAAAAAATGTCGTCTTTCAGTAAAATTTTCCATCTACAATGTTCAAGATACTTTTCCTCCATGCGGAATATCTGTGGGACGACCTGTGTATATAATATAATATAATTTTAAATATATTCTCAAATTAATATAAATGTGTTGCAGTGAGATGTAGGAGTTTCCGATGAAAGGGTCTGCTAAGTATCAAGTTCTCTTCAGGATGCGACATAGCAATAGGTAACTGTAAGCACTGCCGTGGGTGCCGCTGCACTCGAGCAAATTAAACAAAATAGCACAAGTACATAGAAAACAAACACGCGCGTTGGCACCATGGTGTTTGTTTCCTACACGGCTACAGCACGACTATCCGCTCTCAAGTCAACTCTAATAATTGATGTGAGTGACATCAAGTATTTTGTTTTGGGATATGGTCTCTCGAGGGAACTTATACTGCTTAGCTGGACTAAAGTGGCGAGACAATTTAAGGCCTCCAGCCAGAATGGGCTTAAACTAAGCAACAGAGCTAAGGGCGTAGCTCGGAGATGGCCTATGGAGCCGCGACTGAGATTCATCACTCGTGGGTGAGTTGAAAACTGCCAGCGCAGTGCGGGCCGGCGTAAGCGATGGTCGAGGACGAAGTAGCGAGATGAGCCAGACGGTCCTCGTCGGCGAGGGCGGTATAAGGGTCGCACATTTCTCGTGGCGGCCTGTAGCTTGAATACTGGCCAATTCCCTTCGTTTCTACCAACGATCGTGTCCAATCGGTGGGGCGCTTGCGTTCGCCGTTCAATACACATGTTGTTGTTCCATCGTAGCATTCACAGATGGCGCTGTCCGATGTTTAATAGCGCGTGCTCCGACATATATATATATATATATATATATATACACACTCTTGATAATGGATTTATGATTTGGTATACAAATAAAAGTGCTGCACTTTCCACATAAATTGACTATGATGGTAATATCGCTTACTTGACGCTCATCTGTACTTTGGAATAGAAAGCTAGATCTCAGAGTAGATAATATATAACGGCTAGATGAACATTCTACAAACTTAATTTCTTTGGTAATACAGTAATTTTTGTTGAAACATAAACAAGAAATTAGAATTAAGACAAAACATTACTAAAGATAACTTTTACTCAACAACATTGTAGCGCTATTTCCGAAAGGAGAATTAAGTTTTTCCTGCCGCAATGGGGACGCTTATGAAAAGTTATTGTAATTATGTTACCAGGCGTAAATGTAACATAGGGTTTTTCATGGACTGCACTGCCCATTCGTTTTGCCGAAAGAGCCATAAACAACAACGGTTTCGTCTAGGAATACAGAGAACCGGGTCACCACTATTTTTAACCCAACTTGACAATAGTACTATTGCTGTAATAAAGAGCCGGTCAGATGCAAATCGGACTTGCCCTTTCCTTATCGAAATTGTTTTAATATATCATTATGATACAAAAATTTGTTTCAGAACACGAACTCTTACATGTTTATTCCTGTCAGTTGCTCCATTCTTTAATTAACCTTAAAAAACTAAACGTCACGCACATCATCAAATTTAAAAGTTTTTATTTGACATGAAACCATTATTATGCTCTTGTTAGACATTTCTAAGTTAAATTTAATAAATCTACACAAAGCAAAAGGTAAAACAGTTGCATCTCAATTTGGTCCGTATTAAATAATTTGTAAAAATTATCAGCTCGCGGTAGGAAATGAATGCTTTCATCACATACGTATATTTTTATTATTTTTGATGAGAGAACCATTTTTTTCATATTCTCTGGCAAAATTTTGATCTGCAGGTAGCATAAAATTCAGGTTGAGTGATTTTACGACTACGCCAATATCGGTACACGCTCAGAGTAGATAATTTACTACGTACAAGTACAGGGGACCATATATATATATCGGAAATGTAGAGAGCTCAATTACATTAGCCAGTAAACTTTATTCATTATTTTGCCCTTATATTAAATTTCTCTTCGAACGTCACTAACGAGTTCACACGTTCATATCGCCAGTCTAGGACCTTACAACGCTAGACTGAATAAGTATACAACTATTTATAGTCATATAATATATAATAGTATCACGTGGATCTTATATAGTAGCTGTTTCTTCCATCCATCAATAAAATTTCCTTGTTTAACCGTACCATACTCGAAGTACATAAACATCATCTTAAATGTCCATGCTAGTTTTTAATACATATTTTTTTAATACCACTAATGTGACAACAAGCATACGGCCCGACTGATGGCAAGTTATATAGGTATCAATTGCGCGTTGCTGACCCTAAACTAATACTTATCACAGGGTGACACATTTCGTCAAAAATAGCAAATTTAAAATATGTTTTTAAGTTTAGTACGTGGAGAACAAAGGCAAGCCTGCTCACCCCGTGTGTAACCCCACGTTGTTTCCATTATAAACGTTATTTAGTTAAGTAATTGTTTAATAATGATCCTACTTTCCGCAGACAACGAGCCATTCTTGCCGCCACAAAAGCCACAATTCTGAACATTAGATTAGCCCTAATGACGTACGTACATACCACCAACGTTTAACATTATGTGAATTTCACCAACCTCTCTACGAGTCTGAACTTACAATAGTCGAACTTGCAGCTACTTGCTTCATTTCAAGATTATCGCAGCGCTTAATTTGACTACAGAACAGAGACTTAAAGATATAAGTTTATCGTTAAT
Source organism: Falcaria lacertinaria (assembly GCA_951449985.1). Classification (NCBI taxonomy): domain Eukaryota; kingdom Metazoa; phylum Arthropoda; class Insecta; order Lepidoptera; family Drepanidae; genus Falcaria; species Falcaria lacertinaria. The sequence goes on along the minus strand of OX602115.1, from coordinate 5,528,547 downwards.
TATAGTTCGATTGTAAAACAATTAGAAGTTCGACGTTCTATTTGTACCGTGGCGTACCAAGTGAAAAGTTGCAATGGAATGGTGAAAATCATAAAACGTCCGAACCATAAAACCGACGGGAATGGTTTATAGCACGCAAGAAGGATGGAAGCTTTTTCAAGAACCACCTCCGTTCCACTAGATTGCACATTCCAATATATCGTCAGTTCAACTCAGTTACGGTCCCACGTTACAGATTAAGGAAATTGTTATTTTAAGCGTACGTCTTGCCTGGTGGTAAAATTATAACGTAATCTTTAGTTCGGAGGAATCATGATCATCATTCATATTTTTGTTTACAAATTCTGTGGTTTGGTTGGAAGCAGTATTAGAGTTAATTGATTAAACCAATATATTTTTAGTACAATTAATTAAAGAGGTCTATCGATATAAATACACTATCAAGTCAATATTTACTCGTTACCAAAATAACAATAACTTGAATTGTAAAACGTGTCGTCATGAACATTGAATTCCTGGGGAGAACCTGAAAATGTTACAAGCATTTGAACAAATAGTACTTTTGTGCCGAAAACAACTACTACAACTTTATATTCCAATGTTGAAAGTTCCAAATGAAGTGGCAGAGTGTGAATGCTACTGAAAAATTGCTTGCGTTTCTTACGGTTGTGAGAACAGAAGTGAGCCGAGGCAATTTCTGAAAAACGTGACAAAGGTCATAAAAAAGGACAGTATTACGCTCCGTATCCACTCACGGCGCGAGTGGATGCCTGTGAACCGAGCACCGGTAGGGACCGAGTACTATACTACATACATTACATATTCTGTTTTTTTTTGTATTTTTTAACCGTTGCAGTATTTATCAAAACGTTATTCTAGAAGTCTGCGTAGCGCTATTGCCTTTTTCTCTTCACAAGTTTTTAAATCTTCTACTATATGAAGGTTTTTATAAATTTAGGATGAGATTTGATAATTCATTCAAATATGAGGTATAATGGGATCCTCTTTATTTCAGTGCGCGGACACACAGAAGTGCGCGTGGAACTGCAAATGGAGCGGTGGGCGGCGCGCGGTGGTTCTGTGCGCCTGCGCTGCGTGCACGACGTACCGCCACACCTGCTGGACAAGGTCGTCTTCCTGCGCCACGGTACCAAGATCTTCCAGTACATCAGGGACAGGAAACCGCCCTACAGGAACTTCACAACGCCTGGCGCTGTGCTCAATGTAAGCATCTTGTATCCATCGCCCAGGCCTTATTCACAAACTTGTTGGGACATCACGCACGCAGTCTACCCGATGCGATCAGTCATCTGTTATTAATACTAAGAAACTACCATGTATACTATATGCTATACAACCACTATCACTAAGAATACCGATGACAACTCTTTGCGTTAAAATAATTCAATACTCAGGCTTGCAGCTTCCGGTTACCTGAGGTTTCGATTAGACACTTTTAAAAGCCAACCTACCGGAAATTCACAAAGAATGCTAATGTCCATTAAACCTTAATATAACTAAAAGATTTTCTTTTCCTTTGTGTATTTTTTTATAAATGATAATAATTTAGGTAATTTGGGGTTAGACCACTATTAGCAGTGTTGACTTGTTTGTATATTCCGATTGCCTTTGAATAAAATATGAGCTTCCGATATCACTGCTAATGCCTACTCGTCGTTATGCCTTCACGAAGAAATACTTTCGGCTATGTTCTAAAAAATGATGCCATTATCGTGACTTAAAAAATATTGATACTACTGATTTAATGTCCACTTTGAGCCGTTATAAAAATAGGCCTAGAGCTCCGGGCAATGATGGGAAAAAGCCTATTTTGATGATACTGTGACTCACTCGGTCACTCACACAAATTCAGCAAATTCAGTCGCTAAACAACGAAAACAAAACAATGACAAAGATAGACTAAACTAATACCAATCTAAGCGTAAACTTTGGACCCACTTTTACAAACTCGTTAATGAAGATTGCTTGTTTATAAGCGAATCACGTAAACAGTTTTTCGGCTTGTGATTTTCGGTGAGGTTTTGCAATTATTATCCACATTTTTCTTGATGTTTGTTGACTTCATTACTGGTAGACAATTTTATATTGATATATTTATTGATTTTATGGTGTGTATTTAATGTACTGGACAACGTGTGCTAAGAAGGGTGGCGGGATTTCACACTGCCAGACAACACCGATCTATCTGATATATGTTGTAATCTACTCCAGCTCACCTATAGACGAAGTGTTTCCTTACAACGTGACATACCCGCCAGCCTTCTTGACACACTTCAAAAGAAGATATAGTAGACTAACTTTCTGCACGCGACTTCATGCACAAAGAGCTAGTATAGGTATAGTACAGCTTTTCAATGATGAAATAATTATCAAATATGTTACCCCAAACATACAAACAATCAATTATTTCTTTTTATAAAAACATGCTTAATTACGATAACATCTTCGACAGAAACTGCTGTAATAAAAAATACGTCTTTATATTCACAACTAGGTACCACTACTATCTATTAGGTATTTGATGCCCATTTAGGGCAACCAGAAACAATTAATTCAGTAAAAAAAAATGCCAATACAAAAGTTATTTTTTGCATTGCTATGAAATTGGTCGATAGAATGGAAATGGAAATCAGATTGCTTTGCAGTTATTGCATATCGTATTAACCTATATGCATATCTGGCTTAACGGCTAGTTTCATGGGTGCTTGACCTTTGTACTTTTTGTTTCTTGGGATCAGTAGCCAGCAGTCAGTTATTTTGAAATTCAGCATGGTTTTTTGTTTTGTTCTCTTTGGCGAATAAAGCAGAATAAGTAGGTAGCAGTAAATATTGAAGCATTCATCAAAAACCTAGGAACTAGCGCACCTGCTAGATAATGGTCCGGATGGAGTTAATTTTCCGGGTCACGGTTTCTTTTAGGGTTACCACACGATTCAAGTTCGGTCACTGCTTTGTTCAATTACTATATCGGGCTAGCTAGTGCCGGTACTGAAATACCTCAGGTAATTTGATGTTTACAGCTGTATTACACGGGAAAGTTTTAAGTACAAATTATTGTGTCGTATTTTATTCACACACTAAAACAGTCCCCCGAGTACATTGTATACTCATGCCCATTTAGTAATTGCGTGCACATGATAATAAAACGTGTGCTCGCCGCTCACAATACGTTTGTACCTACTAAAACTTTCATATTTCACTTGTGTTTAAATTTGTTTTGCTTTTCCATAGAAATGACTGTGATATAAAAAAGGAACTTCCACATATAATTCACACGCACGAATTCACTTCGAAGAACACAGCATTGATTCTTGTACAATTAGACAATTTCGTCGCATGATTGCAACGCATCGCTTACTTATTCCAAGATATCTGTATTCTGTAGATGTCAAGATAACGACCAATTTTATTTACTTTTAATAAAAAGCAGCCACATATGAAATTCCATTGCAACATAATAACAAATCCAATTTCCCTTAATGCCCTAACAAAGATGTATAATTGAATAAATCCATCGTTAAATTCAAGATAAATTTTGTTGGACACCTTACAGGAAATTTTCCCTTAGGCGCTTTTTCTCTGTTCGTCTAATTGTGTGGGCCATAATGAATTTAACGCTGTCGCCTACATAGCTGCAGCTCGAGACCAAGGTTCATACTGATAACATCTACTTTTTTACACTATGGACTTAGGCTTGCATTCATGCAGGGTAGGTTCAGTTCACAGCACATTAATGAGCACTTCATACCGTACTTACACTATCTACTTATAAATAAAAGATCTGACCCAAAGCAGAATCACGTGAGTTCAACTAGAATATAATTTATATATGATGTTGATAGATAGAGAGCACGTGGCCACGCCATCATGTTGAGACCTATAGTATCTTCGATGAGATATGGGTGTCGAGATGACATCTACGCAATAAAATACATTGCATTTATTATTATGTTAGCCTGACCTTGACATCAAATGAATCAATGTCTCAGACGCTACACACACTACTCTTGCATTACCGCTTAGCAGCAGTGGCCCAGGGGCGATATGAATAATTTATTTTGTTTTATTCTTGTACGTAATCGCTTGTTTCATGTTTATAAAATCCTAAGCACTTATAAATTACATAACTCTACATACTCATAACAATGCGGTGATGAAAACGAGCGAATACTGAAATTCAACCAGCTAACAAGTCAACCTATTTGTGAACTGAATAAATAGCGCTGGTTGTCCTTTATCCTAGACCCGAGATTTAACCGTACGGAATTTAAAAACCAAGCATTTTACGGTCTTGTCATAAAATATTATAGAGGTCCATTGAATAATTATTTATATATTTTGAATCGAAACTAATTCTAAAATAAAGACATTTTTGTTCTATATTTAATAAATAAAAAAAAACAGAAAACCGACATTATATATAACACTTAAAAGTTTAAACAGATTGCTTTTGTATTTAGTCTCAAGTCATATAAACAATGATAAATCATATAGGTAATTTTTAACCATTTTGTGTTTGTCTACTATTCTAAGTACTTTGTATTCAAGTAGGGATAGGGTTCATGCTGGTTCGCAAAAATATCAAACAATGGTTCTGAAGCCCCCAGCCATACCCAACACGATGTGATACGCACATAATTATAGTTTTTATCACAAATCTTAACTAGTTAGTAATTACGTCCGTAATTATCAACGTGTTTATTTCTTTATATTTGATTTCATAGCTTTGTAGGCGTTATCAATAATAAGCTGTCGCTAAGTCACGTAAAACTGATCGAGGCTGAAGCGAGTGGTAATGGGTACACGAGAGGTAAAGCTTGGTAATCTTGAAAAAAATACCTTACTAAATGTTCATTACAAATTAACAGCCCTGGAAGGTAATCTCAGGAAGATGTCACGGCACGGAGATATCGACACATCGTTCCTATGGCAATTAACTTGGAAGTTAGATTGTTAACGAACTACCTCCCTAATCGTTTATTTATACAGCGCAGTTGTAAACTCATCAATCAATTACATCATGTGCTTCATGAAACATTTTAACTGAATTATATCATTAATAATAGTTCGTTAGTAGTAGTACAAATTAACTTTAACATTTTGGATATAAACAATTTTGGTTATTACATGTATGCACTAGCTGTGCCTGCGACTTTGTTGAAAATTTTTCTATTACGTGGATCCCTATTTTTTTTTTCAAAATAAAAGTATCCTATTTTACGCCCAGTAAAATCAGCTAACTGCCAGTGAAAGTCCCGATGAAATCGGTCCAGCCGATCCATCCAGCCGAGATTATCCCAAACAAGCAAACAGACAGACTGACAATTTTTAAATTGGTTTTTGTCATTAGTATCGTGATTTTACATACAGACACTTTAAATTTATTTATTTGTATAGATAGATGCTACGAACAATAAAAGTATTAGATTTGCTTATGTTTATGTGAATTCAACCTTTTATGAAAAATTCGGATTGAGTTTTCAAACATGTGTCAAAATAAAATGTACCTAACTTAAATCAAAAGCACTAAAGAGTATTTATATCATCTTCGAAGCAAATCACCGCCAACATAACTTTCTACCCCATATGAGATGAATTTCAATAAAATACGAATCATATTTTCATCAATTCTGTTAAAAAAGGTTTATGCAAATTTCTAAGTACACTCGTATTAGACCAAGGAATCACGTTGTCTCGTCCTTTGGCCCCCTTTTTCACCTAGCAAATAGCTGGATTACGTATTTATTTCCATCATTATTTATAGTTATATGAAATAGCACACTGTAAATGCGCACTGCTGGAAAAGGACTATATAATATGTATAATATATACATGACATATGAAATGGGATTATTTAAGGAATACGAAGACTATTACTAATCCTTCGTTAGTTGTTTTCAACATGCCAAAACATCGCAATATGGTTATTAAAGCTACGGCGTCACGGGTTCTGTTAACTCGATATGGTGCTGAAAACAAACCCATCGCTTACTCATTTAATCGTAGCCCCGACGGCTGGTGGAACGTATGAAATTCAAAACCGGTAGGTAGGTAATGCAACACACTTAAATTAATTCGGCGAACCTTACGTTCCGTTGCATGCACAATGCTCGTTTTGCTGAAGGGGGCGTAATACTTTGACCTCAGTGTTAGGTCAGCCTACAATATCGGGTGCACTGAGGATTTTTAGATAATTGTAATTAGGATCCATTGAAATTAACAACATAATAATAGGTTGGAGCAGCTAAGCCTAGCTAGATAGATCGTAGATCACTATGTCGCAGGTTCGATTTCAGGATATAAGGGCAAACATGTTGTGATGAATATCTGTGTTAGCCTTGAGTCTGGGTGTTGGTTGGTATTTATATTACCGTATGGAACCAGATGGTGTTAATGCCTTTTTTTTTTATTGTGATTTGGATTTTTGTATCATAACGTTATGAAACAACTAATAAAGCTCTCATAATAAGGGGTTCCTCCTAATCATAGCACTTCCAATCATGATGAGTGCAACCTGTTGAAGCGGGTCTCATTTAACATTCATAAGATTTAATGTAAGCTTTTATTCAGGCTGCCTTTTACGAAAAAAATACGTGTTTCTCTTTCAGATCGCCTTAGCTACAGAAAACTCAATAATCCTACAAAACCTGGACTTTGTGGCGAGTGGCAGCTACTCCTGCGAAGTGTCCCTCGATACCCCGATTTACACTAAGGCTTCAAGTGAAAAGCAGCTTACTGTGTTCCGTGAGTACCATATAATATACGATTTGCCTCAAACGTTGTTACCAGTACTTGAGTAAGTAAAAAAATAATATTTTTTAAGTACATTTATTTTTAAACACTGTTTACTTTTTTAAATATCTGCGGATGTTGTCATGGTTACGTTAGAAGTGGTGACTTCTCTTAGCTACAAACTATACGACTATTATATGGTTCGGTCATTTGTCAATTCTGTACACAAAACATATTTAGAAAAAAAAAATTAAGATACTCTATATTCGATACTGAACCCGAAACTGTATGGTTTTTCATTTTTGTCTGTCAGTCTGTTCCTTGGCCGCGCAGCACGCCGAAATTACTGAATGGATTCAAATTAAACTTGGCACAATTTGAGTTCATATTACGAGGTAAAACATAGGATACTTTTTATCCTGAAATTCAGCACGGTTCCCTTGGGATAGGGGATTAAATTAAAAATGTGTACTTGGCTGTAACTCCGAAACGACTGGACCGCTTTTAGCGGGATTTACACTGGCATAAGATGTATCTCAAGCTACATTTATTTAGAAAAAATAATAAGGTTTCCGCGTCACCCGTTAATTGTGAACAATAACCGTACGACTTGACCCATTTGAACTGAACTGTCAATGGCAGTAGCTGATGCTATGAGACGTAACTTACTATTTTAGGCTACATTATAGGCTACATTTATTTTGGTAAAATAATAATGGTTCTGCGCAACAAAAAAAACCCATAAAATTGTGAACAAAATTCGTACGGTTGGACCGATTTGAACGGAACTTTCACTGGCAAATAACGGATGCAATAAGGCGGCACTTAGTTTACTTTTAGCTTAGAAAAATAATAAGAGTTCCGTGCAAAAAAATTAAGCCCATGAAAAAAAATCGTTCCACGCGTACGATGTCGCGGGTAAAATGTCTTAAGTTTTATAAATATTATTACTTTTTTGCTATTATTGTTTTATTATTATATGAGCATTGTTCGTATATTATGAATATTCTCAATTTCTAATGCAACATTATATTATGTTTTTATGCAAGAGACGACGAATATTTCGAGCTTTAAAATTTGTAATAAACGATTTTTGCATATTTATTTATATACCTACATATAAGATAGATACGAGAGAGTGCTTTCAAATTTCGATAATTTACCGCTGAGTTCAAAATTATACATGTTAAATTACGTAAAATATACATACATAGTCATTGCTGGCTCAAGTCGCGACAAATATGCTCTGATGCCACAAAATATTTAAATTTGTTCTCATAGTTTTATACGCTGTAAATTATGTTTAATAATGTGTATTATACATAACAATTCGTGAATAAATTATTCGCTTTACAAATTGTAAAAAAGCCAATTCAAAAGACTCCAAAATGTTGTGATAATCCAGCTGCCGTTCTCCATTGACGCAAGTATTTTGCGCCTTGTGTTTTATGTATTTGTTAGTTTTGTTTGACTCACGCGCTTAGCTACTTTAATAGCGTTATGTTATAATCAATTTAATTTTGATTTTGGCTGCATACCCGAATGAAAATTGCACATACGCCCTTGCCGGAGTGTGTATGAGCTTTTGTTACAGTTTAGAGTACCAAAACCAAATTTGATTCAAATCCGCTCGTTCACTGCGGCGAAAAGATGAAACAATCACACTTAGGTACACACCCACAAACTTTCACATCATAATATTTGTGTGATTAAATATTCAGCCATACCTACTCGAAAAGCCTTTTTTGGTAAATTTATGGCAATCCAACGTATTATTATCGATTCTACGATAGAAATGAAAAATATTTTTATATCCGTATCCTTTAACTGCTCAAACAACATCATTAATGATCTATTTTAATGCACAATAATAGCCGCTGACGCGTATCTCAAAACAGCTTATGATCAATTTTTACATCCAACTAACTTTCTGCAATATTCAGCCTTAAGTTCAGGGATAATAAAGTCTACTTGTCCATGCTAAAACGAAAATTCTCCCGCTAAAAGATACACGACTTGTTCATAGCGTTTAAAATCAGAAGCAGTAGGTACGTTGATTAGGTTTTGAATTTTCTTCTGTTGAATAGAGCAAATTGACCAACTTCCGACCCAAAATGCCAGGTAAACTTTTATCGTACCATTTCATAGAGATTTTAAGGTAGTCTGCATCTTTACTGCTATATCTGACGTAAATCGCACATATTGAATGGAACTACTATCGTATTTATTATTGCATTTTAGCAATAAATGTTTGTCTGTCTTTAACTTTTAAGTGCAGTGATTAGTCACACCATGAGCTTTACGGTGTAGGAAAACTTTATGAGGAAACCTGCATAAGTTTGAGAAAAATCAAGGACGTACTCACCATCCTTCACGTGGCACTAAATTATTTTCAGTGAAAGGTGGGTGCTATAACACCTCTGCCTAACTCTTCGGGGACCCTTGTGGGAAGGCGTATAGATGAATACATCTAATAAATAATAATAATAATGTATCTTTAATAATAATTAAAGATACATTATTATTATTATTTATTCATATACTGTATAAGATATTTTGTTGTCGAAACAGACGATGTTCCAAGTTTGCTTCAAGAGTTGAAATACAGCAATGGCATAAAATAACTCATCTCAGCATCTTTTATTATTTTAAATAAAAGTACATTGTAAAATAAGCTCTGAAATTGTTCTCTTTGTTAGCAACATTCTGAAGCTTTGTTCCAGAGCAGCTATCATTTATCAAGACGCGGGTCGGCCACAAAATATTGTGATCCTGTTTTTATTGAGAGGATCCTTCCAATTCCATAGATATGTTTATCAGCTGTATCCAAACTCAGATACCCAAAGTAAAATCACAATCTTTAGACACAATAAACTAAAATCCAAATTTTGGCAAACTTACCTGTAATGTGATCCCCATCCCATCAGATGGGACAACCATTCAACTGGAATATTTGAGATGAACAATAAATATTTAAAACTAAGTTGAGCCTGAAGACGAGTCAAACATAAACTAGATAAGAAGTTAAAGAAGGATGACCGAAAGGATCGTAAAGAAAATTATACCTCGACGACCTTGCTGGGGTATAAGCAATACCCCAGCAACTTCTGTAATTGATAACAGATAACTGACTGAACTTGTTACGAATACGCCTACCCACCGAGCGAAGGGGATCAAATAGCTCGGAGAATATCGGACAACGCAAAAAATATCGCCTTGCTACCTAAATATACCGTCACCTAGAAGTCCTCAATCTATTCATATCAGTGTTAAGCTTAAATTTAATAAAAGACAGATATAATGACAGATTAGATAGACTCCATGAATATTACAAATTCCTTAACAATATAATATATTACATAAAGAATGACCTACATAACCAAAATGAATTATTTTTTATTGTAAATTTTGCTAATTAATATTCCGGCAGGTTCATTCATTATGAAAGTTCTATCTAAAAGCATTGGATAGAAACAAAGCTTATTTGCGTACATTAAGGATGACTTTGTATTTTCTGAACCCAGGGGTAATGTTAGATAATCAGGTAAGATAAATAAAGCTGTCAAGGATCGTCTGATAAATCGATAATTGCGAGAGCAGATGGTAACAGGTGTCGACAACAAAACGCACTCACACACGAACAAATTATAGTAATTTAATAACTTTACTGAACTTTAGTGCCAACCTGCCGTATCATTATTTTGTATATTTATCGTTCGATTGTGGGAACAGACAGGCACTGAGGCAGGCCGGCTCCAATTTAAAATAGGAAGTCCCACGGGAGAGCCGTACCTCTATTTTAAGGTCGAGGTGTAATCATTATTCACTGTACTTAAGTTAGGAAACTTTATTGTTACAAGCCTCCGGGGCTTGAACCCAGACTACCTCAAATGGTACATGGTCATCTCAAACACACGGCCACCACGGGTTCAAAGTTATGAAGAACTAGAAATTTACTTATATCTTAATTTCAATAGCTATTTCTGAGTTACGACTGGCAGCATGTACCGTTTTCTTTACTAGAGTCTGCTGTACTTTACTTCAAAATAATGAAAACATCAGTAATCGGTATTAGCTTACACCAGTTATAGCTCAACTTAAATTACTAAATGCTGTATAAACATAAAGATAAATAATATGTATGGAATTAATTGGTATCAATTTTATTATTATTCGTAACGAATACGTCTCTAGGCATTTAATAATCAGTCATTATGTAAGTTAATCTCTTTTCATATGAGCAATAAAAGTATCAATTAAAATATTAATAATTTTGGTGATCGATAACAACTAAGCTGAGCCTTTATAAAGGATCGTTATTTTGCGGATCTGTACTTAGAACACAACAATGCGTCTCACAGTCATCATCAGTGTGGTGTATCTTCTCATTCAGGAGAATGTAGATGCTGAACTAATAACGGAACTACATCAAGGAAGAATTAACCATGCCTACAGAATCAAGCAACAAGAAGTTCTACATTCACTGAGTCCCATCGTGGGCGGAGCTATAGCTCCCGTCAACTACCACCCGTACCTCGCTGGTGTGCTGATCGATGCTTTCGGACTTTCATCACCTTTGGCTTGCGGAGGATCCCTGATATCTGCTACGAGAGTATTGACAGCAGCGCATTGTTGGTACGATGGCAGATTCCAGGCGTGGAGATTTACAGTCGTCCTTGGTTCACCATTCCTCTTTTTCGGAGGACAAAGAATTCCAACATTTACTCTTGCTGTACATCCGCAGTACGATCACAGAACGTTCGCCAATGATATAGCTATGTTTTACTTGCCTGTTAAGGCGCAACTGTCAGATACCATTCGTCCTATCTCCTTACCTCATGGACCGTTCCTGTTTATGGACTACGTGGGAATTTGGGGAACCGCTTCCGGGTATGGCAGGTATTCGGATTTAACAATGCCCAGTGCAGGGACAATGGTGAGGCACGTGAATTTGAAAATAATATCAGTGGAAGAATGTACAGCTTATTACGGCAAAATGGTTCAGAACTCAAACATTTGCACAAATGGCTGGGGAGGCGTTGGTATTTGTCAAGGAGACTCCGGTGGCCCCCTCGTTACGAATCTCTTAGGCCATCAATTCTTAATCGGAGTGAGTTCCTTCGTAGCACAGGCAGGGTGCGAGTTATGGTACCCCTCGGCTTTTGCAAGTGTCATCAGTTACATGGATTGGATTAATTTACATTTATAAGTATTTAATATTTTTGTATAATTTTTAAAGATCTAATATACATTTTATTCTTAGTACCTACTTTTATACTTTTTTTACCTCTTAATTTGGCATAAATGAATGTCTATAAAAAGTAATAGGTATATAATATATAGCTAATCCAGCCCACATTCACTGCTGTATTATCGATACCTTATTGAAGATACAAGTATATACATACATCACCTCTAGAAGAAATAATCAAATAAAGGTTTACTTTACATAAATATATTATAAGGAATTCATTAATATACAATAAAACGGGCCGTGCGATTCTGAATCGCACCGAGGGTTCCGTACATTGTACGTAAGGAGATGAAGTGATATTTTTGTATGATTGTTTTAGTCAGTTAGCTTTGTTTTGTTATTAAACTACATATTTATGGTTTTCAGATTTTTCCCTTTAGGTACATGTGCTGCAAGACACTGCTTTTTGCCAAATTTCATAATTCTAGATCAACGGGAAGTACCATATAGGTTTTGATTTCCTTGTGAAATACAAAACGTGCGACGCGACATAAATGTCATATCTTTTCTACAGGTTTGATATTTTCACAGCTGAAAGAGACCATAGTCCCGCGTATTTGACATTAATTTCAACTTAAAACTCTACGCGTTCTTGGGAAAAACGGTCTTGACAAACAGACAGACAGGCAGACGGACAACAAAGGATATTAGGGTTTCTTTTTCTTTTTGAGGACAGGAACCCTAAATATAAAAATGTAGAACAACTTCAGCTGTATCTGCCTGACAATAATACTATCCTCAAACAGAGTCTGAAACTTTGAAAAGAAAGACAAATCGCTGCGAGACCAAAACGGATAAATTTAAGCTTTCAGCTAACTTCAAACTGGGACAAGCTAAGCCGTATTACTTGACATTTGGTAGGTTCGAGTATTTTCAGAAGTTAATTAGCAGGAAAGTTTAAGTTATTTAGAAGGAAAAGGAAGCAAACCAAATACATATTTTCAATAATTTCTATGTTTGCAGCGTAAAAAAAAGTTAATATAATATTATATATTAAACTTATTATAATATTACACTTATTATATGTACTTTATAAAACTAACATCATTTTCAAGGCGCAGAGAGCTCTTGTTGAATAAAACCCCGTTGTCGAATTGCCATCTAACACATTTCTCTTGTAAACACGGCTAGCGTGAATTGTTTATTTTAATCTAAATGACCTACGCTAACCCGAAACGAGTGATATGCTTAACACTGTTTTTCAGGCACATATTCTTCATAAACCTTTAGAGAAATAGAAATACAGTTATTAAGCGAACGAAATCAATTAAATACATCAAGCTGGTAATATTATATACGTAATAGATAAGTAAGAACATATTTTTTCGCAGATCCTCAAAAGCATCACCCCCGCATCGATTTCCCAACACGCTACCTCAGCTTCGGGGAGACTCTGCGAGCGAACTGCACCACCGCACCTGCGCTCCCAGCGCCACACATCACATGGTTTATTAATGGCAACAAGGTAACATAAATACAAGGAAAATATCACTAGGTACATGTTCTATTTATAGACGCGAATAACGGATTAACGGCGACTGAGGGCAGAGAAAAATTAATACTACATGTAACTGAATTCAAATAATTTATTTTAATAAGTAGGTACTTGTTCAAGATTCTGATTTCAACCACCACCATCTAGAGCGCGATTTAAACTACCTTTCTTGATATCTGTATTCTAATTGATTTTTTAAAGCTAAGTCGATGTTGATTAGCCTCGCCAACAAACTAGTGAAAACAGATACGTTAGGTACGAATAAGATTTTTAAAGAAAATTAATAGAAATTTAAACAATAAACAAAAGAAACCAAGAATCACAAGCTAGTGATTTAAGCTGTATATATTGAAGTCGGTATTTGAAAATACCTACCTACCATTTAACTTAGCTGAACGTGGACCTACCTACCGTGCCTAATGGAATATAAAAAAAGTATATGTATAATATTGCAGACGTGCAGCTTCCCATGGACAGTTACGCTGGTTGTTCGCAGATGGACGAGTTGGTGGCTCACTCCCACAAGCTGCGAGTGCCGATGAGCGAACGAAATGGCAGACGCGGTTTGCAGAGGCCCTTCGAGTACTCTAGTCAGAGCGTCCCGCCAACGCTGCTTGCACTGACCCACGCATCCCACCTAGCCACTAAGCCCCCGGGCTGCAGCCTCAAGGACTATGAGGTACTGTCTTCAGCCCATTGCTTTATATTTATTTGATTAACTTTTACCCGCGACTTCGCTCGCGTATAATTAGAGTAGCACATATGCTTTAGATGGAATATGTTAAGCTGTATTAGTCGGGGTCTTGTAGTTTTTCATTAGTAAATGTTTTTTTAAGGACGGTTCGGGAATTCCATACAAACAAACAAATACATTTTACCTCTTTTTAAAATTTGTATATCCAGGTATATCATTATCATATCAGCTTGTCATGTATACATATGTAAAATTGCATGGTTTTCAAGTTATAAATCACGTGTTGAATTTATTTTTATAAGCAAATGCCTAGGTAGTTGACAACAAATAGCATTAATTTTCAACAATAAACTACATAAAAATACTAACAACATAACTTGGTGAGTTAGCAATTTTGTGTGTACCTTACCTAGGGAACAAGGTATCTACTATTTCACTACCTATAGATAAACACTTTTATCAATACATTTTGGGTACGTGATAACGTACCAGTACATAATGAACATTTCGGCTTATTCCATAATGTGTCCCACATACTCTGTTTATTGTGCGGCTGTGCGAACGTCTAACTAGGCTCAAGGAAATTACTTTTATGCAAATTAACCATTATGCTCGCACGTGCAAGTGCCTACTACCTAATGCTTCAGAAAAAGAGGAAATATTTATATGTATATTAACCAACTCGATATAGTAGATACTTTCCTACAAATTAACTGGCCTGGACTCCTCGAAGAATGCAAATGAAAATAGTAGCTACCATCAAAAATGATTTCTACAGCTATTAGTACTGCAATTGCGATATTATCTACTTCTTCAAGGATCAATTGGATTCCTATTAACGAATTCTGGAAAAAGTAACCCTTGTTTTAAGGGTTCCCGTCGGAAAAGTAAGAACACTTCTTATTCCAAGTACCTATCCGTTAATGTTTCCACCGACGAGACTCGTTAGAGCCTGCTCTAAAGGCAGACTACCTCTAACTTTCATCTCATCTCTCTGTGATCACGAAACATAATCAATTATTACCTACACTTATCGTTGCTATCCGTCCGGATAAAGCCGGACAGTGTTAGGCTTTTTGACCAATTGTCCGGCCAAATTTGACAGCGTCCGGCCCGTCCGGCTTTTGTCAGGCTTTTTATACTTTAGTTCAATTCAATCACTTCAGTTAGAAGCGAACGAGAGATATTTGCTGAAACCGTGTTTCTTCAAAAAGAAAGTATGTAAATAATGACGTTTATTTATTTTAAAAAAACTACGTACACTAAATTTATTTGTCTGTTGTCCACCTTATATGCAATTTATACAGTGTTCCTCAATGGGACTAGAGAAGCAT
Source organism: Falcaria lacertinaria (assembly GCA_951449985.1). Taxonomy (NCBI): domain Eukaryota; kingdom Metazoa; phylum Arthropoda; class Insecta; order Lepidoptera; family Drepanidae; genus Falcaria; species Falcaria lacertinaria. Next base: position 5,513,017 of record OX602115.1, on the reverse strand, counting down.
TATCAAGGAAGTCATTATCATCATAATAGCCATCGAATATCTACTACTAAATAAATGCCATCCCCATAGATACTCGCATCGACCAACTTAATGTCATCGTAAAGAAAGTACCAGTTTGTGAATGAATAATCAAGCTATGAACAATAACATTAGGTGTATTCCATTGCTTAAGGTGGCAGAAATGAATAACCGCGAAGAGGCGAACCTGGTTCGGTCGACGAGTCGCCATCGCAGCCGCAGCCGGGGCCGCGACCTGTACGTGACGGTGTCGGAGCTGCAGCTCGTGGCCACTGGCCGGCTCGAGGTCACTTGCGTCAGCACCATCCCCGAGTTCAGGAGCATACAGGACAAGTTCGCTGACCTAAGGAACGATACTGTCATTGGTAAGCGACGAACCATACTATTAAATAATGATTCTGTTTGTGATTGTACCTAACTACTTTTCACTACTAAAAAGCTTAATTATTTCTGAGTGATAATATAGGATGCATTATATTCTGATGAAAAAATAAGGTTTTGTATTTCGCAGACGATGTCATGGGTAGAAAACTAGTGACCCAATATTAAATGAAACCAACAGAATATAAGTCCTTACCAAATCTCGATGCAGGGAAACACTCATTAAAACTAAAATATAAATAAATATTTACACAGTTTCGCAACCCGAAGTTTCTAGAGGGTGATAAAACTTTGAAAATAATGTGACATTGCTCAGAGCTCTCCGGCCGCGCGGCGCTACTTTCAGATAAAATCCAACCTAATATCCGAGATGCAAGTTACATCCCTGTTTTATTGTTACGTCGTGACAGTTAACTTGAGTATCTTTCCAATCCGCTGTTCTTGGCCAATCTATATGCAAGTAGATATTGGAAGAGCCAATCAACCGATGTCTTTAAGGACCACGGAAACGCTTTACGCACTAAACCGTCTTTTCCAATCTTCGAAAGCATCAATTACATAAATTACGATTAAAGGTTGAATTTCCAGCTAAAGTTGCTTTCGTAAATACTTTTTTATATTGGATTGTTTGTTCCAGTGGATGTTATTCGACCGTCAACGTACATGCAGCCTCCAGCGAACTTATCATTAGCCGACTTGAGTACGTCAGCCTCCCAGAAGTCGTTCACTACATCTTTCAAATATATTGTTATCATATTATTATTTAATATCGCTTGTTAGGAAATGTCATATGTTTATTAAACAGGCTGTGATAAAAACATTCATGTTCGTTGAATGTAACTCATAAGCTCGCGTGTATGCCTTTGTCACTTAGTTGTTTGATAAACACAAATGTACGCCGAATTAGCTTAGTTGTAATATTTGTTAAACGTCTAATTAGTTTGATCAATAGAAGTCAGAGAAGCGGATTGTATTAACCAGTTTATTTGCGTTCAGATATGTTCCAAAAATTGGGAAAAAAAATGAGGCAGTGGTGCCAATTCTCACGTCATACATTATCCTAAATAACACAAAATTAGTGCTGTTGAATCAAATTAAATCCTTTCAAAACGATGAATATTTTAGTTTCAATGAACTACAGAATAGGGTAAATATTTCAGTTTAGTCTTAGTCAGTAAAGTCAACAAGAGGATTGGCACTATGAATTATTTCATAAAACTGGGTCACTTTAATATAAAATAATTCCTTCTAGTTGAAAATACCTACTTAAACTGAAACTAACAAATAGGTACTACAAACTGCTGCCTACTACTCAACTGTCTCATAATAATCAATGCCTTTGTTTTCCAACTTTCCACTTAATAGCATTATAGTAGTGTTGAAAAATTGCCTAATTACCGTGATGAATGAATAAGTCGGTCATGTGAGCGTTTCTAGCATGACTCACGAACATATTAGATTTTCTACATGTAACTTGAAATACGGGACTCCGATAAAATCCATCTCATTCAAAGATAATAAGAAAGAGACACATAACTCGCTTCTTGATAATTGCCATTGTTGCCTAGGTATTTTCCAAATCGCCAAATAAACATATCATGCTCCTTGAAAGGTGCCCTTTTATAGTCTATTACCTATAACTAAGTTTAGCACAAATATAAAATAAAACAAGTCTTCTAAATAATTTTCTCGTAGATCAGCCATGGGCTCACCACCGGTCACTTTTGGATCTACATTTTAAAATATAACAACTACATCTAGATATTTTTATTGTATCTTATCATAAATTTTAGACATATCATTGATTCTATGATAACATTGATAACAATGAATAATGACCAGTTTATGAATAGGTACATTCGTATTATTACAAAACGAAGTCTCTTGTTAAGTGCGAACAAGCAAAATTAACACAAATTCTCGTACCTACAAGCAAATTGAATATCGCTATCGGTAACTATTTCAAGAATGTACTAGCTATATATAAGCGTGTGCGGAACATTAGTTTTAATATTTTTTACCTATTAAATATTGTCTAACACTAGAACATCTTAGATTTATTTCATCAAAGTTTCATAATATAATTACATATGTTATGAAAATGTAAAACTATTACGGATTATTAAGAATTTTAACATGTTAGGTATTTGGGATCAAATACATTAATTTACCTTTTGAGAAAGCCATCTGGGTCACTTATGGGCAATGCTAACGGGGCTCTATAGTATAAAACAAGCCTTCCAATGAATTGTTTATGTTTTAATATTGCGAAAGAAGCTTTCAAACTAAACAGTTATGAAGTACCTAAAGTCGACAATTCAAACAATTAAAATATGTAAGTGAACCAATACTTATGTTATACATAATCAGAAAATGTATTGTCAGTGAGATGAGCCCAATGCTAAATTTAAATTAAATTGTACAACTGAGTACCCAAGGACGAAAATAGATTTTAGTGAAATCCTAGCCATAGGCCATAGGCTAGTGGGCACTTGTGTGTATTTGTACTCTTAGAGTAAAAAAAAAACTATGCATAAAAGTGTCTCCTATGGAAAGTGAAAACGGGCATACTCCCTATTGCAAGAATTCTTAGCGCTGCTCAGGCGGTCTAATAGTCTTGCTGGTCTAATTTACCTATATGTTACGGGGATGTAAAATAAGAAAGACATTTTTAGTAATTATGCCCTATCTATTAATAGACTAGTCAAAAATGATGATTGAAGAGATGAAAGTATAGGAAATAAAATGTGACATATTAGATTTTATTAAATTGTTATTAGGCATTAAGTGTATATATATACCTAGATACGTTCGTTGTAATATATACGTTCTCGCATACTTTCTTGCTAATAATATTATTATATCGGACTAGAATCGACTGTAAAAAAATATCTGGGTATAGAATAGATACATCTTGGATCCTAATATAGGAATAACATAAATTTTATGTAATTAACTGTACGAATATTGTGATCTATACATATCAACGAAGCCCGTGAACCGAAATATTCCCGTTTTCATAAAATCTTAAACATTTAAAAGATCTACCTATATACCTACCTGCTAACATAAGGAAACATATCAATTAATATACATACCTATCTATGAATAAATTAAAACCTAGTAATATGAAACTAAACTACATAAGTGGTAGAATACCTACATACTTACTTAGGCAATAATTAACCTCCTGTTCGTTAATTATATTTTTTTGAAAATGTACTTTCCTATTCTATTAACTCTTAGTCATAAGATGAGATGAAACAAATGAGTTTAATTAAGATCATGAATAATAAATATATTAATTTCCAATATGTCTGTTAATTTATTTGAAATATGTTACACTTAATTTGGTTAGTGACTTGTTTCTTACGGTTTATGAAAACAGAGCAACGCAATAATAAATGATAAAACTCACTCTCTGTTTTAATAAAATTCCCCTAGTAACATTACGTTTTGCTCTAATCTATAGTTAAATAGGTAAGCGCTAATACCATAGAGGTAAAATTTGTCTGTTTGTAATGTATGTATGGGGTAATCTCTGGAGCTACTGAACCATTTAAAAACTCTAGGTAAAGTTGTGCACTGTTCCTGAATAACATAGGCTATATCTCAGATGAGATCATAGGTATACCTACTGCCTCAGAGTAGATAATATACTACTTACAACTATGTAATGATAATATACTTCAAGCTATGTGTCATCCTTGGGTTAGGACTAATAAAAGTATCCTTGAGTATATAAGCCATGGTAGACGTGTGGTTTAACTTTAAAGCAACGGCCTGTAATCAACCCTGGCGGCAGTCGTGGTGGAAAAAACCCATTTAACTCAGTCAGTACACCAAAAGCAACCCGTATTTTCCACCTTCAACATCGTACTGATCGTTTTTTTTCAGTATGATTTTTATCTTCGGCGCAAGAAAAGGGGCGTAAGTAGGTCTTATCTGTGTGTCTGTGGGATTTACTTTATGAGCTAAGATCTTAGCTCATAAAGAAATGAACCGGTTTTGATTTAGTTGTTGCAAAGATGTTATGATGTTAACTATGATTTTTAAAGATTTTTGTCGGTTCTAATATATTTAATCGGGGTTTTTATAGTTGGACAATCTTAACATCCGAGTGTCCGAGCTACAAATTAAATAAAAAAATACTGTTTATATATTTATTCAAATAAAGAAGTAAAATATAGGTACATAAACATATTTTATAAGTTAATTAAATAAAGATATTCTATGTTAAAATTATATTTTTAGGAATATAAATTTTCACTAAAAAATAAGCTCTTGCGGAGTTTTGAAATAGGAAATATCTGCACAAATATTACTACGCGTCTAAATATTTATAAATAATATACCTATACAAATACTATTATATACCTACTTTACAAAATATGACTTGTATGCAATCAACATTTGATAATGAACGCATTACTTAAACTAAATATTATTAGCAGTTCACACTAATATTTACAGTGAACACAGACATTAGATAGGTAAGTAACTATGTGATGGTACGTCAAGCGGTCAGCCAAAAGTGAACAGCCCGCAGTATTTAATGTGAAACCTTTTGGAACCAGTTCCAGGCAAGGACTGTAAGACAGACCCATCAACGGACTGTACCGCCACTGAAAACCTCGTTGTTTTTTTTTGCCAAATTGAGCAGCGTAGCATCACTCGTTTATTATGATAATTTATTACTACATAACGATAAGTAGTTATTTGTATTTTACTATTCATTGAGCGATAGCAAATCATAGCCTCAAGAGTACCTACACGTACAAACTGTATTTTCTTCAATCAAAGTAGTAAATGACACGTCAAAATAAATAGCAAACCACGCAACCTACCGCTATGTTCATAATTCACATATACCTCTTAGGAAATAATTTTAGTAAACGTATTTTCCAGTTAACTGATAAGCCGTTTCACCCATAAGATAGCACAAAAATTTACGTTCGTGTTACCTTATCATGTATTTAGTAATTTCGTCTGATATTAAAAGAGACAATCTCATAATACTTAACACAAAATCTCAATACCGTTTTTTAAGAATATCAGGTTAAAAAAAACAGATTAATTATCTTATGCGGCTAAGTAGTAGCTCACTCTTAGCATACAAACACTACATTTCGATTACCGCGGAAATAATTAGGTGATGTCATTATACCACAATTACACGTAGGGTAGGTTACATAATACAATTTTATAGGAAAGTAAGCTAACTTTGCTTACCTACGATACATACAAATTAGTTTTATTTTATAGGAAAGTAAGCTAACTTTGCTTACCTACGATACATACAAATTAGTTTTATTTTTTGGTAAATGTTCTTGCGGCCTACTCCTACACTCAATTCAGAGTCCGCTCTATTGATAAGACCCCAATTTGGATGTTTTTTGTAATGAAATCAACTCTGATTAAATCAAAGATCATTAAAAACGACTAGTTTACAAACACAATGAAGCAACGTTGGCAAGGATGACACTCTTTTGTGAGTGACCTTAGCAATATAGTAAAAAAAACTTAACTATCAATAGATTGACAAATCAGTGAATTGCTTCACAATAAATGATCAATGAATAAATAACAAGTATAAGCCATCTAACAAATTAAATTAAAACATCTTAAAATAGGTATTCATAGGCAGCTGTGTTAAGGCAGATACGAAATGTGCATGATTAACTTTTTCCCGAATTATGATGGATTATATTTGATTCATAAACATACTATAATTTCTAATCATAGTGATTATTTATATTATTGTACTTTGTTATCCAGCTGTTGAACAATTTGATTAGACACAACTTTTGTAGCTACAGAAGCATTTGGGATTAGAAATCTATCCATATCTTTTATTAATAAATTATCGCCATCCGGAATGCCGTATTTGAACGTTATTAACTCTGGATGTCTTTTCTTCGCAGTTATTTTAACTATAGTAGAGAGTGGCCTTCTGGACATAACTTTAGCAACACCTTTCTTATTTGGAACATCTCGTAACACAATTAAATGAGTTTCAGTAACAACTAAATAGGAATCGTGCATGTATCCATTAAGCAATACTTCTTGACATGGAAAGTTATCAACTACATTATGTTCTGCAAGAAAACTATTTATATCCACAATCTCTTCAAGGGAGTCAGAATCGGCCAGATCGCGTCGAATACTGTCGGAGCGCGAATCATCTTCCTCGTCGTTAATACTGAATACAGGGGGGACGTTTCTGTACCTCTGTTCTTTTCTATCGGCCGAGGATACGTGCCACTCCCCGCTATTGTATTGAGAATTTGGATTTACGATATATTCAATTAATTTCCCTCTAACTTCTTGGCCTTTTGCTTTCATAGCTGATGACAATTTGCTGAACAGTTGCTTTGCTGGAATGTTGTCCCTGATCTTCGTTTGATGTAGTTCCATGCCATCATTATTGTTATTTGGAGCACAAACCAAACAATTAGATGGGTTATGTTCTTCTAGACAGTCAGTCATGTGAGGACCAAAATAGTCATGGATAGCTACAAACCCGCCATCAAGCATAGAAACATGTTTCGTATTTCTTTTTAAAAATGAAGCAACTACCATATGTGCATAACTGTCTTCCTCAGTTCTGCCAGAGCCAACAAAACATAGATGTTCCCCAGCAGCCAACGAGCCTGCGGCCAGGGCTTGCTGCTGAGCATTAAGCAATCCTTGTACAGCTGTGTTGAAAGCATTTGGCTCTTGCAACATCAAGTTACAATCGAGATGGAAAGCAGTTGACAAATGGCCAGCATTGTACTGTTCAGCAGGTCGACAATCAACCAAGAAAAATCTTACTGTATCAACATTTGCAGAATCTACTGTAGCACTTTCAATCAACTCATGCACAGCAACAGGAAGACACAGGGCTTGTGAATAAAGCTTTGAATTAATTTCCAAACCACTCTCAGAGAACAGTACTTCTAAAACATCCTCCCTGAATGACTGTGGAGTTTTCAAGGAGTAGTAGTGGGCCAGGGAACAAAAGTCAGACACATCATTTGCTTCCAGCCCAGCTGGCATGCTTGTCAAGGTTTTTATTATAGCTGTTTTGTCTTCAGTTTTCATTTGCAACAATTGTTCTCTGGCATTTATTATCATTATCAAGCACAGGAAAAATATAAAAAAGGGATCTGATCTTTGGAAATATAAATCCCACATAAAAAGAACTACCTCAAGACTACATGTTCCAGCAAAAAGAGATCTCAGCCACGGTAAACAGTATTGCTCAGGGGTAATTCTCTTGGTATCCAAGAATGAACAAAGCTCTGGATCATGATATTGGAGAACAAGCCGTAATATATGGAAAGGGACACCATTCTTTATGCATCCTTTTGGAATGTAAAGTTTTATTACCTTCTCAAACAAGTTGTATGTATCAGCCCGTGGCAACTTGAGACTTAGTAATGGTAGCAAGATTTCAATCCAACCATTGCTGGATACATAATTAATAGACTTTGATTTGCAGTGAAATGTAATAATAGACTCTATGTCTGATATAACAGACAATTTGTCATCGTCATCATTGCCTAACCCCTTAACAAACCTCTTGACATCATCTCTGAGTTCATTCTGGTTAGGCAGGTCAAATATTTCATCAAACAAAAGCAATTGGTTACCAGCATCCTGGCATTTGAGACACAGAAGCCAAACATCAGGACGCAAACTTTCTGGAATTTTCTTGCCTTTTGTGAGTATATTTATTTCATGAGCAGAACAGCCATCTAGTAGAGCTGACTCTAGTTCTATCAACCTGGAATAATATGATAAGCTATTACATACACACACATAACAGCACACTTCCATCTACTACAATTTCAATCATTTTAGGCAATAAATGCATTTCAATTATCTATAGTTGAGTAACATTATCTGAATAGCGTATAGTTTCAAACGGACTAACGAATATATAATTTTACGATTTTCAATTGACATCCAGCCACACTTACCATGTACTATCGTCTTCTTCACTGGCCATTTTTTTTTTATGATTATGCGATAGTATTCTAGTGATTTGCTAATGCATGCAATGATCACAAATTATACAATTGTTGGAGAGAAGCAGTGTGTATTTTATTTTATATCTGAAACCAACAGAAATTTATTAACGTTCTACTTAATATCAGGTAATAATAATTAAACGACACCTAATGAAAGACTGTACAAACATCGTTGTGTATGAGTAACAAGGTGAATTAATTTGTTTTATTAGAGGAAAAAAAATGTTGTTTCGTGGTCAATTGGAATTATAAAGTTGATTTCGACATCAATTTATTTACTTTCATACATTTGTGACAGTTGACAATGTTGACATGACTATTCTTGTTCTTCTTCTTCCTAAGTATGGCAATCAATCCCTTCAGGGACTATTTTTGCCAGTGTCGAGTGTTAGAGAATTTTCATGTTGCAAAATTTCTCGTGTTTGCCGCATTAAAATGCCTAGTGTCATGCATTCTAACGCTCAATGGAGTTTCTGGAGACAACCCACGGCAGTAGCAGATCGTAACACGCCTTTAGATTAGAGGTAACCTATTGACCAAAATGATAAATGACTTAACCCAAAAGTCGTATTATGGCATTATTTCCAATGCTCCTATAAATCAGTCACTAAATGAAACTTTACTGCACATATCGACACCAAAAATACACATTAAAGATCACTATAACACAATTTACGACACAGTGGAAAAAATCTCAACCGCTCCGCCTGATTCCCGCCAAAAACTCCGACATGACTATTTATGACACTTATTTGATAAGGCTAGAGTTTTTGGCGGGAATCAGGCGGAGCGGTTGAGATTTTTTCCAGTGTGTCGTAAATTGTGTTATAGTGGTCAATGCTTTGTAGTATGTCTGTGGCAATCCCTCAGAAACACCCATAGATTAAGGACTGACGGAAACTTTTTTGTCTAAGGACGGAAACGACTCAGCCTCAGAGTAATAATTTTAGGGTCAATTTTCAACCAAATCCGAAGCCAATCTTTGATGATAAGTTTGATAATAGTAGCAAAGCCAAGTATAACACAGTTTTCTGCATAGGTACAGGGATTGTGCTTTACTGTCCTACATATATAACTCAGAATGTATAAATCCTCAACACCGGTCATAAAATTTTACACCATACATTATAATCTCCAGCACTTGTGCTTAGTTCTACCAACGCGACATTGGCTAAATTGTGGCAACCCCGCAGAAGCCATCATAGAAAAAGTAGTCAAGAATCTTAGGTCTGTGGTTTTCTGCATGATTTCTGTACATAGTGGTTGTACTCTGTGATTTCTGTTTTGGCTTATGATTTTTATGTTATGGTCAGCCGAAAACCCAAGAGAATACAACCGCTGCCGAAAAATACAATACGACTTGTAGTGGCCAGCTTTTTTTCCAAAATAAAAAACTTACCCAAACAGAAATTGGAAGTGTGAAAATATATCCTAGTGTTCGCGTTTAAACAAATTGGTGAACTGTATGTATTGTGAACAAAATGAAAGAATGCCATAATTTATTCCCTAATAAAGAAGCATTTATTATTTTCGCCCTGTACATAATACTTTTTGTGTTCCAGGGTAAGTTATCTACAATAAACATTGATTCTATTACCTACCATACTATTTCTCTTTGCTTTTAATTTCCTGTATTAATCATAAATTCTAATGTCCGGTCCGATTTTTCCGGGGTTCTCAATCTCATGACTTTTCTTTGTTTTGTATACAAGTAATTTGTGTATGCAGATTTCATAAATATAAAAATTAAATGTTGTGTATGCATAATAATATCACTAAATCATGTAGCAGATTATAAAAAAAAAATTAACAGATTGTATTACTTCTAATATCCTGTACATTCTTTAGTACCAGGAATGTAATATACTACATAATTTCTGCCTACCCCATGAGGGAATTGACATGAAAATGTAATGTATGAATTAAATACTTAAAAACATTTTTCTTCTACATAGTTCACTATTATGTAATAAGGTAGTTATACTACTGAAAGAACTTATCATTGCATTAGAAATGTTACTAATACATTTCAGTCAAACAATATAATCATGTATGTTTAAATAACACACAGTGATTAATGTTTTGTTTTGTCTTTTGTTTCAGGGATATTTATAACAGCTTCAAAAACTGAAAATGGTGACTATGATTACAACACAACCCTGGTTGTCTTTTTATCTGAATTGCTTAAGTTGTTTGCCTCTGCAGTTCTATATACCTACAGAAGGGAGTAAGTATTTTTATGCAAATATTGTAATATAAACCAGATTTTGCTTTTAGCGCTGAATAATAGATTTGAAATACAGCAAAATTAACAGATTTAATTCTTTTTTCAGGAACAAGCCACATATTTTCAAAGCAATAATAATAAATTACAAATTGTTATTATTTTACTTCATCCCATCATTGCTGTACTGCTTTTACAACAACTTGGCATTTATCAATTTGTCTCACTATGATCCAACATCATATTATATTTTACTACAATTCAGAGTTGTTTTGACTGCACTGATATTTCAGGTAAGTTCTTAATCATTTTTGTAAGCTTGGTGGAAAGCAAACCATCACAGTAGCGTAAGGAGACATAAAACTCTAACACTGTGACTGACAGACAATGCACAGCCTAAACTGATGGATCTATTAATTAATCTTCATGTATTCCCACAAGAGTCCCTGAAGAAGTAGGCAGAGGTGTTACAAAATGCCTCTTTCTTTTATTGGGTGTAGCATATTGAGGTTTCAGTATTAAAGTACATAAGTAGTATGAAAGAAGTTGTGTAAATTGATATGTATGTTAAACCACAGCACACAGTGTGCGCGCAGCATCGTGTGGTGGCTTAACAATTGATTCATTGTAGGAAGTTAGGAGTGTGGGAATTATTCGCCTTTGGGTATTGATTGTAGGGCTGCATGTATATTTGTTTCTGAAATACTTTTGTGTACAGACAGCATTGGGTGTTATATACTAAATATTATATGCGTAACTAGGTCTTTGTCTATCTCATATCCTCTCTTGATAATTGCTTAATTTGTCTTTTTACACGTATGAAGCCCAGGCGCGTACGCCCTACACTACAATATTATATTAAACCCTTATTATTACTTTAAGATTTGTTTGCGCTTATAAAGAATAATTTATCAAGAAAATTGACAGTATGGGATGAATACTGAAACTATAATAAACATTTGTTTTTCAGTTCATATTCAAGAAGAGTTTAACATTAATGCAATGGATTTCACTGGGAATTTTAACAGTTGGATGTATGATAAAGAATTTCGACGCAGCAACACTTCAATCAAAGGGTGACAATGGAGATCTATGGTCTCAGGTGTTTAATATTTATTTCTTATCCATCAACTTTCAAAACTTCTGCTCCTGTTTAGCTGGGACCTATAATGAGTATTTATTAAAGACTAAAGGTTCTAATGTGGATATATTTCTACAAAATGTATTCATGTACTTAGACTCCGTCATTTGTAACTTTGTTATATTAATGTTCAAGGGTGAAGTTGTTACAATATTTCAAGACTTCTACTCATTGGGTGACATTTTTGTAATATTAATTACTGTAAACAGTGCCATAGTTGGCATAGTTACTAGTTTCTTTTTGAAAAACTTGAATTCAATATTAAAGACTTATGCAAGTGCTTTAGAACTCATAATAACAGCTGTCGCGTGTTATATCCTGTTCAAAATAGTGATAACAGGATATACAATTCTATCCATATGTCTAGTTAGCATTGCTGTAGCAATGTACTTTAAAAATCCTGTTAGCAATTTCAGTTCCAATACTCATCACATTGCCAAAACTCCACTCCTAGGAGTCACTACTGAGGAGTAAGTTACCATGTGTGAAATTATATTTAAAGGCAAAATGCCAATTCTGTTGTACAAAATTACTAAACTAAAATAATTTGACAGTTCTAAAGGTATTGCTATCCTTATTTAATCTGGCACATGAGAAAGGGATAGCAAGACTTTAAGAACTGACAAATTAGTGATTTTGTACAGCAGAACTGACACCATTATCAACAAACTTAATTTGTTTGTTTATGTTCCTTGTAATGGGATCTCAATTTAATTGTAGGTAATGTAATGTACATAATATTATAATGGCATATTACAATATACCAGTAAAGTATTTAATACTGAAATGATAAGCAATATATATAGGTAAAGATTGTTAATTTGTCATGTTTAGACTGTTTGATATGTGGATACTAAATTAGTAACTATGTGATTTATGAGTTTAATATAACTCGCTATTATACCAATGATATTATGTAAAAAGATCAGACCTGACCACTCATCAAAGTGGCAAACAATTTTGTTTTATGGAATAAAGTGCTCAATTTTAACGGCTCGTACCACAAAAGGAACTCTTGTAGCATCACTTTGTTGCCCGTCTGACTGTGAAGACCCTTTTCTAGTCGTTGAGATATCAAGTTGAAATTTATATCAAATACTTCGGTCTATGGTCTCTTTCAGCTGTGAAAAAAGCTTGTCAGTCAATGTTATCAAAAGATATGTCGCTTATTTGACATTATCTTTTTGATCGCGTTGGCTATCCAAACCTTTAGGCTACTTCCGAGTTCCGTTGACTTAAGACTCATGATATTTAGCAATAAGCATATGTCTTACAGCACATATAAAAGCCAAATCTGAAAATCGTAAATATGTAAAAAAGCTAATTTATTACATAGTGTTAAAAACTTATTATGTACGGTGATGCAATAATCGTGTCTAAAATCGAACGGCAAAGTTAAATTTATCCACTAATCTATAGGTATACTTTGTCTTTTAGTTCGGAACCCTCGGTGCGCGAGTTAAACTCGCACTTGCCCGGTTTTTCTATTGATAAAACCAAAGTTCATCGATATACTAAACAAAAATAAAACATCCCTATAGAAACAGAAGGGAAAATAGTACTTAACTATTTTGTCATTGCCCATTTAAATATACTTATTTCTGTAATATTTTTATCACCATTTCATTCATATCAAGTACATGTCCCTGAGTTCCGTCACAAATTTGATGTAGTAACATAGGTACTAGTAAAAGTCCTTACAAATTAAGTACGAATCTCATACATATATGATTAAATCTCAGTAAATATTGTACATAGTTTAATTAAGAGATATTAAAAATCCCAAAGAATGGTGTCCCAAGTAAAAGTTACTTATTTCACAAAATGTATTAAGTATGAAGTTAATATATGGATAATAGTTTATTGAATCAAACACTGGTGTCGATTCTGTTGTACAAAATCATCACTCTTGCTATCCCTTTCTCATATGCGCGGTTAAATAAGGACGGCAATATTGTACGTCCTGTCAAATTTGAAATTAGTTTAGTTTAGTGATTTTGTACAAGAGAATCGACACCACTGTCTAATATAATCTACGTATATTAGACAGTCGGGGGTCGTTCAAGGTCGTTTCTCAGTGGTGTAAATGGTGTAATACCAAAAATTTGGCATTTAAACGTTGTAGTTTAAGTAAGTAGCAATAAGGAATGTCTGTCTACATAGTCAAGAACTGTATTATTTGATCTAATTTATCTTTGAAGTCAGTGTTATTGTCAAAAGTCGGCATTATTATTTTGGAAAGGTAATCAAACATAAGTGCTTTCTCCCATCTCTCCACTGTATTGGATGTAGGTAAGCAGTTAGCAAACTGTGCCAAATTTCAAGACAATATAGTGTTGAAAATGCTTAAGAATTAAGTCTCCTATTTTACTCTTATGGTGCACAAAGATTTTTATATATAAATATAGTCCCAAATGTGGCAGGGTACCGTAAAGAGACCTCAGGGGCTACATTCCATTGTATACCTTTTGGTACAGCACCCTCATAATTACATTAATGGACTGAATCCTGTGATGATATTACCAGTAGCCCGATTGTTAATGGGGTGAAATTAACTATAAAACATTGCAATACGCCTCTAATGATTCGCTGTATAAGCTTTACGAGTGCAAAAGGGATAGCACGTGATTCGATCGATGTTTTACGACTAAAGAATGTTTAATACACATACTGTTAAATAATAACGGAACACTGCAGTTACATTTTAGTTCAGGTGTATGTAGGAAATACGGTGAAATAAAAATGAATTGTGTAAAGTTGCCTTTTATTTACAATTCAATTAATTTATTATACTACAATAAAACATCACATTTGCAGGAAATAACAAGAAGTCATATATGTATTAATATAAAAATTAAAACTTCCAAGTATGGCAGAATAGCATTATTAAATTTGGTATGTTTTTGCAAAGCCCTATATAGTATATAGCCATACACTTTTATTAAAGATATTTTCAATTGACTATTACATACATGATCAGTGTAAACATGACAATAAATAACTTGGTATTTATCATTGGTTAGGGTATATTAAACACAAACAAATAGTTTTATATTATTACATTATTAATACACAAGGAAATTGAGTTTAGGGCCCATAGTGTTGTTGCAATAGCGATAGTTTCGCTATCGATAGTTGACCTTCAAAATTGTAGAAAAAAATAAAACCAGCTATACTATCGATATTTAAAATAAGGCAATGCTATTGAACTTTGTAAATACTATAGATTATATCGATACGATACTATCTATAGTATCGCATCAAAACTGTCGATACACTCTACAATATATCGTCGCAGTTCGATAGTATCGATTGTTTTGCTTTAGTAACAATCGACGTGTGTCGTCGATGCTATCGACTGGGAATAAAATAACACCAAGGTCGGTAACACAGGGACAATCTAGTAAAGTAACTGTATGAATGAACTGAGTATGTAAAATATTATTAAGGGTGTGATAGATGAACCATGTAATAACCGGCTATATTGCATCTTATGAGCAAGCAATACTATCGTAATAAGTTCGACTATGGATAGAGCAATAATATCGATACTATTGGTCTTTAGCAATAGTTTAACTTATTCTTATTATCGATAGTATCGTCAAAAGTTGATAGTTTCGATAGGAATATCGAAACAGATTTTCGAGGTCATGATAGTATCACGATACTATTGATAGACTATCGCTATCGCTATCGCAACAACAATAGTTTATACTACCATTACCAACAGAAATACAGAACCAGTTGAAACCCAATTGCATAACTAAAATCAATGGCTACAATATTTCGTACCGTAGCGGCGGTCGTTCGGAAGAAATAATGTGGTGATTGATCTTAGGCCATTAATTATTTACCAATACGATGTAATGGCAACATCACGTACTTACGCCATCATGCCTCTTACGGGACTTGTCACGCATAACCCAAAAGCCTTAAAAGCGTGGCCAGTGTTAAATTTTGAGTTAATAAGTTAAAAACTTGCATTACTGGTCAGGGAATGCAGTTAATGATAAGGCACTATAATCTATATTGCAGCAATAAATTGTACTCTCAGTGCAAAATACTGAACTAAGTACGTACCTATCATACAGTACATAACAATAAGAAAATAACACTGTCCACCCATAAGAGTGGACTAACTAGCTTACATTCAGTATTAATAAAGAATGTTTTATGCAACAAATGCATTTTAGACACTCACTACACAACTAATTAAATAAATTAATGAAAATTGTCTATCGACGAAACAACTAACCCTAAACCAAATGGTTGATGACTAATACTTATTCCTTGAAACCTATCTACATTCCTTAGGGATTATGAGTAAGGCACACAACCTCAGCTCTACTTATATTGGTTTATATAGAAGTGTGGTGACATACTTCTTTCTGTACCGGTGTGTGGCTGATAGTACCATGACACCATCTTTTATGGACAAAGCATACAGATGATTCAACATTACATGATTTGGTTCAGGCAACAAGGTTGGCTCACACTGAAACAAAATATAGTATTATTTTTTCCAACCACAACAGTTCTTTTTTATATCTATACACATTAATAAAATTGAAGTGTCTAAGTGACTAAAAAGCAATTAAAAAAATGTTTGTCTGTCTGTCTGTCTGTCTGTTTGTTTGGGGTAATCTCCAAAAGGCTGGACCGATTTGAACGAGACTTTCACTGGTAGATAGCTGATTTTACTGGGCGTAACATAGGCTACTTTACTTTTGGAAAATAATTAGGGTTCCGCACAACAAATAAAAATCCATAAAATTGTGAACAACATCCGAACGGCGGGAATTATTTGAACAGGACTTTCACTGAAAGGTAGCTGATGCTATAAGCATAACTTGGCATATTTTTTTTTTATAAGTAGTTATTCTATGGTGCAAATGAAATTGTCAACAAAATTAATTCGACGCATACGAAGTCGCGGGCACAGCTAGTTTAAATATATAATTATGTGCTTAATTTATTAACTGTCTATGACACAGGCACAAAACATAACAGAACTTACAGAGAGTGGTGTATCCTTGTTTAAAATAACTTGCAATAAATGTGGTGGTAGTATGGGAGGACCTGACACCTTCTCCCAAGGCTTTGATTGTGGAATTTCCTGAAATTTTAATTTATAGATGTTATGTTATTTCTTTGAATTCAATACAAATATTGCCTACTTCATAATAATATATATGTAGATAAATAAAAATACTTGATTACATGATATTATATTGTTATCAGGTTATTCCTGCTGAGAATACTTATCCTGTAAAAATAACATTACCTGTGAATACTCTGTCTGGGCCCCACTATGTATGCCTTCACTATCTTTCGCCAATGCTTGAAACACTTCAAAGTCTGACATTTTGACAGTGACCAAATTGTTTTTGGAACCCATGCCATTGTCTATCACCTTCTGTGAACAAGTTGAGATTATTGTTTCACCATATCTATCTGTTTCTAGGTATTTATGTCAGTCTTATTTTGGCATATTAATAATAATAATGGACATTATCACACAGCACTATCAGGACCCAAACTAAGCAAAGCTGGTACTATGGGAACCAGCAGCTCATATATGGCAGTATGATCTCACTAATCTGCAATACAGTTACATTAAAACCTGTTGAACAAGAACACAAATATGTATACATACATCATATTCTCTTTATGAAGTGCTTTATATTATTTATTACGTTTTTTCTCTATAATCCAGTAATCCGAACATTCCAATAATCTAGCACCCTCTGGTTTTAATAGTGCCGGATTAGTGTAGATATATTTTTTGTAAATACATACTTATTATCTTATAATACATACCAAACACTCAGACACAAGGCAAACAAAACATGCTTATCACATGAATGTTCACCCATGCAGGAATTTAACTCACAACCTGCACTAACTACTAGACCCATGGTCTCATCAAATATTTGTAGTATGAAGCAGATTTTTTATGTGAATAAGTAGATAAAAGAAATTTTGGCCTTCAAGTAACCATCTAGATAGTGATATCACACATCAAACATTGTTACTTACCACGGACGGGTCATGTCTCCATTCCCCATCAACAAAATATTTATATTGGTGTTCACCTTCAGGCAAATCAATGATGGTCACAAAGTCTCTATGTGACTTAACCATAGGTATGGTCTTCCATTCAGTAAATGTCCCACTGATATACACCTACAATAAAACCAAATCAATATTTTATTACATTTTCACATCAAGTGTTTGCCAACTCAATAATAATGTCTGTTCACCCACAGCAAGTGTGAAATATATTGACCAACAAATACACACACCTGCTTTCCTCCACCCTCCCATTTGAACACAGTTGGTAGCACTTTAACATCGTCAATAATTGTGCTTCCCTCAGTAAGAGTGTTCGATCTCGGTCGAGGTTCTGTATACTCGATGTCACTCTCAGGGACTGCTTTAGTGTAGTATGGTGCACCATCTTCTATAATACTTTCATCTTCACGACCGATCGGGTCATCGTCCTTTTTTTTATCAAATGTAAATGCTTCGCCTTCCTTGGCAGGTGATGAAGGTCCAATATCTGGCGCTTTTGTAACCGCATCTCGATGCCATTCTTTCTGCTGATTACTTCCCGCATTACCCATGACGTCTTTATTAATCAAGTAAGTATAAAATCGTTTACGTAATTCTAAGCCACCTTATTAAATACTGTACAATTAATAACAAAATCCGATGATGTTTAAGTAAAGAAATATTGAAAAACAAATTTAATTATTGAAATTGTTAAATGACAGGCGACAGGCGGACTGGGGACTGACATCTCAGTGACAACTGACATCGAACTCATTACTCACTAATCTGTATTTAAATGATTTTTTCCGGCGATAAATTATTTATTTCAGTGTTTAGTACTCGGAAAAGTAAAGATGGCTTCAGAACCCTGAAAATGAAATATGCGTGGTTTTTCACGAATAATCACGATTAACTTGGATAAACTACTTACTTACAAACTATGTTACGCTTAGAATAAGGACTTCGCTACAGAAACCGTACTAAAATAAAATAAAAGCTGTGTAACAGCTATCTTATTCACATTTAAGTAATACAACGTACGCGAGTTTGAGTGAAACAAAAACTCCTCTTTGCTTCTAATAATTTTGAAGCAGTCACATGTTCGAAGCATGTTTGAATCCGTGGTTGTAAATTAAGTTTAAATTAGGTATATGCTACTAAATAAAAAATACTTAGCGAGCTTCAGTCTTTGTTCTGCGGTTTTAAGCACAATTTGA
The DNA here is from genome assembly GCA_951449985.1 of Falcaria lacertinaria. NCBI lineage: Eukaryota > Metazoa > Arthropoda > Insecta > Lepidoptera > Drepanidae > Falcaria > Falcaria lacertinaria. The sequence goes on along the minus strand of OX602115.1, from coordinate 5,493,964 downwards.
CATTTGTCTTGAAGTGTGGTAAATTTAACATAGTCGCATTATAGTGGCGCGAAATATTGAACACGGTTTGGTGAATGTGATATTTAATTTAAATATTAACAACGTAAATACGTCTGAAAATATATGTAGTGACTCTGTAAGGTGTTCTCGAAATCTATATTAATTTGTTATGGCGTGTGTCGTTGATAACTGTAAATCGCATACAACTAGAACGGAAAATACGAATAAAGTCGTAACTATTTCATCGGTAAGTTTTGTTGCAACGTTTGCATCTTTTGTGAAAATAAGTAAATAATCAGAATTTTGTTGTTAATTATATCTACTAAATTTTCTTTAACAGTTTAGACTGATAAGTCCTATGTTGTCCATGATTTCAATCAAATTAGTATGTTAGTAGTTTTATAGTAGTGATGGAAAAAATATCGATATTGTTGATTAACTCATACTTCTTGTTTTGGATTCTCTAAAAATGAAGCAGCTTAAGTAATATGGGCACAACGTATTTCAAGGCGCAGTTAGATAATATCGACATTATATGGTCGAATTTAAAAAAATTACGGCGTATTCACTTGCGTTTAATAATAACATGAATTATCCAGGACTAAAAATAAGTGCTTTACCTACATTATTTATGTACCAAGGCAAGAAGTAATAATTACGTCTTTTTGTAAGTTTTCTCCAAGAGAAGCGACAGCGACAAAGAAAAAAATCTTTGCAAGTATGTAATAATACAAGTATTTTGTCTAAATACCTATATCTTTTATTAACTTATCGTCTTAATTCCGTACCCTCGCCGAAAAGAAAATGCATAATAAAATTGAAAGCGGCAGCATTGCCTGTCATCAGGTAGACAAACCAGTGACAGCCTTCTAATTTATGAATGCACAAGTATATGTTCATCCCTTTCTAACACATGCCCAATGACATTAGTAAAAACAGTACATATAGTCCTTTTTTGCTGCTATTTTAGCAGGGTTTTTATAGCGTAAGCGCCAGCGATATCCTTATTCTAAGGTATAACGTATGCTAAATTTCGTGTTCGGCTCGAACTAAATCCTCGGACCGTCTGAGGATACATATCCTGTATAGACAGACTGTATGAGTCCAGTCAGACATTACACCCGTTTATTTTACATGATACCTAGCTGTCAGAGGTAAAATACTGTGGACTTTTGAACCGGCGTACATATACATAACTACTACGCTGAACAGGCGTTGAACGGACTGTCTTTACTAAACAACCCAACCACCCACTACGTCTCCTCCCTCCCTCACTCACTTAAAACGTAGTGGATATATTATGTACTCTGTGCAATCCCAATTCCCAAGAGAAATACAACCGCGTGCAATCGATATTCAACTGCCGCATATGTCGGTCATAGAAGTTAAAATCGCTTGAGAATTATTGGCAGAGTCGGTGCCGCGGTGGTGGAGAAAATTATAATACCTACCCACGTTTTCTGTATTTCAAAGAGTACAAAAAATTGTTTTTTATATTGACTTCTTGTTTTGGAGTGGCTCAGCTCAGCTGAGGTCATCGTGCGTGACTATTATTTTGTTTGACGTGGTGGCATAGTTGAACTGGTTGATTGATGTGTGCATCTAGACGCGCTTATGGAGAAAAATCGATTGTCTTAATAACTAAGCAGATCCTAAAATAAATCCCTATCATCTTTTAATAATGAACGACGAGAAGCAACCCCTCCTTACGGGGCCTCCTACTCCAACAGATAATACTGATGCTCAAAATGTTGAATTAGTGTCTAAAATTCCAATACAGTCTGATGAGAAACCTAAATGTGATTATAATCCAGCATTAGAAAGATGCTTAGAACACCCGACGTCCAATTTCGATACATTGATTCATCTGCTAAAAGGGAACATTGGAACTGGAATACTGGCGATGCCTGACGCATTCAAAAATGCTGGGCTTATATTTGGTGAGTACAATCTATCACAGAACTATTAATTTAGGGTACCATAATCAGTATGAGTGCAGTTCAAATTGGGGTTTGTTCATGAGGAACCTGAATTGAATCAGAATAAAATATAATGTTTATTGTGGTAATTTTAATCGACAGGTGTGTTCTCTACACTATTCATGGGGGCAATATGTACACACTGCATGCATGTGCTGGTTGAATGTTCCCACGAACTGTGCATTCGAAACCAAAGACCTGCATTGGGTTTCCCTGAGGTTGTAGAAGATGCTTTCAACTCAGGCCCATTGATTTTCCGGCCACATGCTAAGAAAATGAGGTACCTATACTACCTATATCCTTTTATTCTCCTTTTACTATATTGGTGTAGGTATTTATGGCTATAGTTGTAAGGTATTCATACCTTTTTAATTTTAATAACAGCACATACAAATTTTTCCTTTCAACCAAATTAGTATTTGTGTGGTAAATAATCAAATATTAGTTGTGTACATTGATAGCAATAATGATGTTTGTGTGGAATGTTTTAGGTGTGTGTTGTTGGTTTGCAGATATTGACTTATTGCTTTCATTATTGTAATAATAAAACCATTGTTTATTGTGACAAGATAGCAGCAGATACTGCAGTAATTTTCTCACATTATCAACTGATTTATTTAGGTACATCTTATAAGATAAAGTCCTAACAATGTATTGAAATATTATAAATGGGTGTGACTGTTAGTTACCTTTTCATAGCCAACTCCAGAAGTCATTTCAATGCAAAATTTTGTGAAATCTGTAGTACAATTAGATATTTCTTCCCTCATCCAATGTATTTGAATCATAGCTAAAAGCTAGCCTGTGATAATATACATAATAGAAGTTATTGACAGTCTTCTAGTCAAATAATTATGAAATACTTTACTCAGTACAGTATAAAAAGGAACCTAAGTCTACCATACCCGAGTCCTGTCTAAAATGTTCTTGCTCCTTGTAACACAAGCTTGAACTAATAGGCAACTAAATTTATCTATGTTTCTAAGCTTTTAGTATCATATGTGAGCTGGACACAAGGTTCAGTAATGATTAGCCTAAAAACTGATGCAAACAATGAAAAAGCAGGAAGTTGCATATCAAGGCTTGCTAGTGAGCTATTGATATACCTCATACTGCAAATAGTTTTCTTGACAAACAAACATAGCTTGCTTGATGGTAGGTTGTACCCATAACGGCAGTCTCTTCAGACAACTTGCAACAGGAGTGTCTCTACTTTAATTATCTGTTGAACTGAATTATTATGATTCAGCAAAGGAAATTGTAAAAAGACAGTGAATTCATTAAGGAGTTCATTGAGATTCTTTTAATAGACCAAGAAGTATAAAATGATCTTTATTGGGAACATTGCTACCCATTAACTGTTGACATTAATTACCAATGTTCAAGGTAGATAAAGTAAATTGTTTCACTTGCTTATTAATTTATTATTATTTCTACACATATTTCTCTATTCATAGAAAATTATTCAATGGCAAAACAATGCACTTATTTAAAAAAAGCTGAATCATAAGCACCAATATTGATGAAGATAAGAGAGGTACGGCGATTTGGGCTTTCTCATGGGTTTTCCCATTTAAAATTGGAACTGTACCTTTACCTTACAGAAGACCACAGTGAAATAACACTACATTGATGTTGAGTTGCTCCACGTGGATACGCTGCGCTAGTAGTAATGCTGCTAGCACAGTGAGTCCTCATGAACAACATGGTTGGCAGCCTGTTAGTGTAACCTCTTGTATTGCTAGTGGCTATAGGCTACAGTGATTGCTTACCATCAAGTGGGCCATATGCATGTGTGCCAGCGTAGTGGTATAAAAAAAATGAAATTTGGCTGGTAGGCAGCTTACATTTTGAACAATGACATTGTCAACTTTGCTTACTAATTCCACACAGGAAGTCAACAACAGGATATTGTAAGCCTAATTAGCAATATTATTCAATGCCCTTGGTGAATCAATAATTATAATCTAACATAAACAACATTAAATAAGTATGCATGATCATGGCTCCCACACTATTTATTTATACTATGTACCTATTACTGTACGTAATACATACATTATTATTGTTTCAGGAATGTTGTGAATATATTTTTGGTATTAACACAACTGGGATTTTGCTGTGTATACTTTCTGTTTGTGGCAACTAACATTCAAGATATGATGCATTACTACCATATAAACTTAGGAGTACATGTTTACTTGATCTTGTTGTTCCCGCCTATAGCGGTGCTGGCTATGGTGAAGAATCTGAAGTATTTGACTCCGGTGTCTCTGATTGCTTCTATAATGACAGCTTGGGGCCTAATCATAACATTCTATTATATATTACAAAAGTTGCCGCATACTAGCTCTGTGAAGGCTATAGCAAGTTGGCATCAATTGCCTCTATATTTTGGCACAGCTATGTATGCCTTTGAAGGCATTGGAGTGGTGAGTTCAATATTAACTTTGTTTCCATGTATAGCTATGCTGCTTATAAACACGGAAAATACCATATTACATAATATGCATATTGCCATGCAATGCAAAATTATAAGCTTTATTATTCAGCTCTGTAGCCAAGTGAGTTTCATCATGTCTGGAAACCCACCCACCCTTACTGTATGTACCTAGTATGGATTGGTCTATGACGCATTACTAACTATGTAGGTTACCTTACGACTTTCTCCTTCACCGAAAGCTGGCCAGCTTAGTACAATTATAGTTTTCTGTGAACAGTAGAAAATCTCAATAAAGTTCTTTCTTGGGGCTTTGACTCCTATTGCAGTTGCTTCCCTTATCTCATGTTAAAGTGGGAGGAGCATGTTACAGGCTTTGCCTGGCTTGTATTTAAATGATAGTTTTCAATATTATTCAATAGGTCACACAAAAATAAGTAATTCCAAATAATTCTACTAATAAATAGTAAAAAGTAATCCCTTGTGTTTGTTACACAATCACGCTAAAACGCCTGAATAGATTTTAATGAAAATTGGCTCACAGGTAGTCAAACAGGGTATGTTATATAAAAAAAAATGGGATTCCTAAAACCCTGCATGACGTATTTTTATGCAGACGGGAGTCGCAGGCAAAAGCTAATCAAAATTTTAATATTTGTATGATATAATAATAAAAACTATTTGTTCTGATGTACCTACTGATAATAAAATTTTATAATCTGGAGGTAAGTGATGATATAGTTGCCAGTCTACTGCTATGAATAATGTATTATGCATCTATACAATTAAATAAAACTAAAGTGTGAAAAAATATTCCACGCGTTCGAAGTCGCGGGCACAGCTAGTAATATAAATAAAATTGACGATATGTATTAGGTAAACTACTCCAGTATTTTTTTATTACATTGAATAAAGAAGTAGGGAGTAAAAAAATAATAAGACTCGTTTTTTCAGAGGTACACTTAGAAATCTTTTGAACATTAGCAGGGAACAGTAACAAATCCAACAGGAGTAATATTTCCTTACGGTTATTGTAAAATATGGTACCTACTAACAATAATTTAATGATTAATTAGCAGAATCATTTCTGTGGGTTATTTGTGACCACAAAACAAATTTACTGTACAACATAGCTATAACACCACAACATAATATCTACCTACCATTTAACTTGAATATCGATAATATATATCTAAATTAAAAATAACTGGTTACGATACAATTATATGTCATGAACCCTTACGTGTCAAATGTATAATTTGTTGATACGCTTTATAGGTACTAACTGCCTGAGATTACTTATCGAGTCAGTGAGCAAGTGGTATTTCGAATTTAAATGATTTTTTTTTAGTAACGTTGACGGAAGCCTCGGCTTGCGACTCTGATTTGTGTAGTTTTTAATGTATTTATACTTTTCGTACTTACAGATATTGCCGTTAGAAAACAATATGAAAACACCTCAAGACTTTGGTGGCTGGGCTGGCGTTCTTAACACTGCCATGGTGATAGTGGCAGCACTGTATACTGGAATCGGTTTCTTTGGTTACCTAAAGTATGGGGACCGCGTAGAAGGCAGCATAACCCTTAACTTGCCTAACACGCTGTTAGTAATTCACACTATCACATTCATAATTATAAATGCTAAAGTTTATGTTTGTATGACCCTCTTCACGCTGCAACATTTGAATGAAATTTGCAATGAAAGTAGTTAGGCTAGAATAACATAATATAGGACATTTCTAATTCCGGAAAGTGATTCCTGAGGGTAGTAAGAATAGTTTGTGGGTGTTTACAGGATGTCTCGCGAATACTGAAAAGCCAGATCGCTGCTGATGAGAACTCTTCTTAGATAATTAAGTTTTTTTTCTGTAACCACGCGGTCAAAGCCGCGGGTAACTTTACATAATTTTAAGTCTTGGTACAAATTAATGTTATGTTAGTAATTTTAATATTCACTTTCAGATTAGCACAAAGTGTTCGAGCTGTCATGACAGCGTCTATTTTCTTGTCCTACGGGTTACAGTTCTATGTACCCATGAACATAGTGTGGCCTTTTGTGAAATCAAAGCTAACATCGGAAAAGGCATTGAAACACGGTGAGGCAGTGACTCGGATTGTGCTAATTTCATTGACATGTGAGTGTGATTTGTGTATCTGATAGGTACCTAAAGTTCGGAAATAATTCTGAACTTTAGGTACCGTATAAATGAACGCTTTATCGCAGTTTGATACCTCAAAAGCGCACATGCCCTCAAATATGGATGTCTGGTCTATAGGTTATCAGTGCGCGGAAAATAATATTGCTAATGTACTGGCAGACAAATTATTTTAACTAATATTATGAAGAAAAATTTTGCTATGGGTGTTATCTCCATAAACACTGGATGATTTCTGTGAGACAGATTCCTAGACGCCCGACTCTCTTTCGTTTTGTTACGGTATCCTTTTCTGACATTTTAATCTTGGTGCCGAAATATTCCACTTTACTAACCCAGACCGCGCTTTATAGAGTTGAGAGTAAACATTTTTGAGTTTTGATAACCTCTATATTTTGTTCGTTATCACAGACAGACAGTTCAATTTTATTTATTTGTTGTCGATTCCGTAAGTAATGTGGTTAGTACTTATGTCTGACTGTTACGTAAACTGTCACGGGTTCGATTCCCCCATTAGGACAAACATTTATGTGATGACCGTTTGTGGTTTTTCTTAAGTTTGCGTATTGGGCATGTATTATTTTAAAGCCGTGGTGGCCTTGTGGTTGAAGCAACAGACCTGTCATCTGATGGGCCCAGGTTCGAGTCGCGGCCTGTACCTATGAGTTTTTCTAAGCTTAAGTACAGTGATTAATCTCACCATGAGCTTTTAAAAAGAGAGGTAGGGCGATTTGGGATTTCCCGTGGGTTATCCCATTTAAATTGGAGCCGCCCGACTGGGGACTGTACCTCCGCCTTACATAAGACCGCAGTGAAATAACACTACTTGATGTAGTGGTGTGTTTCTGCGGTAAGTAAGGTTGCCACTGCTCCACGAGGATACGCTGGGCTAGTAGTATTGCGCTAGCAGCTACCTGTAATGTGCTAGCACAGTGAGTCCTCATCAGCAACATGGTTGGCACCCCGTAGTGATACCCCTGGTATTGCTAGCGGCTATAGGCTACGGTGACTGCTTACCATCAGGTGGGTCGTATGCTTTTGTGCCACTTTAGTGGTATAAAAAAAAAAACATTGGTATGTATTTATTATTGCAGTAGTCTGATACCTATAGTCCTTTGCTTGGTTTGATAATTTTCAAATATATTATAGGTAATATTGTTATTATACTAAATTATAAATGCATGTGGTGTTTCATGTACTGTATTTTTAATTAAGCAAATGAGATTTCATGCGCAAAATGCGTGCGTGTGTCACGTAATTAGTGCCGAATGGAAGACATATAAATCATATAATCAATAACATTTTTTATCTGTTGTGCACACAGTTTCGGCCGCAGCTCTGATTCCCAACCTGAGTGGAATAATTTCGTTGGTAGGCGCCTTTAGCAGTTCTGCGCTCGCCCTCATTTTCCCTCCAGTCATCGAGATAATGACCTTCTGGCCCGATCGGCTCGGGAAACACGACTGGAAATTATGGAAGGATATATTTATAATAATATTCGGCTTTACTGGATTCCTATTCGGTACTTACACTAGTGTAAAAAATATATTAGTACATGTTTAAGGTGATATGAAAGCGCTTGACTAAAAGGAATAATATTAAACCAAAGATTCGTTTCCAATATTAATAACAAATTGTATTCTGATATAATCATGACAATAATTGTATGTAATTGTTTTTAGATAATGATATACTTTGCTTTTTAGCATCTTATTTAGCTTATAGGTATTTCAATGTAGATAGTTTATACAGTGCAGTAATTTATTATAGATGTTTCTTACAAGTAACGGTAGCTAAATATAGATCTATGGAGATTTAAAACTTTTAATGAGTTTATTAATATAGTTTTTTAAATGTTTATCAACCTGTATAGATGTGATAGAAAAGTGATAACTTACATTCCAGCTCATTGGAAAAGCGTATTGGTACCTGTCGGTATTTTCTTTGTGATAATTGTTTTTATAATTTATAGTAAATCTAGAAAAATAATTTTGTTGACTCATACAATACATGTATGACGCATTTCTTTGTTGAAATAGTGTGTTGCCTATTATGTATAAAATAAATCAGAATTTATGTATTCGTTATTAAGATTTTACGTAAGTATACGTTTATACAAATACTTTCATTCAACTTTATAACTATTTCGTTAAATAGCGTGGCACGCTTTTTTAATTTGTTAACAATCCGATGGAACAAAATTATTTCGGGTTATTTAATTTACTTGAAACCAAATAATGTTTAACTAAATACACCTTTCATGTTATCATAAAAGAACAATTGTTTGAAATTGAAATTGTTTGAAAGTGATGTTATCACACAATGTTACTAATTATTTATGAATGCAGCTGCTGTTACTATCACTATCACAGGCACTTATAAAGTTAAAAAGTAATCTGCAATGGTGACTGCATATTTAAATAAAGTTCATAATACTCTACACGAGTAGTATGAAACAGAGGCTATAACTTGGAAAGCTTGATGACACTTATTTCACAATTTGTTGGTATTAACAGAAATGTAGGTTCAATGTTTAATCTGAGCCTCTTAACTCCCAAGTTTGTGTTTTAATAGGTCATCAATTATATTACAGTATTGTACAGTGAATGACTAATTATCGCCTTATGAGAGACGCTGCCCACTCAAATCATTGGAATGTCACTCTACCTCTTTTTAGTTATACATGGCACTGGTCTCCTGTGATTTTTTAATCAATGCATTACATAACAAATATTATTTATTGCACACCACAAAATAAAGTTACAAATCAAATCAGATTATCAATGTTACATTAGATTCTTTTTCTAGGACGTTTCTGCTATTATGACGAGACCCCTGGTCAGAGGTCGCGGGTTCGATTCCCGCCGGGGCAAACATTTATGTGTTTGCCTTGCGTCTGGGTGTATTGATGTATTTACAAAAAAAAGTATATAAGTGTTATATCAGCTGCAGGTTCCCATAGTTCAAGCTTTGCTTATTTTCGGGCCAGATAGCGCTGTGTGATAAAGTCCAAGCATTATTATTATTCAGTGTTATGATTTTATTTATTATCTAAACTGGCTGTTCAATAATCGCTGTAGTCGTGTTTGTTTGCTATCGAATGTAAATTAAATTATATGACTATATTATGTATTTATGTCTAAAATATATTGAGGTGCAATAAATATTATAGTTTTAATCGCCTTTCGCCTTTTTACACATATAATATCACTAGCTTCTGCCCGCGACTACGTCCGCGTTGAGCTTAGAATCTCAGAGGAACCTAAAATTTTCCCGGGATAAAAAGTATGTAACACATACTCCAGGTTATCTGTGTTCCAAATTTCATCCAAATCCGTTGAGTAGTTTTTGCGTGAATGAGTAACAAACATCCATTTATACTCACAAACTTTCGCACGAACCTGGACGAACTACTGGGTTACCAGGTATATACTTCTTCTTTTTTTCGCTATGGCAATCAATTCTTTTCAAGGACTATTTTTGCCAGTATCGAGTAGATATGTCGATGCCCAGGTAAATAATAGACAACCCTACGTCTGCGCAATCTATATTTTTATTCTTTATGTCCAGTATAAAATTTTCTTATTATCTTGATGCTGCAACATTTAATGAAAAAAAACATTTTGGAAAAAATAAAAAAATCGGTCCAGTATTTTTTTGGGCAACCTATTTTTAATATACCTTGTAATATAATTTCTTATACAATAAGTTTTATTCTATTATCAGCTCGGTGAAGGTCGATGTATGGTCAGATCTTAGACTATAAAGGAATCAGTAATGTCCGATGAACTTATCGAATTAGTACGGCAATACTAAGGTCTCAATGTCACAAAAAAAAGGATTGCGGTATGCTTGGGAGGAAAAAGCAAAAACATTAAATAAATTAGTTATTTAGCTTAGTTAGTCAACACAAGAAGAAATTAAATATTTTTTCGAAGTCATTGTCAGTATCAGACGATTCCATTTTAAAACACGTCTTCAATCCACAACTATTGATGTCCTATGGTGTATTAACTATGACTATTGAAATGAGATAAGTCGGGTCGATTCCTATTGGAGTCCTTGGGTATCAATTTTATAAAAGTGCTGATTATTTATTTACTGAAAAATCCTGAGAAACACAAAGCTCCCATTTATTCTTCAATAAAAAAAAATTGTTTATGCATTTCAAAATTAAGTCTACCATAGTATCAGTTAAACTAATTAGATTGTCAGTGAAATTTCTGAACGAAACTTTCGAAAAAAAAAATTACACGACGTTATGGTAAAATGTCATTCGTTGCCGACAACAATTAAAAAATGTCGGAATCGTGTCAAGACCTTAATTGTCACGGAAATAATGAATTTGGGGCCGACGAATCACCCACCAAACTTATCGTCAATTACATTCCTGAAGTCATGACGCAGGATATGATGTTCTCACTATTTTCGACGATGGGTAAATTGGAAAGTTGTAAATTGATAGCAAACCGAGGCTATGGGTTTGTCGAGTACACTCGCCCCGAAGATGCAGTTAAAGCACGTAAGGCTTTCAACGGTCTTTTGATGCAGAACAAGACGCTGAAAGTGTCGCACGCACTACTAAACCCAGAGCTAAAGCCGCCCACTAAGCCAGAAGCCGACTGGAACCTCTACGTGTGTAACCTGCCCAACGAACTGACCTTGCAAGATCTACATGGACTGTTCGCACAATTCGGTAAAATAGTTAATTCGCGTATAGCTGCCGGTATAGCCTTTGTTCTTTACGAACATCAATATGAAGCGGAACGAGCCATTCAAAATATTAATGGCACCACACCGCCTGGTTTTCTACACCCATTAACGGTTAAGTATGCTAATAAAAGTAACCCTAATAAACATAAGAGCAATAATAATAATTTTTCTAAGAACCCTTTGGTGAAATCCTACCACTGGATCAATCACATGGGTGCTATCGGGGACCACAACTCTCCGAGCACATGGTCTATTTATATTTATAATATTGCCCCAGAAGTTGAAGAGTTGACTCTTTGGCAGCTTTTTGGTCCATATGGTGCTATTGTCTCTGTTAAGATTATCAAAGATCATCAAACCAACAAAAGTAAAGGATTTGGATTTGTAACGATGAGGAACTATGACCAAGCAGCCATGGCAATACAGGCTCTCAATGGCTATGTACTCCATGGTCAGCCTCTCTCCGTTAGTTTCAAAACCCAGAAGAGATAATGTTCAAAATAAGACTTGATAAACTTTACAATATCAATACAGTATCGAAAAGAATAAAGTATAACTTATCATTGATTGGAATTAACATTCATGCATCAAATAGACCTGGAAATCTGTAGCCCATTTACATTTGTAACTTTGTGACGTCAGTTGACACTTGTTGAAAATATTATGTTACTTTGAGCTATCGACATTGTTAAGTTTGTTTATGAATAATAATTTATTCAGTTTGCTCGTTAAATGTTTCAAGTTTACTAGAAGTTTAAGATTTGTATTGAATATGACTGTTGTCTGAATTTTCAACTTCAGTTATGAGCTGTATGCTTTCATTATTTTTATCTATTATTTAAGTCTAATAAACAAAATTAAAGAAAGTGCTTTTACAAGATCTTACTTATCCATAAGCCACATTGAGATGTTTAATCAGCTACTAGTTTTAGTTGTACACTTTTTATAACATGATGTCTATTTAGGTAGTGAAACAAAATCTAGATTATACATATAATATTTATATATAATAGGATAAATTTGCTGAATTAAAGTTCATTTTCACAATTTTAAAGTGTGTTTTTATTTATTTAATCCTTTAATTTATCATTTCAATGTTGTTTAGTCAAATGTTATTGGATTAAAGTTTAAGAATATTGTTATACTTGTATAATTCAATGATTTATTAATATTATTATTGTTGATAAAATTAATTTATCTCTTTGGAGAATAAATAAATATACACATTTATTAATACTTTAAACATTTATAAAATTATTATTTAATATAAAACATTCCTATCTAAGTAACCAATCTGTGCCTCATTGTCATAAATATAAAATTGCAATAAATATAAAAAAATGCAACAGATTAATTGTGATATTATTCTATTTAAGACTAAATTCCTCATAACTTTTTGTTGAATAAAAGGGTGAATATATTCAAGCAACTTGCTTTTGGGTTAGCAAAATTACTTAATTCCGATACGTATTATAGGTCCATATAAATTTTTATTGTAGTTTGACGACGCAAGTAGTGCCATCTGTTGATGTTTATATGAACTTATTTACATATTTTTCACACGATTTCTCCTCGTCATGCAGTTTTAATATGCACTTAAATTTGATTGGAATACAATCATTGAAATAATAATCGTATATAATAAGTTTGATAATGGTGCACTGCTACGTCATTGTACCCAGAATTAGGTAAACATGCGCAAAGGGCGCGGAGTACGCTTTTGCAGTAAAATCAATAGACAATGTAAGGAAAGTCACGCATACGTGTCGTGTGCTTATATCATAAGTTTTAATATTATATCTACTTAAGGAGGTTCTGAAAAGCAATTTTCAAAGTGCGTTCGTTGAAACGGCCGTGGCGGACGGTGAAGGCTCAGCAGTGGCGGGGGGCGTCGGCCTCACCGTGAGCAGCAAGGTGGGTTCCAAAACCGATTAACCTCTTGGTAACTGCTTAGGAACAGGTCATTTCCTTCAAATATAGCTTGGACTTGGTGTCCGTAATCCGTGCATTAGAAGGTCATTCTCATGATGCTGGAATTTTTTTATTGTGCTAACATTCCCATTGCTCCATACTTGTATGTCAGAGGTAGGTACATAAATTAAATAAAACTGATGTAATTGTGCTTATTAAAAAGGAAATGGAACTGATTATGAAGATGTAATTGGTCAGGTGTACCCAAGTCCGGGGGCGGCGCGCGGCGTGTGGGCGCTGCCGCAGCCGCCCCCGTGCACGATGGCAGCGGAGGAGCTGCCGCCGTGCTCGCCGCTGTCACCCGACGCGCCCGCCGCGCCGCCACGCACCATCACCAGCCTCAACCATCACTCTGATCTGCACCAGCTCATATTTGAGGCTGTACGCTCCGGGTAACGTGATTAAACCTACTGGCATATATGTACCTAAAATTAAAACTTTTTTGTATGTAAAGTTTTTTGTACAGCCCGCCTGATGGTAAGCGGTAGTCTAAAGAGTATGAACCTATTATTGAATTTAAATTGAGGGAAACCTATCCTTTCGAGGGGCTTACTATGCTAATAGCATTCGTTTTCTGTAAGGTCAAGTCTCCCTTTTTACCTACCACACTAACTACCTAATACAAAAAGTATCATCACATGTCACATTTAGTAGGTACCAAAACAACGAAAATACCACTTACTGTAAGGATTTCTTTTGGCTTATTCTGGTATCATAAGGTGGTCGATTTAGACCTATTGCGTGTTTCGTCAGCGAGGTTTCGGAGATGGAGCGTCTGGTAGAGAAGCTGGGAGCGGAGGTGCTGTCCGCGCGCGACCAGCATGGGTACACGCCCGCTCACTGGGCCGCACTGGACGGCAGCGTGGCCGTCATGCGGTACCTGGTCGAGCGTGCCGCACCTATCGACCTATCCTGCTTGGGGACACAGGTACTTGATGCTCGATCATATCTCCTGACACAAGACCAATACAACTACAAGCTGTTCGAGTATACAAGACGTGCTTTTCCTGGATTCCTTGTCTTCTATGTCTTGTAACGGCTTTTAAAACGACTAAGAATGAGAAGTTCGCGTAGATTTTTATTGCTTAAGCCTCAGAAAATAGGTCTATATAATTTTGCTACCAACAAGTCTACATAGGTATTGCCAGCCCAGTGCATCCAAGACGACCTCTGGTACCTACTCTTAATCACCGTAGAAACACTATATCGGCGTAGCGTTATTTTTTTCAGTGGTGGTAATACCCACTCTCCAGTTTTGAATGGGAAATCGCTTTGCGTCCTACCTTTTTTGTACGTCACATAAAGATAAAATGTCTCTTGTGATTAAACAGTTAGGTGCTTATGTATGTACACGTGTTGTCATCTTAGGGACCACGACCTATTCACTGGGCCTGCCGCAAAGGTCACGCGTCCGTGGTGCAAGTGCTGTTACAATCCGGAGTCGCAGTCAACGCCGCTGATTTTAAAGGTAGATACATAACTAACTACTCGTCATATTATTATCCCCTACAACTGGTCTGTGCCTATATAAAACGTGTAAAATATTATTATACCTATGTACCTTTTTTTTTATACCGCTATGGTGCACACAAGCATACGGCCCACCTGATGGAAAGCAGTCACTGTAGCCTATAACCGCTAGCAATACCAGCAGGGATATCATTAACGAGTTGCCAACCCCGTTGATGATGAGGACTCACTGTGCCAGCAGCATTACTTGTGGCGCAATGGCAACCTTACTTACCGCAGAAATAAACACTACATATCAAAGTAGTGTTATTTCACTGCGGTCTTCTGTATGGTGGAGGTACAGTCCCCAGTCGAGCGGCTCCAAGTTAGATGGGAACACCCACGGGAGATCCCAATTCGCCCTACCTCTCTTTTTTAAGCTCATGGTGTGATTAATCACTACTAAAGCTTAGAAATCTCATTGGTACAGACAGGGGTTTGAACCTGGGCCCATCAGATCAAATCATAAGACAGGCCTTTGCTTCAACCATAAGGCCACCACGGCTTAATATTTAAGTTTCAGCCCTTGAAGTAGATAAATAAATAATCACTACACAATTAATAGTCAAGTAGGTGTAGTGAGGGATCGATACCTCACCTGTTGGGGTAAATTTTTCACGGCGCCATCTACTTCTAACCCAAAGCAATATATATGCGTTTAGGGTGTGGGTATCAGATAACTATGAAAAAATACTTCCTTTTTTATAAATAAGCACATATACTTACTTAACACCCAGACTCAAAGCAAACACAAATGTTCAAACTTCAAGCATATGTTTGTCCACCTGGCGTATCAGTCAGGCTACTAAGTACTAACATAACAACTAGCTAGAGTAACAGCGCGCGTTGTCTTACGGTCGTGTTCTTTAACGTATCCCCGTAAGCTATAGAAGATCAACAGTGATGCTATTTCTCTCATACAAACAATAATTCCATTCATCTCTCTCTTTTGTCAAGCATGAGTGTCCTTTACTCGTAGGTAGCAGATAGGATAGGAGATAGGATATTAAAACAGCCGTTAATTTGTATCCAGGTCTGACCCCCTTGATGACAGCGTGTATGTACGGTAAGACGGCGACCGCTGCGTACCTGCTGGGCATGGGCGCCGCGACCAGGCTGTCCGACATCAACGGAGACACCGCCTTGCACTGGGCCGCCTACAAGGGCCACGCGGACCTCGTCCGCCTCCTTATATACTCAGGCGTGCCCTTACATTGCACTGATAACTTCGGATCGACGCCCTTACATCTTGCGTGCCTGTCCGGAAATTTAACTTGCGTCAGGTTGCTTTGTGAAAAAGTGAGTTAAGTAGACAAAATATAATTCAATATAGTAAGTAGTCCTAACTCTAATGTATGGTATGATTAACATGACTAGTTAATTTTAGGAAAAAATGAATGAATATTTTTCATTAGTGGTTGGTATAAAAGGTAACTTAACGTCCATGAATTTTAAGGTAAAAGCCGAGCTGGAACCCCGTGATAAAAATGGTAAAACTCCACTGATGTTGGCGCAAAGTCACCGGCACGCTGAAGTAGTGAAGCTACTACAGAAAGAGATGAAGCGTAAATCACATTGGATGCCACCGTTGTCCGAGTTATGGGCGCTGTTGTTCGGGGGCGCCGGGGACTCGAAGGGACCTTTGCTGTTTTTTCTCATTTCTGTGTTGCTGTGGGGGTACCCGATGTACATCATCAGGTGTGTCCCGCTGACATGGAACACGCTCCGGCTTTCTCACTACTGCTTCCTGTACTGGAACGCCATCATGTGGATGAGCTGGTTGATAGCGAACCGCCGCGACCCGGGCTACATCCCGCAGAACTCCGAAACCTACTACAGGGCCATCAGGCAGATACCCTACTACGACAAATGGAAGAAGAGAAATGTTATACTCTCACGACTTTGCCATACTTGCCGATGTTTGAGACCTTTAAGGTACGCATCTTTGTTGTAACAAACATATTGTACAACACGACTTGTTCATAGTCACGCGAAATCAATTTGTAGAATCCCGCTATCAAACTTTCACTGATGTATAATGAGAGTGAGCATTCTTCGAGACTTGTCACTTTCAACAACAACACGCATTATTATAATATTATGCTTTTTGTTCTCAATTTAATTACCCAATAAATTTTGAGACATTAGATATCTACGTACCTATTTACCGAAATATTCGAGGAAAAAAATTAAAAGAACCGTTACGTCCGGCAGCCAGACACGGCGGAGACTGTGACGGAACTTCAATCGACAGTAGGCTAAGATCAGGTATCTTACCTACACAGGGCATAGATAGAGAAACACGGCCAACATGCCAGTTGCTCCGTGATTTGATGACGAGCGTTTGTCTCGAGGCCAGAACGAATATGTGTATGGCCTACTGCTTCTACAGCTATTGTTGTAATAGACATGACCTGTCTGGGTGTGGGTGTAGTTTGTAATACTAGATACGTGTGTGCGGCACCCACATTCCACAGCCAAACGGAGATCTGATCTGATCCATCAACACAAGGGACAGCGCACTGCAGCGTAATCATTCTTACACTGGTGTGTAGCGCTGAGATATAAGGAGAAGTAGAAAATAACTGTTAAAATGCAGAGGTTTGTTAAGCTCGTACACAAACTATTTCTATGGATATTTAGCGTTACAGACTTTTAGTTCAATTATTATGTGGTTTTATATAAAAGACTAACCAAAAACCGGATATTAAAAGTTGCTTAGGTATAATAAGTAGGTAGGTTACCTACATTCCATATACAAAAATAACACGCTATGTAGTTAAGTAGGTACCTGTTTGAACATCAGCACCAGTAGGTACTGTACAGAAGTGAAGCGCTGATAGATTATAAACACCTTTAAACTAGTCTTAATTTGGCGTAAGTGTTTATAATTAAATATATTCCAGGGCGAAACACTGCCGCATCTGTAAGCGCTGCGTGGCCTACTTCGACCACCACTGCCCGTTCATATACAACTGCGTGGGAGTCAGGAACCGAATGTGGTTCTTCCTGTTTGTAATGAGCGTGGCGATCAATTGCACGCTCACTATATATTTCGCGTGCTACTGCCTTCTGCTCGAAGGATTTGGTCTGCTATACGTGCTAGGGCTTTTGGAAGCCATCACGTTCTGCGCTCTCGGATGGATACTAACGTGCACCTCTGTAAGTATAATGTGTAGGCCTAACGCATGTAAAATTACGATATAAATTTATCCACCTTAGTTAACTGAATTTAGGATTAATTATATTGGAATTTATATTGGACCACAGCGGCCACAGCTCCCCTGTAGTACATTGGAACATAATATATAAATAAAGCCTCCACTCGTTCAATAGCTCACCGTAGCTAGCAATCAAAACCGGTTCAAACATTCAAGATAGTTATGCAAATACTACTCTTCGTAACATAAAGTCGTTCTCAACACAAGGTCGGCGGCGTGCCAACGGGTAATAAGGACCCTCGGCGTTGTATGTGTCCACTGGATACGGTAATAAAAAATATCTTTCTAGGTGCTGCACGCTTGCATGAATCTGACCACGAACGAAATGTTCAACTACAAGAGATATCCGTACCTAAGAGACAAGCGGGGTCGGTACCAAAACCCGTTTTCACGGGGTCCTATTATGAACCTCATAGAATTCTTCGTGTGCCTTCCGGACAAATGCGATGAACAAGACATTTTCCACGAGGAGAGCATATGATGTGAAGCGCGCTGACACACCGAGCATGTGTCCGGAAATGGACGCATCAAGTGCTTATGCAATAAGTAAATAAAAACATTTTCGGATCAATTGCTTGAAATGTTGCAAACACATACTTATGTGTTAGCTAGGTATATAGCTACAATTCTACCTATAGGTATCTGGCAATTTTTTAATGAACTGTTATATTTTATGTGTGTAATAAATTACTGCTATACCTAGGCACTTATCTAGGTATAGATGGAATTTTTCCATTATTGCTATCTTTCTTTGTCTTTTCAGCCAATACAATTCACCAAATTTAATGACGTAGAAACTTGAGAAGCCTTGCCTTTGAGAAATTGGTTAATAAATAATTATTTATCCTTGCACCAGAAATTCATGTTTCATGCATCTACGAAAATTTTAAATGTTTATTAACCGAAATGGTATCGAGTTTATAGTGTTCAGGGTGCTTATATGTTAGCAGTTTTAGGCATCACCAGTTCTGGCACTTGGCAGCTCCCTTGGTAATTTAACCAAGGCCTGTTAGACGATATCTACTTGAGTAAATATTGAAACACGCGAGTTCCTTTGAATGGAAATTGTTTTCACAGTTGCTCAAATAGCTATGCGCTTGTAACAGTTTCATTAATTTCTGAATCATTCATTGCTTTAGGTACAGATATTATTTATTATGTATCATTACTGAAATCCCTTTTTATATTCAATCAACGTTGTCTGTACAACATAGCATTTATAGATTCAGAATTCGATGAAATATTTAATTACCTGATAGGTTTGAAACGCACATTGTGAATAAGTAATATTATATATTTTAAGGCTTTTCGTTGGTATTATTTACACCTACCCTACTGTTATCTTGATCTCATTATGTCAAGTTACTACAAGGACCACTCAAATGTAACAACTCCCACTACTATCCAACTTCCCAGAATAATAGGTCTACTCTCTTAAATTCTATCTAATTCTGACGACACCGTTTGTCTAGTGGTTAGTAGGTAAGTGTCGCGGTTCGATTCCTGCCGGAGAGATTGGTACGTATTATACTTAAGTATATTATTTACTAAACTATGTTCTTATATGGTTTTCCATCAGTTTGGTTCGAATAGCTTTGCTTAGTTTGAGACTAGGTGGCGCTGTGTGATAAAGCCCGGACATTAATTTATTTTAATATTGTAACATATTTATAATTAATAAAATTGCTTCCGATTATTCGGAACAAAAAAGGTTTACATTCCCGATATTTCGTGATGAGTCAGTGAACGGTATTTTGCGTTTACTAGGTTTAACCCGCGACTTCGCCCGCGTGGCAATACACCTATTACTTGTACGTAGTTTATCTACTCTAAGCTAATACAAACCTATGTTACTCAGTGATAATGTAGCATTCTGAAGGTGAAAGAATTTTTAAATTCGGTTCAGTAGTTTTTGAGTTTATTCAGCCCAAACAAAAATACAAACCTATTATCTTTTTAATATTAGCTCAGAGTAGATAAACACTGCGTATATTAGTATAGATAGATTCGATCTATACTGCAACTATGTCTACTCTTTTATTTATGATTTCAAACAATGTCGAATCGTTTTTTACGCTATTCCGTGCCAAAATTATTTCTAGCTGCCAGCCAACCGATCACATGAATGTTACAGTTTAGTCCGAAGGAACGTAATCACTGCTTAGGTCATAGCGTGTTGACTGTCATTCATGCGCGGGAGATAATTGATAGAACATTTTAATAGAATAGTTTATTGCTAAATAAATATTATCGAACAACATCAAATGTCCAGCACAGATAGTTGTACTGCACGAAAAGATTCTAGTTACCATCAATATTACCACAAGAAATGATGTGCTAAATTTGAATTCCTTGAAACATTATATTATTAAACTTTCTTAAAGTTTTGTTTACATTATACTACCATACAGGGTAGATTATTTACTCATCTAAATATCACAATACCTACACATCAGTCAATACATATTGTAATAGCAAATACGTAGTGACAATAATTTTGTGATTGCATCATTATGTCCCAGATCAGTCACTATGGATACAGATTTCACAATATCTGACTTTACAATATGCACATTTACAACCTTAAATCCTTATAAACCACATATGTCATAAAATAAATTAAAGTAATATTAAATGCAAATGTTACAAACACTACTGGTACCAACACTGGGGTGTATTAACAATCTATTGCAATTCAAATGCAACAAGACTAGTCTGACAATAAATAATATTTAACATTAAATATGTGGTGTATAATACTGATGTGTAACCCTTACGTTATAACAATAAATATTCAGATCCCTTTAAACTTCTCAAGTTTAAATTATTAAATTTTTTTATCGTTTAAGTTTTCACTTATGATACATGGAAAAATTACTTATCAACAAAAAAACATTTAAGTCTTAATATTATTATAATGTAAATTTTATTCAAGAAGTTAAAAAGTACACAAAGAAAGCTCTTGTTAGCAGAAATCACTACGATGCTTACTTATTTCGAAACTATGGCTAGCTGCTAAGTATATAGCGAAAATGCGGAAGACATTAGCTTTGCTAAAAGCGATCAACTAAATATCAACAAAATATCTAATAGGAATTCACAATTCTTATGGAAAATCTTTGAAATTCTCCCTTCGAGGTACTATAAAGTAAGGAATAAGCCTCATATATTTTGAAAGCGAATGCAAATGAAATTAAATTTCACATTAGATATTTTATATCCAAAGTTTGAAAATACACAATAACAAGTATTAATGGCCTAAGTAATTTAAGGTGCCGAGCTAGACTGTAGTAGCACTAAATTAAACCCACGGATTTTGTTAGTATACAAACGTAAGATTGACCTCAAAATTTTATTTGAACTGATTTGCGATTTGTTTTCGAATCGGCGTGTAAATGAAATAAGTAAAGGAAGAAACCAGTTAATCATCCTTGGGGTTAATCCGGATTGCTGCGTTTATCTCCTCCTTGGAGTGGTCCAGGTCTCCCCAGCCCCAGAGGTGGTGGGAGCCGTCCCCGGTGCGCTGCACACGAGTCTTCACAATCTCATCGGACACCGTCTTCATATCGTATGCCCACCCAATTTTTGCGAAGAAATTAATGAAGGCGGTAGTGAAGTTCAGCCTGTTGTTGCCAAGTTCCGCGGTCTTGTAGTCCCAGGGGAAGGTGTGGTGGTAGTTGTGGAAACCCTCGCCGAGTGCGAACACTGCAACTGAGATATTCTGCGCTGGCTTGATGCTCTTGTCGTAGGGCTTGTCGCCCCACTTGTGGGCGGCGGAGTTGACGAGCCACGTCACGTTCAGGATGAACGCGTAGCGGAACATGGCCG
This sequence comes from Falcaria lacertinaria, assembly GCA_951449985.1. Lineage (NCBI taxonomy): Eukaryota > Metazoa > Arthropoda > Insecta > Lepidoptera > Drepanidae > Falcaria > Falcaria lacertinaria. The sequence goes on along the minus strand of OX602115.1, from coordinate 5,472,147 downwards.
CTACGAAGTACGCGTTGCCCCACGTCTCGCCCCACAGGTACACGGGCAGCACCGTCGGCATGACGAAGCACGTCAGCGGCATCAATATCAGATAATACCTACACAATTATATCATTCCATTACAGCATGTTATTATTGAATCTCTTATTCCAGGGTAGCACTACAAAACTTATTATTGGAATTTGAAATTTAAAGAGTTGATAAGTTAGTATAGGATATTTTTTTTTTTCCCTGAAGGGTATTTTATGCAATGTTCAAGAATGGAAACCTAGCAAAATTCTAGTTATATTATTTTTTGTCCATCAAAATTTCGCGCTTTTGGCGGTTTAAACTAGTAGAAGCGGGTATTAACTGCCCCTGCACTTATAGCTGAAAACCTTAAAACTTAAATCTGTTACTAAAACACCTGAAGAACACTAAATACGATATTAGTGTTCGGGTGGTTTTAGTAAGTATTTAAAATACTTCATACAAAAAGTAATCTTAGCGTGCCATAGTGAAATGGAATATCTCAACTCTGCAGTCACCTCAGATTGAACAAAACTTTGGAAGGTCCTGTAATAATGATAACAATTAATGGCATGAGAGTACTAACTTTTTCTGGAATCTGAGAATGGGGTCAGCATACAAGTCGCTGAGGTCGAGTCCCTGACCCTTCCTCTTGAGTTCCGGGTGCTTCCTGACGAGCAGCCAGCCGATGTGCGAGAAGAAGAAGCCGCGTGTCGCGTTGTGGGGGTCGGCGTCCGTCTCTGAGTACTTGTGGTGCATCCTGTGGTCTCGCGCCCAGTCAATGGCAGAGTCCTGCAATAAAATATACAAAATTCAAAATGTATTCATCAACTAAATACTTGCTGGAATGTTTGTGTGTTTATCATATCCATACGGAAACCTAGTTGGCGGTAGGTATAATGGCGCGTAATGATTACCTACAAAATTTACCAAAAAGACAAGACGCCACGGATTTGATTGCTTGATTGGCAATGATGATGAACCTTGGATAAAATATTTATCAGACTGGACACACATTATAAATTCTTTCACGTTTATATATCAGACTAGCTTTGCCCGTGACGTAGCCTGTGTAGAAATAGGATAATAACATATAGGTATGTATAGAGGGAAGTGTAGCTTTTCATTGTGATAGATTTAATTAACAGTATTACATAGTGAAAATAAACATATCTAACTACAGCATTATAATATTAGTATAGATTGAAATTCTGATTTAAAAAGACATATATTCCATCCGGACTTCACGGAAAGGTGATATGTTGCAATTTAGACTTTGTAAACCTTTATTAAAGCTACCTTTAACCCCGTTTCGCGTGTAACAAATGATACCTAATACCTATACTTGTACGTAGTACTAGTATATTATCTACTCTGAACCTATATCAATTTCAATAAATCTAATTACTGCATTTTATTCAGTGCTTCATGTTAGTCTAGGTTACAAGATCGAGTCAGAATGTCACGTGTTCGTTTAAAATATTCCACAATGTAGCATTATCTCTCTAAATAGATAATTAATGATATTAAATATTAAATATGTAATTTCCAAATTAGTATTTGATGTATGATGATGATTGACATTTAGTGAATCCTGTATTATTAAAAATCAAACGATTTACATAGTTTAAGACTACATAAAAATATATTAAGTACCAACATATCAACGTGCCTAGAATTATAAATTTGTATGAACAGCTATTGTTATTACGATTCCTTATATAGGCATCTGGTACAATTACTAAGGGTACCACGTGACAGTTTGTCCTACTTTAAAAAAAAACCGGTCAAGTGCGTGTCGGGCCACGCGCAGTTTAGGGTTCCGAAGTTGCCCGTCATAAGTATGTAATCCGTTTGTTTTTATTTGATGTTAGTATTAATATCGAGAACTCAATTAATTAATTAAATTGACGAAAATATCAAATTATATATTTACGTGCGTTATATATACTACCGACGTAGACATTTTACTAGTAGGTATGTCGTTTTGGCACTGAAGACATTGTTTTTAATATCCCGACGTTCCGCATACGACTTCATTTTCCCTGATAGACCTTCTGATACAGAGCGCCCACATCATGGGATAAACAAGAAAAATAAATATCATCCCTACTTTTCGTGAATGAGTGAACAACAACAAACATCTCAATGGTTGAATATTATAATACATGTGAGGATAAATTAGGTACATTACTTCAAAAATATTATTATTGGTAATTTCAAAAAACAGTGACGCAATTATCCAGGCATCCATCTATCTATGCTTTGTCAAATTCCGTTTACAATGCGATAATTGAGATTCTTAGAAGTATTAAGCAGGTATTTCTAGACAAGACTTTTTTTACACATTTAAATACAGATGGCATTGTGGCTTTGTAAGGTTGTCATGTAATGTATTTTTTAGGATAATTCTAATAAATATTCATTGAATATTAATTGGAGATATCTTATAAACACTCATAAAATAATAATTATTGCATGTATTCATATTTTCATGCTTAAATAAATTAGCAAGATTACTTTATACATATAACTACATATTGTGAGGTAGAGTTAGACCACAAGGGCATATTATATTCAACTTTGTCATTGTATATCTGTAAACAACATAATGATTTATGTGATAATCAATCTCACTGATGTGGAATTGTTAACATTAAGACGTTAGATGGAATTTTAAACAGAGAATCTTATATGATCTTTTTCTAGGAGGTTTACTAACTACTTGTTTCTACCAAACTTTTAAGACAATTATTGCAACAGTTTTTTAACATAAAATCCATTTATTGCGTTAGCTGACTTAAGTAACATAATAATATTTTATCTTCCCGATCATTAAGATTTTAATGTTATACAAACAAATTATAAATTTATAATTGTTTATCCTGTACTAATCATCTGTCTTTGCAATGTGTAAAAGCTAGTGTGGGTTTTTTCTAACATCTACAACTATAATTATCATATAAAAGCCAATTTACACATAACCTTAATTAATTATACACTCCAACCTTTTTTTAGGAATCACTCCATTCATTCAGTAGTGTTTGAGTTATTACATTCATAAAGACAGATGTGGCCAGGAGACTATATTTTATAATATTAAGAGATGTATTATAGGTAAAAATGACTTAAATATCTATTTAAACATTCTTACCTGGAAGGCTAAGGTGTTGAAGAAAACAAGAATGAGGCGAAGTGGCCACTTTGCTTTGTACGATTTGTGGGCCCAGAGACGGTGTGCTCCAGCTGTGATGCCCAGTCCAGACATCACATACAGGATGAAGGCTGTTCAAATTATAGTGTTATAGTCAAAAAGAAATTAATTTAAGTATGACAGAACTACACAATTATAATTATAACTGATGCAAAAAAACAATTATTGGTACACAACATAATGGTCATCATTACAATCCTTAAGATTTTTTCTTTACCTCACCTTCAATCATTACTACCACAATAATTTTGATTTGCACATTTAACTACTTAGTTGGAAAACGTGAAAACATAATTATACAACAATTTTAAATAACCACTAATTTTAAATTTATAACTGAATGGTTGTAACACCAATGTAAATATATCTACCAAACCTATGTTTAATTAAAGTACATACGGGAGGAAAATGTTAGTTTCTCAAATGGCATATTCTATTATGGCATATTTCCGGTAAATGCTTTCAATTAATTTAACTATTGACATCAATGCCTCTGCAAATCTTGCTAGATAGTCAAGTGTAATTTAGATAAACTTACCAAATATATCAGTTTGCCATTTTGCAGAGAAGAGGAACAGGTAACCTCCATAAACAGCAGCCAAGTGAAGATATGTGAATAGTATGATATTCCTCCATACATATTTTTTGGGATGATTGTCCGCCCGCTGTACAGGAGGGTTTGGAAGCGCTAGGTCAGGGGTCGTTGCGTCGCTCTCAAAAAGAACCCCGTTCGCATCAGTTGCGTTAGGAGCCATTTTCGACCGTGTTTGATATTTGTTCTCTCTCCTGAAATAATAAAGTCGAATAAGGTGATAAACATTACCTAACACATTTTTGCGAAAATGAGCTTCAAAATACATAACGAGTGTCATACGTTAACACTTTAATGAGTGTAAATAACTGTCCTAGCCAAATGTCTACTCGATTATCAAGTGTTTAAGTTCTTCGGAGGACATAAAGATATTAAATAAAAAATAATTTGATCAACCGAATCAATCCAATACCAATAATTAAGCCAATGTCAATGTCGTGTTCATTTCAAAGTCAAGGTCATGTTTTGATTCAGGAGTTTTAGTGGGCCTTAAGGCTTCCAAGTTTAAATAAAATTATTTTGTATTTTTGTTGGTTTCAATTCAATACACTTGCACTTATTCAAAGACTTGACAGATGAGATGACACTAAAAGTAAATTTACCACCACCGTACCGTAGGTAGACTGTACAGGTCGCGGCACGAAACTCTAGCGCTGAGCGAAACGTGGAGGGGATAGCTGCGCATGGGTACCATCGCGCACGCAATACAAATTAGTAATTTAATTGCTTAGTTAAAAACAGCAAAATAATGTTTTAATGTAAAGTCAAATAGTAAGTCTAGCGGTGAACAAAATGTGGAACTTAACTGCGTATGGGTACTGTCACGCACGCAAATATTACTTCATGTTACCTACAATATAATTTTTAACAAGTTTATGGGGAGTAGAAAAATAAATACACTATCGGATTTGTAAATTTTTATATTAAATACCAAATAATAAAAAAAATTATATTAAGTCCGAATTACATAAGAACCTACTGAAGTTTCTTCTCAGGATAGAAGAAACCTGCGAGTTCGGCAGGGTGTGGACATCAGACACCGCATTCTCCTTTCCGATATCTAGTCCGAATCAGACAATGGTCTTACACCTTCAATAGTATCCCAACAGGGCCTTTTGCTTACTGAGGGCCCCGGCTCAGGGCTGCTTCGGTCGTCGGCACTAACAGCGTCATCGTCATCAGACTCACCAAGGCTATCCTCTGAACTGTCACCATCAACGCGAATGATGAATTCTTCTGTAACCAAATCCACGACATGGTCACTCTTGACATATTGCTCTTCTATGTCCTTTACCTTTTGGCATAACTTTCCCCAATCCCAAGCACCCATCAGCAAAACTTTTTCTTGAATTAGTTCTATACATTTAGCAACACTCCACTTCACATTTTTACTGCCTACATATTGCTTTATGTCAGACCATGCCATTTCGATTGGATTTAGATCTGGGTGGTATGGTGGCAGTCTTAGCACTTGATGTCCTTGCTCTGCTAGTATCCTGTCAATTGAAAATGTTTTAAATCTATCTTTGTTAGCCCGTATTAAATTGTATAGTTGAGGTTTTAGTAGAGTTTCCTCATATTGTATGCCCTTTTCAGTAAGCCAACCCTGCATGTCAGCTTTTTTGGAATTAGAAGTGGGTGCAAGGTCCCATTGTTTATTATGGTATGATGCGTTGTCGACTACCACGACAGAATTAGGCGGTAAGTTCGGCAATAACTGTGTCCTCAGCCATTTTTCGTAGTTGTCGTAGTTCATATTGTCGTGGTAGTCGCCTGATTTCGCACCAGCTTTAAAAGTTAACAGTGCGTTCGGTATGAACCCAGCCTCTGATCCTGCGTGGACAATGACCACCCGCTGTCCTTTGGAGATAGGTTTTTTGAGACCTTTTGTAGTACCATCGGTCCAGGCTTTTGGAGCAGAGTGCGATGAATCTACGTAAGATTCATCTGTATATACGATGGGCCTTCCCTCTTGGCGATATTGTTTTATTTTGCGTAAGTATTCGATACGTAGTAAACGTATATTTGAACTTTCAATCAGTACTTTTCGATTGTTTTCAGTATTTTTCCACCGAAACCCTAAACTCTTAATTATTCGTCGAAGACTTCGTTCTGAGCCTTTGAAATTTATATCTTCCTCTAGCTTCTTTCTCAACTTTCCGACGGTGGGAAGTTCATTATTTGTCCTATGAAAGTTATGTATGCACCTCTTTATTAATCCTTGATCAAAGTTATCAATATCTGTGACCGGTTTTGATCTGGAGCGTTTTTTGCCTGGTGTTCTAAATACTGATAATAAGTCGGAATTATTGGCTTCAGTGGAGATTTTCCTTACCGTTGCTATGGACGTCTTTGTAGATTCAGCTGTCCTTTTCTGAATTTTCTGTAAGTCACTAATTATACTATTTAATTTTATATTTCCCGCCTGAATAACTTCTGCAGTTTGTTTTATTTCACTTATATCTACAGTGCTGCGGTCAGAATCGAGTAAAATACTCGCAGCTTCGCCAATTTCACTTTGAATTTGTTTCAGGGAATTAATGAAATCATTCGATTCCCTTTTCAGAAAACAATGCACGTCAAACACCATTTTCCGTGCCTGTCTTTTCAAAACAGTATTCCTTCTCGGCCTCGGCATTTTCACTGTTTAAAAACTGTTCAAACTTAATCAAACAGTGAATAAACTAACAAACACAACAAACAAATCAACAAAACAAACTTAACAAAAAACAACAAAAAAAATTAACGATGACAACAAAACAATTCAGAACGCGACTGTACACTGGAAGTGCGCGGAGCGTCGTATCGGCACGGGGGACGGAGTACGACTGGAGAGCCAATCGGCGCAACGCACGCTCGCCCTTCACCCCTGTACCCCGCCAAGACACCTTATTTTTTACTTCTGCGCAATAACGGTCAGCGCTAGAGTTTCGTGCCGCGACCTATACTATGTAGTATGTACCGTATGTAATGTACCTATTTACCACCTAACACAGAGTACATAACCACTACGTTTCCACCTAACTTCAACTTCTTTATGAATGGCTTCTGCGGGGCTGCCACAATTTCGCGTAAATGTACCTCTAATAATAATTTAAACCGTAGAGGGAGATTAAAACTGCCCGTCCGTAAACTGACAGTCACGAATGCACGATGATTGACAGTTGACATCATAGAGTACAGTTATATAGAGAGGACGTTTAGAGGTCAAAAGGTCATTTAAGTCAAAATCTGTAAAATAATATATGTCAAAATGGTAGAACGTCGTATCATGAGGTCAAAAGCAATAAAAAACAAACGCTACGCTGTTAAATCAGTTCAAATTATTGGGGATGAATGAAATCAATACTAAAAAGCTAGGCTGGACCTTAGAAAATTAACGGCTCTCGGCTTTCCCGCACATAAGCATGCGCTGACATAAGCGTTAGATAAGACTTAACGATCACCATAAAATAATGCGTTTTATTTTTCTATGCGTTTGATTAGGTACCGTTCGCGTTTTACGAACAGGTAAAACTCAACCCATGCCATATTTATTAGGAACCTTTAACGGAGCTATGTATTCGTATTCCAGCTCAAGTATATTATATAGTTACCTTACCAAAGTTACCAACCTTAGCAGAGTTATTTAGTCGGATGCGTCACGCCACGTGACCAAACAACAGCTCAGGGAAGGAACGGTAATGTTAACTACCATCTCTTGTTTGATAGATGTTTGATTTTACACACCGACAGTCCCTTATTTTAATTTATTGTATTTGTGTGAGTAGAATAGACCATTTGTCTAACTACGTAACAGGTGGACCGGATCCTAATTTAGTAATAATTTCTTGTAAGTGAATAGGTACGTGTATGTATGTAGTCATGTTAGATTTATTGTTTACTAGCTGAAGCCGCGACTTCGTAGATAGGCACGCGTGGATTTACTTTTTATCTCATAAAGCTAAGAAGCATCTCTCGTTTAATTTTCCTACGTACGTACCTAGATACACACCGAAAACATTAAAATAAGTGTATGTCCCGTGAGCCAACTTTGATGAAATAAAGCCTCTCCCGAAAAATGTAATGTTGCCCATAATAAACTGTGAAAACCCTAGACAGGAAAACTTAAAGATACAAGTTATTAAAACATTATAAATTTTTGACGAAGCCTATAGAATCAAAAGCCTAGCTTAAGATGAGCCGTACGGTCAAAGGTTCCACTACATTCCGGGGTTCAAGTTATATGGACCCCTAACTAAGGGTTGTTATGTTTGTAATTTCTTAACTGCAAAAGGGCAATCTTGGCCTATATTAATTCCTACCAAGCAAAAAAAGACTGAATGAATTCGGACTACGCGTTTATTTTCATCACCTCTGCCAAGGGAACCGTTCTGAATTTCAAGATAAAAAGTATCGTATACTATACCTCGTAGCATGATCTTAAAACATGCCAAGATTAATTTGAACCCATTCAGCAATTTCGGCGTAGGTAATGCGCGGACAAGAAACAGACAGACAGACAAAAAATGGTCAAGGGCGAGTTGGACTCGCACACTGAGGATTCAGTTTTCTGTACTGTTGTAATAGTAAAAACCGGCCAAGTGCGAGTCGGACTCGCGCAACGAGGGTTCCGTACACACTTGTAGGTAAGATTAAAAATAGGCGAACTTCAAATGAGGTCATTATTCGTCGGTGACTCTTAACAGCGCGATTCAGGAATATTTTTTAGTAAATTCGCTTTAAAAGAAACCAACTACATAATTACGGTTTTCAGATTTATTCCTTTACTTGTGCTAATTTTGCGACATAAACGGTAATATCTTTTCTTCGTATTGACTTACAGGTTTGATGATTTAACAGCTGAAAGGGACCACAGATACCCGGGGTATTTCATATAAATTTCAATTTGATCCCTCCTCGGGTTCTCGAGATAAAAAATCTTGACAGACAGACAGACAGACGGACAACCGAGTGATCCTATAAGGACACACTCACGCACATCATACTCTCATACTTACACAAATAAACAAATACTCAAAATCCACAAACTCACAATACAACCTAATTTTGTTACAAGGCTGTTGTTTCATTTTTTATCTTTAGTACCTATAACATATGTATTTGTATTTCACCTTTCTTGTTGTAATTTCGCGTTCGCATCATGGTAATACCTCAGAGTAGATAATATACTACAATACGGTATGTAGGCCCTGTGTTATGGGCAACTGATACGTTGCCTATAACACAGGCTTAGCCTAGTTTAGGAATGGAGAATATTGTATTTGATGTGTCAATAAATACTTATTATTATTTGAAACCTCCAATTGTTACAATTATTAATATTGTAAAAACGGCAACAGAAATACACAAAATTTCAACTATCTCCTTATTACCTATTACGGATCATGAGATATAGCCCGCTAATAGACAGACAGACAGCGAAGTCTTAGAAATAGAACCCTAAAAATAATTAAAAAATAGTTTTGGGTTCAGTACCGAAAATAGTGCCCTAAAAGAAATCCAAATATCTTCAATGAACAGAATTGGACCAGTTATAGTTTTATTATATGTATAACGAAGAGATTATTATTTATGAATTCGTCTGAAATAAAGATTTGTTATTATTAAGTACATACATAAAACTAAAGGGAACAGGTGGGTACCTACCGTACTTACTACATTAAGAATACAGTACGATTGCTCCTAGCCATAATTTTCATTATCTATATATCATATAAAATTATTTAAATAATGCTTACTTGCTTCATTTATTCATGTAAAACATGTACAATACAGACAGACAACTACTAGGTACCACCGTAATTCACTTTAAGTTAAGCACCTACTTAATATAAACAATTACGCGAACCGCAATCTTTATAGCAATTATTAATTTATTATTGCATGTTTTAATATTTTACTTACCGGTAGCAATATTATGAAACCCAGTAAATTATAAGCACACACTTGCCACTTTGTATTAAAGTTATATCTATAAATCACTCATAGCAGAATGCTAATCTAAGTGTCAATGAGAGTCATCAAGCGTATGCACTTTTATATACTTTGTAGAACATCGATAAATTTTAAATTATGCGACTTTGGCCAGTATCTACAACAGAAGAGTATACCGGTATCGATGTGTTCACGTGTTGAACTATGGACTCACTTGAACGCTCGATAGTTAGGACTAAGCGGGCGCTGACTCAAATGGATTGGTAAGCAGAGCGTCGCACTCTTGGATTGGATGTCAGAGTGGCGCGATGTTACGACCACGTCACTCGATGGGCCCATCACGTAGCACGGTCCGTGGCTGTGATCACGCGATTTAACTGCGTGCGGATATCCCGGAGGCGGCGGGAAATTTTAATTTTAGAGTAAATGTAGACATAAGTACACGCTACAAACAATATACTTTTATTGCATCGTATCGTTGTATAACGGTTTTTCCATATTACAATGTAGTGTATGTTCTGTATATTACAATGAAATATTACTTATTAGTGTATATTATGCATGTATGTTTATTAAGGTTTAAATATTAGGTAAATGTGCTATTCTGACTACAACTTTTATTTTTTCAGGGAAATAAATACACACAAAAATATTATGATACAAGCTATAATATAAATATAGCTAAAAACCAATAAACATAATTTTATTGTTCCTGTAGTGATGGGAGCGGAGCGTACATATCGGTATCGGTACGGACAGATTGAATGTCATTGTGGCGTTGATAAATATTAGTGCGAATTGTTTGCAGAAAAGAGCATTTGCGTATTATTATAGTATACTAGCTGACCCGACAGGCGATGTCCTGTCTTAGCTATGAATTCATATGAAAATACACCATAGCAAAAAGGACCTTTAGTTTATCGCTAAATTAAAAAGGTTTCGGTTTTTTTTTCATAAGAACCTCTCCTGACAATAACAAACACAAATAAAAAGAATTAGCGAAATCCGTCCAGCCGTTCACCCGTGATGCCGTGACCTAGGGAAATAGGTATTATTTTTTTGTATATAGAGACGAAGTCGCTTCCCACTGTCTGTCTGTCCCTATGTATGCTTAGATCTTTCAAACTACGCAACGAATTTTTATGCGGTTTTCAGCAATAGATAGATCATCAACAGAAGGTTTTTATGTATAATTAATTTATGTTTTATGAGTATTTAGCTTATATGGCCAGTGTGATTAAAAGTTAATATTAAAAAATAAGGGTTGATCGTAGAAGGGTGAAAATTGAGGATTGTATGTATTTTTGTATGTTGTATCATAAAAAAATAGAAATTAAAAATTTTGTCTAAAAAATAAAAAATAAAATTTAGGGGTGGACTACCCCTAACATTTAGGGGGATGAAAAATAGATGTTGGCCGATTCTCATAGATACCGGATAAGCACAAAAAATTTCATCAAAATCGGTCAAGCCGTTTCGGAGGAGTATGGTAACGAAAACTGTGACACGAGAATTTTATACAGGCTGGAATAATGAATTGAATGAAAGAATTGAACCGTACCTCGAGGGCAAGTGCCCTAATTAATGAAGATAGCTTATTTTCTCAAAAGGAAGCATAGGTACCATAGGTACTTTATTTTTAAACATAATTCAATCAAGTCAGTCAGTCTTATGCAATATTTAATAGAGATGTGCGTCTTACGCTTATGATTGTGGCCGTAAAAGTCTAGGTAGCATTTTTTTCGTAATTTAGTCGGTTCGATTACCGTGTTGAGAAGAGAATTTTCAAAAAGAAATTATTCATGTTTGTTTTCTTCCGGTTAGAAGTACCGTAAACGTTAATAATTAGAGAAGTTCCGACTAGTCGGTAAAGCCCATTATCCGACTTCTGTCCTGTGTGTCTCGCCATCGGCGGTTAATTCATCCTCACACATTGGAACCGAAATTTCTCGCACTGCGTGGTTCCAAGAGTCTCCACCCGTGAGCAATCAAATTGTCGAATGAACTCCCCGCGGTCCCCGTCTACGGTTTTCCCAAAAGAGTAGGTATAGCATGGAGTGCTTCAAGAAGGTTGTGAAGAGATTATTGCAGGGTCGGCTAGAGCTCGGCGCGAGTGATACCCCTGGTGTTGCCACTTACCGTCAAGCGGGCCGTATATTTGCTTCCCACCTTAGTGGTATAAAAAATTGCGAAGTAAACAAAACCGGTAACGACACGCTCGAAGGCGGCCGTTGTGACTTGCGCGCGAATCAGCTGTAAACGAAGCGTCTTGGAATTCCCAGAAACCGTGATCGGCTTAGCCGATTAGTCTGCCTCTTTACAACCGCCTAGTCGGCCAAAGTCATAATCGTCTCATCTCTAGTAATCATGTAAATGTTTACCAAGTAAGTTTGCGTATTAATTCATACCTACAATTGCATATCCACGTGGTCGCTTTTTAATATCGGCAAAAAATTTGCAAATTTTCCAGAAAAACAATTCGTGAAATATGATAAACAAATAAAATAATATATTATAATAATTTAATGGTGTCACCACCGTTGGATATAGGTAGTGCTGAAACTACTAACATAGTATAAGTTGAGGATTGTTCATAATACATCATACTGGTAATAAAGTTTAATCATATTCCCGAGCGAGTATCTCTGCGGGCCACTTGGCTGTGGGTGCTGGTAGGAGCGCAGCAGGACAGAGCAGTAAGTCCTGAATAGATCCCAGGGTGTAGCTGCCGAGGCAGTTCAGCACCCACTCATAGTTCACCGGTACTATGCCCAGTTCCATTGCGAGGTCTGAAACATACCATAAAATAGAGGTGCTTACTTTACTGAAAGAAAAAATGGTTAGTTAAAAAACGCTCTTTGGATCCTAGGAAAAAAAGTAAAACTATAAAAGTAATAAATCAATATGTTACTTTAAATATTACCTACGTGTTAAGTTGTTTTTTTTTACAAATAAACGAAACATTTTCAGCTTCTTCATCATCAGTAATTTATAGCTATTATTTTAGGATTAAGAAATAGATGCATTCTGATTGATAACAACCTCCTTATTCGGGTAAAACCTAACCATCGCCCATCGCATTCAATGATATTGCGAAATTAGCGGTGGCGCCTCAAACGTATTTGATATAGTCACAATCACAAGAGACTAAAAGCTGGATTTATTATGACGCCTCTGAAACGAAGACTCAGTCCTTGCATAAGGTCAATTCTCGTAATATTTAGATTTTACATTCAGAGGAATGGTACGTATTTACAAAAAAGAGTATTATATCCGCTGCTAGTGCCCATAGTGCAAGCTTTTCTTAGTTTGGGGTCGGACGGCGCTGTGTAATAATGTCCAAGCAATTATGTTTTTTAATTCTCTACGGTTTTCCCAAAAGAGTAGGTATAGACAGGACCTCAAGAAGTTCTATAGATTTCTACGTCAGTCATGGAAATCAAGAGGCCTATATGACTTACAAATTAGTACCAAGATGCTAGTTTGTTACTTTTATCATATTCTAAAACTTTTCAGTGTCAGATGTATATGAACCGCCAAATCTCAAGAATCGGAAAAAATAAGTACCTACCTAAAAAGTGCATTCATAGAGGGAGAAACGAGGTCACCTTCACTTTGTAGTCAAAACAGCAAAAAACAATACGATAAGCAGTGGAAAGGTTATGCCAATCGAATTTTATTAGACACAAAGTTCGCTTTGGTCATAAAAAAACTAGACAAGCGCGAGTCCGACTCGCGCATCTAAGGTTCCGTCCCATTTAATACAGGAAATTCACATGCACCTTATCCTATGAAACCTACCTTGTTGCTTCACTTTTAAATTTCAAACGTCATTCTCAGATCTAATTTTATTAAGTATACATTTTTTGGGTTCCGAAGTAAACAGGGAACCCTTATAGTTTCGCTATGTCCGTCTGTCTGTCCGTCCGCGGCTCAGCTCAGACAATCTTAGCACTAAAAGCTGTATTATATTTGGCATGGATATACATTTTAATCTATACACATAAATAAAATTGAAGTGTCTGTTTGTAATGTCAAAATAACAGCTTATTACGAAATGCATATGAAAGTAAACACGTTTCTAATGACAAAAAACCAAGTAAAATATATTTTTTTGTCTGTCGGTCTGTTTGTTTGGGCTTGGGGTAATCAATCTCCGAAACGGGTGGATCGATTTGAACGAGACTTTCACAGGTATATAGCTGATTTTACTGGGCGTAACATAGGCTACCTTAATTTTGGAAAAATAATTAGTGTTCCGCACAACGAATAAAAAACACCAAATTGTGAACAAATTCCGAACGGCTGGACTGATTTGAATGAGACTTTCACTGGTAGTTAGCTGATTTTACTGGGCGTTACATAAGCCACATTAATTTTGGAAAAATAATTAGGGTTCCGCACAATCAATAAAAAACAATAAACATGTGAACAAAATCCGAACGGCTGGACCGATTCGAACGGAACTGGAAGATAGCCGATGCTATAAGGCGTAAATTAGGCTACTTTATTTTTGGATTTTTTTTGTCTGTCGGTCTGTTTGTTTGGGCTTGGGGTAATCAATCTCCGAAACGGGTGGATCGATTTGAACGAGACTTTCACAGGTAGATAGCTGATTTTACTGGGCGTTACATAAGCCACATTAATTTTGGAAAAATAATTAGGGTTCCGCACAATCAATAAAAAACAATAAACATGTGAACAAAATCCGAACGGCTGGACCGATTCGAACGGAACTGGAAGATAGCCGATGCTATAAGGCGTAAATTAGGCTACTTTATTTGTGGAAAAGCAATTAGGGATAAATTAATGTTTTAGAGTTACGTACAAAAAAAAAACCAATTGAATTTGTCAATAACATTTGTTCGGGTGGAACCGACTTGAAAATAATTACTATAAGGCGTCAGTCGCTGAGATCATTTTTGTTTGAAAAAAAAAAGGTTTCCGCGCAACATAAAAAATCAAATACGGGACTGTAATAACTTAATAGGCTTCGTATGCGTGGAATTAAATTAGCTATCAATTTTATGGGTTTATTTTTTTTTGCTGAACCCAAATTAATTAATCTATAAATACAATACAACTATACAAATAAATAAAATTGAAATGTGTTTGTAATGTCAAACTAACAGATCTGTACTAAATGCATATGAAAGTAAATACTGTACTAATGACAAAAATTTTTTTTATGTCTGGTTTTGTTTGGATTAATCTCCGAAACCACTGGACCAATTTGAATGGAATTTTACTGGCAGATAGCTAATATTACTGGGCGTGAAAAAATGAAATGGTTCCCCTCGACTAATAAAGAACCCTTTTTACATATAAAATCATTGTAAAGAACACCTAACAAACAATAATAGGTATATCGAAATATCCACATTGCAAAACCATTTTTCAGAACTCAAATTTTATTCTAAAAATATTTTATTTTCTTATTGGACCGCATACGATTTATACACTAAAATACCCTAAAAAGTGAAAAGCCGCATCACGTGCACAACTACGTATAAAAAGCTTGATAGTGTAATCTGCTGTAACATTTGACCCCCATGGCCGCAGAATTAGCATAACAAAAATAATATAATAATATAATTTTTTACTGATTGTTTAATCTCATCTGCACGAGTAAAATTTTCCATTAGACCTAAGTCTAAACTCTAGGTATATTAATATCTGTATGAACTTTTTCGACAACGTATTCGAAAACGTAATTCGCGAAATGTCAAAATTGCCATACTAATTTTTTGTTCCACTTTTCTCCGGCGCAGCGCCGCAGTTTTATGTGTTTCCAGGGTCCTGCTGAGCGGAAGTATAATTGATACGCTTGAATTTCAGTTTGTTGGTGGATTCTTATGAGTACTTGGACTTATCTCTTTATTCTCTATTAACTCTTATGGAAAATTTGGACATTAGAAGGGTTACGTTTTCAGATACGAAGTCGAAAGATATTCTTGCTACATATACTGAAGTATACATATCAAGTATGAAATTCAAGAAAGATAGATGGACCGATGAAGGATCATATGGCTAATATGGAAGTGGATAAAGCTATGCGATGAGAAAGGAATGGAAGAGAAAAACATATTGCGCCAACGTCGACGGACAGGAGAATGATGCTGGATGTATAGATAGAAGCATGTATGTATTACACATGAAGCGGTCCTCCTGCGTGTGCTCGGGCTCGGCGAGCAGCAGCGCGGGCCCGGGCGCACCGTGCACGCGCACGCCGCTCGCCTGCGCCGCCACCGCGCCGCCCGCCGCCCGCACCATCTCCTACACACAGTGGCCTGGCTAGCACGTCGTCACAACATCACACCCCAACACAGTGGCGTAGCTAGACTAGCTAGGTAACCAAAGGCACTAAGGCAAAAATTAACTAGGGCCCCAACTAACCTATTAAAATAGTTCGTTCCGTATTTGTCGTAATCCGGATTCGTCGTAAAACGTATAGTATCAATTTATAGTTTGTAAGTCAGAGTCCGAGAGGCCCCCATGAGCTTGGGGGGCCCCGTGGCACTGGCCCGTCTAGCCCTCCGGTAGCTACACCACTGCCCCAACAATACAACTCCAGCGTAATGAAGCTTACACATTTCACAAAAATGAACCGAAATGGTCTCGCAATGCGCGGTTCCAAAGGAGCTTCCTTCCGCACACGATTATATTTTGGTGAGCTTCCGTGGTTTTCCCAAAGAAATACAGCACGGCGTTCTTCAAGAAGTATGTGATGATATATTTGCAGGGTTCGCAACGCGTGAGTGAACCCTATCTGGTGTAGTAAGCGTCAATAGGCTAGAGAGGGAGATATATATATTGTACTAGCTGCCCGCCCCGGCATCGCACGGGTAAACATTCATATCAAATATTTTGTCCACCCGTGCAAAGCCTGGGCGGGCAGCTAGTCTATGTTACTCAGTGATAGAGTAGCTTTTTAACGGTGAAAGATTTTTTGAAATCGGTTTAGTAGTTTCGGAGCCTATAGACATTTATCAAATATTTTGTCTACCCGAGCGAAGCCGGGGCGGGCAGCTAGTATAATATATAGCCTATGTTACTCAGTGATGATGTAGCTTTCTAATGAAAAAAGAATTATTAAAATCGGTCCAGTACTTTTTGAGTTTATTCGTTACATACAAAAATACAAATCTTTCCTCTTTATAATATTAGTGTAGATATATAAAGATAGATAGAGAGAAGATAAAGAGAAAACAAATACTTATAATAGCTGACCTTCAAAGTGTTGACATCCAGGACACTAAAGGGCGGCATACAATAGAATGTAATGCCTGAGAACAGTTTCCTGTTGCAATTACTCGCGAGACGTGAGCGCCTTGGCCCGGGCTCGCCAGTGCTATCCAATGCCTCGAAAAGTTCCTAAAAAGTATATCGTTTATTATTATTAAAGTATAAATATGTATGTAGGTAAATATATAATTTGTGGGACAACGCCGTCACCATCCAATGCAAACTAGTTTATTTGGGAATTTATCTATAATAATATTATACAGATAAAATATTTGTATTTTTGTTTGAAATAAACCTCGGAAACTATAAGAGTGGTTTTGCCGTATGCTTGTGTGCCACCTTAGTGACATAAAAAAAGATTTAGTTTCTACATCGTAATATTTTAACCAAAATCCTTACCTCATTCACAATATTCTTTGATTTCAAGCATTTTTCTATCCAGTCAAATGTGATAATCCATTTGCCAGCTGCTAATGCACACATGTATTTAACAGATCTGAAAATTTAAGAAATTGGTAAAATATAGCAAAGTGCGTGTTGATTGGCTTCTATTCATAATTACGGATTGGAACCGCATAATGATGATATAAAATGAGTATGAGCTTGTTCATACCTTTGAGATTTATTTTCGTCGTCCACACCGACTACCAGGTGTGTCAATTCATTTGTATATTTATCTACATATGTCCATTTATGTTCTGAGCACACATATTTCACTTTGGCTATTTCCGCCGAAGACAAACATGAACCTGCTATGCAAAACTTTTTTGAATTCTTTACACTGATATTTTTAATAGGAGGCGATATGACGGCGGGCGAAGGAGAGTTTTCAAACGCTTTAGACATAAATTCCTTCTCTTGAGTGTTCTTTGCTACTATTTCTGAAGTTGGACATAAGGTTTGTTCTGGATCAAGATCATCAGTGTTTTGTTTATCAAAGTTAAGTGATTTTCTGGCAACAGGCGTCGATTTGTGCTTTATATCACCGACAAATTTATTTATTGTAAGTGGTGTCTCCATCGTTTGCTTCCTTGCAACTGTGTCAACCACAGTTACATTACTTTTAGCTTCCACCAGCGTGTCTGTATCAGTTAGATTGATTATACTTTTAATGTATTGTGAATCTGACATTAGTTTGCTAGTGGCTGGTCCCTTTTCATCTGCACTGACTCTTTGTGATTGATTTGGTGCATTGCTCTTCTGCTTTAATTTTGAGAAAGACAAATTCCTGAAAAACAATGGACATTGTCAAAAGATCCTCAATAAGTCTGTATTGACACACACACAAATATGAAACATTTTCAGTCACTTACTTTTGTGGTGTGTCTTCCACAACACTTTTATCAGAATCATAATCATGGAAAGGTGTATTGTTATCTCCAATTACTTGAACATCTTGAAGGGCTCCACGTGTCGCCTCCAGATTGCTGATTAAAACCGGCGTCAACAAATTTTCAACACGTTGTTGAGTTGATCCTGGGTCCTATTTTTTTATTCATTTAAATTTAAAGGGATTTCACAATTTATGACATGTAGAGCGCAATTATATTTATTAATGTAGCTGGCACTCCTTTAAAAAGACGACAGTTAAATGGTGCTCCAGTCTGATGTTGTGTTTAAGCACCCATACGCAGCCCACATCCTATACGCTGGTTTATCACACTTGTGTATTAAAAAAACAATTAATAAACATCAAACTAAAAAATATGATCCTGGTGCCATTCTCTTGTAACAAACTAGCCTAAATAACACAAATTTTTTGCAAAGTGCTGTCATATTAAGTCTTTAATGTTGTGAAATCAAATTGAGTCTGGTCAAAAAAAAAATGTAATTTAGTTTCAATAAACAACAGAATTTGGTAAATATTTTAGTCTAGATGAAAAAGAGAATTAGCACCACTATCAACCTAACCTTAAACTCGGCTGTATTTTTTTGGTATTCATTGTCCTTTTCTACGATCGAGAATACATTTTCACTGTGCTTTTCATTTGCACATTCTTCTATGTTACTCTCATTAATAGCGGCAAGTGGTCTTAAAACATTAATTTCATTCATGTTTTCTGATGATTGAGTCAGGATTTCTTTATGAAGAGGTGTTGAATTCTGATTACTGTTTTGGGGCCTATGAATGTGCTCAATATCAGCATCAATGTTAGCAAACACTTGACTCATTATTGCATCATAATTCTCACTATCAGGTTCTACTGCTCTTCCATTTGCCATAGCTATCTCACTACCTAACTCTTTCTCTTTGCAATCTCTCTCCGGAATGATCTTAATTTTTTTGCTAGGCATTACATCATCTTCATCGTCTATCTCCCGGTCTCTTTTATCTGGGATTTTCTGAGTTTTATTCTTGGTTGTTCTTACAGTAGATACTAGAATTTCTGAAGCTGTTGTATGTTTTGAACATTTAAGCAACTGGACATTATTGTCTTTGATAGATCCACTATCAAATATGTCCAAATCATTAAGGCAATCAATGTCTTTTGGGTTGTTAATAAGTGGGGCTTGATTTGTTTCATTCTGAGTTGATGTTTTGGCATTACTTGCGGTTTGTCTAATAGGTTGACTTTTATCAGTTTCTTTGCATTCCATGATCTTTGACAATTCTTTTTCAACACTATCAGTGATTTCAAACTGTGCTGTTGCAGTATCAGCTGAAGCTGTTTGTTTTTTGGTAGATTCAGATTTTTCCATCAAAAGTGCTGGTAGATTTTCTTCATTATTATTTTTTCCTAGTGCAGCAATATTGTTTTCAGTTGGTTGAATGGCTTTGTTCACCATTTCATCTATATTTATGTTTACAGTTTGCACATCAACATCTTTAGTTGATTTCTTACTACTGACAGTAATATTATGAGGACCCAAAGATGTTTGAATTTCTTTATCAGTGTGGAGCTTTAAGTCAACATTTTTATCCTTCTTTTGAATAAATATATTTGTCACCATAGTTCCTATTTTAATAGTAATTTCAATATTGTCTGTGTCTGATGTTTTTGTTTCATTAAATTGCTTCATTATCGTCTCATTACCTATAACTTCCGCTTTTTCTATACACAAAGCACCTTTCTTGATGAAGGGCATTTTCACATGTTCCTCTGTAGCCTTATCACACGTTTTTAAACTCTCTGAAGATATTATATTATCATTTACATGGCTAGTGTGGTTCTTATTAATCTCTATTTTTCCAATAGTTTCCTGAAGTTTAAGATCAGTTTTGATCTGATGGTCTTTGTTGCTTGATTTGTCTTGATCTATGTTCTTTGAATTATTAGTCAAGATTTTGCCCATTTCAGTAGTTATTAAATCTGGTTTGGATAATTTATCATTGGCTATAGGTTGATTGCTTATTTTCTGAATGGAATTATTTTCAGCTGGAACAATTGCTGGTGTGTTATCATCAATCGGAATTGGCTGGTCATTTATTGGAGTAGGCAAATTAGGTTTGTTCAAAGTACTTTGTGTCTTTTTACACATTTCAATTGAGACATTTAACTTATTTCTATTAATCTTATTTAATTTACTAAATTCTTTTCTCATCCTTTTCACGCTGCTCCAGTTCTGTTTGCTTTTATTAGTTTTGGTGTCTATTTCTTCACTTGAGTCTTTAGGACTAGACTTTTCAGTAGTATCATCAGTTTTAGACACATTTTCATTACCTTTTAAATCTCTCTTTCTAGAGCTTCTTCGAGGATGTTTTACTGTGTATTCATTTTCATCAATGGAATAGGGTTCTATGTCCATGGGTCCTATGATATTCTCTTTTTCTTTCACTAATACTTCTGTCTCAGGCATTGTTTCTATTTTATCCCAATCATCCTGGGGCAATGACACATGTACAACTTTTTTTGGACTGGCATTGTTTTTAGTACCAAGATGAATTTGAATTTTACTTGAAGAGACATCCAATGGATTACATGAATTTTGCAATGTTTCTTGAGAGCACTGCTCAGGAACAATGGGAGCAGAAAAGTGATTCTGTGAGCTGGCCAGCCAATCTTTGACATTTTTGGTTGGATCATTTTCTGATTCTACATTATTTGGTGTGTCAAGTATAAACTCATCCACTGCAATAGAAAAAAACACAAAAATCATAAAACAATATTTATAAAGTACCGATTTCCCAGGTTGTGAACATCATTAGGGAATGGTTTAATATAACAGTAATAGACATGTGTTGTGATTTATCTGTAGTACAAACTATATGCAAGTTATTACATTTTGTGTTAAAAAGTTTTTCAAAAGTTTCACCCAACTGGTGCACATGCTCAGTAAGTGATTGCAGTGGCAGATTAAACTTGAGAGACTTCCGTTCCACAGGAACAGCACATGTTGGACAGGAATGTCTTCCCCTCCAACAGGAGTGGCATAATGTGTGCCCACAAGCTGCTGTCTCGGGAGCTATATAATATTTACAACTGAAACACAACACGGATACTCAATGGTGGCACACAGAATAAGGTTTTATGATCATTGGAAGATATATATTGTGTAGGTATCTCACCACTCAAGACAAGTGACATTGTCAACTTGCTGGGACGTTAATTTTGTCAATTTAATTAAATCGACACTTTCCAATATCATTTTAAGTTACGAATGTCCATGAACGTTATACAATACAAGCACAGTTTAAAGGAAATACCTGGAAAATAACAAAGTTTATGTTTGAAAAACGTTATAATGTACTTGCAAGAATCGTAGTAAATTTAAGTCCAATTCATAGGCACCTACGTATTTTTCTACGTACTTTTTCCAAATGTATGGCGTTATTTGATAAAATTCTTTATTTGGCACCACAAACAGTTATTTGTATGTATTTCGGCAACAAAAAATAATGTATGGTTCTCGTTTCCTTTCCTTGATATTCGACGTTCCCGCCTACTGTCAATGTCAAATTTACGTTTTTTTTATTTTTATGAATAGAGCGAATAGAGCTCTATTTAGATTGCGACCTATTTAAATTACATCTCAGAGTAGACAATATACTACGTTTAATATTATTCTGAGGAATAGAGTAACGAATTTTAGTTATTTACAATGTCCGCTAAACCGTAGGCTAAAAAATTGATTTAGAAACTGTCGAATCTTGGACCATACCAGTGCCCCAAGGAGCTTTTATTAACTCTGAGGTATAAATGAGGTACTAACTGTACACGCGATTTCCTACGCGTGGAGTTATTTTGGAAAAAATAAATACCTAAATCTTTCGATAATCCAATTGGAACCAAACAAATTTCTGGGATAAAAATAACCTGTACAAATCATAACCAACCTTGATTCCGAATAATATCATTCCAGTTCGTTAAGCTTTTAGAAAGTTACCTACGTTTTATTGGTGACCCAGAGGAACCCAACATTTTCTCGATAAAATTATTCTGTGTTAATCCACCCTATAAGATACTTCCATTGTATGAGCTACGGTAGATTTAGGTTTCCTGTCGGATAAGCTTATTAAGATAAACATGATCTAAACAAATAAATAAAATTGGAGTGTCTGTTTGAAATCTCAAAATAACAGCTTTTTACTTATTAGTTATTACATATAATCAAAGCTTAATACATATGAAAGTAAGACCGTAACTTATTTAAAAAAAAACCTGTCTGTCTGTTCGTTCCAGGTAATCTCCGAAAAGCCTAGACTAATTTGAACGGCACTTTTACTGGCAGATAGCTGATATTACAAGGCGTAATTTAGCATAAGTATCATTTTGGAAAAATACGACGAAAAGTTCCGCGTAATAAAAAACCTATAAAATTGTGATACAAATTGTGACTTGAATGGGACTTTTACTGGCAGATAGCTGATGCTACAAGGAGTAATCTTAATTTGTTTTGGCAAAAAAAACTGAATTTTATTTTACTAAAGCGGGCTACACACGTTCAGTTTTAACTGTACAGTCGAATGTGCAGTTACTCTGACCCAAACCAGAATCATGCGAGAGCGTGCCATGAATCATGGCAGCATTGCAAAATAGTTATGGTTCCACGCAACAAAAAAATGAAATTGTGAATAAAATTAATTCCACGCGTAGCAAGTTTCGGGTACCGCTAGTATATTATATTTTATAGAGGGCTTTTAAAAAAAATAACATGGTTAATCGCTGCTGTTGTGATAATCAAGAATTAAGACTATTTTGATATCCATTTAGTCGAGTTAATTCAGTTTACTGCCAAGAGAATACAACCGCTACGTTAACTGCATAAATGTCTATAGCAATTTTGAAGATATGTCATTAACATATTTTTTATCCTAGGAACATTGTATCTATCTGTCAAGATCAAGAATTGCCAAGGGGTGCCGAAAAAGGATTCAGATTTATTTCAATAAATTGAAACTATAAAATTTCAATGTAAGTATAATGAGTTTAAATTCTTTTAGATATATTTGTAACAGATCAATATTTCACCCTTATAAGATTTACTTTGAAGTTTAAATGGTCATTGAAAGTTATTACATAATCCAGGCTTGTTTTACCCTATCTAAACAACTAACCATTATTGTAATATCGTAATTTTATAAATTTGTATGTAGTTTAACATGTGCTATAACACAAACGACTATAATATTTTTGATATATTGTTATTTGATTGTGCTGAGCAGTATTGAAAACTAAGAAAAATATTCTTTTAGGTTACCCGTGTAATAATTAAAATACCCTAATATATTAAAATTGAGAATGAGTACAAAACATTGTGTGAAATCCTTTCTTCTATTCTAATCATTTGGTTAAAATCAAAAATGAAAATAAATAATGTTGTTGTTAGAATGGCCATGGCATTCCGAGGTATGTTAAGGACCGCAGCGAGACGACTCCAAGTCCGCAATTACGCTGATGCACCCAAAGGCGATGAAATGGCCCTCACCTTTGCAGCTGGTAACAAGGTAGGTGTAAGGGCAAAGGAGGCCCAGCTGGGAGGAGGTCATGGGGCTCGTGACCCCCCCTGGGCTGGGTCTACCATTCAAGTGAAGGAAGTCATTACTTGTTTTGATAGAAAACAGAAGAGAAAAGAAAATTTAATTTAAATTGAAAGAGGCCAAAGAGCTAATAGTTGATACATACTTAACATGCCTAGTCTTTTCCAGGGAAATACCATCTAGTAGTAATTGGATACTAGATGTTTGAAACAAGGGGTTTCTCAAACCACTAATACATTATGGTTGAGAAGTGCAGTAGCTACTAGACGTGAAATATACTACTAAAATTCAATACCAGAGTTTCCAAGTATGAGTATTTATTTTAAAATACTCATACTTGGAAACTCTGGTATCAAGGGTCAAAAACCAGGTTTCAAATACTTGTAAGTATTTGGCTGTGTGGGTGACAGTAGTGGTTTCATTATCAACAAGTAAAAACTTACTTTAAAGTATTTACTTGGTGGCATCAACTTAAAGTAGGTATAATAGCGATACCACATCCATATTCTGGTCTGTTCTGGCGGCCGGCATGATACATTGACTGACCTGAGTATTCTTAAAGTACTGCACATACTTGCATAGAAATTCAAAACATATTGCTATAGGCAAGAGAATAATAGTAGAATTGCAATATAAATACTTTCATAGTATTTTTTCTTGCAATGAGATTAGGTATGATATTTACTTTGTACTTGCAAGTATTGTCAGACCATACCAGGGAGCCCTACTTTGAAGCAAAGCTATGTGTCTGGAGCAGAAACATTTTTCGACTACGTTTTCGAAAACGTAACTCTATCACAACTAAAATTGTCAAACTAATTTTACTACCACTTTTCACCGCCGCAGCTCTGTTCATTTTTCAATACAAAAATTGTCGTAGGCGATACGAAAACGCTGTCGCAATTTATTCATGCTCGCGCTACCTCTAGTAGCTATTGTAGCTACAATATTTAGATATATTGAATATAAATATTTCCTAGAAGAGAGTGATAACTGTAATGAACCAAAAGAGATGTGAAATTGCATGTCTTTGACTACCCTATGAGGCAGTGTGATTATTTATGTATGTTTAATTTATTAAAATCTTAAGTTCACATGGACATTGCAACATGCAAAGAAGTTTATTTCGCTGTTTATAATACTACCAACCAATTGTGTATTATTCCACTGACTTCAAAATTCAGTTGTAAATGTTACCATTTGGCGAGAAGAGCCATAAGTGCTAACTATGTTATACCTCCACAGGTGTTCTTCGACAAGCAAGCAGTGAGGCAGGTCGATGTGCCATCCTTCAGTGGTGCATTTGGTATCCTGCCCAAACATGTCCCTACACTAGGTGAGTAAAGCTCTCTTCATAATTTTTTTATTTAATCAAACCCTTTTGTTTTACTTCATTACAGGAATTTCCCAATACACCAATATTATAAATGCGAAAGTAACTACGTCTCTCCATTATTTTACCTTTTCATGACTAGACTAGACTTTACTATTGAAGACTTGGTTCATGAATTTTGGTTTTATGCTTCTTTCGCCTACGAATATGTAAATTTATTGACACCGTCGGTATAATGTTTATTTTCATGAAGAATGAAAAGTATCCTCTAAGTTTGAAGAAACCTCCATATCAGCTGTTTAGCAAAATGGGGATGTTCACGTAGCTTTGGAATCCTGCACTATATGTGACTGATACGCACTGACTAGCTTTGTTTAATTGTAATAATTGATTATTATATTAATACCGGAATGTAATAAAATACTAATGTAATCAACAGCGGTGCTCCGTCCTGGTGTGGTCACAGTCACTGAGAATGATGGCAAACAGACCAAGATCTTTGTCTCATCTGGCACAGTAACAGTCAATGATGATTCCTCAGTTCAGGTAATAAATAAAAACCAATTTAATATGTAATAGATTATGTATATAAAAAATACCAATACCACTTAGGTATACCAATACCTTTGCGAAATATAATTTTAATTTTATTCCTAAAATGATTTCTTGTTTCTTATATGTAACAATGGACAGTGTCCTGATTTTTTTTTGTCATAATGCTAATGTCTTGCTACCTTCTTTTTTTTCTACCATTGCATCTTTAGCAAATTGACAGGGAGCCCATCCTCACATATTGGAGCCAAATTCTCAAGGTCTTAAACCACCAAGGTACTAAAAAAGCTTTCTATCGTAGTCGCTTCGATAGCGTAAGCTTAGTACTAGGGTCCTGTACGGTTACGAATCTCGAAAAAACACTTTGGAAGCAAATTGTGCTCACTGGTGCGTTCCGAAGATGGTTTTGGAATTAGTTCTGTCTCTTTCGTGATTTTTCCAAAGGTGTACAGGATGGGGTCAAAAGCCTACGGTAGCGGCTCACCATCAGATAGGCCATATGCTTGTTTACCACCTTTAACATTTAGGTGGTTAGTGTGTAATATTAACAGCGCTGTTAATGTATGTATATGTTGCGCGGCAGGTGTTAGCCGAGGAGGCGCACCCTCTGGAGAACCTGGATCGCGGAGCGGCGCAGGAGGCACTCAACAAAGCACAGTCTGAATTCAGTTCCGCCTCCAACGAGAAGGTTTTTGCTTAATCAATTTTAGAATATACCTTAGAACTGATTTTACCTACTTAGAAATCTTACTATTATAAATGTCCATGTTTAGATGGGTGTTAATCAATCACACATAAACTGCTGAACGTTTTTCTATTAAAGTTATCTCATGAATTCATCATAACCTGTGCTTTTGAACCCGGAAAATTCGTGCTCCCACGGTATTATCGATTGTTAACGTCGCAAGCAAAATGTTACACTATTAAAATAATGCTGCATTACTTTTCTGACTAACAGAAAAAGTCTGTTGTTCTCCCAATTCCCATATGAACTTGATACATTTTGCTACTATATTTTTACCAAAAAATGTTTCGTGTTTCTTGTCATTTAGTGCCAACAATTGCAATAGTTGTTCGAATGGGAGTTAGGCGTTTCAAAACCCGTTCCTTTTTTATTTATTTTTTTCTTTTCTAACTAAAAACCTTTTTTGTGTGTGTTTGCTTATTCAGGCTAAAGCGGAAGCAGCCATCGCCGTGGAGGTAGCCGAGGAAATCGTGAAAGCGGCTTCCGCGTAGATCCTCCCACCACCACGACGGCGAAACAGTTAGTGCTATTACTATTTATATATAACATCTATGTACAAATAAATAAACATCATCTGTAGAATATGGCTTTTTTTATTTATGTATACATACACATCCTCACTCCTTTCCTATTGAGGTAGACAGAAAGTGTAGACTGCTACTCTTTGTCTTTATACTTCCTGCCGTTCCCGCCATACTACCTATATAATATATGTAAAAGTATATTCTAAATATTCTTACGTATTATATAGTAATATTAGTGGTTGAGGATTATATGAAATAAAACATCGTTATAGTAGTTGACGTTTGAGTAGTTTATTAAACACAAATCAAACACTTTGGTACAGTTAGTTAGTAGCGGCCGGCGATGTCGCGCAATAATTTCATTGTAGAAACTAACGTTCAACTAGCGGCAAAACCAAACGCACATTGACATAAGCATTAAAACATCAAACATAATCCAATCGAAACCAGTTTACGATACAATTTATCATTATAATTAAATTTTGGATAAAGTTCTTAGGTATTTAATTTGTTCACATTTTTTTTTATAAATTTAATAATTTCTCATTAATCAAAATCTAATTGGAAGGTTTAGAGAAGATATCGGTTGCTAGGAAGTCGCGAGAACCTAACTAAGAGCCTACATTGCGAAGCTTACAAGACAATGCACAACATAGAAGGAAACATCTAGAACGACACACTCGTGTCTTACACCTAGTCATGGTATATTATAGAAGGATTAAATTACGATTACGAATAATAAAATGCCCCTTATTATACTATGAGTAATATAAGAAATATTTAAATTCCGTGTTGTAGTAGGTTTGTTTATTGAGGATGGTTTAGTGTGTAGTGTCCTCCGCCGACTAGATACGTCACTGTATTTATTGCGGTATATACTGGTCTCCTGTATACGTATTGAAATGTTTGCCAAGTTAAAAATACACCTAATTTTCATTACTTTTAGATTAAAATTCATATATGTAGTTAATATTGAGTAACACACATGTATGTTACTAACTAGCTACTGGTTATATAGTAGGTAATTTGTTTAAGAGTTGATTAATTACTAGTAAAGAAGTTTATATATCTAACCTTAACCTAAGTGGTGTACGCTTATAAGAACTCGAATCAATAAAAAAACGTTTTATACAAATGAGGACTTGGCAATAACGTAAATGATTAAAAGCTTACGAAACCGATAACGTGGAAGGAAGCATAGTAACACCCCGCAGGAATGCAGGGATACTTAAAATTACGAGTACACAAGAATAAATAACGTGTTAGTATTAATCCATACAAAAATAAAATGGGTAAAATATCACATTATTACATGTTGAGCTTAATTTAAATTGAATCTTATCCGTTACACCCCAAATCCTGCTCTACTGTACTTTTAAATTAAGCTCTAAAAACAAATAAGATCAGAAAAGGTTAACTATAATAATGCAAACACAGCATTGACCGAGAAAACATGGCAAAGTTGGGCACGCAAAGGAGGATGTGTGCCTATAAATAGTGCCGGGTAGGTAATTGACGCGTCACCTATGAATATCTAAGCAAATATATCAATTTGAAATAACTACCACAACCATATTTTGTCTGTTTTTGTATGGTAACACTAATCGATGGCGCGTCGGAGGCTTCTCTACGAGGGAGGGTAGGTTTATCCTTTATCCGGAACCCAACTCTGCATATTAACTATAGATAATAATGAAAAAAAAAGCAAACACATAAATGGCACAAATGTGCGCGTTTAAAACTAGACTAAAAAATGAAATCCAGCCAACTTAGTTGGGATAAATTTAAAATAAAAGTAACCCAAATATGCGACACACGAATGTTAAGAAAGGGGAGTTCGGCACGAGTATATCGCCATCCCGCTGAGAGCGGTATGGGCCGAGCGAGACTATTGAACTGAAGGAAGAAGCTTCTAGAAACGTAATCGCACAAGCGCGTGAGCAATTTCTCAGCAAGATGGCAATGAAAAAAAAAGGTTGGCAGCAAGTGTGAGATGTGTGTCGCCGTGTTCCGTGATGCGGGTTTACAGGTTACACTGCCACAGTATCGTAGGCTGTGAGTCCCCCCCGCCCGTGGACTGCTTGCTGGGGGATTGGGGTGGCTGCTTCTGGTCTGGAAAACACAATTACAACAAAATGTATAGTCACTGATGTCGCATTCATTATGCACGCACATACATAAATAGTAGCGTAATATGACCATTATGGTATTCTGAATATACTACTAGTACAAATATTTGTTCAGGTTCACCAGGAGAATAGATTTTATGTGATGAAACAATAATATATATTCTCCTGTTAATCCAGAACAAAACGTATGCAGGTTATAGTTTGCAAATAATAGCTCAGAACGCTCTACTTTATTGCCACATTTTAGGGAGTGAGCACTATTCACCATTTAAAACGGTTCTATTTGGAATCCACTCTTACAAGGTCTTTTAAAGTTAAAAGCTACGAACTAGCGTGGTACTAATTTTAGAGTATTAATAACATGATTGTAAATAAAATTATTTGCACTGCGATGTGGACGAGCAGTTAAAAAGTGAAAGGATATAATTGGACCTTATATGCGAGAAGCTTTTGTACATTCGAAGTAAAAACCCTCAAGAACCAGTTCTGCTTATTATAAATAAATCCCCAATTACTCAACTTTGAAGAACTGCCTTCAATAATGTAGAGTAACGTAGAGTCCGGAGGGTTTTTAGGATATTCATCATCACGCTTGAAGGGTTATTTTAACTTTAGTGCCGGGAAATAACATATATACATGTCTTCATTATGATGAAGATATTATCACGGTAATCATACTAAAATCTTAACAGGCGAGCATGCCTTTAATACCGGCAATACAATCTATACAAATTAAAAGTAACTAGCCGCTGCTATAAAGTAGGTACTGTAAACGCCTTACCGTTCATCCAGCAAAACAATTATTAAGTGTCACATACATAAAGGTGTTAGCCACAAAATGTTAATTATAGAACGAAAAACAGGCAGTATAAAGGCTCATAATAATTTCTCACTTGGACATACTTTGACTTACTGTTTCCTGTAGTTGTTGGATGCAGAACATAACACATGCTTAGGTTACGAGCACATCTAGACAGACACGATGCTATTAAATTTAAATTTAAATAAAATACATGGTCGCAGGCGCTACACTGCGACACTGTACTCGTGCTAGCACACACACAAGAAATCAGCTCAGTTTATAAGATTTAAGTATATTATATTCAGGTAATAAATATTTCAAAGTATTTTGTAGCTAATATTCAGTGTATTAAGTGTAAGGTACTTAGTTTGGTAGATACATAATGTATTTATTTCATTATATGATTTATGTGCAACTGTCAGTAGATGTCCAGTTAACGGTAGTGGTGAAGTGAATAGTTGGTTGCAATTTGATGAACACAGTGGCGGGAGTTGCATTAAGTGGGTACGAGGGGCGTGTTTTATCCTAGTGGGACTGACCTGTCAATGAGTTTCCTCATTTCCTCGTTGTGCAAACCGTCCTTGGCAGTGTGGGCCCTGACTGTAACAACACACAAGTCACGACGCGATCTACACTAGCCACAAGACCTGGAGCTGCCTGCCTACACTCTACATTACAATCTCTAACGATGTCAACTCAAATTTAGACAAACATCAGTAAATTTTGGTACCTGTAAAGCGACCATCGTTGGAGAATGTTGATCAAAAACATCAACTAATACTACGTAACCACTTTAGAAAAATATGTTAACACAATCACGTCTAAGCACATACAATTTCTGTGTTGTGTTTACATTTATAGAAAACTGTAAATCCCCATTTCTGAGATTAATTATTTCATAGGGAAATCAATCAATTTGTCCTTTTTATAAAATATTAACAGATAATGTTCATCACACCATTCATCTAGTGGTTCGTAACTGACTGCTTCGTTAGGTGTCGCGGGTTCGAACCGCACATCTAGCCAAACGTTTAGATGAGGAATATTTGTATTTGCCTTGATGTGGGTGTTTGGTACCGTTGGAACATATGCTATATTCTATGTATAGTTACAAACATGTGAGGCGGTGCTACATTATATTTTATGGATATTAATAATATAATATATTGGTAAAGTACATACAATTTAATAGTACTATGTATTTTTGGAACTATATTGATGCGATAATGATTTACCTATCACTTTATTGATTGATTTCACTACTTGTCAGATCACATGATAGAGAGATAGAGTGAAGAAACAGTAAAATTTTGAAAATAAAATAGGAAGCCAATTGCAAGAAATGCTAATTCAGAAGCCTTTACTGATTCAATTTGTTATTAACTTCATATTATTTTGCATGCTGTCAGTCACATAATTATAACATAAAGAAACGAGAATAACTTATCCAAAGTCAGTTACCGTCTTCTGTTCAGGTGACACCCATGTGCGCAAGGACCAATTAGATTATTAATCTCAAATTACCAGAACATTATAACTACACACTTATTGATTTCTGAGATAGTGCAATGATTTAAATGGAGCGATATTAATTGTCATACGTTCTTATTCATTATATATTTTTATAATATATACTTATACATAATATTATTAATTATACTTTGATTAAGATTTTTGTAATAATACAATGTATTAGCGAAGCATAAATGTAAGTGAAATACTTTTGTACGCATCAAATCCATTATCAACAGAAAGAAGGGTGCACTCTAATTGAAAAATAGGAAACACGAATATGTATGCAATATTATAAATAAATTTGAAGAATGAGAAAAAATTCCTCTTCAGTTTAATAACATATAGGAATAACGAAATATTTATCTCTTAATAAAAAAGTATGACAATATTCAATGACTTTAAGTTGCATTTTTGACCGTGTCCCTGTCAGAAGCAGTGTTGGTAAGATGCTGTTGCGAAAACAGCGATACAGCATTAGATGATATGATTTACCAACTCTTACTTGCTTCTTGTGCTACAATACCTTATGTAAGTACTGTAGGTACTGAAACTAAAATAAATCTCATGGTGGCATCCCATAAAAGGTCTGACCCCGAGTGGTTATCCCCCATAATGTCAACTGTGGATAAACCGCCATTTTAATATGGCATCATCATGGTAAGCTACCTTACCTATTGCTCTAATATTTAGTTCGAAATGTTATCACTTGTATAACATGAATAGCACTGTGGATATACATGTTATAGGTGATCTGGCATGTGACGCACCAGGGTAGTTGCGGGGCTGGTCGCACTCGGCTTCGGAGATCTCGTTGGAGTCCTTGCTCTCGTTAAAGGAGGAGGAGCAGTTGTTGTCGTTGTTGGCATTGCGGGGTGGGGGCGGGGGAGGCTCGGGAGAGCTGCCACATTTGCGCGTACCTGCAACACAAGAGTTCAGGTATGCTGTATCATTGGGTACCTATAATTTCTTGTGAGTAAAACAAGCCAAATAATACCACGGTACAACAGAACACAAACTGTCGGGCTTGTATAAAGCAATTTGTTAAGGTAAGTCAAAAATTAGGGTGACGGATACCAATGCTAGGGCGAGATCCATAGTGGTCGGAGTAGGGAGTGCCGTATGCGCCAGTGTATTGTTCGTCTTCGGGAGCGCAGCATGCTGGTTCGTCGTATTCGGGGCCGCAAGCGTACATGGGGCGGGAGTAGCGGGCTCGCTGGGAAGTAGATAAAATACACATTTATGTTTATAGTTTCTTTGACATTTCAAATGATAATTCGCTGACTACGACTATAATGTATAATTCAGTTTCTTTTGTTCATAATTAAACATACGTATTGGTCCTCTTCAGCGCAGGTGGCCGGGTCGTCGTATTCGGGGGCAGTCGAGTAGATGGCGCTTTGTCCTCCTTGCGAGTTCTTGCGGGCGTATCGGCTGTTGGCTCGAGGCTGTAATGATCACAAAAATAATAAACAAATGAAATCCTACTCTGGTGTTATATGAATGTGATAATTTGTAGGTATGGACTAATTTCTTTAAATACTGAACTGAATATACAAAAAAACTGTACTGAAAATCTCCACTTTTTCATACCACTAAGGTGGCACACAAGCATACGGCCCATCTGATGGTAAGCAGTCACCGTAGCCTATAACCGTTAGAAATACCAGGCGTATCACTAACGCTTTGCCAACCATCTTGTTTATGTGGACTCACTGCGCTAGCTGCATTACTACTATACTAGCACAGCGTATCCTCGTAGAAGTTTTACCTATTATAATTTAACCTAGCCCTGAGTAACATATTTTATGTGTTATCCTATTTCTACGTGGACGAAGTCGCGGGTAAATGCTAGTCAATAATATGTATTTCCAACGATTTGTATTGGGCTGGTGGAAATATTATTACTGCATGTAATTTGTAAGTGTTACGCAATGTAATAAACATGTATCTGACCATGCTCTGCGATCCAGCGCGGGAGTGAGCTGGGTGGTGCGGGTGTGGGTGAGCCAGGGTGCCGGCGTGGGCGGGGTGGTGGTGCGGGAAGGCCAGCGCCTTGCTCGGGTCCATCTCTTCGCGGAAGCCCAGCAGGTGGAAGGTTGCGTACGGGCAGATTTCGTCTTCCATGCCTGCAATTTAACGCACAATGTTTACGTCATATCAAAATTATGATTTAGATATGAAGCTCTGCGCAAAGTTGAGGATAAGTCACGTGAGAGAGTGTGCTCGCAGAGTTTCACATACCTTTTGGAAATCGGAGAGTTCGTTTCCTTTTAAGGGGAAGTTCTGCACGTTATTTTGTCATGTTAATTTCATGACAATACCAAGGAAAGGACATCTCAATAGTTTGGATTAGATTATTTTGGAATAAATATGTAATATTATGAATTAAGTGTTATTGTTTCGACTTATCCCATATTGCAACACTTACCTATTACCGATTTATTTTCTTGCTGAGTGCTTGTCAAGCATACCATGTATTTTCCGAAGTTTTCCTAATGTATGTCTGTATCAGTCATCGCTGCATTGCATAAATGTATATCCATTGAATCATTATCACATGCTGAATTATTATGTGTTGTACCTAATGATTTTCCGCTATTATTGGTTGTATTAAATTTTAATGCGTAATTAATTAATAGAAGCAAATAAAATTAACTGGTGTTAGTACAAAGGCGAACTGAATATGGCTAGTATGTAAATGCGGACAAACTTTACTAAATTATTAGTAATAATACTTACTCACTCTTCAGGCAGGGTTAGAAGCACTCCACTCGTTCAAATATAATTGCATTCATTGAAGCAGATAATAACAATCTTAGACGACAATAAGTAGTTACTTTCGAGATAAATTTTTGAAGCTTCAGATGTTGTATTTCACATATTTTGTTTATTATTGTAATTATCTGCCATAGTGCTATGGATATAAGAAATGTTTTCTCAAGTAAAATGTTACAAAGTACTTTTTGCAGAAAACATTATTTAATGACCATAGTACAATCTAACTTTAAGTGGTAACCACTGACCTGTAGAGATGGTATCGCCGGAGCCAGTGCGGCGCATGCGCGGCCTGCGCACGCGCTCGTAGTGATGCCGGCGCGGGTCCCACGTTGAGTGCGCGCCCACTGAACCACACTACTGGGTTATGCATGCTCTACGCTAAATACCACGACTATTATCTCACATCAAAGACTTAAGTTTACTTCTTCTTGAAAGGCCTATTACCGAATCGGTAGTTGAATCTGGCTTTGTAAGCCCATTTCCAAGACCTAAATTGTCACTGTGATCATGCTGTCATCACAGTGTATACCTACTTAACTTCATATTATTCAAGTAACTATTTGAGAATCGTTCAATCTAAACATTTACTTTAAAAGACTCTTATAAGCTTTATCCTTTCGGGAATGGTTTTAAATAATTAAGGGCGAAACAACCCTCAAATTACAGTGATGCGAGATAATATTTGAGGCAAAGAAGCACATACCATAACCAATCGCTACCACATATCCAACACTCCGTATCATAGGTAGGTTTAGGTGGATATGATTGGCAGCGATAAAGCTGATAATAAAAATGGAATTATAACAAAACATAACAATGCGAATTTTATAATTATTGCTGATTAAGCGATGTTTTCAGTTAAATAATAATACTGGTAGTTTATTACCTGCATCAACCGTTTGGACAACAAATAAAACATTTACCACCACCCCGTGTACATATGCTACGACCCTACCCATTAGGACTTAATACCTATGTTTAAGGCAAAGGGAAAATAGCGAAGGTCGTGCAGGAAGATATAAAATAAATATTAAATTAGGTTAAGTAAGCTCTACGGAATTACCTAGGAGGCTTGGAGATTTGACGATTGCTGATAGATCCTTCAATGGGGTCTTCTGACTGTACCTATGCTTATGATAACACATGGGAGAGCCGAAGAACGTTTAAATGGTAATAAGGTAGTGTTGTGATATATATATTCGTTGTGCTGTGCAATGTATATTATGCATTCTGAAGTTGTGCAATGAAGTGACATTGTCTGTGCAAAGAATTTTGGTGTGGGAAGTGACCCACACCAAAATTCTCCAGTGGGAGTCGCTAGATGCTCTATTTATGATAATAACGCTTTCTGGTTATTTATGTTTTCAGTACCTATAAATAAACATTTTGAGTTTAGTTTCTATAAATATGCCTAGCGACATTGTATGCAGTGCTTGTAGTAGTTGTAGTAGCAAGTGTGATGGTGTTTGTGCAGAACTCACTAATAACAGCTTGTCGCTTGACTCGGTCGCAAGTGTTGTAGTTGGAGCCGGGCACGGGGGGCAGCTTGCGGTTGGGGGGCGCGATGTAGCCGAGCTCGTCGCGTAGCCCGCCGCGCTTGTCCAGGGTGCCTCCGCCGCCGCCCAGCGCGGCTTGGGACGCGTTGTATACCGCGTCGTCTGCGCATAGTTACACGGTAAACATTAACCACATTACCACTACTGAACTACCAGTACCTAGCCCAAATTGAAACGTCTCATCTTAGATCTCTTAAATATGATTAATGTATTTGAAAATGAAAACATGAAATTGCCTAAAACAGCAAACAATTGTAACGATGAATATTGGTTAAAATAAAAAAGGTAGGTATTTAATGATGATTTTTACATGCTCTATGTTAGTTTCATTCGTTATGACTAACTTGAGGTATAGAAAGGAGTAAACGACTAATAAATGAGGAAAATAAAATCAAGAAAGCGGTGTCGATGCCACCATACATACAGTACAGTTCTTTCTGACCTCGCAGGCGGCGCGGGGAGTTCCTGCGCGCCAGCGTGAGGCAGATCACCACCACACCCACTATGAACACCACGATGGTGGCTAGGATGGGCACTAGCACTTCTGGCTCGAGGCACGCCTTCACCCATGCCGGCAGTTCCTTGGTGCCATCCGCGTTGCCAGGTAAGGGGGCAATGGTTCCTAAAATGATAAATACCTTTGTGGTGATCCCTGGTGCCTCGCACCACGCACACAACCACGACGGCGATGATGATGACCAGAATGGCGGCCACCACGGGCACGATCAAGTTAAGGTGCGACAGGATTATTTTGAGCGTCTGCTCGGGGGTGAGCGAGCCGCCTCCAACTTCGCGCGCGGGCGCTATTGTACCTGAAATGCAAGCCCTTGTTAATTGATATTCTGAATGGAGCACGTCGTTATTAACTACATTAAATCTTACAAACATAATTAAAAGGCGATGCATTTCAGGTACGTATAATGAATTTCGTTTGATTCTTATTTTTCTACATAATGCCTTTGGGAATAGGTAATATGCAAGGGAGACTTAAATAAATTACTTACCTCTTTGCTAATAAGAATTATTATTCCTGTAAATTTCCCATATTAAAAATGGTTGTCTCTTTCAGATTGGAATCATATAATAGTGGCAGACATAGGTATGCTACATGCTACAAGATCTAGTTCTTATAAAAAAAGCTCACCGCCGGTCATTGTAAGAGTAGCGAATTCATATTCGGCAACATTGAAGCCTGCGTTGTTGTGGGCAGTGATCCTTAGCACATACCAGGTGGCTGGTTCGAGATCTGTTGTTAAAAAATTAAGAGTATTGTATTTCATTATTATTACTACACATTTGCTTTAATGAAAGAAAAAAATAATACCTACCGAGAACAACGAAGTTCCCTCCTGGTTTGACAGCGTTAGAGATTTGATTCCATTCGGCAACACCTCTGAAAAACAGACACAGTTCAAGATCTTTCTTAGGCCCTTATAACCTTGCCTAAGCAAGGTTATCTATTTTGTTAGAGAAATATTTCAGATACACGTTGATTTATTACTCAGCATAAAATAATTATAGCAATTAGGTACGACTTTGAAGAGTTGCTTATATGTTCTCTTTCTTGATGCGTCACATCTGTCGTCTCCCCTTCCTGCGAGTGGTTTTGGGAAAAGGAAGTCTCGATGCCTTTAAAATCTTTTGTACGCACTTCTTTTTGTTCTCCACGACGAAATGGCTCATGGGGCAACCGCCATCGAGCCATTGCTTCAGGTGCAAGGTGACCGAAGAGCTTCCTACTTCGATGAAGTCTGCGGCGCGGGGGACTGGAGGCTTGGATCCGCGGGTGCGAGCAATCACTACGTCGGAAGCCTCGCCTGTGCCGATGCTGCAAACACATTTTTTAAGGATATTCGGAGCGTGCTAACACAAGAATGGAATAAAAAAGTGAGACATATATTTGTAACCCAAGAGGTTTTACATTAATATATAAATACGTCGTAAAAAGTTCTGTAGACGATGACAGTTTTTAGTTTGTATCACAAAATTGATTTGTTGGAAAATGTGTTTTAAAAGATTGATTGGAGTTACCCATTGTAAGCCGTAACGTAGAGCTGGTATCTGGACCCGCAGAATAAATTCTCCAAGGTGTAAGTGTCAGTGCTACTCGGAATCTGAAATCGTATTTATTGAATTATTTTATTTTATATTTAAGTTCGTATATTTCAATATTGAAACATAAAAAATAAATCGCATGTTATAAACATGTTTTTTTTATATAACAGTGGTTCCTGCTTGAAGGCTTGCTGTAGCTAATGTAATTATTCAATTTGTACCTGCACAGTCTCCCAATCACCGAATTCTTGTTTGTAGTGGATGGTGTACCCGGCGGCAGGGGACTGGTCGACGTCGATAGAAGGCTTCAAGCGCAGGGTGAGTGACGACACGGATGAAGACGCGATGCTCAGCTGCGGCGGGAAGGGGGGCGCTGAAACATGGAACATCAGGTCAGAATCAATATTGCCTAACATTTTATTTTACAACTAACAACACTATATTGTGAATAACCATACATTTATATATATTAGGGGTTTTGTTAAGTTTAAATTACCAAGAACAGAGAGCGTGTGTGTGACAGTATCAGTTCCGAACTGGTTGTCAACGTGGCAGGAATATTCGCCAGCGTCCTCGCGGGCTACACCTGCGATCTGTAGCGATCCTTCGGGTAACTGACGAACACGTTCTGAAGCATCCAGGGGATGTCCTTTGATCTATTACAAATATTTAAAAGTTTTATTACAGTTAGCTTAAATAAAGCGGCAATGCCAATGGAATATATATTTATATATCCACCGATAAATACGTTTTTAAAAATTACCTTCCACAAAATGTTAGGAGATGGAACGCCCACGGCCAGGCAAGGTAACTTGACGTCTTCTTTGTAAGTGGCGGTAAACGATTCGTCAAACGAGGCTATCTTGGCGGGTACTGGAATAGATATTATTATTTTATAACATTAACTTGGGTCAGTTGAAAGATAACTCATCTTTATTTGAGAGATGCTAAAAATATGAAATTTTACCCTTGTCACTGGGGCTGCAAGATGCTGTAGCTGAAGGTTGACCTTCACCGATAATTGTGGACGCAGTGACCCAGAAATCGTAACGGCCTGCTTTCAGGTCAGTCGCAGAGTAGCTGGTTTGAGACGCTGGTACCTTTAAAATAAATACAAACGCATTATGATATACATAATTTAATTTCAACATTCGTTTAAATAGATTCATTTTGACTTGACAAATATGAGGTTTAAATAAGTAGCTAATTTTAGCAAATATGACAACCTGCTGACACTACAGTAATAAACATTGTACCTTGTTCGGGTGAGGTTCGGCATTCTGAGCTTGAGTGTAAACGTTGTAATGGGTTACGACGCCATTGGGCTGCGCTGGTGGTCTCCATGAGACAAGGATTGAGTCTTGTCCCATGACAAGGGCCTTTACGGCACGTGGTGCTTCGGGAACTGCAAACAAAGATCGTTTTAGACTTAGCGGGAACCAATTATCTATTAATGCAAATGAAAAATTACAACAATCGTGTCACTTACCATCTTGTTCAGTCTGACAATGAATAGGAACAGATCGAACGCCATCCCCTCCATTGGTAGTAGCGAGAACTTCCATCGAGTAGTTAGTGAATTTCTTTAGTCCGTGCAGAATAGTCTCACTGCTTGCCGTAATTTTGGTGTCTTTGGTTTTTTCGTCTGAAATAAATGTTATAATTTTAATTAGGTATCTACATATAATTGACAAATTGATCGCAGTGATATAGTTTGAAGAGCCCATACTTACCATACCAGGTTTCACTAGGTCCATAGATAACTTTGTATCCCTTGATAAGACCATTGGCGGCAGCTAAAGGAGGTGACACCCAAGACACGCGGATGGTTTGTGCGGTGAGAGTGGTGCATAGTACGTCCTGGGGGGGAGCGGAGGGTGCGCCCTCGGCGGTGTAAGCTCGCACTTCGCCCGAAACCGGACCTGAACCCATCTTGTTGAAAGCTTGGACTACCATTGCGTATTGTGTGTAGGTCCTGACAGAAAAATATATTATTAAATAGTTTTCTGGCTCATATATTTATTTATTTAACCCTCCATAAAATTAACTATTTGTTTCATACATCAGGATCATTGTGTGTGATGTAAGGATATTGGTATTGTTAGGTGTAATGTTATAAAAAAACTTACTTTAGATTCAAAATGTCGAGGTGATGTTCCTTGCCAGATTCCTTTGAGATGTCAACGGTTTCAAATACAAATGATTTGTTGCTTGAGGCCAGTTTGTACCCAACGTAGTATCTGAAAAAATATACTGATTAAATTGTATTTATGTTTTTAATATATTTGTTAAGTTGCTGTGCCATTCTGTTTTATACACACATACACGCCGTCCCCGACACAGATAATAAAGATAGATACAAATCAACTCTGACAACACGACCAAGTCGTACGCCTGATTTTAAGTGTAACGTGTTGGCAATACACGTTACACTTAAAATCATCAATCAACTTAAGATCAGAACCTTACAGTCCACACTAATTCTTAGGTGTGTTAACACTAGTTCTTTAGTAAGTTATGATCAGTACGGTATATCTCAGGTCGTAATTAAAATAAATACGACCTGAATGTGAGGAGTCTACTTACCCCTGAAGTTCACCGTTCCATTCTTGGGGCGCAGGTGGTTTCCAAGTAACGCGGAGTGTATGCTGGTCAACGGCATCGACTTTGACGTCTTGAGGTGGGCCAGTGGGAGGCTCTTCGGCAGTGATGATGGTTACAGTTTCAGATGGCTCAGATGTACCAAGTTCGTTTTCGGCAACAATGCGAATGTGGTAGGCGGTAGCAGGTCGAAGGCTGAATACTCCTGCTTCACTGGCATCACCAGGCACAAGAACCCTAAACATTTAATTATTATTAATTTTGTGTTTAAATTATATCTCACTGTAGAATCAGAATCAAGACTAAAATTGAAACATGCCTGTCGATATCTTTATCCCAGTTGCCCTTAGCGCGTTTGTATTCTATAAGGAACTTCTTGATCGGAGAGTTTCCATCGTAAGGTGCCGCCCATGACAGCTGAACTGTTCTTCCAGATTTGTCCAAAACCTTCAGGCCGTATGGCGCTTCTGGAACCTCTGTTGAATTTATATTATAAGTAGAAGTGATTTTTGATTTTGATTTTTGATTTTGAAGTAATTACGCAGACAAGAATAAATACTTCATATTAAGCTGAAGCTCCAAAAGCTTTTATACCTTGTATGATCATGTTTATGCTGGTGTCGTCCGAGCCAAAAGCGTTTGTAGCAACACAAGTAAACAGCGCGCTGTCAGATCGTTCGGTTCTCCTGATGCTGAGGTCTGACACTACACCACCGTGCAGAATTTCTTCGCGGATTGTGTAGCGTGGGTCGGATTTCGGTTCGAGTCGCTTATTGTTCATATTCCAGATTATTCCTATTGGCTATAAAGTTTGATAGGGTTAGGAAAGAAATTCAACTTTTACAGAAACCTATTAGTTATAGTATTATTTTATTTTACCTTTTCTCCCTTGGCTTGACATTGCAGAACAGCCGGTTCACTTCGACGCGCAGTTTGATTCCTCATTTTGATTTCAAATTGGGGTGGAGCTAGATAATAAATTTAATAAAATGTTTAATATTTTTAATTAAGTTTAGGGCTAGGTTCTTGTTTATTTTTGTTTTCTTACCTTGAACACTAATAAGAATAACGGCAGACAGTCCTGATCCGATTCCATTAACAGCTTCGCAAAGGTAATATCCCTCATTTGTCTTTTGTATATTGGCAATGGTAAGTGTTCCGTCTTCTACTTTTACGTTAGGGTTGTTTGGTTTAAGGTCTTTATAATCGCCTGGCGTGTCTCCTAGAAACAGTAAATATTTTAGAAGAATTCTCGGGTTAGGTACCACCATTATTATACTTTATCAAATTAGCCGCTGTTTGGAGCTGAGTCGAAATACAAGTTGTATAATTTCATCCATTCTATCTTGCCTCTCGGCATACACTTCTTTCTTTTTCATAAACAGCTCAACTAATATATACTCCAGGACATTTACCTTCAGCCCTCTTCCATGTGAC
Source organism: Falcaria lacertinaria (assembly GCA_951449985.1). NCBI lineage: Eukaryota > Metazoa > Arthropoda > Insecta > Lepidoptera > Drepanidae > Falcaria > Falcaria lacertinaria. The sequence goes on along the minus strand of OX602115.1, from coordinate 5,430,204 downwards.
TTGGGGCTTAGGGAAGCCATCGGCCTTACATTCGACTTTAGCATCTGAACCTTGGGCAAAAGCCTTATCGGTAGGTTCTAAGATCCAACGAGGGGGCACTGAAATTATGACCGATACATTATTAATACAGTCAATTAAACTACTATTAAAAGATAAGCGTAATTTCTTGAAAGCTTCTAGTATTTTTAAAGTCAAACTTTATCAATTATAACAGGAGCATCCATTAATAACGTGAGTTGTTTTTCTCAATCTATCTTCTAAAATTTGAGAGATTTTGTGGGTCTTCCATCCCATTTAGTGAGGCTGTAGTTGTTAAAGGCCTAAATTTATTTTCATAAAGCAGAAAGATATAACAATGTTAAGGTGTCTTACTAAATTAATTCAATTTAATAATAAGAAACTATATAATAATGTATATTATTCAATAGTTGACGAGAAATCAGTACATAAGAACTCATTATATTTCACTAGACCAACTCCCTTTTCGAGCTCACATTGTTAATGGATGTCCCCATACTTCATTTTAAAAGATTGAATTAAAAAGAACCAATCGAATATTCTGATTTTGTCTCAAACGGAAATTGATAGGGAAATATTTAATTAATTTCATGATCAAATTATATTGATCGTGCATTCTATGATATCACACTTGGTTATACAAAAAAAAAACTTGAAATAGAGTAACTCTTTTTTATTTAAGATCATTATTTTATGTGTATTAGACCATAGCATACAAGACCAATATATTTCAGTATAGTAATTTTCGTACAGCAACACAATTTTTTCCGGTACTTACGTTTAAGTGACTCGCATTCAATTCGCTAATTAAATTATGAATATATTTAAATCGAACAAATGTTAGAGTTGGTAAAATTTATGTTGCCTACGAAATATATTTAGGATATGAATAAAGCTCCTTCAGCGTGATGGAATAATAATTAAAATCATTATAATGTTTAATTTTTTTTGTACAATACAATATAATATTTGGCCGATACTGTCGCTATAGAAGCTTTATAGACACAGATTTATGGCAAATAATAGGACAAGCATTTATTTCTACAAATTAAATAAATATTAATAGGATAAAAAATAAGTAATTGTTAATAAGCATGTGGCATACGAAATTATCTGTAGAAATAACAATAGAACAGAATATATAATAACTGTAGAAAAAACTTATGGGTTTTGTGCTCACTCGTATCTTTTTTGACGTTATTTCAACAGATATTAGTAAAGCCAAGCATAATGCAGATGAACTCAAAATAGTAAAGTAAATATATGCAAACAAGTAAACAAAAAAAATATACAAGATGGATCCCAAGGAATAGGATGGAAATGTGTTACATTAATTATGCGGGAACGGAAGTGGACGGTAAGGTCGATGATAGCCGCAGCCGGTTCCTACGAACGACATCCAACTCGAATGGTAGCCTAACTAGTTTCGATTGCATCATTCACTAGGTCAGTGGCATCATTATTCAATTTTATTAAATTCGGAATTGCTAAGTAGCTTAAAACAGGCACATTATAGGATGACGTCTTTATGACGTCCGAAATCAATACACATCGACAGGGGCTACTATAAAGTAACGAAACTGAAGCATTCTATCGAAAATAAGCAAAGCTTGCCCGTGCTAGGAATGTAGAAAACACTTATTCGTGTGATATATACCATGAACTTCTAATGAGGCGGTATAGTTAGACAAGCCTGCGGCATTGCGAGCGATACACGCATAGGATCCGCTGTGCGACCACCCCGCTGGGTCGATAAGAAGCAATGAAGCTCTCTGCGCTATTTTAGTGGCCGTAACACCGGCTTTCTCCTTTAAAGGCTGCCCTTCAAAGTACCATTGAATGTCGAGGGGGTGATCACCCTCTGAGACCAAACATGTGACTTGACTGGCCTGCCCCGCAAACAGTGGAGTCTCGAACGAGAAAGGGACTATGCGAGGTAGTACTGGAAATAACCACAGAATCTTGGGTTAGATCTTGTTGGCAGGCAATGTTAGATAGAATCTTGTGATAAATGAGCAAGTGATGGTGAACGGACTGTACTTTGAAAGTGCAAATTGTGGTGTTAGTCCCCATATCATCATTTTAGATCGCATAGTATTATACAATAGTTTAAATAGACGTGCCGTTGACGACGAGTGTCGCAGCGTACTCAGCCCGACCGGCAGCGTTCTGCACGATGCAGGTGTAGTTTCCTTGGTGGTTCGCGTTCACAGAGTTGATGGTGAGGATAGAGGTGCGTAGGCCTATTGGCATCGTCGTGATGTCTCTTTGAAGGCTAGAGTCTATCGTCTCGCTGCTGAATGTCCATGAGATCTCAAGAGGCAGATCGCCTTTAGTAACGACGCAGTTCACTACTGCCGTGTCGCCAGGGTTCGATGGCACCTCTCCGAAATTGAAGGGTACTATCAACGGTGGAACTAGGACAACAAAAATTGTGTAATGAAGCGAAAGGATTTGAGACACAGGAATGGTTGGAAGCGTAAAAATATTCACATGTGATTCGCACCCTTTACGACTAGTTCAGTAATATGCGAAGCGATGCCTGCCGAATTACTCGCGGTACAGTTATAGAGCCCTGCATGTTTTGCTTCAACTGACTCAATGGTAAGCACACTACTTCTTCGATCGCCGTTACTGACGCGAGTGCCAGGGACAGAATTTGCGGAACGATTATTGACCATCCAATCTATACGAACGGGTTGATCACCATGTGTAATTATACATTGGAGTGCAAAATAATCCCCGAGAAAAGCCGGTTCTGTACCGGCAACAAAAGGTGCAATCTTGGGAGGAACTGAAACAAATGTTATTCAAGTGGCAAAATATAAAAGTATTCTACCATTACGTGACGACTAACCGTATACAACCAGTTCTGCAGAATGAGTATTGCGCCCGGCGCGATTTTCCCCAATACAGGTATAAGAACCAGCATGCTTTGCAGTTACAGATTCTATTATAAGTAAACTACTTCGCTTCGAATTTGTTATGATATAATTATTATTTCTTTGCGATATAAGCTGTCCATTAAACATCCAAGTGATGGTAAGCGGCACATCACCGAAATTGACCGTGCATGCTACTTGCAAATATTCTCCAACGTTTGCTGGTTTCTCGCCAAAAGAAAACGGCAGAATATTGGGGGGAACTGGAATTAAATCATTAGTAAATAATGATTTGGATGATTTAGAATTCAAAAAATAAAAGTGAAAATGTAGAATTACATAGACAAAGGAAATATAAAAAAAAAACTTGCGCGTCTGTATTGTGGAATAGTTAAGCACCGTTAATTATTAACGCAGACGTATGTGAGTGGTGGCCTGCCTCGTTTTCTGCGACGCATGTGTAGTTGCCAGCATGAATATGCGATACCGAACCGATACTAAGGATAGCACTTCTTTCTCCTATATTGAACACAGTAACTCCGGACCTGGGTTTAATAGGTTCATCGTTAAACAGCCACCGTAGCTGCAGTGGATGGTCGCCTTCAATGACGGAACATGGGGTAGTAACGACTTGTCCAGAGTTCATCGCGACTTCCCCGAAGGAGAAGGGTTGGACCACAGGAGGAACTGAACAGAAAGCAAGCATCATCCCATGTATTATACTTATATACCGATGACATTGAGGACAGCGGTGTGACTTTTGGTTCCGGCCTTATTGGTTGCTATACATGTGTAGTTGCCGCTGTTGGTACCCATAGCAGTCGGAATATCAAGAACAGAGACTCGCTCGCTCAGTGTTGTAGTTTTCAAACCCATTCTACGGTTCACAGGCTGGCCTTGGAATCTCCAAGTTATATTCAAAGGTGTATCCCCCTTTGAGACATGACAGTCGAGGTGTACAGATTCTCCAGCGAACACGGCTTCGTCCAATTCAAATGGTTTGATATGAGGAACGACTGAGCAAAGAAAATAATTCATAACGTTAGTAATTGAGAAAGGTACATGCTACGGCGAATAAAGTAAATACCCTTAACGTTGAGAGTAGTAGAATATCGATCTTCTCCAGCTCTGTTTCTTGCAATACATGTGTAATTTCCGCTATGACCTCCTGTCACCGAAGCTATTGATAGAAATGATGTCTGTTCTGCCATTTTCATGGTTTTTATTCCCATATGAGTAGACAACTCTTTTCCTTCAAATGTCCATGATATACTTATTGGTCGATCGCCTTTGCTGGCGTGGCAGGTCATCTGTACCGATTCGCCGTAATAGATGGATTCCTCAACTTCGAATGGCATTATATGGGGAGGAACTGGTCGAAAATAAATAAAAAATCTAAATTTGTTAACTAATCGTGCAATATCTAGACACAGGTAATTTCGTTTTTTAACAATATATATTGGGGTATATGAGTCGAGTCGAATACCATGAATGTTGACTAGAGCAGAGTGGTACACGCGGCCGGCCCGATTACTGGCAGTGCACGTGTAGTTGCCGCTGTGGTGGCCCATCGCGGTTGGAATGCTAAGGACTGATGCTTTCTCCCCTAACTTAGTAGTCGTAATACCCATACTGTTATGATAAGGTATCTCACGACCTTGAAACTTCCATGAAATTTGTAGTGGGCGGTCTCCTTTTGAGACATGACATGTTAAATGAACAGATTCTCCAGCGAAAATAGATTCCTCAACTTCGAAGGGTATTATGTGTGGAACCACTACACAGATACAAAAAATAAAAAGGATATGTTAATGAAGCTCAAAACATAAGGAAATAAGAAGAAATACTAAAACGATATGTAACTGCCATTGTTTTATAAAAATACCAGAAACTTTAAGCATTGTAGTGTATGAGGCAGTTCCGGCTCGATTTTTGGCAATGCATGTGAAGTTTCCACTATGGGCTCCAGTGACGGCCGGCAACATCAACAAGGAGGACCGTTCGCCCACCTTGGTAGATGTACCGAGTTCTCTTGATAATGCTTGACCGTTAAATTTCCAATATACTTCCAAAGGCGTATCGCCTTTCGATACGTGACACATCATTTGTACTGACTCGCCCGAAAACAAAGCTTGATCGACGTCGAATGGTAAAATGTTCGGTGTGACTGTACGGAAGAACTGACATGAGAGGGTAACATAAATTAAAGAAAAAGTTTTAAATAATAAGCGCATGTTGCTTATCGACATGTCAACAGAATTCATGCTCATTCTGTAAACATATCACGTATATAACATGAAAGAGTGAAACTGACCATGAACATTAAGGATAGTGGAGTGATTAGTGGAGCCGGCTTTGTTGGTAGCGACGCAGGTATACTTGCCGCTATGGCTAGCGGTTGCCGCAGCAATTGAGAGAAACGATGTACGCGATGTCATTTTAGAAGTGAGAATACCCAGATGTGATGAAGTATTTTCAAACCCATGGAAGTGCCACTTAATGTCTAGTGGTAGGTCACCCTTCGACACGTGACAATTGAGCTGAACCGATTCACCAGCGAATACGGATTCATCAGCTTCGAAGGGTACGATGTATGGTAGTACTGTTAATCCAGAAGGCCATAATTATTACATAGCCAAGCGTGCAGCGTGCGATAGAGGCAAGGGTAGCTAACGAACTTTGGGGATACCATGAACATTGATTGTGGCAGAGTGAACTGCCAAACCGGCGTGATTGGCCGCGTGGCAAGAGTATTCGCCACTGTGCGTTGCTGATGCGCTAGATATCGTCAGCAATGACGTTCGTTCACCAATCTTCATTGTGGTGATGCCTTCATGGGAGGACAACTCTTCCCCGTGGAAACTCCAAGTTATAGTGAGAGGTGTATCACCTTTCGATACATGACAATTTAATTGGATGGATTCCCCGGCGAATACCGGCTCTTCAGTGGTAAATGGGACGATGTGTGGAGGAACTGGTGAGGGCAAATACAAATAAAACAAAACAATGATAACGTACGAAAAAGTAGGTGTACCCTGAACGTTTAATATAGCTGTGTGGTTGGTGCTGGCTACGACATTAGAAGCTGTGCAAGTATAATTTCCGGAGTGTTTTTCTGTTACAGTTGGTATAGCCAATACGGAGCTTCTGTCTCCTAATTTTGTTATTATTACTGCATCAGATTTTTTTATTGGGCTATTTTGAAACGACCAAGTTAGCCCTAATGGCATATCACCCTTTGGTATATGACACATTACTTGGATGCTTTCTCCATAAAATATAGCTTCGTCGAACTCAAAGGGGGATATCATTGGCGCCACTGAAAGAGACGGCCATAATAGAACGTGAGGCATTCGAATACATTATAGTGACAGAAATACTATCTATTAAATATTATCTAGCCAGTATTACAGAACAGTAAAGCACAGATGCACCGAGACCATATACCCTTGACATTGAGTGTGGCGTGATGGCTAGCTGTTGCGACAATATTGGAGGCGGTGCATGTGTAATTGCCGGAATGTTTGGCCGTCACCGCAGGAAGTATAAGAGCTGAACCCCTGTCCCCAACGTTCATGATGTTCAACCCAGCTAATAAACTCACATCTCCTCCATTAAAATTCCACTTGAAATTTAAAGGTTTATCTCCTTTTGGAACGTGGCATGTCACTTGTACTCCCTCTCCAAAAAAAACCGACTCTTCGAATTCAAAGGGAACTATAATTGGTGCCACTGAAAATGACGTAGTTACAATAGTTTACCCTAAAAATCCTAACATTGAATATACATCATTTGTTTTAATGTTAGGACGCAGATACTTTGAATATTGTTTGCTTCCTTGATAAATACAGTCGTTTGTAAAGTACCCATATTCAAAGGTCTTTATGACCCGCCAAAGTTACAAAACAGAAGAAGAATGAATAATGAATAGGGAAAATAACTAAATTAAACAAACCACTACTTGCAGGCTTCCAGACAGGAATAACTTAAAAGTATACCGTTAACAAATAGTTGTGCAGTATGGTTCATAAAACCGGCTTCGTTCCGCACCACACATGTATAGTTTCCTTGGTTTTTATGGCTGACGGATTCAACGCTTAGTTGACTTGTTCGCTTTGTGTTCATGAGGTTTATTCCCAGTTCGCCAGTTTTCACAACATTTCCGTTAAAGTACCATTCAATTTTCAAAGGTAAATCTCCTTTGCTAACAGTGCAGGTGACCAAAACCATTTCTTGAGCATTCACTGGATCTTCACCAAATTCGAAAGGAATTATCTGCGGAGGGACTATGAAAGGAAAGGAGATCAGCTAAAAAGCATAATGAAGACTATTCTTAAAACTATACGGATAGAACACAAATGTTTCGCAGATCAAGAACAATACCATTAACATAAAGTTCTGCGGAATGATTTGTGGCTCCAGCTTGGTTTATCACGGCACACGTGTAGTTTCCTTGGTTATGGTGCGTTACTGATTCAATTGTCAGTTGACTTGTTCTTTTCGTGTTAGTGAGTGCAACCCCATTATTTCCTGACTTGAGAGCGTTGCCATTGAAGTACCATTTTATATCCAGTGGCAAATCGCCTTTAGTCACTGTGCACATCGCTACAACCATCTCCTGGTCGTTTACAGGCTCAGAGCCAAAATCGAAGGGCATGATCTGTGGTGTAACTAAGTAAGGCGAAAATACAATCATGTTAATAATCACATCATGGATCTTGATTCACTCATAAATACATTGCAGAAGTATTATGCTGTTGCTCTCGTATCGCCACACACGTCGTAATCCCTGGCTCGAATTTACAGTATTCTTTATGAATGTCACGATTGGGCGGATTTGTTTGACTAGTAAAATATACCGACACTTCGACGTTCAGGATAATATTAAAATTAGCATTGAGGATGTAGGTGTATTTAAATAAATAGAAATAATACATGAATATATAAAGAACCACTGAGCGAAAATAAGCGAGGCACTTAAATGTGATAATTGACATTTATTTTGCTGTAAAACATCAGTATAAAATGGTTGGTTAGGTTAGTACCGTTAACGTTAAGAATTGCAGTGTGGCTACTGAGCCCAGCTTCATTTTCCGCGACACAAGTGTAGTTCCCAATGTGTTCATGTTGTACGTTTTCTATGCTTAATACTGAAATTCTTTTGCCATTCCGGTTTATAAAGATACCGTGGCCCGAATTGAGTATCTGATTGTTGAGCAGCCAATGAATTTTCAATGGCAAGTCACCTTTACCGACCGTGCAAGTTAAAGACACTGTGTCGCCTGCATTGAGGATTTCTTCCCCGAAATCGAAGGGTGTAACCTGTGGCACAACTATAAACAAATATAATATAATTAGGGCGTCGTTTTGCATTTGGGGCGGGGTAAATATTTTTTCGGTCTTTTCCAAATGTCAATTTGGTTCATTTAACACGATAGGGTCTTTGATTATGGGATAAAGGATGAGGAACGTATATAAGAAAGAAAACGTAGTCTAAGGAAGTATATAACTGGCAATTTAAATAAGCATTGCTAACAACAAACATTTTGGTTTAAAATACCGTTGACTGCCAATTCCGCGGAAGTGTTAGCATGACCCGCCTGATTGCTAGCTGAGCAGGTATAGACTCCAGTATGTATAGAAGCTACTGCGTCTATCGAGAGGCTGCTTGATTTGTGACCGATCTTAGTAACCGTTATGCCCTGAATTTCTCGAACGGATTTTCCATTCAATTGCCAAGTTATATTGATCGGTGTATCACCCTTAGTCACCATGCATTGCACGCCAACTGCATCACCTGCATTGGCCGGTTCCTCTCCAAAAGTAAATGGATGTATTTGGGGTAAAACTGACATAGAAAATAATTATTTAATTAACAAATTATAGAGTAAAATATTCAAGAGAAATCAATATCGCCAGACAATTATACTTCATTTCATGAAAAACGGTTGGCCTTATAAATGACGCACGGAACCGACGCGGTATCACATTGTATTTATGTATAACAAGAAGGCAAATAAAACAAAACAAAAACTATTAGTACAGGTACAAAAGGGATTAAGCGAACCATTTACGCTCAGAAGGGTGGTATGATTTGTCTGGCCAGCTTCGTTCCTAATTTCACAAGTGTAAGAACCACGATGAATTGACCTTACAGCCTCGATATTTAATATAGATGTTTTCTTGCTGATTGTCGTTAGAACTACTCCGATAGTATTGCGTGGTTCGATTTTTTCACCATTGAAGAGCCATTTGAATTTGACCGGTAAATCGCCTTTATTCATCACGCAGGAAACAGAAGCTGTTTCGCCTTCGTTCAGTATCTCCTCTCCAAACTCGAAGGGGGTGATTTGTGGTGGGACTGATATAAACATATGGTCACTCACATGGAGGATATAAATACATTTTGATAGGTATTATAAAGGAAACCTAAATAAAAGCAAGCAATATTCATTTTAGGAAATACCGTTAACTTCAAGTACAGCACTGTGATTAGTGGAGCCGGCCAAATTCGTCGCTACACAGAGGTAGGTGCCCCTGTGTACGCCACTTACAGAGTCTATGTTTAGAATCGAAGTCTTTTTGTTGATAACGGTTATGACGATTCCCAAACTATTGTTCATATATAGTGCGTTTCCGTTGAGGAACCAGGTAATGTTTAAAGGCTGGTCTCCTTTGCTGACTGCGCAGGACAACGAGGCCATGTCCCCAGCGTTCGCCGGCTCATCGCCGAACTCAAACGGTAACAGTTGTGGAGGCACTGTGCACAAACTATATACTCTATACCAAGCAAAGGTGCAGGGTCGTGTGTGGCAAACGATGTAGCTTTGGCGGGCATAAACGTGTTTTTTTTCCCTACAACATTCATTATAAGTTTTTGTATTTATAACCTTACTATCTAGTATCACTTTGTGGAACCTGTAATAAATAAAGAATTAGTACACACAATGTATTGCCACGGTTTCAAGTATTTATTTTTTATATGTTTCATTTACACTTCTCTGGTAGGTAGGTCACACAATTAAAATTTGACGAAACTATGGCAAACCAAGAGGAGTTACCCAAAATACATATTCGGTTCAAACATTTCTAAACATACGCCTCCTAGGACGTTGGGAAACACTAATAGGTACTAAGATTTTTATCGCATTCATTGTCGATAAACCACTTTAATTATTACGTTAAATAGTATACGTATAAAACTGATAGTTACTCACTAGGTATTTAATATTTTACTCAGTTATAGGTAACTACTAAAGTCGGTACTACACTGTCGACCTGTAATACCGAGCACTGCTCTACACTGTATGATATGAACGCTTTTAATACATTGTTAACAAAACATCATCGCAGTAGTTAACTCCTCTGTGAAATGAACTCGCTACTGGGAATACAAAGAGTTACCAAAAACGAATATATTTTTTTAAACCCACGAGCTTAAACTAAAGGTCTGACTCGAAATTTGAACTGGTTGAACTATGAAAGGCTATTGAAATTGTCTTTCAAACTTACATTCAGTATGATTTTTGTTTGCTGGCAGACAGATACATGAGTATCTTCTTATAATTTGTATTTATCTAATCTCTTTACCTCAATTATAACAATATAAATAAAGCTAAACAAACAGCTTACCCATGACTTGAAGTTCGAGGGTGTTCTTCGCGGTGTATCCTTGTGAATTCTTGGCCACGCAGCTGTAGGTCGCCTCGTCGCTCAAGCGCTCCACGTTCTCAATAACTAAGGTACCGTTGGGGAACACCTTCTGCTTCCGGTTGATTGGGAGCACCCTGGAAGTACATTATTCATTTTTAAAGACTTATATATTGTTAAATTTTGATGTTTTGCTTAATCGTTATTCACATCGGTATATTCAATGCACTTTTTTTTTTTTTTACTTTTAATAAACGTTATCGGTTACTCAATAGTAAGCAACATGGGGTTCTTCAAGAAGGATGTGCAGAGATTTTTGCAAAGTCGGCAGCGCGCGAGTTATACACTTCTTGGTGTTACAAGCGTCCATAGGCATCTGTAACCGCTTGCTATCAGGCGAACAGTATCTTATTTGACATCTGGGTGGTATAAAAAAAAGTGATCAGATAGGAAGACCGACCTGCCGTCACGTTCCCATACAATAGAGTCGATAGGGTACCCAGCAACTGGGCAGTGCGCGATGAGGGTGTCTCCGGCCACCACGGGGCGTTTCTTCATGGGTCGCACGTAGGGCAGGCCATAGATGTTGACGCGGGCCGAATGAGATGCGCTGCCGACCTACAATTTGAAAAAGACTCGGTTGAGTCATATTGTTCGTGATAATAAGTAATTTCTAACTATGGAATGCTTATACATTTATTAACAGTATATTACCTTGCTGGATACGATGCAAGTGTACAATCCTCCGTCATTGGTGTGAACTGAAGAGATGTTGAGGTGCGATTCGACGTTGCCATCAGTAGTGACGAATTGTCCAATCTGGAGTCGTTCGCTGCTGGAGAGCTTTTCACCGTCCAAGAGCCAGGCGATGTCGGGAGTCGGGTTGCCGGAAGCAACACATTTCAATCGAAGGGGAGGTCCAGAGCGGAAGGTCTGTTCACCGAAACTGTGTCTAATCTGGGGTGGCTCAACTAGAATTCAAAATATAATTTGATTAATTTCCTGTATGAATAAAAATATCGGATTGCGCTGTGTATATAAGAGAGTTAACATAATCTGAACACTTTTATATAAAAACTAAAGATTATTAAGTATTCTTTAACACATACACACGTGTATGTGTTAAGGAATACTTTCTGTGACTTGTGACGCCCAGGAAAATATCATGTTCCATAATTACCCATCCACCCTTCTGTAAGACCAACGCTGTGGTAGGATAAAGAAACTCGTCCCACTGGGTGAATTTCTCAAACAACGAGGAGTAGCCGAAAGTTCTTGGATTTGGCCATCCACGCCCACTTGAAAAATTCACCCTTTATAGAACCTAGATATAAATATTTTCGGGCACTCGTATATTAATAACTACCGGCCCAGCGGCCCGTGCGAAGCCGGGGCGGGCAGCTAGTATAATATATAGCCTATGTTACTCAGGGATAATGTAGCTTTCCAACTGTGAATTGAAATTCGTCCAGCAGATTCGGAGCCTATTCAATACGAACATACACATAAAATACAAAGCTTTCCTCTTTATAATATTAGGATAGATGAATTCAAATCAAAATAGTTTAATCAGTTAAGGCCCTAGTGGGGCACTTATTAAGGTGTACTTTACCACCGGTTCGGTAAAAACCAACTGAGAAGAACCGGCAAGAAACTCAGTGCTCTGTCTCTTTTACATAACAATCGTATTTGAACAAAAATAAAAATGTATTATATAATTCCTCTAAGCATACACATATATAAAAATGAAAGCTAGGTTGGTCTAAACAAAAGATCGTACTTACATCTTCCTCCAAGTTTCAGCTCAGCACTAGCTCCGGCACTTTCTTGGTCGTTTCTGATGAAACACTGATACATTCCCTTGTCTTCCTTCTTCACAGATTCAATCCTACACAAAGTTCACGTGTTAAGGACTAGTTTATTCGTATCATTATTTACAATAAAATCTACCAATTTATTTACTATTTGTTGGTAGACTTCAATAAGGGACTTCAATATACCTCAACATAGCATCATGATGCTTCATGTCCTTGCCATCTTTTAACCAGGTGATAGTTTTGACTGGATTGCCTTCATATCTACAGGTAAAAACAGCGGGTCTGCCAAAATCTACGGTTTGTGTTGCAGGTTCCACTGTAGCTTTCAATGGCGCCGTTACAGTCAATACAGTTTCCACAGACTCACCTGAAAGTAATTGCAGTTGTATTTTAAATGTAACTTTCGTTTTTTTAACCGACATTCATATATTAATTACTATTTTTCACTCACCACCTACTGAGTTGTTGACAACGCACAAATATTTTCCAGAGTCCTCAACTTTAGCTTCTTTAATAATAAGAGTGCCAGAAACTTGTTTTACTCTATCGTCGAGAACAACTGGCTGTTTTCTGGTTGTGCCATCAATAAATTTATACCATCTGTAACAAAAGAGAATACGTTCAACAAATCGGTTTTTGTCAATACCGAAGGAATAGAAATGAACGTTATTTTATACTCTATCCAGAAAATATACTGATTATGATTAAAATACATTAAGTGCCTGCCTTTAGTTGATAATTTAGGGGCAGTAGTCAGTTATTGAAAAATAAACTAGAAGTCTCCCTCCCATTGGATACCATCCACCTGAACTTCGGTAAGTACTGGAAAATCCCTGACTGGAGGAAAGAATTGTGGGCTTTGAAGGAATTTTTAGGTTCTTGAAGACGAATACAACAAAATCTAAACCACCGATACAAAGAATGTGAAGGAACTTAGTTAAACCACCGTGATAATTGATATGATTGCCAATAAGTATTATAGCTAAGAACAAAACAATCTCCGAAGCGAACACGAACAGTATTTGTTAAGAAGCTACCATATTAACCAGATATACCAGAATTGAAACTGATGATAAAATATAAAAGTGCAGCCTTGACTCACGAAAGCACAAAGTAAAGATTAAAGCGAATCAAAGCATGAACACCCTGACACTTACCAACAGGTGTCTACGTCGCTCAATCGTTACTTTGGCCGAGGACCGTATAAGTAGCGCGCGCGGCCGGCCGCTTTACATCACGCCTTCATGTGTCTTGTGGCGGTGCGGCCGCCGCATCTGACTGCAATAACAACGCACATCAGTATACTAGGATGATATGGTATGTCTAAGTTAAAGTGAATTATGAATGCGTGAATTCTAGCGGCCGGCCGTTATCAAATAAAAACCGTACCTTGTCAAAGGTGCAGGGAATGCTTGAACTTCGCAAAGTAATGCGAGGCTAGCACCACTTCGGCCTATTTGACGATTTAGTCCATCACCTGTCACCCTTGGCCCAGTCCTACCAGTCGGTTCTGTAATTTCGAAGTGCGATGCCGACATATATTGTGCCTACTCACCTAAATACGGGCACAGGATAAGCAGCAATTTGACATGTTAAATACACCACATCCGTTTGCTTTACGGTGAAAACTTCCCAACCTTCAAAATGTTTATTAGAATCCTTTCTAGGTGCGATCTTATTAGTAGGTTCTGCAATATCAGAGACGAAGTTGAGAAGACATGGTGACGAATCACATTGAAGAAACACTAACATTTTAACAAATATTCGCAATCAAATAATGCTTATGAAAATAATACAATATATGTATATGGAAATATTTATTTAAAATAAAATACTATGGGAATAAAAATCAACCCACCTTGATAGTGGGACGGGAAATCCCTGCGCCGGGCATAACAGTGCCAATGGAGACAGTTGTGGAAAATTTACAGCGGCCTTTGGAGTAGAAGTGATACTTGGGACAGCACTCGCAATTGGCTCTAAATACAAATAAAGGGATTGATTTGCCTGGATAAAATGACTATTATGACCTGCTTGCATCGATAAAGAACTATTTAGTGGTATATTTGACTTGCCTGAATATAGGTACCGGATAGGCTTGAGCTTGACACAATAATGCAAAACTTTGCTTGACGGTCCGAGTAAAAGATATACTACGAGCGTCAGTAGTAAATGTTGGTGGTTTGGAGGCAACTGGCTCTGCGATAAGAAAAAAACACTTGCCTGAAGATGGGAGCCGGAAAACTTTGAGCCTGACATAGGAGAGCAAAGCCTTGTCCCTCACGTTTTCGGAAGATACTTCCCATTGACTCGGAAGAAAACGTAGGAGACTTAGCGCCCACTGGTTCTACAACATTAATTTAAGTTGCAAGACTTGCCTGAAAATTGGTACTGGGAATGCTTGAGCTTGACACAGAAGAGCTAAACTTTGATTCTCGTATCTCTTTAAAGATGAAAGTGCTGACTCAGAAGAAAATGAAGGAGCTTTGGTCCCAACTGGCTCTGTAGGAATAATTATTTTATGGATCTGTCGAAAGAGATTTTCAAATGCCAGAAGAGGAGCGCGGCGTTGATATGGCATTATAAAATAAAGATGAACGATTTCTAAAGACTATACTATATACTTGCCTGAAAATTGGTATAGGAAAAGCTTGGGCTTGGCACATCATTGCAAAACCTTGACCTTCATGTCTTGTCACTGCTTGTAATGTAAAGTCAGTAGAAAAGGTTGGCGGTTTTGAACTAACGGGTTCTGTCAAAAATAATAAATTTTAATCGTCTAACTTCAACTTACCTAAAAATAGGAGTAGGATATGCCTGCGCTGGACAAAGTAACGCGAAACTCTGCCTAATTTCTCGTATAAATATACTTCCTTTAGAGTCAGTAGAAAAAGATGGTGCTTTCGCGCCAACGGGTTCTACAAGAAGAATGTGTGATATGTCAAAAATATTCAACCCACCTGAACATTGGTTGAGGATATCCCTGGGCCTGGCAAAGCATAGAACCGCTATTATGCGATTGTATTTCATAATTGTAAGACGAGGCGGATGTGGGAAATGCGGGAGCTCTCGCAGTTACAGGCTCTGAACCAAACAACAAGATTGTCTATGGTAAAAAAACACTCACTTGAATATAGGAGGAGGATGAGCTTGAGCTTGACATAAAAGAACAATAGCTTGTCCCGCCACTTTTGTGAGGGTAGTACTTTTAAATTCCATGGAAAATGTTGGTGCCTTCGACCCGATGGGCTCTGTGACAATCGTGCTATGGTTATTAGATTTCCATTTATTGTCTTACCTGAATAATGGGACTGGAAATGCTTGAGCTTGACATAAAAGAGCAAAGTCTTGGCCAGTTTTGCGAGTTATTCCAGAGAATTGTACGTCGTTCGAAAATGTAGGGGACTTTGAGCCAACAGGTTCTAAATACAGAAATAAAGAGTTTTTATTCACCTGAAGGACGGTACTGGATAAGCCTGGGCTGGACATAAGATGTTAAGGCTATGACCAATATTTCTTACATACCAAGAGAATTTATTATCAGTGGAAAATGTAGGTGGTTTTGATCCGATGGGCTCTAAAATCGAAAAAAGTATTTATATTTAAGCAGTACATGATATTCATACCTGAATATCGGAATTGGATATCCCTGAGCTCGACAAAGCAAGGCTAAACTTTCTTGGATGCGTCTAGTAATAAACCATGCTAATTTGTCTTCCGTAGAAAATGCAGGAGGCTTGGAACTGATGGGCTCTGCAATTTTTTCGGCAAATAGGCAAATTAAAACAGATCTCACCTAAATAGTGGAACAGGATACGCTTGGGCTGGACATATCAATGCGAAATCTTCTTTTGCCCGAATCTCAAACCATGCTAATTTGGAACCACTCGAAAAGGAAGGACTTTTGGATCCGATTGGTTCTAAAACAAGTAATATGATACCTGAATAAAGGGGCCGGGAATCCCTGTGCTGGGCAAAGTAATGCGAAGCCCTGTTCAACGTCCTTTACATACCACGCCATTTTGTAATCCGTAGAGAAAGTAGGAGCTTTCAGGCCGACTGGTTCTAAAACAATCGCGTGGACTAAGTTAACGTATTGAAACTCACCGAAAAACCGGAACCGGCAATGCTTGTGCCAAGCAAAGCAACGTGACACTAGAACCCAGTACGAATTCCACAAATTCAATCGTTTTTGTTGGGACTTTAGGTGCGGCACTATTAATTGGCTTTAAATGAAAAATAGCGGGTCTGTTTAAATTTACCTGGATAAAGGAACAGGAAAAGCTTGAGCAGGACACAGTAGTGTTAAACTAGCGTTAACCAAGGCACTGAAGCCTCTTACGTTATCCATGGTAGGAAACTTCGGAGGGACTCGTCCTACGGGTTCTAGACACATTCAAAATATTGGTCATGAATGATAATGAAAGATAATGGTTAGTATAATAGTTTTACCTGAACATTGGAACAGGGAAAGCTTGGGCTGGGCACAGTAATGTAACTGTGGTGTGGATTGTATTCTCTGTTAGATCGATAACTTTCATAGCTACTTTAGGTACGGCGCTTCCTATTGGCTCTAAAAAATGTTTTATAGTTTTAATATAATATATTAGGTACCTGAAAGCTGGGGCGGGATATGATTGAGCGGGACATAGAATGGTAACACTATCACCACCCACAGCATCAAATGCACGACTTTTGTCTCCCGTTTTAAACTTAGGAGAAACGCGACCAACTGGCTCTAGAGATTAAACAAGTTATTCTTTAAAAGCATGATTGTATCATTTACATTTAAAAAATTACCTGAATAATGGGACCGGGTAAGCTTGTGCTGGACATAGCATTGTCAAACTTGTATCAAGCACAGCGCCGAAACTTCTTGAACTATCCATCGAGGGAAATTTAGGTGGCACTCGCCCCACAGGCTCTAAAGACACAAGATGACGATAATTGTATGTACCTGAACATTGGCGAAGGATACGCCTGGGCTGGACAGAGCATTGTAACGCACGAAATTGAAGAAAAGGTAAAGCTGCGCCCTGTTTCCGTCGACGGGAATTTTGGTGAAACTTTGCCCATGGGTTCTGTTTACGGAACAACACAAGAATTTTATAAATTACCTAAATGCTGGAGCAGGAAACCCTTGCGCTGGACATAGCAATGGCACACCATTTCCCATGTTCGCTATAAACGTCCTACTTATATCTCCTGTGGGGAATTTGGGAGTCACTCTTCCCAGTGGTTCTACGAAATTAATAATAGACAATTCAAAATTCAGAAAATAAAATTAATATTTATCCATCAAATTGCACGTTATCTTACCGAAAAGTAGGGGCAGGGTACGCTTGGGCCGGGCATAACAATGATATAGACTGATTCAAGTTGAAGTTAAACAGTCTACTTTTCTCTAAACTTGGGAATTTTGGTGATACCTTTCCCATGGGCTCTGAAGCAGAATGAGAACAAAGCTAAAGCGTAACATTAAAGTAGTTAAAGTATATTTGTCTAAATAGGTAGGTACAAGTATTTGAAAAATAAGTTTATTCATATGGAAATGTGTTTTTAAATTAGAATACCTGGAAATTGGGACTGGGAACGCTTGCGCTGGACATTGCAGTGCAAATGACTTATTTTTCATAACTCCTATCATTGTCCCCATCACAAGGGACGCAAATTTTGGTGAAACCCGGCCGACAGGCTCTACAGAAGAAATATCATAATAACGATAGTAGCCGAGTAAATAATGTTACCTGAAAAGTGGAGTCGGGAATGCTTGGGCGGGACACTGCAAAGCGTAAGAATCATCTTTCTTAACTTCGAACATAGTTCCAGTCAAAACAGACGCAAACTTGGGAGATACGCGACCAACCGGTTCTAAAAAGTTTACAGTTATTTACAAGGACAATAGGCAACATTACCTGAATATGGGGGCAGGAAAACCCTGTGAAGGGCATAGTAAAGTAAATGATCCACCCGATGAGGTAACGAACATCATGCCCACTTGGGTTGTCGATAACTTAGGTGGCACACGCCCTATTGGTTCTGAGAAATTACGGAAATCGACGTTAATTCTTGAGAGTATCCTTACCGGTACATCGGTGCTGGGTAAGCCTGCGCAAGGCACAGTACAGCAAAGGTGGTGAGCTCGGTAAACTGGAAACCACTGGTCGTTTGTGCGCTAGGAAACTTGGGAGGAACCCGACCCACTGGCTCTGCGCATGTTGGGAGAAGGCGGGTTCACAAACGAAGCAGTATAACAAGAAATTTTTATCCTAACACGCTCCTACTTGTCTCTTGGTGTTTTTTTTATATTTTTGGATCGCGCGAGTCAAGGCTCTGCAGGGTACCCTATCCCAACATTCAGGCAAGTTGAAAATAACTATAAGATATACGAATTTAATATGTATTTCATATATTTAAGCTCAGAATTAATATAATGCATACAATTTCAAACATAATAAAAAAACATTGTTGTTTCAAAATTAGGCAATGACTTTGTACAAAGAAATAATTAAACAATTTGTATGCATCATTAATAATGATCATGTAAATTTTAAAATAGAATATTCTTAGAATCCCCACGTATAAATATGAAGCTTATGAAATTACTAACTTAATTTTGTGGATTTTATTATAGCAATCTTCTAAGAATATTCTTAAACATAAAAAAAATGGTTATTATAACTGCTCACTGCGCTTTTACATAATTTATAG
This sequence comes from Falcaria lacertinaria, assembly GCA_951449985.1. Classification (NCBI taxonomy): domain Eukaryota; kingdom Metazoa; phylum Arthropoda; class Insecta; order Lepidoptera; family Drepanidae; genus Falcaria; species Falcaria lacertinaria. The sequence goes on along the minus strand of OX602115.1, from coordinate 5,411,126 downwards.
GAATAACGTAACAAATACGATTGAAATTAATATTTAATTAATTGTTTGCATAATAACCGTCCTATTACTATAGCAATTCAATAAATTACAAAAACACAGTGAGCCTTTCAAAAACCCAAAAGGAATCAATTCGTTTCTTAACCTAATGTAACAATAATATTAACTGATCGATCGGAAATCAAATATAAAAATATTAATTAATTGGAAATATCGGCATTAAAAAGATCAAAATTATTTGAGAACATGAAAAGGGAAACGAATTGATTATTTTGTTTTCATAAGTCTAAATAAACTTACCGGTGATGACCAGTCGTCCTTTGGTAGCAGATAATCGAGTTTCACCCGTGAGCCTATGCTTTGTTCTACATTGGTATGATTTGTAACCGTCCTCAGGTCCAACATCTCGGATATGTAATTCTCCAGATGGCAGTACTAAATATTTTCCATCTGTTGAAAAAAGTTGTCTTAAAAACTTGTCGATCTCAAAAATTATGAATCAATTAAATGTTTTATTGCAATACAACATAATGTTGCAACTACTTATAAATGTCACTGCATGCATATTAGCCTAAGGAAGAGGGAAAGAAGGAGAAGGCAGGCCGTGAGGCCTCTGGAATCAGGTATCCACTATAGGGACATGCTCCTAACCAACATTCGACCCTTAGACCCATATTTGCTCAATTCCTGAGTTGATGATAACGCAAAACTTGCCCAACAGATATGCTTTTATATCGTACCGTAGGTATCATTGGCTGAATCAATTTTGATTTCAAGATCTTCACTGGCTTCGCTGATGATCCATGAAACTACATAAACGTATTCAGAAACAAAACTTGGTATGTGACATTTCAATATTGCGCTATTTCCTTTCAAAACGTACTCTTCCATCAGATTCACAGCATACGCCTGCGATACAACTGAAACAATATGGTCGGGTAAAATACTGACCACAGACGATCCTTTTCAAGATTTAAGTATCCAAACCTACAGGGAACATATCTATTGCGAACGTAAAGTTAACCCGTGAGCCAGTGAAAGGATTAATGACGGAAAGGGTATGTGAGGAAGACAGGAAAATGAAGATACGAAAATCTACCTAAGTCAGAAGTCGAATTGATTTTGATTTCCTGTTCTTCATCGTCTTCAGAAATAATCCAAGAATTAACAGATACATATTCAGAAACGAAACTTGGAATTTGGCATTTCAAAATAACAGCATTTCCCCGTAAAACATACTCTTCCCAAAATTTCACATCATACGCCTGAGACACGACTGAAATCGTTACAAAGACATAAAGTATAGAATTTTTTAATTTTTCTATAATCAATTTACCAGTCGGTTTGGTGGTCCAATCATTTCTTTTTTTTTTATATAAATATCTTACCGATTATTAGGAGAGGATTTGGAATGTTACCAGGTTAAATTGGAATAGTATGGAAAGTAGGCTGTCATGATGATCTAAACACGTTTACCTAAATTAAAGTCAGACTCTAAGTAAATTTCTATTTCATTATTGCCTTCTTCCGAAATAATCCATGAAGTGATTGACACATATTCGGTGACAAAACTTGGAATGTGACATTTGAGTATTGCGGAGTTCCCGCGCAATACATTTTCCTCCCACAGATTCACTGTATAAGATTGCGATACCACTGAAACGAAGTCACAGATAGAGTGACCTGTATATTTATAACTTGTTCTCATGAAGTTATCTTCAAGCTGAGGGATATGGGAATGTGAAAGGAAGAATTTATTATACCCCAGATAAAAAATACCTAAGCTGGAAGTTTCGATAATTTCAAGTTCTTTTTCGTCAACGTCCCCTTCAGAAATAATCCATGACGATATTGAAACGTATTCCGTAACAAAACTAGGAATGTTACATTTAAGAATCACAGAATTTCCGCGCAGAACATTCTCGTCCATCAAATTCACGGTGTACGCTTGAGATACGACTGAAAAGTGAATATTAAGACACTATCTATAATTGAAGATACTTCATATATATCTATAGTAATATGCGAAAAGGGAGAAGGATAAGGGCGTGACCATTCAATTTTAAATGGTTGATTAAATGAAATACCCAGGTTGTGCGACTCTGCTTGAATTTCTAACACATCAGTATTTTCTTCAGAAATAATCCAGGATGATACACTAACGTATTCAGTGACAAAGGTCGAAATATGGCATTTTAAAATAACAGCATTTCCACGTAATACGCTCTCTTCCATCAAATTTACTGTATAAGCCTGTGTTACTACTGCAAAGTTAATCGAATGTGATATTGAATACATTTGTTTAAAAATGATGAGTTCCTAAGAGGAATTGGGATTGGATCTTACGAGAAATATCCTAATTGATAAGATATCAGTACCCTCTTTATCTACCGTATTATTTATATTAAAGTCCATCTCATTTTCTCCCTCTGATATTATCCAAGAAGAAACTGATACATATTCTGTGACGAAGCTCGGTATCAAACATTTTACAATTACTGCATTTCCTCGCAGCACATTTTCATCTACTAAATTAACTGTATATACTTGTGACACAACTGTAATATCAAAACACTTCATTACCATAAACCACATAAATGCCAAATGTACAGTTAATAAGGACAGGATATGTAGGATAATTCAAACTAGACACGAATCATATATACCGTAATCAACAGTTAATCCGTATTCCCCTCCCTCAGAATCATGCCACGATATTACAAGCACATGATCAGACACGAAAGATGGTATATGACACTTGAATACTGCAGCGTTGCCTCGTATTACATAGATGTCATACACTTGCGACTCGTAGAATTGATTTACAGCTGGAATAATTTCCCTGCGACTATTACGTAGGTACATACTGTTACGACAAATTGAACCTTGGGGATCTGGTTTGGTGCTGTGCGGATAGGAACAATTGGGGTCGCTCGGTACTCTCGATTACCGTAATTGCTCTCGGAGCCATTAAACGAAAACGCCGCTAGAGAATCTTCATCCATCACCCATTCCACAACATTGACGTAATCAGCAACAAACGATGGTATAAGACATTTAACAATGGCTGAGTTTCCGCGAAGAACATCTTCATCGATAACTCGAGGCTCATAATTTTGATGAACAACTGCATAAAATTACATATTTACCATTCATTTAACAAAAATAACGGCTTATATATAGTAGAGGGAGGACTTGGAATGTTTATGAAAACGTTGTTCTAGCAAAGGTTTACTACCAGGATCCATATTTGCATATTCTTCGGCAGATACAGTGTAATTATCAACTTTCCAGGCCACAACTTGGACGAAGTCCGCAACAAACGAAGGCACGATGCATTTAAGGATACCCGTATTGCCTCGCAAAATAAACTCATCGTTGACTCTGGCCTCATAAGATTGTAGCACCGCTGCGATACAGAAGCAGATACAAGGAATTTAGGAATCTGGTTTGCCTTGTGTTTAAGAAAGTTACCCTCATTGTTGCCGGGATAATAAGTGCCTCCTTCACTGTCCATCCACATTTCGACATATACAAAATCAGAGACAAAACTTGGCACTTCGCACTTCATTAAAGCTGCATTTCCACGTATAACGTATTCGTTGTCAGCCTCGGCTTCAAAAGGCTGTGATACAACTACAGAAATAGAAATGATGCAAGTAAATAGGCTTTAATGTTATAATAATGCTTTAATGGGACTCTTGGAGAAGGATATTGAGATTTTAATATACGACTAAGAATTAGGAAAAAGTACCCTTGACTGTGTTAGTATTGTTCACAGTAAGTATTTGTCCGTCATTCATAAGCCAGGTTTCTACAAACACGAAGTCGCTAACAAAAGATGGAATCTTGCAGCGGACAATAGCAGCGTTCCCTCTTATCACGTACTCATTTTCGGCTTCGGTCACGTAATACTGCGACACGACTGAAGAATATTAAATAGTCTCAGATGGGAATGGTTAGTTGTAGGGACATGCTAAGTAAGGGAAGTGGATACATTATTTATTATTTAGCGAGGACATTGATACCGAGTTCTTCGGTGTGAGTAATCACTGTTCCCTCATCGTCAATCCACGATTCTACCTTCACAAAGTCCGCAACAAAAGAAGGTATAGAACATTTCAACACGGCGGCGTTCCCACGGATGACATATTCTTTAAGGATTTCAGCTTCGTAGAACTGATTAACAACTGAAAGTAGACTTGTGAGGTCTTGCTAAAAATCTGTCTATAATAATCAATCGTTAAGGAGACTAGGATGGTGAGGATATATGTAGGATGGTATTTAATTTTAGTAGAAAAGGATGTACCGATGTCATCGGTAAGCAAGTATTGGCCTCCGAGTGAGTCAACCCACGCTTCAACTTTGACAAAATCCGTAACGAAAGATGGGATATTGCATTTTAATACTGCCGTATTCCCTCGGATCACATATTCAGAGACCACTTCGGCTTCATAATATTGTGTTACGACTGAAATTCACAATAGCTTTATCAGGATTTCTTGTACAAATTAATAATTTACAGAATAAAGGAGGGGAAATTCAGGAAGTAAAGATTATCGTTAATTAATTGTTACAACTATACCATTTCCCTCCTTAGTTTCATCAATAGTAAAAGAATTTCCCGATTCGTCTTGCCACGAAACGACATTCACAAAATCAGCAACGAATGAGGGAATTGAACACTTGAGTATTGCGGAATTGCCGCGAATTACATATTCGTTATTTACTTCTGATTCATATTGTTGTTGTACCACTGTGGAAACATTATTGTTAATAAATACTTTACACGTTGGGAGTGCAGGATAGGTAACATTAGAGGTGGAGGGTAACGATGAATATGTAGGAAGATTAACCGTAACTATCCCCGGGGGCGGGAAGGAAATCTTCATTATCGTCAGTGTGCCACGAGAGCACTTCTATGAAATCGGCAACGAAGGACGGAACCTGACACTTCAATATAATACTGTTCCCCATAATGACGTACTCCTTGTTAACATCGGTGTCGTATTGTTGTGCAACAACTGTGATCATATTATTCTTTAAAAGCTCTGATATACATACATATACACATACATACTCTGATGTACATAATGCGAGATTAAAGTTTAAGTGTGCTGAAATGTCTGATACAGCTATTTTAAACAACTACCAAAATATTACACGACTACACTTGTTGTTACCTGTAAAAAACTTAATCTAAACATTTATTAATAGAGATAAAATAATCGTACACATAGAGCTTTAGTAGAGCGATACTACATTCTAAGTTAGTTGAAATAAAATCAGAACCTACGTAACTTTTGAAATAAATCTCGAAGTTTTCTAAGAAGTAATACTTAAGTGAAGAAAAATGTTGTGCTAGTGAATGTTTTAAACTCGATTGACTTTATTATCTCTACTGCACAGCTGCCAGTTGATAATTCAATTGACTCTTATTGTATGATGCCCAGTCAACCATCCAATTCTCAAATCGACCTAGCAGTTAACAGACGAACATTCATATTATATGTATATTCTGTCAAGTTTAAGAAATTAAATCTTACTTACATCGGTACTAAAAATATTTCAGTTTACATTTTATCAGTTGCTCCGTGAGACGCCGAGACTGAGGTTCTTGTGCAAACAAGTGAACGATATCAAATAACAAGAGACAAAGGTCTTAGGTTGTGTGATATATTGCCGTTATTTTTAGTTAACTATAAATTGTGTCTTGTTAGTTGGAAGCACCATTCTCTTGCATCAACACACTTAATGTTTGTAACGTGAGCACCTGCTCGTATTGTATGTTAGAAAATCCTAAAAGCTCTATTAAATATATATAGACGGCTATTTAGCTGTTTTAATTCAATTTGCCTAAATACGTTTTATTATATTAATGTGGTATCGCTCCGTTTATCATTACTGATAAGTTATAGTATTGTTACGATTTAACTATAAAACTTCACAAAACTATTAGTTTGATTTGACAGACAGTCGTTCGTTACATATAGCTTTGTTTGTTCGTAAAGTTGGTAATAGTTTTGTTAAGTGTCTCCCTATGAAGAATCCATTTTAGTTAAAAATGCCTCTGTTCATATTATATTATTAATTCTAATATTCAATTAATGCACATAAGAATAAGAATAGCGCGTACAACGGAGGCAATAAGGTGGACCTAGTGCTGATTGATTTCCCTTTTGAATTTATTCTCAAAGGTATCCAGGTTACCACATGATGTTTACCCTTTCCTTACGTAATTATAAATATGAGTAATGGTGCGTAGATCTTACCAGCTCGGACATTTACATCTCGAGAGTGAATTGTACCGACGGAGTTGCGAGCAAGGCAGGCGTAAACCTGGGCATGGACTTCCTGCCGATAGTCCTCCGCTCGGAAAGGCGGGAATAGCAGGTTTCCATTCGGCTGAACCTACATACAAAACAATATTTAATTAAAGTTGCTGTCCTATACATCATTTATACCTATTCTCTAAAAAGAGACTGTCTTCGGGACGAACGTTTCATCACTGCCCTGTCTTTTATCTCTCAATTTTCATAAGAACCGACTGCTGTTAGAACTTACCCATTTTACTGGGTAGCCTCGGCTAGAGCTGTGGAAATGATCGATAACACCAGATAATTTCTAAATATATCAGGGAATTCGAAAATAATTATGCTTGGACATTATCACACAGCGCCGTCTGGCCTCAAACTAAGCAAAGCTTGTAGTATGGGAATCAGCAGCTGATAGAATATTTATATACTTTTTTTGCAAATTCATACCAAACACCTAGACTAAACGAAAAACAAACATGTTTGTCACATAAATGTTTGCCCCGGCGGGAACCGAACCTGCAACCTCTAGCTTAGCTTAGCAGTCAGGTATTCTAACCACTAGACCAGCGTTCTCGTCAATTATAAACTAATCGTCTAGCTTGTATTGGGATAGTTATGTTTAAAAAGTGAACTAACCTGTCGCAACCCAGGGACATCACCGACAGCCGTTCCATCGGATCGCACCCAAAAGACGTCGGGGGTAGGGGATCCTCGAGCAGCACACTCTACAGTCGCGCCGGTCGTGTTGCTGAAGTCCACTCGGTTCGAAGGTTCTTTCATGAATATCGGGCCTATCGTTTCATCCTCGCATAGCACTGACCCTGCCAACAAAACATGTTATTTACTTTCATAGATCACATAATTGCGCGCCTTTTTAAGTAGAATAACTTGTGCCATAAATTGGTCAATGTCTAGCGAAATGCATTATCATGGCACATCATGCCAAATATAAATTATGCTATGCCTTCGTGTATGCAAAAATATATTTTTTGTACCTAGAATAGACCCGTCACTCCATCGTTGTTACGGACATAATGATAATATGCACAAGGTTTGCGTTCCGGGTGAATATTTAATAAATTATTCCTCAGTACACAATATTATAGTTGTGCATACCGATGGGTCAACGAAGATAATACAATAAAAGTTGTGAATTAATTATTTTAATCATGTATCGGAAGCTTTAGTGTCAGCAATGCATAACAACCGGTATCTTATATCTGTAACGATGTCTAGCAGAAAACTTCAACAGACCTCGAGCGCGCGGTACCAAGTACCAACATAAGTGCTCCAGACTCCACCCTTTGCACTAGTTTATGAAGTTGAGGACTCGACCTAGATAATGAAGCTTGGTAAATTATACGTACTAATTTAATAATGGAGCGCCAGATGAGATGAACACTACTAAACGCTAATTAATGACCTCGTTATACTAAAACGTACGCATGCATCTCATTTCATAATGTCTGCATTGTTAAAAATTCCATTACGATAAAATGATAAAAATACTTGTTTATGCATATTACTAAGGTCAGTGCTATTACGCCTATGCCACATAACAGTTTTGAAGCCGTACGAAGATGCAAGTAATCAAAAGCGTATTATTTAAGCTTCAAAATAAATCTCTCCAAATTTGTATACGCGTAGAATCCAGTGTAACACCGGCATGTATTATTTTTTCTATGCGATAGACTAAACAAGAACGCGCATTCATTTAAGAAAGGTTGAGGACAAAAAATAGCAACAATGGGAGAAAAAAGGCGAGGGCGTCTGTGAAGCGACAGATGTGCGCTCACGCACTCCTGCCATTGGTTCGCGTGGCAGCAGATGCGCCGCAACTTGGAAGAATACGGACGCGTCGAAACTAAATCATAAACGATTTATCACAGCACTTGTAACCGTTGCTTGTGCTATACTAGACTAGACAGCTGAGCAACTCTGAATTGGTTTCAAGAAGATGTTAGCTTACAAAGTCGACGGCGATGAACTCATTAGTTTAAAAAATAACAACCGGTCAAGTGCGAGTCGGACTCGCGCACCGAGGGTTCCATAATCCGTACACACTTGTTAGGTAAGGTAAAAGTAGGCGTCGTAAAAGTAAAACTTGTCGGTGACTCTTAGCAGCGCGATTCAGGAATTACATGATTCCTGAATCGCGCTATTGAGAACGCAAACGCAGCACAATCTATTTTTATAAGTTTCTCTTAGTAAATTCGCTTTTTTTATTATACTACATATTTACGGTTTACTTGTGCTGTAAGATACTGCTATTTGTCAAATTTTCTAGGTTCTTTTCTAGGCTTTCTAGATTCTAGGTCAACGGGAAGTACCCTATAGGTTTAGATTATCTTGTAAAATATGCGAAAATTTGCGACATAAACGGTCATATCTTTTCGTCACGTCGACCTGAAGGTTTGTTATTTTCACAGCTGAAGAGACCATAGATATTTATTTAGACCCGGATATTTCATATTAATTTCAACTTGCTTACTCCACGCGTTCTTGAGAAAAAAGGTTTTGACAGACAGGCGCACAGACAAATTAACCAACTAACCAGATTGATAAACATTAAAAATCGTGCTATAAGTTCTAGTAATAGGAGCGCTTCGCAAGTGGTTTCACAGAAAAAACAATATTAAGCATCCAACACAGAATTTCTAAATTATCACATCGGTAACCTTACATTTAAAAAGTCACATACTGGTAACGGACTACGGAATCGTCCCTTACGTTGATTTGGAAACCGACAATGGAAAAAAATACTTCATGTTCACTACGACTAGTCTACTACGACTATACTAAAGGAGCACATGCTTTTAAGATAACTTAGAGTAGGTACAATGACAAGGTGCACGGTCAGACAAGATGAAGACGTACGCTTGGTGCTGAAACTGCGAGAGTTTGTATACGCGTAAAGTTGGATTGTTATTGTTAAGTCAATCGATCGTAGTAACTGCTACTTTTACCCTGGTAAAATACCTTATAACTAATCCTCAACTAATCCATATTACAGTGAGCGAATAGCTTTTGCTAATAGGTAGTCTTAGCACGCGTTAAGTAAGTAGACACGAAAGAAACGTACCTAATTGACTTCACGTCCGTGCGTGACGATATAATCGTTATTCCTGTACTAATGCAAGTACGGAAAAATTAATTAATTCACTTCCATTTATGATTTCCACACAATAGGCAGGTAGTAAGAAGCAAGCTATACTGAATATAACACTATTAATTAAATTGTCAGGGTATATACATAAAAACCAGGAATAATTGTTGTTACATACCCGTGGCCTCTAACAGTCCGCCATATTAGATTAAAAATTGCGGCATTTAGATAATCTATCTATACATATAAGGCTTTGTCTTGAATGACTGACTGATGGATCAACGCACAGTGTAAGCCGCTGATCGTAGAGACCTGAAACCTGAAGGGTGTGTTCTTTGTATGAAGTAGGCATCCTATAAGAAAGGATTTTCCAAAATTCTACCCCTAAGGGATGAAACAGGGGGCATAGTTTGTCTTTTGATTTAAATTAGGTACATTTTATTTTGACACATGTTTGAAAATTCAAATGGACATGAATAAGGACTTATTCTAAGTAAATAAAGGACATTATCCATGTTTCATAGAGATTTGGTCCAAATCTGCAAATGCATTTTTGTATATTCTGTTACAGCTTGTCCATCTGAGCATTTATTACTATGAAACCAAAGTCGGACAATACAAGGCATTTCATTTGTTTTAGTTATTTTAAAATAACCTATTTTCAACAAAAAAATATGAAAATTCAGATTTTCGCACTCAAAATAAAAGCTTTTTACTAAATTCATATGAAAGTAAACACGATACTAATGACAAAAAACCCAATTAAAAAAATGATTGTCTGTACAGACAGACAAAAATTTTCTTTGTTTGGGGTAATCTTCAAAAAGGCTGGACCGATTTAAACGGGACTTTGTAGGTAGCTGACGCTAGGCGTAACTTAGGCATAAAAGGCAAAAAAATGGAGCAGGCAGCGAAGTCTTAGTAATAGGGTTCCGTTGGTTACGTTGGTACGGAACCCCAAAAACGAAATAGGTATAATTGTGCCTGTATTGTATTGTATGGTATGCATAATGTAAGAAACGTCGTAGGCACTCTTATTAAAAAATACTAAAATTGAAGTAAACAAACCTTGTAATAAACATACAAAGAGGAGTACAGGGGTCAGCCGGATTCTGACACCAATGTATTATCGTCAAGCAAAAGGAAAGGCGCACAATATGCACCCGATAGCACAGTATAATTATCATAGAAAAGAATATTTATACTGTGCCGATAGTAAACTTGTAGAACTATAGTGAAGCTACCGTGTTGAAATAAAAGTAAAGAAATGTAAAGAAAATCCAGATTCCTAACGCCGCGCCGCCGTCGTTAAAACTAGAATGCAGAATGCATTCACCAATGTTGAGAATCCCAAAAACCGTATACGGTTTTCCACACGTCACTTTGCTTTGGATTAAATTCCTAATTTAGAAAACAATCAACGGTCCTTGTAAACGGCTGAACGGCAGCAATGGATGTTCAGCGAAGCGCTTTATTATGCAAATGGAATTATCTCAAAAAAACGTGTATTACGCGCATTTACAAAGTAAACCCAAATTAACAGCAGAGCAACAGTTCAAAAAATTTTTTTTTTCGTTTACTTTATTGTCGGATCTTACCTGCACTTGTTTCACTTCGAATCTTAGTTATGTTGAAAGTTTATACGGCGGATTTTTTTATTTATATAATTTAACAAGCTTCGGAAAAAAATCAACAAATTGCTTAATCACTTTATTATTATATGAAGCATGCATGGTATGGTATTAACATAAAGTATGAGTCTATTTCACTCTAAGATCCATACATTTAAGGTCATTCACCTTGTGAAATTCCCGGGCTTAGGCCGCCACCATCGCTACTGTATTAAGTTATCACTATCTAATGTTCCTTATCTATGTTACTCAACACCTCGCAAACTTTGTTTCTGGATATTATAAAAAAACCGGCCAAGTGCGAGTCGGACTCGCGCACCGAGGGGTTCCGTACAAACTTGTAGGTAAGGAGAAGAAGTGATATTTTTATACGATTGTTGTAGTAAGTTCGCTTTTTTTATTAAACGACATTCATCATTCGACACAAACGGTTTTCAGATTTTTCCCTTGTGAAATCACAAAATATGCGAAAATATGCGACATAAACGGTCATATCTTTTCTTCATATTGACTTACAGGTTTGATTATTTTACAGCTGAAAGAGACTATAGACCCGGGTATTACATATTAATTTCAATTTGATAACTCTACGCGTTCTTGAGATAAAAAATCTTGACAGACAGACAGATAGACAGACGGACAACAAATTGATCCTATAAGGATTCCTTTATTCCTACTAAGCGTGCCATCATAATAATTAAAACAGTTAGGAAACGATACTTCATGCACCCACCCGCATCTGGTTAACTTTATCCAACAAATTAGTAATTAGCTTTAATTGGTCAATTAGGTAATAAGTTACCGAGCAGCCTGTCAAATTTAACTATCAAGATTAATAATGCATAAGTGTAACCAATTTGTTTTTTTAAATATTTGACAAAAACAAAAATTACCGCGCACGAATGATAATTTTCTCTGCGAAAAAGAAATCTGTGCTCGGGGTAAAAACCTAGGTTTTAGATAATTTACTTATTTCTATATGAAATAAACAATAATTACTTATATTTTGAGTGGGTACGTATTGTCGCCGTTATACATATATCGTGGTGCCGCGGCAGGCACAACAAGGCGCGGTGTTTCACGGAGCAGCTGTGGTTTCCGTCACTTTGTTTGTGTAGATGTTGCATAAGCTGAGCTGCATAGATAATGTTGCTGTAATGTAATGGCCGGGTGGAATGCGTACACGCATGCCATGGCCTTTGATATTGGATGGATACCGAGGTCTTTGTACAATTTCAAACAGCTACCAAATACTAACAATATAATGGTACATACAAGTTTGAGCATACATTTGTAACATACCTTCTCAATCTATTGACATAAAGTGAAAGAAATAGAGAAAAATATAACGTAATAAAAAATAAAAAACCGGCCACGTTCGAGTCGGACTCGCGCACCGAGGGTTCCGTGTAGAGATGTCTAATATATTAAGTAGCCGTTAAAATAATCGAATAATGAAAAGTAATCATCATATTCGATAAACAAAAATAATGCTTACGCATAAAAATATCAAATCAAATCAAACTACGCAATATTGTTATCGTTGACGTGTTACAAGATGTTTTTATGCCAATGATATTTTTATGCATGTGCTATTTTTATGCATGTGATATTTTTATGCACGTGATTAACAATACGAATTAATATCAAATCCTGAATAAAATACATGAGTTTTTGGCGGGAATCAGGCGGAGCGATTGAGATTTTTACCAGTGTCTCGTAAATTGTGTTATAGTGATCTTTAATGTGTATTTTTGGTGTCCTTATGTGCAGTAAAGTTTCATTTAGTGACTGATTTATAGGAACATTGGTTGTATTTTTTTGCTTCTGCAGTGGATTGTCCCCAGAAACTCCATTAAGCATTAAAATCCGTTTTAATGCGGCAAACACGAGAAATTTTGAAACTTGAAAATTCTCACACACTCGACACTGGCAAAAATAGTCCCTGAAGCGATTGATTGCCATACTTAGGAAGAAGAAGAATATTAAAATATTAACTAATATTTTTACCCATAAAAAATATAGATTTTATCCTTTGCTTGTGCTGTAAAACACTGCTTCCTGCCAAATTTCATAGTTCTAGTAGTATATTATCTACTCTGAGGTTTTAGGATAACGGGAAGTACCCTGTAGGTTTTGATTCCTTGGTGAAATCGCAAAATATGCGAAAATTTTCGACATAAACGGTAATATACGATTATATAAAGACGAGACCGCTGGTCTAGTGGTTAGTATACCTGACTGCTGCGCTAGGGGTCGCGGGTTCGATTCCCACCGGGGCTAACATTTATGTAACAAATATGTTTGCCTTGCGTCTGGGTGTTTGGTATGTATTATAAGTATGTATTTACAAACAAAAAGTATATAAGTATTATATCAGCTGCTGGTTCCCATAGTACAAGCTTTGCTTAGTTTGGGGCCAGACGGCGTTGTGTGATAATGTCCAAACATTATTATTTTATTATTATATCTATTCTTCATATAAACTTACAGGTTTGATTATTTTACTGCCGAAAGGCCATAGACCCGGGAATTTCATATTGATTTAAATTTCATAGCTCCACGGGTTTAAGAGATAAAAAAATCTTGATAGACAGACAGACGGACAACAAAGTGATCCTATAAGGGTTCCTTTTTTCCATTTAATACCGATTTTTGTATTTTTTTGGTTTTGTTTCGTAAACCCTTAAAAATACAAAAATTTGTATTTTCATAAGATGTACCTAATCGTTGATATCACGGTGCCATTATGGAGATTAGATTTTTTATTTAGACTATGTAGTTAAGTAAAATAAGGGAGTGAAAGTATTATAACTGTAATAAGGGAGGTCCAATTATTCATTTACCGACAACATCTGCGGGTCATTGTATCGGTAAAGTCAACATACCTTAGATTTTTTATATGTAGGCATATGTATGTATATCCACCAAGATGCAAAGAATGCACTTCGTAATTTCAATCGTTATAAGATCGTAATAATTAAAATAACAACGGTTTTCGTCAGATCATCAAAAATTACAAATCAATCTTAAAAGGTCATCACGACTTCACGACTCACATCTACAACGCGAAAAAAAAGTTGCTGGTGCCACTGACCTAGTAATATGTATTATTTAGTCAGTGCCTAGCGCAATCCACCTGCCTCTTCGATCCAGATTATCTTTGTTATTATTTATACATATATATAAGCATAAGCTACTATTTGGGCATACATCTAGGCTAGGCTATGAGCAAATTCCAAAACTGGAAATAAAGACCTCGGTTTTAAAACCGGCTTGTAGCAATTCGTCGCAAATATCTCCTTGTAAAACATAACCATAGTACACAATTATATATACCTACGTATCTCATATTTTTCATTGCATATTAAAATTCTATTAATCGCTGACTTTCTGTGCATGATCTGGTCTTAATAAAATCAGCATAAATAATTCGAATAAGTGTACATTCCGTGATTCACACGATTCTTTCTTGCACGTGTTATGGGAGTATTACCACAAGCCCGCATTCTGTAAACGAAATATCTTGTAGATACTACTAAACCATGGAGGTAGGAAAGTAGGTATCATGTTTTCGCTATAAGAAGTTATTACAAACAAAACAAGTACTTGTTAATATCATACTCGACTCTTTCTGTTGAGTCACGGTCACGACCTTCGGCATTGAGCGTCGAAAGGTTAATGTTCTGGTGTATTTGCGCTAAATTCTAGCATTCAGACTGAACCTGACAACCTCGGCCACGATAGCCTTGAACCATTAATATTGGCGAGGAGTAGTTACTTGGCAATTCGCATATGCTTAGATATTTCTACCCTGAGCGATGCATCCTGAATCAAGCACTCCATTTGATGGAGAGGTGTTTTGCTAGCTTCACAAATTACAATACAAAAAATGTTTAACGACACAGATAAAAACAAGAGCAAATAAAATAATTTAATCTATTTATATTTATAAATATGACCAAGAAACTGACCCAGTGTGTTTCGGAACATGAAACCATCTTCACATCCACTGGCGCCTTTTTACACATATTATTATTGTGCACTGTTTTGACAGTTTTCACTTTAATTTAACTTTTTAACGTTGTATGTTGCTATAACCTTTCTGTATATGTAATTATTATTCAATCAAACTGAGTGATGCGTATGATTAAAAAATTGTATCCGTCACCATTTGATCATGGATACAAAGAGCTAACATGTTAATTTGTTTTTTTTTTATTACCTACCATTATCTCTTATCTCACTTTAAAATTATTTCCCACCTAAGTCCAGTGTTTAATAAATCATATCCTATGTGAGTCGGGCGGGGTATAGTCCTACAGTTTAGGTACATCTAATCAATCGTGATTCCACATTAAGGTCACACACGCTAAACGCTAATGCGTTACACATAAAGAAGGATTGGCAACAGCTTTGCTGAGGTGTGTACTCACAAGAGCTTTGATCACTGATCGCTTCTAATAACCTAATCGACCTTTGCCCTCTTCTCTCACATACTGATGTATTAATAGAATTTGACACTTCTAACACATCTAAAAACACTTTTATATTTTGTACAATTTCCGCCTTGGTAACAGTTAGTTACTTGATGACAATAATTGTTAAAAGTACATGTTTTGATGCAAGCTTAGAATAATTATATTCTAAGAATGCAAGCAATTTTCAGCCATCATACCATGCTTGCATTAACACACAGTTGATAGATGTTGTAAAACGGGCAATAATTTATTTAATCTCAATCCTCTCACCACAGTTCCTGAAATAGATGCTCTGAAAAGCAATGCGTTGCGTGTAACTTAAAAGTGTAGCTTTCGATCCGGAATATATGTACAACGTGTTACAAAATTCCCCGTAAAAATATAATTAATTATAAAAGTCAAAAAATTTCAAAAAAAAGTCAGCCCTAGTAAGCTGACATGTCAGGGACCCAGATTATTTCATAGAAAGGCCTACGTGCCTATTTTGTAGAAATGTAGGTACATTATGCGTAGTTTACTCTTGAATTTTACTGAAATAGGATTCGCACATCGGTGCAAATAAAAATATTTTGGGGTATCTTATACAGCGTTATACGGTTCTTAATTTTTTTTATACCACTAAGGTGGCACACAAGCATACGGCCCATCTGATGGTAAGTGGTCACCGTAGCCTATAGCCGCGAGCAATACCAGGTTAACGAGTTGCCAAACCTATTGTTGATGAGGAGTCAGTGTGCTAGTAGCATTGCTACTAGCCCATCGCATCCTCGTGGAGCACTGGCAACCTTACTTCCCGCAGAAACACAACACTTCATCAAAGTAGTGTTATGTCAATGCGGTCTTCTGTAAGGTGGAGGTACAGTCCCCAGTGGGGCGGCTCCGATATTAATGGGAAAACCCACGGGAGAACCCTATTCGCCCTACCTCTCTTTAAATATTGTGAATGGACTCGTTATAAGGCCCCATATAACCTCCTTTCAGCTTTTTGGGTAGTTTTGTAATACCTTGTAATTATGTTTAGTTAAGAAGCCCGACTTAAATTTGTAGATAAGTTTAATGTTACGATACATCGAATTCACGGCTAATTAAAAAACAAAATATAATAAGCTTTAGTAAACTGAACGCACAAATATGTTTAATTTAAATAGCCAGTCCGGGGGTGAGCAAGCAGACGCGAAAGCACAGCGGTTCACTGCCCGGGCGTAGTATCGACCCGTGACGTCAGGGTGCGCTCCAACCCTAGAGGGTTCACGAGACAACGTTTTACAAAGCTTCATCAGCTTTGCTCGCATTTTTTATCTACCGAAATAGTCAGTGTGTCAGCTAGTTTTTTTTTTACTTTCGTTGTATTTATAATAATAATTTATATTCATTTTTAGTTTACTGGTCTGCTTGGGGGCCCTTTTCTATTTTTTGTTCATGACAAAACCCTACATTCAGTAAATAATTAACTAATTTCAATTTAGTAACCGTGCACTAATTACACCATGTAAATAGATATTATAAAGATTGATGTATTTTACAAATAAGTAAATATTTACTTCCAAAATAAGGGTGTATTGTTCCACAATTTCCCTTTTATCAAACCAATGTATTTTTACTTACCTAAGGCGGTCAGTGCCACGAGGGCGATGAATCCGGAGTATGTCATGTTACACACTCACTTGGACACTTCACAGAGCACTTTGTTCACTCACAATTCGAAAGGAAAATTGCACTAGGACAAAAACTCGATTAGCCGCTATGCGGCCGGGCTTTGCCCGAATCTGTAACAAAATACAATATCGTTAAAGGTAAGTCTTTCAATCAGAACATCGTCTTCATCGTATGTAGTTATGCGGTGATGGAATGAAACGTTTTAATAATAAAGCTATTGCACGTTGTTACACTAAAGTATGAGTATTTCATAACAAAGGTTCATTCAATGGACATAGCTTTCGAACAATTTAACTACACTAGCGAATTCGCTATATTGTAGCAAAATTAATTATCTAAATGTGTAATATCAAAACAGAGGGTTGGGTGGATTAGCGTGACAGCGTGCTATCGTCACGCTAGGATAGCGAACTAATTTTGGTGTGTGTGCGCCGTGAACGCGCACTAAATCTGCCCCATGTTTCCAAAAATGTACCTACTTACGACCGGAAGCTCTAATTGGGATTATAGATTATATACGTCTACCCGTAGCGGTGTGTAACTACTTGATAAGTACTTCCTTTTAGTTTCTATATTCGGTTCTAAGGATCATATCACATGACCGGATCTAATAGAAGATGAATGTAAGATAAAGTCTTATTGACTACGCCTACCCCAAATTTCATGTGATGATAGAAGGATGATGGTGAAGATTCTGTTCTACCAATAAATTGCTTTTTAACATCATAGTCCCAAAATTCGCTTTCTTTTGGGTATTTGTTTATTTTCTCTTTGGATTAACTTCTGTATACTATATCATAAAAAGGAATGCTACCCTATTTCCTTTTAAGCACCCCGCAGTTTACTTTCTACCCGTTTCACTTAATTTGTTAAAAGGACACAGCTTAAAGTAGTTGTGTACGATGGATTAAAAGATTTCAGTAACGAGGAGTTGGAATAAAGTTAAGTCTCAGCAAAGTTATATTTTTAGAACGTAGATGTATGGAATTCCATGCAATAAGTGCACACAGTACTTGTCGTACCACATTGTTATCATTATTTATATGATTGAGCGTTGGTTTTATCTAACGATGTGTGCAAGTTTATAATTAGTCGAGATTTTGGATTCTACATTTAGAATATCTAGGGAATTTAGTATTAGTGGTGTTGTAGAGTTTTTTATTTATTCCAAACATAGCGTTAGATAAATAATATAAGATCACTTATTAAAGATAACCCAAGTCCTCCAGCCTTCCATAGACCGTGTTGCTCTATCTAAGCTCCATAATTTTATATATATTATCTTCATACAAAACAAGATTATGTTTTTTTTAACAGCGACCTAATACAATACAAAGTAAATAGTTGGAGAAGTTAATTCCATTATTCGCGATTAAAATATGATTAAAACGTATAAATACTTAGCTAATTATTACAAACACCAGACGAATACAATGAGAGATCCAAACGTTTGGTCAGGAAGTGGCAGATGTGCCAATTGACTACGGTTTGTCAAAACGCTTTATACCAAGCAACGCTCGTTTACGAAAAGATGAGATCATCAATTAAGTTTGTATACTCAGGAACCGTTAGTCTAAACCACTAATGGACGAAATAAGAGATCTGTGCTAGTCATAAGCCACATAGCCACAATGGGTCTTGGGAACAATTATAACCCTTCCTTCTTCCCAAAAAAATCCTCAGTGCCACGAATGTCGCATATATATATATGTACATATTCCTCAAATTAATCCACTTAGTCAGGCCCAGGCAGGTTAGTAGTTGGTTTCGCTGTCGTTTAATTCACTGGAGGAGTTTCTATACCCAAGAATCTGAATGCTACCCAATCTTGATTCCTGAGAACGTGCGCATAGTCCTCAAGAAGTCCTCAAAAATTATCGTGTCGTTTTGTGCGTTCAATTGCTATGGCTCTCAACGGAGCACACGCGCATGAAATTATGTGCGGGATGATTGATATATATATTTATATATATATACAATGTTGGTAAAATTTATTCATCCATCGTTTTGTTACGCCTATCCGGAGTACCCCGAATGCCGGCCGACGGTCGCGTTAAACGGTCACACGTTTATTACTCATAGCTTTACATTCAATAATGGTGATGTGAATCGTAGGTACTACCGGATCTGATAGCCATGATAATTTAAGGTTGCCGTACCTTTAATAGGATTTTGATTACAAACAATAACAGTCAATAAGGTAGCTTAATAATAAATATAATCTTTCGAAAGGGTAGAACATGTATATAATAGATAAAGATCTAATAAAATGTTGATGGGGCATGGGATACAATTTAACGATTTTCTGATGTTCTCTATGCTATATAAGTAAACTGTCTGTACGCAACTAATATTAGGACATTCGTTGCGTAATCTAGATATATCTCGTAATTGGTAAATAAATTAATGGTAGGTAATCCATAAACCTTTGATTATATACTAATCAAAGGAATAAACATTAGAAATTAAAATAATAATGTAACCTATAAGTTTCCTGTACCTACCTAACGGTTGCGGATAGAGAAGGTACCTTACAGTAATTATATTTCAACGGATATGGGTATTGTGAAAAACTCAATTAGAAGTACATCGGTGTGGTGTGGCCTTTGCCTAAACCACACGCAACATAATACTGAATGTATGTACTGCTTACTTACAACGCAACGCGTTGCGCGAGTGACGGAAGACTATTTTGGGCTCCATTATCCCGAAATGGCCACGCGCTGGTCGTGTTTGGATTTCACGAGTGAGCGTTTGTATGTTAAAATTGTAATTTCTGTGGCTTAAAACATACACTTGATATCTATCTACTCCCAAACTCAGTGAATAACAAAATATTAAAAATAATAGTTCTCCAATGTTTACAAGTATATCACAGGCCTTGTTTTCATTAATTTCTAAGGAACCTTAATATGGGCAGTGCTTCCCCTTAGTTAACGACGTAGGGAATAAATAAGTTAGCCAGGTATATGAAAGTAAAACAAGAACAGAGGTCACCTCTGAGAGGTGTGATAAAATTGGGATAGGGTCGAGGCTCACATACGCTGAGAGTGATAGGCGATTAAATATACCAACTAGTACCTACATAGCACTTAGAATTGTTACCTATAACCTAGTTTACTATGTGACGTTTGTATAACATTTTCGATGTAGTACTGTTTACAATGATTACTTTATCATTCAGCTGATAATGCAGTAATCTTATCGTCATATTCAATAAAAAATATTACGATCATACGTCTCATCAGTTCCATCGCACATGTTGAGTCGATTCGATATTGACATTGAAATAAATAACAACAGCATGCACTTAAAGTTTCACTAAGTAATAAGTATAGTGACATTAGCGATATGCACCAATTAGTTCCAAGAGAAATTCGCCTTTCTGAGTGCTCTATCTCTATCTATATAGTTAGGTGATTGAAAATGTAACTGCGGTAAAAAATAATCCAATGACATTTATTGCAACCATTTGACCATATGGACTTCAATTTGTCAGGCGCAATTGCTTTGGGTATTTCAACCTACGCTCAAATTCTCAGTACCTACCGATAATACTAGCGGGCCAATAGACATGTATGGGTAGTATTTTATATATATAGTTCAATTCTTGGTTATAGGACGGATCGGTTCCCCCCAGGCCGTCTGGGAGTTCATGCCCCCACACACCCCCACTCGTATACTAGGAGTTGAGATAGCGAATTCTTTTCATCTAATGACCTCCCCAGTACGCGGGGTAGTCCCAGGAAGCACTGTGTCGCTTATATACTGTTACATGTCGGAGATATAAATGCGAACGGATAAAATACTTCAGTTGCTTTGATAAAGAGGTCCATATGACATACTATAGGTTTGAGAAGTAATTTAATTAAAAGGTTCTTCCAACCAAAGTGCTTACCTACATTACCTACATAAGGAAATACCTACTTCTTGTAAATGTAAACTGGCTGAATATTCTTAACAGTTTAATAAATAAAACATACCCAAATCGAGTCAAACAAAAAAAAAAAAAAAGTTCCTTCATATTTAGAAAAGGTCTAAATAATTGATTTGGCAGTCTACCTGCCAGTACACAAAAACCCGCCTGGGCAGCTTTTCAGATGGTTTGCACCTGCTGTTACGGCATGCGACAGGGGCTCATTTCTTCCCGAACCACCATATTATGCTTTATGAGAAAATATTAATAATAATAAGTGCATAGCCTATTAACATAAGCCATAACATAAGCGACATAAGTTATTTCTGTAGGATATTACATACAGACAAAGCAATTTAATTCAATCGATCCAATCGAATGTTTAGTGATATTTATTTGTTTTATAAAATAGGTACTTGGGTACTATGTAGGTACTCTACAAAGTTTCACGCCTATTGTTACCCCTCGATTTGTGTATAAAATTGGGGGAAGGTCGAGTAATGGACAACTACCCTAACGCATATTGCGTACGAAATAAAAATTGCAATTACTTAGAACGCCTATAAATAACAAAAAATGGATAAAAATAGAAGACCGGCTTTCTACAGACAATATGCAAATGTGGAGGTCTCTATATATTATTAAGTCTGAAGCGAAAGCTGTTCCAGTCTAGCCGCTTGTATATATTAGTGGATGCTATAAAAGAAAAATCGCATACAACATAGATTGTTTAGTACTAACTGAGTGTAATCTACCACGTGCATGTCTTAGAATGAATGAATCACTCGATTAGTCAGCCATTTAAATTTGTTTATATGTAATAAACACATTTTTTCATGCACATACATATATCTAGCTTATTATAATGTAACTATGATCATTATAATGCTTAATAAACCTAACTAATCTACATATTATTTGCTATAGATAATGAGGCTAATTGTGTTTATAATAAGTCATTCAATTATTTGGGGACTTTATAGGTAGAGTTAGCCAAGGCTAGGAATTAATGATGAATAAACGTTAGCCCTAAAGTACCCAGGCGTTTCACAAAAGATTATCAAAGTAGGTGTGTTCTTGTATATTTTAAAATTGTAATATAAGAAGCGAATCAGATCGATAATTACGAAATGCGAGAAAAGAGGCCCCGCACGCTTCAGTTTCCCAATATCCGCGCCACCCACTGCCATTTATTGGAATTATTTGAATGCCTTAGCCCCAAAAATGTTCTTCCATTGACTTAAAACTGTTTTAGATTTGTATTAACTCAGTACCTAATTGAATTCATATAGATAAGTTTATCTAATCCCGACGTGCAAGTGTATATAATCAATTCAACATCATAGCCGGTACGCGCGCCTGTGCGAGGCCACAATTTAGTACTTGTTATACTAATGTAGTCGACCGGCAAGTAAGTACAAAGTGGACATAGCACAGTGATTTTTATTATCAAACATTGGCTATGATTTTAGTAGCAGCAAAGGAAACACTTGCATAGAAGGCCATATACATACAAGCAAGTCTGCCTACGCCGCGCGCCGCCGTGAACTCAAGACAACATCGTTATCGATCGATAGTGGTCGGGTCCCCGCCGAGCCGGCGTTATTTGAAAGTTAATCTTTTGTGACATAAAAGCATCTTGAAATGTGGTCTCTACGTGCTATAAGGCGCTTACCTGTAAGGAGCGAGCGGGGGCTGGCGCGGCACCACTGCACTTGCACCCACCACAACACACGCGTAAAGACGAGTCGCAACTACCGACCCGCCTGAACAACAGACGCGGTATGAGCAATTCCTATAGCCTCGATATAACGGCCGACTACATCCGACCATAGACAAGGATGCATATATGCGACTATCACGGTACAAAGCGAATAAACATGACGATGCTGGCGACATGCGACGATTTTTACCGAGGGGTGCAGGACCCGCTCTGCGCACGCAGGAAATTAGTTCGCAGATGTCCTTTTTTTGGTGGAGCTCCCGAGGCCAATTATTGGATTGAACATATTGTATATATATGTCGGTCTCTCGCTCACTCCTGGGCCAGACGGCTCGGAACATCAATCGAACATTTAAGGAGTACTATTCTGGTTACTCTGAACAGTGCGAATAGGGAGAAATGTGTTAGGGAGGTAGCCACTCACCCCGGGTATAACCTATCCCATGTTATTCATATTTATATATATTATTCTTATAGCGCTATGAATGAGGTTATAAAACACAAATCACTGATAACATAGTTTATTAAAAAAGTATTTAAAATAACAGTAAACATTAATATCATAACAATAAGACAGTATTCGACACTGTTTGTAAGGAAATGACAAAAGATTATCATTACATATTGGTTATCGGGGCAATTTTAAGGTCTTTTAGGCGTAGAGGCTAAAATATAAATATAACTCCGCTATGAACATTCTCAAACAACTCAATGAAAAATACATTTTATGGCACATACAAACAAATTCGTTAAATCTTTAATAACATGAGAAACATCCTTACAAATTGACTGACATACCTATACATATTTTCTACAATTCCTAAGTTTATATTATATTTCATGTCTACAATATGACCTTAATTCCTAATGTCAGTAGGTAGGTACACATAAATTTATTTTTATAAATAACTTCAACAAATGTAGTTAATTAGGACCTGACCTTTTGGATAACAGACGATAAAATATATTCTAGTAGCATAAACTATATAAAACTTGATTATACTTTAGGAGATATTAAAAACCAACATTCATTTGAGGTACATAGAATAGATGCAATATGTTTGGCAAATGGGTGTATAACCCAATCTGAGCAATGTCTACTTATACATTGTTTTGTCTTGTTTTTATATGCATGTTGACATGTCTTGGCTCATAAAGACAACATTTATAATACATAAAGCGAAATAACTTGAACCTGTTTTTCAAGTTTGTGACAGATTTGTAACAAGATCAGAGGTACTTATAATACCTTCTCCACGGTCATTGTTGACGATAGAGGCTAAAGATTATATATTTAAAGAGGTTATATTTTTTTGTGTATAGGTTGGTTACATGTCAATAGTTTGGGCGATGTATGTAACGCATGTTTAAGAGGTCTCATGGGGTGCAGGCAGCTTCTCCCAAGAGGGCTCCACCCCCCATATATCGCGCGCGTATTCGGCGATTGTGCGGTCCGACGAGAATTTGCCGGAAGACGCGATGTTCATGATCGCCATCTCAGCCCACTTGGCTTGGTCCTGGGGACAATAAATAGCAAATAAATAAAGACATAAAGTTGGACGGGTTGAAGAATATAATGATAATAAAATTTGGTATCAACATGACAGGTGGTGAGTCCGTCGCCGTATCTAAGGCACTACATAAATCTTTGAACTTCTTCTCAGACGTATGCAGGTTTCCTCACTATGTTTTCCTTCACCGTTAAGCTCGTGGTGTCACTAATCACTGCACTTAAGTTAGAAAAACTCATTGATACAGACGCTTCATTCATACCACACGGCCTCCATGACTCTACGAGGATATCATAACATATTGTATTGTATATCATATTAGTCGTACCTGGTAGGTGTCGGCGACTTTCTGCTGCTCCTCAATGTACGCGTCGAAGTCGGCGAGATGTAGGAAGCGGTCGTGGTTGAGCAACACGTCGGCCAGGTGGGCGAAGCGGCCCGGCTCGCCCGGGGAGAAGAATCCGCTGCGGATCTGTTCTATACACGCGCGTAACTCTGGGTTGCGCTCGTAGTAGTCGTACGCGTTGTACCTAACACAAGACCAACATTATTCATACATACTCACTACACAAGAGAAGTAGGTGCCACATCAGTAGACTGAATAGTAACTGCTGGTGAATTAACCGAGCTTATGAGGCCGTAAACATAAGTCGATGCCAAGAACGCAATTTGACCGGCCAGTCGATAATTTTTTGTAACACTTAACAATCGGCTTAATACGTAACCTATAATATTGTTCATTTAAAGCTAGTTTTTCATATGAATAAACTAACCTTTACTCGTCTCTAAGAAAGCATTTTACGAACTGTTACATCCCTAATTCCAAGCCTATATTGCTGAAAGTTAAATCTTCGATTGACGTCAGTTTAAATATTCAAATCAGCAATATAAGGCTACATAATCAGTACATTTCAATCAATTACTGCTAGTCTGATTCCCCTTGCTGCCCAGCTACGGACCCGGTTCTTGCTTGCTGGCTGGCCTTCAGCACTGAAAGGGCCTTCCAGGAGCTACCTCTGCTCGCCTAGACCCTGTCGAGGTCCCGCGGTTCGTAACAGTAAACACGACATGGGTTGCAGTGCATTATTGTTCATTTGTGAAAATTGGCACTGTGTTAAATTGTTTTGAAAAGAATCAATATATTTTTGGTGTCACTTGTGTTTTTTCATAAGCTCAAAGTGCCCAAGACTAACTGAACGCTTATACGGACTCACCCGCGACTCTGTAAAGCCTCGACGTCTGGGACTCTCATGCCGAATATGAACATGTTGTCTTCACCGGCCTCCTCGAACATCTCCACGTTGGCTCCGTCCATGGTGCCGATAGTGAGCGCGCCGTTCAACATGAACTTCATGTTGCCAGTGCCGGACGCTTCGGTGCCAGCCGTTGAGATCTACAACGTTCACATTTCATTATCTGCCGTTTAAAAGTAATACACATTCCACAAACAAGCATATAGGTATAACAAGCAGTTCGATGATTACTTCTTACGGAAATATTGCCATACTTTATTTATCCACAGATGCGGTAAAAATATACTAGCTGTCAGATTTACTACTAACTGCATTGGCTTAGGTAAGCTGCGGCATGACCCAATAAGCCAGGGTCGCTAAGATTTTCGCTTTGGTATCCCCTGTCTGGCGTAAAAAGCAACTAAAAGGGGACCGACGGGCCCGTGGGCAGCCAGAGTGGCGACTCTGATTGCCCCCTTAAGCGGGGCCGGGGCAGGTGGCAGCACGGCATGGCAAGTGCTGTCAAGAGCACGCGAGGGTTCCAGGGGCTGCGACATGGCTGCCCCCGGGACGTGCTCAGGCAAAGTGCAGGAGGGCACCGGTGCGTTCCACTGGAGATCCCAGAGCCCTCCTACATGCACGGAGGATGGCCACCGGGTGGGTTTAAGTGAGTAAAAATTTCCCCTCGACAACAATAAAAATAAGATAAGATGCAGTTTTAATCCTTGTTAGCAATTAAGGTCAGGGTAAAGTTTGCTAGTAATTGATTCTTGCATCATATGGTTACCAGCAACTCGTTGGCGCTGCCACACCGGAACGCGGTGCGAGAATAGTCCGGACTGAGTGGTAGGATAGCGGCGCGGTACAAGCCATATTAGCATCGCATGTCGTAGCCCGGCGCGAATCCTGCACCCACGTGACTGGTTACATTGAAGATCGTAGTTTACAACTCGTGCGGCCCGCTTTTATTCCGCATCGCATCCGCACCGCGTTCCGGTGTTGCAACAACGTCTTAAGAGTCGGACGAGTCCAGCTCCTCGAAGAGCTATCATCCACTATACGGACAAAAGTCTACATAAACGAACCTGTTCGCTGAGATCCGCGGCCGGCATGATGCGCTCGGCGAGCGTGACTCGGTAGTTCTCCAGGAATATCAGCTTCAACTTGTCACCGACATCGGGGTCGTTGTTGACCTGGATGTACAAATACGCTTTAACTATTCACATACACAATTGAAAGCTTCATACACGTAATAATAAGCAAGTATGTACTCGTTTCAGTCGGCCACAATTTTTTAGTTAACTAAACTACCATAAAAATAATACTACAAATATGGATTGCAAATACAGATATATGCGCTAGGTGTCTTTCCATATAATATTTATAAAAAAATGCATAACTTACGGTGTTGCCGACAGCGCAAGCGAGTGCAATAATAAGCTTGGCGATGTAGTAGCCGGGCGCCGCCTTGCCCCCAATCATAACGGTGCGCGGCGTGATGGCGGCCGAGGGGTCGCGCTTGATGCGGTTGTACAACGTGATCACGTGCAGGATGTTCAGCAGCTGGCGCTTGTACTCGTGGATACGTTTCACCTGCACGTCGAACATCGACGCCGGGTTGATCTTCACCCCCGTGTCCCGCTCGATCAACGACGCCAGCCGCAACTTGTTCTCCTGCTTCACTTTCATCACGGCCCGCTGGAACGCCGGGTCTTTCGCCCACCGTTTAAGATCTTGCAATTTCTCCAAATGCACCATCCACTCTTCCCCGATCTTGTCGCAGATCAGATCCGACAAGCCCGGATTGCAAAGTAGCAGCCAGCGGCGCGGTGTGATGCCGTTGGTCTTGTTCTGGAACTTCTCGGGCCACATCTCGAAGAAGTCTTTGAATAATGTCGCCTTGAGGATTTCAGAGTGGATGGCGGCGACCCCGTTAATCGCGTGCGAGCCGACAACGCTGAGGTGCGCCATGTTGACGCGCTTCTCTCCCTCCTCCTCGATCAGCGACATGCGCCGCTTGCGGTCCATGTCTCCCGGCCAACGCTTCTCCACCTCCTGCAGGTGCAAGAAGTTGATGTGATAGATCAGCTCCATGTGGCGCGGCAACACATTCTCTAGCATGGAGCAGGGCCAGCGCTCCAACGCTTCGGGCAACACGGTGTGGTTGGTATACGCGCAGCATTTGTTCACGAGCTTCCATGCTTCATCGAATGGCACCTTTTCAATGTCAATTAGAATTCTCAGTAACTCAGGGATGGCCAGCGCGGGATGGGTGTCATTGAGCTGAATAGCTACTTTGTCAGGAAGACTTTCGAAAGTGGTCCTAACGGCATCGCGGCTGCCGAATTTGGACGCCTTGTATCTTCTGATAATGTCCTGGAGTGTGGCCGCACACATGAAGTATTCCTGTCGAAGTCGCAACTCTTTACCCTCAAAGAAATTGTCATTGGGGTATAGGACTCTAGAAATGTTTTCGGCGACGTTTCGGTCAAGCACA
Source organism: Falcaria lacertinaria (assembly GCA_951449985.1). Lineage (NCBI taxonomy): Eukaryota > Metazoa > Arthropoda > Insecta > Lepidoptera > Drepanidae > Falcaria > Falcaria lacertinaria. The sequence goes on along the minus strand of OX602115.1, from coordinate 5,383,059 downwards.
GCCTGGATGTAGTCGCCCGAGTTAACTGCAAACAATATATTTATTTATTAATTTCAAAAATTCTAGACCTACATTTAATTTTCATAAACAATCCTGGTACTGCACTATGAGGATTCATTGAAAGGTGGATTCTAAATGAGAAACGTATATAATCATAACCATGTTACAACTCGCAAGTCGCTGAAGGTAGGTAGGTAAGATACACGGGTAATTATCTTCAAAAAATTAAAATACTTACAGAACCGAAGGTTGAAGTCGACGGGGCTCTTAGCAGACCAGAGGCGCAGAGTGTTGACCACGTTGTTGTTGTAGCCAGGGATCGGGTTGTCGTAGGGCATCGCGAACACAATCTATTACAGACCACGTTGTGTTTTTGTTAAGTACTGTGCATATAGGGGCGAAATCTGCCTTTTGTTCTTACCGGGATGAAATTGCTAGGTGTAAACTAGTTGATGTATAAATAATTAAACATAGATCTTATCTATACGACTCATAATCATAGAAAAGAATGGATGAGTCGCGATAACAACTATTTTTTATTGGTTGTAATAAATATCTAATACCACGTCGACCTTAGTACCTATCTTACCCATTCCATAGGGACGTGACCCAATGACACGATAAGTTTATCTGCTGAGTAAAAATGAGTAGTAGAAGAAACTAGAAATTATTATTATACAATTAACTGCAGCAACCGATATTATTTTGGTAGGATGCAATCGAATTCCGATAATAAACACCCTTTCCTTACTTCAATGAGACCAGACACTCGACTCGATTAATTTGTGACTTTCGGTGACCTTAGTTTCCGAACGACCTTCAGGAATCCCAAGGACATACAAACCTAGTGGGTGCAAATGGGGAGAGAGATAGTGACGCTCGCTTTACAGTACAAAAGCTGATCGTCTATTACACTTTATTACCTTAGCTATATAATTATTTATAAGAAATGGCGTGACGATTTTTTTTTTATTACTTAAATTTCTTACCCTTTGTCTACACAAGAAATTGATGATTAAAAGCTCATGTTACTTAATTTTATTAGCCAATATTTATACAAGTAAGTTAGTGCTAAGGATGAAGTGTCAAAATTTCTATTATAAGTACATTTGAAAGGCATTAAATTGGCTACCTGTGTGTCAACCCATTTCTTTCCTTGTGGTGTGTCGACTACACGGCCATAAAAGTTGACTGGCAGCATGAATTCAGGGCGAGCTTTCTCCCAAGGATTGCCATAACGCAGCCAGTCATCAGGTTCCTCCTGTTGCTCACCGTTTTCTATCTTCTGCGTGAAGATACCATAGTCGTACCTGATACCTGTTGTTGTAGTCATAAACTTCTTTGAATGAGGGTCTTTCATATTTCAAGAAATAATCTAGGGCATAAGGTCAATGATCATGAAGTGAAAAGAAAATCCCGAAAGTGAAAAAAGTTAGTTTAGTAATATTTACTATGTTGTTGGCAGTAATGTCTCAAACTATTTTGTTTAGTTACATCTAAAAATTTGGCGTGGCGCCAAAATCGACATTGTCATGTGCTTCAATTTGGTTTACACAAGAGTAGATAATGTTTCTAATATAGTGTGCTTACTGGTGCTTTGTGGGGATCTTTACAATAGTCAATAATTAAATTGAATGTTAAAGATCCACTTACAAACACTAGTGGCCGACTACTGAAACACCAGTCTAATCTGATGCCACATTGATTTTGAGTGGCCTCCAATTTCAACATGCAAAATTGTGTTTTGACAAAGAAGGGCCTTCAAATTTTGAAATACTTAAAATTTCATATAAGAAGATATACAACATATTAATAGGAACATTATGTATTTTGAATTTATTTTTTATCATTAGTTTGTCAAACATGTAATTTATTCCTTAGATTTACTACATAAAGCCATATGCCATTATTGAATACTTACCATAGCCATAGGCTGCTAGGCCAAGTGTTGCCATTGAGTCAAGGAAGCAGGCAGCCAGACGCCCCAGGCCTCCATTACCAAGACCAGCATCTTCCTCTAATTCTTCTAACTCCTCAATGTCCAGGCCTAGCTGGTACAGTGCTTCATCCACATTACCTTGGATGCCAAGGTTAATCATGGTGTTTTGTAGAGACCGTCCCATATAATATTCCAGAGAGAGGTAGTATACCCGCTGGGTAAAAATAAAGATATCCCTCATAAGAAATGTGCCTCATAAAAATAATGGGAAATATATTGGCAGCAGTGATATAAAAATATATATAGGACAACTTAAAGATTAGTATATAAAAATACAGTGGATGATAATAATAATAGTTTTTTGTCTGTATTAAGTGTACATTAAAAGTGAAGAATGTATATTTTTATATTTAGTTTTTTTTCTAAATCAGTACAGTATTTTTCAGTGTTCCAGACATTACCTCATAAATGCAAACCTTATATAATTTACCTCTATATATTATGATAAGATGAGTATAAAAATAATGTGGGTGGTATAATAATTTTAAGAAGTTTAAATTAAGTATTAGAATTAAAATTAACTGCCTTAAATTTTATAGTTACCTTCGGATCTTTTTCATAGTAGAACTGTTGGGTCCTGATCCAACGGGAGACGAGGTGATCCCTGACTGTGTGCGCCAAGGCGAAGTAATAATCCCTCGGTGTCGCGACATTCCTGTCCTTCACGAGTGTGTAGTGGACATGCCTATTAAATGCTTTTATCACTTCTGCGACATTTTCTACGGCGACGATACCCCGCACCGAAATCTGCTTACGCCTGTCTTGTTCAGATTGAACACTCATCGTGATTAAGTCAACAAGAACTGTGCACACAGGTAGAGCTTAACAACTATCTGTGAGACTGACTGTCTGAACTGAATTATTCAGTTGAACTGCAATATCGGTCACCTTGAGAAGGTCAAACATTTAAAATGGACTTCCACAGACACAGTCCACCATCCATAGACCGGTGATAAAAACGTAGTGGTTCTGTACTCTGTGCCGGTGATTTGACAGCAAGCTATATATGTTAATATACCTTAAGTTACCTCTATATTCTGAGTAATAAATTAAACACTCTAAATAAAGTAAGTCCTTATTCTAAAGAGTAAGACTATTAAAACAATTTTGACCCAATATTTTAATAAATATTCATGTTCGCATTGACAGGTGACGCTGTCAGGGTTAATGTCAAAAGCAGCTGCTTAAAAATTGATTTTTTGTTTCTCTTGATTAACTTAACAAGAATACGTTCAGTCACGTTTCTTTTTTTAGTAGGTACTTATCTTATCCGTTTTTATATAGATGCACTACCGTGTTTTAAAAAGTATTATAAATTAATTTATTTTTCAAACAGTAAGCCTATTTATGACCTCTGCCTGAGGTTAATGCAATAATTTGCAACAGCAATGTATCCAGAAATCTGCACATATTTAAATCAGATTAAGGCACTGTATAGTGAGTGACAAAGTTGAAAATCCCAAATTAATTTCTCGTTATTTGTTATCATTGCAAGAAGAGCTCATGTATGTGGTGTGTACACTTTCCATTCGCAATTTAATGTATTAAATCGACGGCATTGAGAAGAATTCACTTTATTTAAGTAGATTGAGCAGGTTCTCTCTATTACCAACTATTTTAGGAAAATGCAAAAATAAGAAGGATCATGTATGTTGATACATTTTTAATTATATTATAGTCATGATTATTTTATCATTATAAACATTTTTTCATTAAATAGCATGGCAGTACCTATAATAGTATAAATAAAATATTTTAGCGTTAACATTTCATAAATATCAACATTTCTTAATAACATTTATACCTACATACTAACAAAGATAAGAACAGTTTTTATTAACACATATCTGCATCGATTTCATAATTATCTTCTTTTGTTTTGTCTTAAGCTATACATAGCGTATTATTTCAGTGACTTTAGTCATCATCACTCATCAGAGTTGTGTATGCTGTGCTCTCTGATGGGTGAGTTGGAAGTGGGCGCGAGGTATATGTGATGTGGGCCGAGGTCGCCTCGCAGCCGCAGGGCGCTGACCCCGGCGGGCGCAGAGCGATACTCCAGCTCGCCTATCAGCATGTCGTTTGCGAATATCGACCATTCGGTTGCTCCGCGAACTATTCTCAACGTTGCCTGAAACCGAAATAAAAGGTAACTACAAAATCATTCGTAGATTTTGAACGCAAGCCGCTTTTTGAGACAGACACAAATCATACACTGCAGCTTCATTCTATGGCCCCTCGGTACTTGCTTGTACATTTATCGATCATGTATTGGTCATAATTAAACACTATTTTCATATTAATTTTAAATATATATAGGTATCTCACATTAGTGCCAGGAAAGAGTCGTGCCGTTCGCTGCCTGCGCTCGGGCCCCCATTCTCCGAAGTGCGTGTTGAGCACGACCAGCTGCCGGTCGCGCTGCGACTCGACGTGCGCGCGCACATTCACGTGCAAGTGCACGTTAGGCCGCGGCCACTCGTGCTTCGCGTCCATCAAGTCGATTGCGAACGAGTGCAGCAGTGGTCGGAGCCTGGTTAATAACACACCTTTATCAAGTTCATACGAGATACTCTCTACGTGAGCTAATACTTATTTTATAGATTGTTAAAATCAGTATTTGAGTCTCGATTCACGCTTGAGCACAGATTCTAGAACGCCTAACCTACAGACCTAAAAGTACTATGTCATTAGAATGTTGATTCAGTAGGTTATTAAACACACAAATCTCTGAAATCAAACGATCTGATTCAAACTCGAAGCTCAAGTATTAAGGCCAGCAGCAAGTGTGAATAATGGGATGCAACTCAATCCAGCCTAGATCATACCAGACTAGCACCCAACAAGGAGCTGGACAATATAAGAAACATGAGTTGTGACAGAATCCTGACTAGACACGTGTTTCACAGAAGGTTCAGTACCCATATTCCGACTAGACAACAGTGGGAAAGAGGTCTACGGAAACCAAGGGAAGAACAAATGATATGGTACACAGATGGTTCCAAGACCAGAGATGGCACTGGAGCCGGTGTGTACACAGAAGGATTTCACCAAAGCATCAGCATGGGAACAACACCATCAATATTTCAGGCTGAAACCTATGCAATAATTGCTTGTGCAAACGAAATATTGGACAAGCGGATCAAGGATAAATATATCTACATCTGCAGCGACAGTCAAGCCGCACTCAAAGCACTCAGCTCCTGTGTACTAAACTCTGCACTGGCTGCGGAGTGTGCCCACCTCCTTAACAGATGTGGTGCGCACAACGTGGTTAGGTTAGTCTGGGTCCCTGGGCATGAGGGGATAGAGGGCAATGAGCTTGCGGATGGCCTAGCTAAAGAAGGATCGATGGAAAAATTCATAGGTCCAGAACCCTTCATTGGCGTACCAACTGGAGCCTACAGAAGTGCATTGCACAAAAATGCTAATGAACGCCACGAAAAAGAATGGTCAACGACCACGGGCCTGAGACATTCTAAGCAGTTTATAAGCAAATGGAAAGAGGGCAATAGCCGAAAACTGATGAGCCTGACCAGATGTCAACTAAGACAACTAACAGGAGCTCTTACAGGCCACTATGGCACAAATGATCATCTCTACAAGATGGGTCTATCTGGAAGCGTGGTATGCAGGTGCTGCAAAACAGCAACGGAAACCATGGAACACGTCATATGCTGCTGCGACGCACTCGCGCGGCAGCGAATGGAAATTCTGGGGACTGCATATCCGGAACCAGAGGAATACATGCTCTACCCTGCTGGCAAAATCTGCAGACTCATTCAGGGAGTATTTGACACAGCAGGTAAGTAGAGCAATCATGGCTAAGGGCTGCACAAAAGATCCCAAGGGTCGAAGTGCTTCTGGGGCAACCTGGACCCGTTCAGCCTACTAATAAGATAAGTGTGAATAATAACCAACCAGAATACAACAATTTATCAATAAAACATGTTTCGACTATCGAGAAAATGCTATAAAGTTAAAACACTCCATTTATTTACCTTCCTATAACAACTAATTGGTGACCTTCAGGAATACCATTGTTCAGCGCGGCTATAACGTTGGGTCGCCAAATTGGTTCACTTTCCCCTGGCGGAGAATCAATGCTTGCTCGCAGAGGCACCTGTACGCATCAACAACAACCATACATAGTTACTAATTACATAAAACACATTGCATACATACTATACTATTGTCACGTTGACAGCAAGTTACACAGATAGATGCCTTTACCTAATCAAAGCCTGTGGGGTACTATTAGGTATTCTGTGATAGAAGAGAAATAGGTAGGTACGATTATACCCGAAAAATATACCTTTTCCTGAGAAATGCAAACCTCACAAATCGGTCCAACTCTCAATTGATGATCTTTCATAAGTGCGGCAGTTGACTTTTATTTGTATTGATAGTTTCCTTGGCCTGCCAGTTCACCATGTTAACCACATACCATTGACTGGTTATAGTGGTTAACGTCGGGTAAGCTGTTCGCCTGTGGGCGTAAGTATTCTTACTATGTAAAGTAATAAGGACAGTTTGTTACTTACGTGCAGAACTACAGGCGCTAAAGCCGGGTATACGTCAGTCTTCTGTACAGTCAAGTTTGCATCTCTGATACCGGTCACTTGTACCCACGTAGCGGTCAGAGCGCTAGGGTTCCTGTGGGCGTAGCTGCAGTAGATTTCACCGTCTACTGCGAACAATGTCTCTTTCTCGTCAACAAGGACTTCTATCGTAAATGGACGGCTCGATTTGAACGGGAACAATCTGAAATATAATAAATTGGCATTAATATGCCAATTGCCGATTGCAATTTATGCCATACATAAATGTAATCATTTATGTATAAATAAATACATTTACAATAACAAGAGATAAATACAATGAGTCTGATTGTATGGCTGCATTGTATGACAATAAATAATATATTTCCTTCACAGGAAAGTTAACGACTCCCAACAGTCCCAATCCATCATAACTTATGACTTCAATAATTATGTGATATGTGATGTATATAAACAACTGCTAACTGTAAGATAGCTTGACGCGACGTTACAAACAGCATTAATTACCTTTGATAGAGCCAGACGTGTAATTAGGTACCTATATAGCCGATAAGTGTAGGTATGCAGTGCAAGCGTGCTCACACATTAAGGTCTCATAAAGACTTGTTCCATAACTACGACGTTATCAATATCTACAAACGTAATCTATGAGTCATCAAGATTTTCACACCATGTTTCAGGGTCAATGTTATTTGTGTGCTGACATACAAATGGCTGGCTCGATCAAGGTACTAAGTACAACAGTAATTTATGAAATAAAATAATCACTAGCCATACAATAATTAGATATACAAAGATCTTGGTCCCGAAGTAAACTTCACAATAGGTTAATGATGCTGATAAAATACTCATTAACTTGTTTAAGTTAATTTCAAATGAGATATTTTTATTATTAAGTGAGCAGGCAGAGCTCTGGTGTTCTTCAGATAAATAGAACAACACAAAATTCCTATTTACAATACAACAGATGCCATTGAAAGAATTTAACACCTACCTACGTTTAAAATGGGGTTAGTGGAATGACGTGTGCGCCTAGATCGGTTTGATATTCAAGTTTGTTCACACATCAATTTTGATTTTTTATTTGTCTTCTTCTTCTTCTTCTTCCTAAGTATGGCAATCAATCCCTTCAGGGACTATTTTTGCCAGTGTCGAGTGTTAGAGAATTTTCATGTTGCAAAATTTCTCGTGTTTGCCGCATTAAAATGCCTAGTGTCATGCATTCTAACGCCCAATGGAGTTTCTGGAGACAACCCACGGCAGTAGCAGATCGTAACACGCCTTTAGATTAGAGGTAACCTATTGACCAAAATGATAAATCACTTAACCCAAAAGTCGTATTATGGCATTATTTCCAATGCTCCTATAAATCAGTCACTAAATGAAACTTTACTGCACATATCGACACCAAAATAAACATTAAAGATCACTATAACACAATTTACGACACACTGGAAAAAATTTCAACCGCTCCGCCTGATTCCCGCCAAAAACTCTTTTTATTTGTCATACGAGTATAATAGCTTCGAATGGTATAATTACGTAAATGTTATTATTGGTCAACTTATATTGGTACGATACTACCTTACTCAGGCATAAACACAAAGTTTTGATTGTTATACCGTGGGTAAATCCATAGATATTTTTGAAACTGATCAAACAGACAGCGGGTTTCAAGCATTAAAAATAATAATCTACTTAATTACCGTTTTTAAGCATTGCCTTTAGATCATTTATAATTTATGAGTTGGTAGTTCATACTACAAAATACGACCTCGGAGCCTGCTCTAGAATCTAGACACAGCACGCATTTGGAAAACAGTATTGCTGTCCACAAAATAAGAACGTTTTTCTTGAAGAAAGCTTCGAAGAGCAAAATGGAGCCGTCTTATTCTTATTGTTTATTGTAGGCAGTTTAGTAAGTAATCAATAATTTTGCTTATATACCTTACAAGAAATCCCTTGACCTATCACGGTCACTAGTCTGCTAATTAATTATCCATAGAAAATTGTAAATGATAATAGTGTTGTATCGGAATTTAATGAATTAAAAGATTCTAGACAGTAGGGCTACCTAACTTTGCAGCTTAATAAATCGAACAAAATTGTAAATTAATGATATTTACCTAAAGGCAGTAGTTTCCTCGAGTCCCCATTTGTCATGGCGTTGCGTGTTCCTCACGACATAGCACTGAGGGAGGCGCACGTTGAAGTGTACGGCGATATCCGCCCGAGCTGCCTCTACATCGCCACACCCTAGATTTATCGCGAACCTGTAAATTATAGGTGGAACCAGTCAATATAGTAAATTTGAAAATGAATGTTGGATGTCTGTCCCTATGTATGCTTAGATCTTTAAAACTACGCACCGGATTTTGATGCGGTTTTTAAATATTTAAAGTGATTCAAGAAAAAGGTTTTTATGTAATTCATTGTGTTATGTAGGTATTAAACTTCTACGGCTAACGCTGGCCGTGCGAAGCCGGGGGGTCGCTAGTAACATGTATGAAATTAAATAACATTACTATTACTTCTCGAACCAATGCAATGGTACCAAATCGATAATTTTCTTTGATTGAAGTAAATTCTCACCATGGTAAATCGTTACAAGGTGTTCCTGTACAAACGATGTGTGTACCTATAGCCAAAGGTTCCGGTAATGTTTGTGAAAATTTTACATCCCGCGCTTCAGCCAACTGGTTCTGAAAAGAGGGTGTTTTTAATTATTTATTGCAACTGTTTCTAGAACTTAAAAAATAAAACTGACATTTACAAAAAAAAACTAACTAAAAAAAAATTTTACGATTTGTTTCAGCCACAATCACGACGAAACTACATTAATTCAGTTTAGTGAAAAGTAAATGCAATTAGGCCAGATTGACCGACATGCCGTCCGCTTCTCTCATGCACAAGGTTATTCCAATTTAGATGACATAATTTCTAACACATATTCGTGTTATTAATTTTTGAAATTTATTAAGAAATAGCCTTTTAGTCGGAATTTCTCGTTTGTTGTAATAACACAGAAATTCCGATGATGATGATTATGGTGAGTAATTAATGAGTTTTTATTTATTAAGCATATACCTAATATATCCCACGGTCATTTTTCCAAACATGTGTCAATATACATAACTAATTATAAAAATGTAGAATGGCTTGGAGAAAATTATTTAAGTGTGGCTATACATATACAAGGTTCAGGACATAACAACCAAGACAGTCATATAACCAATGCAGCCAATACGTTTATGGGGCTGAATCACCGTCTGTCCATAATCATGTTTTACAGGGCCTATATGTACGATTTGATTTGTTGGATTGGATTTCATAATTTTCTGTGAGGTACAATGTTTAATAAAGATATATTTTTTATCAATGACCTTAACCTTATCGATTGCGATTGGTGTAATTGTTGTACAATTTTCGTGGGATAGATTGCCGAATAGTGTGGTTTTAAAAACAACCGTGGGTGTACCTTTTGGTTAATCGGAAAGTAAATAATTTTCCTTAACGTAAATATTTCTCTTAACTTTTTCTCCATGTCCCGTATTTTTTGTTCTATACTGTAAAGTACAATATGAATCTAATTAGGTCCCTATTATAGGTAGCTCAAGTACAAAAACAGAACAATGAACGTACTGCTTATTTATAATGATAATTACGTGATTAAAATTAGGATTCGTTGCACGAATGTTGTAGCCATTTTTGGGGAACCACTGAGCAGAAAATATGAAGTCATCGAAATACCCACCTCTAATTACCAACAGAAATAACATCACCTGCTAAGTATGTTATAAAGGTTTAAAGTTAGGGCTTTAACCCTATTTATTAGTATTTTTGCTAACGTGATCGATACTAGTGCTAGTTCTAGAAGTGCATCCTTGAGAATACATTATATATTATGGAAATGTTTATCATAATACCTAGTGCAGTTAGTGCACCGGTGCTTCGTTGTTTTGTATGATACCGTGAAATGGTGAGAAGCAATACGATATGACTTATCAGTACCTAGATAAGTAGCTGCTCAAAGCAACACACAGAATAACTGTTGGAAATGTTACTTTATGGTATTAGGTGTTGTGTTGATGGTTGCGTGATGGTCTTCTAAGACAAGGTCACCTTAGGTCATAGTATAAAGAAGAGGGAGTAGGGTATCTCCGGCCCAATTCGCGATATAATTGCCTACTGTCTTAGGGTTGTCACTTTTAGCTAAATATTAGGCGCGGCTGTTCGCGCTTCGCTAGCAACCGCATGAACAGCGGCAACGTCAAGTCGCGGTCCCGTATTAGGTACTCGTACATACTTATTTTGAATTACGATTTTCTGTAAGTAGGTAGGTACTTAGTTACTATACCTACAATACTGAGAAATCGGCATAACTAAACGTAAACAAAGAAATAGCGGCAAATCAATTGCCAGATCAAAAGTACCTAATACATTCTAGTAGGAAATTAGGCCTACCTACCTACTTCCTGTGTGATAGAAAACTAAAACAAACAAAAAATATGTAAGTACGTAGGTATCTCATCATCAAGTAAAAGTATATTATGCTAGAATAAGTGACTAACTTACCTTTCCTGTTCAATAGGTAATCTGAACAGAGACAGGTCTGGAATCGATGAATTATTAAGACATCCAAACACACAGCAATACGTTCTTCTGCGATTATCAGACATTTTGATGATGATATTGATGAATAAATCATTTAGCGGTGTCGAAAAGCCGTGACGCGCGCGCGAACCTTGTGCAGTGTTAGCCCCGACTGGCGCACTGAGAAACGGGTCGAGATTTTGTTAAAGTTTGCGTGCGTCGACACATAGATACAATAGCGCACACATACAAGCCGCGCGCGGTGCGTTTGTATGAAGATAACCTACTTCCCCTCTCTTTATACTATGCTTAGGTTGCCGTTACGGTAAAAATCGATAGGTCAGTCATTCCATTCCCTTGGCATGTAAAAGGTATAATAGCGTTTGTTTCATTAATACAATAGAGCCTTACTTGGACCGTTTTGCTCGAAAAACCTTTGACGCAACTCCGTAAGTAACTACTGACAAGCTTTTCTTCGAGATTTAAATTTAAAAATTAAATTTTACGATAAAAACCCACTTTTGTTGTATGGATCCCCTGTTTTATTTTATTACAAAATTTTCTGTGTAATTCAACTGTCCATCTAGGATTTTACAGTTAAGGTACCTAGATACATTCTACGGCTCAACGTTCCACAGACGGTGCGGTGCGATATGGATACGGAATCCTAAAAGATGTGGGTTTTAGTAATCATAGAATCTTTGAATATAATTATGAAATATACTTTCAGAAGTTTCCAGTGAAATCGAGTGTTTAAATTATATTTTAGCATTTGTAAAGAAAATCATTTTAGCAACTAGGTACATAATGTAATATCGTAATATGTACATACTTATGCAAAGCCGAACACGACATGTCTCAGTGAGATCACTGTCTCCGCAACCTTCAAACTGAAAATAATATTCGGTATTGCTTCATCAATTTGTGGCCATTATATTCGTAAACAATGTTACCTTGTTTAGGGTTCCGTATTCGACGGGTAACCAACGGAACCCTATTACTAAGACTTCGTTGTCCGTCCGTCTGTCGGTCAGTGGGCTGTATCTCATAATCCATAGATGGTATACAGTTGAAATTTTCACAGAGTGTGTATTTCTGTTGCCGCTATAACTACAAATAATAAAATTGAAAAAAGAATAGAAAAATAAAAGGGGCTCCTTAATATAATATAATAAATCCTAATATAAACGTGTTTTTTTCGCTCTATCTTAATAATGGTCACAAGGAGCGAATTTTTCTATTACTGAAAGTACGGAACCCTGCAAATTTTTAGTAAATAGTAACTACATATATTGTTTTCGAGTTTTCAGTAGTTTTTGGTGCGGTCCAAGTAGCCTGTAAAATAAAGGTAACCCTTGCATAATTTCCCAAGATGTAAATTTACATGAAAATTAGGGACACTGTTGAAATTAAATTGTGAAAACTCGCCATCGATCCCGCGTGTGCAAAAAAATATATGCAAGGTTTTTTGGTTACTTTTGTGAAACGGTTTTTTTATGGTAAGTAGTATGGTAATAAGAAGCTCATCTGTCAAAAACGGCCAGATAAAAATTTTAGATCATGCAATAAACAAAATAAAGTCTTAAATTTATTTCCCTATCATTCACCACTTGTGAGAAAAAGCGATTCTAAAATTTACTTAATTATTTTTACTTTTTATTAAGTATTGTCGTTAATATCTACCTATTACCATCATCGCCATTATCATGCGTCATGCCAAGAAAATTATGAATTGTTTGTTAGTAAGAATATAAGAAGTCCTTGCCACAAAGTTCAAGCAAACAAAAAAAACCTTGACGAGTACTTTTTAGTTGCAGTTGGCTTTGAACCACTTACATTTAAAAACTTAATACATAGGTCATATGTCGGTCCTAGGTCCTAGTTAAGTAATAATAATAAGTGATAATACACCTAAAACAGATGCACTAAAGAACATGATGACTGTATGGATTGAATTAGATTACCAAAGTGACAGTGAAACCTTCCTCCAAATCTTCTGTTGACTTATTGTAGCGGCGGCGACGACAAAACAAACGGCGGCAAAAAGCACCACACCCGCATTTATCGCTCAGGCAAACCATATTCCGTGTCTTAAATCGCCCAACACTTGCACAACAAGTTTAAACATTAGTCATGAGCTCATGACTTATATATTCTCTCAGAATAAACTAACCCGGCATGAATGACACGCTTACCCTCAAAATGTATACGTTCGTAAACAATGCACTTCTTTAAAAAAACCATACATTTAGACGCTCAATTTTAAAAATAAGCAAAGCGCGTAGCGCGCTGTCGTTCGTCACTCGACAGTCTACTACAACTTGCTTTGGCGAACTGGGTACGTAAAGTCGTAAACGCGCGGTATTTTGATTTCTTTCCTTCTACACACTAGGTACATAATAAAAACATTATGTAGGTAGGTGCCTGGAACGGCCGGCGCGGGGCGTGCGTATCGTCATCACCGTCGTCCGTCGTAATCCGTCCGAAATTATACCGTACTTCAAGACACTAAAGTCCATTGTTCCTTACACGATAGTTCATACCGTCGGTCGTGATAGCTTCATTGCCGTAGTTACCCACCGGCTACGAGTTTTAATGCATTTCGATACACCCTAATATCAACCTTACTGCTTGAATGTAGAGTTTGATATCGCTAGTTTATGATTCGTCATTTGAAACCCCTTGAAACATTAACAATCTTCTGTCAACCTTTTAGGTGACACACCTAAAGGTGCGTTTAAACGTCGCGTGGGCTATCACGCACTATTCCGGATTCCTGCGAGGTTTTTTAATGGATGACATAAATCGTGGAACGCGATGGGATGTTTGCGTTGTCTAATCGCGTGGATGACTTTTTAGCAGGCCTTTATTCAAAAAACGTGTGCACGAACGTGATGTTTCGTTTCTAGCACATATATCTATGATACCAGTAGTTTCTAGTGCTGATAAATGCTACCACATTTCGTGTGACCGCCCCTTAAAATATGAAAAGAGATAGCGACTTACGACAATTCTTCTCTCTCACACACCACAGAGCGCAGGCTGTTCAAATTTGTGAGTCAGACTCTTGTCACAGAGTACATAACCACTACGTTTTAAGTCTTGTTTGGGGCGTACTATAGATATCACACGTTACGGCAGTACGGCAAAGATAATAATATAAATATAGTAAACGATACGGTACAGCCGGCGGCTCACCGACTCCTATCAATATTAGCGAGCCCTTAATTCTGTTTCCATACCTTGCTAGATTACTTTACTCTGCCTTTGCCTGGGTAGTTTTAGGTATATCACCAATATAACTATCTTCTCTGAGTTATCATTATCCATCCATACACGTCTTTAGCTGGCAGGGCAAGCAGTTCGCGAAATTGAAATGATCAAAAATTATATTAGCACACAGTACATACCTAATCACTATACTACCTATTAGTCAGTACAAGATCAAGTCATTACAATCATCCCACGCTATTTCATTCCATTCAAAGACTCCAATACGACTAACAGATTCCATTCCATTTATAATTAAAAGCTAATTAAAAGTATGTAGGTGGTACCTACCTATTTATAATCCTCATGATAGTTACTTCGATTGAATATTATGAGAAACCTAAAAATGAAAGGTTTAAGATATTCAACATGTAAGAAAGGAACCAGTTTGGTAAGATGTTGACGACACTACTTTACGTCGATAAACAACTCAGTAAAAAATAACTAACCTCAAAATCCATAGCATCTTCAGCAAAATCGTATTCTCGTGCTATGATGCCATCTTCTACGTCCATTCTTACACAATTTACGCATTGCATCACTTTATTATCCTAAGTAGATCAATATCTAATTTCATTCACACACACAGTAACATTAGGTAGGTAGGTACATAAGCTTGGGGTCAGATCGATAAAATAGGTGTGTAGGACTTAACAATGAATACTAATGAAAATACCCACTGCACAAATAGGTTTAATACTAGAACGCAATACAAAAAACTACAATGAACATAAGAGAACACATTAGTGCACTGCACTGCAGGGTGTTAACTTGATAAACAAATAAACAAAACAATCTATGTTAGAAAAAACTCTACACATACAAAAACTGACAGCTTAGTGACAACTGTGGAAAGATAACGTAGTGATTATGTACTCTGTGGATAATATTATTAGTGGCGCCCACAGACTAGCTAGCAACCTTTCGTGGTGCCCACAGACTAGCTTCTAGTTACCAACCTTTCGTGGTGCCTGCCTACTAACGGGTCGAACAGTCGTCGGTCGGACAGCTGATGCCTTCGCTCCGTTAATAAAAAGGCTGTTGCTTACCCGTTTGATGAGATTATAATATGATTACAAGTTTATTTTATCAGCTTGACTGAATAATGTTACGTAGTGAAGTTACTATAATACAGGGCGTCCCTCGGATATACCACATGGAGGGAAAGTACCTTAAATATTGTAGATGAAACATTTTAGTGAAAGAAGACATTATTTGAATTTAAAAAAATAATTTAAGCTGCATTCATAGATATTATAATAATTACATGGTTGGACCGGGAATCGAACAGTTACAAGGGAAAAATAATCATCCTATATCAAATAGCTTTATCATACCGATCGAAAGGCTTCATCATAAGGAATATTTTTTGTTAATAGTTGCACCCGGTAGGAGGGCTGCTGTAGAGATCTTCACAATGTATCCTATGTTATGTGGCCCGCATAATGCGGGCGAAGTCGCGGGATAAGCTAGTTAATTATAAAATAGACTCAGGTACATATTTGGTAGTTATTTTTTTATTATTAACACATCACATTATTGAATATTTATTTATAACTTTAATCTTATCTCTTAGCTATCTAGTAGGTACATATACATATTTCAAACACCAATTTATAATTTATATTCAAATAGTTTTCATTAAATTGTTACCTTACAGTATTTTGTGAAATTAGACAGATTTCCACTTAACTTTAAGAATATAGAATGTTTATCGTTTGGATCCCATTAAAACTTGATGACTAATAGATACTTAGCAATTGTTGTAAGACAATTTGGTTCCTGTTTGTTTCTTCGGATGACGGTTTCTCCTGTGAAAAGGTTTTCGTAGTTTATTACAAATAACAAATTACTCACATTAAATTTAAATATTATTTGATATTTGCTTCGTCGTCAGTATTTTCCTTACCACATCACTGGCCTCCGGTATCAGCGGCTTTTCAGTAGCCATCTGTAAGATAAGAACAATTAACACAATGTCTTCTTAATTTTGATTATGATTATATTGACTATATATATTTTATATTACAAATATATACACAGTTGGTAAACATGTTTCAGAAAATCTCTAATAGTTTTAGACAAAGACGTTTGTGAATTCCAATAGAATACCAAAGAGAAAACCGTACATGAGTCTATAGGCGCGTAGTAATGTTGGTCACCACACATCTTGTCTAAAGTAAGAGGTGTTCTCAAGCGTGCCCATACCTGCATACAGCAAGACCCACACCATATTTAACATGTTTTGATGCATTCGTTTAAAATAATATAATGATACTTAATAATTGTATGAAATTTGCAACTTTGTGCACGCCTGCGGATTACTTCTACCATGCACTAGAAAAATCTATTACGATATACGATAACGAATCCATATTATTAGGCGATTTTTCCTAAGATTAATGTAGATAAATGTTATTAATAGGTAAAGATTTGCATTTATTCTGGAATTTGATGATTTTGGAAATGATTTGTTCTCTTGTATTTTATGCTCATTCGCCACAATTGCCACCTTAGTGGTAATGAAATTACTCGTGACATACAATTTGTAGCAAAAGTAGTGTTGTCAATGTTGATTTGAAGGTAATAAGATACCAGGTGTGGATGGTGCAGCCGCATGTGTTGCAGCAGCTTGGCGCGCGTGGCGTACTGCCGCGGACACGCGCCGCACACCGCCGGCTCGCACACTTGCACCGCGCCTTCAATCGTCTGAGCACACACTTTCTCGCTACCTGCCAATGAAAACATAACTAAACATTTTGAAACACCCGACACATATAATAATCCTCTAAAAATCATAGAAAACTCTCAGTAAAAAATAAGCTAAATCAAAATTGGTTCATCCGTTGAGGAGCTACGATATCACAGACAGACACACGTTAAACTTATAACACCCCTCTGTATGCGTCGCGGGTTAAAAATAATAACCCTCGTTGTTCCACACAAACATTTTAGAAGTCAAAGTCATAAGTCAGTGGATTTGACATCCATTAAGGGATATTCCTTTTATGATATAGACATTTCAGAAATTATATTTCCAGAGCTTGTAGAAACTATGCTTCGCTGGCAGTAGATAAGGGCATATTAGCTGCATAAGTTGCCAATAATAGCACAGTCGCTTTCCAACTAGAGTTTACCACCGCAGTTCACCGCATCTCTCATTATCGGCGTGGACTTCATCCCCACACATTGGAACTTAAATCATCAAAGCGCGAGTGATACCCCTGGGTGTTGCAAGCGTCCATAGGCTACGGACGCATGCTTGCCACCTGAGCCGTATAAAGGATAAGCAAACCCGTCAATAGGCTGTACATAATATAAATCCATACTAATAACACAGAGTGGAAAGTACTAATACTGCAGACATTGTGCAATACTTGATTGTGAGAACGCAATGAAAAGCTTCGAAATCCAATAAACTTGTCAATATTTCCGAGTGCGGATTGTACCTGGATGGTGCAACCGTATATGTCTGTTGCGCTTAGCAGCGGTGCGGTAAATCTTAGAGCACGCCCCGCACAAGTAGTGTCGAACTCGCCGCTCTAGAGGCACTGCAGTCGATACGCTTTTGTGTATTCTCCACAAGTGGTTCACAAGCATGCCGCGACGCTGCAAATAGTTACATATCCGAATATTTTACTAATTGACAGACATAACAAAGAAAATGCACATAACTGCAAATGCTTCCAAATAATCCATTTCTGGCTGGCTTCGGATATACATAAATTCAAGCATTTTGCTCGGATATACTTACTTTGAAACCATGTTGACATTTCTCACACTTGTACGGTGTTGCGTCCGTTTTTTTAGTGTTAAGATCCTGAAAATTTAATACTTATGGCATCAACGAATACAGATTCAATTTTTTTTTTAATTTAGTTGACCTTTACCTCAAATTGAATTTCACATTACGGCAAGGCCATTTAAGAAGGCAGAGTTAAGATACATATAGTGCCATTTCTTAGCTCGTCTTATACAAGTCTATAGCTTATCACACTATGCCTTGAGTATACTTACATTATTGGATGGCTGTTCGGTGGAGTGTTCAGTTCGTATGTGATTGATTAATTTCTTTTTATTAGTGTATTGTCTTCCGCATTCGCATTCATATCTACGCCGGGTACATTCCCTTTAATAGAACAGATACACACGGGTTGAAATATTTTTTGATAGATTTGCTAGTTAAAGTTACACATTATCAGCTATTAAATGTTTTTAAATTAATTTATGCTATTATATGATTTTACATACATACCTAAAGTGATGCTGCTTCGTTTCCTTCTCGATAATTTTGTTACAATACTGGCATGCTATTAAGTTAAATTCAATGTGTTTTTCCTAAAATCACAAAACCATGTAAAAATTCATTAATATGGTGCTACATTATATGGTGTTCCACATATTAAACTTAATACCCACCTCTATACTCTTAATTACGACTGGCATTTCAGTGCCAGTCGTAATCCTATCAAATCCTAAATCAGTACTCAGGCAATTATCATCCTTATAGCCCATCACAAAGGAATTAAATTCGCTTTCTGACCTACTTGACATGTCGAGGCCCGGTATTCGATCTGTGTCGAAAAGATTGGTCGAGAAATCAAGACTATTAGAATAATTATTAAAACTTTCATCCGATGGTATCCTGTTGTCGTCCTTGTTACAAGTATTTGTTGCAGAATTTTCGGCGGACTCTTTGTTTGAAGATTTACTGAAATAATAAAAATGGAACAAACAAGTGTGATAGGAAATTATCAAACCGTTGAGTTAGCTCAACTGCATTACTTACGTTTTATCAGCTCTTTTGAAACAGCTAGTCAGCATATGTCGTTTTAATCTGAAAATATACACCATATTGGCAATCAAGGACAGTAGATATGTTAAAGTATTTATACCAAGTTACGCCAACGCTTTGTACTTTTGTCTAGCTATAAGATTTCTAATATATTATGTTTCTTGTTGAAAATCCTAAAATAAATAAATAAATTAACAAAAGTATGGTAATGTTGATTAGGTACAAAAGAACATACGAGAATAGTCTGGAGAACTTTCGAGTACAATAGCGACAACTATATCGTTGTCGATGCACCGGCTTTTCCTGCAAGCAATATACAAAGACGATCGTTAATATTTCACAAAACTGTGGCAACTGGCCACAATTGCAGAATACGTCCTTTAAAATCTCGAACAACATCGGGTTCGTTAAAGTCGACAATTCACGTGACGTTCTGTTACTTAGCGACTAAGAAAGCAAGCTCAAGCTGGCATTAATTCTTGGAGATACTGCGTACGGTCTGACTTTACAGCCACACCTGTCTCCATTGACAGGGGTTTTATACTCACTTATTACAACCAAAAATTGCGTTTGCAAAGAAGACTCTTTGAGCTGACTCTCAGGTTGTGGTATGAGCCCCCCGCTGTGGTTTGCGTAAGGGAACACAATGAGGTTCAAGAGATTTTTGCAGACCCGGCAAAGCGCGATTGATACCCCTGGTGTTACAAACGTTCATAGGCAACGGTAACCGCTAATAAGGTGGGCCGTGCTTGTTTGGCAATGTTATCGTACAATTTTGTTTTACGATAGTTGACCAACCTTGTGGTATGTATCTACATGTCGCTGCAGCAAAGCCGCTGATGGAAATCCGCGTTCACATTCATAACACCACCACTTTTTGACACCATTACAATTTTCTGTAACAAGGATAAGAAATTGATCATATATCAAGTAAGGAAATAAACCTATCGGAAGTACCATTGACAGGACATGTCGGAAAGAATTGTCCACTGTTGCGTTATTGTTACGAAATCAGTTAGTAGCTGATCAGAATTAAGCTCATTCTTCAGCACACATTAATCTTACCTGCATCAATATCTATAATGGGTTGATTAGCTGAGAACCCATGGTCTTCCGCATATTGTTTACTATAACCCAGCAACAATGGCTTCCGAGCAGCTATAGTTTGTGTAGTTATCGCATATAGCTCGTTATTCTCTTCATACAACCAAACATTGGCTGTATCTTGGTCACCAAGGGGTAATAAGCTCAACCAGTTAGATTTATCTAAAAATAGATTTAATTTATTAATATTGACTTGCTCGCTTTAAAAAAATTGATTAAATTCAATTCATTGTGTGGTACCTTTATCTTTTACGTCAATGTGGATTACAGATTCATTATTCTTCATTATTAAAAACAATGGTGTTTTTAATTGACACACATTCAAGACTAGTTCTTGGGCCATTGTTTGGCTTATTTCTTTCTTAATACCTGGAATACAAGAAAAATATATTTGCAGTTATTCTATAAGAATACGTTTTTAAACGTCTCTGAGACAAGATCATCAAGTTGTTGGGCCTATAAGCTATGCTAAGCTAGACCCCATACCTGATGCGGTGCCCTGCTATCCAGGACCGTAGTAGTGTATCTACACTAGTCAAATCGATACAATTTAATCAGTCTCTTATGCCCAATAAATTGACTAGCTACAAGTCATTCAAACTGATATATGGTATTTATGTCTGTGTAATCTCTACTCGGCAAAGATTATCCTGTCAGTGTCGCCGTATTTTACCTATTCTAAGAGGTTTAAAAACAAAATCAAAATCTGTTTATTCAGTTTAGGTTTTCGTAAGGCACGTTGAATGTCTACTTGACGGCCAGTTTAAAAGAAAGCCACCACAGCATACTAACTGGAATCTTTTACTATGAGTTTGAATGCCCAGGATTGGTGGGAACACTCGTAAATTCACCTTCTAATGGTCCAAACCGCACACGCGCAGATAGTGACTTGCGTGGAGAAATATTGCCGCGTCTTAGTTGCAATACTGTGGGCAGAACTGCTATGGCACGCTGCGGTACTATTTTATCACCAATATGAACTGGAATGATAAAAAAACAAAGAATTTAATTAAAATTAACCAAAATAAAATATAAATATAATCCTTACATTAATAGATAATATTTGCCATTTCTTTTTATACCACTAAGGTGGCACACAAGCGTACAGCCCACTTAATTGTAAGCATTTGCAGTAGCCTATAGCCGCTAGCAATACCAGGGTTATCACTAATGCATTACCAACTCTGTTGTTGATGAGGACTGACCTCATTTGTATCGGCTGCCTAGGGCTTGAACCTGACTCATCAGATGACAGAACATTGCTTCAAGCAAAAGGTCAGCACATCTTGTGAAAAAAGCTTTGCTGGTGTCATCTCAGAACTTGATAATTCACTCAAACATATTATGTTTAAAAACTTATTTGACTGACATATTTTTTTTATATGTCATAGTGGCTTCAAAGAATCAGGTGATTGTTTCAATAAATCAGGTGGATTACCGATAGTTTGGGTAATAAGTTTAAACAAAATATTGTATTATATAAAAATGTTTACCATAATTCTGCAACTTAGGTGATCTTGTTATTGGTGTGATTATTGTTTTAACTGCAGGTGGTATATTTGACTTTACAACATTTTCTGTACACTTTTCAGCCTCAGCATTTTGGATGGTATTAATTAATACTGTTTTAGCAACACATGTATTTTGATGATTGTTTGAATTACTTGGTGCTTGATATTTATCTGCAATGAACATGTCGAACATTAAAAAAAACGCTTGGACGGTAGCCTATATAATAGAAGCAGACATGTCAAAAGAATTTTGATTAGTTAAGCTTATTATAAAATTAATGATAATAATGGTTGGAATATATAGATTCACTTTGTACAAGTGGCTCCCCGCTCCTGGTGATTGTATTAGATAAAACCAACTTGTTTTTTTTTCATTTCATTCTGAAATTTGTCTCAGGTGGCAATTTTTTAGAGCTTCACAAGTGCCTTATTAGGGCCAAAACTTAATAAATGATTTTTGATTTTGATACCTACTTTCATGAACTTGTAATGGTTCTTGACTGTTCTCTTTTGCTGGTAAAATTGAGATTATATTAAATGGCTCATTTCCATACTGATAATTCTGAAATAAAGTAACAAGGTAATAATAAGACAATTAATTGATAATGATTGGAAATTTAAACATTAATTAATCTACATACATTCTCCAGCATATGAAGAGGTATTGTGGTAGTTTCAGAAGCATTAGAAATAGTATTGTCCAATTTTAAGAAGTACAATCGAGTTGGAACTCCATTTGCTGAATGTGATTGTGATGGGTGCATTATAAACTGTTTTCTTAGTTTTCGTAGTTATTTAGGTAAATGCGATACTATTATAAGATATTTGATCGATTAATTGAAAGTACAGTAACTTTAGCGTATACCAGTATAGTATTTATCAGTAAGCAAAATATTATGGGTAAAATGAAGCATGAAGTCTGTATGCAGGATAACAGTTTTATAGCAAACGCGTATGTAATTTGTTTGAGATACATTTATAAACAAACAATTATTTGAACTATTAGCTTTGGCTGGCTAGAAACTGTTAGTTGATATTGGCCGATATTGGTGCCAATTCCGTTGTACAAATTCACAAAATCACCGTAGTGATTATGTACTCTAGCGGTTGTATTCTCTTGGATGTACTCTGTGAAAATCACTAAACTAATTTGACAGTTCTAAAGGTATTGCTATCCTTATGTAATCCCGCACATGAGAAAGGTATAGCAAGACATTAGGAACTGTCAAATTACGTACACATATCCATTTTGATTGATTGTCATTCGTTTGTCAATTTTATTATTATTATTATTATTTATTTATTTAATGGCAACACAAAAAAGTACATTTCGTATTTTGCCAATGTCAAGTAGATAATAGAGATGATCCTCTTGGCAACGTCGTACGGTGGGATAACCACCAAGAAGGTTGGCAACGTCCTTCCTGACAGTCTATGGACTTCATTTCACCAATCACCAGAAAAAATTCTTCATTTTGATAATTAACAATATTATTCGATTTACTTTTGTTGAACACGTCGTGGAATATTTATCACATTACACGTTGCCTATTTAATAAAATAAAAACCACTGTATCTCACATAATACATTAAACAATATCAAGACAAGATCAAGACAACATTTTCCTTTGATTGTCAAAATTGAAGCCCAATTTTATTATCATTCAGAGTTGTCCGATTGTATGTCAAACTACGGTGTCAAACAACTGCAGACAGCTGTAGGCTGTGCAGACCTTAGAATAAGGTCTCTGCTTTCGCTTACGCTATAGAAACCGCCCTAAAATAAAAGCTGTGTAACAGCACTCTTATTCACATTTTAGTTTGAGTGAAACAAAAACTCCTCTTTGTTTCCAATAATTTTGAAGCAGTCACATGTTCGAACCATGTTTGATTCGGTGGTTGTAAATCGGTTTAAATTATATGCGACTAAATAAAAAAAACTTTGCGAACGAAGAGTCATCGTCCTGCGGCTCTACGCATAACTTGACATTTGTCGTTAAGTTTTGTAAATTTATCGTCGCATTATAGTGGCGCGAAATATTGAACACGTTTTGGTGAATGTGTTATAAATTTTAAATAATAAACTACGTAAATACGTCTGAAATTAATCAAATTCAGTAATCAACACAAGAATATATAATATTTTATGAAATGGAATAAAATTCATGAAAGAAACAGCGTAACTTTTGTTTGAGTGCCTATTTCATTCTTAGAGAGTGAAGAGGCATCTTCACCGTCCTGTTATAGGTACCCTTTGTTAATAGAACTGCACTCCCTCAAGATAAAACCCCTACATCATCATTTTTGTATTAAAGCTATCCCAGTTAGCTCCGCCACTCCTCAGTCCGACTCCATCCTTCATCCGAGGTGCACGTCTGCCCAATTTACTGTGTTCTTTGTTTAAATTGTGTTAGATAAATAAATCCTTTCTTTTTTAAAAAGGCATTTCAAATATCCCGTATAACAGTCCGTATACTCCCTCCTCTACGACCTTCACCTACGACCGTCCTCTACGCCAACGACCTACACCTATTACCTATATTTCAGAGTAGTTAAACTGGCGAGTTAGTCCTTAATCTCATTTTCTGAGATATTGCTAATGCCAAGCCTTTAAACAACGTACAAATGGTCTTAATTTAAACGTAGTGGTTATGTACTCTGTGGCCAGTACCAGAGAGAACATACCTTAGGTTAGTAATGAAAAGACTAGTGTCAAAATTAAAATTAGTTAGGTTATAAATAAAAGAAAAATAACTTTCAATGGTTTTTTGTGTGTGTGACTTTGTTTGATTGCGCTTTCAGTTTTGTCAATTTAGTATTAAATTTGCGCTAAAAATAATTATTGGATATTGAACAAAACAATAATTGTAATGTCATATATTTATAATTTCCAAAGTGTTTTATTAATAAATCTAATCGCGATTATGAGAAAAAATTGTAGACGTATATTTTTGTGTTTCGTTTCGCAAGTAGTCAATTCATAGTGATTACAATACCAAGTACGAACGTACATAATTGATCAAAATAATTCCTTGACAGCAAGAACAGTATTATTATTATCGTGCTCCGGTTGAAAATGAAATAAATCAAAGGAAGATAAAATAATGCCATGTACGCTCCCGATAACAGAAGAAAGGAAGTCAGAGATGTTATTTACCGCAGCAATTCAAGTCTTGACTTGATATACAGCGAGCACCCATCGAGTAACGGTCTACGACGTGAGTATGGAAGTCATGGGTCCATTGACGTGATTGGCGGTGCAAACGATCGAGTGCCCGCGATGGTACACAACTATAGCGGAGCCGCAGCTCCGGAAAAGCCGCAGGGGCTGAGCCGCGCACCCGACCGTCTCGCTGACGTGCTCAACAGCGACCACGCTGATGGTCCAATACCCAGAGCCAGTGCTAGCCCCAAGCCCCGCCTTAAGTTGAACAAACTTTGGGGTGGTGCTGGCCCTACAATACCGAGACAACCCCTTGACGATGGTGCTATGTCTGTATCTGATTCATCAAAGAGGAAACAATTTGCCCATTATGATTGCCAATCACTTATGGCTAATTTAAGCTATGCTGCAGAAGTGCGTGGAGCATTACTCAGCAGAAGGCGTAACACCACAACTGGTGCATCTGCAGCATCTCTACTGGCTACCAAAGGGCTGCCTCCAGGAGAAGATGCTGCACCCGATACAGGGGATGGACGGTCCAATGACCTACTTGAGAGCTGCCCATTCTTCAGAAATGAATTAGGAGGTATGGTATTGCAAATTTAATTATCTTTGGAAACTTGCAAAATTAAGCATGCTTAGATATTACTGCAATGGACACTATTGACCTTAAAATACTCAAAAGCAATGTATATTGCATTCAAATTAGTAGGTGACTTTAAATACCGAGAAGGTGCATGTTCTTCTTTCTATAACCTCACTAAATGAGGACACTTTTTAATGCATTTGATCACAATGCAGCACTTCACTCCTATACCTTACTACTAGAATGTCTATTGTGTCATTTGTGAATCAGGTGACATACAAATATTTGCTAAGTTTCTTAGAGTAGGTAATGATATTATGAGTAATGCCTACCTGATGTTGATGCAATATGTTTATTACCTCATTATTTGCACATCTGATATAGATAATATCTTTAACACTCATTGCAATTAACCCCTGACAGAAAATGAGGGGTGTTTTAATTGTTAAGTGGTGATGAAAAAATGTATTGTATATTTTATTATTATCGAAATTAAAATGTATGCCACGAAAGTTAAATTTATTGTATTACACACATTATAGATTAGATTATGTTGATCATATTTTGATACTTGTTTCTTGTTTTAAGCTTGTTTTAGGGAGGTTGTAGTGAGTCACCTTGTCATGAATGGAGTGTTTCTCTTCACATTATGTGCTTTCATTGAATAGTCTCTATAATTAATGCAACATTGCAATGCTAGTAGTCAGTCATCCATGCCATTGTACACATTTCCACAAATAATGCATCCATTTTTTTTTAATTTCTTTTCATAACATATTTTTATTTGTGTGTGTATAGTATAGAGGTACTTCAGTATATATGTAAAATGGTATTAGAGTGAATAATATTAAATGGCTCCAATCTTTATCCACTTTACCTGCACTTAGATAGTTTTGAATGTAAAAAAATACTGTCTTTCTTTTTGTCAACTATTATTTGAGTGTTGACTGTAAATTAGGTGTTTGTAACAAAAAATTGTTATTTTTTGTTACAAACACCTAATTAATTTTTCTTTGAACATTTCATATGACGAGGTGTAAGTAACTAGGTATATTACACAATATATATTACAATGAAATATTTAGTATTTATAGGTAACATATTTATTTTTAAATGTGTTACTCATGTTGATCTCAATTTAGTTACATAAGGTGTACAAAGATATTCTATTTTTTTTTGTTACGCAAAATGTAACTAATGGTTTGCAAAATTATAAAAGAATGATTAACCTACTTTGCAATATGTACTTACCTACTATATCATATTTAATTCGAAATTGTAGTAAGGGTATTTATTAAAGTAGTCAGTTCTATACAATGATTTTATTATTATATGTACTTGTAATATCATTGATTCTTTATGTATATTTGTTTTTTTGCTACATGGTAATTTACCATGTAGTAAAGAGCTATGATAACTGCTAAGCATTACCAATGGTAATGCTTAGCAGTTATCATAGCTCATGATGCAGATGCCCACAATATAGCATGTATCAGGAGAATCTCATAGTCACATTGTTAACCTTATGTTGAGTAAGTTTATATTACAATAGATGTCCCTGGCAGTTTCACCTGCATATACAATTTTGAAACCTCCATTTTAATAGGATTTTTTTAGACATTGTGATCATTACTTACTAATATTGGTGTTGAATAACTTGTTCTTCACATTATTTATATGAAAATTCTCTTGAAATTTTCTTACTTGGATACATGATTTTTTAGCAAGATAGATGTATGGATGGAATATTTTTGGTTTGTCTAAGGTCTATGGGGATGGGAACTAGATGTTTTGCCATTTAATTACAGGCGAAGAAGAACGCTGCGTGTCGCTGTGTTGGCGTACTGCTCGCGGTGCCATTCCCGGGCTGTCAGGGGGCTGGCATCGGCCTCGCGCCGCCTACGGCCTGTCCATGCTCGAGTTCCCACCTGGTCAGACGCACTGGAAGCATGGCTGCCCCTTCGCGAGATCACAGGCGCCTTTGCCCATTGAGAGCCAGGACCTTGGCGCATTGTACTACAGGAACTATTTTTACAATCAGCGTAAGTTGTTTTTCAATATTAATGTAATTACTACTTGTATTTCTGTTTGTGTCATTCAATTTCGGACTAAGAGGAAATATATACATTAATAACTTACCCTTCCCGTTGCCTTTACCTATATAAGGTAAAATTAAATATTTGCGTGTAAGAAGATACAGAATACAGGCTTAAAAAGGTTATAAATTGTAAAAAGTAGACTAGTTGATGCACAAACAAGTACTCTACCAGTTAATTAAAGTTAAATCTTTTCATTCATTTCGTTCTGAGAGTAGTCTGGATAAACAAACAGAAACAAAGAAAAAAAACTGAGTTTTGATTAAGTTCTCAAGAAATTATCAAACACTTCATTTATATTTATAGAATATGTATAGAATAAGTGCCCCACCGTCTCTGTCTGTATGATGTTCAATAATGGTGGTGGGGATAATTTAGTTTTCACCACTAGACAGGAATTCGGGTAGAAATGGTAGAATATATAAATTACAATACGATATGACAATCCTTGTTAACTCAGCTGAAAATAAACTCCTGAGACCTTATATACAGTCTGCTGATAACATAGTTTACATGAAAATATATGTATAATTATTCCTAATGAATAGTTCCTGAATACCGCGAATGAAAAAAACTTGACAGACAGACATATACCTAGGTATATGTCTGTCTGTCAAGTTTTTTTTTCTCAAAAACGTGTGGCTTTATCAAATTTAAATTATACCAAATTATATCAAATACCAGGGTCTCTTTCAGCGGAAAAATATCAAACCTGTCAAAATATAAACGTTTGGTCGCAAATTTCGTATATTTTGTGATTTGGCAAGGGAATCAAAACGTATAGGGTACTTCCCGTTGACCTAGAATCATGAAATTTGGCAAGAAGCAGTGTCTTGCAGCACAAATAAAGAGAAAAAACTGAAAACCGTGAATATGTAGTTGAATAAGAAAAAAATACGAATTTACTATAACAATCTTACAAAATATCACTTCCTCTGCTTACCTACATGTTTGTACGGAACCCTCGGTGCGCGAGTCCGACTAGCTCTTTTCTTGTTAAATAATTACAAATAGATATGATTAAATGTTTTCTTGGTGATGGAATACTGGAATAATTAATAAATATTACTGGAGTTTTATAAGGATTTTGCAGCTAACCTCAGAAACTTTGCTATGTCTGTCTATCAACAAAAAGATTGGTTCCCAACGGAATTTTCAGAAATAGTTTCCCTTCTACCCGGACGACGCTTTGGGAAAAATCTAGTTACCTCATACAATGTAAGACAGCATGTATGAAAAGATAATGAACGTAGAGGTGTGCAAGACAAGAGTGATAAAATCTCGGAGTGATGATAATATATATATATGTATATAATTGTATACCCTACAGCTCACCAGAACTGGTTCGGTATGGACGAGAACTTGGGTCCGATAGCGATATCTATAAGGAAGGAGCGTGTGGAGTTGCGCCGCGGCGGCGGCGAGTGGGGCGCGCCGGCCTCGCAGCTGGCCTGGCAGTACCGGCTCGTGGCGCGCACCGCCGAGCTTCTCACGCTTCGTGGCTCGCTGCTAGAGGACGCGCTGCCCACCAAGCCCACGCACAACGCCTCCTACAACACTAAAGACGTGCTCGAGTACATCGCGCCCGAGCTACAACTCTCTTGCTTGAGGTATCTTAGTCCCTCGCCCTCCAATAACATTGAGTTGGGCTATTACTTTTTACCCGACTGTGCCTGAAGGAGGGTTATGTTTTTCGATACTTTGTGATAGATAAAGTTGCTCTATCTATGCAAAAATATACTATACCTATTCATTATATAGGATGTCGATTTAATTACAATATACAAGAATGAGTCCACAAGAAATAGGTCTCTCATAATCACATGATTAGGACAAAAACCTGGGACCTTGTGAAAACAGTGCACTGTAGGTAGGTAGTTGGTGAAATTCCTGGGACAACAAATAAATCTGTTGGCTCTGTTGCATGGGCGGGCGTAAAACACCGGGTTGACGACCTTCTAACTGGTCTTGTCACCTTGTTGTATAATTTTTTTTATAAAATATTCTCTTTACTAGTGTAATAATAGTGTTGATATACATTCTTATATGTTTTACAGACTTGGAATAACAAGCAGTGGAGCTGAAGAGCAACTCCTAAGACTGGATGAGCAGTGTGTTACCCGACACTACAAAGTGGGTGTCATGTACTGCAAGAGTGGTCAATCCACTGAAGAAGAGATGTACAATAACCAGGAGGCCGGTCCGGCATTCGTGGAATTCTTGCAGATGTTGGGGCAAACAGTCCGGTTAAAAGATTTCGACAAATACAAAGCAGGCCTCGACAACAGGACGGACTCGACCGGGTTGTACTCTGTATTCACGACGTACCAGGGCTGCGACATAATGTTTCACGTGTCAACAATGCTTCCGTACACGCCGAATAACAGGCAACAGTTGTTGCGCAAGCGGCACATAGGCAACGATATAGTCACGATAGTGTTCCAAGAACCCGGTGCCGCGCCCTTCACGCCGCGCAACATCCGCTCGCAGTTCCAGCACGTGTTCGTAGTCGTGAGGGCGATTGATCCCTGCACCGATAACACTCACTACAGCATTGCCGTGAGCAGAGCTAAAGAAGTGCCTTTATTTGGACCACCCATCAAAGATGGTGCTGTTTACCCCAAGGGTGAAGTCTTTACTGATCTCCTGCTTAGCAAGGTATGTAATATTGATATTGGCACCATTGGCATAGATGTTATGTGCCCGAATAGTGTAACACCTAAGACCGCATTACTAATTCTCCTGTGGCCGTATGGCAGTCTTTTTGAGAAATCAAAATCGGCTCCCAACGATGTTTAGTTTGTAGGCTAAGGGGACGTTTCAGGAAATAAATAAATCTAACAAAGGGCAAACAAGTTATTCTTGGCGTTTTCCTTGAATGATTTGCCTAAGGTGTAATATCTGTTCAGTCAGCACTCACTTTTAATTCACCCTCATTTATATTTAAGGTTATTAACGGTGAAAATGCCGCAATCCAGTCGCCAAAGTTTAGCACGATGGCAACACGAACCCGACAAGAGTACCTGAAAGATTTAGCGAAAAATTATGTTACTGCAACTACTGTTGAAACTGGACAAAAGTTCTGTGAGTATTAACTGAAATTATGTTTGAGCACTGTCATATTATTAGAAACATACATATTTTGTTTGTGCGCTAACACTTGTATTTCTTTACTTAAGGTCCATTCACGATACCTTAATTAAACATGATGAGGGTGTTTTGATTATATAAAATATTGTGTAAAAATAGTTCTAGTAACAGTTATTTTCTTCCCTTCTTTATAGTATGCTAGATCAGGTAAAAATATAACAAATACTTGATCGTATATTCCAGCTTTATTCACGTCGTTGTTGATGAAGAGCGGAAGCAATTCGGCGAACAATACGTCACTCGCTCGCCTCGACAACTGCACGAACGATGTCTTGGTGGGCGGCGCTCTGTGCTTCCATGTGAGTTGTTTTTTAATACTTATGAATTTGAAACAATCTTGTCACTAACACACAAATCTCCCCTTCATATCTGGTCAACTTGTCATTGAAAGTGTTCGTATTATGACGTAATTGGTTATGCAGCGCGTGCGATTACGCCTTTGTAGAGGCAAGCACACAATTTTTTTATGAAGATATTGTGATACTCGGGCAAGTGCCTGTCACCACATATAAAATGAGTTGTTTAAAATTACCATAGATAAAATAAACAATTTGAACTTGTTTGAACTAAATTTGACGAGACCGCTGGTTTAGTGGTTAGTTACGTTACTGCTAAGCTAAGCGGGTCGCGGGCTTGATTCCTACTGGGCAATAATTTATGTGACAAGCATGTTTGCCTTGCGCCTGGCTATTTACAAAAAAACGTATATAAGTATTCCATCAGCTGCTGGTTCCCATAGTACAAGCTTTGCTTAGTTTGGGGCCAGATGGCGCTGTGTGTTAATGCCTAAGCATTATTATTATTACAATTATTATATTATTAGATATTTTATCGGATTGTGAATCTATTCCACGACCTCCATGACCTGTCGCATGTGTAGTGCAGTTCAAAATATGTATAACAGGTGCAAGTACAAGACGAAGGTGCTGGCGGTACGCTCCTGGACTGCATCATGGGCGTGTCGGCCGACACGATAGTGTTGGTGGAGAACACCACAAGGCAGATTGTGCTAGTCTTGCCCACTAATTCGCTTCTAGGTAAGTACCTAAAAGTCTATATGCAGTGGCTTAAGGACGCTTGCAACATTTATTGTATATGTAATGAGAATGTTTTGTGGAATCAACCGAGGCATAAGTGTCATAGAAAAGATTCAATATAAATTATTTTATTTTGATAAATTAAAACATAATAAAATAAATAGTATTTTTGTAACAATATTTTACACATTCAGACAAAAGTCAACAACACTATAACATTCCAATCAATTTAACATGAAAGATATTCCTATGCTACATAAAACAAGCATATATCCTTTGATAAGATGGTAAATAGAAGGTCTAAAAGGTTCCTCCGCGATTAACCATAAGTTAAGTTCTACCTGTTGTGATCGCAATATGCAGCCTGTATAATTGCAACAGTATTTTGGATTGAACATACATTATTCATTAGACTTGATGTTTTTGATTTGGTGTGGTACAGGGTGGGTGTCGTCTGGTGGCTGGGTGCGAGTGTACTTCCATCGCGGCGAGAGCGTCCGCGTGCGTGGGGGTGAAGCCCTACTGCGGCGGCTGCTCAGTGTGGCGCCGCCCTATGCGCAGGCGCTCGACGAGATCACGCTCGACCGCGGCGCATCTTCGCAACTTGGTACATACATACCGACGACATATATCGGTTACAATTAAAAAACAATACAATTTTGCAGTTGCTTCGCATATCCCGTGGAGACACCGTTGATTACCTACAACGTCTTACAATAGCACCCACGCCTGGTTTCCTCTTCCAAATAATTACGAAACGGTATAAGTATTAGGCAGTAGTGTACCTAGCATGGACGACACCCAGCAAAACTAGCGGATGTGACTCGGTATCTACGTACCTATCATATATATTGTACCTCTTTTTGCGTGGGGGTTAAAAATATAGTGTGGTTTGTGCGGTAAGACGTGGGGGTAAGCTATAGCTAAATATACTATATGTATATTGTGTCGTTTTGTAGGAAATTATACGAGAAACATTGTAAATTATTGGAATATTGTATTTTGAGTAATCAGTGCCAAGTTAAAAAATATCAAGTAAATTTATAAATTAGATGAACAATAGACACACTAGGTTAATGTTCCTTACGACACTACGCAAGACAGGTTAGATTAGAATAAAGTGCAGTGCAGTGTATGTGGTGCATGCGGTGTGCAGGTTTCCACGTGCAGTCGGACGGGCTGGTGACGAGCGTGGAGAGCGAGGGCAGCGCGGCGCGCGCGGGCATCCGGCGTGGCGCGCGGCTGCTCGAGGTGTGCCGC
Source organism: Falcaria lacertinaria (assembly GCA_951449985.1). Lineage (NCBI taxonomy): Eukaryota > Metazoa > Arthropoda > Insecta > Lepidoptera > Drepanidae > Falcaria > Falcaria lacertinaria. The sequence goes on along the minus strand of OX602115.1, from coordinate 5,349,933 downwards.
GCCGCCGTCGTCGCGCTGCACCACGACCTGCTCGTCGACCTGCTCAAGACCTCCGACCCCGTTACGGTACACCACCACCCCACTAAAGCGGGCTACACACCTTCAGTTTTAACTGCACAGTTCGACTATATAGTTACAACTGTGCAGTTAAAACTAAAGGTGTGTAGCACGCTTTACACTATCTCATTCATTATGTTACCTTACAATGACGGGGGGGGGGGGGGGGAGGTGACTTGTAAAATCTCTCAACACCTCCGACTCCGTCATGGTACACCACCACCCCACTAAGACATACATGGGCATACATTCATTACGTTACCTTACAATGAAAGGGGAGGGGGGGAGGTGACTAGTAAAATCTCTCAAGACCTCCGACACCGTCACGTTGCACCACACACTACCAGACTACTACACTGTGGGGGTATTAATTATTAACTTCCAACGCTATCGATAGCGTAGGTGTTGATACAGTTGATGGTTTGGTAACTTGTATGTAATATGTGCAGGTGCGCGTGACATTCGCGAGCAGCGGCAAGTGCCAGTGCGAGTGCGAGGGCGGCGAGCGCGCGCACGCGCAGCAGCCGGGCCGGCCGCGCCGCGCCTACAGCGGACACTCTCCGCCGCGCTCCGACAGCTCCGGATACGGCACCGGTACACACACACATACATTACAAGCTTTTTTAATTTACTATCACCTGTCCCCGTGTGTGTAATCAAATCTTGCAAGCTTAATTTGACCTGCTGCCCAGAATCCTTGTTTAAGATATTATGTAATGTAATAAACTTTCATTGAAATAATCATACAAAATTACAAATTAAAAAGGAAGTGTTAAAAAATATTTGAGTCTTAGGTTCGTTAACACATTGGCGTAAACAATCCTATTGAGCTGAAATTCAGCACACACTTTTGGTTCTTGTGACAATGCATGTTATTTAAATACTTAAATTTTAAATCCAACGAGATGGACGTCACATAATGGCGATTTATTATTGTAACAGTAACCCCGATGGTATAGGTATCAAATAAAATGGTTTGATGAGCGAAACATAGTAAATAAAGTTATGTCATTATAAATCCAAAGTGGCGGCTACAAGACAGCTATATATTATTTCCCACATTAACCCCTATCATATGATATGGATATCTAATGAATGGGCTGAATGAATGAATTGAAAATGAATGGGAATCACAGTTTTTTAGTAACAAATAAGAAAAGCTTCATAAAAAAAAAACTTCAAGGTCTTGTTAGTTATATACATACCACCTTGCCCGCTTATATGGAAATATGAAAATAATAAATGTAATTATAGGCGGGCACAGTATTTTATGGTGGCAACATTATTTGTTCTGTTAATTGTTGATATAGTAATGTATGTGTATGGTATGTGTATGTGTATGTGTATGTGTTGTGTGTACAGGAGGGTCTGGTCGCAGCGTGCGTCGGTCGCCGGTGTCGTCTCCGGCGGAGGTGGCGCGGCGCCGCTCGCACGACGACGCCGCCTCGCCGCGCCACGCGAGGAACAAACGCGCCTCCGCCAACACCGCCTCGCTCACGGTAACTGCTTTACAATACTCGCTCACTGTACTCAACGGCGTGTCTAATAAACTTGTTTTTCATACCACTAAGGTGCCCAACAAGCATACGGCCCATCTGGTGGTAATTTGGCACAGTTCAAGTTTATATAGAGAAGGACCCCGAAACTAATATTGTTTATAATATTACTTTAGAAATACATTAAATTAGCATTACTCAAACTAACATACGTTTAACACACAAACACAACTTTTGACATAATCTGTATCTATGCTAAGAGCGGTAAAAAAATAAAATTTCATTTAATTGGATCACATGCCTCGAGTGTAATCCAAAATGGCGCACGCACATAAACGCCTTGGCATATGACATTGGCCCTGAACATGGATCCTCTAGATCAATGGGGTCAAATGCTGGATTCAAATGTTATAATATTAATATCTTCAAGCATACATACATATAATGAGTATTGATGAAATTTGACGAATATAATATCACACTGAGTGTTCATGTAATATTCAAATGTTTATCACCATTGGAAATATCATGCAGGAGGAGTTAATGCGGCTCATGGACGCTGAGCTCGGTGAGTCCACTCGGACGAGCAGCGCAGCGAGTGTAGTGGCCTCACCCACTGCTCCCCCGGCTTTGCGGGGCGGCGGGGGGCTCGGTGGAGGGGCGAGTGTGGGGGCGAGCGTGGGGGCGAGTGTGGGGGCGAGCGTTGGGGCGAATGTCGGGGCAAGTGTGGGGGCGAGTGTGGGGACAAGCGCGGGGGCGGGCCGGGCACCACCGCTGCCGCTGCCAGACGCCTCGGCTCTTGATTGGGCGGCGCTCGTACACACAGCTACTAGGGCTATGTTGCAGGTAATTTCAGAAACAATCTCCTAAATTCATTAAATATTTTTGATTTGGTCTGATTTGGAATTTCTTTTTAGATCTGTGAGGAACATCAATACCCGTCAATAGAGAACACCGACCCGTCCTTAGAAATATGTAATGAACCCATAAACGATGCGTGGTCTGATATAACAGTGAGTAAATAAGTTGTTTTTTTAGAATATAATTCACTTATTTTCATTTGAAACGCATGCGAAAAGTTTAATACTCATCAGGATCACTTGTACATAAATTTCCTATTTTAATTGAACTCATACGAATAATTTTCCACGCGATATATAAGATTTATCATCTAATATCATTTTAAACTACCAGAATAATGACCCAGAGAGGATCACTCGGTGTACGTGTAATTTTAACTTCCTAAAACTGAGTCACTTGCGCAGTTGTTGTGGCGCTTTGTACAAGCTTTGAGTGAAACTGTTTAGCCGACGGAGACAACACCTGCAGCGGTGAGCATCGTGCCAAACAACAGTAGCGGTAGTAACGTGGTCCCGGCGTGCGGCTGCGGGCTGGCGGGCCGCGTCGCCGCGCTCGAAGCAGACGCCGCCGCGACGCAGCGGCAGCGGCACCAACTCGAGGAGGAGGTACGTACCTATCCCCATGTCGTGACATGTCATTTGAAAAATAAACAGGCTTAGATAGATACATATTTTCGTTCTACCCGCGAACCAAGAACTCCTTCTTGAGGGGACGGACACACCTACAATCAGTCAACTCGTGACCGCGGCCGATGTAACTTGGTCAAAACGTCGAGGTACATAAATAATTTAATATTGCTTATAAGATTCGTTCTTATGTCATTAATATGTGTTTAAATCGCGAAAGTGTGTAAAACAGTATGTGGCATACTGTGCTTGACAGGTCATGTTTAATGCCAGTCTCGTACTACATTGTGTAAAGTGGTGAACTATGCCATACGGGGCACTGAGTCAGACAGATGGTACACTTTGCCAGCCACGTGGTGCACTTTGCTAGATAAGTGGTGCATTGTGCTGCCAGCCACGTTGTGCATTGTGCCAGTCACGTTATGTATTGTAACAACCATGTGCTGCACTGTGCCAGCTACTATTTGTTTTATTTTCACCTTTTATGGTACACACGACAAACCGTGGCTCTTTGACATACAGTATAATATGCGGTCACGCAACATTCCAATATAGTTTGTGAAATGTTGTGTAAATTGAATTTATGAATAAATATATATGTCAGATTAAAAAGGTACACTGTATATCTAAGCAATAAATCAACCTTTCGTACAGTAGCTACCGATAACCCATCGTTCAAAATGTGATCCTGAACTCTTGTCTGTTTGTCACAATCATATCCTAGAGGGAAGAGAAAAAGAAGAACTTTGGTTTGATTGAGCCTAACTTGTTTGACTTATTACAGGTGCGTCGGTTACGTAGACATAACGCTCGATTGCGAGAGGAATCCGCCCGCGCCGTGTGGCAGCTGCGACACTTTACCCAGTGGCTCAAGCGAACAGTGGATCGCCAGTGAACAGCGCCTCGGTAAAGTACTCATTTTAGAACATACCACATAATAACGAGTTATTGTAATTCTGCATACGTGGCAAACAAGCTAACGACCAGTCTAATTGTAAAAATGCTTAATGAAAGATACCACGTTTATAATCTTGCATTGATAGTATTATCTCGCGCTTTGCCAATAGTTTATCTTTTAAACTTTCCATTACCTGTGACCAAATAGTTCTGCGGATGGTTTAGTTTAGTTTAGAGCATCGTTCAAGATTCAAGTGCAGCTATGAATGAGACGTATTTTTTTTAACTTCGTAATTACTGTAATACGTAGATCATATTTGCTTTTTGTATGAATTGTTATTGATGAATGAATTCTTGTAATGAAGGGTGTGTTAGTGACACAGTTAACAAGTACAATATGTATTACTTTTGTACTGCTTTATATGTTATAGCTTTAATAAACTACGTTGAAAAATCCACATATACAGTTATATTTGACAAACTTAAAATACTCAAATCTGTGGCTTCTAGTTCTACCCACAAACAATGTTGTTTTTTTTTCATAAGCAAAATATGAAAATATTATCAATAATATTACGGAAATCCCAATTCCATATCTATTGTCCTTATCTACGGGAATTACATATTAAGACGTCATGATTGAGTGAAAGATTAATAGCTGCAGACGTATTTAAATACTTTTATCAACACGATAACAGGCCGTTGTGTTTATTTACCAAATTTGACGATGGAATATATTGGAAAAGTGAGCCGCTAGGTATATATATCGCTTTGGGTTATTCTAATAAGGAAGCTTCATACGTAATTGTAATGAGCATATTGCTCAAGTACGTTGATAAATGTAAGCAGTTAAATTTGCGAGTTGTGTTTAGAGTTATAGCGTTATAGCGAGTTAATAGTTCAATTCTATAATAATAACGATGTTTATTATAAATAGTGTAAATGAGGCAAAATCTGCTCTGTATCTTATGAATTTGGTGCCTTTTCATTGCTTCTAATGAAGCGTTTGTTTTGGCAAAATTTTATCAAATTATGGCTACATAATAGTCATAATATGCTTATATGACAAATTGATACTAAGCAATTATTATGTTTGTAACATTGTATTTTATCGTATGTAATATGATGTGCTGTGTCAATCAAATTGATATATTTATATGAAATTAAGTAGAACTTGAGTATTCGTAGTATAAAATATGTTGTCTCTTCAATCCATACGACTCGATAAGTGTAATATTTATCCACTATAATATTTTAAAGGCCCACGAATGCCTGCTATTGTCAGAAGATACATAATAATTTCCAGTTAACATAAAAAATATTAATTGGGTACTGATTGCAGAATTTCTTACAAAAAACATTGTCTTGAAATATTTATGTTATATATGTATTAAGTAGTTGTAAGGAACTTGAAACTTGTAAGGTGAACACCAATTATCGTTAAGTTGTGTAAGTCGTGCGCTATGGGCTATCATTAAAGTATTCTTAAATTAATCATATTTATCCTAGTATTTATTGTACGTTGTTTAGTGGCCCATCGCTTCGACGGCCGTGTGAATACGGCCTATTAGCTAGTAGCTTAGGTTGTTAATTTATATAGTAACTGACTTTAAAACCTGCCAAATATTTATACAATAAGAGTTAAAGACAATGCACAAATTGTATGACATATTGGAATCCGTTTCCTCAAAACTCATCAAACTCCAGGTTGAATCATCCTTATACGTTTTCGTCTACTTCCGGGCATACATCCCAAAAATCCCAATAAATTAGATGTTTTTTATACTTTTAATTTGTAATGTATATAAGATAAGAGCCTCAATAATTAGTTTATAATCATCATAAAATGAAAGCTTTACTAGTTTACAGTAGCAGTTAGATTTGTTTTTAGTTGTTTTGATATAGTCAAGGTTATGAATTAATACTGAAGCTATGCACTGAAGTGGATTCGTGACAGTTTACGTTGTATGAGATTTATCAACACAGATACCATACATTACTTTAAATGCAAACAAATATTTTCGTATTTCAGTGTTCGTTTTAAGCAATAATGTAATCATGGCTGCTTAGATGTCAATTTAGCTTCCTGTTCAAGGTAATTGACAGAATAGCGTTGGTCAATCACACTGTAGAAGTTGCATCTCAAAATTTGTCCTAAAAAGTCCCTTTCTACTTCCTATGTCAGTAATGCCTTTTCTCGTACATTGCCCTGGTTCCACTATATTGACCGCTGCGTACACTAAAAGAAACAAGAGTGCCTTCATTAATATTTAACGTTAAGGTGTTGTGCTTAGTTATTGCATTGCAAGATAATTGTAAATAACTATTTATTGATAGCTTCCATTAAATCATCTTACAATAATGCAATTGTTTAATAATCAAAATATTTTATAAAATCATATTAATGTTATGTAAGGACTATGTTTCTCTCTATGTGTTGTAGCGTGTGTTTGTTGAGAACTGGCTCTATAGTGCATGCAATTTGGTATGTCACGGTGTTGTTTATTGTGGTAGTTGTACATAATACTTGTGGGTATTCCTTGTCTAGACATGAAAATACATGGATGATAGTATTTGGGTTTTAGTAATGTAATTAGTATGCATTTCGGTTTGTTTTAAGAAATACAGAAACCAAAAGTAATTTATATGTAACCATAGTAGATATTATATAATATTTAGCCAAGTAACTATATTTTCATCGAACTGTTAGTAGGCATTCTACAAAATGGAATATTGCAGTTGGTTGGAATAAATTAATGAAAGTCTGAACTACGATTTCATACTCAAATTAGGCTTATTAACAAAATACAGAACACATTTGGACGAAATACATTATAGTGTATTAATGTAATTGCAGCTCAGCACATCGTTTTGACTTCAGCTATAATAGTTGCTGGCTTTGAATGTACAGAAGATTGTATTTAAATGTATCCTGCAGCAGGTATAACACATTGAAACATCTTCGTGTTACGCAAAAGTTGTTGAAATCAGCATGTTACAAAATTAAATCGGAAATTACATCATTGTCACCTAAAAAACATTAATTATTTTGATTGTAGAGAACGGCATAATGTTTTGACTTTTGATGTATTGAAGCTATTTTGCAACACCACAAGATGCAATAGTTTTGGGCTGATAAAACCATAATAAGTATTTATATTAAATAAATAAATCTTTGTAAATATAGATTTTTACAATAGGTAATCTGCTATTGAAGTAGGCGACAATATTATTAGTTTTTGCTTTTATTCTGTGGTTTGTTTTACTCGAGCTCTCATATAGTAATGCGTATGATTTCTCATCCTGAGCCATTTAAAATACTGTTAATGTTGTGTATATTGTAAAGAATTTACTATGCTCCTTCCCACCACTCACGTTTAAGTAATTTCTAAGGTATTGTATTCTAAATCTTTGTCTAAACTTCGGCAAAAGAGTAACTTCGGCCATAGATGAAACTTTTGAGATATGTCGTATGATCTGTTCAGATTACACAATATCTTTAATGTTTTTATTATCTTAATGTACTTCTTATTATACGTAACCAAAGCAATTATTGTAAACCTCCATATTTTTGAAAATTAAATATTTTTTCAGTAAGCAAGTTTACATTATTGTAATTAGTTATAGTTTCCATTATATATTTTGTAAACTATTGTAGAGGACATTCCAATTAAAGTACATATGTACAAAATGTTTTTATCATTTTTAATCCTGACGTCCATATTATAACCATGTATTCTGTGGTCATTGGTCTAAAATGATAATTTGATCATGATTAATCTGTTGGAATAAACTGGAGTCATAACATTTGTTGAGGAATAGCTGGGGCTAAAATTCCGAAAGACCTCAACATCCTTAAAAAGCCAATTGAGGCGACGCAGAATACGAGCGAGTCGTAGGTACTAGCCAAGATCCTCTTTGGGTCACTGAGCCAGCTGAGAAAAGCTCTATCTCAGAATATAAAAAAAAAATAGGTTGGCCGGCCCTATCAGATTTGGATCAAATCTATGAAACGTGGATGATTGATGTCGTATACGTAAATTATTTTAATTTGTACTCATTTCAAATTTCAATAGTTTTCATGCCCACATATTTAATAGATTATAATAGATGATATATATTAAATTAAGTGGTGGTTACTGCGATTGCAAAGTTGGCGAAAGCTAGAACTCTAGGATTAATAATTAATATTATGAAATATGAGGTGACGGTTGCTGAGTTATAAAAAAAATCTCACCAAATATAATTAGTAAATTAACTCATAAACGGAATAAAAGTTGTACGTTAACAGATGTAACCTGTGCCATGTATCGGTAGCATGAACTTTTTCGACAACGTTTTCGTATCGCCTTCGACTATTTTTGTATTGAAAAATGAACAGCGCTGCGGCGGTGAAAAGCGGAACTAAAAATTAGTAGGTAAGTCAATTTTGACATTTCGCGAGTTACGTTTTCGAATACGTTGTCGACAATGTTCCTGCTAACGGCACGGATAATAAATGCACTGATGCAACTATAAACCAATAAGACAGGTACGCGTTGGTAATTTTCAGACAAATTAACTTAATTGACAGTTTTGAAATTAATTCCAGATTTGAGGCGGTGGGTGAACGGGTCACTGTTGAATTTCTTGATTAGGTGTCCACCCACTAGTAGGTAAAGCCAGTGGGTGGACGGGTAACGACCCAAATAAATATTTTTAAACTATTACAAGTACCAGGAGCCGGGAGCCACTTGTGCAAAGTGAAGCTATATATTCCAAGAATTATTATCATTTACATAATCATTAATTTTATAATAGGCTTTATTTATCAAAACTCTTTTGACATGAGTCTTAAACTTATCATAATTTAACTCGGTAATAGATTGTGGGATTTTATTGTAAAAACGGACACAGTTCCCCATAAATGATTTATTTACTTTTGTTAATCTAAACCTAGGAACCACAATTTAATTTTATATCTTGTATTAATATTATGGTTATGGTTTTATAATTTCAGATAGATGTAAAGATCTTCTGAAGATTTCAGAATATTATTTTCCAAAAAGAATTTTCTTATTCGCTCTAATAATACATTATAATATTAAACGTATGTTAATCATCATTGATATTAATGAAAGATAAAAAAATGCCCAGCATCAATAAAAATCTTTTATTCCGTCTACTAAGTTATACCTATTTAAACTTTATACTTACTACACTCGGTTCCAAAAATTACGGGTCAGTCACAAAAATTGAAATACCTCCAGAACTGTAAAAGCTAGATCAATGAAATAAAAAACAGAATAAAGACTTTTTAGTTGCGCTTCTAATAGCATATTATTTAAACTGGTTGATGAAAAAAAACTTCATTAGAAAAACAAAATTTAAAAAAATGACTATTTTTAAAAACAAAATTTTTGTTTCATGTCATTATGGATGCTTTCCATTTCTATTCTGTCACAAAAAAATTATCGTGAACGTCTTCCACGTGCATAATTATTATTCTGTGAGGTGAAGCATGGCAGTCACGCTAGAGGAATGTACCAGAATCCTAACTTTTTTGGAACTTGGGCGGAGCCAGCGTGAAACAGCCAGAAACATTGGTGTATCTTTGTCGACTGTTCAGCGGGTAGTCCAGCGGTACCAAGAGACCGGATCACACCTTAGAAGACCAGGAAATGGCAGACCAAGATGCACAACGGCCAGGGAAGACAGACAACTGGTGGCTACAATGCTCCGAAATCGTTTTCAAACTGCTGTTGGTCTAAAAACTCACTTTATTCGCTTTGGAGGTGGCAATTTAAGCGCTCAAACAGTAAGAAGACGTCTTGCTGAAGCAAATTTGAAACCATTGAGGCCCGCAAATGGCCCCAAACTGGAACGGGGACATCGAATTGCAAGACAGAGATACGTGCGCGAACACCTAAACTGGACACTAGACGATTGGTCTAGGGTAATGTTCACGGACGAGTCTAAATTCATGCTTTATAAGCATGATGGTAGGCAGTTGGTGTACAGAAGACCAGGGGAGCGCTTCCATCAAGCGTGTGTGGAGGAAAAAGTGGCGTACGGTGGAGGCTCCGTACAAGTTTGGGCTGGGATTTCTGCTGAGGCCCGCACCGAGCTGGTGCTCATTCAAAATGGAACTCTAAATGCAGAGAGGTACGTGGAAGAGATCCTCAATGAACATGTAGGTCCTTTCATGGCCAGGATGGACCGGCATGGCATATTAATGCATGATAATGCGCGTCCCCATACCGCCAGAATTGTACATGACTACCTTGAAGAGGTCGGTATCGAACTCATGCAGTGGCCAGCGCGAAGCCCGGACTTAAACCCCATCGAGCACGCCTGGGACGAGCTTCAGAGATGCGTGAAAGGTCGAAACCCCCCACCAATCACGCTTCCCGAGCTCATACAAGCACTGGTGGAGGAATGGGAAGGTATTCCTCAGCACCGGCTCCGAAATTTGGTGTACAGCATGCCTAATCGCCTGGAAGCTGTCAGAAGAGCTCGTGGAGGCAATACAAAGTATTAAATGAAGAAAGTGATGAAAAACAGCAAAAAAACAATCATAAAAAAAAATGTAATCTTAAGAAAAATATGACTACTTTAGTTTTTTTTTAATTTAAGATTAATATTGTGGGTGTAACTAAGCTTTATTTTATTTTTTATCTGTATAATTAAATTCTCAATTGAACAGTCTTCGTTTCATTAGGATGGCATACGTAGTTCGGGAGATATTCGGGTTTATGTGACTGACCCGTTATTTTTGGAACCGACTGTAGTTAGATCATTATAAAAATGATCGCAGATGAGATAGTCTCCATCCAACGTCTTGTTTTCATGACTGCGAGCCGTCGCCATCATCCTAATCAGTAATATTATAAATGTGAAAGTTTAAGGAATGGACGGATGTAGGTATGTTTGTTGCTCTATCACTTACAAACGGCTGAACAAATTTTTATGAAATTTCGCACACGTATAGTTTATAACAAATATTTTTTATCCCCGGAAAATGTCTTTAATCTCGGGAAAATGTTAGGTTCCTCTGGGATTCTAAGCTCAACGCGGATGAGGTCGCGGGCAGAAGCTTGTTATAATTTTGGACGTTAGGTTACAGTCGGCAGTTACTAATGTTACTATGACACAAGCTAGATATTTAATTTTAAAATGAAGGGGTTAAAGGGGTTGAGTTCGGTAAAAATCCTGTCTAGCTATGAGTACTTTTACATAATTTACTACTACGGACGGTCTGATTCGCTCAGCATAATGCAGCTCTTGTACAAATTGGACATGTAGTGCAATTTTTAAAGAGCGCTAAATAAAAATCGGTGCGTGATTGAAAGTATAACGAAATATATAATTATATAGGTATATAGAAATGCAAAATAAGTCAACCGAAGCCCTTATTGTTTATTGCCCTACATATTTCTATAAAAAAACAGATGAAGAAAGTCATGTCTTTTCTAAAGGCGTAGCGGGTACACAAATAAGTTTGAGAATCACTGATCTAAACGTTAAAAAATACCTTTTTTAATTTTAATTACGTAGTGATGGCGAGACGTCGACCCGTCAATAATCGTGTTATCTTGAATAGATTGTTCATTTAATAAGAGATAATTAAGTCGTATAAATACGGCGTTTAGCTGAAATACGTTAGTGTATTAGCTAGAGAACCATGCGTGCTTTGATTTTGTTAGCTCTCCTAGGCTCCGCTTTGGGTATGTACATATTTGCTCATTAGGTTTATCTATCAAAATTAATCGTGAAATATTTATATTAAGTATTTTGATACAAATGGACTCAGTCAGATGTTATTACTATTTCAGCGGTGCCAAAAAGCCAGAATAGGATCGTGGGCGGCACTCCTACGACGGTAGAGCAGTACCCGTACATGTCCAACATGCAATATGGTTGGTTCGGAATCATCTGGTTCCAGGCATGCGGTGGTTCTCTGATCACTTCCACGGTGGTTTTGTCGGCCGCTCACTGCTACTTGTAAGTTGTTAAGTATATTTTCTTGGAACATTGTCAGCTTGTGTTGTACTTGTTACCTATTTGTAGTGTCGTACTGAGGAGACTTTTTGCACCACCAAGGTGGCAAACAAGTATACGGCACACCTGATGGTAAGAGGTTACCGTAGTACCTACATGGACGTTTGCGACTCCAGAGATATCATTCGCGCGTTGCTGATCCTGAGGAACTCTTCACACTCTTCTTGAAGAACCCCATTCTTTTTTAAGTCGAGGTGCCCTTATGGTTGAAGCAACGGCCTGTCATCTGATGGGCCCAAGTTCGAATCTCGGCCTGTGCCAATGAGTTTTTCTAAGCGTACAGTGATTAATCACACCATGAGCTTTTTAAAAGAGAGGTAGGGCGATTTAGGATTTCCCGTGGGTTATCCCATTTAAATTGGAGCCGCCCAACTGGGGACTGTACCTCCGCCTTACATAACCCGCAGTGAAATACTACTTGATGTAATGTTGTGTTTCTGCGGTAAATAAGGTTGCCAGTGCTCCACGAGGATACGCTGGGCTAGTAGAAATGCTAGCACTGTGAGTCCTCATCAACAACATGGTTGGCAACACGTGAGTGATACCCCTGGTATTGCTAGCGGCTATAGGCTACGGTGACTGCTTACCAGGTACCAGGTATCAGATGGGCCGTATGCTTGTGTGCCACTTTAGTAGTATTTAAAAAAAACTGTTCTCCTTTGGGAAAACCACGGCGTGGAGCTCATTCCCCAATTTAATCGTGCCCGGGACGAAGCTCCTTTGGAGCCGGCAAGTGCAAGACCATTTTAGTTCCAATGTGCGATGAATTCTCCGCCGCTGGCTACGATGACTTATTAAAGTATTTTTTTTATTTAGGAACATATTTATGTTTCACTAAAGAACTTTAGTTCACAGTGTAGATTTCATTGCCTATAACAACTGATAATTAATGGAAGTCATGTAACACATCAGAGAATCAATAAAGCTAATTTTCACAGCGGTGACTCAGCGTCGTCTTGGCGCGTACGAGTCGGAACATCTTTAGCGTCAAGCGGTGGACAAGACTTGGGCGTGTCCGCCTTGGTGCTACACCAACAGTACAGTGACGCAACGCTTGACAACGACGTCGCCCTCGTGCGCCTGGCGAGCCCTGCCGTCTTGGGACTCAGTGTGCAGGTCGCGCGCATCCCCGGCACCAATTACAATTTGCTTGACGGATCCGTCGTTACCTCCATCGGGTGGGGAACTCTTTCGGTAAGTTATACCTGACATTTTCAAATATAGAACGGTCCATACCATTATAAACTCTAATGGTACGAGTAGGTGTAAAATTTATAACCTTGCCCCATTAGTGTTAACGGCATGTTAGGTCAAAAAGGGTAAATTAATGCCCGGACCAGTCGATTCAAAGGTATAAATCTTAATAATTCAAATTGTAAACTAAGTAAATTCCACAGTCTGGCGGCTCATCTCCCGAACAACTGCAGCACGTGGATATCAACGTCATTAACCAGGAGGTGTGCGCGGAACGCTACGCTTACCTTAAGACTCAGCCTGGCTTTGCTAACTGGCCCGACATAACTGACGGTATGCTCTGCGCTGGTATCTTGGATGTTGGAGGCAAGGACGCCTGCCAGGGAGACTCGGGCGGACCCCTCGCGCACTACGGTGACATCGTCGTCGGCATTACCTCCTGGGGCTACGGCTGCGCCCACCCTACCTACCCCGGCGTTAATGCGCGCGTCTCCCAGTATTCTGACTGGATCGTCACTCACGCCTAATTTGCACCACGATCTATTTATAGATTACGTCAAAGTTATCATTTTATTCTCTATTAAATAATAATTGTAGATTAATTAACTTTTGTAATTTTATTGTCCTGTCCATTTGATTCCTATTTATGGGAAATGATTAATCAATATTATATAGATACGTATTTATTATCGAATTACCAGACACGGACGCACACGATCAATCAAGACTATGCTAATAATTATAAATACTATACAATAATTTAAACACTATAAATCAATGACAACAAGCTAGCAAGATAACGTTAATCCTCTCCCGCGCGATGGCTGCGATCCATGCTCGTGGTGCTGTGTCTAGCCGATGCAACAGAGATCTTGAACAAAAAATAATTAATTAAACTAAACCAATTTGATAGTACTAAAAGTCTTGCTATCCCTTTCTCATGTGCGGGGTATTATTACGGGGCAATATTAGTAGTACTGTCAAATTAGTTTGGCCTAATGATTTTGTACAATAGAATCGACACCAATGTACCGATGATATCTACAACATTAAACAGTACACAAAATAATTATAAACGTGTTACATCTCCGGACACCCACCGTACATAATTATGCACACCTGACGGTGATTGTGCAATAAGGGATGGGACATTATAAATTCAATCACCCACGAAGCGCGGCGCCTTTTGTCTTCATAACCTCGGACCAATCGGACACCTCTTAGTAATTAAGTACTCGTATAATAAGTGTCGTAGAATTAAGTACATTTTGTGGAAGTGAAATAAACACTTTAAAAATCTAAACGGTTTTTTTTGAGATCCTCCGATGTTCATCCTATAATTAACGGCCATGTGGCACTCCACATGGCCGTTAATTATAGGATTGAGTGAGGATTATAGGATTACAGTGAGTCCTACTAGTAGTTAGCTTGACAACACATTACTGATACCTCTGGTATCGCATGCTTTGATTATATGTATACTTCAAGGATTGCAAGAGTGTATGACGGTGATGTTTACCATGAATTAACATCAGTTCAGGCCGTATGGTTGCTTCCTCAAAGAGTAATCCAATTTAGTACAGGTGTATTGTTTATTGTTGCGTGTTTATTTGTAATAAATTAGGAATATTTAGGTAGGTACCTAGTTAGCCGACCTACTTAACTGACTGCTAAACGTATCTACCCTGAGCTGCTACTAATTCAGTCCAAAAAGTAAATTTAACTTATTTTCAATATTTTTTGAACGCCTTCAAGTGAATTATGGATGGAAAGTCTGTGGAAATGTAAAGATTGTTGACTCACCGCCTCTGGCGACATAGCTTGTTCGACCTCCTGCTCCACTAGCCTGGCCTCTTCTGGTTCCACTACTTGCGCGGCCAGGCATTGAATAGCCAGCTGCACGACACGTTCCAATTCTGGCTTTGCAACTTGCACGCCACAATCTGTATCAATTTCATGTCATTACACCCGATTACCTCACTTTTACTCAATGCTTGTACTGTACATAAGGGTAAATCAAATCGGTTAAATCAGGAGTATTCCTCGACCACTTCTTCAAAAAGTTTTTGAAAGTGCACGCAAACGGTTTGCCAAGAGAATACAACCGCTACGCTACGGAGCGTAGCGGTTGTATTCTCTTGGCGCTACGGTTTGAGGAGTGCCGTCAACGTGATGGCTGTCATTTAAATAATGTCATGTTTAAAAAGTAAAATTTTGTTCTTTATAATTTAATTCATACCAATAAATGCATACAAAAATAAGTTTAGGTAATGTATTTTTTTTTACAACTAAAGTAGTTGGGTCGTTATGAGACAACCTGTACAATATACATATATATCCATCAGATCTCTCTATCGGATATCTCCATACGAAGAATAACAATTATATAATTACCAAAACAATACTTATTGTTCATGTTTTTGACGTTTCTGTACTACACAACACTATAATTAATTTGTATAGAAATTAGCTGTATAGAAACGAAACGTTAATATCTGGTTTTATCACTGGAATCAAAGAGAGCGGTTAGGATTTTACCAGTGTCTCATAAATTGTGTTCTATAGTTCTTTATTGTGTATTTTCGGTGTCATTATTTGCGGTTGAGTTTCATTTAGTGACTGATTTACAGGAGATAATGCCTTAAAATTGCTTTTGGGTAAAGTAATTCATCATTTTGGTCAATAGGTTACCTGCAACTTAAAGGCGTGTTATGATCTGCTACTGCCGTTGATTGTCTCAACAAACGTCATTAAGCATTAAAATGCATGTTAGGTATTTTTTAATGCAACACAACATACTATTGCGAAACCCGATAATTATCTTACACTTGACACTGGCAAAAATTGACCTTGAGGAGGATTGATTGCCATAGCCAAGAAGAAGAAGCACGTAATATCTTCTTCGTTTGTTTATTCTATAGGTATATACTATTTATTATGACTATTGAATACTTCAATTTTTATCACTTCATTTTGACGTAATAGGAAACAGTGAAATAAATACTTACAGACATTTACTAAATGTATGTCGCAGTCTTATTAAATACAAACCTATAATATCTTCGATGATATCTTCAACTTTGATTCGTTCTAACGAGTTCTTGGTAATGGGGTGCTCTTCATCTATCAGAGAGTTCACCAGTGATGTCATTGTCTCTTCGGTCTCTGTTAGAGAATGCATTACTTATATATTTAAACCATTTTTTTTATTACCAAGTGGCTTTTAAAGTTTTTCAAGCATACCCAAATCTGCGGGCTCCGCGGCATGGAACAGAGAGGCTAGAGCAGGTCCTAAGCGTTGGTGTAAGGGCTTATCGGGCTCTGCTACACCTTTCAGAGCTTCTTCTAATGTGTCCATCACTTCGTTGTTCTCACCGCCGCCTTCCATTGCTTCTACCTAAAAGCAAACATAAAAGAGAACGTTCATCCTTTCATAACATCACGCCTTTCCGAAAGCATCGCCTAGGCTTGTATATATCAAGTATTACAAAACCCGGTGGAGACTTCATACAAGTTCAATATTATATTGTTGTGAGTCTGTCACAGTCTTTCACGGATAGTTTCAGTGTCGAGCATTAGAACTTTAAGTAGGTACATAATACCTATTTTAAGTTCAACGCACAGCCTCACCGAATTACTGTTGAGCTAGCTAGAGGGAATAGTCGTATGAAAAGGCCTATCATCGTTTGGTTTATCAAAATCTGGTATTATGTATCTTGACGTGTGTGAATTAACAATGTGATTACATTATTACGACGACATTATTTATTAAACTATTACAGGATTACGATTATATGATTATAAGTATATAATCCGTATACCTACTAGAAACACTAGAATCTACAAGAACGATAATAAATACATTTACTTATTGCATAATTTTCAACTCAATGACATCTATGTAATATTTAGATGATATTTTAAAAGTTATCATTGAAATATATAATATCATTGGATATTATATATTTAGGTACCTACCACAAAAAGTCTCTCATGGTCACCTAGCCGATTGTGGAAATAAAATAAGTGTGATCACCTCGATTTTTGAACCGAAATAATTTAACGAGTTGGTGATAATACTTTTAATGTTCTTTAAATTGGTGCAGTATAAGTTTGAATACTAACGTGTTGTCGTATAAGTCGATCAGCTAACGCGGCTAGCGCGTCAAAAGCTCGGGTTTGCTTCTTGTACTGGCTGGGATCGCCGCCGTACTTCAGCAACCACTTCTTAACAATTGAATCTACTACTTCGTACCTTGATCTTGCACTGAAATTACAAAATTTGTAAGCTATGGTAAGGTTTACTGCTCAGTGTTTACATTGGCGTTAAAACACGATATTTGATATTCAGATGAGGTAGGTCCCGTTGCGCTTCGGCAGTACAGTATTGACATTCACTAGCACCTTTAGGTACACGGTCTGTACGATCGCCTACTTTCAATTATCTGTAGAATATTTATATAAACGTAGATACCTATATAGGATATTGACAGACTTGATACATAATCTGAAATTAAAAGTTGTATATAGTGTATATATATAACAGCTATAACTTAGTAGTATAACATTTACCATAGCGGACATTTTTGTAGACCTTTTTAAGGTGTAGTACATTATTTTGATCTATCTTAGGGTTTAGCCAGCGTTTGTAATGTAAGCGCAAACAAAAGAGTTTATTTACGACATCTACAAACCTCTAAAATTATCAGGGTTTCTCTACTATATTATGCATGTATCAAATATATAAACCATCCTCTTGAATTACTCTATCTATATAAAAAAAAACGCATCGAAATCCGTTGCGAAGTTTTAAAGATCTAAGCATACCTACCTACATACAGATAGTGGCAAGCAATTTGTTTTATCCTATGTTAAGTAGTGATATAGATTGTAGGCGCTTGTTTCTTTGGCGTGGGCTGTGCTGCAGTCTCTTAAGCGGTGTCATATTGATCATCGGTACATTGAAGTGCTGAATTGCTTATTCATACAAACAGAGCACAAAGGTGATTCCATTGCAAAGAGGCCCGAGGCAGGGGGATGTTAATTCCCAGAAACTGTTGCAATGGAGGATGCTCTTAAGCTTTTAGAGTGGAAAGGATTCGGCATCACTATCATCGGCGAGTATATCACTCACCTTCAATTTGCCGACGATATCGTAGTCAGTTAATCAGTGTGTGTAACCAATGATGACATACGGCATACAAACGTGGTCACTCACTAATTCACTATGGGCCTCATAAGAAACCTCAGAGTCACTCGACGAGCTATGGAGAGGGCTATGCTGGGTGTGTCTCTGCGAGATCTAATCAAAAATGAAGAGATTCGCAGAAGAACTGAAGTTATGGACATCGCTCAACGGATGAAGTGCCAATCGGTAAGGCACATAGCTCGGAGAAAGGATGGCCGACGGGGCCAAAAAGTTCTAGAGTGGTGACCACGCATCGGAAAACGGATAAGGGTCGCTGGCATGTGCTGGATGCGGGCCGCATTGAATCGATCATTTTAGAAATCTATGGGGGAGACCTTCGTTCAGCAGTGGACGTCGATAGGCTGATGACGATGATGACGCTTGGGAAATTATATTATCTAATCTGAGTTTTGTCATTACATAAAGCAATTGAAATGAATAGTGATGGTGTTTTAATTGTTCGTCGTTGATGTAAAAATATCACGATCTAAAATGATTAAAAAATTAAATGTGTCAAGGTTAATCACTCCCGGGAAATTATGTTAAATAAATGAATAGGTATGTAGATAGTTTACCCAGATATAACATCAGGCAGTTCCGCGGTAAGGTCAGCTAGCAGGACATCGGCGTCATCTCTAGTGACCCTCATAGTGTCCAGGCAGTCGTATATCATTTTCATTACATTCACGTCTCGCATTATATTTGTCTGCGACGCCAGTGGAGTGCTGCGAAGTGCTTATCATATAATTTTGGCATTCTTACGTCTTAAGCAATATATAATTTTAAACTTTGCATAACATCTTAGGGCAGTTATTCACTACATTGTGATCGCGTAGGTCAGTGGTAAGGAATAAAAAAAATACGCACATAGGAAAATATTTCTTGCGTGCCTGTCTTCCGCTTCGGGGTACCATGAAGAGGTAAATTTGAGATCTATCCGAGCCGGCAGTCGACAAGGAGCGCGGGGATGGGATTTTGTCCAATGGTTTTAAACGAAGAGTCTGGATCTCTTCGCGTAGGACCTTTAATAAAACATAGTTGCATGTAGGTACATACCATATAAATTATGTATTTGTTATATTTATCTCTGTGAAATAGCTCTGTAATGTTACCTTTATCTGTTGCGATTGTTGTGAACGTATAATGCGCAAACGCACTACATCGCGCTGATATTGTATCGGTTCATAGCCACCCGCCATTACCGATGGGTCTTTTGGAGGCTAAGGAGCCAACAATAAAACAGTAGGTTATTTATTATTAATACAAAACACTATTTAACTATATTAAATTAAATAATTGCTATTGTCTTGTTTGCTTGGATGGGCTAGACCATGTCATGCTCACTAAACTGCCTTTCCTTGCGGCGGCGTCCGGAAGACGGGTCGCTTACTTCCCTCCATAATGGTTGAAGAGGGCGATGGCTGCATTCGCGTCATACTTGTGAACAGGTGCTGCTTGTGGAAGCTGGTCATCAAGTCTTTTTTGATAAACTATTAGCTTACATCTTAATTTCAAGCGTTATATACTTGTCTATGTGTTAATATTATCTTTTAGTGTTATCAATTGTTTTTATATATTGTTTTGAGAAATAGGTATCCATGTTAAGTTAGTATTTGAAATGTAAACTTTATATAATTCTTTTGGTTTTTAAAAGAGTAATTGCTGAGTTTCTTGCCGGATGCTCAGCAAAACCGACCTTCCGAATCCGGTGGGAGATTCTGACGATTTGAAAGTGCTTATTAAAGTGCCTGTAAAGTCTAGTCAAATAAAGATCTTTTTGAATTTGAATTATAAAACAACTAAATGTTGCATGTAATACAAAAAACTGTTCTATCAAAAGAATTATTTATATTTTAAAATATTTAGTTATCACATACCTTCAGAGGTAGTACATCGCCTTGCAATGCCGCAGCTAATCTTAGTCGGTCCGAGTAACTACTCAGAGTTTGCAAGTATTTTTTCTCCAGTTCACTGTGACGATTCTGTATGTGAAGTAAAACATACTAGTTACTTTATTATTATGAATTTTCGCATATACTTGACATATAATCAAAGACTTGTTAACATTTGCTCAATTACCTTAAAATGTGCTAAATTTTGTGCAGTTTCCCAAAACTTGTCATGCCCTATGTACATAACATAAGAAGATGCAAGTAAAGTGTTGTATGTTTGTATTTAAGGTCTTTAGGGTAGACATACATACCCAAGAATTTGGACAGACATCGTACAGAACGGTTGATAAAGGGACATGAAGGAAGTTTTAGGCGGGAATCAGGCGGAGCGGCTTAAATTTTATCCAGTGTCTCGTGTTTTATAGTGATATTTAATGTGTACGTTTGGTGTCGTTATGTGCAATAAAGTTTCTTTTAGTGACAGTAGTATGACTTTTGGGTTGGGTTAAGTGATTTATCATTTTGGTCAATAGGTTACCTCTGACCTAAAGGCATGTTACGAACTGCTAATACCGTGGATTATCACCAATAAGCAACACGAACAATAATTAAGAAACTTGAAAATTCTCACACTGGACACTGGCAAAAATAGAAGAAAAACAAATTGCGCCAATTCTAACTGAGGATAAAGGCAGAAGGGTCAACCTACAAAGCGGGATTTTCGATTTCTCTCTGTCTTTTTCATTCTTCAATTTTAACCGGTATAGTTGGCAAAGAAGTGTTGGCGATTCAATATGCGTTGTGCGTAAGACTTACGCGCCAATTCCTAAGTTGCTCTAGAATTTGGGGCGTAGGCCCAAGCGTCGCGGAGAACTTGTGCCGGCGCGCCATCTGACGCAGCAGGTCGTCGAGTGTCTTGTCTACGCGCCGCGGCTTGCCCAGCTTGCGTGTGAGCACGTCACGCATCTTCGCGCGGAGATCCTCAGCCTGCGACTCCATCTCGCGCAGGTCTACGTTCATACGGAACAAGTGGGTGCGATTCACTCTGAAAATATGAAAGACATCATCTTTTTTAGTACTTATTAATCTTCTATTCATAAATCAAAATCATCTTTGATCTATTAGACTTTCCAACTTCCGAATCTACCATCGGACCCATCGAATTAGGAAGATCTGTTTTACTGCGTGGAATCAGCATTAAACAGTTTAACCACTGCAACAACTGTTTTTGTAAAATATGTAAAATCTATATATTTATTATTATTGTTGATTAAATATCACAAATAGATAAAAAAAGCACGTAAACACTGACAGGCAAATGCAACGCTGGAAATTCAAATCAAATCTGAGTTTTTGGCGGGAATTGGGCAGAGTGGTTGAGATTGAGCAGTGCCTCATAAATTCCAGTTTCATTTAGAGACTGATTGATCGGTACATTGGAAAAAGTACTGTAAAATTGCTTTTAGGTGAAGTGATCTATAATTTTGATCAAAGTTAGGTCTGACCTAAAGGCATGTTAAGATCAGCAACTGCTTTGGATTGTCTCCAGAAACTCCATTAGGCATTAGAATGCAGGGCACTGGGATTTTTAATACAACATTATAAATATCACTCTACATATTGAGAAACTTGATAATTCTCTAACTCTCGTTACTGGCTGAAATAGTCCTTGAAGAGAATTGATTGCCATAGCTAGGAAGAAGACAAAGAGATTTAAATCTACCAAAAAATTTGGTTAGTACTTTGTTCGCATCACTTATTATTAAGTTAAGTTACTTTTGTCTCTGCTTCTGCTGTTTTATCTCATCCTGCAATTCCAGTACACGTCTCCTGAGTCTGGCCAGCAATTGTTCAGGGAACACCACAGTCTGCGACAGTCCGTCGGGCCCAGTACAACCGCGGAGGGCAGATGCACGGATTTGGTCGTAGCGCAGCACTATCACTTGATCCACATCGTTCATGCAGCTTTGCTTTTCCATCTATTGTAATAAAATATTTTCAAAGTATTGTTGGGATAAATATAATATAATAATATATCAAATTTAAATTTTCATGTAGTAGCATTTTTTATATAGAAAAAAACAATGGTGTCGATTCTGTTGTTAAAAATACTAAACTTAACTAATTTAACAGGTCTAAAAGTCTTGCTATCCCTTTCTCATATATGCATAAGGATGGCAATATTTTTAGACCTGTCAAATTAGTTAAGGTTAGTAATTTTGAACAACAGAATTGGCACCAATGTTTCCGATGGTCTAGTAATAAAAAAAATATAATCATGATTTGAAATATTAAAATTGTTTATTACTGATTTTCATAAGTATTATTGCATATAAAAATAAAACAAAATAAAAAATTTAAAGGCTACCATACTAGAAACGAATTTATTTCAAAGATTAATTTTCTGGCTATAGCTAGTGAAAGTAAAATATCTGTCAAAGAACAATATTGCATGATTTCATATCTCTTTTATAAGTCGATGGTGTCTATAATTATTGATATAAAATGGAAAGATAAATTACAGAACATTATATTTTATAAAAGTATGAATGACGGTCAATCTAGTGTTTTTGTCATTTTGTCAATTTGGCCGACTGCAGCGCGCGCAAATTGTAGAGTGTATAAAAAGTATGCGACTGAAAGACTTATAGGGTTGGATTATCTCCAGAAACTCCAATAAGCATTAAAATGCATGACACTAGGTATTTTAATGCACGAGAAATTTTTAAACTTGAAAATTATCTGACACTCGTCAGTGGCAAAAATAGTCCCTGAAGGGATTGATTGGCCATTATTAGGAAGAAGAAGCCATGGTGTCCTTGTGGTTGAAGCAACAGGCCTGTCATCTGATGGGCCCAGGTTCGAGTCCCGGCCTCTACCAATGAGTTTTTCTAAGCTTAAGTACAGTGATTAATCACACCATGAGCTTTTAAAAAGAGAGGTAGGGCGATTTGGGATTTCCCGTCGGTTATCCCATTTAAATTGGAGCCGCCCTACTGGGGACTGTACATCCGCCTTACAGAAGACCGCAGTGAAATAACACTACTTGATGTAGTGTTGTGTTTCTGCGGTAAGTAAGGTTGCCAGTACTCCACGAGGATACGCTGGGCTAGTAGTATTGCTGCTAGCACAGTGAGTCTTCATCAGCAACATGGTTGGCACCCCGTAGTGATACCCCTGGTATTGCTAGCGGCTATAGGTTACGGTGACTGCTTATCAGCATGCTTGTGTGCCACCTTAGTGGTATAAAAAATAATAATACCAAAACAAAAGACGCGCGTGCAGTTCGACTGCCGCGCCGCCGCGAGGCGCGAGAGCTAATCTCTTCGCAAGTAAACGGGTAAACGGAAACGGACACGATATATTTATTATACTTTGCCTTCTTTTGTTGCATACGGAAATTAAGTGAGCCTCGTGTGTTTGTGACTGACTTTCTGCGATATGCCTATGAACGTAGTGTCATTTCTAAAATCGCAAGTTTTGAACTCGAAATTTTGGTCACGCCACGCCGGCCGCATCCTGACACCGAGTTCCTGAAGTTTGTAGCGGTCTACCATTTGATGATTTGGTACTGCTGGTATTTGGGCCCTCATATATGTTAGTAATATGTTTTGTCAGCCATATCTTTCGGAATTTAATAGACTGCAAATAGTTAGGTGATGTCGATTGGTTTGCTACCTACCTACATTTTTATGTAGATAATTTAAACGGTATTTCAATTTAATACGGTAATATTTCTCACGTCACAGCACGGATATGACATTAAAATTTCGTAAAGGTAAGTATCCATTCTTCTATGGTTACGATCTCCACGTGGGAACGGGCTATTTACAACAAGCGTTATATAATTTTAAACACGTCAGACACGACTGTCATTTTTTAATAGGGGTTCTGATTTCTCTTTTGGGGCTGCTTTGTTTATATACTTTCAAAGTGGTGCTGAAACCAACTTAAATCTTTAAAAATACATAAAGTTATCTACCATGAATTCTCTGAGGTCATTCTTCCTTGTGTCCAACTGCGCCGACATTTTACGCTTCACTTTGTTGTGCGCATCAATATCTCTACGCAGCAATTCCACCAACCTGTCTTGTTCTATCATGTCTTGTTCGTGTTTATGTCTGAAGAAGAATTCCCAGAATATTATCATCGCTTTATTTCCCACATATGTCTGCTAATTTTGAGAACGACACATCACCTGGTATTCCTCAAATCGTAAGTTTTGTCATAGATGTCCTTATCACAACCTTCGGGGCAGACAGTAGGATCGAGTCGTATAGGACCGATATCTCTACTGTCCAAGCTCCCCTCGTCTTCTTCTTCGCTCGATGATGACTCTGACTCCGATTCTGATGAGGCTGTTGTAGAAGGGTTTACGAAGGGTACGGTTAGCTTGTCGCCGTTTGATTAAGTTACATTTTATCAAACGAAAAATATTGTATTTAGTAAGTATAGTGAGAAATCCGTAAATAGGCAACAAATAAAACAATAAGTCCTGTAAATAATCTATTGCACTGTTACTCGTTATATAATCCGCTTAATTAATAAAACAAAAGACAAATGACATATTAAATATCGCGCCATTATGCATCTAGATGGCCGCGCCGGTTTTTACCACATATGTGTATGATACTGGCAGTCTAGAATCGATACATATCAATAGACTATAGATAATTGAAAATACTTAAACTTTTTTATAAGTCTCACACACACTACTATTGTTGTTAAGATATCACGTATGTTCTAACCCATTCAAAAGCTAAAGTCCAAATTAGGTAACTAAAGTTAATCAGGGATGGTATTTGTACTACGTAAGCTTATTTTGTTATGTAAAGCATTATGTAAGCTTAGTTTAGTTTCTAAAAATTTTCACCGACATCATGCAACTACCTACCTAAATGCTAAGTTTGGTAATTTAATGAATTAAATAGCAACCGAAAAATCTGTAGAAAATGTAATTATGAGTAAAGTACCGTCCTCGTCATGATCCCGTGGTGGGCGATATTTCTTCTTGAATATCCTTCGCAAAAAATCAGCAAACTTGTTATCCTGAACAAGTCGCTTAAATTGTCGCTGCAGTTCCTGACATTCTGATTCCAAGTGTTCCTTCTCAGCTTTGTGTTCTTCAATACGGTGTTCGCAGTCCAAAATCTGTTCTTGAATTCCGCGGACCTGTTAAAAGATAAAGATAGTTTATTTCGTAAATTATGAGTATACATAAAATATTTTTTACAATACCCTTATGCATGATGTTCAAATATTAGTTTGCATAGTTCATCCACAAATATATACGAGTGTATGAATAAAGCTGGGTTCGGTATCCGGAAAATAAAATGTTATTTTAGAAGAAAGTTAGATACCTGAAATGTTTACTTACTTGCATTAATTTTGCGTACACTCTCTCGGCAAGTCTATCTTCATGAGCTTCAAAACGATTCAGCACATTCATCTCTCTATGGAGTTGGTATAAATGTAGTTCTAGTAACTGATTGTGCTCCTAAAATTATACATATAATAATACCATTGTCTAATTAATATATTAACATATCTATTGTTATTATATATTTTATTTGAATACCTGCACTCGTATGCGTTCTCTCTGCAATTGCCTTAGACGAGAGTCAAATTGTTGAACAGAAACCTCTGCATCTTTTAGCAGCATATCTTGCTCGTAAAGGTGTCTGTAATTCAATAATAACAGTGTCACTGTGATAATGTAAGAAGTAATTGATATGCTTTCGAGGCATTTATTATTCGGTTACCTTTCAATACGTCTTTCACGTACTTCAATTTCAATTGGTGTAGATTCCTGATCTTGCCTCGCTTTTAGATACTCCCATGACACGGCCAGGGGCCGAGTCTCTGAAACAATTACCAATTTATCAAGTCTAGTAAAAGTTTATATTACAAACACAAAAGAGCGGCTTATAGGAAAATACCCATCAGTGGTACAAATCTCGGTACTCTGGGCGGCCGTACTCTTGCCTGTGGGTAGAGAGTTGATTTCCTACGTTCCGTGTTAATTTTTTTGACAATAGTTTGTCTACCAGTGGAAGGATGGATAGGTTCCAGTTTTATCTGAAAATTGTAGGATGTATGTTATATATATAAGTTTCTAGATCTAACTATTTACATGATCTAACAAATTACGTAATATTCTTGGATTGATTCGATTTATTTTATACAATTGTCATTGACCATAAAAACTTAGATTCGTCGACATTCAAATTAACTAACACAGGTACTACAGAATTTTGTTTCTGGTAGGTCTGATAAATACTGCTATATTAGTCTAAAATATTAATATGTCTATGCAGCTATAGGCATAAAAATGTACGTACCTCGAGGTTTTTCTCAGGAAACTCGAGATTATCATCAACTATTGGTATGGCAGGCGGTGGTTTTACTAGCTTTTGTGGAATTTCAATGCGAATTTCTCCAAGTCTTTCGCCAATTTGTTTCATGCGTTCGACCAGGCGCAATTTGTGTTGACGGAGTTGCAATACTTTCTCGTTGAATACTCGTTTATTATCGTAAATCTTAAAAAAAAACGTATGTATAAAGTCACGTTTCCACGAGAGCCCTATTTTTAGGTTATTGGATCAGATTAGGTAATGAGGATAACGTATTGTGTATCAAAAATTTTGCTCTATTAAAAAATAAAACTGTTTTAAAAGTCTAACATAAAAACGGATAATCTTACTAAGTTATCAGACAAAACTTTTATCTTTTCAATTTCCCCGTGCGCGAATATAATCAATAAAATCATGACTTATATGAATTGGACTTATAGGGACTGTATTATGTATATCTATGTGGTATCGATGCAAAACAACAAAAAAGTATAATATACACCTTAGAAAGTGTTTCTGCAGCAAGTAAGCTTTCCTGATTTCCTCGGGAATACTCTCGGGTGGCAGTAACGATATCATATGCGGCTCAACAATAAGGTTGGCAAAGCGCTGTGATTACCCGGGTTTTGCAAGCGTCTATAGGCTACGATGACAGTTCACCATCAGACGGGCCGTACTTTTAACAATGTTTTATAAATGTAGATTTAAAATATTCGCATTAGATACCTCTTTTCTTGCTAAGCACACTTTTAACTGTGTGTTATGTCCCGGTGGCGCCACGTAGTCGGGTTGCGTCTTAAGTAGTCGATTTCCAATAGTAGCCTCTGCTTCTTTTAAGGCTTCTGCAGCACCAGGTGGCATGGCGTTAGGGTCAGGCTTTCGCGAGAGATGCTCTTGCCACTGAGGTCAAAAAGCATTTGTTATGATGACCATCGCCATTTTAATGCATACACTGTGGAATAGTTAACTAAAAATATAGTTTGTTAATATGATTTCACAATACTATTGCTAAGACACAATGTTTGACAAATTTTGTTCTAAAGAACAAAGATTTCTAATTTATCCTTATTGTTCCCCGATAAAAAAAACAATACTTTGGTAATCATAATTATTATGAATAGGTGTACGATCGGATCACCTGAATATGTAGGTATGTGATTTTATTATTTACTTGACCCTTTATAAAATTCCTAGGCAACATTTTATTCAACTTAAGAGACGTATATTGAACATCATAGAGGTAAATTATTCGAAATATCATTTAAATTGAACACATATCCACAGAAAAAACATGAATGATATAGAAAAAGTATACCTCAATAAACTGAATATGGTGACGGGTCAAACGCTTATGATAGTTTCGAAGCGCTTTCTTGAGCGGATGTGGCTGTCTTGGAGGCAGGCCTAGCAAGAAGGAGGCCACACGCGGCGGACCCCATGACATTTTTCTAGCTGCTGTGCGACGGGCAGCTGTTTCTGTACGCCTATATATAAAAAAAGAAACATAACACCGAATATATGGAATTCTTACTTTTATCAAACGACCAATAACCGTATTGTGCGTAATAAAAACGTGCTTCCAAATATACTATGATTAAACTTACGCTAGTTCGATATCAGCAAGTTCCACTAAATTAATATTCCTATGGTCAGCATGTAACATTTTACATAGTTTAATATTAAAATTCGAATTACAGTTCACACAAAATTTCGAAAATATTAATGGAAAATCACTTATTACCGTCCTCTCAAAGCTGCTTCTGCCATTTTAGCGTATACTTCTTCAAGTTGATCGTAAAAAGCTTGCGATAAGTTCTTCTGACGCAGTGGCCGTATCATAACTTCAGGGTCCCTAATGAGTCAATTAGTCAGTGAAGCATTGCGAATATTTAATTAAAAAATATAGGTAAAGTAACATTTTGATAAGTAAGTAGGTACCTTATAGCTTTTAATGTGAACGGGAATACGTCCAACTGTATAATGTTTCTGGAGTACATCTTATCCAGCCCTAAGTCGGATGCTTCGAGTTGATGTGCCAGTTTCCTCTTGGTCAAAGCTTTCATTTCATCCAGTTCTCTTTCCTGCACTTCCAATGGACGGGGGTCGAGGGTAACGTCTATTTGTTGAGATGCTGGCAAGGACCGGTTTCTGTGGACACATATCCTTAATTCGGGATTTATTCTGCGATAATGGCAACATATCTTGAAAATACCCTATACGTTATCTATAGGTACCATTTCTATTCTAAAGTTGACCTAGTCACCACCACAGGGCTTACTATTTATTCTATAGAACGAATGACAAGACTCTTTGTTTATATGTATCGTTTTTTAGGTTATTACTACGTAATGCAAGGTAGCAAACTTCCAATAAGACATTTAGTTATACTTAAGCTAGATTTTTTCATAGAACCACAAGTATTCGCACAGGCAATAAGAGCTCAAAATCATACGCTTTAATAATTTTATTGTATTCAGCAGTGAGTTCCGCCAACTGGTCCCTGACGCGTTTTTTGTGCGCATTTGCGATGGCCATCATCTTGTCATACTCCTCTTTTTGCTTGAGTTCCTCATGGGACATCAGTTCTCCCTCTACAGTGCTCGGCTCCTTCACTTTATCTATTCTCTAAAATAAATATACTCACGTACAATAATATTGCTCGTTATTTAATTTTTTAGATTAGAGCATATTTCTCTGTAGATTAACCATTTGTTAGAATTTCGGGTAAGGACTATATATGGGCACGAACATAATAAGCTTTGGCTATAGCGTATTTCGCTAAATCAGAATATAATATAGTATATACACCATAGAATGTACGTAATACAATTTATTATAAATGACTCACAGGCAATTCTGTAGGCCTTGGTATTAAAGGTGCGGGCAATAATGGTTCTTCAAAGTGAATGAAGTATGAAAATATATTGCCATCAGTGCCACTTGTGTATAAACGCCTGAAATAATATAAATGTATTTATCATAATTAACATTCATACAGTTTTGTGTATATATTATACGATTACTTACTTTCCGTCCCCGGAGAATTCGAGGCAAGTAATAGCACCCGTGTAGCGATCATGCATTGGCAAATAGTAATTATCATTGAAATCTATACGTGGTATAGGTTGAGGCTAAAAACAATTGAGACGTTTAGCGTTGAATAGCCTTTTTATAAGAATGAATCTTGTAATTTGTAAAAATGTGTGTTAATTAATTGCTGACTCATTAAAGAATAGACGGCTATAGAGTTGAGTGCCTTTCAAGACTTCATTAATATTTTGAAGTTGTATCAGGAATTTTAAAGCTATACTCTTTTAAATTTACCTCTTCCTTAGCTAGTCGTCGTCCCTTTAGCTTTTTTAGTAGTTTCTGCTGAGCCATCATCCATGTCAAGTAGTGCTGGTCAGGCGTGTCTTCCTCTTCAGTCGGCATTCGCAAAACGCGTATGTAGCCTGTGTTTGTGCCTATCACTAAGTATCGACCTTCACACCTAGTAACAAATTTTATGTTTATTATTCGAACCGCAGCCCACTTCTCATTATTATTAATATTCTTTCTTATAACTTATCATTAAAACCTTACACAAACTTCAAAGCAGTTATGTCATCACACCAAGCGTCAGGAAACGGTCCATATTTGAGCACTTTATTGAGACCTGGCCTTACCAGTAGCAAGCTACCAGTACCCTTCTGAATCACCCATATGCCTTCCTCACAGTACTCCGCCCACGTAATTGTCGTCCCGAGCATGCTCTCACTTTCCACTGAAACATACCGATTGATTCCCCAATATGTAGGTATTCTATTGTTTATCGGAATAAGATTTTTGTTCTTACAATGTTTCATGCATTTCGTATATTCAAATATGTATAAAATTAGCAATAAAACTCTTCTTAATAAGTGACGGTTTTTTTTGCTTCTGTCTTTCTAATATATTTATGACTGTCGGGCTAGCAGATAGAAAGAGGTATGTCTTGTTTTAATTGAAATTTAAACCTTTATTTAAATGAAATTAATAAATGATGATAATTGGCGATAACCTTAGTCGTAAATCATGGAACAATTAAAGCGAAATACTAACTTAGTTCTATTTCCCCGAGCCAGCTATCTTCCTCGTCATCGTCTTTGTCTCTATCAGCTTCTTCTTTTGCTTTAAGAGCCTCTTCGTCAATACTAGCTAAATCTTCTTCTGTTGGAAATGGTCGATGGCGCATACTGAAAGCGACATTTCGATACAAAAATAAATATTTTATGAAAACGAAATTAAAAGACAAACATATTTAAATATTTATTATAAATTGAACAACTCACAAATGTTTCTTCACAAGCGTTTCTTTATATGACACGAAGTCTAGTTTAAAAGTTGTGATTTCCGTGTATTTACGAATTTCTACTTCCGGTAAAACCGCTTCCATGATGAAACCGACTTGGCCACATAAGAGGAGTACTAGTTCCTACAACCATCAACACTAATAAGTTATCTGAAATAACTCAGGATAATTTTGTGGTTTCGTTTCCTTAAGATAAGACTTTATAGGTACGCACCTCTTTAGGTTTCCAAGTCATAAACGCAACGTTATTGGGAGTTTCGATGAACCCTAATCTGTGTAAAGTAAATGGAGTCCCCGTCTCCAGACGGTATAAGAATATGGTACTGTCCTCACTACAAGTCACCAGCAGTGAACGTTGTTCGTTTATTGTGATTTGTTTAACGGCTTTAGAATGGGGTTTCAGCAGCTGACAAGCAATGTGAAAAACATTATTAATAAGTGCGCATCTACAATATTCAGGAGAATACCGTTATATTTCTGAACCAAAACTAGCTTATTAATTGAATCTTGAAATATTGATTGTACAGGTGATTGATCTATTAGAGACAGAAATTTTGTGTATACCGATATCATGTCCATGGCATCTGCATTGACGGAGTCTTCGCTGTGTATCGTAAGAGCTGAATGTACTCGTACGTCTATCATGCCAGGATGCGACTCCAGGCGTTCTGGGTGAAGGAACAATGTGCGCATTATACCGTCTTTGAATCCCACCATTACTATACGGGACGTACTGTCCACCTGAAATAAATGATAAATAATGGAGATTTAGTTTACAAGTTACCTACATTATTTGGATGCTGGAAAAACATATTTGAAAGGACTTTTTAGAATCTTATAGGTAGCGAGAAATCATTTTATAAAATATTAAATACCGGACGTACTACTGGCCATTTATCGTTCATCCGTAGTATTTTTACATACTAAGTCCAAATCGATATCTATAAAATAATGCGCATTTCAGATATTACGTCAGAGATTACCTATCTTTAATATTTTGATATATGCCAAAGGGATAAATAAAAATTTTACTCAAAGTATCTATTACTGTTGTAGTATATACAAAATCGTACAAGTAATATGATGATGAACCGTATCGTGTTATTGTTGCAGTTAGAAAAAAAAACACTAAATAAAAACAATAAACAAAAAAAGCAGTACAACTTAATTTTTCTATCGGGCTCAATCCGCGCTCCCGGGTTCCTAAACTAATATAGTAATCACACTAATATAAAAAAGGCGAAAGTTTGTGTTTGTACCCTCTTCACGCCGCAATGGCTGATGAAAGCAGCTTATAGCCTATATTAACACAAGGGATACCCTATTTTATCTCGGAAAAGTGCTTGCGTTTTTTTCTCTTTCCCGACGCGGGCAAAAGCTAGTTAAATATAAGTACTCCACTTACATCAACGGGAGGATACAGCATACACGTAATAGGCGTCGGGAACTGGTACCTAGCGAGCAGAACATGCGATTCAGTGCTATAGGCATGGAGAGCTCCGTCCTCACCCACTGTAATAAGTGTTGGGTGCGTCCGGAGAGCTGCCATCGCAACCACACCACCGGCATGACAGGTCATCACTTTACGATGATTGCATTCTATCTTGTCTATCTCCAAATCAACTACCCAGAGGCCACCATTACCATCCTTAAATAAGGTAAAAGAAATAAATTATGATTGTTTAGTTAATAACTACATCTATTTTTTATTTATATTTAATAAGCCTTCTTATTACTTAATGAAACATACCTGAGCGTACCAAAACAAATCTTTCTGGTGTTTGAGACACATAATTTGGCAACCGGGTGCCTGTAACAATTTGGTAGAATCTTGAATAAATTAATTTTCATAATCTGAATGTTTGCATTGCACAGTTAAGTGAAGGTGCATACACAAGTTTCAGCAACGGGATTCAGTTCAACATAGGGATCATCTTCCGGTGGATCAGCTTGTTCGACGGTATCCCAGTACCAAGCTCGCACGCACCCATCGCGGGCTATAGTGGTCACTTCGTCACCGGCGGGGCTCAGCATGAACTGAATCTGTGTAAAAAAGTTTCTATATCATAACAATTATAATTACAAAAAACACGTGCTAAAATAATAATAATGCTTTGGACATTATCACACTGAGCCATCTGGGCCCAAACTAAGCAATGCTTGTACTGTGGGAACCAGTAGCTGATAGAAAAGGTATACTTTGTTTTTTGTAAATACATACTTATAATTTGTCACTTAAATGTTTGCTCCGGCGGGAATCGAACCCGCGACCCCTAGCGTAGCCACTAGGCGGTCTCGACTTCATCAATCAATCAAACTATCATAGTCGTCATATAACTATAGGTCCCTAGAAAATTGGCTTACAATAGGAGCTTTGTGGCACGTTTTTCTTCCACGTTGAGTTACTTCCAATTTGACAAGTCCTGCTTCCCAAACCAAAACATTACCCCATTCACATCCTGATAACACCTGAAAGTACACGCAAATTTAGTAGCTGTCCAGTCCACTCTAATTTTATTACTTGTCAGCGAAAATTGTAATGTAACCTTTTCATCAGGCATGGGATATACACCAAGAACGTCACAAATCTCCGTTTTTCCGAACCTGCCTAATTCACCCTTCAGCTTGAGTCCGGTGAATGTTTGAGCCATTTTCCAAAATTTAATATGAGCCGCACCTAAATTAGAAGCCAATAGATAAGGTATTACACATATATATATATATATATATATATTTAAATTGGTCAAGTGCGAGTTGAACTCGCACACTGAGGGTTCCGTACCTACTAAAAACAAACCAGTTTAAATCACAAAATTAACATTGCGGTTCGCATAATAAGTTTGTAACAGTAAATTCGCTCTTTTTCTTTGAAAATATATTATTAAGATATTAAACTTAATCACGATTCTAGTAGGGGAGCCTCTTTATTTATTTTCATATTTATTATTTGTTGTTATAGCGGTAACAGAAATTCACATTCTGTAAATTTCAACTATCTATTACGGATCATGAAATACAGCCCGTTGGCATATAGACGTACAGACGGATGGTCAGCAAAGTCTTAGTTATACTAATAGGCACCGTTGGTTGCCACTCGAATACGGAGCCCTAAAAATTGTTTCTGTAAGGTAATTTACCAGCCGTCGTCAGTTGTCCCGGACAGTAGGGCGAGAACATAACACAATTGACGTCGTATGTGAATGCACTTGTTCGCAATAGAATTCTATGACGTTTCCAATTCCATATCGTCAAGTTATAATCAGGTTCCTTGCCTACAGACGCTAAAAGCTCACCGTCGGGGCTGTAAGAAAAAAAAATATTTCGGAGTCGTGAAACGAAGCACACAAAATTGTCTCTGGCAGCCGTAACAAACGGCATACACTCAATTTGTTTTTTTTCCTTCTAAGTGATCGATAGATATGTACTTTTAGGGTCTATGATATGGTAGATGGAGTCGGATCTCGATAATACAATGCGGACCGTGACATCTGACTTACGCAACCATTGTAACTGTAAGGTTCTATAACAACATTTATTTTTACATTTTTCTTTTATTTAGATTTATTTGGTCGATTGAGGCTGTGATTTCTGAATGATAATATCACGGTGTCCGCCTGTTGTGCTTACCTAAAATCAAGAATGGAGTATGCGTTAGTCGTTCCGTCCCGGAGGACGGCGTCAATCTCCATCTGGGGCCAAGTGTAGAGCAGGATCAATGGTTCGCGTTCACCTTCCCTGCCTTCCGCGATAGCAATCCGATAGTTTGGATCTTTTCTGTAAGACTAAATAATAGGTTTTATGTAAGAGAAATCAAATCTAGTAGTAATTTCATATGTCTGAGTCACTGACGTACTAATACATGGACTTCTAGTCTGCGCTCAAAAGCGTCCGAGTCAAAAAACTTATATATGAAAATTGCGCGTCGACTGTCAAAGGCCACGCCAACAATGTCGTCCTGCATTGTGAAAACTTGTAAAACTTACCCAAAGAAAGAGAAAAAGCCGATGGTGTATCAAGCCGTGCGGTAATTTATTTATTTATTCATTAATGAGATAAGATTGAATCTTGAGTGTTTTAGATTTGTTTAGTAATATCCGTGTATCCAAGCTCATATCGGTGAGTTTCGGACACTCTAATTTTGAATTTTGTACTAGACCAATGTCCATGTATTAGTAGGTATGTCAGTGGTCTTAGCGTTCCGCGTTCTACGTCAAATACTTATGAATTACATGATTGAATAAGAGAAAGGAAACAGATTTGTGTTTTTTTCCAGAATAGAATTGCGAATACGATGTTACAAATTAATCACTATGCTTAGAAATATGAGTTAGTTATAAATGTATTTCCTCAGCTCACTGCTTGCAGGTACAAAGGCCATCCATCCGTTTAAATCAATTTGTTTTGTGTTGAAATTTAACCCGCAGTCCAGGGTCATCACAGGTAGTCTTGATCGCTCGTCAGGTCCCTAAGCCAATGATCAAACTAATAAATTCAATGTAAAAAATTACAGTAATATTCCCAACAGAACCACCCGTGGTGGATCTTCGGAACCAGGTCTGCTTTGTGTTGACGTCCATAAAGGTGATCATGCTGCCTGATGCCCAGCAGACCACGGTCTCATCACAGGCACATAAATTGAAGTATTTGTGCACGTCATAGCCGTACGAGTGCCTGTGTGTACTTTAAGGAAATTTATTATTATTGAGTTGGGTTTTATTGTTATTTCGTCCAGGTCCACACATGGTTTTGATCAGTATTCAGTAAATTTCTTACATTTACAGTTTTCTCCACACATTGCTAGGATGGCATAGGCGTACAGGCAAAAAAATAAAACCAGAAGTAGATTTTTTACATATATTTTTCCAACAGTACGTTTGTGGGGAGTACGGGTAGGTACCTATTACTCCTATTACACCATGGTAGGAGTTATTTATAAAAGGATACTCAAATTCAAACAAATCGATGGGTATAGTGGAGTCCAAGGTGTTGACAGCTCCAGACAAGTAATCGTCAGGATCATATTCAGTAAGCACTGATTCTGCCTCTACTTCTTCCTCTTCAAGCACTTCCTCGGGCTCGGGTGCCTGAGCCGGAATTTCTTCTTCCTCTGGGGTTAGTTAATACTGGGGTTACAAGCTCAAGCCCAAAAGTGATGTCGTGCGTGAAGGACCACCCCTCGTGTACACGAGACCACACACCACATAATTGAACAGTACATATACAGGTTAAAGTATTAAAAAGCTTGTCATAGACATTTTTATTTATTAGTCGTCATCGTAAGTAAAGGCTAACATCGCGAAATCTTCGGACTCAAAAAGGTCAGCCTAGAAACCTGAAGCCTAAAGAATGTTGTCTAACAGATGAATACACTTTTAAAACTGCTTAGTATTATATAGATAGATATATAACGCCAGTGTTTACGCATAACAAACAGAGAATTAAATTTTGTCTAACAATTTTAAGCTATAGAGTAGCTTAAAGTTTGACGTAACTCATTGCCCTGGCCGTATTCGAAAGATTGCTGGGTCGGCCACCACTAGGGCTAACCCGATGTACTAGTCCAGATTTCAGAGAAATCAATACCATACCATCTGACCTTCGAAAGCCGCAATAAATATTTTATATCGTTTATATCGTTCAGCTTTTTACTTCAGGTATTATATTATTATTCACAGGTTCACAAGTCACAAGATACTCTTTGATCGTAGCTGCTCCATTTCTGATCGTAGTTGATCGGAATGTATGCAAGTAATATACCTTTGATTATACAAAGTAATATATATACATACTTTTATTTGGTGAAATTGAAGGAAATAAAGTAATGCCGCCTTTTTACACATATAATATTATCATTGAGTAATGCACACTTACCGGCAAGTTCTTCATCAGCCATTTTTTATTATTCTATTTTACGAATTATGAATGAGGGTACCTAATATTATTGAATAACTTAAGCTTAAAAAGCTTAGGAAATTTTATTTTGAAATATCCTAATAAAGTCACGAGTTTTATTTTAATTTAATAAACAATGATTACGTTGCTAAGCTACCACAAAGTTGAGTGACTGAAAAATTAATTTGTACTGAGTTTATACTTTATATTATCGCAGACTAAAAAGGTAAGATGGGTACATAGTATATTATCTGCTCTGAGCTAGTACCATTTTCTATATTATTCATGAGAGGTGGGGCTTCGGAAATGAGATTTCCATAAATATTTGAGCCCCCTACTAGGGATAGT
The DNA here is from genome assembly GCA_951449985.1 of Falcaria lacertinaria. Lineage (NCBI taxonomy): Eukaryota > Metazoa > Arthropoda > Insecta > Lepidoptera > Drepanidae > Falcaria > Falcaria lacertinaria. The sequence continues at coordinate 5,312,759 of OX602115.1, read as the reverse complement.
ACCTCCAGTCTGCGTTTCATTTATGATCGCTGTCAAATAACACTATTTCGATGTAGTGTTGTTTCAGTGAGTAAGGTTTTCAAAAGTCTTCGAGGTTATGCTGTGCTGGCAGCACTGAACAAAAAACATGTTATGCTGCTAGCACAGTGAGTCCAACAACGGCGTGTGCGGTTTTTGTGCCTAAGAGGTGAAACTTCTTTCTTTAGATTATTTCAACAATAGCTTGTTACAATATACTCTGTATGAATTGCCTACCTACTGATTTTATCCACAACAGTTCAGTAGGAACAATGAAGATGTGATTCATTTAGATTTTACATTATGAACTAAACTACACAAACGACTACACATTTGCTACGTAGTGACATCTATGTCAAGTTTCCAGAACTATTTAGTGAAATCTCTCATTTTACTCAACTTTCGTAGGTTGGTGTGACTGCTCAAATGTCAAATACCAGGAAATAAAGATTAGTATCTAGCGTAGCGGTTGTATTCTCTTGGGAAAAGTAGGTAGGTAATGCACAATGGACTTCCAAGAGTGTAGCGAATTTCATTCTCTTGGCCTCAGCGAGCTCATTATTCTGAGCCCTTGGCCTTCAAGTTCAATCGAACTAAGCATACGAGTCATCCGACTCTTATCGACAGGCAAGAGTAAATAAGTACGAAATACCCCTCGACTAAATATTAAATTTGATACTACGGATGCGATGACTAGAATGCAATAAAATTCTACCAATTTTAATATCTTCAAATTTTTAAATTACAAATTTTCTACCGTATTACGATTGGCAGCACAGTCGCCGCAGCGGTTGTATTCTCTTCTTCTTCTTTAAGTTTTATGGCGACGAGCTTTAATACAGCCTGCTATTCCGCCAATGTCACGTGGTAGGGGCTGTATTCTCTTGGGTCGCCGCCAGTGACATCTGACACTTGACACTTTGACACTTCTTCATTTGACAGTGGTTCATTCGTTCAGCTGGCTGATTATTCTTGTTTGACTAGTTTGTTTGTATTGGTTATTTGGTTGGTTTATTTTGGATCCTGAGGAGTCCAGGGTCATGGACTCTGGACTTTGAAGTGATAAAGTTTTGATAGATTTATATTTATTTGAGGTGCATGTACAGATATTTGTATTTTTACTGAAAATATGGCGTTAGCTCAAAGGAAAGCTGTATTAAATTTATATAAGACGGTATGTTTAATGAGTTCGCAACTAATTGTATCATTTAGTTCCATAATCATTTTTGTTTAAGATCACACGAGATTAATGAAACTCATCAACTCTTTTCTTTTGTTTTAGCTTTTGTATTTGGGTCGCGATTGGCCTCAAGGTTATGACTTGTATAGAAAAAGGTTGTACAAAGTGTTTTCAAAAAACAGCGAAGAAACCGATTCAAACAAAATAACAATAATGATTAAGCACGGAGAATTTGTTGTAAAGGAAATCGAAGCACTTTATAAATTGAAAAAGTACAGGGCCATGAAACGGAGGTATTATGATGATAACTGAGTGAAGTTTTTTAATACATAGGTAAAACAAAATGATTTAAAATAGTGTTTATGTATATAAAGATCACATTATTGTTAGTGTTCTTATTATATATTTGTAAAGTATGTTTTATATTCTTGGGACCATTAAATTAAATATCAATTATGTTATATTTTGTAGGTTCTAAGGGAACATGAATGTGTAAATAAATATTCTGTCGTAAAACTGATTGTACCCCATTATTTTAGTAAAGAAAAGATGTTTTAACTGTTAACACTGTCTAAAAGAACAACTTAAAACTTATTCTTTTAATGTAGTGACACCTACAATTTGGGGTTCGGACAAGCAAGATGTCTGCCTGATGGTAAACAGTTTCACACTGCCACTGTATTACGCAGGAACATTATATTTCTGTATGGCCCAACACCACACTAATAACTTGCCATAAAAATAAAACTACATGTCTATGTAATTATGTATTATAGACATTCTTTATACTTTACATAATTCAATACTATTATAAACTCTAATTAAATTAAAATGCATAATGAAACAAAATATCTAATATATCTGAACAACATTGTTTTTTAACATAATTATAAAATGATTTTTGTTCAATATGTGTGGCAAGTGATATGATAATATTATCAATCAATTTCAGAAATAGTTATATACATTATATGCTATAATAATTTTGTGTGAACAGAGCTCTAAATAAGTACCTACACACAATTTGAACAGTGCAAGAGAAGGGCTATGAGGATATAGATAAACCCTGCAATTATTTACTGACAATCTTACTATGATCCAAACACTAACATCCGATTAGTACATAGTTATGGTTATATTTAGCAAACAGGCTTTAACAAACATTAATAAGTACAATAGCCCAACAAATTGATATACCTTTAATATATTAGGTAATTTTGAACGAGGATTTAACACTGACATTAGGACTTTATAGTCATCACAATAAGGTTGCTAACACATTTGCCTTTTATTTTAGCCATTTTAATTTTAATCTAGTTTACTGAACATTAATTCTAGGATGAAAATTAATGTGTTAGGTAAATATGTCTGCCATATTTGTATTTGTTTCATGTTCAAAATTAAAACTATTTTTAAATCTAATAGTCATGTTGTTTATTGGATTTTATAAAAGTCAGCAAGAATTTACGAAAAAAAATATTTATGTAAAGGTAGCTTTTTAAATTGAAATCTTCATCACCTGTATTCTCCTTAATTTACCCAAACGAAAATTTTAATAGGTATGTATGTGATGAATATATGGATTTATTAGCTAAGTAATAATGAAAATGTTATTTCCAACTTCTTACATATTTACAAACAAAATATTAGGTAGCTACATACGTACCAGCCCCGTCATTTGTAAGTCAGATAAATGTTCCCTTCGCTCAGGCTATGTAATAAAATAAAATAATGTGACACTAAAATTTCATTCTGTTTATATTATTTCAATCTATTTAAGACTAGCTAGATATTTGAATTAAAAACTCTAGTTGTTTTGTTTCAAACGTTATCTTAATTAGCTTACTCTAGTGATTATTCACATACTTCGTGGCGTTTACTTAATATGATAAAGTGTTTATAATAAGTAGCTCTTGGAATGTCTATATTGTCAATTCTAATGAGGCCCGTCCCCTTGTTGCGGGCCATGAGATAGAAAGTAGTTGAAAGAATCCAACAGATTCACATCAGTTATGTGATGTTTAGAAAATGCCTTATAAGTGGTGAATTTTTCACAGTTGCTATGTAAATACATGCATACATATGATATTTTAAGTTCGTAGGTCCAATATTTATGGCCTATCTTCGATCCTGTATGGTAGGTATGAGTCTGTTGCATTAGCTATCAATAAATACGATCTATATTAATATGATCATCGCAGGTAATAAGTAGGTAAATATATTTATTGTTTAATTACCTTATTTGAACCACAAGTCTATCCCTACTTGTTTCGTGTTGGTGCACTTCTAAATATACTTGAAGCCAGATTCCGTTAGTAGCCCTATAGCTAGGTACATACATATAACGTGATCGTGAAATTTAACATGTGATTACATTATTAATATATTATATACACAATAACACGTAGGTATATTGAGATCAACAACAGTCAAGCTTTAGCTAAGTTACATAGACATTGTGGTCGATTATCAGAATTGTTTGATGGATTTTAATACGAATGGTATCGAAACTACAGTCTGGTTTTCTAACCATAATTATTGATATCTAAAATCTGATATATAAAAAAAATATATCAAAAAACAAACAACGCCGAACCCTTGAACGATAGGTAGCTTATTGTAAATGACCTACACCATTTCATCCTATTTAACAATATATACGTAATTAAATAATTATAACTTACATACGTTTATATTTGTATAATTTTCTTAGGTACGTGTTTGACTAGTTTCGATGACATGAAAGCATATTGAATGTCCACATCCGTATCTATCCAAATTCATACAAAGGCCTACTGGGTCAACTTAACTTAAAATAATATAGCTATCTTATCTTATAAATAAAAATGATACCTAAGCGAATTTAATACATTTGATTTTGATTGATAATGGAAGTGAGGATAGTCGTATCGTATTGGGTAATTTTATCAGGCTACTCGGACGAAAGAAACCGTATTTTCATTTGCAATTCAGTAACAAATTATAAAGCAGTTTCTCTTTTAGAATTTCTTAGTAGCATGCCTTAAAATAATGGATATTTACCTATACGATAGGCCTACTGTTCCTCGCAAGAAGAGAACATTTTCAAGAAGAAGTGTGTCCAAATCACAAACGTATCTATATTAAATAATTAACTAAGTACAACATTTCTATCGACACTATCTCTTCTTCAGAGGAACATATTAATTACAATAGAAGGGTATCAATACTATAACACTTATATGATAGTAAAATAGAATGTAATAAATTTAACAGGTTTCAACTTATTTACATAGCATTATTAGGTATATGATGTTTAAGCGAGTTTAAAATTATAATATATTTGTTTTGATTATAGTCTTGGTAAGTTTACCTCGTTGAATATCCATCTAAAGGAATAAGCATTTTTTCATCGTTTTATTACGGATACAATAAAATAAATAACATTATTAGTTCACATTAAAGAGCAAATTAAAAGTTGATAATAAACTACATACGTCACAACAATTTTATATATTGCCAAACCAACTTCCTTACAATAATAGGTAGTGAGATACGAGTATTATTTTGTTTTAAGATCCATTATTCATTTTAACGCCTTTTGATTGTTTCTTTTCAATAAATGTTTCTTAGGTAAAGTATTCAATCTGATTGTTTAAATCTTTTACAAACATTTTCTTTTGATGAACAGTGATAAGAAATAAAGATTTAATGTAATGAAAGAGGGTCTTCTTCAACTCTTACTTTAGGTGACTTTCAATCGAGCACTTTTTTGTTTACATGCTATACCTTGCTAGCTCTAGGTAGCTCAATAGATTATATTAGCAGGATAAAGTGCTCGTGCATTTGAATGGTTATACATTTTAAAACGAAACACAAAACAAGTTTGCGTCTCCATGAGATATCTTCGACCACGTCACTTTTCAGTTAGAACGTGGATAAACACAAATTAATCTAAAAACATATTAGTTCACAACAAAATTTTATACTTGAAGCATTTCACTTCAAAAAATTGATGACTGATTTAGATATGAAAGTACGTATATATCGATTTATGTCGGAACGAAACAATAAGTACTCGGTGAGGATGTCGTATCTCCGTGTATCTTTCACCCACGTACCAGGTGATCTCATTCTGCAATAATATAAACAAGTAGTTTTAGTATTAATCATTCCAATGATTTTTATTCGCATAACAGCTCTTGGTAAATTTACGTCTGCAAGTTATCAGTGGTATAGGTATCAGCTTACCATAAGATAAGTATACAGGTCACCAAGCTGGAATTAAAAGTAAAGTAAAACTGATCTACCTCCGTTTTTCAATTAATCCTTCTTCTCTCCATCGTCAGGGTCTTTCAGGGTGTGCCATTGCGCGATAGGGCGCCGCGGGCTGGCAAGCATATCGGACCAGTGACGTAGCTCAGTTCCCGACGCGTTGTACCCGAGGACCACCTTCCCGATGGGCTCTGATGTGCCGATGCGGTCGTAGTCCACCACCGTTACCACTAGATTCACTTTCTGAAGTGCAATTCAACAGTGAGTTTGTACAATTAGAAATATTGTGGGGAAGTTTTTGATAATGGTGCCATGAAACCTTAGAGAGCTAAAAATTTTCTTCCACTGAATTTGTTTAGCCGTAAAATAAAAGCGTTGTTAGTGTATGTATTAATTTGGCTTATTTTTAAGGAAGTATTTTTTCCGTAAACTACTTTCTGCTGTGCTATGTAACTACTGTAAACGTGGCTGGTGAGATGATAAACAGTTATGGCTGGACTAAGTACCTAGGTTGAAATATGTACAGTCCATAGGTATATTAGATACTTAAACCATAAACTAGATGATGATGAACGAACCTGTGCTTAGCAATTGGTAATCAATAGATACTGGGTGATTAATTAAAGTATGCTACGAAAACATGAGGCACTACCTGTTAGTTCCGGCCTACATAATTGCTTTATATGCGATAAACTGATAAAAAAATCTTCAAGTGATTGTTCCTAAACAGTAGATCCCTAGTTATTTTATGTGGTAGGATGCAGGTCCAGAAACGAATTTTATAATGGTGCTATGAACGTTAATAGAACGTTATAGGTGGTACTGAGGTGGTGCCAACTATATGGATGTAGATAGTATACAATTGTCATTTAAGAGTTTCTTCTTATGTGCTTATTAGAAGTTACTGAGGCCATTTTTTGTCTGATATATATCAGTTGATATTGATATAAGCGTTACGTACGCCTGCCCATACCCCTTGCAGTCTTGTAGTGCTATTAAGGGTTTTACAATCATGTCAGGTACCTACAAGGCCCAGTTGACCTTTGCAGGATTATATTGAAAATTGGTAAAGAAAATTCTGTGTTGAAATAAGCACAATGTAACAATGGTCCAGTTTTACATAATATTAATAGCAACTATAGACAGAACATTAATCAAGATACTTAGAAGCGTTATAATAGATGTAAAGCCACCAGCCAACTCACCAAATTCAGCCGCCACGATACTACATCTGCTACAACTTACATCGACAAATAGCTATGGCAATAGAGAAATATCCAAATATCGCATACATACCTCAGGTTAAAGAAAATAACGCAATGGGAGGGTAAGCATTTGTTCATATGGTTTAAGAAGTATTACGAAATGTGGCAAAGTGAGAATAGCTAAAAATATAGTTAGAGAAGAAGAACGAGGGACTGGATTCCTTAAACCATAAGTAATTACAATTTGAAGTCACCAAATTGCAATGCAGTCACGAGGGGAGATTACAGAACACCACTCATATGCAAGGAGGGGGTTGCGGTCATATTAATTAAAGCCAGTCTATCTAGAGTTTCCAAGAAATTTAAATCTTTATCCGAAACACTGTTACAGGCAAAGGTAAAAATTTCTTCAGTGGTAGATCTAAAATAAAAAGGCTTTAAATAATACAGAAAAGGAGACAAGGTAAGGGGTAAATAACAAGTTGGATGAAGTTAAAACAATGCGACGTCAGGAAATAGCCGAACATACTACTCTATGGGAAGCTACATTGATAACTACCAACTATAGACACCAACAATAACAAAAAAATAACAAAACCAGAACAGAATAAAGAAACAATTGCTACAAAAACATTGTTTTATGCTTACAATCACCTACGGGTTGTATGGAACGTTTAACATATTATTGAATATTTATATTTGTATGTTATGTTCTGTTTAAAGTAAATTAATGAACACAAATAAGTAATCAAATGCAAATTAAACACTGAAAAACATAAAACACAAAACAATAAATATAATGCTTAGGAGGAGGAATCAGCACGGAGTAAGTGGTGTACTTATGTTCATTCCACAACAGTTAGTCCACAACATCAACTTGCGCATAGGAAAGACGAGATCGAATGGAGGAAACATGTAGAAAATATTAACATTGAAACTAGATTAAATATTTTCTTGATTATTTGATTTATGTATCCTCCATTAGGTCGTTTGTCCCGTCTATGCGTGACGACATCGAATTTTGTATGAATCTCGGCTCGCACCTGTATTTGTTCGAATGGTACTTCAAAAGTAAATGACTCGTTGTAATAGGGATTCAGTGTGCATTTCTTGATGCTCGTTTTCTTCTTCTTGAGACGTTTGCCATTTTGCATGAGAGCTATCTTTACGTACGGATCTGTTGCCGACCGCCGCAGACGCCAGATATGAAAAAAGAACAACCAGTAATTCGATTAGTCAAATAATATTGTATGGTTTAATTCAGAAACAGTAAGGTAAATTAAATATTATTAAGTATGCATCTATAATTATTGTACTTAGTTTAAAAAAACAAATCATGTTCACATCAGATAAAATTCTAAAGCGGATGAATGATAAAAATATTAGCATAGATAGGGGAACATATTTATAAGTGCATGAGGCTAAGTTTGTAACTGTTGAGATGTTAACAATAAAATGTAGTGATATAGTTCACAAACTTAATAATTTTATACTTATTGTAGCATGTAAGTAATGATACGAGACGCTTAAAAATAAAAGTGCGTATGTAAGGGCTCGTTACAGCGTAGGGTCTACGCTAGACTAAACGTTTACAATTAATTTAGGCAGTGGTGGTGCATGCATTGTGAAAGTGTTTCACTTCCGTAAACTGACTTATAATACTCTAGCTAGATTAATGTTAAACTCTAATACCAAGCGTTTAGATAAATAATACGCATAAGTAAACATATTACCCTAAAATTCCTGTGAAATTAGACAATAGTGTTATCAGTGTTCTCATATTAGTTGTACATACATACATATAAAGAAGTTGACAACGATGCGTGCGATGAGGATGGGTTTAATATTACCTGATAGACCACCGACATCCATTTTCTTCAAGTTCTTCGCCTCCAGAATGACTACTGTCAGTTTGCCGGCCGTCGGTACGTAACGCAACGAGAAACATATGTCTCCCAGCTTGTTATCCTGCAACGTGTGAATAATAATCGATTATTTTATGGCTGAGTGTAATATAGTGGTACTGTTGCAAGCCTAATCCTTTCAACACAATCCCCAGAGGCCTTACTACACGGTTATACTCATTAGACAATAACATCAAAGAGCTTTAAATGTATTCAGACCAAGCATTGTATGTAAGGAAACTAATCGTGTTTCCAATGTTACCTGAAGTGGCAGTACGAGGAGCAGGTAAACAAATCTAGTTGGATGTGAGTTATATGGAAGATAACAGAGGAACAATTTGTGTGAGGAGTATAGCGTCCAGAAATTGGGGTTGAGAAGCTGTTTATAACGCGGCTTAGGGTGGACCAGGGTACTTAAATCTCGTTACTCCAAACAAAAACAAATGAACATAACAAATAGCTCCGGGCGTGTGGTCTCCTAAAAGCGGTATTTATGGTTGTTGGTTTATCGGCACAGATTTTCAGTTTTTGGTCTTGAGCGGTCCAAAGCTGTTAAGCCAGGTATTGAGTGGTTATCAATGTGTATGATACAAAACTGAGAAGCTGCGCTGATTCACGTGCGCAGGACGCATAGCCCATAAACATTTGATTTGATAGCCTCGAACATAATGGAATTTGCAGCTAGTCATACGCACATCAGACGAACACTTCATTGCGTTACATATAACGTTTTAGCACATAGATGTAATTTCATCTACTAACAGGAAATAAAACACGATACATAAAACTTCATTGTAAAATAACTAAACGAACAAAACAAAATATACACATCAACGTTCATGTCAAACCTAATATGAAGCAATCGTTTTCCGCTGTAATATATTATGTATAAGAAATAATACTGGTATTAGAATAGAAGATAAGGAGTGTATATTTTATTACGATCTGTTGCCGAAATGAAGCCAATATAAATTTGAATGTAACACCCAGCTCAGATCATCATGATACTTTAGTTTGTAGTCACCTTCCCCTAACATGATTGTGTACTTAAAGTTAACGCCCTGCTTTCATTCGCCTTCCAAGATGTAGACTAGTCTGTACAAACCATTTTAGGAACAGATCGCAATTGGCTAACATTGATTACACATATACGATACATACGTACAAAAATAACGAGCAGAACCATCTACCAAAGTTGGTACTTATAAATCATTATTATAAAGAGGGGTCTTCTAGGAAAAAAATATATTATACGTAGTTGAAAGTTTAGTAGATTTTCCGCCGCTTTAAATACATTTTATATGAGTGCTTTCATATTTTCCATCACACTAAACATATACTTATCATATAAATATTAAAAGTATTATAGTGAGTTATAATTAAATTGAAGATAAGCAAATCTATGTGATTTGGTATGAGTAATTGTGTAAGGTAATCAGGTTTTATATATTTTAGGTTTTATTAGATGCAAATTTTATAAAGTTGGCTGACTTGGGTTCTGTAAAATGTATAAATTTTAATGAATTAATTTTACTTAAAATAATCTTAATATGGTAAATAACAGTCGCCTTTACCTTACACCAGTACCTTACCGCATATGACATGCGAAGGGACGCATACATTGGTTCATTGGGATGTTGTTCTTTCGATATTGTTACTGTCACCTGCAACAAACTTAGTAATGATCTGTTAATCTCTGTTCAATCTTGTTCAACACATATTTAACCTATTTATAATGTGATAGTTAAATGCATGGCAATAATGAAATACCTATGATATTTCAGATATTTCTATGTTTGGTAATTTATGCTGTTTGTTGAAGTAATCGTGTTATTTTGGCGTGTCAATTTTGGCGTGTCAATTTTGTCGTGTCGTGGAACCAATGTACTCATTGAGTGCTTAGCCAATTACAGCGTACAAGATTACCCTGAAATGTGATTTTATTTTGAAGGTAATTTGTGGATGAAATGTTAGATACCTTATAATAGAGTTGGTAATCGGGAAAAGTGGCGCATTTGTTAAAACATAGTGATGTGAAGAATATCTATACCAGAATTAATAAAATAACAAGTCAGGGCAGATACCAGCACATAGAAATTACGAACATGCAACATTCCCCAGCCGCAGTATAAAAACCAAATCAAAGTGGTGGATGGATACACATAAAGACTCGAATTAACTAAAATATAAATGTGGTATGACAGGTGATGACAGGTAGAGGTGAATTCTCTGATATTTTCATGTAGAATAGTATTATATTTGGATCCTACAACCCTATAGGTAGTACAAATAACATTTTAATTGAAGGCCCAATGTTAGCTAAGCTTACAAATATTTCATCTCAATTTCGGGTGAAGCAATACTTACACTCGTTTATGTTTATATACATTACGTTATTTTAAAATTCAGTCAATATTTTGATGTGTCTCAAAATAATACTTACGTGAATGATCATTTCGTTTTTGAAGCGGCATGCAAGATTGTTCAGGACACAATCAAACACAGCCAAGCAGAGCAGAGAAAATATGGAGAAAAAGAGAAAAACCAAGTAAATACATTTTGCTGTCAAAATTAATATTATCAGAAAAATAAATGCCGACTCAGTCCATTTCGAGGTGCCTTGACTGAACGCAGCACTGTTGTATTGAGTGCCTTGTGGAATACGGTATCTCCATGGTCCATTATGATGAAATTATTCTATTAACGTCAAGGTTCCTCTGATAAAAAAGTGCAGTAAAATTTAAAAATGTAAGCCAGTATTTCAAGAAATATATACAAAAGACGAAAATTATAAGTACAGAAAACATAGTATAAGTTAATATTTTCAATTGATGAAGCACAATTTTTTTTTTATGGGTGCCTAACCTACTCACATTTCTCGAAATAATGGTCTGTGTCAAAAATAATGCTGTTCTGCCAAAACACAAATCTAGTAATGCTTAAATATCTGTAATGAAAAATCTAAATATGTAATGTAGAGTCATGTGTGTGTTTTGCCAGTCTAGCCTAAGCTAAGAAAAAATATAAAATAGTATCCTCAGTATCATATTCTTTGAATACGTTATCTTTGTATACTTAAATCTATTAGTGCAATCTTGAATGTTACGTTTGTTCCTATATATAGTCGATAGGTGTGATCCTATATATAGTCGATCCTATATATAGTCGTTTGTTCCTATATTATATAGTCGATTGGTGTGATCGAAAGGGCTGTTGATGTGACCTGGGTGTAACGGTAAACATTTGTTATCATTACCAATCACGATTTTTGCAGCATCAGATACCAAGATAACTATTCCTTTACAAAAGTAACTTTAGCAGCTTGAAATGCTTATGTGCTCTGATACGTATTGTACATAATATTATTATTCAAATATCTGCCTGAAACGATATTATGATAAATTGCATCATATAATGATAATGAAATTATTTCTGTACCTAAGGTGGTACACCAAATGACGCTAAAAATTAAAACCTTATAAGAATTATGTTACTGTGCACAAACAATAGTAATTTATTGCTATGTAGTCCCTTAAAGTCCTGTGGAATAACACAAGTAGGTTCGGTTATACGACCGATAAAGAGATAGAATTCAAGTAGCTCATCAGCACATACTATACAGGTGATTTAGTACTTTTTCAAGGTGGACGTATTAAGTTTGGAGCCTGGATGTGTGTATTAGGTCGCACCTGCCCGCCTTCACCCTCGACACTCTGCAGCTCACGCCACTCCTCAATTGTCTGAGCTAGGTCCACCTGGCACAGGGGCACCTTCACCTCACCGATTTGATCGTGTTTCGAGAAACGATCAAAATCGAAGATAGCGAATACAAGAGTTTTGTTCATTGCATCTGCGTATGGCACGTTCTGGACAAAAAATAGTACATTTATTTGTAGGTTCAGAATAATACGTGCTAGAATAGTATTGTAGAACTGATTCAATACCTTGAAAACAAAAACCTCGTTGAAGATCGGGTTCAGTGTTTTCCTGTGCACTTTGGTCTCAAACTTTTTCTTCTTGTCCGGCAGCAGATATACCTTCACGTAAGGGTCAGAAGTACCACCCATATCCAGAGCCGGGAGCTCCTCGGCTTGGATCACGGTGACAGACAGGCTGTTGCTGTTGAAGTCGTACTCCAGCTGAAAAAATAATATATCATTAAAGTTACATATCTACGGTACTAAGAACAAAATGAAGTAGACTAAAGTATATGGTGTTTTTGATTGGCCTCAAGATACAGCAATTACAACTGTTAGGTAATTGACGGCCATAAACACTTTGATTCGAAGTAACGATCTAAGAATGAACTCATAGATGCCATGGCGGCGCGATTGGTGTGAATGAATGTTTAATTTGTGTTCACATCGTAGAATCGTAAAGTTGAATGAAAACAATTATATGTATATGAACAGAGAGATCAGTTGTATCTCAGAGTATATATTCTTATCATAAAACTAGTATTTAGATAATATACTAGTTGTATGATAAGAATCCAAATTAAAATTCATGAAATTTCATTGGCCGTAAGTTATAAAGATAAATTATTTACAAAATGATTATTGATATTATTCAATAATATAATCGAATTGCAGTATTTATTTGCAGATACTGTCTACAGTAAGATATTTAACATAACTCCTCAAAATGAAGAGATTAAAAAGGTATAATGTATTTAGATACAACGCTATAGTTCGTTGCCAAGTGAATGATACTACGACCACGAACCTTATATTGGAGCTTTCCTAATTTCTGCTCCTCCTTCTTGGAGTCCCCGTCGTCTGGTTCCTCAGCGTTCTCCGTGAGCTCCTCCATGTCCGGCTGAACCTACATGCACGTCCCGCGGCAAATTTCACATGAATATCGAATTCCTTATAAATAAACAATTTCGAAGGTACGTACTAAAGACAACTTAAGAAAGTTAAACATACAGTCGATGTCGGTTCTCAATTCAAATCCCTTGAGAATAGTGGTGAGAATCGAAGGCGTTACCTTTTCCTTGTAAGCGGAACCTAAGAGCTGGACGGACTTGAGGTCGACTCCCTTCATTCCTTTCTTGCCATCCTTGGAGCGTCGCTTCCTGAAGCACCGTCTGATGCAGCAGAAGCATATTCCAAGGACCACCACGCCAACTCCTGCACACAGCACATTGCTAATGTCAGTTATACATAGATGAACTTATCACATTCAACAACTTTCCTGCAAGTCGAAGGTATATTTCGACATATAAACTATGTGGATTGGCAACCACTAGAATAAGAATATATCGGTGTGAATACCTAAATACTACCTAAGCATTTGCCACTGACTGTGTAAGGTAATTTTTATACGTACCAACTAAAATAGCAACGAATTGCCACGTTTCCATGTTCATCTTATGAGCTAAGTCGGCGGTCTTTTCTCCGATTGTCTCTTGGCTCGGAGTGGCCGCAGCAACTGTGGTAGTAATCGAAGCATCTGAGTCTGTGCCGGCGGCCATAGCTGTAATCAATGCGTTGGTGAACATCATTTTAACATTGCTTCTTTTCTGTAACTAACGATGGTAGAGACATTAACAATCTGCATCTCCATCAAAAGTAATCTTTCATCGTAATAGAGGGATAATCAGAGCCACCAATCTGGCAGTATGTAAACGTGAACATATATCAATCATTATTTTATATTATACTCTTATATCATTTTGTTTGACTGTTATGAAGCTGTTCAACTGATATCCTTAAGACCTATACAATTTTTATCGAGAGCGGCCCATTACTTTTACCAACAATTTAGTTGGCAATAAGGTATACGAAAACAGAGAGTCCTATTTACAATAAGGGTTGGGAACGCGCTAGTGGGATGGTAACCCGTGGTATTGCGCGCCTCCTTAGGCCGCTTAGCATTAGGTGGGCCGTACGCTTGCTGGCTATCATCATAGTATAAAAAATGGCTTACTGGTACTCTCCGCTGACAGGGTGAGGGTGGTGCTTGTCTCTGTTGTAAATTTCGGCGCCTGGCGGCGCAATCGCAGCAAGGCTTCGGTTAATGGGGACATCTTGTCTGCAGGACAGAATACAATTTTCATTGTTATACACTCAAGACGCACATAACCGCCTAACCGCTTCGATTATATAAATCAGCTTTTGTTCCTGTCCACTCTTTTAAATCAATTTAATCAATATCACATGAATTCAAGCTCATATTGTAATAAATGGGATCAATCAGAACATTAATCAGCCCTAATTAATGATATAACTAGTACACTAGTAGTTATAATTTGATAGCTCATTTTAAGTAGGGCGTCTGTTTAAAAACAAACATCGTCATTATAAAATGTTGCCCTTCTTTAGATGAATGACAACATTGTCATATGAAATAATCTATTAAAGGCTGGGCCTTTTGTTTAATTGTTATTCGGTCTAAGAAACATTTGACCTACTCTCCTTATAAATTGTAATACATTAACTCAAAGGGTATATTTTAGTGTAAACATTTTTTTATAAAGAACTATAAGTCTTGGTTAAGAATAAGTCTTGTCTGTATGCTACTTTTATTTCTGTGGACTTCTTTGGGAACGGTTTCAAATGAGATAGGTATATATATTTCTATATAGATATATATATTTCTAGTTTAATAATTAGAAGGTGATCTACTCCAGCTACGTGAAAAAAGCGAACTGCTACATATATATACTTACTACGACCAAGTACCTATTAGGTACCTATTTACATTCAAATTTAGGCGTACACTGATCCTAAATCTATATTAAGGTGGCATACACCAAAGCGGGATCATTTAGTTAAAAACAAAAGATAATACGCCACACAGTTACGTGATCACACTGAGGAAACTGAACTATACATTCAGGCGAAAATTGTAAACCGTAATGGCAGTATTAAACCGAGTACCTACCTAATTTTAATCGCAGATCCGACACTTTGACTGACCTTATTATGCTCCCCAATACGTTTAGTAGACACTCGATCCAGCAGTTATAATGTAACTTGTCACTTTGCAAAGGTTTCGTTCATTTCTGTGAATATAATATTCGTCTGGAACCTCAGCTCTGTTCTAAAGGCAGGATGGCGAAGGTGCGCGCGCATGCGATCGATTTCCGCTGCGCGATGCGATGCCCCTACATTCCATTCCTGGCCAAGTCACGATGTTTACGTCACTCATTGCGTACATTGATAGGTTTACTTAAAGTGTTCATAGTCGTATGTACGCATGGCACGCAGCTTAGTTCAAACAGGGAATAAAGTACGCCGTTTTCTTAATTTTTGCTATCAGGCTTCTAAAATAACTACTTAAAATTACATCTATTAAATAAAATTCTCGTGTCATAGTTTTCGTTGCCATACTCCTCCGAAACGGCTTGACCGATTTTGATGAAATGTTTTGTGCTTATCCGGTATCTATGAGAATCGGCCAATATCTATTTTTCATCCCCCTAAATGTTAGGGGTAGTCCACCCCTAAATTTTATTTTTTATTTTTTAGACCGATTTCAAAAATTCTTTCACCGTTAGAAAGCTACATCATCACTGAGTAACATAGGCTATATATTATACTACCTGCCCACCCCGGTTTTGCACGGGTAGACAAAATATTTGATATAAAAGTCTACCCGTGCGAAGCCGGGGCGGTAGCGGCCCGCCCCGGCTATGCACGGGTTTATTATATAATTTAGTAGTATTAAGTCGAATTTTCAAATATACGACTTTGGCCTTAAATGGTAACTTTGAAAGAGCTAGCCCGGGATCCGCATAATATTTGCTTAGCTGGGAGGAAGATCTGAGTCAATATTAGACTCACCAATTATTGACCAACATTTTCAACGAACGTAGCCTAGGTACCAGTTAGTTTTGTTTTGCGATCACGTTGACACAATATCAAATAGTCCGTAGAAATGGGAAAATCTCGCCATGCGTATATTTTGTTAAAGTTTTGTAAGATAATTGATTCTAAATTCAAATAAATAAAAAAAAACCTTCACAATTTTACAATTAAAATGAAATACCAACAAACAAAATAAGGAAATTGATTATCAAAATAATTTGTTGAGCTGAATGCACAGTCTTATGTTGGTTTTATTTCTATATGATATGCTTCCACCAATTGCTTTTTTGTGAGATTTATCCCTAGAAAATATAAGAAATATTTAATCCGTGGGTGTTAGCAATTCCAACCTTGGTTATTTCCAGAACATCCAATGTAGAGACATCTAGAAACATCATTTTAAATTTAAAGGCATTGTGGTGCGGTGCGCGCCAGTGAGTCCAGACACCCGCCCACGTGATCTCTCATCTTAGAACGTAGGTAGGCTTTACGCATTATCTACACAAATTATATGATGTACTAAGTACCTATTAGAATATACCAGATAATGTGATAGATAATATAAAATGCATCTTGTATTTACCAACTGTCTGAATTGTGCCGTAAAATAAATGAATACTTTTTACTTATAAGTCGACAATATATCCCTCACTCACTGACAATCCTCAAAAATGTATGGGAAGAGTTTCCATAATCTTGGCAAATTTGTGCAAAATTTTATCTTATTTATTTACTTTTATATATAATCTTTCCAGTGCTAAAATTCTCTGAGCTAAGCCGCGGACGGATGAACGGACAGACAGACGGACGGACAAAGCGAAACTATAATTTTCCTTGTTGACTTTGGAACCCTAAAACCGATAATAAATAAAAATGAAAGGGAGACCCCTACTAGGAACGTGTTTTTTATCTTAATAATGGCAACAAGTAGTCGTTGCAAGTGCTCAAAGGGCCTGTACAGCCATGAATTAGAGCTACAAACTTATTTTTTTGCGGTTAGTGCAATATCACGGACATTAGGGATCGAACGGTAAAGTTAAGTTTGCCATTTAACCTCGTTTGTTTTTAGAACGGAACCCTCTGTGTGCGAGTCCAACTCGCACTTGGCAGATTTTTTTATGTACGGTCCCCGCCTACGGCAAGTGCTTACCACCGGATGGATGAATATCGTCTTGCGCGTTGCCATAAACATAGTAAAACAAAGTCGATTTCCGCTGTCTGTATGCTTAGATCTTGTAAACAACGTAACGGATTTCAATGTGGTTTTTACTAATACACGGAGTGGTATCGCGGAAAGTTTTTATGTAAAATGGACCTGTGGGGAACCGGAGCGGGTCGCTAGTGACATCACTAGCGACCCGCTCCTACTACGTTTTATTTTGAACAAATATACATATATTTGTTCAAAATAAAACGTATTTCGTCTATTATTAATGTAAACTGCTCAAAAGCCTAACCAACCATGCCATAACAATATTGTATGATACATACAGAGCAAATATAGCATGTTTTATAACCTATTTTATGATAAAATGCTACAGACATAGAATATTATTTTATTTTATTACAAAAGGTTGATGCCTAATTAAGCAATAATCTCAAATATGGCTCCATAAAATACAGCTGACAGCAGCAGCTACGTAGGGTTCTTTGTGCCTTTGATGTCATGATAAAATTCAGCTTCTATAAACAGTACAAAAAACATAACCTTGTATAAAACAAAGACGCTTGCCGTTTGCACGCTTAGATCTTTTAAACGTTCTACGCAACTGATTTCGATGCGGTTTTCACTAATAGACAGAGCGATTCTGAACTGACTGAGGAAGGTTTTATGTTCCAATTTATTTAGGATTTGTGTAAGCCCCTGCGAAGCCACGGCGGGTCGCTAGTAAAATAATATAGTGCAGAAAGTTCAGAGAAAAAAGACATAAGCTAGTTCAAAATGTATAAGTTAAATTGCATTATTTGAACCTGTGTTTCGAATAGTTATACTTGTTATTTGTTGGTTTTGAGTGCCTCGTATTAGGCTGTATTACTTACTTCACTTAGAGGTAAGGCAATAATTCAAATACAAGGCGGCCCTACATTAATACACTTTTATCGACACTTTACCGTTTTAAGGTTTCAAGATAGACGTTAGAAGCACTGTCAGCGATATATCCTAAAACCATTAAAGTTATCTTTTTTTATTAGCTTTCCGCTCCCTACGCCTGCGCTAAAGGCGAAATAAATAAAAGTGGCTGCAAGTATATATAACATGATGTCCAGGTACCATTCATTGCGTGATGGTTTTTATCCTGTATGTGAGCTCTCTTAGCCGCATATAAGTGCAAAATTTTAACGAAACGAGATCGCTTTAAAAGATTGTGAGCTACTGGTGAACCCCCAAGAACCTTTTGGGTCATGGCGTCCAAAAGCTCATAAGTGCCTCCTCTCCTGACACTCTGGCGTCAACTGAAAATCTAAATTCGTAGGTACTTACTACTATATAACACTAGAATCTACGACAAATATATAATCAAAGGAATCTACTTAGGTATTTTAATACTAAGCGTTATGATTGATCACCAGACAGAAACTGTTTGGGAATTCAGTCGCTGCAGTCGTGAGAGCATCTGTGCCGATTTAAATCAAATACCTGCTAATGCATGCAAATAAACCACCAATGCATTCGTTAATTTTCATGTAGGTACGTATAATACATGTGGGCTTTGGTATTCCTTTTCCTTTGTTATTTCGCTACGAAGTATATGCATTCAAAACAACATCTTATGTACCTTTCACTGATGATAACTAGCTACAAAAATAATAACACATCGTAATAATTGTTGACAACTTTACATGTAAAAATGTATAAGCGCCAATACGCGCCAGTGACAAAATAATTCTGATAAGTAACACTTTTATGCGTTGACAAATAAATAGGGAGGACTGTACGCAATAATACAGGAGGCTCATATTATGTTACAAGTGTGGGAGAGATAAAGTTATTTGCGTACTGATAACAACAGTGTCAGGGGCAACACGGCATTCATTACACTTAATTAGATTTTCTGGAATTGACATTTATAATGCGGATATTTTTTATATAACTTGATTTTGCCTCCAAATAATTTATCTTCTTTATCAGCATACCTAATAGGGTTCAACGCGTCCAAAACTTTCACAATCAAAACTGCCCGTCTGAGATCCACCTTACAGAAGATTACAGCCAAATAATTACTAGTTCTGCGGTAAAAAAAAAACTTTTATTGTGAGTATACCTTAACGCAGATTTTATCGTTATAGTTAATATTCAGATGAACTTACCTTATATTTCTAATATAGTAAAGTTTGCCAAGCGCATGACAAAAGGCGAGAGATCATGAGAAAAAGGTTGGCATACAATCGATTTTATACAACTCTGGAACGCTTATACTCTCGTTTTCTTTCATAGGAGCTAAATCGTAAATCATGTCGTATAGGATTTATTATTGTAATAATACCTATTGCATGTAATTTTTTTATAGAATATGTTTAATAGATACTTACAAAACAGGCCAAGTGCGAGTCGGACTCGCGCACCGAGAGTTCCGTACACACTTCTAGGTAAGGTTTAAAGTAGGCGAACTTCAAATGAGGTCATTATTCTTCGGTGACTCTCAACGTCGCGATTCAGGAATATTGCCAGTTTGAAGGTATAAGGTTACTTATGGAGACATTAACGCGTTTCTGACCCTTTGAAAATCATTTTACGGCGAATTGGTGAGTGAAGATAGCTCTTTTGTTACTGTAGCTTGACCAATTTGGTTCCAAATCGATGCAAAATCAAAATTTTCCTAAGAATACTGTCCGTCCAATGTAAAAGTAACGGAACACACACAAGGTTTTCTCAGACTTAAATTTTTGAACCAAAGAAAGAAACATGGCGTAGCTCATGGGACTAAGGCTCCTTAGCTAATAGGTTAGCACTAGTAACTAATCTAGGGTGGTAAATTTTGACGAGATGAAGCGATATCAAGTAGGTACCAAAAAAAGCAGTTACAAAGCAAACGATGCGTTTTTGGCCCTTTATTGTTTTTGGCTTGCTTGACTTTATTCTCTTCATGAATATAAGAAATTTCATACGTGATAATATGTTATATTTTCGTTAATTGATGGAACTTAACTTTTTATTTGCTGCGTCTGGCAACGTTAGTTTGGGACAAGCAAGCGTTCATCGCAGTGTACCTTAAAGTTTAAAATCCTCCCACGCTCTTGTTGAAAATAATACCTCTATCTTCAGCCAAGACTGTTGAGAATTGCCATATTTAGGCTTTACGCCCGAGACATATACATATTTATAAATTCTTTGTTTAACGACCTTTAACTCTAAACAAAACAAAATGAAAACGTATAAGTAGCAATACAATAGATATATGTTTTGGTAATAAAGGCATTTTTGCACTTACCAGCTGTTTCTGGGCACTAGATACAGAAAACTGTGTCACTATTCGAATATCTCATTACGTTGCAGGTATTTTCACACAGGGGGAGTATTTTCAAGGTTTTGACACGCCCGCGGCGTAGCGGGTAGTGTCTGAAACTGAAGTGTTTCAGGGGCGCTACCGTCACTCAGTCCGCGGCAGCGCTGAAAGCGATTTAAAGCTATGAAGTAACTACAAGTCCGAGAAATATGTAACTTAAAAAAAAGCTAATAAAATTCGTTTACCCTTAGGTGCTAAAGCCATGGGCATATATTATTGAAGTAATTTTATTAACATATTATTATAATTTAATACATTGACTGTTTATATATTGAATCTTTTATTCTCTATGAGCCTAGACGCGTTGGGTTTGGAAATACAAGTCCATAAACTTATGACTGGAAAATTAGGATTCGGAAATAATTATAATCATAATTATTATGGACAATCAAAAATTTATGTTATTTTTTAAGGTTACTTTCCCTCTTTAATGCTTAAACTATTATCTATGTACTTTAGTACGATAAAGCGCTAAAGCAGCTGCGTGGTGCGACAGTACCCTCGTGTTGCTAAACCTCATTGATTTTCAAACTGGCTTTATCATCAAATCGAAACCTTTACTTAATTCAAATGTAGTTTATATAGGACTCAACAGAAGGTCATAAAAATATAAGTTACCCTTGATTAATTGGAACACTATGAATACCTTTTGCTTTTTTGGGCTCGATGATGTCCTAATAAAATAAAATATTGGCTACATATTGGCTAGTTATTCAGCATTAGACTAGGAATGGTCAAGAGTCAAGAAGAGTCAAGAATCAATCTTAAAATATATCATTTTTTATTGAATTATAGAGGCGTTATCTAGCCACTGAAGTAGAAACGAATTGAAAATTACGGCAATTCATTATTTAAACCTCAGTTTAAACTTAATGACAACTCTGTTGGCTTACAAATGGATTATGTCAAGTAAGCTTGTACCGCTGCAATTTGTTTAAAATAAATATATACGAATTAAATATATTAGCAGTATAATAATATTATACGTAGTATATTATCTACTTTGAGATATTGGTGCCAATTCTGTTGTTCAAAAATACTAAACTTAACTAATTTGACAGTTCTAAAAGTCTTTCTATCCCTTTATCATGAGCGGGGTTAAATAAGGACGGCAATATTTTTTGACCTGTCAAATTAGTAAAGTTTAGTAATTTTGAACAACAGAATTGGCACCATTATCTACTCTAAAGGTATTGGTGATGTTAGGTTAGTCTGCAAACCACAACCTGAGCCTCGACATTATACGAATTAAGAACCATATTATAGTTGAATAGTTTGCTCACAGATGGGGTTCTTAGTATTTTGTGTTTTATATATATTGAAGTTCATTTTTATAACCAGAGATGGCAGCACATTCGAGCTATCTTTGATCCAATCTTGTAACTAAAATAGCTTTTGTGAACATTGGTAAGTTACTGCTGAAATATTCCTCCAACAGCAAGAGTATTTATAAAAAAATCCGACAGAGGTCACTACTAGATGGTGTGCGGAAAAGGAAGGAAACTTTTAAAAGTTTTTGCAACATTTTGTCAAGGAGAGAAGCCAAATATTCAAACCCATTTACCAGGGCATGTTCAGTTGCGATGACAGTGGTGCCAATTATGTTGTTCAAAATTACTTAACTTAAATAATTTGACAGGTCTAAAAATATTGCCAACCTTATTTAACCTCGCACATCAGAAAGGGATAGCAAAACTTAAGCCCTGTCAAATTAGTTAAGTTTAGTAATTTTGAACAACAGAATCGACACCAATATAATGTTATATAATTAATGTATACCATAAGTACCTATCTATTAAACCGTAGGGTTATTTTGCCGTAAATAAAAGGAAAGTCATATTTATAGATCAAAATATGTTAAGCTCTAGCATATTTTGGTCTACAAATATGACTTACTACTAACTCTTGATTCCTAACGCCTAATGTAAAACTAGTACGTAGTATATTATAAAATACGTCGTATATTTTTAACTGTTTAAACAATTACATCTCTAGTAATTGTTGATTATTACTTTTTAATTTTATTTTCTGTGCCATATCATATCGGGATCAGGTTATGTATTATATTTTACTTATTACATAAAATAAAAGTTTGCATGGAGCCGCAGACAATAAACGACGTAAAAGGGTCATAATCTGAATGTCAACAGTATATATAAGATTGGAACATCGCTCACGGGCATTTGTTAGCAAAGCGATGGCGATTTATTTTCCCTTTGTTATCTCACTTATGGGTAGTTTCATCTATTGAGAATAAGGAACAGCTTGGACAATACAAATGGTATCTACTTAGGGTATAAGGGTGCGCATGTTCTACATGTTATGTATTTTTGAACGATACTATAAGTGCTTACAAATCTAGCCAGTTAGAACACGATTTTTATCTATTCGTCATTCAGAATAAATGGTCTTATACGTATATAGCTTATAATATCAACTATTAATAATACCTACTAATAACGAATAATTATATCATAATAAAACCAAACATTGTACCCCTTTTTAAGCCAATAGGAACACGGACGGATTAGTATGAAATTTGGTACAGTAAAATTTTTATATAGAGTAGTACCTACAGAAAGCTAATATTTCTATATGTGCATATTGCATTGGAAATACATTTTTCTTGAGAGAGAGATCTGAGTACTAGTGACTTTTAAACAAAAATCAACTTTGTTTGTTAAAAACATCGTAAGGTTCTCCTATCACATTCGGAAGCTCAAATTTGTCGAGCAAATCTGGCTTACATTTTTTTGTCCGTCTTATCCAAAAATCGATATAATATCGATCACATCCAAAATATCTACATACCACGACTGCCATCTGACATGACAGCACATTTCGCCGGGAACACCGGTCACTGGGGATAGGTTATTAACGCGCCGCACAGAGCTAATATTGACATAGCCAACAGGTATTTGTATGGATTTCGCACGATTCAGTGTACTGTAGGTCTGTAGTGTTAGGAGGAACCGTTTAAGAGTATTAAAGAATAGAACATGGTAAAGGTAACAGAGTAGTCAAAAAGAGATTTATTTAATTTTTATTTATTTATTAACCATATAACACCTTTACAGGATAGCCTAACGCGATGTTTATGTATTTACAAGAGTATCTATAGAATGACTTAACCTAATTACTAAACGAATTTAACAACAACAATAAATAAATATCTTTTAATATTCCTAAATTAACAATAATGATTTTCTATATAAATTTGAACGCTTTCTGCGAGTTTCGGCGATATGGTTGAATGTAGGAGAATGAGATGGATGTGCAGTCAAACCGGACTATACAAAATACGACAGTACATGAGACTTCTTATATTAATATATTCAAATGCGTGCGTGTTCCAATCTATACATTTGCATCAACGCTTAGACCGACTTAATGAAATGGGGTATAATGCGATCGGTATTAATTCGCTACGTGTCGGAGTGCGCGCCGTTGTGATAAATCTAATACGGCGGATGCTCCAACACGGCGGTAAACACAATTACTTTCTCTTAATTACCACGTTAACGACAATATTCCCATTACTATGTTGACATTTTATATTTTTGGATTCTCTTACTATTGAAACCACAAGTGAGGCTGCTTAAGTAGCTATATAACTGTTCCGGCCAGTTTTTGGGTAATCTCCTAATGTCACTGGCTAGAACAATGGTCTTTAACACATCCATAACCACGTGACGCCTTGACATGAACTGGTACGAACATTGCACAAAGAATCGGTATAGTCATATACAATAGGGAATCTTGTCATCCTTGGTACTCTACATAAATAATCAATCTAATAGTTACCCGTGCATTTTGCTTAAATCAAGTTGTGTTTAATATCTGGCATTACTTAAGCGACATAAAAGGTAAGTTAAGGATTTCTATTACTCTAATAAAAACCAACAAGGGTTCTGCCCAACACTTCAGCCACGTGGGGCTTAGAAATAACGGCCTTTATAAACTTTCAATTCCATATCCCTTGAGAGTAGCTCCGTTATTTCCCGGGATAAAAGGTATCATGGCTTAGTACAATTTTTCAAACATTTTAAGAATTCGAGTGATATTGTACAAATTGGGGAACAGACAAAGAGATAAATCTGCATGCATACAAACAGTCGAATAGCAACCATCCCAAAACCTTTTTATATATAAAATATTATTTTCACAAAGCGATTGGAATATAAAACTCTTCTTCTGAGATTAAACCATGCAGATTAATGGTGATCCCATTTTCCTTGTAAGGGACCAAAACTTAATTTTGTTTCTTAAACTTGCTTACTGCTAAGCCCCGGATTAAAATGCTTAAAACTCTTAGGGGTAGAGTGCTTCGAGCTTAAATGTAGTTAAAGCTATTTAGTTTTGTATGCGTAAAGATTTAAGACGCTGAACTCAATACATTATAGGAAATATGCTTAACACAAAGAAACATATAATATACTAGCGGCCCGCCCCAGCTTCGCACAGGAAGACATTTATCAAATATATTTTGTCTACCCGTGCGAAGCCGGGGCGGGCAGCTAGTATAATATATAGCCTATGTTACTCAGTGATAATGTAGCTTCCTAACGGTGAAAGAATTTTTGAAATCGGTCCAGTAGTTTCGGAGCCTATTCAAAACAATCCCACAAAAATCCAAAAATACGAATCTTTCCTCTTTATAATATTAGTGTAGATGTAGATGTAGATTGAATTAGCAAATTCAAATGGTAAGGTAGAATCTGAGAGCATCATCCTGATTAGATTTTTATTTTTTAAATAATACTATCCCTGATGAATTGGACCATATCCCGCCTGATACCTTAAAGCCTTAAAGACCTAAGACCTTAAAGTAATGTGACAAGATAATGAATAAAGGCATGATTCGATATAAACATTCCCCATTACTTTTTGTATTTTATATAATTTTATGTCTAACTTAAAACAATTTACCAATCATTCAATTTCTAATCATTACTTCATTGACAGTAATTGTTTTAGCAGAATACTGTAATGTAATTGGACATAGCCCGAAGTAGGAGAAAGGTAATGGAATCTAATATCTAGTAATAAAATTCTAATCTCCAATGTGCGGCAGCCAGCAGTGCAGCAGTAGGCACCTCACCTCGCTATCACGCCTGTCATTTTAATTTGCTACAGTTGAAATGTTTCTTATTGTGATAAATACTTTAGCCTATATATTTAAGCTTAATGTAGGATTAATATACAATTTGTTAATTAGAGCGAAACCTAAAAATTCAAGCATCATCCTATTTGACATGTAAATCTATGATTTCATTATACTAAGAAATAAAACAAGCGTAGCGGACGGTCACCGGTCTAAACCACCCGTGACAGTCGCAAATTTGTTGGAATTGAGAAACTTTTTTTGTTGGTTACAGAACACGTAACTATATCTAAACGCAAATTGTTTTAAAAGCAATGTGAAAATCGTACCTACTCCTACTACTACAACATTACTGCTTTGATTGAAATTGTAAATGGCTTGGTATTATTGCATTCATACATCAACTCCAAGCCAGAGAATAAACCAACAATTCTCCTTGTTAATCCAACGCAAATGCACTACGACTTCATTAGCTTAGCAAAAGTGCATGAATATGAACGGATTATTCAAGTTATATCGCAGACCGAATATCGTATAACCTGCAAAAGTAACATTAACTGGACATATGTCCAGTTGCTTTGCTTCAAGTGGTTTACGAAATTTATGCATCTCGTGCAATGGGAACAATTTGTGATGTGTAGTATACGCAATCAGGATCGCTTTAATCTAGCGCCGCCTGAATGGGGCACCCAACGAGCGTAATTTCACTGAACCATAATCTAACCGATCTCCACTTATATTCTCTAACTAGTGCTTGTTCGCGATTTTAGTCTTACTTATGGGATGCTATTGTTATTATTTATTTCGGAGAAGACTTCGGAATATAAATATCAAATGTTTATTATAAATTTACACAAAATAAATAAATAAGACTTCAATTTTAATATCCTGTTATCAGAAAAAATATTTTTATTCCAGAGTGTAGGTACGTACAGCACTGTAAGGCGTTTCAAGAAAATGCCTTCATATTATTATAAAATAGCTATATATCATGTACCTATAGTGTATATAGTGACTTGGTTTGATACATACGATTTGTATGTATGTATATTTATATATCGCTCGCTCTATAAATGTAATCCATTTCGTCGCTAAAATAGTCTACTATTCCATGGTAATATATCAGATTTTTCTAGTGGAAGCAAAGCAATTCAGATCGCACATCAAATTATTCGGAATGCTTCGGATAGATTATTTAAGCTCAAATATCAGTCACATATCTACGGTACAAAAATAAATTGAACGTGTCCTGAAAGTTGCTACATTATTAATTGTGGGTTATATGTAGTTGAATTTGTTTAATTTTAACTAATTTGGATAAATTTTTTGAATCCCGCTAAAACAAACTGCTTCCAACAAATATCCATCTCTCCATTAAAATAGAAATCGCCTTAGTATTTTTTTTGTAAATATGAAAGAACTATTTTTTTTAAATAAACATATATAGGTATATACATTGTTTGCAAATGATAACAAATACTTAACACGTAATGTAGTGTAAAACTTGACACGTTATACGTCACGACACAGTGTGAAACACCTGCCCTCCCTGAATATATCAAGGTAAAACACCTAAGGTAATGTACACACTGAAGTTATTTGCTTATCAACCCCACGCATACCTAAGTCGTGTACCCACGTACCTTTTTGCAAGATAAAACGATTCGGGGATCGACCAGATGAGCTTTCAATTAGATTTCTCTGGCTTGAGGTGAGCCCGTATTCCACTGATGTTTACAATTTTCCTAGCTTTACGTTCGAAAGTCGACTGTGTGACTAACATAGTTAACAACTTGTCGGAAGTGAGCATCATGAACAAAATCTAAGTGAATTTGTTAAGCAAGACTTTATAATAAGCTTTTGACAAAGTTGCTTAGAAGCTTGCGAGACAAATAGGCAGGTAAAATTATTTACTTTGATAACTTTAATGTGATTTGATCTCGAACAAAATCATAGCTTTAAAGGCGGAGATGAGATCAGCGAGATCAGTACGCAAACGGAGTTGTTAAAATGATGACAAAAATATTAAAATTTTAAAGGTATTTTTTCGTCAAGATATTCATAAAATTGAGTGAACCGTTTTCTTCATTTTTATCACCATCCGAAGTAAAATCGTGGTTACATTATTTTCCTACGCGGTGAATGCAAACTAAATC
Source organism: Falcaria lacertinaria (assembly GCA_951449985.1). NCBI lineage: Eukaryota > Metazoa > Arthropoda > Insecta > Lepidoptera > Drepanidae > Falcaria > Falcaria lacertinaria. The sequence goes on along the minus strand of OX602115.1, from coordinate 5,284,619 downwards.
GCGTCACACTCGGGAAGATTCACAAACTCGACATCAATTTATAAATAGAGACCAAAATTTCGTTGAAAGCCGCTATCCGATTACCTAGGGGATGTATTCTGATCGCGTCGTTTTTTGACATTATCAAGGGGTAAACTTTGAGCGGATATTGTACAATCACACTCGGAAGCGTGTGCCTAATCGAACACATTATTTGGTAATATCTTGTGCACAACTTTAAGCAATTATATACCTAATGGCACATACATTTAAACTAGATATTGCCAAAGGCTTGGAAATAAATTTATCGAGAAAAAATATTATATTTTCTTTATATACAGGTCTTTGATAAACGTTTATTGTGTAAAAGGTTGAATTCTATTATGCTTTTATAAATACTATAAATTAACATTTCAAGTTATTTTGCTGTAGATAGGATAATAAATGTGGTACCAGACTGGCAAAGGCTCGAATATTAAAATAAAGAAATATTACGGCAATACAAACATACGTTATAACATATAAAAACTTTGAAATTTTCTGCTAGCAGTTTCCTGTTGTAAATATTTTTAATCTAAACGACACTAAGAGAAGGCATCGAATTGTAAACGGCATGCGTGCTCGTAGTCGGCAACTTTCGTATCAGATCTGCGCTAATGTCGTATACGATACAACCGTTCAATTTTGTCCAGATCGCTATCTTCCTTAATTTGAGAAAGCTATAAGCAGGGAATTTCTTTCCGCGTGATAATCGACAGGCGACAGCGATGCTACGCGCCCTGCCTCAGATTTATGACGTAATATTTGAGATCGAGCAGACGAAATGCTGCTGTTAGGGTTGACAAAGATGTAAACAAAAAATCTCACCTAAAGTAACAGATTTACAAACATTCCCATTTTATTTAGCTATTACATTTCATAGCTAGCTAGCAACCGTCAACGCGAAAAATCGATATTAGTTGCGGTTTAATTAAAAGCATTTGAATATGTTTTGCATAACGTATGCCATTTTATATTGGTGCAATCGAACCTCGCGAAACTGAATTTAAATTAAATATTTTTGACATTCAATAGCTTACACTGAAAATGGATATGGGATTAGCTTATGCTCAGTGAATTGAGTAGGTAGATATTGCTTATAAATGCATTTTGCTTATATAAAAAAACTAGCGACCCGCCCGGCTTCGGCTTCGGCTATAAATTAAACACTTACAAAACACAAATAATTATAGATAAAAACCTTCCTGTTGAATCGCATTAAAAGCGCATCGTTGCGTAGTTTTAAAGATCTAAGCATATGCATAGGGACAGACAGACAACGGGAAGCGACTTTGTTTTATATTACGTATAGTGATACTGCTTTATTTAATAAAAAGCTAACATTATTGTTTTTTTTAATAAAGGTACGATTTAAGACAAATTCTAGGAGCTTTTAACTCGTTAAAATATGCATAAAGCGTTTCTCTTATGTAAAATATGAACACCGATCAGTTTCGTTGGAGAAAATAAATGTTGTTTTAATAGACTACATATATGTACCTATTTAATAAAAACATATATTGAATTTTGTCTGTAAAAAATATGACCTTGTTTTACTGATTTATTAATGAGTTCAAAGCACAGAACCACCGAATCGGATAAATCTTTCAAATTCGAGATTCATCGATAGACGGTAAGATGTCGGTCCGTCTAAGCTATATAATAATAGTCTGAAACGTTGTTACAAACTTGTCCTTTATGTAGGTACCTATTCTTTGCTAATCCTGTCCATTCTTAGAGCCCTCAATTCAGCTGAGAGGAGATTTATTTCATTGGCGGATATATTGGAGTGCGCGGTGTATTGTGAAACGAACAATATTATATTTAGATACTAAAGTCTTTGTAAAAGGCTAAGATGACAATTTTATGCTCAGATCCTTAAACAGCCAGCATGGGGTAATCTTTGAAACATTACATCTCTCACTACCGTTTCACGTAGTCAAGAAGCAACAACAGGCAATATAAATAACATTCTTATAAGTAAGAGACTTAAAATAAGACATAACTCGTAGCACAATAAGTCGGTTTTAAATTTTAAGAGATAAACTCATTTAGGATTTGTTTAATTATACTTTTCGCTGTATATAATATGAAACTTTTACTTAATTATGCCAGCCCTGCATCGGATGAGAGAACAATTTCACAGAGCGCCAGTAGTTGCGTTGCTTCCTTCCTGTGTATCCGCAGTTTATTCTTCACCACAACATTACAACACTTTATCAAACGCCATCGAACTCAGACATCCATATTATGTAATAGAAAGCGTACCCGCGTCCCCATCTAATAAAACGTGATTGATTTTCCTTGTGATTAATTATGATTGAGCATGTTTTACTCGTAAAACCCGTTTATGTAAACATTGGGGTAAGAATAAAGCGTTTAATTAAGCTTATAAACGGTTCCTTTCAATAACTTGTAAATCTATACGTAAGCTTAAGTTAGCGATGTCCGTTACTGAGAGATTAATTAACGACAACTAATTATACTACTGTGTTTTACGCATATGTAAAAGTTATTGCTATTGTAGCACTTAAAATAAGTTGATAATTGCTTGACGGTATAAATAATGTGGGATATAACCCTTTAAAATCTTCACTCCTTCTCGAAAAGATCCCCTAAGGGGTAGGCAGAGGTTTAATACCAAATATTCACACCTAGGAAATTTAGGATCCACGTGTCCACCCAAGAAGACCCTAACGAAACCATCAGGACTGGTGAAGCCATCAAGCAATTTTACTGAAAGCTTATTAATTAGTTACTGTTCGGATGAATAGGTTAGTTTACATTATAATATTGTAGGATAATACAAAGTAGGCCAGGAGTCGGCCACGTACAGCGGCTTTCATATAGTCATTTGGGAAGCCGGAAAGGTCCACTTTTTGCTCGCAGCTTTTCCGTGCAAAATAATGTGACATTAATAAGTCTCACCTCTCCTTTTTATAGCGAGATGTCACGTATTTGGGTCACCGCCACTTTCATGTTGGTTTGATAAATAATAATATTCAAATTGGAAATGTGGGTAGTGGTTATTCATCCGAAACGTGACCCATTTATAATTCGCGTAGATTTAAGACTACCCAACTTATTGCGGAAGCGTGCTTCAAAACATTTTTTCGAATTGCTTTTTCCTGTGCCGAATAATAATTAACTTCAGTTGTAAACGTTTTCTAGATTTGTGCATTGCTAGTATTGTTCAAACACATGCTTTGAGGAGGCTTTGAGGTTTCGCTTGTGAAACCTGAAAATTACAAGAGAATCGTGTGATTTTCTCGCCATTCTGTTTTCTTACATCCGTTTCTTACATACACTGTGTAGAAATCATAGTGGTATATTACTTTCTTTGAGTGGAAATACTGCTACCTATTTGTCGTATTTCAATGGCCAATAGAGTTACGTCAGTCCATCTCGAAACAGAGTTGTCACAATATACATTTGGTCTCCTGTGCGAGCTGTGAAATTATTATACACCTGAGAGTACTTCACATTATTACTATATTTTGGAAGGGTTAAAATGTTTTTTCTAGCGGTAAACGTGACTCATCAGATCAATTAAACTGCAGCTTTAATCACTTGTAATTACTGTAATATAATAAATATAGCAAGGACTTTCCATATTTATAAAAAAAAGAGATATATGAAAATTACTATAAAAACGAAAATCATTGGAAGTAAAATAGATAAGATTTATCTAAGGTGTGTTACCATGCACACATAACATAAAATACGACCGAGCGATTCTTCTATATCGGGGCATAAATAAACCTCCATATACAACGATTCGATTCTCCCTTCATTCGTGGCAGAATTTTCGTACAAGCCTTTATTTGCATTGGAGCGAAAATATTTAATCAGCCGTATAATCTTAGCGCGCCCTACGCTTTTGCGGTACCTTGAATGTATACGTTTCAGCCAAGGCAGTAGGCTATGTTTGCAGTATGTCTAACAAAAATAGAATAAACGGAGAAAATCAACTGCAATAGATTTTTCCCTTCGAAAATGTATATTTCCGATTACACTGTCAGAGTTTGTATTTGACGCGTCGGATGCAGCGCTACATAAAATACCAATACTTTAAAGCGATGATCGTATTAGAATTTTACAAAGTTGGTCTGCATACATTACCTAATGGTTTTTAAATTCTGTACTTTCTGAGTTCTGACTAAAATGTCGAAGGAATAATGCTAAGTAGTTTATTTATTGATAGATTTATGGAATATAAATACATTTCCTAACCTTATAGCGCAATTCTAGTGATACGAATATCCCGGATACAAGACAATGAATTAAGTACCTGCTACGTTTTGCGGAGCACATAAAAATATATAATTACTATATAGTTCCTCTAATTATTTTGTTTATCATAAACTACCTTATTTCATATTCCACCAAATGCAGCATGCTTTTGTTGATCTACAACTATTCTTTATTTCTGAGTGATATATTTTACACGGTTGAAGGATAAAAAAATAGACAGCTTTATTGGCAGTATCTATTCAGAATCGAGTTCTATCTAATACTTCCAAGCACCTGGCGAGGAGAAATAATGGAGCACCTACAACTATAAAGGATTTAAGTGTATGTAGCCACTAGGTGGAAACTCAAGTGTGTCTAATATATTAAGCGTTTCAATCTATCGATTTTATTCCGACGTTGTTAGAAAGCGAGACTTTTGCGATTTTCCAAACCATTAGTGATGTGACAAACGGCGGTTTGTACTCATGCTGTCGTTTTCGTCCATTACGAGATTTCAAAGATCGTACGATCTTATTCGCCCCTTTAACTTTGATCGGATATCACAGTTATCTTCCAAGTTTTGAACGACTTGCTAAATATAAAGAGCACACGTGCTTATGTTCTCGCGGAAAATTATACCATTTATTATATCAATTTATATAACAAAATTTCAATGCCTTGTTTCTTACTTGAAAGATAGGCATAGTGAATCATTCACTGTGATTGACAGAAATGGTAAGAAGGAGGAAAGAGCTGGTCCCACTTAGATTTTATCAATACATAATAGCGGTGCCTCACTGCGTAAAGAGGCCATAATGGATCGCAGTGATAAAAAAAAACTTTAATCACATCTATTTACTCGAGTTTCACTTGAATCGGATGCAAAACAATCGAATAGCGTCATTAAAAAGAAGCTGAACGCGCCTGGATGAGACCGAAGTGAGTGAGTGCGAGAGAGCGTCTTGGGGGTTGGAATTGTAAACATTTTCCTTTAAATTTATTCGGAAGACAGTATTTTGCTGAGTAAAATAGAGGCATTTTATTTAATATCAGTATTTATACGACTTTATTTTATTGGGTGAATGTTGGTACATATTTTAATTTCAATCTTCCGCGATCTTAACCCAATGACATAAGAAGGTCTTATACGCCATATTAAATTGTTTATCTGCCACGATATTTCAACGACATTTTAAATTTATATTATAGTGTGACCATGATAAATTCCTAATTAACAAATCACACAGGTCGTACTGAATTTAAATGCATACTATTTATATGGCAGTCATAATGGAGTATCTAACTCACTGAACCGCGGGTGAGGCGCGCGTGACATCGCTTACAGTTGCAGTGAATGTGTTCGTATAATTTTCTGTTAGTGTGTTACATGAAAGGCACCTTAGAGGTTCAAGGGAGCCGCAGAGAGTCCGGAAGGACGTGCCATGCCCGGTACCGGCGACGGGTGCCTTCCTCACATCCGCACTGGGGGAATTAAGTATTTTAGCGCCAGGAGTAGGTACCCAAATACTACATTTTGAGAGCCGTGGTGGCTTTGTGGTTGAAGCAACGGCCTGTCATCTGATGGCACCAGGTTCAAACCCCAGCTTGTAGCAATGAGTTTTTCTAAGCTTAAGTACAGTGATTAATCACACCATGAGGTAAAAAAAGAGAGGTAGGGCGAATTGGGATCTCCCGTGGGTTTTCCCCATTAATATTGGCGCCGCCCGATTGGGGAATATACCTCCACCTTACAGAAGACCGCAGTCGAATAACATTACATTCATGTATTGTTGTGTTTCTGCGGTAAGTAAGGTTGCCAGTGCTCCACGAGGATCCACTGGGCTATTATCAATGCTGCTAGCACAGTGACTCCTCCTCAACAACAGGGTTAGCACCTCATTATCGATACTCGTATCCCTGGTATTGCTAGCGGCTATAGGTTACGGTGACTGCTTACCATCAGGTGGACCGTATGCTTGTGTGCCACCATAGTGGTATAAAAAATCATACAAGCGTACTTAGCAATTACATTAAGGATATTGATGCAAAGTTTTTATTGAACACGCGTGGTGCAGTATTCAATAGAGCCAGCTCTATCGTTTGTACGTGAAACTAAAATAACGAACTATCTATTGAAACTCGCTCTCGCTGAATTGGTTACTCCCAGTTACAGAGGAGTTTTTAGCTTGAATATTATTGCATTCATTTATGGGCTCAAAGAGTTTTCAATATTTATGTACACGTTTTTCGTTCACTAAGTTTAAAATACTTTGCTGTCCTAGAAATAAAGACTCCTCCAATGGATTATATCGCAGAATATCGATAAAGTAAAAGAAGTTAAAATGGATTCACTGAGGGAATACATCTAGGTATAACATATTTCTTAACTTACTATTTTCAATTTTATTTCATATACCAACTTTTATGAAAATCCGAATTTATGAATATGTAAGGAGCATACATTCTGGCTTGTATATGAAAGTAGCACGTACGTAGAGAAATAGTTAATATACTCTCTCAGCTCTGCAGCGGGATTAACTACTAAGCTGGTGGCGGTGATGGTGGAACTAATAACTTTAGTTTAATGCACTTTTTTGCTATTGCTTAATGTTACTGTTGAAATTAAAATGTATGTGTACTATTAAAATCAATGTTCCATCATCGGCTCTCAGTGCCCATTAGACAAAAATTCCAGTCATGTACGCAATCGGCCTGCCTTTGCTGCCCGTCCCGTCTATACAAATATCCCGTCCTTTTGTTTTCCCTTTGAGTTACGCTAAATGACGTGTTCACCAAACCGTTGCAGTAATCTTCACACAATCACAGTTTTTGTTGTATGGGCGTAATACTTTGATTGAGTTGTATTTGGATTATACAAATTACTAGAAACGAATGTTTCTTAGACAATTAATGTTAAAAGTTTAATATGGATACAACATGACGTAATAGTTACTGTGGTTGAAAGTCATTAATAAAATACTGCAATAAAAAGCTTTTAAGCTCGGCGACTAGCAAACGATAAAAAATACTAGCTATGAGAATCATATTCCTCTAAAAGTTATATTTAATATATGTAGTTACTGAAGTCAGAAAAGACCTCCATGCAAGAGGCTGGTATTAAGCCGGTGACACGTGAAATAGAGACTGAGATAGGGTCGTACATCAGTCGACGGAGAACACGTTTCACGTACAAGTAACACGACGTCTCTCTAAACGGCTGCCTACTGTAGTAGCCGCGCAATAAATAAAAAAGGCGATTTAGTAAATCCCAACATGACTCCCTGGATTTATACAGAGTGTTCTGACGCAAACTTTTCCTTGAGGTCATCAAAATTCTCCCCTCGCGCGGGCGATTGAATGTTATGGGCCGCGAGACGCTCTCCACTTGTGAGTTACGGCTTGTAGCCCCAACATGCTTACGGTACGGATTTAATTCAATGATCACCTTGAGCCACTATCAAATATGCTTGTTATGTTTTATCATAGAGAGAGGGCAATTTAATGTATTTACAGTTACTACTTGAAAGTATTTTATGGTAATAAAGCTTGCTACATGGTTGTCAACATATTAATATTGTCGCAGGTATTTTACATTTTACCTACTTCGAAAACCACATATTGTTTATGAACATTTTGGTCAGTGCGAGAATCGAACTTACAACCTCGGAATCGTGTTGTTTAGCTACCAAAACATCGCGGAAACCGAAGTTGAATCATTATTCTTCCACACGATTGGACATCTGGAATTTTATTTCTACCAGCATACATACAATTTAGAAACCCAACGATCGTTTCGCAGTCGCATAAATTTTCTGCTATAACTATGTTACTATACGTATGCATATACAATAGTCCAGGACATTCTAGGGCGATAAATTTCGCTAACAATTTTGTTGAACTGAAATACACCCGAAACGTTGCCCGTTGGCTTTTACTAAATCCGGGAATAATGAATTTAATGGTAACGTGATGTTTCTTAGAGTTTTATTGGAACACTATAAAAAGAAACTGTGGTTACTCAGTGTAGCCCTATAGAGTCTACGACTGCAATATGCACGTGCAAATTCATTGGCAGCGCTACTAATAATGTGTGACAGAGAAAGACAGAAATAAAAAGCGACGTTACGGAGTGATGTTCGATTGCGGAAAATGATAATTATTCAAGGGTCAAATTTATTTAAGTATATTCTAAGGCCTAAGGGCTTCATTCCTACTTTCCAACTTACCTGGTTGATGCCTATTTGGGTAAATACTCGATACGTAAAGATGACTGACTCAACCTGCATTTAGGCCTACCATAACGCCTTCCATTTCATAAGGGTGGGAATCTGAAGGCTGGTCCAATAAAATTCATGTAATAATTATGTTATCGTAATAAAGATCTAGACACTAGGAGTCTAGATGTTATCCTAACATTGGTCCTAAGAAAATATTTCTCCAGCGCAAACAACCTGCTGCTTCATATGAGATAACACAAAACATTCCAGTCACGCAATGAATATGTACAAGCAATATATAAAAGAAGAAAACTTTCTCTCCTAAGCGATATAGAGCCAATAAATTCATTTTCGGTTGGGTGGAATGTAGTTCTAAAGCCTCACTAGTTGCTTAGATCTACGAATTATGTTCAGCAGTGGACAAACGGTTGGAATATGATGAGGAGTTGACGTTATGCGACAATATCTATCGAAAATATCGATAGATAAAACTTTAAGAGCTGTGGTGGCTGTCTTATGAATCATTTGTCTGCAATTGTAGCGACGCAACTTCGAATACCCCTGGTCTGTACCCATGAGTTTTTTAACTTAAGTGTAGTGAGCCAAGGTTTTCCCAAAGGAGTACAGCATGGCGTTCTTCAAGAAGGGTGTGTAGAGATTTTTGAAGGGTCGGCAACGCCCGAGTTATACCCCTGGTGATGCAAGCGTCCATAGGCTACGGTGACCGCTTACCATCAGGTGGGCCGTATGCTTGTTTGCCACCCTAGTAGTATAAAAAGAAACGTGATTACTCACGCCGCGTGCTTTACGGTAGAGGAAAACATTTGAGGAAACCGGCATACGTCTGAAAAGAAATTCAAGGACGTACCTATGTAGTGGAGAAGGCGGCGGACTCTTCATCTATCACGTTGGCACTAAATTATCTTCGGTAGAAAGTGGGTGTTGGAACCACTTCTGCCTATCCCTTCGGGTTCCCTTGTGGGAAGGCGTGAAGAAAATATAGATAAAACTTTATTTTTTGGTACAAAATAATACTCTATGCGATTTTTGGCATATTAACAAATATTAGCAAGATTACTATTAGTTATTGCTTTTTAATTTTTTATAAATACAAACAATAATATTTAAATTATATAATTTTATTATAAATAGGATTTAAGCCTATTATCATATATTATCTACTCTGAGCTATTATGTGGTTGGGTTTCCTCTGTCAACTCTCTCTCGGATGTTTGCATAGTTAAAATAAACATTACCAAAACAGCGAAACCTATTCAAGCTAGAAATTTCCGGTTTGCAAATATAGGCAAATTCTCTGGAGATTGCACAGCGGGATCTGTGCTTGCATATTAGTGGACGGACAAATCCGCCTATTAAATTTACTTATATAAGGTTGTATTGCTAGCTACCTTCCACTTTCAATAAGTATTTAAACGGAAGAAACTTACGCAACTCGGTTCAGATTGCTTCAGCAGCATAGGTATATTACACGGTAAAGCGTCATTAGAATGCGCTGAGCTGACGGCAGAAACAGTGGAAAATCTATATATTATTCTTAGAACTTTACGTTACAAATTATTTACATTACACATCATTATTTATTTAAAGTAAAAGTAAATAATGCTGAAGTGTGCGATACTGGTACTCAGTTCGAGGCGTCTAGTGGCATGCGCATACGCAGTATTGCTTTACATACATTTTTATGTTTGATTTATTTCAATAAGATCTTAAATAAATAAAATATTTTAAAGAATCGTAGATTTGTTCGAAATAAATTATATAAAATCGCTGCATAACATGGAAATTTAAAAAGCACCAAATATGAACTATTTATTTTTTTATACCACTAATGTGGTACACGAGCATACGGCCCACTTGATGGTAGGCAGTCACCGTAGCCTATATCCACTAGCAATACCAGGGGTATCACTAACGAGCCAACCCTGTTGTTGATGAGGACTCACTGTGCTACCAGCATTATTACTAGCGCAGCGTATCCTCGTGGAGCACTGTCAACCTTACTCACCACAGAAACACAATACTACATCAAAGTAGTGTTGTTTTACTGTGATCTTCTAAAAGGTTGTACGTACAGTCCCCAGTCGGATGGCTCCAATTTAAATGGGAAAACCCACGGGAGATCCCAATTCGCCCTACCTCTCTTATAATATAATGTACATTGATATTTATTGCTCAGAGTTTGTGATATTTAATTATTAATTGGATAAAATTCTATAGACAATTGTTCAAGCGATTACCGTAAATAATGTGTCAGATCTAAATTAATAAACGTTCGGCCAATAATTCAAATTTAATTTAACGCAATGCGGGCTGCATTACAGAGGCAATTACAATGTAATCTACTTGTATTGCTTTGTCTATCGCAGCTGCACTCATGTATAATTTCATACTCAGTAAAAATATAAGCATAATTGGGACAGATTTTAAATGTAAAATTCAGTTTTATTTGTTAATGTCAATGTTAGTTTCCGATTTATTTTTATATTAGGACAATCTTATTATTTACATTATTATGTCAATGTCAGCCAGCACATATTTTTACATATTTTCTTTTTATAAGTCATCCAACTGCCGGGCGAATAATATATTTTTTCGGCCATGTACCGAAAGACTAGGCATTTAGACACAAGAATATTAGAAATAGAAGATTAATAACGAGTAAAATTAAATGGGGAACCAGTAGTTCCACGATGTTTCGTTTATTTACAAGTATGTAATTAGTGATTGAAAAGCGATCGTTACCACAACCAGAATTCGATAATACTAGTGGGTATATGAGTGGTACGTAGGGTTACTATTTATACGTCACGCATATACCGATTTTGAAGCCGCGGTGGCCTTGTACTCCGAGGCTACGCTGGGCTAGTAATAATGCTGCTAGCACAGTGAGTCTTCATCAATAACATGGTTGGCAACTCGTTAGTGATACCCTAGTATTGCTAGCGGCTATAGGCTACGGTGACTGCTTACTATCAGGTGGGCCGTATGCTTGTGTGCCACCTTATAAAACTGGTATAAAAAAACGACCTCAAAATAACTAAAGCTCGCTAACGCTATATTATACGTAATTGCTAACGCTATAACTCTGTAGCCCTAGTTCACATTCGAATCCATTTTACAATTTGTCCCGTATTTATTCTAATGTCAGATCAATACTCAACGAATGAAATAAGTTGCCTTTTGTTGAAGTTCAAGCTAGTGACTCGCCCCGGCTTCGCATGTAGGTATAGCAGAGGGTATAAGCCTATTTTTTTCTGTAGAAGTGTCGTATCATCATGCGTCGAGCATTTTGGTTAGATTAATGTGTAGCTGAGGTTAATCTTACTTGGAGTATTATAAATGTATTTTATTTACAAATCCTTCAAATATTGGTAAAGCTAAAGATATATATACATAAAGAGAGTTGGTCGCGTTGTGTTTTATAATATTTAAAGATCAAGAAAATGAAGATCAAATAAATCATTGCTAAAACTTAACTTGTACGTAGTATATTGTCTACTCTGACACTTAACTGATCAGAATCAGTTCTCATCGAACAGATTCGATGAGAATACTAGCTGATCCGACCGACGTTCTGTCTTAGCTTTAAATTCAATCAAATACACCATATAAAAAACAACTTTTAGTTAAAACCCGAAATTAACTTTTTCTTTTCTTGAAAACCTTCTCCTGACAATAAGAAAGACAAAAAAAGAATTAGCGAAATCGGTCTAGACGCTTATGCGTGATGCCGTGACCAAGGGAAATAGGGATACATATTTGTATATATATTATATAGATATTATTGCCTTTTCACGTTTTCCTGGTTTTATACAATTAGCACATAAACATCCCGTATCAGTTCCAGGAAATTATGGTAGATCCGGTGAATGGTAAAAAAAAACTTACGCGAATGCTGGTTTAATAAAAACATTTAGTGCTCTAGTTGCAGAAGCTCGGTAAAGGATTTTCATTTTACACGGTCTATTTTGTGCATGATTTTTGTATATAATAATAATAATAATAATGCTTGGACATTGTCACACAGCGCCAACTGGCCCCAAACTAAGCAAAGCTTGTACTATGGGAACCAGTAGCCGATATAATACTTATATACTTTTTTTTCGTAAATACATATTTATAATACATACCAAACGCCCTGACGCAAGACAAACATGTTTGTCACATAAATGTTTGCCCCGGCGGGAATCGAACCCGCAACCTCTAGCGTAGCAGTCAGGTGTACTAACCACTAGACCAGCGGTCTCGTCAATATGTAAGGTACCTTTTACTAGTTGCAGCCATACTATAAGTTTATGCAATATATTTCACGCATTGCATTGATCGTAGTGTATTTCTTTATAATTGGAATAGTCATAAATCAGGAAATTTGTATTTACTTAATATGATAAAAATATCTTTGATCAATTATCAGATGCTAATAGATAGATGTTGATGGTTAATTTATATAAATTAATTATTTAATAGATTTGTTATAATTGTATTAATGTATCATGACCAAAGCGCCTAAGCTCAACTCTATGTAAAGGTAACTACTTAGAACAATATTATAGGATGAGGCCTTCTTTCTGTAATCTGCGCATAACAAGTCCAATTAACTTTCTAACGATAATCCCTACGGTAATGGAATTGCCTTAAGACTGAACTAAACACAAGTTGTGGGCGCCGTAACTCGGTTGGTTGGGAGGTATTAGGTAAAGCTGAATAGTTGGCTAGCTCAGCTAAAGAAACTGATGTGACGTTAATTTTTATATGAATACGCTTATGCTATAGTTGATATCAAATGCTATATTAAAAAAAACGTTTAATGTATTGATCGCCTCTTGATAAACAAAATTGAATAAATAATATTTCATTATAAAAAATCAGCACAAGGTGTGAAATCAGTCTGTAAAGTATTTTTTATCTTTAATTAATCTTGAAGTAACATTCACGAAGCGTAAGGAAAGAATTTTTCTTATTAAAATTCTCGTAACAAGCCTATAAACGACAGGAAATTACTCACGGTCGTATCTGCTTGCTTTCCGATCGTAAAGAGTTACTTACAAGTGAAGCGACAGATTTTATATAAATAAACAGGAATAATTTTGAACGGTGGATTAGAAAGAATATATAGGTATATAATTCCTGTTAAGGTCTGGGAACCAGCCACTTCAAGTTTGGATCCCAGCCAAGTTTGGGATAAGGGTGGTCATGATGGTGATACACACGTTTTTAATTTTTCATAACTAATATTATATGCACAAATCAATCACATCTTCGTGAAACTATACGTGATTTTTTTTTATTCCGAAAAATGCTATGCACTTACATTTTGCTTATCGCATTTAAAAAAAAACAAATAATAATAAGAACGTTGATACTAATAAATAAGCTTATAAATAGAAAAAAAATGTATTTTTATTTGTAATGAATAAACTCAAAAATGAATTCATTAACCTACAGAATGCTATACTATTACTGAGTAACATGGGATATACAAATAGACATATATTATATTGCTACGCAGGCGAAATCGCGCTAGTTTCAATTAAGTTTACAAAAAAATATATAGTTGTCAACAGTAATGTTGAATCTCACCACAATTGAAAACTGAATCCATCGATATATGGGTATAACTTTTCTCTGAACACACATAGAATTTCTTTGTGTAAAATCGAATGATATCTCTCAATGGAAGTACAAACTATCTGAGTACCTATTCAACACTGTAGGTGTCTGATTGTTGAAGTTTTCTCATAAATGTTGAAGTGATGGTAACCACCGGGTCGGCTTCACGACGAATAGTTCGCCATTGGCTGATACTACAAGTATTTGTACACAGACACGCGATTATTGCCGCACACACGTGTGAGTACAGTTGCCTGCACAATACAAAAGCATACTTATAATCTTAGCGGTATTGTCAGTGTTTTACCGTTGAGTCCAACTATCTGATCACCATAAAGCGTATTAGATAGATATAGAAGCGAGTAGAACTAAAAAAAAACTCATATGGTAAGAAGTAAAATACGTATACCATTGCCTCACGGGGTAAGTACGGGGAAGTTAAATTTAGAGTAATATTTGAAAATGATTATCTTTAAGTCTTAATTTGTTATTCTATTCAATCCGACGGCACCCTATAATTTATTTGGTTGTTTTGTGCTAATATCTAGCCCACTTATCTGTCACGGCCAAGTCACATCACATTCAGCATAGACTATAGTTACCTAAGCAGACAGACACAGTGATATCAGATTACCGTAGTTTTAGTATAAGATTTCTTGTATTGAATTACGAAAATTGGCCCATCGAGACACAACACAATTGATTTTTATAGTCCATAGAAGTAGGTATGTCTTACAATCAAACGTCGCTACAGCGACTCCTTAAAATATTAAACATCGACATCTTACTATGTAACATTAATCCGTATTATGATCGCTGTTATCCTAACGCATTGTGTAAGTTGTAATAATATTAAAAATAATATCATCCAATACCAACGTCGATTGTACTTTCAGTAAGCCAGAGTTAAAAGCTTTCACACCGAGCAGCGGACCAAGCCAATTCTACGTGCATTATGAGCTCCAACTATTTCATGAATTTCTGTTTTGTTCCCCAGCATAATTAACTATCTACTTTCATTCCTACAGGTCATTGTTATAATTGAAAAAGTAAAATTAATGTTCACACATGATCGGTACGTTTACGTTTACGTATATCTCATTAGCAACTAGGTTGCGCGGGTTGGGAAAGAGCTCTATTTGCCACGGAGTTTTTTTTATACTAAGCCGACAAATCAGTATACGGTACGCCTAATATAATATATGGTTACCGTAGCCTATGAACGCTTGTGATACCAGGGGGACTACTAATAAATAATAAGTCTAATAAATAAAACTACTAATTATATGTTCGTAGCATCAATCATGCGCAAAAATTCACTTCACATCCTCCTTAACGGACTACATGTATTTTTTAAATATAAGGGATCATCATCATCATTTATTTAAGAGCTAGGCTCTTGTCGGTGGAGCAATCGCCAAGCCGTTCTATCGTTAGCCATCTCTTTGACCTCTTGGTACGACATAACGTTAGCCTTCGTCTTTATCTGTTGCAGGTAACTTATCCTTGGCCTTCCTCTGCCACGCTTTCCTTCGATCTTTCCCTCTATGATATTTCGTATAAATGCGTCATGTCGTAACAAATGGCCCATCATGTTGCCCCTCCTATTTTCAATCGTACTTATAATCGTTCTTTTTTCTCCTACCTTCTTCAGAACGTCCTTTGTTGTTACCATTTCTGTCCAACTTATTCTCTCCATTCTCCTCCAGCACCACATTTCAAATGCTTCCAACCTTTCTCTGTCTCTTTGCGTCAGTGTCCACGTTTCACATCCATACAGTACGATACTCCATACGTATGTCTTGATAAGCCTTTTTTTAACTTTTCTATTCATACCAGATCCAAAAAGCCTTTTTTTATTATTAAAAGCTTGTTTTGCTATTGCAATTCTGGCTTTAATATCGTGACTACATCTGTAACTGTTAATAATACTACCTAAATATTTAAAGTTATTTACTTGTTCTATTGCATTATTGTTAAGTTTGATAGGTGTATGTCTGTAAGGTATTTTGGATGTCGTTAGTGTTTTGGTTTTATTTATATTTACTTTTAAGTGAAATTCTTTAAATATCGTATCCATGATGCCCATAAATTTTTCTAGTTTTTCCCTGTTTTCTGCGAATGCCGCAATGTCGTCTGCAAATCTT
The DNA here is from genome assembly GCA_951449985.1 of Falcaria lacertinaria. Lineage (NCBI taxonomy): Eukaryota > Metazoa > Arthropoda > Insecta > Lepidoptera > Drepanidae > Falcaria > Falcaria lacertinaria. The sequence continues at coordinate 5,268,373 of OX602115.1, read as the reverse complement.
ATAAAGTGTATTCTTTTACCGTTAATTTTTATACCTCCCTGTTCTGATTCTGTTATCTTCCTTATTGCTAACTCTACAAATAAATTGAATATTAATGGTGAAAGTGGACACCCCTGTCTTACGCCTTGTCTTATCTTTGCTTTTCTTTTTTCTTCTCCTAACTCTATCACAGTTTCTTGTTCTCTATAAAGCTCATATATGATTCGCCTTTTTCTGTAATCCACACCGGCTGTCTTTAGCGCTTTCATCATTATTTTCCAGTTGACTTTGTAAGGGATATTGAAATATAAGGGATATTGAATTTATTTACTTTTATGGTTTGTATGTAGTTAGTGAATATTACTTATATATATAATTACATGACGTAGGCGCTTTTTTGAAAGTATTCTATACCAATATTATAAAGAGGAAAGATTTGTATTTTTGTATGTATTGAATAGGCTCCGAAACTACTGGACCGATTTCAAAAAATCTTTCACCGTTAGAAAGCTACATCATCACTGAGTAACATAGGCTATATATTATACTAGCTTCCCGCCCCGGCTTCGCTCGGGTAGACAAAATATTTGATAAATGTCTATAGGCTCCGAAACAACTGGACCAATTTCAAAAATGCTTTCACCTTTAGAAAGCTACACTATCACTGATTAACATAGGCTAGTTGCCCGCCCCAGCTTTGCACGGGTAGATAAAATATTTGATATAAATGTCTACCCGTGCGAAGCCGGGGCGGGCCGCTAGTATATTATAAAACTAGTCGTGCTCGCGACTTCGTACGCGTGATAGTTATTATATTGTTAATTTAATTTGTATATAGTTCATTTTTTTGTATGAAATATACATTACGATACTCATACCTACCAAATAAAGTTAAATATTAGGTCCTTACATATGAAATTGGCGTTTTGTATGGGAGGAACAAAAAGTCGAATATTTTTTAATATAATACATTTAATTAATCAAAGTATGAACCATTATTTTCTATGCACTTTTGCCATCTCATAGGTAGTTCATTGATCCCTTTACTAAAAAAACCAGTCGGACGGGAATCAATAAAATCTTTGAAGGCGATTTGGACTGCCCCATCGGAGTTGAATTTTTTCCCTTGCAAGAAGTTATCCAAATTTCGAAAAAAATGGTAATCTGTTGGAGCAAGGTCCGGGGAGTACGGAGGATGTCTTAGACTTTCCAATTGAAGCTCTTCTAATTTAGTAGCCGTCTGTAGCGCAGTGTGTGGTCTAGCGTTGTCGTGAAGCAGCAGTGGCGTGGAGCGATTGACCAGCCTAGGTTGTTTAGCCGCTAGCTTTTCCATCATGGTTTGCAATTCCTGACAATAGACATCAGCCGTAATAGTCTGGCCAGATTTGAAAAAACTGTAATGAACAATACCGGCACTAGTCCACCAAACGCTTACAAGTAACTTTTTTGGGGTTAATTTTCGCTTGGGGCAGGATTTGGCTGGCTGGCCAGGATCTAACCATTGCGCTGAGCGCTTCCGATTATCGTAAAGAACCCATTTTTCATCACAGGTAATGATTCGGTTTAAAATACCTTCATTATTGTGCCGGTTTAGTAATGTAACGCAGCAGTCGACGCGCGTTTGCCGGTTTGTTTCAGTCAATTCGTGAGGTACCCACCTTTCAAGCTTTTTAATCTTCCCAATTTGCTTCAAGTGAATTAAAACAGTTTTATCACTAACATTGCAGCCTGCAGCTAACTCGGACGTGGTTTGCGATGGATCCGCTTCCACAATAGCCTTCAACTCTTCATTATCAACTTGAGTCTCAGGCCGTCCACGGGGCTTGTTCTGCAGGTCGAAATTTCCAGAACGAAAACGTTGGAACCAAAAACGAACTGTGTTTTCTTTTGCAACACGACCGCCATACACATCATTCACCCTTCGAGTTGTTTCCGCAGCACTAGTGCCACGGCGGAACTCGTACTCGTAAATAATGCGATATTTAAGGTTTTCCATTTTGTAAAATGAGTGACGCAAACAGAAAAAAACAGAAGAAAAAAAACAAATGAATGACGATCATCGAAGCACAAATACATTAGTCTATAGCTGTACAAATTTGAATTTGGAATTCCTTACCAAAGAGGAGAAATTCGTGATTAAAGTGGCCAGTACGAAAAACGCCAATTTCATATGTAAGGACCTAATATAAAAAAAATCTTCGAGCTATTTCGGAGGAGTGCAACCGCAAACACCGTGGCACGATTAAATTAATTGAAATTCCTATTACTTTTAAGGTAAGTAACACTGATTTAAGGTTTCACTTGGATAATTATTCGGTTATAGTAAAGGATTTCAATTATGTATTGACATCGATGATTATTATGGAGCGTGGAGAACAATTGTATTGTATGCTGAAACGTTAAACACCTAGTGTGCAGACAATACCGACGTTTAATTAAAATGTGAAAAACGCAACCCCAACGCACTGCATCGCGGAACAAAGCACATGATCACTGAGCCATATTGAATGCATCAACAACTACACCTGATTTATTTTATAATACATCTAAGATAGGACATAATCCTTTGTTAGTCAAGGATAGTGTAGCTTCCGTACCTTTATTACAAAACTTGATTTAAGACTAAAAAGGAGTAATATTATGTACTTATTTGAGACCTACTATGACGAAATGCATTGCTCGGAATCTTATGATTCTTTTTTCACGATTTAATCAGTCACCTAAAGCCACCAGTCTAAAATATCTTAGGTATCGTCCTTAACTATTTCGTCAGAATTGTGAGCTAACAATATTCAAGCTTAATTAATTACCCGAGACATTTATGCTCCCTAATCGCTTATCCTCGTGTTAGGGTAACATTCATATACCAGCACTTCGCTTTGGGTGATCCAACAATTTACTGCAAGCGGGCGACACTATTGTGATCGTTCCGCCGAGCTTCCGACGAGCGTACATACAACAATAAGAATTGATATGTATCTACGCATATATGCTGGAAATCGTGCTGTTCAGAATTGGAAATACAATCAAGTATTGCATACAATAGGATCTAGACGCTTTTGTTTCGGATTTCATATCAATAACACATTCGGGAATATTAACATACCTACGTCTTTTGTGTTGCCATTAAATAAATAAATAATTTGAATGTTAATGTCTAGAATTCTACAAAATATAAACGCGTGAAAATTGGTATTTGACCTTTCAGTTAAAAATAAATAAATACGTATTTCAGGATTTTTTGAAATTCCATTCCTAAAATAGGGGTTGAAACCATGTATGAAAATCCGTCGTATTTGAAGATAAACCCATGAAAATTGGTATTTGACTTTTCAGTTAAAAATAAATGAATACGTATTTCAGGATTTATGTAAATTGCACTCCTATGGGGGGTAAAATAGGGGATGAGAGTTTTGTATGAAAATCCGTCATTTTGAAGATAAACGCATGAAAATTGGTATTTGACTATACAGTTACAAATAAATAAATACGTATTCAAGATTTTCGGAAATTCAACACCTAAGGGGGTAAAATAGCGGATGAAAATTTTGCATGAAAATCCGTCATTTTTTAAGTTGAATCCAAAAATAGGTAGCAGTGAGCAAAGGCAAAATTTAGAATTTAAGATATAGGTACAAGTTGACTTATTTACCATGCGTGCGAAGCCGCGGGCAAAAGCTAGTCTAATATATATACATAAAAAATAATTATGTTTCAAAACTTAACACATGTAGTATATTATATCTACTCTGAGCTAATTTGTTTTTTTTTAGTAAAAGCTTTTCAACAAGAAAAGAACAGAGTTTGACGGTAATTTCATGGTAGGAAGAAAACTTTTTAAACTTAATGTGTACGCTAAATTTTATCCCGAAGAACAATTTATTTCCACGGGTATTAAAGAAAGGATTGCTTGCCCTAAATAAGCGTGGATGAAGTCTCGGCCAAAATTTAGTGTACAGTACCAAGATCCAATCTCCTACAGTAATAACAAACAATATTGACATTGCTTAACTGGTTTATTGTTCTAACAGTAAGCGATATGCGGAAATTGATATGAGTATATAATATCTTCTGTAAGCGCAATGTGTTCCAAATAATTCCTTAATTTTTTCCTTACAAGAAAGCTATGAGAACAGATCTTTAGCAATGGTGACATCACTTAGTCGCTGGTGGTTTTTTCGAGTAACATTGAGACTAGTTATTCTAGCTCTTTCTGTTCGGAATATGTTTCACGCCATCAGTTTCTACATTTACAATGATGAGAGATTCAATAATAATCATCATCCTTACATAATTATTCCTTCAATAATAATCATTATTTATTTATTATTCTATCAATTATTATTATAGAATACTTATTTTGCCAGTAAATATGTTTTGTCCAAATGCTCTTTAGGCAATTCAAGTTTTGTCATATTCAATCCAAATTCCTTTATTTTTTAGAATGTAGATTTGATGTAAGTTCATATGAATATGTAAACATTGATAATGATACATATAATACGATGTACATATTTCATCTGCTCAAGTCTACTCTGAAACCATAGTCCACAAGGCAGCTTGCTACACACTGCGCCATCAGGCTCACAATCAATCTTCATTCTCGTTTACAGCCAGGGGTTTTCAATTCGACGCTCTCATTCATTTAAATACATTGTCGTCATGTTTGCTAATGACGGGGTCTTATGTTTTTTAACCTCGTTCATTTGTGCCAATTTAGAAAATATTTCATAACGCGTATTTTACTGGCGCATTTATCAAATACTCGTCATGAAGAATGTGCAATTCAAAATTCAAACAATGTTTGTTTTGTTTGAAAACTTTGTAAACGTTTTCTCAAACAGTATTTCATTACACATAACTCAGAGTAGATACCTAATAATATACTACGTCTATAATAAGAGATTGAGTGTTATAAAGCTCCTTAGCTGTCATCGGTAACTATTGAATAAATTAATGCATCCGTGATTTTGTTGATACCAATCATCTATCTAGAAAATTACAAGATCATAATAACACATAACCCATAAGATTGTATGACTTACGTTTAGCTCAGCAATATTCGGAAGCTATAAAGAGTTTTCCCATAAAATTGCTAAATCTATTCAACATTCTGAAAGTTACTTCCCCAACATATCCCGAACATAATAACGTTCAACATTCGTTATAAATTCCTTTATCTAATAACCTTATTATTATTCTATCTCTTATAGGAATACTAGCTTTCATTCAACTTTCTCTTTTAACTTCATCCGTTTGAATTTACATCCAAGAAGATCCAGTTTTTTTATCGCGTTATTATGTGTGAAACTCTTCTGCCTGCAATTTTGGAAATTTGTTTGTTTATAAACAGATATTAAGTATATTATATATAGATATGTACATCTATAATATAAAAATGAATCGTTGAATGTGTTGCTAAGCGCAAATCTCGAGAGCAGCTGAACCGGTTTGCTAATTCTTTTTTTATAATATTCCTTGAAGTACGAGGATGGTTATTACGGTAAAATAAAAAATAAACTGAAAGTGTCTAAAAACGGGTAGACAAAATATTTGATAGTAATGTATAGATATGTATATAATATAAGATATATGAACGAAGAGAACGACAGATTTCATGAATGCCAATGGGGACTTTTTTGAATTATTTTAATAGCATTTTTTAAGAAATATAATCAAATAAAACTAATTATACTGTTTTAAAGAATAAAAATACGATTAATTTGTCAACCAAATATTTATATATGTGAAGTACTACACTGAATAGAGTAAGTGCGTACACTGTCATAATATTAGGTAAAGCTCTGTGTTAGCTAGGTTAGAGAGAATAATAATCTCGGGAGAAAGTTTTTGCGGGAGATTGTCTGGATCGATACTTTGATTGGATTCCTCTTTGACTTCTCCAACTTTATACCTAGCTTGTTATTACTCATTCGAATAAGATATTCCAGGTTTCTCTTAGCGACATACTTATACGATTAGTCCATATTTCCTGTACTAGCTGCGTTTCACGGCTTCATCCGAAGATTTATTGGTACATTTTTATCTTTTGTTTTACTATGAAAATCCCTATATTACTAACAACCCATAATCAATATAACATTTTTGTACCGAGTTTCATTAACATCCGTTAAACTGTACTGAGGTGATGGAGTATAATCAAACGAACATCCATGAGTCGAAGTGTAGCTTGGCATCACGAGTTATGAATAATAATTGTCTTATTTTAGTTAAAAACGCTGACTTGGAGTTTGTCATATTTCCATAAATCTTCGTGTAAACTGAGAGGCGTAAGTATCATAACATTATGTCGCACTCGGCTTACGGCGGAATCGCTTCTATCCTATCCGAGAGTTCTTGCAGCTTACAACTCAATTTCCTTTACCAAAGCCAGGATCAAGAAAGGTACACACACATTTCAGTTATATTATTACTATATACATATATCAATGTTATTTTATAGGTTGACACAAAACATTTAATCGATGGGAATAATTATCTACTGTGAGGCAATCTAATAAACTAGCAAATAAAATACGGGGAACAAAACTCTAACCCATAACGATGGCCGCCTGCACTGCAATGCACCGTAACCTGAACAAACTCGGCATTACTTTTTTATATTAGGTTATATTTTTCCTTTGTTTTGTTTATCTTTCTTCTTCTTAAAACTCAATCCGATCTTATTCTTAAAAGGTTGAACTCACTTAAATACATAAGTACTCTTTAAAATTTGAATGTTTCAAAATAATACGTGGTTTCGAAAGTCACCGTACTATATTAGTCATTTAAAGGTGTCTGAGCTTAAAGAAGTTATGCACTTTTAGGGCAAGGCCTCATAGGGACGTAGAGGGTCTGCATTTATTCCAAGGATTCCCTAACATCATCAAATTACCCCCTTCGAATTCAGAAGAGTGAAGTTTCTCATCAGAGTCCGATTCTCAATAACGATAAACAAAGCTCAAGGACAAAATCTTCAGGTAGCGATTATAGACTTGAAGGAAAGCTGCTTCTTTCATGGCCAGTTGTATGTGGCATGCTTCAGAGTAAGCGCTCAGAGTAGCCTGCTGATTCTAGCTCCCAGAAAAAAGACAAAGAATATTGTTTACGAAGAAATATTGCGGTGGGTGCGTAGGTGTGTAGGTTTTCGATTTCGTTGTAAAAAGATAATACCCCCGTGTAACTTTCACGAGGTCAAAGGCCGAGCTTACTTTAGTATAATTTTCACTCCTCATGCTCAAAAAGTTCTTCATTGTAACGTTCCAGAGCGGGGATAATATTGAATATGTTCTAGGGCAAAAAGTTTTTACTTTTTTATTTTTGTCCGTTACTTATAAAAACGAAAATATTTAAGAATAAAGGCTAGACTAATTACTGTTTTATAAAAAAGAATAAAATATTATTTTGAAAATGGAACTACCAAATCGATGATTTCTGCGGAGGAATACGTGTTGAGTTGCGCCTACAGAAGAAATAAAAAGTCATTAGCGCGAAATATTTAGAATTTTTCATTTTTCTCTAATTAAAAATAGAATTGATGTCCACAATTTATTTTACTTTATCGCCTTCGTAGTGAAAAGCAGTGTTACACATGGCGCTAAAATCCATTGTAACTCGGTTTCTATTTACCTGATATACAATGGGCCACTTTAGCCCCTTGTATAACAATCTACTATTGTGCTTCGAAGGCCTGCTACTACCCTAAATATGGACACATTATAATGACTGCATATTATGGTATTGTCGAGTTTATACTCAGATATGGAATTATCTCCTGAGGTAACTTAACCAATAAAGAAGTTCTTTTTAAAATGCAGAAAAAGTGTATAAGAGCCATGTTCAACCTTCTGACGACCGATAGCTGCAGACCCTCCTTTATAAAACTTTACATTCGTACACCGTCATTGTACATTATGGAGTCCGTTCTATTTGTCAAGAGTAATCCTCTCAGCTGTTTCCAAAATTATCAGAAATGTCAAACAGAAGTAGACAAGTCAACACAAAACTAAGTACACGCACTACCAAAACTACATTCATTCGTACTCAAGAGTGTAGGTACTATGTTTGGCGCCTCAAATCTACGTATAATAAACTTTAGGAACGGATAAAAAAAAATCGAACTCAAATTTAACAAAAATGTGTCGACTATGTTTAAAAATTACACGAAAAACATGCTCACCGGAAAATGCTATTATACTGAAAATGACTTTTTGAACGACAAATACTTATTTTATTTTTTGTATTACGATGTAATTTTTCACTACATAGTATAAAACAAAGTCGATTTCCGCTGTTTGTCTGTAACTGTAAAACTACGCAACGGATTTTGATGCGGTTTTTAGTAGTGAATACCTAAAAACCACAAAATATAAATTATACACATAAATCTTCCACTTGAATCACTATCTATTAAAAGTAACTGCATCAAAATCCGTTACATAAATTGCTACCGCTGGCTGAGCGAAGCCGGGGCGGGTCGCTAGTAATAAGTAATATAGGTATTTTAATAAAATAGGCGTTTTAATATTAATTTACGCTGGCGGCAGTAGCTTCATATCAATCAGAAATTGTACGCCGACAAGGCATGTTGGACATGAAAATACATTAAAATCTGTTTGCATGCAATTGTAGATACAATTTACACATGTGTTATAAATCGTAGTACAATTTTATGAGTCGTAGCTAAGAAACTAATTTTTATATTATATTCGTAGCACAAGTCACAAAAGCGAGAACCAATTAATCGTCTATTAATAAGGTGAAAAGATCGATCGTTTAATTAATTTGGGTCATCATAGCGTTCTGTTCGGCGACGCGTTATTCTAACGCGGGGATGAGTATGTCACTTCAGAAACAATCAGAAATTGTACGCCGACAAGGCATGTTGGACATAAAAATACATTAAAATCTGTTTGCATGCAATTGTAGATACAATTTACACATGTGTTATAAATCGTAGTACAATTTTATGAGTCGTAGCTAAGAAACTAATTTTTATATTATATTCGTAACACAAGTCACAAAAGCGAGAACCAATTAATCGTCTATTAATTAGGTGAAAAGTTCGATCGTTTAATTAATTTGGGGCATCATAGCGTTCTGTTTGGCGACGCGTTATTCTGACGCGGGGATGAGTATGTCACTCGTTACCAAAATGGCGGTGGTCGTCATTAAGTCGGAGTGCCCTCGTTTAGGGCCGTGGCGCGGAAGGAAGGCAGGCTAAAAGCTTCGGCGGTGCCGGTGCAGCTTGCAAATTAGCCACGCCTGCTGGATAAAACACGTGAGGACGGACTAAAAGATTACTCTCTGTGAACCCCGGCCGTGTTTGCACGGGAACGTTTTAAGGGTTCAACCTTGCCATTTGTCTTTTCTCGTTTGTACTGTTTAAAAAGTAAGCGTGGTCTACTTACCTACTTAGAACATCACTAGAATGTCACGACTAGCAATATGTTTCTGTAATCATGTCTAATACTTACTGGATTATTTCAAATTATATAGTTACAAATGTGTTCGCCCTTTTTCTCAGCAGTGCAATCTTTCCTTTGAATCGTAGCTCTGCTGACGTTATGAAAGTACTCAGTGTACCTACTTGACTGTCAACCTAACAATTCTAATTACTTATGAGGTATGTTATTTATACTCGTGCGTACACATTGTTCTTCATATTTATGTTCGTATTCCACACAGTGAAATGTCAAAATCAAGCTATTTTCGGAAATCCTTTTCTGTAATAATGCCAGAATCTTATTTAATTTATACTTTGATAATGTTTATTGAAACGGGTCGCTGTACACCTTCTTCTACGTAAAACATTTTCATACCTACCTTTAGTTTGAATCACTTTAAACACAAATAACACTATTTTACTGTAGCGTTGTGTTTCTGCAGTAAGTAAGGTTGCCAGTGCTCCACGAAGATATGTTGCTTTAGTAGTTAATGCAGCTAGCACAGTGAGTCCTCATCAACGACAGGCTTGGCAACGTGTTAGTGATATCCCTGGTATTGCTAGCGGCTATAGGCTACGGTGACTGCTTACTATCAGGTGGGCCGTATGCCTGTGTGCCACCTTAGTGGTATAAAAGAAGCTATTATTCAAATTCTGAAAATAAATAGCATATAATTCATTTATATGTTTCTAATATGTATATTTCTAGTGTATTGTGTATTAAAAGCGAGGTCAGTGGAGCGCAACGGATTGCTTTGGCAATTCAGCCTCGAAATAAAAAGTCGCAATAGTACGGCCAGCTTGGAAAGGTCAATGTTTTGATTGTGTTAGCGGTATAAGAAAGTTCACCATAAAACGCCGTAGTGTGTACAAGGATCTCAAATCAATACGCTTTTGTGCGAATGTTCGGAGCAATACCAAGACATTTTTCCTTGTTTTCTAGTACAGTGAAGCAAAAAAACAGCATTAAATACTCACTGGTACATGATTCCCTTATAGCAAACATGATTTACTTATAAGGGAACTCTTTGTGTACATAATTTACGCTGGTGTTTTGTGTGCTTATAATGTTTTGAAACAAGGAAGTGAAGAAGTTTGTTTAATAATTGTTACATTAATAACCAAACCAAGCGTAACTCATTATTTGGCGCTGTCAGTCTTCATGGCTCGTTATATTAGGTCCTTACATATGAAATTGGCGTTTTGTATGGGAGGAACAAAAAGTCGAATATTTTTTAATATAATATATTTAATTAATCAAAGTATGAACCATTATTTTCTATGCACTTTTGCCATCTCATAGGTAGTTCATTGATCCCTTTACTAAAAAAACCAGTCGGACGGGAATCAATAAAATCTTTGAAGGCGATTTGGACTGCCCCATCGGAGTTGAATTTTTTCCCTTGCAAGAAGTTATCCAAATTTCGAAAAAAATGGTAATCTGTTGGAGCAAGGTCCGGGGAGTACGGAGGATGTCTTAGACTTTCCAATTGAAGCTCTTCTAATTTAGTAGCCGTCTGTAGCGCAGTGTGTGGTCTAGCGTTGTCGTGAAGCAGCAGTGGCGTGGAGCGATTGACCAGCCTAGGTTGTTTAGCCGCTAGCTTTTCCATCATGGTTTGCAATTCCTGACAATAGACATCAGCCGTAATAGTCTGGCCAGATTTGAAAAAACTGTAATGAACAATACCGGCACTAGTCCACCAAACGCTTACAAGTAACTTTTTTGGGGTTAATTTTCGCTTGGGGCAGGATTTGGCTGGCTGGCCAGGATCTAACCATTGCGCTGAGCGCTTCCGATTATCGTAAAGAACCCATTTTTCATCACAGGTAATGATTCGGTTTAAAATACCTTCATTATTGTGCCGGTTTAGTAATGTAACGCAGCAGTCGACGCGCGTTTGCCGGTTTGTTTCAGTCAATTCGTGAGGTACCCACCTTTCAAGCTTTTTAATCTTCCCAATTTGCTTCAAGTGAATTAAAACAGTTTTATCACTAACATTGCAGCCTGCAGCTAACTCGGACGTGGTTTGCGATGGATCCGCTTCCACAATAGCCTTCAACTCTTCATTATCAACTTGAGTCTCAGGCCGTCCACGGGGCTTGTTCTGCAGGTCGAAATTTCCAGAACGAAAACGTTGGAACCAAAAACGAACTGTGTTTTCTTTTGCAACACGACCGCCATACACATCATTCACCCTTCGAGTTGTTTCCGCAGCACTAGTGCCACGGCGGAACTCGTACTCGTAAATAATGCGATATTTAAGGTTTTCCATTTTGTAAAATGAGTGACGCAAACAGAAAAAAACAGAAGAAAAAAAACAAATGAATGACGATCATCGAAGCACAAATACATGAGTCTATAGCTGTACAAATTTGAATTTGGAATTCCTTACCAAAGAGGAGAAATTCGTGATTAAAGTGGCCAGTACAAAAACGCCAATTTCATATGTAAGGACCTAATATTTAGTTGAATTTCCTATCGAATTTAGTTTCATTAGTTACTGCGAGTAATAAACATAATACATTATATTTTTTCTATTTTATCATGAGCACATATGATGATGCCGCAATGACAATGAATATTTACGAAACATTAAAGATTACAAAGTAAATAAAACTAAAGAAAGTTACTCGTTTTCAGAGGTATAAAATTTCTACAAAACGGGAGTCAGGTCCATTACCCAGTTGATTAACTTACAGCTACTGACTTTTATATTACCTCTTGAATAGGATATAATTTAAAGTAAAGTGGGTGAAAATGGATTATGCGATCCCGCCTTAATAGCCAGGAAATAAAATGATGTTATAACAGTTTAGGGAAACAGTTAGTCGAAGTGGCGAAAGTATAATTTAAAAACGTAATAATAATAATAATAGTAGTGCTTGGACATTATCACACAGTGGCATCTGGCCCCAAACTAAGCAAAGCTTCTACTATGAGAACCAGTGGCTAATAGAATACATATACCCTTTTTTTTGCAAATACATACTTATAATACTAAGTTTTGACACATAAATGGGTATCCAACCCGCGCCCTTTAGCGTAGCAGTCAGGTATACTAACCAATAGATCAAATGTCTTGTCAAATGATTTACTTGAGAGAGTAGAAATGTATTTATTGGACGCTATTGCATGGGCTTATCGGGTAAAATAAAGATGACTACGGAATTTACTTAAGCCTCGACCGGTGGAAGTCGTAAAACAACCAGGGAAATAATACGCAGAACCACTCTGATCTGCAAAATATGGTTTGATTTGAACAAGGTCGCGATTTAATCATACATTGGTTACGGGATCACAACAAATCCAACCGGCGAGTTGACGTCGTTAAAACGAACACACGTGATCGCACAAATCAGACTACGTACAACGTAGGTACTTTGCCCATTCGTGTGAAAAAAATCTGCGGTAAACATTTTTTGTTTTGACATTATCGTGTCCTTGTAGCTAATCGTAGGCGTAGCTACAAGGCCGTAGACGTAGCTACGTAGCTACAAGGCCGTAGACGTAGCTACGTAGCTACGAAGTTACGAGACATATTTGCGGCTACGAAGCAAACCATGATAACGTGGCATTTTGCTAGTTAATTTTATGATGATGGATAAAATATAATTCGAGATAAAGAGTTTTGTATCTAATAATATTATTGTAGCCGTTATTTAAATAAATGAATAATAAATAATGCTTGGACATTATTACACAGCGCCACCTGGCCCCAAACTAAGCAAAGCTTGTACTATGGAACCAGCAGCTGATACAATACTTATATACTTTTTTGTAAATACATACATATAATATATGTATTATTTGGTATGCCTAACACCCAGACGCTAGGCAAACATCTTTGTCACATAAATGTTTGTCCGGCGGGAATCGAACCCGCGAACAATAGCAGTCAGGTATACTAACCACTAGACCAGCGATCTCGTCGAATTTGGCCGAAAATTGACCCATAGGGTATTAATGGACTACGCACAGAAAAATCTACATTATCTAGCTTTCATGACTTAAATTATTTGATATGTGTATGTTGAACTTAGGTAATATGAGAAGTAATAAGAAAATATGAAAAAACAGAGTTAAGTTATTAATTAAAGTTTTATGTCTACGACAAATAGTATTGTCACCGGTCTAGTTTGTTGTTTCGCGATATGACACAACTATACTGATGTTGGGGCAAGCGATCAGTGTGGACTCTTCCTAACAAGGTTTTCCTTTTCATCCCAAGGCACTTGTGATCTTCCTTCTTTAGAAGATAGGGGCTAAATTATTAAGTTTTATCTCTCAAAGAGTCTCCGAAATCAAGTGAGTATTATGTTTCCCTTATCCTAAGGGCGTACCCTCGCGCTGTGTTCCTTAGAAGTTACACTTGAACTTCTAAGATACGATATTACTTCCATTCAGTTCATATTTCATATAATATGTGCTCTTAGTAATGCTGAAAGTTTTGTGTTTCATATTAATATTTCTTTTATAAACTGCTTTCAATCAAATTTATTCCCGCTTTATGTTTTCATAAACTTATAACAGTGAACAATGTTATATTACGGTTTTTCATGTTTTTTTTTATATCAAAATGAAGTCTTGTTTGTCGCAATGATACAAAATATAAAACGTTAATAAGCATTTCTTGTAGGCTCATAAATGTCAATTTTCCCTTGGAGTACAGCTGTCGCAATGCTTAACAAGGCGTCGGGGTCCAATGTGCTCGGAGATTTACCGCGGTCAAACTTAGACGTGTCTCCCAAGAGAAGCAAACTCTAAATTGTATCAAATGTTTGTACCAATATTTGACATCATTTACTCATGTTTGTACACTTGGTATTGAGATATACCAGATAAATCTGTAACAACACTTATTTTATTCAGGGTTCCATTGTATTTTATAGGTAGGTACAATTTGAAAGTATTTTTTCTAGCTTAGATTGTCGTAGGAGGTGTCTCTGTCGCGTATTTTCTAAGATTGTTGATTTTCAAGTTGAATTGTTATAAAAGCATTACTACGACTGTAAAAGTAAATTCCTTAGATAGATGAAAGATAATATTTAATCAACCTAAGGGGTCATTTTATCGTGCTTTTGATTGTGTCTTGAGTCTGGGTGAGTTTGGTATGAATATTAATACTAGCAACCCGACCCGGCTTCGCACGGGTAGCGGAAGCATATAAGACAGTAGTCTTAGTCTTATAAACAGTAGTTTATGGTTCCGTACCCGAAGGGTAGCCAACGGAACCCTATTACTAAAACTTAGCTCTCCGTCCGTCCGTTCGTCTGTCTGTTAGCGGGCTGTATTTCATGACCCATAATAGGTTCTAACTTCCTATTACGGATCATGAGATCGAGATTGTGTTACAGTTGCCGCTATAAAAACAAATGATAAAAATTAAAAGAAATAAAATATAAAGGGGGCTCCCCTACAAGAAACGTTTTTTTTGCATTTTTGGCCTATATTAATAATGGCAACAAGTAGATGCTTGTAATGTGCATAGGGTGTGTATTGCTATTTTTTTTTAAATAGAGCAAATTTGCTTATATACCTTCTTATTATTTGCGGTTGGTGCAAAGGCCGTGTTTAGGGATCGACCCGTAAAGTTGAATTGGTTTGCTTTTAAGTATATGGGTTAGATTTAAATGAAATAAAATACATAAATATGAAAAAGTCTACAATACACATACATACATAAACCGACAAACTCAGTCGCGTTACGCGTGTCGCGTTGTTGGTGTGGGACCGCTTGCTCGCCGAGTTTTATCCACGCGGCATGATTTTTTCCGACATCTTCAATAGTCATTGTCATATTTCGGCCAATTTACACAAAATCTTAATAAATTATACACTAAAGCCTTTCTAAGGAACCACTCCGTCCAAATCCGTTCTGTAGTTTATGAGTTTTTTGCGTTCGGAGAGACAGATGGACGCAGCCAGGAGACTTTATTCTATAATATTCAGAGAGTTAGGTACATGTTTATAAAATTAGTATTTAATAGTATTCTATCAGCCTTGCATAGTTTGGAAACAGATGGCGCTGTGCGAAAATGTCCGAGCATTTTATTATTATTAAATGCAAATGATTAAGATTATTATGGTATGTGTGATATTATTAATTGTTGTTTAACTTTCTTGACCAAGACCTATAATTAGATATGCCACCAAAGCCAACCACGCCCCAAGAGATTATGAGAGTAATAAAGGACCGCGAGACCAAAAAAGCGCCGTTACTAAAATACTTAAAATAAAAACACAATGAATAAATGTTATTTCTACTAAAGTAGGCATTAACGTAGGACATTCCAAGCGTGAAAGTTGTGATTACGGCCTCCTGTAGTTTTAGGGTTCCACAGTCTCAATAAGAACCTCATAGTCTGCGTTCGTCTATCTGATTGTCCACACTCTCACACCATCATCGTGCTGAAAAAACGTAGAGATTGTCATAGCTAAAATATTATGAGGTGAAAAAATACGAGTACAAGGTATAATTAAGTAGAGCGCGTGCAATACCAAATTGGGAGCTCTACGCAACGCCAGCAACAGTGACGTCAAGATGACTTCACCAACAATATGCAAGATTCTAAAAAGTAGCCAGTTTTATAATTAAAGATTGATCTATATCCAGTGAGAACTTGACATAAGAAACACCCGCTCTGAAACTAGCGCCATTCATAAACACAAAGTTGTTTTCTTTTGGGTTTTTGGAAGGAAATTAAATGGTCATGCCCTCTTAAACTGAGTGGCTCACAACAGTGCAACTGCAATTCTCTAGAATAAGGCTGAGTGCACACGTGCGCCTATTTGTTATGCCTGCGCTTCGCTCGTCGACTTGCAAATGGACATAAGTTATGTTAAATGTAAAGTTCCAAGGGTAACGACATTGCTCTTTGTGGAGTCTTGCCTTAATAACGAATAACCACTATGTCAACGCTTATTTTTCATAATATGTAGGCACTTATTATTCAAGTGGTTATTACTTTCTACATCGTAAAAACATTGTGTAAATATCTTTATAAGTTGTATGTTCATAGAAACAAATCGCAAATTAAAGGTAAAACAGAAAATCTAACAGTTTCTAAACAATGCAAAAAATAATACAACGTCATTTGCGGTTTATTTGTATTCAACCTTAAATAACGTTTGTTGTTTTGGCTGTCATCCAAGTGCTTGTTAAGGAAACTAGGGAATTTCGTGACGCCACCGTTGTTTCTAGTTTGAACGTAAATGCTCGACAGACGTCCTGGGTGGGCTCAATGGCTGTAAATGTATACAATCCAATGATTAAACATTGTAACTGAATATTGAAAAATATAGTAGAAGCTCGACTCACCGATTTGTGGCATTGTAATTTTATGAAGAGGCATTATCAAACAAATTACGTACAATTGCAATAATTAAATTTTGAGTAGGTATATATGTATATAATAGGATCAAACAACTGCCATGTTATTTTTATGATGCCCTTTAATAAATCCTTTTTGCTCATTTTGTATACGTCATGTATGAAGATGTATACATGTTATTTTGTAAGCAATTCCATTCATTGCGTACGCTTAGCTTTTTATCAGACCCAGTTAATATCACATACGAGTATACTTTACGTGTGATTTCGAACAGTGAAGCTATTCCATAAAATAGTATTCAAGAGGCTGACAGGAGACGATGTTGAATATGACCCGATTCGAGCCAACCTAATTACTGCACTGCACTAAAAATCCTTTGATAGATATATCACGTCCCGACTACTGCCGACCCCTATATAAATATTTCCTCTCAGACTTTTGAAAGGGACTGGTGTTTCTCTAATTACTTTTAGGGTACCGCAGTTTGAGTATTATCGGTCGCAACTGCTCTAGTAACCATGTAAATTTAATTAATATCCACCAAGTTTATACTAAATATTCTCACGTATTTTTTTATACGTAAAGCATAGTAAGTTCACTGCATTTTATAGCTTTTTGTTTATATGCCTGGAATCTTAGGTTGGTAGAATTATATGCATAGAAAGATATTGAGCCGCAAATCCAACTGGGATTGCGTACATTTTATGGCTTGTTCATTCATTTAAATGAGCCAGCGTATTCTGGTAGCGATCGAATCCCTACTTGATTGAATCTCTCTTTACAAGCTTGGTACGAGCATCTCACTTGAAGAATTTGAATTTTATTTCAA
The DNA here is from genome assembly GCA_951449985.1 of Falcaria lacertinaria. Lineage (NCBI taxonomy): Eukaryota > Metazoa > Arthropoda > Insecta > Lepidoptera > Drepanidae > Falcaria > Falcaria lacertinaria. The sequence continues at coordinate 5,250,788 of OX602115.1, read as the reverse complement.
TCATGGAAATACCATTTCAATGAAATCGACACGGTTTAGGGAAATACTGGATACTGAAGATGTAAGCAAACAACAGTCAACACAATCATGTATTCAATTTGTGTGGGGATTACTTGTGCTCCCCCGCTGAATATCATGCACCCCATAAGCGAGGGAGCTGTTTTATACCTTTTAAATTCCTTGAGGGGTGTATGTAGCCCGCTTGATTGTCATTTATGGAATTTGATCTTTAAGATGCATTTTAAAATCTTGATGATTATAGGATATGAATGACACAAAGATATGTCTGTTATGCTATATATTTAACATACTGCACAAACGCTTATCCACAAGCGTTTTTAATATTTTCTAACACTTTTCTAAATAGTATCATATTCTCGTCACTCAAAAGCTCTACACTTCTAGGAATTCTAAGCAAAAACGTGGTTCTTGCTCTACTCAGAGTTCGATCTTTTTGTGACCTCGATGGGTATTGTTTTCGACAAGTTTGTGTTGTGTATCTTTTTGCACTCGCTTGTAAAACAGCTTTTTGTTTCTGAAACGTGGAATGAATTCTGTAATATAACGCGTTCAAATTTATATTCGACACGTTATTGTAGGAACTTTAATGTAACATCGTTGATCCTTATTAATATGTTTATACTTGTACACATATAGTGTTTTCACCTCGCGTTGTCGAGTTGATGCAAAACACCAAAATCCCATACGTAGATATTTATATTATTTAAAACTTTTACTACGAATTTAAAAGGGGCTTTAATCGTAATATGATGCCATATTTTATTTGTGAGCGAAGTTTTGGCAAGTCCTAAAGATATTTCTTAGGTCTCCACCCACTGCGCATCGCTCCGGCTGCCTTTGTCGTCATACAGCTGTAAATCTTGGCGGGCTCTCTTAAATTTAGTTGCTTTCTTGTGCAAATATTCTTCCGACTGAAGCGGATTTTTCAAATGTAATTAATCATTCTGCTTTCTTTTTGCTGAATAAGTGAGGTTTTATTTTGTGCGAAAAATATTTAGATTATTCAGTTTTAAAATAAAAGTTGAAAGCAATTTTTAAACGCTATATTAAAAATTCAGTGATTTTTATTGTAAACTTCTCAGTTTTTTAATGTAAACTGGTAGTGCAAAAATGTTGAGTAAAGTATTATTCAATTTCTACTACAGATTTTATGAAGTTATCTAATGCCAAAGCTTAAATTATAGTAAAATAAAATAGTTGAACTCTGTTATAACGTTAGATAAAAAATAAACATATATACATACAAGTCTTTTTACTTCTTGAATAAATTATCTAATTGCTTTACGCTGTTACTCGAGAGATCACATTTCCGCATTACACTCTATTAGGCCAGTTAATAATATTAAGGTTTAGGAAAGGGTATTTTCTTTCTGGAAATAATATTTTTCCGCTAATGCGTTGCGCAAGTTGGCGGGCACCTCCTCGATTCTGTCGTGGCGAGGCCGAGTAGCGATAATTTTGGTAAAATGGCCGCCTTGTCGACAGCAGTGTCTCTACCACGAGCCTGGCTGAAATAATAACCACATTATGATCTTAGACAGGCCACCGCTGAAAATGGTTTAAGGTGACGCCAACTAAGAGCTCGACTTTGGTGCAAAAAACTTTCCCTTGTTTCGTATGTAACTTGTTTATATCTATACGAAGTGGACGTAGTATATTATCTACTCTGAGATAGTGGGATGGTGCCGTTAAACCCTATATTAGTAGTGTTCCTGCAGAAGAAAACTCACAGACCGCCTTATAAATATAATATTTATTCATACTTGCACTTCAAAACTATATAAAAATACATCTACTAGTACTTTTTTTATATTTTTTCATCCAAATAAAGTACATAAAGTAAAATATACATTTCAGTAATTTCATCTTACCCAATGGTGACAGATATGCCCGCGGGATTTATATGTTTTCTGCTCTTGTAATTCAGCCACTCCTCTAAGTGGTAGTAGAATTGAAATTGGCTTCCGGGATTTAGAATCCCGCGTTTAATTACTTTCCCTCAGAACATCTACCTTTACTTTAGATTCATAATCAGAATTTACCTGTTAGTGAGGAACAAAATGATAAAGTTTTGTTGGTAACACGAAGATTGAGTACCAGGACGAAATTAAATTCATTTCCATGTGTATTGTTCTGTGTGCAGAAAGGCACGTACAGATATTGTCACCGTATCAATGTTGTTAAAGTAACAAAGAAATTAATTTCCTCCGTCTCAGCTTTCAGAAGTAATTATTTAAAAACAGATTGCGCCTGTCACTCGGAGAGACGCCGTGTACTCACAGATTTGTGACACTTTCTCGCCTGCTAAGTGAAAATTTTCCTTCATAAATCTAAGGCGGAAGTTTTTCAATTCGGTTTTCTCTAAGCATATTATATAGGTAGGTACTAAAAACAATGTGTGCTCTCGTCCATAGCTAAATAATGTACTCTCAGCTCTATGCAAATGACAGTAGGCACCTACTTATAATAGCTAATTAACAGCAAAATGACATACATACTTACAACTAGGATTGGTTTTAAACATTTTGGTCTTGGTATGTATTTTACAGTGAATTAATTTTTGTGTACAATTTATATGTCGCGTAAATTGTTCAGTTAACATTTTCGATTGACCGTATAAATTCTTTAAATATAATATTATTATATGCCTTATTATATTCAGAATTATATTATAAAAATTACTCCTATATAAAAATTACTCCTATGTTCAAATGGAGCTATTTCCTAGAGTTGCTTGGAAAATAACAAAAAAGTCTTGTACAGCCTCTTGATAACAGAGCTAATATGTGGGATAGGTTAGGATTCACCTAATGTGCTCTCAATAAAAGAGAACAGTATTATTACAATTAATTGATATGTGGACAAGACCTTATACAAACACGCAAACGGAAATACGCAGCCGGGGACCTGGCGGAAGCGAGTCTCCTACGGGAACGCGCAAACTTTTCCTTCCACGATGTTATTTTTTAATCTTATACCCAACGGATACTTTAATTTGTAAGCGACAGTGGAAAAATGAGTTTGTAAACAGAATATAAAATTAATTTATTTTGACACACCTAGTAAAATAATTAATCTATCTTCTGTATTAATAAAAATAAAATGCTGTGCCCTGGTGAACACATCACTTGAGAACAGCTGGACTGCTTACGAATATTATGTTTTAAAATGTTTTTAGTAATAGTTCAGGATTAGGTTCTTATCTAAAGATAAAATATGTGTGTGTGTGTTCTCCTGGCCGATTTCGGCCACGGCGACCGCTTTAACTCCTGAGCTGGTGGCGTGTGTAAGGCCTACAAATTTTGCGTAGAGCGAACGAGTTCTTAATTGAACTTTGATGCAAAATGTCAAAGTACACAACAGGTGGTAAGCGGCTCTTGACACTTTTCTAATCAAAAAGTGTTTCGGATTCTAATGCAGTATAATGCTGCAGATAAAAAAATATGTTAGCACGGGAGCCTAAAAGCCCGTGACGAAGTCTTTGTCCGCTCCCATTAATATGCCCAAGTATTTTTAATAGACCTTCGGCTAAGTTCTCTAAAGACGGCAAACTTACATCTTAACTTTTCACTTAACTGCGACCCGTTTCTATCGCGTTTCATGAATAAGGCAATATATTAGTTGAGAATAAAGGTTAGGCCCCTATTATGTTGCGAAACTTGCACGATGGTGGGTGATACAGTAATTAATGTTGTAAAGTGTAATCGATAGGTTATTGTTTTTGCTTTTCAAGCTTTATTTCCTTTCTTTGTCTTTCTCACCGGAAGGTAAGCGTTTATTATAGCTACAAGCTTGCACTGCCAGGGGGACTACGTGATTCCTTGGTCCAATCTACTTCATATTTTGCATAAACCTTTTTAACAGAATTGATGGAAGATGTGTGTCGTATTTTATTGAAATTCATCCCCTAACGGGGTTAAACACGGGTAGAAAGTTATTTGGGCGGTGATTTGTCTCGAAGTTGATATCAATACTCCTTGGTGCTTTTGATTTAAATTACATTTTATTTTGACACCACGTTTGGACACATGTTTGAAAACTCAATCCGATTTTATCCAAAAATGGTTAAACTCGCTTAAAAATTTAAGCAAATACTCTGAAATACTCTTTAAATTGTGTTCCTGATAAACTGAAGCCTCCCGATCTCCCAACTCACACTTTTTAATTGAGAGTTGGCGCGCCAATTATGTTGCTGCGCAATATAAATCCACCAAAATTATACATTGCGATGTAATCGAGGCAACTATACTGGTTACCGGTTGTTCTCGAGGAGAGTCCGTATTTATTTCTAGGATTCAAATCAAAGTCTGCTTCGCAATAACTATAAACAAAACTCAAAGTCAAACTCTTAAGGTAGCGGTAATAGACTAGAAGGATAGCTGCTTCTCTCCGTTGTATGTAGCATGCTCCAGAGTAAGCGCACAGATTAGCTCGTTCATTCTAGCTCCCGAAGGAAAAACAAAAAATATTAAATACAAAGAGATACTGCGATAAGTGTGTAGTATCTCGATTTCGTTGGAAAAATATAATACCCCCTTGTAACTTTCACCAGATCAAAGGCCGAGCGTTGTGTTCACAAGTATAACAAAATTTTATATTCATTTTCAGGTTTCCTTTAAATCCCTAATCTGCAAACATTTGAGCATAATAATTTATATGTTTTAACAAAATTAATAACGTAAAATAACAATTAAAAATCATTTTCGACGTCTACGCGGATTTATTAGCGGGAAAAGCTAGAACTAATGATATATAAGACAAATTACATGTAATATGTACAATTGTACATTATATGAGATAGGCATTACTAGGAATGCCTTTGATACGTGTAGAATGCAGTCGTGGGTGCACAGGAAATCTCAAATGACTGGCTGTTTGCCCACCACTGCATGTGTCTGCTGTGATAGTATTGCAGCTATACTATACCTACTCTCAAATTAACTATACATTTTTATTAAGTACATGTTCACGGAACGGTACATGTTATGAATGGTAATAACAAGTAAAAAACATTCTGTAGCATTTGATAAAGGGGAATGTTTTACCATTTAACGTTATTGATTTTTTTTTTGCCAAATGAACCAATATTATTTTTATTAAGATAAAGATGTTTCGTTACAAAACTCGATTGAGTACATTTAAACATGTTAAGAATAAATATTACAAAATGTGTTAGAGCAATGGAATTTTAAGAGATCGTTACTTAAAAACAACCTCCCAAAAATATTACATCCACCACTTTTTTTTATTAAATTCTAAAATATAAAAGTATTGTGATTCATATCCTTATGAATATGCAAGAAATCAAGAATATTCATAGCCTACTCGTTAGTGAGCGGGTCGGCTTTATTTATGGAAAGTACCCTTCGAATTAAAACTCAAATACACTCGCGTTTAATGAATTAAGGTCACTTTAATGTTTTTTATAGGTTGAATTATAATATAGCACAAATAAATCCTATAATTGTAATACGCATAATAAGCTAATAAATCACCCTTAAATTATAGTTTTTTTAAGCGTGACTTACCAATTTTTTTATAATTGAATGTGTTATGAAATAAATTGCAATTATCTGAGTATTTTTAAGTAAATAAAGTATTTGTGCTCTCTTGAAAATAGAAGAAAAAATATTTCAAGAGTCTAATATTAAAATTATAGTAACAGTACAAATGAAACAATATAATTAAGGAACCTCAGTCGAATAAATAAATTCAACGGGCGCGGCGGTTGGAAAAGCGACTCGCAGTAATGAACTGGTCATGTATTTAATTATTACAGAAGTTCTTGCGGACGTTCGGATACCTAATTCAATCCAAAAACGTCTTATGTCTTATGTAATTATTTAAGTTTGCTTACAACCAAATTTATGTAAGCACACACGTCATCTTCACTGGCACAGTCGTTCCCATGACGTATTTTGAGGTACATGTCGTGGGATAAGTTCCACTTTACTCTGATTTGTGAGACAGCATAAGCGGGCATATATTTTTTCATCAACATTATTTATACGAGCAAGTTACTTTTATAGCATTCTTAGGGGCACAAAGTGCGAGAAATGTCTTACAAGCCGTTGAAAAAATACTTCCATATGTTATACTCTTATTTTGGTAAACCTTGCGTTTGTCATATTTCAGATATAAGAGATTTAAGGGCCGGGACTCTGCTTTTCTTCCTTTTACGCAATGCCAGGAACGTATGTAGTATGATTTAGGTATTTTGTCAAAAGGATAGTCACAGATTTATTAGTTTGTATAAAATGTTTCTGTTATTGAAACATTCAGAATAAGTTGAAGGAATGAGAGTTATGGTTTATCTTACAATATGTATTGTATTATTAAAATAAAGCATTCATAATATATATTATAATTCTGTTCGGGGTGGGGCGGTAGGTAGATTAAGCTATTTTACCCACAAGCCAAATGTTCCGTCCTATTGGCTCTGTAAGCAACATTTCTTTGCGGACCGACTCCCCGGTGTGCTCTTAGGGAGACCAATATGGGCGCTTAAGGCTGATAAAATAAATCGAATGACCACTTATTTAGATAATCCTACAAGTCTCCAGATATATTTAATTTAAAAATCTTTTTTTACTTACAAATTAAGATCAATGAATAGTGTAGTAAAAAAATCACAATTAATTATTTCCAATTTGTCTAGGGTTCCGTACTCGTGCTCTACAACTCGGCTGGCACAGGTGTCATCATCATACTAAGGCGTTGAGTACTAAATTAATACAATATTATTTAATACATGGACTTATATAAACAGAACCTGTCTTCTGATATTCGAAGTTGTAAGATTCTGATATTCGATATTAAAAAGTAGTAATTTATTTTCACCTTACTATATATACTATACTCAGAAGTCATTTTAGCCGTAGTCACGTGACACAAAGAAGAAAGCTTTAATTATAATATAATCAAAGGAAGAAAGGCTTATGTTAGTGGCAGAACAGAGTAGTTATTTAATTAACACAAGAAATTAATTCATTGTAGATTTTCGGATTTACAACAATTAAATTAAATTCTCAAATAAGATTACCTTTTCAGGATGCGAACGTGCCAATTATGTCCTAAAGGCTAGCAAAAGTTATTTGAGAGGTAATTTAAACTGAAACAGTATAAATTACATTAAAGTGTCAAATACAAGCGATCTCTACTTTGTCTAAATCGTTACGTAATATATTAAATTGCTTTCTAATTTTATTTGCTTTTATTGCGTCAGATGGGCAGTAGCATTGTCTGAAAATCTCATAACCAGCCACATTAGGTTAGATCTGTGCCGATCCAATAGTGTTTGGGATAATGTCAGCGTGATGGTGATATCTATATATATTCTTTCTATTAATCTTAGCTACAATTAGTGGGCCAATGAAACGAATACAATCGTAGTCGATAAACGTAATTCATCACATTAGAAAAGGAATAGGACCTACGGCTCGGTCACCGGACTAGACATGTTCCAGGATGCAACCTCTCTTTTTTTATCATATTTAATTACTTTAATTTATATTAAGTGTCATGTGATTTTCATACCTCATAGTAACACAACTACATATCTAGCTCTACCTGACAATGCTTCGTTCAATATACGTTATAGCAAACAAAACTTTGAAATGCAGTTGCTTTTTCATCATAACAAGAGGGTCGCCCATAAATCTAAACAAAAAATAATTATTCACTACATAAAAGATACCTAATTATTTTCCCTTTACTTATTTATGTACAGATTATTAAATAAATTATGTGATATAGCTTGCGATTAATTTCATTCTAGTTTAGAAAATGTATGTGATTTTATGTAGTATAGCTGTCATCGAAAAAAACTATTAAATAAGTGAATTTTCAGCAACGTTATAAAACGTACCAACCGTAAAGCAGGCGCTCGCGAGGCAATGGACATGACCGCAACAAGGAATCCGGAGACGGAATTCTATAGTCGGTTTAGCACTTACAGAAAAAGGTTTTTATTTCGGACGTTTTAAAACATGTAACGATTGCACAGCATAATGGTTGAAATTGTTCCACTTCCTCGCAAGAATTTAGACTTTTACAGACCTTTTTAGAAAATAAACAAATGATTATACTAATAACACCTTTTATAGATATAATCTCAGAGTAGATAATATAATATAATATTAAGTATTGTATAGTATGAGAGGCAAATGTTGAATTTAAAATGAATACTCTTAGAAGGAGTACCGTAAACGCGGTTCTTGTTTAAAGTTTTTTGTTTATTAATTTATGAAATCTTATATTAAAATATGGTAAATAATATGTATTATGCTTTGTTTTGTACTCTTTGGCTTACATCACACGATGCAAAGCCAAATATCATCTCAAAATAAACTGCTTACTCAACATGAAACATGAATAGACCGCTATCTCCAAGATTTTATGAAAAACCCGCAAACCGTATAGAAAGATAGACATTTACACTTTTTCTTTTTTCACCCGTGGGTAAGCAACATAGACTTGGATTGGAACTGGTAAATTCTCCCGGTGGTAGAGCAAAAAACTGAAAAAGAAATACAAAAGGCCCAGACTGACAATATTATGCAAGGTATTAACACGCTGCATACTGGACCATGTTGCGTAAGGGTAAGGTTTATGGAGATTGAATAGGAATATTGGCAGAAATGTTCGTGAGCTTCATTTGGGCAAAGGGAGGTCAAACACTTAAACTCCGGAGATACAAGATTGCAGACGAGTTGAGGCAAACGAAGCAAGGCTTATGAATCGCTTTCGTGCATGCGAGGGGAATTCTGAGGCTGCTATGTAATAAGCCCACTATTTTCGGTGCTATACTTTCCATTCCATTTACTTTTGATAGCGATGTATCACGGTGAAAAGTAAGGATATAGGAATGTTGAAGTCATATGTTTATTAGTAATACCTACGTGAAACGGATGCGTTATATGCATGGCTAAAAATAAGATTTAATTTTGGTTTAGCGCCATAAATAATTATCAATAACAACGTTATCTGTATCAATGGTTATAATATTACAGTGAGGAGCACCTCGAGAAAGCATAGTGCTATCAGGAGCTATGAACGGCGATTCATCCGCGCCATTTATATAGGTATCCCTGTTTTGTACGCAATCCATAACGTTCGATAAAACAGTGTGGAATAATTGTGGCAGAACTAAGTTATGTGTGTTTTTTGCACGACTACCTTTAAATAAGTACAGTTCCACACTATAATCACACATTTATTTAATATTAAAATGTATTCTGAAGAAACTCTTATCAAATATGACGTCAAGTATAGTTGGAAAGATATGAGACATATCATGACTGGTAGACGGAGGTTGTTCCCTCGGGCGACAGTCACGACCGCGGAGCCTACCGAAAGGCTTGGAGGCTGAGATTAAAATAATATACCTACTGAATGGAACACAAAGTAAAGTTTTCGATGTATAACTACAGATTGTTACGCTTTTATTTATTTAACTGTTTATAGTTTATACAAATGTTTACTGTAGTAAGTAAGTTGTAGTAATAAAATATTATTTTAATTCCAAAGTCTTACACTTAAAGAACTGGAATAGGGTTAATCCTATTGTACAAGTCTTTCAAGGGTAAGGACCACTAGGACAAGAGGGCACTGTGTGATAATACTGATAATGTCCAAATAATATGTTTCTCTCAAATCATGAAAGCCTTATAGGACTGGTCCTTTATCAAGACTTGCGTGGGAATACATATCCAACACGTAAAGGCCCGTTCAAGAATTGTAATATTAAGGTAAGGAATTATTATTTTACTATAAATTCTTGTAGTCAGCAATGCTACTAATAACAGAGAATATTCATAGGGCCGCAAGGCCCGTTTGAAGAAATAGCGTGTGAAGAAATAAGACTTTTCTCGTCGAAAAGGCGTGAACACGACGCATTACCTATTTCTAAAGAAACGTAAATAAACGCAACTTCAGAGTGCGTTTGAATCGACACATACGTTCGCCCCAACGAGTGTCAACAGGAGGTAAAGATGGCCCTATTCTGAAGCGAAGTAGCGAACTAGCTAATCAGCCACGACTTGCAAACTCTTCTCTCATTTGTTATGAAGAATTATTAATTCAAAGAACCGTTGTCGCCGTCTAGTATTGTGCGTTGCCTGCTATTCTAGCGACGAATCCCACCGGTTTGTACCAATGAGTTTTTCTAAAAGTAAAATATTAGTGTTTAATCACACTACGAGCTTTACAGTGAAGGAAAACATCGTGAGGATGCAGTCTGCATACGTCTCAGAAGAAATTAAAGGATGTGCCTAATAGACAGCGATAGACTCACCATCTGTCATGTTGGCACTTAATTATCTTCGGTGAAAAACTTGTGTTGTAATGCCTTTACCCAGCTCCATGGCATTAGGGCCCTTGTGGGAAGGCGTGAAGATATATAATTATTAATTGCACACTATCCAAACCATAATACAACTTTAGTTACAAGAACAGTTTTATGGAAAACATCACAATGCAATTAAATGTACCTTAACATTCGTATAAGTATATTTCAAGCGCCGTTCCAATTCGTCAAAATTGTTTGACCAGCCCTAAAACTTAATGAATAATTGAATAAAGTATGTGATCAATTCATACACGTTATACGAAGTTATCAAATACCTACACGTTATTAGTCGCAATCAGTTGCGAAGTAATCAGAGCTTTCGTATTATGTTGGAACAAATATTTCGTATCACGTTGTTTGTTCGATTTCAATTCACCTTTATAATCTTCTAATCTGTAAATTTGCGTGTATTTATTAACGATTGTTTAATGACATGCAAAACCATTATGTTAATACAAAAATCTGTATCACTGAACTTTAAATGTATAACCAATAGTTTTACAAGCAATTAAAGTTAAATAACCGCATTTCCATTATTTTATTGTTTTTATATCAACACTGTCTTTTATTTATTACTATAAGTTACTCGCTTTTACGAATTTTTGGAATTTTGTCTTCATCTGTAATTATCGTGACATCTGACATGTCTGACATGACATGTCTGTCATGACTATGTTGCATGTATTGGTGTACAAGGCGATCTAATAAAATAAATAAATAGGTATGAAACGGAATAATAACCCATCCTATCGCTTAGTATATTCATAGGAACGTTTGTAATTACCACAACTCGGCTGTACCGTTGCCTTTGCCGTGAGCTTGTGTCATCAAAGGGTTGCAAGTGACGTTGCTACTTGCGATGTAGACCCTTTTTCTTTTCTTTGACCACTGACTAGATACCTATCAGCCCATGTTTCTACCCCGATCAAAGATGCAAAACTATATTATAGGAGGCCGGAAGTCTTTTATGGTGCGATAAACTCGCCAGTATTCAACACGCAATGTTTTTGTGGAGGAAGAACATCTTAGTCCAAAGCTAAGAAACTTTATGGGCGAAGATTCCTCAGTGGCTTAAAGTACGTTCCGAATTAAGTTCTTTCTTATGCCATCGTAAACGAGGCTGTCAAATTCCACAGAACCCTTATCTGAAGTTTTCTACTTTCTAACAATTGCAGTAAAAGAAATCAAATCATGTGAATAAATCACAGAGCTCAGAACACGGAACAAAGTTAGTTGAGCTAGCTTCGTTGTAAATCTAGATCGCGAACCAACATTAATCGTCCGTTTAGAGAACAAACTAGTTTCTCTAATTATTTTCTCTCCTTCGAACCTCTTGTTTTGCCTCGCAAATTGCTGCATTCAAATATACCGTTAATCATGAATTTCAGTAGAGCTTTTAGATATTCAAAATTGCATACCATTAACATATCATATTAATATGCATGGGTATGATTATTAACATGCAAACAAATATTGAGCGGTAAATATTCTCAATAATTTCGCTCAAAAAATCAAATTCATTAATTTAGTACAGGCCCTAATAAGGCACTTATGAAGGCCGCAATAACCACCTAAAACTGTACTGAGTGCACTGTTTAAACTTGGAGGATTGGATAGTACCTACGGCTATAATAACATACCCCGCAATCAGGGTTCGTGTTTACTCAAGGACCGTGGTATTTATTTGCAAAACTCTCAGGGGTTCGTTTGGTAACGTTGGCCTAATTTCCAAACGAAAGCTGAATAAGCACTCGACTGCGGATTCAATAAACATTTCAAATAATTGGCACTTGAATTGGCGTACAAGCATCAATCGCCATATGGGAGACGACATTATAGTCTGGCCCAGAATATTATGTTCACCATGGTAATCACAAGTATATAATCAAAGGGTAATCACTAACTGGATTGCATAAGAATAGATAGTTACTACAAGCTCTAATCATTTTGATGATGGAAATACAAGGTAAATTTTTGTTTTATATTATACTTTATCTAACATCCAAATTTAACTTTATCTAACATCCAAATTTAACTTTATATAACATCCAAATTCAACATACTGGCTGCTAAATTAATTGATTTATAGTATGAATGTAATTGTTCATTTATCAACAACTATTCTTAGTCATTTTAGTTAAACTGTTTTTTGTACACGAGTTTCAATTAGACGAGAGAACGAATGATTGTCTGTGTAATAGCCGTAGCTGGATCCTCGGATTCTGTTGCGATCGCTGACAAAGGACGCAATTAAATATTTAGAGATCAAAGTGTAAAGAAATGTACCATTTTAAAGGGTACAATGATTGAAACTAAACCACTTTAAACAATTGTGTTAAATTGTATTGTCATCTACGGGTAGAATTCCCGATCTGACGTATTATACTATAAATCTTATCTGACCTCTAAGTGAGAAAAGGGGCCCTAGATGGAAAGACATTGGAATCTGCTAGAGGAGAACATTGCCGAGAACTGTACATAAATACTCTGAGCCAAAGCTAATGTAGAATTACTGAATGTAAAACCCGTTTCCGAATTCAGAATAAATATATATTATGTAAATCTGCTTTAAGAATTCTAAATAAGGTACATTAGTTAACATAAACCTATAGAGTACCTTGTAACCACTAAATCCAGACGACTTGGGAGCAGTATATCCTAAACTTTACCCCGTAACCGGTCTGCAATATTAATGTATCGTACGCGGTAATCATACTGATGTCGATGTTAAACTAAACAACTAGAATTATAATAACACTTTGTCACACGATACATATTGTGATACAACCACAGGACAGTTTGGAATTTAGTACTCTTGATAATTAAGTATAATACTTTTATGTGCAAAAGTAAGCTGGCCGACCTGACTGACCTAATTTTAGAAAACATATATTCGGTGATTATTAATGCTACAGAATATGCTGCGTATTGAATTATGTAATAAATTTTATGTCGTAATTTTATGTTTGTATGGATATTGTTTATGATCGTCAAGACATGTCTATGGCTGTTCTTTAATCAATCTTGGAAACATAGTTCTTACTTTGATGTAGCGAAGAAGTTGAAGATATAAAATCAAAATAGTGGTTTAATGAGAATAAAAAAAAAAATGTGATCCCGAGCTTTTGTGGACTTAGAACGAAAATCGTTCTAAGTCCACAAAAGCTAATCTATTTGTTTAACGGCCATAATTATTTCCTGAAATATTGACTTCCCGTATAAAATGGAGCGTAGAAAGGTAGTGTAGAATATCTGTTCCAACATCACTAATGGCTAGTACTTAAATAAAAAAAGGCGACAGGTAACACACATCCATTGAACCAGGTATACGCTGGGACGCTTATTTCGACTTTCAGTAGTAATCGGCAAAGTTTTATATGATGGATGACTCGGCTGTTTTACCAGTAAAAAAATGGCACACATAAATATCGTTTAAGCAGCTATTTACCTAGTTTTTTACTCAGATATTACTGGGCAGACACAAATAAAAAAAACTGGCTCAGATATGCAACTAACCGTAATCAGGCCTACTAATAACTAGAAAATAAATGTATACTGTGAGTAGAGCATAGAATTAGTATATCTTAGATCTATGGAGTAGACTCGTAGTTGGCAGCCCCGCTTCAATCACTGACTATTAATAAATAATTATTTAATTTTAAATTATATTACAATAGCTATTTTAATCAAAAGTCCTATATAATGTATCTTGCGGACTCTTAACTGTATTTATTTAATCCTGAATAAAACGCATTATATATACAAATAAATTCAATTAATTTAAACTAAACTTAAAATAAAAAGCTAATTTTAAACAAATAAAAAAAACACAACTTTACATTACCCTTTTTAACTGCAGAATAACAAAAATTGTCATTCTAACTTAACGACATAATTTGGGTTACAAACATACCTATGTCAAGTCCAGTGAGCGCAGTAAATATTATGGGATTATCTTGTTAAAAGAAAATGTTACCAATGTCCTTTTAATGTTAGCTTTATTAACATTTGCCGTGATTACTGAAATAAAACAAAACTAATACACATATTGCTTCGGGTTCCATAAAATAAAAATAACTCGGGTTGTGTCCCAACGTGATAAGCCATTTTTGTGACGTGACAATATATATTGGTAGTTGAAAACACACTCATTCATCTAGAACTTCCTTGAAGGTCTTTATGCACAGCTACAAGTATGGGTGCCTCACTAATTTGCTGAGGAGGACTGGGTAAAGCTATTTAATTAATTGCGGGCAGAAAATTGCCTTTTGCAATAGCTTTGCAATGGGATGCTTGTAGAATAGCGCATACTTATAGTTTGTCTGTGACTTCCCTTCTGTGATATTTTTTCTGTGGTTAATAGTAATTTTAGGAAAAACAGTGGTATTTTAAATGAACTCGGTTTTCCCCGCGACTTTGCCCGCGTAGCTATATAATATTATGTTACACAGTATTTTCTGTTGGTGAAAGAATTTTTATAATCGGTCCAGTAGTTTTTGAATTTATTTATTAAAAACAGAAATACGAACAATCAATTTTTTTTTCTCTTGAAAATATTCGTATAGGAATATAGATTCAAGTATACACTGTAATGCAATATTTAGTTATTCCACCGCTTTTTGATTTATAAATCTATACAAATTTTTGTTTGTCTTTGGTTCTATTTGCTCATACGAACAGGAATATTAGGAACAAAATGGTTGTCCTCTATAAATACACCAATCCGTCTATTGATTGCCAGGGGCGACGAAACAATGATTACTTCTCTTACAAAACTTCCCGGTTAGATGATTACCAGACCCTGTCCTATTCATGTCGGTCACGGAACGAATAAAAGATTCCGAACCCTCTCTATCCCAGCCTCGTCACGACCCGACGTTACCCACCAACTTTCAGCCTCCGAATCAACGGAATCTGAGATGTATGAGAATTGAGGGTCAATAATTGCCCCGACACTAATGGACTTATCATTCAATTGTAAACTTTATCGTTGTCTACATACAGTTCAAATTTCTATCGAATCTGATTTGATAGTTGGCGGTCGAATGGCGATGTAGATTTGAATATCGATCCCTTGGTCACGGCTGTCTTTTTCTAATATTGGTTCTGTTTTAGTGCACCTACGCAATTCTATTAAAATATACAGATCTGTACGCATACGCCGTGTCTTTATTGCAAAAATACCTCACCTCGTAGCTGGGAATTGACGAAGTCGGTCGAGGAATTTTATTTTAAAAAGAAATTCATCTTAAAATCTGCGCAATTCTAATATATATAAATACGAGTAGGTATCCGAAAACCAACTGCATCTATGCAAGCTTTCAGTAACAATAGAAAATTTATAAATATAAGCAATCCTAATCGCGTATACCGTAGTTTGTACCTAGATCTAGCAGATTCAGCTCCCCTGTTTAGCAAACAGTTTTGTGATGCTGACCTGAAGGTCATATTTACAATAGACACATTTCTTCTGTTAGCAAACTTCAAATCTGCTAAATAACTGTGCTTAAACTTACTACAGTTACTTTAAGTTTTAGCAACACTATCATTTTATTACCAGTAAAATCAATTAAATATAAAATGATAGTTTTGCTAAAACTTCAAGTCACTGTTTAGATGGTTGATTTATATTTTTAATAATCTAACACTTATACGTTTTAAATAATTAATGACTTTGTGTAATCGCACTTAATTGCATCATTTCACTTTAATCTGTTACAGATAATAATTAACATTAAAAAAGATTTATAGAGATGAATAACGCAACCGTACTCTGATGTTCATCATTTATTACCCGCAAACTCGTATTTATAGCCGCAATAGGCAATGTGCAATTACTTCAATGTTTCAATGTTATCTTAATAGCTAAGCACATTATTATAGAGCCATATCTTAGAGCAATTGTGCCCAGTGATGGACGCGCTACGATAACGTCTTAATACTATATATTTACTATAATATATAGTACACTGAGACGTCTGTACCTATTTGTTAATTAAAATGTATCTTGTAGCTTTCAGCTCGTATTACACAAACAATGATTTACTTCAGCGTAAGGAGTTATTGGTTCTTGCGCGATGAGTGATGATGAATAGACATGAGGTGTATTAAGATAAGGTACCCGGCGGCGGCGCCGTCAAATTTAATAACCATGAAGTAAGACTGTGATGCGATATGATTATACTTCAACAAGATTGTAGAGATGTGTTCAACAGAGTATTGATGTTTTATGGTAGGTAGGTACATAAATACACGCAAACCTGCGCATGTAAAGCACTGATAGGTACCAACATTATTAAGTGAACTTACAATAAAAAACATAATTGAAATGGCTTTCCAAGCCGTAAGGAACTACTCCAATTACCGTTCCACCGAGGACCTTCCACCGCTCCACAATAATAAAGATTTTTTCCCTCCTACTGTAGAGGCATTCAATATTTTCGCTTTGATTTCTGATACTAGGAATTGGCTTCCATTAGAAAATAGTACCAAATGAAAGCACTTCGTCATCCAGAAATCAAAATTAAAGCTTTTATCAAATATACTCATACTCATGTCCAGCTTACCCGGCTACTTCATTTTATATTGTAAGGAAATACTATTCTATAAGACCACTTACCTACATAATGATTTTTATGCAGATCGTACATTTTACACGTACAAATACATGTACACACACACACCCACAAAATACTCGTACGTAATGGCGGCGTTAACGTTATCTTAACGAAATGTCGTCGAACCCGCGTCAAGCCAATCTACCGGCATCGAGCCTCTATTTTTTCACAGCCCGACGTGTCAATTTTATCGAAATATATTGTTCTATGTACATTCTCGTGACACCATCGATTCATTTTGTTTTAGTAATAATATATAATGGAAGCTAGAGATAATGCTGTTCCAACTACCTTCTAATAAGTTTACTTGAAGTACAATAACACGCAATTAATTTCAGCTTAAAAAAAATATACTGAAAGGCCCGGTTGAAAGTAATCGTTGGCCTGCAGTATAAGGGATGAACAGGTCAGGTTTCCTCAGGGTTAGTAGTCCTGAAGAAGGTCTTAGAAGAACAACACCAAACCTTGATTCAATAGTGGCTATTAATAGACTATAATTGAGTAATTTTCATTAATAAATATAAAAATTATCGATTTCTACAACGTTGAGATAACTTGCACTTAAAATAAAAAAAAACTATTTCTTTATAGCTTAAATGTATTCCCGTGTTTAATGTCCATTTATGTCATTTATCTTACTGTTGTTCCCGAGACCATGTTATCCGATGGATAGATCCTGACTGAAGCAAGTATATTATATATACATATATATGTTTTAAAACTGGATTTCAAATTGGTAACTTTAATCCGTTGGTGTTTTATTACGTAAAACGACTCTCATAATGCTCTTTAGGGTCCCGTATGCTATCTAAACTTAAACTACATACCTACTTATTAAAATGTTTATCCCAAATGTTATAAATCTTATAAACGGCTGCACCAATTTTGAAGGGACTTAAATATGAGACTTTTCAGAGGATAATCACCCTCACATCTTTTTTACCCGGAAAACCCTAGACACAAACTCATACAAATTAATCTGCAAGGTAAAATTTGCGGCCAGTTGAAGTTGGAGTTAAAATTGTGAACTTTTTATAGAACCCTCAGTGCGTAAGACCGCCACACACCAGCTAGACTTCATTTTTATATAGTCGAGGCTCTGTCCGCATTTAGGCAATAAAAGCAAGGCACTCGCCCTCTCGAGCCTTATCGCCACGGAACACGAGCCTCCAAATATAAATCAAAAAAATTGATAGCAATTTATATGTTAAACATCACACTGAATGAGATATTTTGCATCTTGTTCGTTCCCCCTATGATATACCCATACGTCCCCTATATATAAGCTCGAACATTTAAACCAACCTCGCGTGGGTTTTGATAAATTCTGTTTCCCAAGTCAAGTTTGTTCTTTTACGATTATTAGACTTGGCAGTCAATTTGGAAAGAATTGAGATACATTGTCGGTGAAATGAAAAATTCTTCCTCAAGATTAGGAGCTTGCAAAGAATTTATTAACTTGTGTCTAACCTTGGTCTCACTAGAGAAGTGAAGCATACCTACATATCATCGCGCGGAGTTCCTTTCAGGGTAGGCAGGAAGATTTTCAACACGCATTATAAATGCAGCTTTGTTTCTTTTAATACCTACCAGTAGTACCTCTCTACCTCTTTGTATATCTCTCGCATTGAGTGAATTTATTTCATTTTATGGCACCTGCGTAAAACGTTTTTTGTATGCTTATATGTTGAAACATGTACATGTTTCGGTCAAAACAGTTAATGATAAAAACACAAAAAAAATATTACCCTGTGATGTGAGTCAAGTTTTTTTGTTAGGTACCTAAAAGTGATTCGCGGTTTGTGATGAATTATTCTCACTGCTTCCATCTTTTGCTCTTCTGTTTTTTTAACATGAAGCTGTTTTTTCATTAATCATCGACGGTAAAAATATGAATGCGAAAAGTAAAATAATTATGCAGGTTTCATAAATCAAATCTTGACTTAAATTTGCGTTACAATTTCTAAACTAACCGAGGCAGTGAGCCGAGCTCTTCCAGCTAATATCAACCATAGATTATTTTTGATGTACCACTTAAGTTGTACTAGTAATATGCACTAAATCTCGTCAGCTAGGCAAGTTTAGCCAGGAAACGATGTCAGAGTCGTCTCAGTTCAGACCGCACTGAAAATTATAGCTCAACTTGTTCCGTCTACTATGTACCTTCAAGTATCATCAATGTTTCGTATAATATAGCATGTCTAAAAATTTACTGAAATTATCGTAGATAAACTTAGTATTGATTATATAGAATGCATTAATAATCAAAATCAAATTCAATTCTTTTTATTCTACGAATATACTCTATGAATGTCTTCTTTATCAACGATTCGAAAAAAGCCACCTGAGAAGTACTATTGTGTATGGATATTATATTATAATAGCAGAACATAATATTGAAAAATATAAGTGCAATATATGGATTGATGTTGCTCACATCCGTAGGTTTCAACCCACGCGTCCCTGAAATCCTTGAAAGAGATTTAGGATGCAATTGGATTTCCTATTCAAAATTGGCGCCGCCCGACTGACGCACAATTATTTTATAAGGCTTGCCATGGGCTTATACATATAAAAATTTAGTTTTTTCAAGTTCAAGGTAAAATTGGTCAAAAATTCGAATCGTCAAAATTGAATCACAGGCGTGCGTGCATACGCCAGCGGTAACTGCTTACCATCAGGCAGGCTGAAAACTTGCTTGCCAACTTTGTGGTAATAAAGATTGATATAATATAATATGAAGCTATAAAGCATCTTCTTTATTACATTGTAGTGTTAACGTTCAAATATTAAATACAACCCGTTCGTAAAACTATCGCGAGCACGGAAATAAAATTACACGCGTACGAACTCACGCACCCGCCGCTGACAACCTTATTACCGGCTATGTCTTTCAGTCCCCTTTATTGGGGTAGTGCATTCTGTTTTTAGACTTATACGCTATAATATACCCATAATAATACATAATAGAATTAGTAGGGCACGAGAACCCTTAAAACGGGACTCACAAAACATTTTCCTAATATCAGCGAAATATCGATTCAATTGTTGACGGTGTCTGAGCCTTGCGTATTGTTTTTCGCACGCTATTGTTAACGAAAACAATTGATTGTAAATGGTGTTTCAATGAGATATCATTTGATTGGTCGCCGGCGAAACGCGTAAGTGCAAACACGACTCGTACCCAACCGGAAAGTATTTGTCGCGCAGCCTTGTCGCTCCTTCCTTTCATCGTTATGATTAATGACACGTTATTTTTCATTGAAACAGCTGCTGCGTATTTTTTCTACTTTCAAGTCTTCTGTTCCATGACGTGCACCTATTAGTCACGCTCTGAAAAGATTTTCGATGTGGATTTTTAACTTATATTTGCTCTTCGAATATAAGGCGGCTTTGATTCGACTTTGACTATTAAGGCGTCCTTCATTATCGGCCCCGAATTTGTTTGCAAACAGTCCAACGAAAATTTATTTGCGGAAATAAATTTTATTACATAGTTATTGTGCTACCTTATGAAATGAGCATTAGGTATTTTCGAAGCATTAAGTCTTGGCACGCTCCCGTATGATTCTGGTTTGAGTCAGATATTTTATCTATATGTAATTAGGTTTAGGTTAGTGTTTTTTGTCAATAGTTTAATCTGTTTTGTGTTAATAAAATATATAAATGTTTTGTTGCTTTCATGTATATACTTTAAGTTATAGAGTGATGTTCCATCGACACATGCGACGTGCGACGCGATGCGACGTGACGGCCGGCGCCAGTTTCTTTCATTTCCGCTACCCGAGCTCTTCGAGGCTCTTCACTCTTCCTGCCTGTAATGGACTCAAAGCGACATTATTTTAAACCTTCACTGTAGGTATGAATAAAGTATTTTCGATATTTTTTTCGTGTAATTTGTGTTAAATTCATAAGATGCCATAATTAAATGTGATAGTAAATATTATGTAAATTGAACATTTCTGAAATTATATTGAGCAACTTAAAACTGATTTTTAAGCTGGCTATGAAATTATTCCCCGAGTAGCTAGTGGCGGTAAACCACACGTGAAAATAGGTATTATTGTGGATGAACTTCGCACATAAGAAAATAAAATGAGCGTTATTAAATTTTCAAATGAACCCGCACTAATAAGAACATTCTTCGGTTACCCGCAGAGTTAATAACATAGAATTCTTCCGACTATTCCTACAGCTACGACTAGGCAAACAGTCCCTTGGCTCGAATTTCACAAATTGCTGTGGCTGAACCGCAACTAAATATATTGAGCGAGCCTTTGGCCGGCTATAAAAAGGGCTTACTGAGATCTCCCGAGACCTAGTACCTAATTGTAGGTAGGTAGTTAATAAGTCGTGTTGTCCTCGTCAGACGACGGGTTGACTATTTTGTATCTTACGTACCAATTACGCTCCTGCTATCTTAATTAAGGCGATTAACTATCTGAGTACCGGGTAATAACTTATCAGCTGTTGCGATGAAACGCGGAACGATTTTGTGTCTCTAGATACTCATTTATTGCCTTCAAAAGTCTCCAAAGCAGATTATTCTCCTTTAGTCTCTTTAAGATTATGTGTAATAATCTGAAGGAATCATTTTAACTGCGAATATTCGTTTAAAATATAAATTAATAAATATTGTTTCTATTTCATCTAGCGTATAATTCTCGTATTGCGTGAAACGTTATACGTTAAGCAAAAACTTATAACTCCTTTGTCCCAGAGTTCTTAAATTTATATTTCTAATTGTGGTTCGAATTTCCGAACACAAGTTGTTAGTTAAATATTATTTCATAATATTTTTAAAGATTTAAACAGGTACCTATAAAATTATTCTTTAATATTAGAGATTCACAGAAAGCCTATTAGCTAAACTATTGGTTGGAATAGTAGGCACCAATTAATGTGACTTTGAAAAGCAATTTATTAGCTCCACTACTAATGGTAAAAGACAATAGTAAAATTTTCGCCAATGTTATTAATCACGTCGTCAGTGAACTGTGGATTGCGTCGATCGAGATATAAGACGGTCTCACTGTAGGGCCTCTGAAGCCGTTTAACCTAGCTTAAGACTAAAACCTTTACGAATCACTCTTTCAATTTCATCTCAGCTAGACAGGCATATACTTAATGTGAGAAAAAAACTCGTTTTTAAACAAACCCCCGAAATTTAAGTGATATAGTCTTTTTTATATTGATATTGTGAGATTTATGTTCATCGCATGGATATTTATCGGATCGACATTTTTATATAGATTTTTATCGTATCAACATTTTTATGTCGATAATTGTCGTATCGATATTTTTATACCGATATTTATCGGATGGACATTTTTATACGATACGAATACTCTGATACCGATATTTTGATATCGATATTTTTAAACAGTAACGATAATTATTTAACGAATCAAAAATATCTATATTTCGCTATAACAATATTTTCTTCCCAAGCCATCTCGAGAAATATGCAGAATAGAAAACAAATACATTTAATATTTAATGAAATAAATACATATTTAATTTGGAATTGAATTATTTTACTTTTTCGCACTTGTAGTGAAAAGCAGTGTTTCCCATGGCGCTAAAACCCATTGTAATTCGGTTTCTATTTACTCCCTTGCAAAAGTCGAGAGTAAAAGAACCTCGTATACAATGGGTCATTTTAGCACCTTGTATTACAATCTACTATTTTTCTCATATTCACCATTTTGATTATCTACGCAATCGTATGGTAGCATTCTTATGATCGTCGCGATATTAGAACAAATCGATTGACGCCTCTGTGAAATAATGAAATGTACGATATTAAAACCATTACTTGCTTAGTGCATTTTTTAATTTTTATACATTTTGTGCATTTAGTACTTTTATTAGGTAGTGTGCTTGTTGCTACCTATTATTTAAATTATTTTATTCGAATTAATGAACAGTAAATAAAATAATATTATAACAACAAGTGAAAAATGCCCATATTATTTTAAAATTGTTCTAACTTCACGAACTTTATTTGGCTTTCAGCGCTCATCAAATTTCGTCTAGAGCTCTAGAGTAGGCAAACTTCAAACAAAGTTCAAGTTAAGAACATTATATTGAAATATGCATGTTTGGAAGATTATTAAGCTATTCTGAGGTACACAATATATATTCTTTAGTTACATAATACCGACGTCATATTTGCCTACAAACCTACCTCACCTCACCTACTACTAATCATAGCATTGAGACTTTGCTTGACAATAATTTATCAGTTGTGTACGTTGAAATGTTTGCCTTTATTTCTAGTTATCAGGATAAGATGCGAGACTAGGATAAGATAGGAAGCCTTCTTAAATTTTTCATTATAATTATTATTCTAAATCTAATCAAAATGTATTTGCTGTTTTCATTTACACTTCAGTTGTTTACAAATAGGTACTTTTTTAACGGGAATGGATACGCAGGCAGAAGTTGTGATATTTAGAAGGGGCTTTATGAAAGGTCAAGTGGCAACTGCGCGATCATCTAATCCACCGGGAGTGGCTGAGGGATACTTAAATTATTGACGATTTATTGTAGGACTAAGGTACATCTTTGAAGTTGACGTGAAGGAAAGGAATCGGGCACAGTTCGAAGCACTAACGAATCAGCAATGATACGATGACAGAAGATTATAGAATCTTATCCTATTTTTGTTAGGCATATACGGGTCCTAGTTGCCCCAGGTGCACATCAACCCTTGAAATCTTTTGTGTTTGTTTGTCAATATAAGTATTGGTTTAGTTAAATATAAGATAGCTAGTAATGTGTGATATTTCCATGATATTTTTGTCCCCGTTTTTTTAAACCAGTCCAACCCATTGCCGAAACTGTATGTATAAATTGAGTTCATTTTATTTTCAATCTCTGAATGAATTATTATTTCCTTGATGGTCCAATAAGAGAAATACCAAAAGAATGCAACATGTACGCTACGTAAAATATCAAGTTAAAACTTAATTAACTGTGCTAACCGCATTATAATTATATTACAATTTTACTCGCGATAATTAAATAAGCATTTTTGAGAGCATAATTCGTTCCATACCGATCGGTATTGATTTTTGGAGCATTATAGGTCACTTGCCTACATAGAAATTTTGCTTGGACAAATTAATATTTCTGATAGCCCATCAGAAATATTAATTACTTAACTTTACTTTTACTTACTTAAATACGAATACTAACATACTTAATTCACAGATTCATATTTGATATAAAATGAAAATAAACTGTAAATAAATTATAATTACTGTAGCTGCCAAAACGTTTTTGTTATAATAGGAAATCTCCTACGAATTAATAATAAACGGTCTGATTAAAAAATATAGATTAAGCTACTAATGTTGTTTAACTGCACTTTGTGACTTAACTTTAAAAACAGAGAAATTTAAACTATATATTGGTGTCGATTCTGTTGTTCAAAATTACTAAACTGAACTAATTTGTAGGTCTAAAAGTCTTGCTATCCCTTTCTCATGTGCGGGGTTAAATAAGGACGGCAATATTTTTAGACCTGTCAAATTAGTTAAGTTTAGTAATTTAGAACAACAGAATCGACACCATTGTAGATAGATTAATGGCATACTGAGCGGACCCAGTCACGCTTATTCGTGGGACACTACACACTGTTAACAGAGAATAAAACACACATTACAATCGTCTCCTTCAGTAGCTCACGAGTGATTGCGCCGTACCGTTATTATCGCATTAATCTTGTAAAAGGGATTTTCCTAAATCCACTATATCCTCGGCGTATGTTAACCGTTCAAATCCACAGGGACACATAAAATCTTTTTTTACTGTATAAATACTTATGCAGAAGTGGTTTTCGCAAGGGTGTTATGGTGTTATTATGTGGAATTAGTTAGTAATAATACATAATGTGTAATTTGCTATTCTAAAATGGTAGGTTTGACAATAAAACATGCGTGTTTACAAAAACAGAACTCAAAGGATTAACTGTAATCTATCAACGTAATTCGTTTTCAGAGGAATATTTTTTTCGTCTATTTCTGTCTATTCTTGTTTAACTAATAAACCAGAAGCTACTACTGTAGTCGTAGAATAGCTATTCAGTGTCGTAAAATAGAACGAACTCCCCAGGAAATGGAGGAAAGATATCTAGTCAAACTAACAATTGTTATTATATTGTGTTGTGAACAACCCAAGGCTCACAATAATAATGTAAAGCGTAAAACATAATATTCCGGTCCGTGATTCAAATAAATTGCAAGTGTTAAGTAGTTTCAGAATTTCAGCCGTCAGACTGTTGCATTGTACTAACTTTAATACAGTGCAACTTCTTCTTGTTTGTATTCAAAAGTGCATTAAGTACTCGTAACTTTCTACTTAAGTTTATTTCTTGAGCTGGATTCGGAGCGCCGTTTCACGTTCCCAACTAATCGATTTACCTTACGACCAATTAATTGTCACGAGTCTATGGAATCTGTATTCAACAAAAGCGTAACTCGGTATACGATGTATTGTAAATACCTACTCATGTCTAGAAGAATTTTGTTACACATTGTTACTTAAAAATAAGAATGAGCACTGAATTTCTTGTCGGCTCTTCTCAGGTGGTTTTTTTTAATAATAAACAGAATAAATGTTTTTTTTTATTTAGATTTTGTTTATGTGGGGTATAGAAAAAGCTCTTACTTTTAAGTGGGCTACGTATCATTAAAATATAATGCCCGTCGTAGTGGTATACAAAGTGTATACAATAACGGTAATTAAAAAACAAGTAGTTAAAAAAATCAAATTATTTTAATCACCACGTACTACTAGCATGCTTCCGTTGTGAGTTCAGTCATTGTCAAAGTTATAAAAAATATCTATTACATTAACCGGAGTAAACTCAGATGGTACTCTTCTACAATAACTGCTCCATTAAATATGTTAACAGGCGAAGCACAAAAACCTACTGCAGAAAAATCCATCAACTGAGTTGGGGGCATACTGAATACATAGCTCTTTGATCTCTTTTAAGTTCCAACTAATGGCACGAGATTCGTTTTATATATTACGATAAATTACAGAATTCATGCAAACAGCTGAGTTTTAAATATCCACCCACGATATCGTTTCAACCAATATTGAGACTAGCGAATAATTATAATTTGGATGAGTAAACATAACTCTCATTTACTTTACCGCGCGTGAATAACATAGATACCGCAGTATAAAAACATACATACGCACATAAGACCTCCTCCTTTCTTGAAGTCGGTTAAACATAAAGAAAAAATGAAAATCGAACGTTTTATTATCTTAAAAAAAATGTTTAATATTTTCTACACGGGCGATGTCCGGGCGGGGCAGCAAGTATTCAACTAAATGAAGGAAATTTTTGAGTTTTGTTGTCAATAAAAATAAACAGGTACGTACTTGGTCCATCACGGCGGTGTAGGCGTTAAATTGAACGACTGCGGGGCAGTAAAACCTAATTGAGTGTATACCCATTAGGGGAGAGGGAATTATCACGAGACATCACAATTGACAACGGAAAAATTATAAGTAAATGACGACTATTATTCGTAGGTAAGTTCTATTAATTTTCACCACTGATTATATTATTAGTATTATTTGGAATACATAAATCGTTTCTCCGTGTAAAACAAATTATTACAGCTGTGAAAGGTTAATTAAACATATGATTAGTTACTGTGTGCAATAATCTCAGTCCATCGTCATACATTTCATAATCGTTATTAAATTGCTGTATATTTATAGCTGTACCTTTACTTATACACATCCTTCAAATAAAACAGTTTCTGAGACACGTAGCCCTTAAGCTTTTAGAACATTGTGAGCATGGAAATAGTTCTGGTAAAAGCAACAACTAATTGACAAAGAAACCCGAGTAAATCCTTGAAAATCCAAGGATTAAGTGAAGGTAAACAATGCGTACTTTGGCTTTTAACGTATCGTTAACTATTTTACGTGCGTATATACTAGCGCTTATGTCAAATAAGTCTGAAATTTACGTTAAAAGATCTTTGTGGTAACAATTTAAGTAAACTGGATGTGGCTCATTGAGTTAACTTTGCCTTACCAACAAGGTCAACCCTTATCCATCTTGCGTTATTACCTTACGTACTTTGTGAAGGATGTCACACCCGGTAATGTATTTGTTTAGGCCTTTAATGTGGGTTTCAAAAGTAGCTCCAAGAATACCGATCAATATACAAAGTTAAGGAAATATGTTCGAGGTGAAGATTAATTAACGGCAATTTTTCAATATCTCCTTGTTCAAAGGCTGATAAATAATTTGAAAGTTTATTTGTTTATTATTTATTTAAGAAATTAATGCCACCACATTTTAAACTTATCTTTAGCCTTAAACTGAAGAATGAAGAAATATTTATACGTTTTTATTCTTCAGTTTAAGGCTTAAGAAAAGATAAAAATGTTGTGAAATAAAAAAAATAAAATTGATAAGTGTTGAATGTGTTCAAATGATTAAAACATCGCTTCCTAGAGTACCTAAGACTTGATGAAGTGAATTTGAATCTTATTCTTTTAGTTAGTAAATAAGTAAGAAGCCAGTTTGCTTCCATATAGAGTTACTGACGTCAGCACACTGTTGCGAGATATATCTGTGATTATATAAAAGAAGAACCTGACCGACTGACTGAGTGACATGTCAACACACAGTCTAAACCGCCGGCAAAAGCTGATCTTAATAAATTTTTTTCTGTCAATGCAAACTCTTTCTTTACTTCTTTCCCCGTTCTACGTCCACGCCTCAGTGACGTGGTTTTAACCAATAATACATGTGTCTATACTTATTTGTAATTCCTATAGGATAATGCAGACTAGACAGTGTCGTATGTCGTAATCAGTTCCGGGCTCTAATTACGTGCATGAAATCCGTCAAACAATTATCGCGTTATGCGGTTTTGTTGATCACAATGTTGGGTGTTCTGCGGTAACGGAACTCGGACGCTATTTGTTGCGAATGTAATATTTAACGATGTTGAACTAGAAATAATCCTGGCATCGGCCAGCAATAAAAAGAACAATATTCATTATCTAGGTTTTCGTAAAAGTACTTACTATTTGTGGTTGTATAAAAAGTCCTTAACAGTGGCAATACCTCATTAATTAAGTTCCACATGTGGGAGTTAGTGTCATTGGCCTGGTCATTTGGCAATCTAACTGTCCTAACTAACCAAATCAGGTTGGATAAAGGGAAAAAGTATGGACAGGTCAGGGCAATGATATTTGGCTCGGCAGTTATATTTGATATGGACATACTATTTTTATACCACTAAAGTGGCACACAAGCATACGGCCCACCTGATGGAAAGCAGTCACCGTTGCCTATAACCGCTATCAATACCAAGGATATCACTAACGAGTTCCCAACCCTGTTGTCGATGAGGAGTCCCTGTGCTAGCAGCATACTACTAGTGCAGCGTATCCTCGTGGAGCAATGCCAACCTTACTTACCGCTGAAACACAACACTACATCAGAGTAGTGTTATTTCACTGCGGTATTCTGTAAGGTGGAAGTTCAGTCCCCAGTCGAGCGGCTTCAATATAATGGGAACACCCACGGGATCCCATTTCACCCCACCTCAACGTCAGTTATTGAAACACAACAAACATAATAAGTCTTTCTAAAAAACAACTGAATGCACAAATAACAAAAAGCATCCTCCCCTCTGGAGAAGATTTTCACTCAACTATCGCAAATGATACATGAAGAAAGAGCAAGTAGCTCCGCACAATATGCAATTGTCTTTTAGTGCTTTTATTTAAATTAACTTGGGAGCTACTTGGCTTCATTCCGTATTATAATTGCGCGCGACGTGACGCGGCGGGCTTGCGGTGGATCTCAGACCGCGATCCATCGCCTCGAGCCGCACATACTTGAGGGTGTGGGCTGATTGCTTCCAAAATATAAACGCATGTAATTATATATACTGACGTTACAAACTTGCTCTCGCTTACCACTATATCGAAAGTTTAATTACCTTTTACTCGATTTTATCGCAACAGAAAAACATTTTAATATAAAGCCGATAAAGCCAGCTTACACGTAGACACCTTGATAAAAAAGGTTCTCTGGCTTTAGTACCATCGTGTTCAGTTGCCTTTGTTAACGGTTATAATTTTCTCGATTTTGCTTGTTCGGGGCGTCCGTATTTTTTTTCAATTTTCCAGCGTTCTGCAAAAGTACTGTGACTTTTTTTGCTCTTGCCTTTCAGTTACAAAAACTAGAGATATACTAGAATACATTATTCTCATTTAGTATGACACCGACGTATTTCTAAAAATAATGTATAATGGAATAAGTAATTATCCTATCTTACCATTAATATTGAAAACAAAAGAGTAAGGAAAACAGCAGACATTTTAAAGTGTACATTCACGTAGTTTTAAGGGTGGGGCTATTTAGGGTAGTTTGATTAAGGACATGGCGTGTCGGGAGTTGAGGATGCTTGGCACTAGAGGCCTGACGGCGCGCCCGCGGCCTGATAGCGCACGCGTCGCGCCCCTGGACTCTCACTCAAGTGCTAATGCGATTACATTCCCTTACGTCGCGGATACGAGGCGAGGGGAGCACCAGCATTCATTGCAAAACTCACAATTTACACTTTATTAATACAAGAGAAGTCACCTCTACTTGATGCTCTAACACTGACTCACAGAGTCACAGATTAAATGTAACCTAAATCAGTTCAACTAGGGACCTGGAATTTGGCAGTAATTCCTTATATAGTTGGTGAGCACTAAGAAAGGTTTGAGTGCTCTCCATCTGATGAAGACTGAGATATTTGTAGTGGTTGCCTCCGCAATAAGTAAGGTATATTAATAATTAGATATTATTAATATATTTTTATATTACATTATTATTATATTACATTATTTTTTTGTGATTTTGAAATAAAATCATATGTATACCTAAACGCATCTATGAAATAATTATCTGGTTACTTCCTATGTCGCGTGAGTCCAAAGTTATCTGTGTAACGGTATTATTATTTTAAACAGTTTATCCAAAAGAATCCCACGGGAGGATATATAATATTTTTGTCCTAAGACCACCCGGAAGAAGTTTTGGACTAGAGCTAGCCTAGAGTTATTAAACCAATCATATCAACTTAGAAAAGCTTAAAATAATGTAATTTATCCCGGACGATAGATCAAAATAATAGTAACATTAGTTATTAAGGCTTTCAAGCACCTATCTATTCACCTTATAGGTGGAAAGCGCAGTTCTAATAATCTTCGGTATGAATTATTGCCTCCTGTTATCGACATTATTAACGTCGTTCATGGTCATTGAGGGTCATAAGGTACGTTGGAATTTGAAATAGTGGTTTTAATTCACCAAATGTAATTGAAATTCCATTGTGCACGGGGCGGAAGTAGCTATTGGTCAGGAGTATATCTTTTAATTTAAACACAGGAAATTTAGTCGCACAGTTTATTCTGGTGCGGTGAAAGCAGGTGCGGACTGGCCCCGGGCTCAGTAATTAACAAAACAAAGGCTTTTCACAACGTTAACAGTACTTGATGTTACTGCCTACATTATTTTAAGAACGACTCGGATTCCTCTGGTTAGCCGGCGACTTTGCAGGCTTAGTATTTTTTTACTTCTTTAACGTAGCCTGAATTTCGTTATTTAAACCTTTAGCTTGCTCTTACTAAACTTTTGAGGTGTGGAAAGCTTGTCTACAATAATTAGCTAGCGGCTATAGGCTACGGTGACTACTAACCATTGGGTGGGCCGTATGCTTGTGTGTCACCTTAGTGGTATAAAAACATTTAGGCGATTTATACCTTTGACTTAATATTGATCGTAGATTGTTAATTAAATCATACAAAAAGGGGTTTAAAACGGGCATCATTCCGGACTTTGTGCCCCATTCATATAAATGCTAATTAATGACCAGTTTCTTATACTCACGTGAATGGGATTTTGATATACCCAAGTAGATATTAAAAACTAGGACCGATGATTATTACGGCACATTAGTGCTTGCGTGGCATCATTCCATTAATCTTGTCAAACGAGAATGAAGTGGTCAGACGTAACCCTCATTTCTCAAAGCAACGACTACAATTAATTACCCTGTAATTTCCTATCTATGCAAATGAAATTCTGTTTGAAAAATGAAAATTGAATGAGATTTTGTAAAACACTGCGAAAAAAAAAACATGTCATTAGGAATTTTAAACATTATGCTAAAAAGGAATAATGTAGCAGAGAAGTGCTTAGTAAGATGACCGTGAGTACTATAATTTATTTTAGGCGAAGAATTAGTGGCATCAACCTATCCATATTTTAATTGATTTACAAATATCTAAACTAACTTGGAGGGAGGTCTTAATAATCAACGTCCAGACCCCGGACTACAGGCTACATTTTATTTTAATAAAAGTGTTTCCTTAATAAATAGAGCGTGCACAAAATAGCTGTTATGAACTATATATATATAAATATATATATATATATATATATATAGTTATATATATATGTGATATGTCATCTTCTTAAAGTTTTAGGAATCATAAATATAAAATTTACAATTTGGCAGGTAGGTCTGTAAGCTGATGGGCATCCGAACACCAAGTCTCGGTGTATTGTACTTTTATCGGTGTATTTTTATTTATACAGGGTGTCCCAAAACTCAACGATAACCTGGTACCGGGCGAGAGGCCAAGGTATACCAGTTATGAAAAAAATAAGAAAAAAAATCTATGTCACTTAGTCAAGCGATGATAGACATTTTTCGGAAAAGTTAAAAATTTGACACCCTTAGTCGCATTTTTAGGTACTGTGATCGCAATTTTCACAATTTTACAGTGATTTTTGTAATAATGTTGACTGACATAAATTTTATAAACCATAACTCGTCAAAATTTAATTTATTTTACTTAGTTAACAATGATTATTACTTTCATTTGTGGTTACCATTAATAGCACTGTTATTTGAGATAACATTATTAAAAAAATCACTGTAAAATTGTGAAAATTGCGATCACAGTACCAAAAAATGCGACCAAGGGTGTCAAATTTTTTACTTTTCCGAAAAATGTCTATCATTGCTTGACTAAGTGACATAAGATTTTTTTTCTTATTTTTTTCATAACTGGTATACCTTGGCCTCTCGCCCGGTACCAGGTTATCGTTGAGTTTTGGGACACCCTGTATATATAT
The DNA here is from genome assembly GCA_951449985.1 of Falcaria lacertinaria. Taxonomy (NCBI): domain Eukaryota; kingdom Metazoa; phylum Arthropoda; class Insecta; order Lepidoptera; family Drepanidae; genus Falcaria; species Falcaria lacertinaria. The sequence continues at coordinate 5,218,609 of OX602115.1, read as the reverse complement.
TATTAAAATGACGCCTTATATTTCCTTCAGAGTAATGGTTTCTTTCTTTAGGTGTTATACAATTGCTTAAAAGGGCCACATAAAAAAAAACACGATAATATGATAACATGTTTGGTAAAAATTACATAACTCACAAAGTTAAAAATTAATATAACAACGAACAAGAATTCCTATATTAACGTACAGCAAAAAAGCATCACGAACAGAACAGCCGTAAATGAACTTTCAAGCATTTCTGGAGAATATACTCTGTGAAACCTATAATGAATGAAATTATTCTACCGACTAAATTTAAGTCTTTTCAAATAGAATTTTCGTGCAAAAAATTCTTGTGACTACGGCGGCTTTTCGTGCGAAAGCCTCGTCATGGCTTTGGCCCTGCGGATTAATCTTTAAGCAAATTGAGCACGTGCTCGCATCACTAAACGAGCCCGTGGACTCCGTGACTAATGTCTGTCGCCCGATAATCATGATCAATACTTCTTACTTTCCCCTCGGAACCTTTGGGGATCGTTCACACTACGGCTGCCGTCATCGCGGTAAAATAAGTTTATTTTTTTCACGGAAGCCTAAAGATTGAGTATGTACTTACCCGTTTTGTGTTTGCTAAAAAACAAATGACTGATAGAGGTGAGAGTCAAAAACATAGTCAGGTTTACCCGGTGTTTTATAAATGTAGGATGCCGCATATTATTATAAAATTTAAAGAAATATATGAGTGGGAAAAACACGAAATTAAGTATAATTTGTTTAATAATTTTAATCCTACCGATACAACACTGGAACGTGTCCAAGCTTAGCGTTAAATTGTCTTGTAAACTTTGAAACAGGTACATGTGTAAACAATGTAGAGAGAAATGCGTAAACACACATGTAATCAAAATATATTTATGTGCTTGTGTTGGTAGGTAATCCAGTGAATCAGAAAAAATGCACGGCGAGTACGGCGACAGGACAGGCTTCGGTTGACAAGGGATGGCCTCAGAGGCAAGAACTGACAGGCCAAATTTATATTTGGTATCTGTGTCTCACAAAAAATGACCATGGGATTCCAGTAAATACAACCGACATTTTCAGCCGCTTCACATTGACGGCAATGTGTATTTGAAATGAGCTCAGCAAATAATAATGACGTCAAAACCAAAATACTATACATTTTTCTGTGAAAGTTAATCTTTTTCCTAGGTGTAGGTGTAGTAAGTTATTAAAACACATTTATGAAGTCACAGGCAGAGTGCTTGGAGCCTTATATGAAAACGGTGAGGAATACAAATACTTTGAAATGATTCATTATTTAATTTAATAAACATCTTCGATGAACTTATTTAATAGTTGGTTTGATAGCTGATGGAAGATGTCGCTGGATGATAATGATGAAACAAAATACCTACGTGTATTTATTCTGTTTATGGGTGTGCGTGCATAGTTTGTTAATAACATTGGTCCGTGCAAGCCACGATAGCGTATGAACTTTGAGTGTTTGTAAGTTCTGAAGCAATGTGTTCATAGTCTTCTCTGAACACTTAATCCGTCAATTTTCCAATTCTACGTAATATGTATTGATCAAAGAAGCCAATTTCCATTCCCGTCTATCATAACCATAATTGAGTCGTGTACAAAGTCAAGAATCTCATTCGATGTCGCACACAATATCGTGAACAGTGTAAGTATTAAGTACTCGAGTAATAAGCAATTTATTATTGCAGCTGTTAGTTACAAGTTTGTAATTGTTCTTTCAGCTAAGTTTATAATGTGAAAATTTGTCAGCGGCATTTGACAGCGACAGGTGGCACGAGAGTAACAATGTAATTACGTGAACGAAGGTAAACACGATGCTTTGTATACTCTATTGTAGGCAAACAAGGAAAGATCTGCCTCCACCTATAACACCGACATTGAAAGAAAATATAAAGTTAGCCCATATGCTTGACTTTCGTTATATAGTTCTTTAAGCTTAGTGACCAAATAACGTTCTTCCATCCCATGAATGAGGCAGATACTGTTTCCCGCTGGTATGGATCTTCATGGTGGCCACCAAAAATCAGACCATAATTGATCTTTCTTCTCCGCTCTCCATTGGCACTTCTTGTGTCCGACTCGCACTTGGCCAGTTTTATAATAATATCCTTGCTTTGAATAATTGTACTACATTTTCTTTCACAATCTCATCGTCATCGTTCTGTAGATGTTTAATGGGATATTTTTTATATAAATATCATTTTCATGATACTGAATAGATTTTAAGATAATTTTCAAACAATACAGAAGTTCCCACCTATATACATACATACCATACATTAGTGGTCATCATCGTGCCAAACTCTTTATAATTCTTCACTTAGTGTTACCAAAACGGTTATCATAATTTTTGCATGTTCAGTGAACGTTTGTAAGGCATATATACAAAATCAGAATGGATTTAGATTTTCAGACAAGCATCTGAAAAGGAAAAACACCGAGATCAAATCAAAAATTGATTGTATTAACGACAACTTTACTCCGTAGTCAATAGGACTTCGATATCCGATAATGGTAGATGTATTATAATTGAATTTGTATGAGTTCAATATACTTTATCTTATCGAATAGAAAATTCATTACTTTCACAACTTTATATACTTGTTATTTATCGCAAAAAATGTGTATAATAAATAATGTAATTTTTTCTTTTGCATAAACAGTCAAAGGACGATAATTTATTTTGGATGAATTTTAAAAAGTGCGAGCGGCGAAAACACGAAAGTTAGTTGAAGTCGGGTAGGGGCTGTAAAAAGCTTTTGAATTGATTGTCCAGTGTCAGGAAATTGTTGGGTGTTGGCATTGTTTCTGAGGCTCACGAAGGATATCCAACTTTTCTCATTAGTGCGATCTGCCGCGGCACACCATCGAGACGCCTACAGTATTTTCTATAATATTAGAAAATCTCTAAATACTTTAAAATATGTAACCCTATTCACGTTTTACGTGCCAATACAATGCGGCATTGTTTAAAGGTCGGGAATTTTAATTGAGAATCGTTGTATAAAACCATTTTTTTTATATTGTTAATTACAATATCACACGTCAAGTTATTCCCAGTAAGACCACATTAGGGAAATCAATAATAAAAACAACAAAAATAATATCCCTGGAAATCCATTCAATTACACAATTAACTCTAAAGCTCGTCAGTGACCTACTCATCAGTGAACTCAACTGAAAGGCAATCTATCGAGCAAATAATCTATAAGCTAACCGCATTACGTATTCTGAATTTGGATACCTACTTCGATTCATTGCTCGAATTTATACGTGCCTCATTTACATATAATCTAAATTAACTACACGTTTGGCAATTTTGATTAAATGTTAATTTTATTTTATGTTAGTGGTAAATTAAGTTAACTGATTTTATTAATGATGGAAAATTGATTCTTAAGATAGAGCTTATTCCCTATGACGGTTACACATCATTTTGGGAGCAAAAGGAAAAAGACGTATGACCTTGGTAACCAAAACCGCCATATTTCATGTTGCTTCTATGTTAAAATGATGTCAGAATGTTCGCAACCGTCGTAGAGAATTAGCCCACAGATTTTAATTGTATTTTACGAATGCTGTGATTTCCTATTTGAGGAAACTTAAAGCTTTTGTACTTCTGTCTAGCTATTAGAATTTTATTAAGTGTTTCTTGTAATAAATAAATAAAAACACGTTACAGGTTTCGGGTTAGTCTACTTCCCGACTAACACTACATTCAACCAGCCTCTTTATAATGGCAATAAAAATACACAATAGAATACGTGAAACTATAAGACAAGAAAATAATACCATAAAATATAAAAAACTAATAAAAGATCTATTACATAAGAAATGCTACTACACTTTACAAGAATTTATAAATGACAAACATAAATAAAACACCGTCCACACACATATATACATAAATATAAGAAACTGTGATATACTTACCATTTTGTATTCTTTAAGTTAAAAATAAATATATGTATAATTATAATAATAGATAGAATATTAATTATTACGTAAGTAAGATAGTGCCCCTCTACATTGCTGTGACCTAACCGGGTTTTTTGTTATAACATTAATAGTTATTAGTACCACTGTAACTAATTGTAACAAAAATTAGCAATAAATAAATAAATAATTATCGATGTCGATGTCGACATACTTACATCACTAGCACTAGGAGAGCTAATGACGCCATCAGATTGGATGAATACAGCCTTCTAATGATGTGTGCACAAGTATGTATTTGTAGCTTTCTAACATATATTCAATGTCATAAGTGAAAATAGTACAAACAGTTTTATTTTGCTGCTATTTTAGTGCGGTTTCTATAGCGTAAGCGAGAGCTGAAGTCCTTATTCTGAGGGTAACACAACGGATGGCAACTGACTTAAGTAGTGATAGTACTATTTAGCAGCATACGTAAAAAACACTTAACTGATGTTTTTTTTTTACTTTGCACATAGCTTGTTTTTATACATAAAATAATATCGATAGTTTTATTCGGAATATTAAACCGTCAATATCGAATCATTTTAAATAGGGTTACTAATATAGGCTTAATAAAATTTTCTTCTTTATTATGATAAAGCATAAAACGTTGGTTTTCCAGGACTTGTAACAAAATTTCTTGATTAGAGAAAACGATACATAGAGTATAATAAAATACAGTATACAGCAATAACCAAATAATAATTGTGAGTTCACAGAACAGCAAAACCCCGGCTTTTCAAAGTGTAGTTTGTATCCAACGAAGGATAAAAGTACTAATGTTACTGAGGTCTCAAAATAAACTTGTTTTTAACCTTGTCAAGGATTGCTTATCAAATATAAACAGATGTAATGATAAGACGGGGATCCAGAGACAAATAAACACAAAATTCAAATGCTTTATCGGCAAGAGAAATAAAACATGGAGTTTTGAAAGGGACTAAGGGGGGCTACATGAAAAAAAATACATTCAGTACCATCACCTTTTTGAAGTGAGTTATAAACAAGGCACAGACGAGAGTTATTCGCTCCTCGAGCAAGTCCAATACCTGCAAGTCGGCGGCAAAATTCTAAAACATACTCACGTACCTCATTTCCTTAGTAATGGGGTTATACTCCGAGGCACAATTTTCAATTTCCTAACCTCTTTCTGTATTACATCCGTTTTTTCGACGAGAATTGTATTTTGAGATCGTAAAATACTTCGGTTAAACAACTGTTTAGCAACGTGCGTTGGATTTTATTGGTTCTTTCATTTGCCAAAGCTTTTGATAAACTGTGCACATTTTATCATGTTCGCTCAGATAGTCAGTCAGATATTTGCCTTTTGAGAAGATGTAGTTATTTTATACTAAATAATATATATATGTACATTTATATACTATATTGTCTCCTTCAGGATGTTATTTCCTATCGATAAATTTATATTTTCTCAAATTGCAGAGGGTGGTCGTAAGTACAAAAAGCCTTGGAACCAATTTTCATCCCCATTATGTAGAAAAAGGTCAGACCCGAAAGCCGTTGGACCGAATTCTAAAAAGGAAGTTTCTATCTGTTTCAAATTTCAAGGTCAACAGATTCATATTTTATCTCCGAAATGTGAAGTTAAAGAACCCGTTTCATTTCTTATCTTCAGAAGGACGAAAAAGTTATTAATCTTTATGTTATTGAGAATCATCTACACATACTTTGATATATATATATATATAATGATATTCACTATTGTCTGTCGTCAAAGGTTTGTTATATGAATATAGATATTCACTACTTACCTAATATTATTTTCTTTTGTCTTTTTGCAATTAGCCAAGTAACCTGATATTGCAGTTTACATAGTTTTTCAATCTAAACATTTTGCCTTTGCGTATTTTTATTCATAAATATAAATGTGGTGTCGATTCTGTTGTTCAAAATTAATAAACTTACCTAACTATTTTGACAGGTCTAAAAAGTCTTACTATCCCTTTCTCAAGTGCGGTTTAAATAAGTATGGAAAAATGTTTAGACTTGTCAAATTAGGTAAGTTTAATTATTTCGTACAACAGAATTGGCACGACTGTCCACCTACACAGTAAATGTACCTTAAAGAAAAAAAAGTAGTAGGTACTTAATTCAACACATTAAAGTTAAGTTCAGTAAGAATTTTAATCTAAAACTTAGCTCCCTAATCGTAATTATAAGACCTTAACGCTTATTAAAGCTGAATGAACCGACGATTTCGCCGAGGAACTTTTAAGATTCTAGATGGATAATAATTCTAATCAGAAGAGTTGAGTTTTAATAAAAGTCTGGAGGTTCTATTAATCATATATTCAAATTTCATGTCTTAAAATGTATTTAAACTGGGATTTATACTACAAGGGTGGCGGTGGTGGCCTTCCTGATGGTTAACGGTTACCCTAGGCTTTGGATACCTAAGTTATAACTAGCATGTGATCCAGGAATCGCTGTGGAAGAAGCTTGAGAGAGGAACGGCTGTATAATTAGATAACTCCGGTCCGGTGACGCCGTACGAGTATCTAATGATATATGCTCAGCGCATTTAAAATGTTGCCGAACAATTTACGTGGAACATTATAATTCTATTCACGCGTTGTATTTTTATGCCCGCGTAACAGATCGTTAGTATGATTCTTTAATGCCATATGTCTGCAATGTATGTTTCTGAATGAGACTAAGTTGAAGGAAAACACGGAGGCTTATTTAATTCAGCTAAGACATTAGAAGGCTGTATAAATAAAATAGAATATTTTATCAAATAAAAGTGGTCGGTACCAAGTTTTAAATTCGTTAAATTGTATTGCTCCAATGAGAAGTGGGTGTTGAAGTATATCATATCTCTCCGGGGTCCCGGGATTCAGGGAAATGGTGAAGATATTTAATTCAAGTTACATCTATGTCTAAGCAAATTTTCAAACTAGTTTCATATCACACGAAGGTAACTAACATAGTCGATGTGTAAATTACGACTGTATTTTCCATACAGGTAACTATGATGCGAACATTTGGCTCGTACTCGAATATAAATGGGATTACTCTGCGATGTCATGTCATGGCATAGGTTTTAATCAACGGTTGAATCTAGCACTTCTAATCTGAATCATGTCAGTCATGCTGTGATTGATGATTGCGTTGTGGTCGATGATGGCTCCTATTATAACGTCAGCCCCAACTGGAAATTATACCTGGAAATATACTCGCGTCTATATTTACAATACAATTGGTGTTTAGTACATATTTACTAACAAAAATGTTCATGTTTGTTATTTTATGTGTCATGCTAGAGCTCCCCTTACCTGATTTAAGTGCAGTTTTTACTAAACAAAAGCATAATTAAAAGATTATATCCGGTCTTAGTCGTGATAAGTTTTCTAGTCAGGTATACTAGGAAACTTCTTATTAAAATGTGTTTTCGTTATAGCAGCTGCGAATAATACTAATAGGGTAAAGTATCCTCTCAAGTGCTTCATTAGGTAATGAGTCCGCCACAGCTGCACATGTTTCTACAACTACATTTTAGCTTGCATTTGTTAAATAAATTAAACCAACCTACCGCATATTTTTAGTGTTGTATTTAAATAAGTGAGCCTAATTTATTTATTCGCAGTGTACAGTATTGGTACAACATGTGCTTTATATCCTAAAATATGGACATAGGATTATATATATTTCTATTAATAAAAACGTATATACGCCTTATTACAAAATAATATTTAAACTGATCCACAGCTTGAAATGAATGTGCGTTAAAAATATAGTTATTATGAATGGTATTGAGACATCCCTAATATATTTTTAATAAAATTCTGCCCGGAGTCTTTGTACAAAGAGTATAATGGGACCTCGAACAAAACAACGTTCCTATGTCCTCTGTACACATATCAGCCGTTATAAATAGCCGTCAATTATAAAGTACGCATGGCAAGTTAAACTGTGAATGACGCAACTCTGTAGCGAGGTTAGAAACATTGAAATGCCAGATATGTATAAGTTGTGGCAATCCCTTGTGTATTTCTTCAAGATATTTCTGAGATCTTCATATAAATGGAAAACGTTACGTCGCCGAATCGCAGAGTCAATCAATCGCGCCACCCGCGTGTGTAGCGGCAAATCGAAAAATCTCCAAAATGTCTCTGATTTAGTCAACGCCGAATGAATAAAATGTCGTAAACACATATACGATACTTGGGGAAATTACGCTCCGGGCCTACGAAACAATATAAGTAATAAGAACGAGACATCAAAATGTCTTATTTTATTTGATGAAAACAAAGTCATAAATATATTCTTTATGTTTTTTGTATTCTACAGAAGCGACAAGCATGTGACTTTTTTCATAGTAAGCGGGCGTTGTTCTCATAAATCTGCCGTAGCCTAAATTATCTACAGTTGAAAGTAATCGCAGTGTTGAGCATGAGAACCAAGCTGGTCATCTTACTGCATGCACAGCGTATCCTCAATCATCAAATATATCAATCGTATCATAAAATATTTTGTCTACCCGTGCGAAGCCGGGGCGGGCAGATAGTATAACATATAGCCTGTGTTACTCAGTGATAATATATAGCCTGTGTTACTCAGTGATAATATATAGCCTGTGTTACTCAGATAATTTCTAACGGTGAAAGAATTTTTGAAATCGGTCCAGTAGTTTCGGAGCCTATTCAATACAAACACAAAAATACAAATCTATCCTCTTTATAATATTAGTCTCTCTATATTATTATTATTCCTCTTAGTTTAGAAAACTTTTGGGATAGTACCTATACATGATATAGCCCAGATATTTCCTAAGGTAATTTTATATCATTCCACTTGAGCTGTGCCATAATAATATTTAGCTGTGAGTTTATCCAAGAATATCTAATTTCATCATCCTTTGCGAAATATCTTGAGGTATTGCACCGCCCTAGGACACGCGAATGGGATTAAATTAATTTACGTAAGCCCTGTATTCCGCATTATAAATGTTTTACGTTTTCCGGCAAACTCCTAAAAAAGAACGTAATTATCTGCAGTCTACTCATTTTTTGACAAACCACTAGTTATGGGTTTAGGAGGGTAATTTGTATGTACTTTAGTCTACCAACGCGTTAGTAGACGTGTTCGCTGAATACCAACGCTATACTATCAGCTACTGACAGATTTCAATAGCATCATGTTTGGCAGCATAAAAAAAAAGGTTCAAATTTCTTGTTCATAAATTGCCCACTAGGTATACCTAAAAATACTGCCTAAATTTGATAGGGGCTAGATACATTATGGACGAAATTATTTTAAATAATATAACCACATCTTTGTAATATAATTATTTAAAAAAGTATAATAAATATATTTAATAAGACACAAAATCAATGAAAATTAAGTTTCTCTAATATGTAAGACCGTGGTTTACCAGATAAACTAAAAGATCAAATAATTACGTTTGAGTAGTAAGTAGTATGCAGCATTTATTTAGCACTTCACAAAATTGCGCCTAATTCGTAGACTCCTACATCTAACTACCTAATTACTATTGCAACTACCTGCTACAAGCAACTGCTTTGTCTGTGTTGTGAACCCATTAGAAATGCAATGTGGCAGGCAACTGTGCTTGCTAACTATCGCGCAAATAAGTTACTGCATAAACTAATATACATGCAGCTTCCAGATGTTTATTATTTCATATTATAATATACTACATTCATAGATTTTCATTGCAAGCTAGCTGCCCGCCCCGGCTTCTAACGGGTAGAGAAAATTTATAAAATAAAAATTAATTGCAATTCTGTTTCTATGTTTGACAGGTAAGAACAGTTTGTATGGGAAAATAAAATTGTCTTTTTTAGTATTTATAAATTTTTCCATATTTTCTCACCGTATAAACCTTCCCTGGACTTCCAAGAATATTTTAGACTAAAATTAGCCAAACCGATTAGGCCCATCTCGAGTTTTAGCGAGACTAACAGAATTGCAATTCATTTTTATTTATATAGATTATTTTTAGTGCAAAATTGGTGATGTGATCCTGTTTTAATAAAATAAAAAGCAGCGTAAAACTGCGAGTCTGGCTAGTGGAGCATATATAGAGATAATGGAGCCATAGGTTCCTCGCTTTGGAAATGTATTTATGTTCAACAAATTACTCACCCGCAACATCGTGTTGTGTTTAAAAAATAACTATCTAAATAATATGCCTTCTATTTTGTTTTTCCATTCATTATTTCTCGAAACTTATCCATGTTAATATTGATCAAATCGGTGTGATTCAATAACCAACATATTGTGTATTAATTGGAAGTAGGATCGAATAACATAAGTGCGATGGAGCTAAACCAAATACATTTTGGAGGCTTTTAAGCATCGAGACTCGGATGCAGGTTAGATTCGCTGATTAAATTGTGCAAATTTAAGTTCCTAACTGGCCGTAGCGACATGGCGGTGCTCATGTAGCTTGTTATGTATAACATAATTAATTTTAATGGTCCGACACGAGACAAAATCAAATCAGGTTGACTGCAACCGCAGAAATAATTGGCTAAATTTATTATGGCTTGGAGTAAAGCTTTGGCCACGTCAACGCGATGCAATGCTAAATAACCTTAATTACCAAGCGATAATGATCACACATCTAGGGCGACCGAAAGCGAATTCTCATAGCCTTATTTCATTCAGGAATTAATTACCTACTCCTATTCAATTACAGCACTGAGTGAGTATATCATTTGTTTTGTGGTCAAGTCTCTATCCATTAAATCCAAAGATGAAATGCCCATTTGCTGTTATTATTGTGATCAATTAAATGCTTATTATTATTATTATTACTAAAGACATTAAAATAGGCTTTGTCGCTAGTCTTTCATCATTTCCGATGCTTTTATTACCACACGGGACACAGACAAACAAAAAACCTTCACGTGAAATGAATCGAATTAAGTCCCTTTTTACTAAAACATAATCCATTAGCAATTCCGTCCACGGCTGCAAGTAGGTTACACATTTTTATCATAATATTGTGGATCTCTGGAGTAAGCCTTTTGTCTGAAAATAGTATAGTAGGGGAAGGCGAGCAATAACGTTTTATGAGAAACGAGTTTGAGAAAAATCCGTCAGCGGGTCAGATTACTTTCCGTATGTCAACAATACTTTGATTCTACTATCAAGATTATAGCTTGGTGGTATATAATAAATCACACAATCATTAGCCTTTATAAGTTATCTATATGGAAAGTATATTTTAGTATCTACGCCACCCAATTATTATTGACGTAGGTATAGTTGCTGTAATAATATCGAAGGAAGGAAATAACTCGCCGCTCTCCGAGGATCATGTCAACCCATGTCAAACAGTACAAATGTTCAAACGTTAATTTTAAGCGATACATTGCTGCCGTACCTGTAATCCAATAAATACAACGCATTTAATAAATCAGTTTTTCCTTATTACTTTCCTCACGTTCGTGTTTCTACTACGGCATATAATATTGATGTTTCTTGGTGAACGAACGGTTATCCGGTCTTTTTATGTATTTAAGGACTGGATAAAGCGATAGGAAAGTCAAGTCTGTCATACAAGAGATAAATTAACGGGCTTATTATTGAGTGAGAGACGAATTGGGATTGGGATTTCCCTTGGGTTTTCCCATTAAAATTGGAGCCGCCCGACTGGGGACTGTACCTCCATCTTACAGAAGACCGCAGTCTAATAACATTACTTTGATGTAGTGTTGTGTTTTTGCGGTAAGTAAGGTTGCCAGTGCTCCACGAGGATACGCTGCGCTAGTAGTAATGCTGCTAGCTCAGTGAGTCCTCATCAACAACAGGGTTGGCAACTCATTAGTGATACCTCTGGTATTGCTAGCGGCTATAGGCTCAGATGACTGCTTACCATCAGGTGGGCCGTATGCTTCTGTGCCCCCTAAGTGGTATACAAAAAATCTGAATAGTAGTGTACATACATACACTTCTATCTAGATTTTTTTTGCTTACATAAGCAGTTGCATCATACGTGTCTACGACCTGAAGAAGTTTTACAAAAAATACAATCTCTTGACCTCGCATCATAACGCCCGAGCAATACCAATATGCAGTATTGATAACATGCTATAAATGGGTACAAATTTACTTGGCAATAACGCAAACGCTCTGCAAATACAAACACTTGACGATTATTCAGCGGTGATTACGCTGGCAAGACGCCAAGCCTTGTCTATTCGCACATTTAAGTTTTAGTTATATATCGTGTCTCGTTTCCTTGAAAGCTCAGGTGTGAACAAAAGAACACCGTATAAGTTGAATTATTGAACAGCAGAAGAGATGGCTATTAAGTGTGATTTTAGTTAAACTTATAGTGTAAAGCTTTCACAAATTTCGTTTTACATTTCTAGCAAGCTACAAAATACTCCATAGCACGAATACATATGAAGTTACGGATTTTGCAAACAAAATAGTATAAGGTACTTTTAATGTATTTTCAATTTTCAATAGGTAATCGGTTATGAAATCACTGTTCTTTAAAATACTTCCGTCACACTTAATGTATTGTTTGGTTTCCACTGCCGATAGTTTAATAACATCGTTCAAAATAAACATCGTGTTACTGAGTTCTTGTGACGGCATCATCTGTAAAGTAATATGGCGCAGGGCTGCAGCTGGTAAAGGATGCCATTAGAGATAGGCGAATGAGTTTCCATCAACTGCGCCCTTGTTTCTACCTTAGATCATTTAACTGGGAGATGTAAATTAATTCTGCCATTTCCATAATAGTGAGAATATTGTTAAGTGGAGCCTGCCTTATTGTTGTTTACAGCTGAGACTCTGGGCACCGTCCAATGTGGTATTCAAGATTAATTTGATTAGGCATGATATTATAAGGAAAATATATTATTTATTGCTTAGTAACTTAATTTGACACAGAGTGGTAATGTTACATACTAATAATTTTGTTATAAACAAGAGAACGTTACGTCGGTTTATGAAGCAGCTATTTTAATACCAATATGCTGTTTTTCCTAGCCTGACATAGTGTATTAATACGTCACTCACGCCCTTTTCCCGGAAGCAATTCCGTCACACATCCGAGTGGTTAGTAGTGTCGCACTTTACTTTCTTTCCCGACTGTATGTATTGAACATCTTTAACATTTTAACCATGACTAAGATATATAATCTTAAAGATATTTTACTTCAATTAAACCAATTCGTAACTTAATCTAATGGAATACCACAGCGACAATTAAGATAGTTTAGAGACAGTAGTCTTAGCAATAAATAAAATAAATACTTAGTTCAAAATTATTAGCACCGAAGAGTTTAAATCTAAAGCTAGACGAAACATACAGCTTCATACATCTAAAAGTGTTAAATTTCTTGTACATTTATAACAAGCAAACTTCAGATAGGTTATGTTACTGTCAAAGCTTTAAAATATTTGCAACTGTACATATAAGTACTTACAGGTAGCTTCCGTTTAGTACTGGTTAAGTATTTGAAAAAAGTATCAAAATGTTTTTTTTTTATGTCAAAATTAAAATTGTTTTACAGTAAATCATTAGTAATAAAATTGCCGTTCTCAGCCAGGTTGCTTTCGATCTACAACATCTTTCCTCTCACTTTCCTGCAATCTTTGGGAGTTATTTCGTGAAAAGCGACGGAAGTGTGTAACAGGAAGCCGGAGGAGCGCGCGCTATTTGATTTGACCAACTCAAGTGGTGACAGAGACTGCCGACAGATGTTGTGCGTCATATTCAACTACTATAAGGCTCGTTTGTTTTTATTCTGATCTGATGAAAATTTTTTTAGACCATGCACATTGCATTGTTAAATTTGGAAGTTCACTTGCGCCAGTTAGTTACCTAATGTAATGTGCAGGTTGATAACCTAATTATCATTTCCACAGAAGCGACAAGATGCTATTTAGACTAAACCAGGGTTGGCATACAACGTTGTGTGAAAGTAAAAACTGTTTAAGTAGTTTGACTCACACAAAACCTTTTGGATTTAGGGACTTCTGAATGGGGCTTAGGGATTTTCTGCTTGAAAAATAATACTACCACTCCTTTGACTAAGATAGCTCAAAGATACTAAATTAAGCTTTTTTCTTACTTATTGATAAATTATTTTAAGACTTTAAGAAGAAGCCATTTAAGATCTTACTTTATGATGATATTTAAACGTTTTCTGTGAATTTCAATGATCCTGCCTACAGTTCAAAATTAATCACCCCGCAAAAGGACGTAGCATATTATAATAGGACCTTATATACTGCTCTTTAAAGGACATCCAGAGCGTAGACACTATGTAGTAATAAGGTATGTTGTGGATAAGGAATTCTAAAAATAGTCTTGGTTATAATTTATATTTGTACGGGGTAGTCCCGAGGCGTGCTCAACTCAACACCCAGCCGTTGGCTTGCCGTTTCCAGCCGCACGCATGCCTTTTCAATAATATAGCTATGTAGTTGCCATTCCAAATGTAATATTCAATCATTTCCTTACATACAAACAAACACAGTCATTTAATGACTTTGCTAATTTCAATTCCACGGAGAATATGGATCATTAGTGGAAAACTAGATATATTAGCTGAAGCAATATAATTAAATACTTAACCATCCAAGGAAAATTACCTACTAAAATCCAGATGTGAGAATAATGATGTTCAGTCATTATTCACATCTCCCTCTCATTAACAATCACGTTAGGGCAAAAATTACTACAGCAACCGATGGTATCCTGAATTTAATATCACGCTGAGCATTTTGAGGGTAACATTATTTATCACACCTCCTCCAAAGTATACTAAATATTACCCACACCCTATAATCGAAGATATGGAAGTAAGTTACCCTTTATGGGTACCTGGATCCTGGATAGGGTAAAGTGACCTTTACTCGCATATTAGGTTACTTCTTACTTTATTAAAATATTTGTGGCATTTATTAATATAGTATTATTTTATGGAGTGAAGGAGTATTGTCATTTGTTTGCCTTCCATTGTTTAAATATTCATATTTAAGAGGAGGTAATAATGACGTCTATTGTTTTTATTTGAGTCAGACCTAGTTTAATTAAATCTATAGGTAAATTGGAAGTTCTGCCAAAATTGGGACTTCAGGCAGCCCTATTTACGTACGGCCCATTAGGAAGTGACCTAAATCCGTCGGAATCAACATTTCTCATGTTTGTGTATTCACTTTCATGCACGTAAATTAAAACAACATCAATTTATTCTACTGCCTTATAAAATTGGTAAACTCTAATAATATTATTATCTGTTGTTAAGATTGATGATATATTTAGATACGGAAATAATTAAAAGGGAGTTCATCTTATATTAAACCTTTTTTAAGAGAGGTAGGGGAAATTTGGTTCTGCCCAGGGATTTCCCATAAAAATTGCAGCCCAGCTGCGGCTGTACCAAGGAGAATTTATAGTCTTTGGGCTGTACCCTTAGAAGACCGCAGTCAAATGGCACTACTTTGATGTAGTGTTGTGATTCTGGCGGTAAGTCAGGTTGCCAGTTCTCCACGAGGATACGCTACGTCCTGCGCTAGTGGTAAAGTCTGCTGGCACAGTGAGTTCTCATCGACAACATGGTTGGCAACATGTTAGCGATACACCTGGTATTGCTAGTGGCTATATGCTTCAGTGACTGCTTACCAACAGGTGGGCCGTATGCTTGTGTCACCTTAGTGGTATAAAAAAAAAACTCTGTTCTGAGGTCTGACCCAAACCACTTATCGACGGATTTTTAGGTTGTAAATATCATTACAGATTCTGCCTGTAGGTTCTGTTACATATGAGAAAAGTAGGTAATGTCAATTGAATAAATAAAACACTGACGCTCCTGGTAATTGACAAAACGAGGAATAGTTTTCGCATTGTTTCTGAAAGAGGTAAGAATTGTGCGAGCTTAGGGGGAATATGCAATTGTCGCTCCCGCATGCTGTTGGTTCACTGTCGCGCCATCTGTGACGAACGTTCACTGCACAGTTCTAAATAACACCAACATCATTAGCTTCACTTACAATGAGTTGCTTGAAAATTGTAAATCTGAACTAGCTCTAAAAATAATCATTCATTTCTTACTTACAAATCCAAATCAAGAGAAAAATTATATTAACCGCATTTAAATTGATGCGGCGCAGACTGTCTACAGTAGCATAATAATTACTGAATACACAAAATGATCTAGTACATACATCTACATCTCGAACATATTGCACAGTTTTTTTTTTTTAACTCTGTTTATTAAACATTATAAAAAACAAAAACATTAATTGATTTGGGGTTAAAAATACATTTGTGTAAGCAAGCAAAAAAAAAAACATTATTTATTTATTTCCCCTCCACTCAATATTTTTCCTGTATTGACAGGAACGCTGTGAACAAAAACCCGGGAGATTTTTTGGGCGCCATACAGTACATACGGGTGGAAATTGAAGACAAAAGAACGAGCCTTCCCTCAAAACAATATGAAGAGGACTTGAGATACAAAGGCACAGAATGAGATAGCGTTCATCAAAAACTTTGAGGCTAAAAGTCGAGCACTATATGAAAGAAATGAGACAACACTTGCTTAGCACTGAACAATTACGACATGACAAAAGTATATGTCGAGCACTTAAAGTCAAGTTAACATACTATTTTTTACCCAATTGCAATTTAAATTAATGGAAATTAATGAAGATATTTATTGAAAACTAGCAACAGTCGACACTTGAAATAGTCGCTACTGGCTTTTAAACATTAATTCAATTTACAAGAGCTTGAAAGATTTAAAACAATCGAACATACTAATAAATAAAAGCTTACAAAAAGTGAGGCTATTGAAAATGTTGAGTTCAGAAGCACTCGAACCGGCCGGAGTTTGGACTGGCTTAAATTTGAACAAAGTTAGTTTGTTGCGGGTTCCGGACAGGGCTGGTCACTCGATCGGTAAGCCGTCTTTGGTCGCCACCGAGTTGCACGCTCCTGCAAATTGGATAAGCTCACTGAGTACAGCGCTACTAATCAACTGAAACGTAACATACCTTGTTATATCGCACGCTCTCTTTTCTGATACAACAGCATTAACGGAAGACTAAATATTATTTACGTGGGTTATACCTTGGGCTGTTTCAATAAAGGTGTTGAATACACTGACCTAATAGGTCAGTGGTTGTATAGGATTCGATGAAATAGTTGAGTAAGCGAACGAGGTGTGTTACAAGCACAACATACGCAATCATTCTGTCAGTAACATTGCAAAGATGGAACTTTATACATGATATATAATATTATACTTTTAAACCTACTCTGAATGGTACGACTATGAAGTCGCTGTTTAGATAATTAAACTATATTCATCTTGATTCCAAAATTGCTAAAATGCAAGCGCAGAAAGGGAATTCTGTTGAAAATGGAATATGTTTATAATTTATCTGGGTTATCGCAACAGAATGCAGTACAGACGTTGCCTGTTTTTATGTAAGTACCTACTTCCACTTTTAATGTGCTGATAGCTGCCAGTGCTTCCAGCATTACGGTTAACAAAATCCGACTGTGTTGTGCTACTTCACAGAAGTACATGATTAAAAAAAGTTTGCACGTGTGCGTGGAAAATGCTCCGGTTTTTTCTGTTGTAAGGCTAAATATGTGAAAGTTGCGACGCGGTTCAGCTCAAATATTTTGTTGGTGTGTAGTTTTAAAAGTACCTGAATGAAATACGTCCGGTTTTTTTTTTTTATAATTTAAAAATCTGGAATAGGTCGTAGTTATAATTAATATTTTAAGTAATAAAAACGTATACCTAATGTGATAAAATTAACAGTAACCGGGAAAAATAAAACTGACAGTAGATAGACAGATAGATGTTTTTTTTCCGTTCAGTTGGCAGTATAAGTATTAAAACATCAACTAATGTTTCAATTTTCTTTGTATGACTATACTTATTCGTGGATATTTATTCGGTCAACTCATAATACACATCTTTAACACAACAATGTAGCCAAATTATCATAATTTACTCTGTATGTTATCATATCCACGGCTTTCATTTACACATAAAAACCTACTTCCTAAAAGGGGCTATTATCGGAATTCATGACAAAATTATATTATTAGCACGATACGGGACGGGCTCACTGTGATGTGAACAAAATTGACATCGTTAACCCGAGGTAGGTATATATCGGACCCCAGTGTACTATTATAAAATTGAACCGTTAATTGTGGTGAAAAATTATGTAATGTTAAATTAAATTTATTATTAAGGCATTTATTTGTACTGTTATTTACCATTTGGGTAGATTCCTCTCTGTCGTTTCAATTTTGCTTGACAAAGTGATCGTAGTCGTCATGCTTGAGACTGAGTGGCCACATGGCTTACAGTGAGCTATTCGTCTCTATAATGAATTTCCATAGCAGCCATTTATAGAGCTTTAGTGAGGATTGCGGGGATTTGGTCCGTCTATTTATATAGTGAGAAAATAAATATAACAAAATTTTCAGTTTAGAAAACTAATAAAAAAATATTTTTTATCGTGAAAGGCGTAATGACATGGTTTACCACAATGTCTTATTTATTTCCCATGACATTCCATCCTCCAAATTTAAACACACTAAGCAACTCCGACAAAAATCTGCCTTCATTCACGGCAATTTTGTGAGATAGCTGGAGACTGGAAGTATTTTTCCATTGATGATTACTGCGGAGACTCAATAACATTTAAAGATATAAATATGAACATGAGTGTTAAAAAGTTATAAAATTATAAACAAATTGGTTGTTAAATAAATCATAACTAAGGCATACAATTCTTGACTCATGGCAATGGGTAAGCAAAACACGATCGGGTATGAAACTTAGAACTTCAACTAATCAACAAGTTTTAAAACACAGCTCCACAACTGAGAAATTAATTTTCACACAGTTGCAGTCAGATAGTTTATACTTAAAACAAGCAATTATTTATAAATTACTCACCATACAGTTGTGTCATCCCGGTTTGCGGTGGGTACCAATTTTTGTTACTTCGCTAAATAGGTACCTACACGAGCACAGAATGAGGTATTTCATAGGGTACAGATAACGAAACGCTCCTGTAGGACAGGCGTCCATATTTGTATCATGCTTATAATATAGCTTTGCCAGTCATTTAACAATCCAGACCATAAATAACACTGCGCCGTGAAAAATAGCTAAAGATAATATGACAGAATATTATTTCATCGCGCTCGTTAATATGTCATTGACCCAGAAAATTCCTTCTCGAAGATTTCCCCTTGAAAATATTGCAGCAGGCACTATATTTTGTCCCCTTCAGAGAAAATTAAAAGTGGTCCGTAAAAATCTCACTCTGGTTCAATGTGGGATATAATGTTACTTGGGAGTGAATAAACAAGAAATATGCGGTAGCTCGTGTTTTGTTTTAGCGTTTATAAAGCGGGGAGCCTTTATGGTTTATAGCTCAATAATATAGGCCGTAAAAAGGCCCGGACCCTCGTCGCCTCTCACTCTGCTCCACAATTGAGTTGTCCTAGAGAGTCCCTCCGACTCCTTTAAGGCTTCTTGAATTATTCTGTCTTGTTACTACTGCCCAATGAATGAACCTTGTGAATATGACATCGCTCTAAATGTGAAATAAAATAACAATATCTCAAGACCAAATCACTCTAAGGATTACAACAGTGGTAGGTAAACTTGACTGCTACGCTAGGTGTCGCTTGTGTTTGGTATGTATTTAATATATATTTAAGTACTATATCAATTGTTTCATTCCCATACATGACTTTTTAATTCGGGACGAGATGGCGATGTATGCTACGAGTCATGTTAGTAACAATATTATTATTTTTATCATTAAGTATAACCTAGATGTAGCGGATATAACTTTAAATCCAAGAATACAATAGGTATTCGTTTCATGAATTGCATTACTAATACCTAGCTGTAAATGGTTAATTAAAATATTATAGTACATTTAATTCTAGACCCACACCACACATAAGGCTGCATAAAAAAACAATGCATAGAAAAATAAGATGGTTATTTATTCAGTGCGAAATATGTTCTAGCCTTTGTTTGTTGCTTAAACCTACCTCAGATTATATTTACATTTCGATTAGATAATTTTAGGGAAAATAAATTTTCAGTTCAAAAGGACATCATTCATTTTAGTCCAAATCTGAAAGGGCCAGCCAACGCATTTTTTTGTATAGGTATTCCGTTAGAGCTTGCCCGTCTGAACATATATCGCTAAGGCACCAAACCTGTAGGACCTTTGTCCTGATTTTATTTGAGTTCGAAAATCTGAATTTTCATACATTTTTGTTGAAAAAATAGGAATTCAAAATAATCAAACCAAATTAAAAATACTGTTATGTCGAACTTTGGTGTCATAGTTATGAATGCTCAGACGTACAAGCTCTAACAGAATATACAAAAAAAGCGTTGGCCGTCACTATCAGATTTGGACCAAATCTCTATGAAACATGGATGATGTCCTTTCCTTTAAATACAAATGTGAAAATTTCCAACGGTAATATATAATTTAACTCTCTGAGTGCAAATTGAATACGTACCTGAAAATCTCAAGACTTGCTGAGCAGAGCTACTTGACACTTCACAAAAGATTATTATTATCTTTGCACCGGCGTCGTCGATAGAATAACCGATAAAGTTCATCCTCGACTCGTGAAAATTGCTACTGGAGAATATTTTACTGAGGGAAATAAAAGGTTATATTTTGCTGTTCTATATCGTAATGTAAGCGATTTAGCTTCAACATGTGTATTTACTTGTTGAGTAAAAAATTGCTATATACTTTAAAATTGTGGCCATGATTAATTGATAACGATGGTTCATAGTAGTCAGGAAAACCGCTCTTTCTATAAAAAAATATCTGGTAAACTTACCAAAATTGAGCCATTTTCAATAAAACATTTCGTTAATGTTCACCAGAGCAAAAAGCCGTACATTGGGATCGAGCACAATTCACAAAGGCCTTCACAAATTACAAACTAATCATTGTCCACCAATTGGGTCGCTCGGAAGAGGTTAATTTTCCCAATCCCGACGCCGCGTTAACGCTCTGCTCGTAACTGCCGCCCCACCAATTAGCTTTTACTGCCCTTGTGGTCCGATAACTACTCCACGAGACTTATCTATTGAACCGGGTATTATGTCCTAGTAAACACTAGCAGAAATTATTGTATCTCGCTTCGGACTACACTCCCGATTAACTTAGTCAGGTTTATCTGATTGAATTTATAATCGGGTGTATATTTCTTAGGATGTTTGGCTGAACAGTCATAGTTACACTAACTAGCCATAAAATACAGATTTTTTCCTCACAAGTCTTTAGTCAACATAATATAAAGGTAAAAAGATACATTGATTTTCTATTACAACAAAATACGCCGTCTAAATGTATTGCCTGTAAAGGTATACAGTCTTACAACGAAATTTATTTTTGTTGGGTATTGCTCTCGGAGCTGCGCTATTGAACAGGTATTCCCACTTTAATCTGACTTCATACTAGTATAAGTGTTGAAAGAAAGCCAAACAGTTATTGACCGAATAATTTATACATCGTTGGATGGGTCTCTCACATTTGATATTGTAAATTGTGAGGACAATTTTGTTACCAATTTAGTAATAACTCATGTCAATGTTTAACAATTTGCGACGTATATTTCACGTCAATCAAGTATCAAGTTCACAAACAGACAGATCCCGCGAAGAGTGCAAATCAGTTGAACCCAAAATCATAAATTATAGATTTCCGTGAAAGCATTGAGTCAATAAATTAGATTCTAACTCAAAAGTTATCCTGAGAGCTTCGGGTCCATTCAATATTTGAAATTATTTCAAATGCCTTTCATAGATCTATAAAAGGCATTTGAAATAATAAATATAAATTAATAATTGTGTACTTCGCGTTTGTTTGTTTAACATGGTGACTGGGTATGCAATTCAGCTCAGACAATCTGTTCTAGAATTTAACCTTAAGGTACCTCTTATATTGTAACTTTATTAGATAAGTAGATCGTAAGATAGGTGTATAACTATATTGGTGCACGAGCATTGTCAGAAATATAACAATTTTATCCTCTATACAATTGAATCATTGCTCACAGACGGGGCTAAGAAAACGTCAATATACCTGCACCGTCTACGAGATATTCTCTCAGTGGCACTGTAAGTAACTCAGTCAATTCCTTGCAGCACACAAACATCCATTGTAGTATTGTTTTACTTGTCTCTCAAGGCGACACATATAAACTCGTCGCAAATCCTACAGAGGGATGTCGTCCCAGAAATTTTCCAAGTCAACGAAAGCAAGAAGCGACAATCTCGCCGACCTACGTCTTATTTTTCAGGAGAGCCTACCCGTTACAACGGCAGAGATTTACATTTGAAATAGGCTGAGTCTCTTTTATTTTATTCTTTTTATTTTTTCTGTCTGTTCGTATCGCTGCAGTCCCAAAAAGCTGTCGTCTTTCGAAGCTATCTTAGCAGGAAAACGAATGCTACTACGTACCTCTATAATATTATAAACGAGACTTGCCATGATTTAATAGAACTGAATTTGCAAATGGACGGAAGTTGTGGCGAGGACGGATAAATTGGAAAGTTTCACGGGGTTTTCGCTGAGTAAATTACCACGTAATTAGGAAAGTTGTAACATGTGATGGGATATGATCTATAACAGATAGGCGTTCATTAAAAAATCTTATTTACTATGTATTTTCTTTAGACTAAAAATGCTGTAAAAATTATGTGAGATGAATGTATAAAAACATCGTCGGGTAAACCTTGATAAAATTTGATTAATTTATCAAACAATATTCGAAAAACTAATTTTGTAGGGCGGCGCTATACATCAAACATTTTCTTACGAACTCCGCTATTGCATGTTTATTTATTTACCTACGTGTTTTAACGTTATATAAATAGCTTAGCTAACTGATGAGAGTCCGTCATGCATAAAAGTCATCAAGCGATACCTTAGCGTTTATACTATACGTTTTTTGGTATTTTTAACGTTAAATGTTCGATATGCCTGCGGATAGCTTCTATTTTCAGATTCATAAAATGTAAATCAGAGTTAATTGGCGTACATAACTTATAAATATACGAAAAATACTTTAGTTAAAATTAGGTAAGCCTCTGTCTATATAGACCACATTCTTACTCCACATCCTTGATCCGCTTCCTATTTGAGCCCACAGAGCCTTAAGGTTTCCCACTACTCAAACAACCTGTTATTACACCGTCTTATGTACGTTAATAATTTAATAATTAACAAATACACCAAGGAGTACAGCTCCTCTAGCTATGATTATGACGGCTTTCTGTTCCGCAAACATGATTTATATAACATCTTAATGGTGTGCTTATTGAATTATATACACACTTTTGAGCAACGATGATCAATTAGACCAAACAAGGTACTTTATCATCAAGTAAAAACATAGGGCCAAAATATAACGAGTTATTTACAATTTATTCATTCCTTCAATCTACGCTTCCCATTTTGTATGCATGCCTTTATGACTCACGACGTGAATTAACAATAATCGAATAAAGGCAACGCACGTGAAAATGTAAATGTGCGTGCAAAATACCGCAGCTTAATACGCTCGAATGAGGTGCGTTTATTAGAAGGTGAATTAATTTCATTTAACGTAGAGGCAGATGACAGGTCGGTCCAAAACAATTTATGCATTCGCTGTTAATTAAATTATACTACGAGACACTCCCATGAGTATCTTTAAATGTCGGACTCATAAGATCGGAAGGCATAAATTAATTCTGAAATTTGCTATGCTGGGCCACGTTACATTAATTATTGCCTACATACGGTGAAGTCATTCTTAACTAAGGGTGAGTTTAACGGGAGAGTAAAATTTCTCTGCATGTTTCATTCGTGTACGATACGTATGACGAGTAAAAGATTGAAGTCGTAGCACAGAATTATATGAACATAATACTTATTTGTACATAGTCATAGTTAAATGTTAAGGTCAAACGAGACAAAAACTTCTTATCAGTGCCTCTGTGTTTCATCAAATAAATATAGCACAGTTTTTAGTGTGATTAATCATGTTGGTCTCTCGCCTCTAGAGAATTTTCTCGGTGCCAGCTGAGTAATTTCATTTATTCCGTAATTTACCTACCCATTCATTGTTACACTTGCTTAAACTTCTTCAACTAGATAAATTTGCTGAGAAGCCTGGTCTTTACTGTAATCTCTTGGAATTGTGTGTAAGCATCTATCATTACATGTTATTAAACAAACCCACTCAGATAAACTATATTTGAATACCACTATTTACTTTTCATAATCGCCTGTATTGAGCCTTTATGCGCAAAAAGGTTATAAATAATTCCTAAGAATTGATATTTAATATAATGATATATTACTTACTGCCTTTTATTATAATGATTCTCGTTAAGAACTGGTTGAAAGGCAAAAAGTTTGTTACTAGACAAATCTAGTGGCATGCTCTTTTAGAGTTCAACATATTCCCCAAAAGTAAATCATTTTGACAACGTCGATCTAAGTTAAACGTTTGAAGCTAATTGCACTAGTTGGATTCAGAAAAAACAATTATCTAAGGCCTACCACTATAAAAAGAATTTGGAACCAATTATTCTATTTTTTCTCGGGTAATCAAATCTTCAAAAGATTATTTCTATCACTATTGAGAATGGAAGAATATATAGAATAGAAAATATTGAATATAGAATAGAAAAATAGGTATATATGTATAATAACAATATATTAATATATTTTGTTTACCCCTTTACCTAAATCATATACCCAGTAACTAACTGAAGATTTACTGTACTATACTATACACTATACACTAAAGACCACTTAGCACAATTTGCAATATACCGAACAATAAATCCCACTCTGCTTGATACAGGCTAAAAACTCCACCCATAGATTAATAAGCGTCATTAGCGCAAGTTGTCTGTAAGTGTGTGCCTTGAGATTGGAGACATTTGAATAAATTGTCGACGTTTACAATTCCTTATATGTTCTAAAAACATACTGTTAGCACAGTGAGTCCTCTTCAAATTCACCGATAATAGATTTCGCAACACGCCTGGGATTTTTTTATTGCAAGCGTATATAGGCTAAGGTTACCGCTTACCATCAGATGGACTGAGAGGTTGCTTGTCACATTTGTAGTATATAAAAAAACGAATACAGAGTGAATTCTAAGTAATATTAAATTTGTGACCAGAATTACAAAACGTCGTAAAAAAATAACATTTTAAATGTAAATGTCATGTAAATACTAACTAAGCTGGCGTTATGACGGACAAACTGTTAAAGGAAGGTAAACGCAGCTTGAGCACAAGGCGTGCTTCTGTTAGAAAATAATTTAACGATCCGAAGAAAGTTAAACTTTATTTTTCCGTCTGGTGTGGCCGTACATTTATTCTTCTTTTTTAATAGCTTTTGCCGGCAGTTTCCTTCACTTTAATGGATTACCAGTAATCTTTTTTCCGAAACACAAACCCAGCGTTGTTAATTTGTTTTAAAGCCAGTTTTCCTAAATTCAATGAAATGAACATACTTATTATCAAATTAAAAACCACATATTTAATTTAATTTCCTTTATTCCGCTTACATTTCCGCAAAGTAACATCTGATTATGTTCAAAATAAAATAAAAATTGTTATTTTGTATTTTATGATTATTTATTATGTCATCATGATGATAAAATTGTTCTTGCAAAGAACACTACGAAAACAAGTTCATATCTTAGTTTTCTTCCGTGTGTCATCGAGTGTAATACACGTCATCGTCTCCCTCGCGACAGCTTACACATGAATTCGGGGAAAGACAAAGAGTGCGAACGATGAAAGAGCCTTTCATACATCTCATCTCATAGCTCGCAGCGCAGTTTCACAACAGCTGGCTGGGTAGTGATAACGGCTAAATATCATTCACAAGAAACAATTTGTTGTTCTGAACAATTATCGTTTTGTCACTTTCATAGGTAGTTTCATACGTAGCTTGTATGACTAGTATACAATATCGTATATAATGACTGACGTCATAATTATGGCGATGAATTTGTAAACTGTTAATTGTAATAGGGTGATGAACATGAGAGAAGATTGATTTACCGGAGAAGACCAAAGATCGATGAAGAGATAGATAGGGATGGTAAAGATAAAATAGAATAAGATATTGAGAGATAGAAGGGGTACGATGACGGATTTGATGACGATGATTATTTAATATTAATTAACCAAAAAACATTGTGGTTTTCCCAATTTAAGTTGACATTGAAATAGCATTACTGAGTATTTCATTAGGTTGTTTTATTTGGGCTACTGCCCTTCTCAGTGTTGTAAAATCAAACATATACCTTTACAATTTAAAGAAACTGCAACTACAGCAAAATTTGAGTTATAACCTTCGACGCGGTAAAGTGAATTTATTAAACTGTTTGAATTGACACGATGGCAAACATATAATTAAATTCGCGTTCGTTGAATCGTCTGTCTCCCCCACAATACACAAATAACATGTTTTAATGAAAATCTATGAATTATTCTAAGAAAGTGTTAATTTAAAATTAAGCTATGTTAAAAATAAATTAAAAATTGATTTAAAAAAACACATATTGAAGAAAATTAATAATAAGGTCGTTCCTAATTTATTGAATCATACAATTATTGATTTCACGTTGACAAGTCGCATGAA
The DNA here is from genome assembly GCA_951449985.1 of Falcaria lacertinaria. NCBI lineage: Eukaryota > Metazoa > Arthropoda > Insecta > Lepidoptera > Drepanidae > Falcaria > Falcaria lacertinaria. The sequence goes on along the minus strand of OX602115.1, from coordinate 5,191,915 downwards.
GTGTGTTACCTAGAAGTAACTCCAAAAATTTAAGATACATCAATTAATTGAGTAATTATTGTTTCCCTAGATGGGAGTATTGATTTAGATCAAGTGGCAGCGATATTTTCACTGGCACGGACTGCGCGTCGTTTAACAAAATGACGGGCCCTTTTTATCTTAGTCGGGCTGCAATTTGTTGTTCGCTCTATTTTCCCCGGACCGCAAACGGAGTCGGTTTCTATTTTGAATAACCCTTTTCTCCAAAATTAAACAAAGTTTATTGCACCGACCACAAAAGTCGGAGTTTAAAAATTAAGTTTATTATTCAATTTGAAATAAAAAAAGAACGAGATAGTGAAGCCACCATAAGCTGCTTAAGCGGACAAGAACCCCGCTCACTGTACTTAAATTTGCATTCAAATAGAGTATGATTTTATGTTCTCAGTTCTATTAAGTTATATATACCTTAGATCTCAATAACCATTATTCCCAGGACGTTTACTGCTAAATCATTACCTCGATCTGCATAAATAAGAGTAGGAGTTTTATTATCATCCTCTCACTTCCCACATACGGTTTCAGTTTACTTCCGTCCAAATGGAGTGTCGTGAAATTTCGTCTCTCTAATAACGTGTGACCATCTGGTAATATGTATGAAAATTCCAAGTTTATTATGATGCAGCGTATTATATTTTATTTCTGTTTATGTACTCCGCTGAAAGGTTAAAATATTTTTTAATAATATTATATATCCTTTATTTCATCATGTTTCTTGGAATTACTTAATCAAGAAATATTTTTAAATACTATAATGGTAAAGGGTTACCATTGCTTATGGACGCGTAACAGCAACGAGGCTATCAATCGTTGCCAACCCAGAAATAAACACCCAGTAACAACCAGTGACAAAAAGTACACTTAATTATATTGTAACGAGCTCAGTTGTACGATCTAAGTTATACTCTTCTATATCAGTAGCCTTAGCAAGAACACACTTTCGACTACGTATTCGTCTGGCTTTCGACTATTTTTGTATGGAAAGATGAACAGCGCTACGCCAGCGAAACGTAGAACTTAAAATTCTTATGAAAATGTTGACATTTTGAGAGTTAAGTTTGCGAATACGTAGTCGAAAGATATTCTTGCTAGCATAGAGGTTCGTTGAAATTATTTCGTCAGATACAGGATTGAAGCCACACACGGTAGCATAATAAACAAAACATACCATTGTTTTGTTTCAACGATTTCCCAGACAGCGCTGTCAGCTAATCTTCTGGACCCGAAGTACGGGACCACACAGTGGATACGTGCGTAATCTTCAACACGCTTAGTCCATTCTAATAACCAGGGTTTATGTGTACATGGCGGTAAAAGCGTGATACAAAAACATCGAAGAATATTAAATAATATACCCATTACCCGCAATACTAAATCTATAAATGAGCCCTACTCCTATTCCACCGATACCTAAAAGGTTATTTACATGTTCATCTGACTAACCTAAAGAAAACGTATTTGAATTTATTAAAAAACGCTATGCAAATATGATATTTTTACATCCGCAACCCGTTGTAACTTTTTATGTTTTTAAGCATATACTATAAACATTCATAATTCCCTAATAAACAAACAAAACTATCAATTGCAGAGATAATTTTCAGAGCTTGCGATAGATTCAAAGGGAGCGTTCACAAGAGTTCATTTGAATCGGGTTTCGTAGCATGGAGCCGCTGCACTTCATTTGTAGCCATATCGCTCATAAGCGCGCGCTATCTCGCCGCGACGCCGCTATTCACCCGAAATAGTACCTCAAGGAGTTAGGTAATGAGTTTCCTTCAAGATTCCCCACTATTTTTAATGATGCCATTTTTGAAAATTGACTCCACACCGTCTACATTCTTCGCTTGAAACACGATATACAGCCGGCAGGTTGCAGTGAAAATTGTAAGCTTTCATAATACGTACAAGTAGTTAGATAATTTTTTTAGAGTAACTTTATTTATATAAAGGAAAATTAATTGTTTTACATACTTGAGAAATATAATCCAAGCTACTTAGCTTATAGCACCGTGTTTAACAAGTACGTTCTTGCACAATACGCGAGTTGTTAGATCCCATTCTTCAATTATAATGTTTCTGTTTTAACTTCCCAATTTACCTATCATAAGTAGCTAGCCTTTGCACGGCCGCGTCACAGATTCGTCTTCCCGTCCGATAATTAAGACATTAATGAAAATTTCATTAAAAGACAAAGGCTTCGCGCCGCGCTTCGACGCAACGCCATTGTTTCGCAACTTCGTTTGATTGAATTGTGGACCTTTTTTAACAACCTATGTAAATCTCAATACGTTCATTAAAACTTAATAACAAGCCATCGGGCCTCGGGACGGTCCACTGGTCGACCATTTTACTACGCTTTGCCGTCCGCAGCCGGCGCTCCAACTAACTAAGGAAAGGTAAATTTACATAACAAACGAGCGAAACACAAAATCTACGTTCGTCTGCCATCACAAATGTATTTGTTCTGAGGAATTTGGAATGTTTAATTCTACTTTGTTGAAAACTAACTTTGTGTCTATATATAAATTATTAAGATACTTTGATTAATATGCGTTACTGTTAATCCTAAGTAAGTATTGTACGTAGTATTATCTACTCTGAGATATTATTACCTATGTTAAGCTCCACACATTTTCTGTACAATTACTTTTATTGATATGTGTTATAATCAGGATCGTTAACCGACAAAATTATTTGTATTGTCATGACAGTACGACATTAGCCTATTTGGCAATGGTGTGATGAACAAATAACTTCAATCGCTATCTCATGCAGCGCTCATGCCGATTTTATTTTAACAAAATAGAGTAACTAAAATTCACACTAGAATGCTGTTCCTAGGAGCACGATACCATGAAAAGCGTGGTTCCATTTAGTTCATATTACGCCAGCGTTAATACATTATGTACCATTACTAGCTTATGCCCGCGACTGCGTCCGCATGAAATTTTGTAGTGTAGTTTAGCTTAAGCGTGGTAAGCTCAGCATGTCATGTTGCTACCTAGAAAATAATGTCCTGTTATTTATTAAATCCGACATACATATTAAAATTTCCATCTGCGATATGATTTAAAATGTGTTGAAGGCATATTTTCCAACTAACCATTACTTGTACCACTCCGTTTATAAAGTATGCCTGTGGTATTCTTGTTTAGCAATATTATGATCGTTTAAAGGACCGAGCTTACAATTTGTCAATGTTTCCATAGCTCTTATATCAGAAGAAGTAGTGTAAGTAGGTTATGATGAGAACCTAAACGGATGCTTTTCAATATCCACCGCCATTCTAACCACTAACTGGGAATGTCTCTGCGGAGTACTGTTTGTCGATGCTCTGGGCACTTTGCGATGCGATTTAGCACCTTAGTGCTAAATCTGTGTGTTAAATATGATCAGAAGGCGATAGGCAGCGAATTTTTCACGTTTGTTGACTATTTGATCTAGAAGGCTTCCAATTGGTAACCCGTGATATTACTTGCCATATCTAAACAGGTGCTAAGCTTGCTTCTCGCTTTATTATATTAAAGTAAGCTAGTCTAGTAAATTACTCAGACTTTTCTTGTCGTAATTGAATTTATATTAATCTATTTCAATATTTCATGCACTTAGATAGACGCGATCTTAACGGGGATTGTTGCTGCTCATTTCCACAAGATTTACTCTACACGTCATTTTTTAATAATGCTAAATGAATAGGTACGAGAAGAGTGGTTGAGAGCAATACAGTGGTCTGACTGGTGTAACACCAGGGGTATCCGACCCTGAAATGACACCTTGAACACCTTCATACACATATAATATCATTGACCTTGACGGTGTGTATTCAAAGATATTTCAGGTTTGCGGTTCAATGCATTGGACTTTATTTTGTAACCCAGAACCCTATTATTGTCCGTCATCCCACGGCTAAGCTTAGGTATCGAGAAAAAATCCAATTCTTGTGAAGGGTACAAAGGCAAACTACGAAATTTATACGAATTTTCACTATTTCTGTACATATATTATGATGTCGACATTTTACTTCTATACATTGGTTAGATATTGGTGCTAATTCTGTTGTACGATATCATTTAATCAAACTAATTTGACAGGATTTAAAGTATTGCCATCCTTATTTAATCCCGCACATGAGACGGTGATAGCAAGACTTTCAGTCTTAAGAAAGGGATTCTCTGTCCCAATTTCAAGTCGTGAACAGCAGGTTGTCTACTAACTTTGCCAAGAGACAAGTTCTACAACTATATTTCAAGGATATTCAAGAAAGCTAACATAATACACACTTTTCTAATAAATAAATGTATTAATGGACTGGTAAATGTGCAATGCAATTGCCAAACCCTTGGGTGTAAATATTTTTATCATTAACGCATAGCGTTAAAGTATTCGGAATGAGGAAATAAAAATAATGGTTTTGCGGTTGAGTTCACACCATTTTATCATTATTCATCGATCTGAACCAAACGTAGTTACCTCAAAGGGATTTTTGAAAGTACGTGGGGAATATAGTATATCTTATTGGAGACTACGACATCTAAATACCTACTTCAATGTAGATACTCAAAACGATCGTTTACACAGGTTTTTTTTAGTTTATACAGGAAAAATAGTCTATCTATATATCAGGATACCTTTAACTGGTGTAAAATAAAATGGTCGACAAAAAAAGAACAGGGTCGGTAACACGCATGTAATACCCCTGGTGTTGAAAGCTCCCATAGGCTACGGTAACCGTTTACCGTCAGGCAGGCCGTATGCTTGTTTGCCACCATAGTGGTATAAAAAATAGAATATAGCGTATAGCGCTATTTAGAGAAATTTATAGGTTCGTGATTCAGCTTCTTTAACTAATTCGTGTTTTCAGTTTAGATTGAAAGAGCAGAATATTTCTTGTGCTCCTTGGGAACATTTTTCAGCACTGAATGATTGGTCTTGGTTCTGATTTCGAATCCATATTTTTCATGAATGTATGTGGCGTCATCTACAAGCCGCGCCGTGGGTTCATTTCTTTATGCAGACGTCCATGTTAGGTACGCGGAAAGAAGTACGACGGTAAGAGTCACGCACAAGCACATCTCCCAGCCTTGCCCACTCAAATATCAACATTTTTATCCACTTCTAAAGTAATCAATGAATGCAGCCTGTTTTGAGAGATGCTTGATGAAATATACATATTAATACTTACAGTATAAAGAGGTAAAATTTGATTATTTGTTTTTCTGTAAGGGGTAATAATCTTTTATCCTACCGAAGATATTTAAAGAATCTTTTCACCGATATGAACTTGTACCGTCCCCGAGTACCTAACATATTATAAATTGCGGTTAGAATTAAAATATTAGATCACAATATAAAAAGTTTGATCTTCAAATTATGGTTTGTATATAAAACTTCATAATGAACGTATAAATCAATTTCATCCCACGCACAATACTTACCGCGTTGAAATGAAGCTAAAAAACCGTGCAAAGTTTGTATTATGTAATTTCATAAGTTATAAAGCTGATAGCTTACAACAACAAGTAGGTATACACTGCGTAAACTTTTATTTTATTGAAGCCGCTCGTTCACTCGATATCGTGATGGGAAACTTTAGGCGTTCAGAATTTCTTTGTTAAGTCAAAAGATCGGCTTTCTTCTGCAGAAAATAATATGAAACATGACATGAATTGAAAAAGTTCATCGTGGAAAAGTCGTGAGTCGCGACAACAGAGACGAGTTCTATTGTTGCAAACGACGGTTTTACTTTTTGAAAGGACGACGGTTCGTATTTCACAGAACAAGTGTACGCTGCACGACTTGTAATTACAAGGAAGGACAACTTCTTACTCGTGTGCATTCATTGATTGCTTTTTGTTCTAGTTACCTGTAACCCCTATTGGTGACTACTGACTATAATTATTATATTAATTATATGTAGTTGACTTTGACGTTCTGCATGGCGTGATGCGAAAGTAAAAGAATATATTTTACGGATACAAAAGAGTCATGGTTTATACAAAGTTGGACGGACCACCTTGGCCTCTACTAAATAATTTAATTTGTGACTAAATTATATACTGAATTATTGATTATTTTAAAGATACCAAGCAGTAAGTAGGTACTGGTAACTTTCTTATACTTTGTTGTAAGTAAACAGTAATAAAGAATTCACAGCTTCAAGTAATAAAATCAATATTTATGCTCACAGAGAGTCATGTTTTATGTATATGGCCGTCTTTAATGAGTGTCTTCTCAATCTTGAATGCACTGCCATCAACATTGAAATACCTAAATATTTATAGGGAAGGAATTTTAAATGTGTTCGGGCACGTTACGGCGTCCGTGTATCGCAAGCAGAGATCGCCGGCAACAAATTGCGGTTGGTCGAGATAAAAAAGGTCCGTCCGTCATTTTGCTAAACGAGCGGTCGGAGCAACGCGCAGCGGGTTGCGGCGGAAAAACGTAGCGCCGACCGACCCCGCTTTCAGTTACAATTCCGTCTTGAAAAAATGATACCACTGTCAATTCTATTTACGACAGCTTCAAGTTCTTTGTTCGCGCGACTGATGTCGCCAGCTTACCCCCACAACCCCCTACATATAACCATTTCAATCACCTGATCCTTGCAAGGGTTCCGAATATGAATGTGACGAGAAGCAAAATTACGACATTGCTCCAGGTCCTCAACTGCGGGCCGACCTTTCGTCACTCTCAAGATTAGTGTACTCTCACACACACACAGAAACTTATTACCTGTGTGTAATTCAATTTTGTAGCTAGTCTTTACCGAGACTTACTTTAGGCGGAAAGTAAAGAAAGAATAAAACATATTGGATTTCTGTTAACTCTTCTACATGTTGCATCCGAGTTTCATAACCGTCAGTTGCATACGGCACTTGTATGGAATAAGCAAGTTTGTTGCGTTGACTTTTTTAGTAACCGGGTGAATTGCGATTGAAAACTTAGGCGGATAAACTTGAAATGTCGTTTATATATGCCTTCTCGCTAGAAGTACTCATCTATATTCGTTAATTGGTTTGCCTTGGAAAATCATATTACAACTCTTATTAACTTAAAATATAATTATAACATCACTCCTAAAAGCTAATATAACACATACCAATTCGAGAAATTATCAAAACAAGCCCTGAAGGTTGCGAAAGTAATAGGGTGTTGGCGTTATCATAAAATATCCCGGGATTTGTGTACTTAAATTCCATTTAATTATTCTACTGAGTAAATAACGAAATGCTTTTAAAGGGTTTTTCGATACCACCCCTGGGCGATGGATTACGAGAATTTGTGAACTACAATCATACTAAACTATATTATTAAGGTAAATAAACTGAAGTCTACCTGCCGCAGTTTCAACTTAAAATGTTTTTTTTCTTTCTCAATTAACTTTTGGTTTCGTATACAAAGTATGACAACCTCTTAATAATCGATCATAAATATATTAGAAAGTAGTCCTTTTAAATGCATTTATCCGTAATTGCTCGCTGAAGAAGTTGCAAGCAGGCAGCTAGTCATAATATAAAAAGCTAATCTCCGTCTGAGAAAAAACTAGATGATTCCATCAATTGCAGAGAGCTTCTCGAAGTAGATAAAAAGAAAAGCCGCCATTCGGCGAGATGAGGTCCTGCTAGCTTTGGGTTGTTCTTTAGTCGACGGAATAACCAGATTCATATTCAGCGCAGTTTTATTTTTATTCCTATTTTTATATTATTCTTCTAGAGTCGCTAGGTAAATGAGATAGGTGAGGTAAAGGCATATTTATTACCTTTACCTCTAATTTTGTGCAAATAATATATTTAATAGTAATGGAACTTAAGCTACCTAATGTTAGCTGGCGGTGCTGACCTCAGAGTGGATAATTACTGCGTGTAAGACGTTAATTGGCGAAAATTATGTTTATCTCCATGTGTTGTTTTGTGTTAATGAATTAATTACCAAAAATATCTTCCATAAGCTTAAAATAACTTGGAAATCTTTATTTACGATGTTGAAATTAATGGTTTCTCTATAAACTTCGGTTAACTTTAATTCTTAAATATCGCATGCCCCATATCCAACGGTTCATATTGAGCAAAAAGTTGTAAACTACAAATTTTAAAGCGAAATCAGACATTTACTATAGCTTTGACAACGACTACATACTGGGTTTTCTTGGTACATAAGTTTTATCTACTAACGGCAAAAGAAAGAAGTTTTGCACATATTATCTTAGTTAGGAATAAAAAGGACGAATAACATGTACCTATTCCTACGCAACCAGACTGTATGTGAACCCACAGATAAAAAACAACAAATATATGTGAAATACATACATATATATCACCATGAGAGTATAGAAAGCTATTTCACTCTTGACTTACACACTTCTTTTGCGTTTATCATTTATTATCCACTTTTTTTTTAGTTTATGGTACTTACCTTAGTTTACAATTGGTCCTTGGAATGCTATTATAAGGTGGCAAAAAACCTCACGGCCCATCGGAGATTACTACTCGATTGGAAAACTAGCTCTTGTGAGCTCATACTGTTTCTGAAGTACATTAACATAATTGGCCTTACAATAGTCACAATGTGGTTTGTTCTCTATGGGACAGTGTGAATGGCATACATTCATTTTATTTGTGCTCACCTTCCATTTAGGAGCTAGACGTACATAAGCCACAGACGACACGTTTCAGCAACCGGCCTTTGAAAATATGAGTAGTGTGGTACGCGGTCAGCGAGTAGTTTAATACATTATCTTCACTTTATATCATAATGATGAGATATTTTGTTGTAATACGATTATTGGCATGGCTATATAAAAAATCAAAACTGTTGTTCTTATCCTGCAGTATCTGCGTCTGTATACGTTACTGAATTATTGATACGAGATGTCAAATTACACCTTCGAGCAGCCTTAACATTTCGATCGCGCTTTTCGCCTTAGTTTTACATTTCGGATCAAAAAACAGTAACTAATTCAGATTTTAATATTTTCAGAGAATCGCATAGAAGAATGGTTGATCGGTTCATTGCTGTTATGACAGTGACATAGTTATTAAGAATATAAGAACCTATTATCTAAGCAGAATCAGCATTAAAGTGAGTGTAACATTTGACAATATTCTACCCATTATTCTTTAGTGAGTAGCATATGTGCATCAAGCCCAAATGCCGGATGGACAATAACATTAAATCAACATGAAGTTATAGTGGGGGTGCCCAACGAGAACGCGACGACATCGTCTCGACAACGGAAAGGCAATTTACAACAACAATAAAAGTATCGCTTTTATTGTCGAACACACAATTCGTTCGGACAGCTGTAATTGCGAACTCTCGCACTGTCTATTGGTTCCGTAATTTAGATGCTTCTGTTTTAGCATCACGCCAGCAACGCTCTAATTTTGCCCTTGTATTTTAAAGATCCACTAAATCGGATTTTGAAGGTATTGCTGAATCGTTAAGCTATTACTTTCGAAGATGTATTACGAGCAATTAAAATCAAACAAATAAATAGTCTGGAAATTAATACGCATACATTTTTGTTGAATAATGTTCTAAATCTAGGACTACGTATTGGATTTTGATATTCAAGTTCCAGGTATTTTATTAAATGGATACTGAACATAATTTCCTTATCTTATCACAAACAATGTTGGATTCAATAAGCACTACATCTAACCCGATCAGTTACAATATAAAATCATATGATTTTCTTACTTATGTTATAAGGAATATCAGTTACTTGGAAAGAGATCGCTAAACGGGATTAGAGATTTCAAATAATTTACATTTTTTAATCGACATCTGGACTTCCTTTAAGAAACACAGAGGCACTAGTAGGTATTAAATGGTATACCCATCGAACTACTGCTTGCTTAACCCTAGATTACTACTCTACGTCGCAGAGGCGCCCGCGTTTTTGATATGTTGCTCTCTCTTTTTATCCTTCGCGCGTATGGCATTCACGTTCAAGGACATCTCAGTCATCGCCATTACGTGTCGCAGGACGGTGGTTGCGTTACGGTAAGTGTGCTAGTTTTTTTGATATTACTCCCCTTGGCGCTCCAAAGGCGTATGAGTAGCTTGTATGTAAGTTTTGCGCTATTAATCAAATTAATTTGTTACTGTTTTTTTTTTGCATTTTTGGTTACTATAGGTTTGTTTTATCTTTTTTTAGGTACATTTTGAAACTTCAACATCATGACTAGTAATAGAAGCATTTCGGATGATACAATAGCTAATTGGCTAGAAGAAAGCGACCATAACAATGATGATAACTTTTCGGGAGATGACTCTGAAATTGAAGATCATGTAAGCGATGAAGATGTTCAGGACGATGTAGAAGAAGGATACATAGAAGATGAAACTATAGAGAACTCAAGTGAAAGAAGAGCTGAAGAATCTGTGCCATCTTTTGTCCCAGAAAATAATGAGACTATGGAGCCATCCATTGAATGCATCTAAAATATATTTTTTGTTACTTTGTTAGCTTTTTTTAGTTAATTACTTCATAATTTACTATTTTTTAAAAGAAGTGTAGTTTAAGTTGTTTTTTTTAGTTTTTAATGAGAAGACGGTTAATTTGCCTTAGTTCCTAAAATTCGTTCCTAAGATTTATTTGATTAAATATTTTATAATAAAAATATATAAATATTATTTAAAATTTTGGTTTTCTCTTTTTAGTAGTATACACAATTATAGAAACAGTCAAAATATATCAACCATACTTATAGGTTTTGAATAAAACCATTAGCCAATATGATGCGCCTCGCAGGCGTATGAGTAGTTGCTTTGTACCTCGCAACATGAGTAGTAATGTAGGGTTAACTATTCAAAACAATCAATATGAGCAATGGCAACTATGCCATTGCTCATATTGATCACGAGATCACAAATACCTCGTGGCATAGTTGCCACTGCTCGTCGTTGTAGTCGTTTTTTCGACACTGAACGTGTTATAAATTGTATTTACACCAATATATTTCTTCCTAGACAGATAGTTTTACTACCTATGTTCAATAGAAATAAGGCCGAAATTTAATTGTACCAATGGCTACGGTAATGAATTAACGGCCATCGTAGATTGTTGAAAGCGATATGTTTCACCATTAAAAGCGATCGTAGATAGCGAAACACTACGTTGGAATAAGCACTTAATAATTATCAATTTCGTTTCGTTGAGGAATATTATGGCCGTTGATGGTCGGGTTCATGATAGCGGGGTTTGTAATTTAAGGAGCTCTATAAAGCATGAAATATAGGTTTTATAGTCATCTTCGTCGATATCGTCCGCTCTTGCGATGTAATAATATTTTTTCAGTCTTAGCAATAACAAAAATACATGAAATAGTTTTTTGTTGTAAATAAAAGAAATTCCAGGGCCCTGTTCCTGCGCCCAAAATTCGTCCTAGATAATAATTTAAACTAGTAACATAAATTCGATGGCGAACACAATTATTTAATGGAAATATTCTTTGTAGCATAAAATAAGTCCCCTGAAATGAATGCGCATACTTTACAGTCAATAAAGTCTGACTATATTTTCCATCCAGTTTGTAACATATCGTAGGGCTATGAAGAAATCTGCAGTCCTTGATACTCGTAATAACAAACAGTATCAGAGCAGGTTTGCGAACGACAACAAAAGAATAATAAGCAGCTATTCCACTGAACGGAACTATCAGTCGATTGTTATTTCTGTAAAAGTGCTCGTTGCTTTGTAAATCTGAAGACAATGAAAGGGATGATCTCTCTTTAATTGGAGTGGTTCAAACTTGAAATACATATAGAACTGCGCTGTTTTGTGAACTGAATGCCTAGATTTAGAATAATGCATTAGTGTCAGCAGTAATGGCTTTCTTATACTTCATATTTAATATAAATATCTTCAGTATTTATGCCTCTTAGTTTGCACGTTCGATACACGTTGTTTTACAAATTTAAGTATAATGATGCCCGTGATGTGTTTTGTTACTAACAACCATTTTTAATTACATATCAGTTGAGAGATATTGTTTTTGATTAGATAAGCATTGACACCTTTACAGGTGTAACATAATATAATTAAAATCAAATTTAATAAGAACGCAATATAAGCTAACTAACTTAGCTTATACTGCTGTGATAAGGGGAGCACGAGAAATAACAATATAAGTCACATTGTTCCAAGTCGCGGCCAAAAGCGTTATGTAAAATATTATGTAGATATATAGATAGGTATATGTATACATATAATGAAACCGCAACAAATGGCCGCGACATACGGTCTTTTTTCAATGGCATTAAATTATAAAGCGTGTCGTGGCCATTAAGGATTCGACTCGGGACATTAACTGAAATGGGTTGAAATTATAATATCTTCCTGCATCTCCGCAACCCTTTAAAAGATACACCATAATATGTAATATTTGCCATTAACTAATGGTTTGCAGACTTAACGATTGTCTTTTTGACCTTCTGAGCTAATGTCGTCTATGGACTGAAATATAAGCAAATCAATAAATTAAAAATGTTGATATCATAGAGTTGGCAAACAAGGTCAATATATAAGTAAACCTAAACAGCAAGTGAACGGTTCTATCATTACAGAGGTTGAGTGGTGACTATGTATTACCGCGCTATTGGTATCTTACTGTTTTGCAAAATGGACGTACTTGGGCCTACTGTAAGTACATTTATGGGTATAATTTTTTTTTATACTACTTTTTATATCACTCACTCACGCGTTTCCGACCCTTCAAAAATCTCTTCACATCCTTCTTGAAGAACCCTATGCTGTACTCTTGTTGATTACAATATATTTTAATATCGTCTGGTTTGGACTAGTTAGCGCTGGTAATTAGCACTGGTATAGCAGATCATATATTTTGCTTCATTTGTTCACGTGGCCGAGTAATTTAAATCAATTCGAATAGATAAGTTAGTAGGTAGGGTAGTTCATACAACAAATTAACTGATTTATGATTTTAGATGTTAGTAGGTAAGTAATTAACTAATCAGCACTTTGTTTTGATTCCTACAAAGATACATATATATTTTCACAAATTCCAACCAGTCTTCTCTAATTGATTTCTGATACATTTTGTATCTTATGTCGATTTGCGGTGCCGAATGCAGTCTAATTAGACGAGCTTAAAAGAGACGTAGGAGCATAGAAGGAGCTTGTAAGTGTAAGGTTTTCAGATCATCCTAAGAATACGCTGGCAGATATTATATACTCTGAGCTGGCACCAAAGACACCTGTTTCTAATGCTCGTGATAACACTGACATTATAAGCAACTGGTGAACGCTGGTAACCACCTACTATGAGATGGGCCGTGGGCTTGCTTGCCACCTCAGCAGTATACAAACCCCCAGCATTTTATACGTATTTTACTTCATAATTTAACATCCCATGACAGCTTATGACTTATTTTGTTCCATTACGGAATTCAAAGCGTAATTATGTATTTACCATGTCAAACTTGTAGCAACAACGTCATAAATCGATGTTATATCAGTCGTTCCCTTGACGTTTCATATAACATTCCTCTATTACACACTAACGAGGTTGGCGGCTGTTACATAAACTTTTTGCACCAACTTCAGAAGTTTCTTTCCCGATTACAGTCACGTGAACTGCGAGCAACAGTCGCCAAAACTTTTGTAAGCTTTGATAAAACTGTTTTTATCCCTTTATTGTGATTTAATGTAACTGTACAGATGTTATGATTGCCCTTCTGTGTCACACATAAACATAAACAGAATAAAACAGTGTTTTGATCTACGGTAAATTGTTTATTTTTATACCGCCAAGGTGGCACCCAAGCAAACGGCCCACCTGATGGTAAGCAGTCACCGAAGCCTATATATAGCCTCTAGCAATACCAGGGATATAACTAACGGGTTGCTAACCATGTTGTTGATGAGGACTCACTGTGCTAGCAGCATTACTACTAGCCCAGCGTACCCTCAACTCTCTGTACAAGAATTTTAAGAATTAAAACAACGTTAGGCATGGAAAGGAACTTAAAAACGTGTTGAGAAATGAAATTGATTTATTTTAACATTAAAATAACACCCTCATATTTCATTTCATTTCATTTACAAACGGTTAACTTACTTTATCTCTAGCGTCAGTTCAAAGAATGTATGTATATTTACAATATTGTTAAATTGTCTAATCAACATCCCTAAATTCGGGGCCGATGGTATCTTATTTACATAGGTTCAAAGCATATATTGACTTTTACTTTCTACTTCTTCCTACAACTCGGATTGACGAATGTTTCCATAAACCTGGTCTTAATTAATAAACATATGTTGTAAGTATTTATAAAAATTACGTTTTAGTTTCGATAGAGTAGTGTCGTGAGCCACTCTGGGCTTGGCTGCTGGGGCTTATACTCCGGCGGGCTGAGCGCCAGCGGTGAAGCGGCGTCGGCTAGTGCGACCGAAGATGACGTTTCAGTTACCGCTACACTAGGCTTCCCTTTCAAAATCGATCGCAGTTCATCATTGTCTCCAGCTCTAGTCCTTTGCAAATTTTCTCTAGTTTCTTTCATCCTAGACAACTGTTCTCTCAAACTTCTATACTCTTCTAAGAATTTTTCAAGTTGTGAAGCTCGAAAATCAAAGTCTTCGAGAGGTTGGACCGTACATGAGTAATCTCTGAGTCCTGATAAGTCAAGAAGTGGAGTGGCGGACGGCACAGTTGATGGCTCCCTAGATGGTGACGCAGGGAGACTAGGGTTACGTCGTATTCTGTTACCTCCAGTGGACAAATCTAAAAAGCTGTTAGACCTTTTTCCTGATGACCTTTGCCTACATTTTTCGTAGTTGCGATCTAGAAATGTGGTTGAATCTGCACCAGAACTATTTCTTCTGCTATTTAGAAGAGGACTCCGACTGTCACCGTCTTTTCTTCGAGGAATGGTGTAAAAATAGTATGGATCGTGCTTAGCTTCACTTCGCAGGTATGAGGAGGTACCTAACGCACTCATTTCTATAAGATCTGGATAGTTTTTCTCACTGTCACTTCCAGAGAGGTCGTTGTCCAGGCGGTCACGGGTGCGCGGTCTCGGGCATGCTCGGCCGTTGTTATTATACCGAGTGTTTTCAGACATAATCTCCACGTGGGCACTCATCACTCCCGTTGAATTTGAACTTTGCACAGATTCTGTATTGGCGTCAGACCTGAAACCAAATATTTTTGTATTTAAACGAAACCTTTTTAACGCGCCATGAAAGTATATCCTAAGTACATAGCTTTTTTAGATCTAGAGCTTTCAGTCGAATAAAATATCAAATGAATTTAATTTGAATAATATATATTTTTTGTGAAGGTAGGTACGAAAAGCCAACGGTCGACTTAACATGAATTAGCACGAGTGATTTGAAGTACTTTCTATTTTCGCTAGCCCGGATGTCTGAGTGATACCGTGACAGCTTCCCCTGAAGAGTGAAAAAATAATTATTATGAACATCAGCCCAGAACGTTAAGAGTAAGGTGCATGTCTGTGTACATGAAATTTGATATTCTTAAAACGTTGCAGTACCCGGAGTAGACTTCCCCGCTATTGGTTGAGCACTTCCGGATGGGAAGCCTAAGTTCTCCAGGGAGCTGCCCAAATGCTCGCGATAGCAATACAATCGAAAGTGTTTTCAAGCGTATTGCTCTCGCGCTCCACTCTGGCCGCCCAGTGACGAGAGCATAGGGGCCCTCCCTGCAGGACTCGAGTCTGTGATGTCGCTACTTATCACCAGCTTGCCATAAGCAGCCCTAGGGCCTTATTATTATTATTAATCTTATTTAAAATTACCTACCTCATGTTGTAGTCACTGAATCGCGGTATATGTAAATCTCGTTCAGCAGGGCCATTCCTATTACTGGCCGATTCAAATTCCGCTCGTCGCCAGCCAGCCTCCATTGGTGATGAAATAGAACATTCCCTTCCCTCTCGCACATCACCTCTTATATAACCCTCAAACTCATCTTCTGGATCGTGTGACGGCACATTTCTGTAATCGCCTCTTTTCCGACTGCTATCAGAAGATATTACACGCGGCACTTCCGGAACGTTCTTACAATTAGCTTCAATTTTCTCGTAACTATCATCACGGTGATTCGAGGTCACTATCTGTTCATTCCATCTATCTAATTGCCTTTTCTTACGAGTTTCGTATGCACATAGTCCTATTAAACATGAACTTAACACTATCACTGCAGACACTGCCATTCCGGCAATAAGTGCTCGACCACCGAAATTTTTGCTCTCTGGCTTTTTATCAATGGCTAAACTTAACGTAACTTCTGCTTTACCAGCACGATTTTCGGCATTGCAAGTGTAAGAGCCAGTATCTTGCATATCTACTGCCTTGATTGTTAAATTACTTGTCCGTCCTTCACTACGTAACATAAAAGCTCTACCAGAATTAAGATTAGTTGTTGTGGTGTTTGCAATTAAGCGTCCTCCTCGCACCCACCGAACTCTAGGAGCTGGCACTCCTAACACTCGACACACGAGAGTTATCTCGTCTCCTTCAAGGCCCTTGTAGTGAGTTGATGCTGCACTCACTTCAGGTTGACACGCAAAATCCTCCAGGTCAAGACGATCCCACGATTGAGACATTAACCGTGGAGGTAAGACGCAATCTGGAACTACAGTCGCAGGTACATTCTTCTGTATCATCCAATCTCGTAAAGGCCTCAGAGCGCAGGTGCATTCCCAGGGATTGTTAGCAAGCTCCAACCCTTTCAATGATCGCAAGGGTGCAAGGACTGCCACATGAAGTACCTGAATTCTATTTTTACTAAGTTCCAAATATTCAAGAGAAGACTCCAATCCCGTAAATCCACGTGGTTCGATTTCAGCAATTTTACAAGCGCTGAGCGTGAGCCTCACTAGGTGGGGTAATGCTATAAAGGATTCATCGGCAACTTTTGTAATGGGATTACCGTTGAGCCGTAGTTCTCGTAGTTCGGGAACCGAGTCGAATGAATGCGAAGGTATAGTCTCGAGCCGATTAATGGACAGATCGAGCTCAACTAGATTGACGAGGGCTCGGAATGCGTACTTTCTTATTGTTCGGACGTTACAAGCGGAAAGGTAGAGGCGTTGAAGGTTGAGAAGTCCTGCAGCAGCAAAAGCGTCGTCGCGGAGTGCTGGCAAGCGGTTCCCCGACAAGTCAAGGAGCTGCGTGGTGGGATCAAGGCGCGGGGGTACGGCGGTGAGACCAGCGCGCGCGCACAGTGCGGATTCCTTGCCGCTGCGCCACTTGCACTCGCAGTGGCGCGGGCAGTCACCGGAGGCGGCCGCCGCCAGCGCGAGCATCAGTAGCACCCACATGCCCTGCGCCAACTCACCCCGCGCCGCAGCGTTCGTCCTCACCTCTGTTCGTCATCCCCTGAACGGCGTTTGACCTGCGAATAATACAACATTTGATTATACGTTTTTTATACCAAAAAGATGGCAAACAAGCATAGGGCCGCCTGATGGTAAAAGGTTACCGTAGCCTATGGACGCTTTTTTATTTATTACTATACTAAATATAACTATAATATTGTAGGCAGTTCTTTTAGTGTCACTGTATGGAAACACGTAATGACTAATTAGGTTTACTAGACACGCAGCTAATGAGACATGGTCAGGTTTTTACAGTTGTATCCAATCAAATATGTACATGTCCATCCGTCTTTTGGTCAAAGATAAAAAGGAATAATAAGTTGTAAACATTATTTTTAATTTCTCCATATGTCTATCAAATAACCACATAAAAAGAATACTAGATTGTTATACAAGGTGCTAAATTGACCCATTGCATACGAGATAGTTTTAAATAGAAACCGATTTACAATGGGCTTTCGTGCCGTGTGTAATTACTGCTTTTCACTACGAGTGCGAAAAAAATCCAATACAAAATTAGATGTATGTTTGGTAAAAATTGAATTTCAAACTTTTACTATTCTGGATATTTAACGAGATGGCTTAGGAAAAAAATATCTATATTTTCTATTCGAGAATTATCGATACTTTTTAAAAATATTGTAACGATAAATACCAATATAAAAAAATCGATATCATAATTTCGGTATCGGAGTATCCGTACCAAAAAAAAATGTCGATACGACAATATCGATATAAAAATGTCGATTCGATAAAAAAATGTATTTAAAATATATATTATATACGATAAATATCAATATTTAACATCGACTTACATTACTATCGATACTAATAATTTCCATATATTATATATTATCACTACCGGCAACTTCATCTCAGTCTTCTGTGAAGATAAAAAAGTCAAGTCAGTATGCGACTAAAAGACATGTATCCACGTCATGAACAAATAAACGCTAATAAGATACATGAAGAGTTTTTTGGCAGGAATCAGGCGGAGCAGTTGAGTTTGTTTTTGTAAATAGTTTACTCTTTTTTGCGTGATGCAAATTGCAAATGCATTTAGATGTACGAAATTGCTGACTGAACGTTCGACTAATTATAATACTTAATGTTAGCAACGAAGCAATTTATTAATTTAACAGCGAATGTAAACGAGTTAAAATCAAACCGAAATTGGACTTTATATGGCTTATATGTTAAATTGAGACGTAGAGTAGGAGTTTGGTTAGTACCTTCAATTATGAACAGGTGAGCTTTCGTGCCAGGTATTAGTTTATGGCTCCCAGATCGTTATGCAAATAGGTACATAAGGCCTTACTGACTATTATAGAATCGAGTTAACGACCGCATGCTCAATACCGCAAGCTCAATAACATTCAAAGTAAAAGATTTTGGTAACAAACAATAAATTCGCACAGTATTTTATATGCACCTAGTAGATATTTTTGTTTAGCGCCCTAAAAAACAACTAGAATTTATGAACTATTCTATGAGATAGTTACTATTTGAACTTTAATTATTATATTTTTAAATATAACGGTTAACTGCAAGCTTAGTTTCAGTATTTAGTTTGCGTGATAGAGATATTACGGCAAACGGTTATAATTTTTTACATTCAAATTTGTTGCGTAGAACCGATAGCAATCGATTAGTGTAAATTTCACTTAATTATATTTAACTAGATCTTGGTGGATACTTAACCAGTCACTATATCTAATGCCCAATAATGTTTAGTTTACGTGCAGGGCGATGATGATGAAAATTATTTAATTATTGAATAGCGGCTGTATTTTCACCCGCCCATATATACTACTATCCTCCGTTATCGTATTTAAGGGCTAATTAAAAAATACTTGATATAATCTAGCTAGGGTATCCAAATTTTTATTCTAGGTCCACCAAATTAGGATGGGCGTTGTCTTTAATTAATGTTTTATAGATATGGATTTGCAGGTCTATTCAATAAATATTCTATAGAGTAACATTCATTATAATCCTAATTACTGTAGTCCAGGCCATTCGCCCAAAACTCCTCTTTTATGAAGGTAGGAGGGTATAAGGACGCACCACAAATGACTTGAGGTTGGCAGCGAAGTCCGAAACTACTTGCGGAAGCCATATGGGAAGTTCTTCACGCCATGCGTGTTTCTTTCGTCGTATACCTACAGGACAGGACGCCTATAAAGGCGCAACTATAGTTATATTTGTATCATTTAACAATCAATCATAGATGTTTCATAGTTTAAAACATACGAGTGAACGCTTCATCAACTTGTTTAGCTTTTGGCTACTCAATCACATACAAACGAATGAATAGATTCGAATGAAAGTGTTTACACATAGGGTACTTTTTATCCCTTAATATATAAAGATTAGCTGCCAAAGAATTTAAAAAACAAAAAGGGTGGACATAGCTAGTGGGCTTTGATTATTAAATCTCATAGTAGATAATATACTACGTACAAATTATAATCTAGTATAATGTAATTCACACAATATTAATACCTATAAGAGTAATAAAAGTTAAATTATAAGACATATAAAAAAAAATACATTTAATAGCAAAAAAAATAAATTATTTAATATACTTATTTTTTTTACATGTAAAACCCAAGAGATTACAACCGCTGTGTAAAACAAAATAAAGGTAAAGTAAAGGATTTAAAACGAAATATAAACCAAAAAAAGTATCCTGTATAGAGGTCCGACACATGCCAATAGTATGGAGAAATGAAAACAAACTTAGCGCGTTAAATGTGACCCGACCAGCGGGTATATAATGCCGTCAGTAACTTTGTCCCAGTTGTGGAACTACGATACCAATTAGATTGCGCAAACACATTGTTTCTAGTCACACGAAACACGCAATGCCCGAGTAGCGTGCAACTTCCGATGTATGCTTTGGAAAAGTATTTCTCAGTAGTGAAGTTATGGCCCTAATTTATCCAACTTTACGACACTCTCTTTTGCTTATTAATTGACATGTTTGAATTAAAGAGGTTCGAATCACATTTTAATCATAAATAATAAAGTAAACATTCTATATCTAATATATTTATAATAATATAAACTTTATTAATTATATATATATTAAATATTATAAATATATTAATAATAAACTATAATATTTCTCTAATATAATTAAAAAGCCTTTTATTTTATTAGACCTGAGAAAAAATCACGTCAGGATTAACAATAAGTAGGTTCTTAGTTCTAGGTACATGTGAACATTTGTTTATTTGTTTATTTTTACATTTTTACGTAACTAACTAAATTTAAGTAAAGTAAAAATAGGTAGGAAGGTAAAAAGAAGACAACATTTTACAAAGAAAACCTCGCGTGATCCCGTTGCAACGCATTCATCATACAAATATAAATTATAATTTCGTTTTTTTTTAAAAGTAAACAGGACATATTTTCAAAGAAATTTCGAGAAATTTCGGTTCGGGGAATGTTCGGTATGCTAAATTCTAAGGGCAGCCATTGCTGTCTTCTGCATAGAATCGTCTGTTCCAATTCTAACGGTTTGATAGTGCTTAATCTTTGTTAGCAGTGGAGATATTTGAGTTGTACATTTATCCAAATAGTCCATACCTTTGTTTAAATTATTTTATGTTAATTCAATACATTTGCTCACTATTGGATCTTGCATAGGGTACTTTTTTTGCATACATTCAGACCCTGGAGATGTATTTAGTAATAGTGGTTTACTTATTCCGCAAAATATCATCGTTAAGGAAACGGGTTCCCTACAAATATAATAGACATGGCGCCTAAATAAAATTGTCGTATAAATGTATCTACGTCGTTTAATACAATTTGGTGCCTTCGCTCCCCACATCGCAGAATGTACGCACATTCCACAGACATTACCGACACTACCTCCTGACGACGGACAAATTTATCTGTTGGAGGACGAAGAAAGAATACTAATACCCTTTGCCACAGTAAGGAAAACGGGCCTAAGAGTACAAACGTTATATTAACTGTGCACCCTCATCCACAAATATCTATACTATAAATATTTAACATTACATTATTGAGGCACCAAAGAGATACAATGTTCTCTAAAAAATATACATCATTTTAAATATCCAATCCACTTCATAAAAATTAAATATTGATACAAAATAAGGGTCCGGATTATGTTTTCTTTGTTTAATTAAAAACTTTATCTTTGCAAAGTTATTTATCGATCTTGTTCGAAATTCATCCTTTTCGTGATTCGCCGCTCGTATTTCGCTATCCCAAATTCTTGGATGGGAATTCTAATCGAACTTAAAAATCAAACAAACATAATGGTTTGTTTGATTCCTGATTAAACACAAAGACCCGACAGTTTAATTGTAATGTGACATACAATAAAAATTGAAGTTAAAATATAGTGAGCGTAGTGGAGAGGAAAGTTTTTATATCCATCATTTTCAACGAAACCATTACGTTGAAACAACGGGACACAAATTTGAGATTAGCATCCAGGGTGACGTTCGAAATTGTTATTTGAGTAATTATAAAATCATTAATGTCTTGATGACACTTCGCTCAAGCACAAAACGAGAGAGGCAATCTTGTTTGTCGAGAGTGCCTCGACCTACCGGTCTACCTACCACCCTATAATTATAATACATGAGAGTAAACATTATATAATTTATCAAGGTATGAGTAAGTAGAAAAGTGATAGACTATTTCTTCCTTTTGACAAAATTTTGATTTCGATCTACAATAAATAATTATTGCAATTTTAGCTCGCTCCCTGGTTATATAATATGGGTGTTTTGTTTTTGTAATAGTTTCATTCTCTTTTAATGAACTCCCTTCCAACGTAAAATTAATACCTACTTTTCACATACGAGCAAATACTCATTGTAGTCTGAACAGAGAACCGGGCTAATAAAAGACTTCATTTTTGTAGCTTTTGTACATTCGTGTCGCATCCAGTCCACAAATGGAGCTACTTGTTTTATAGCTACTATTTTGTCATTTTGCTCTGAACATGAGTTCTGTAAACCGACTGGAAACCACCTGTAATGCACAGCACGCAAAATAAACTTCAACCGAGTTCAAAAGCCGTCAGTATTAAATATCCATATGCTGCCCGTTCCAGGCGAGTGGAGTAGTATGTACGATCACCATTATGGGCTCGACCAATATTGGTTGTAACTAACTCAAGATGTAACGTCGGCGAGACTACATTTTCATTATTTATTAGGTATCAGTTTCGGTCTTATCGATGCCATTAAAATAATGTCATGCGAAGGAAGGGACGTCTTAACAGGGCTCGCAAAGTGCCTAGAGTACCTGACCGGCTTGATATTGTTTCGGAGGATACCAATACAATACACATTAAGTATTAAGGGTCTTTGAGAAAAGATATAAAATATTTGGGATTTCTCGCTAAACTACTTAAGATACAGCTAATTCTGGACATTTAAAGGTGAGAAAGAAATAATACCTACCTTTACTAAAATTACCTAATAGAATAAAATAATCTTATTTATCCTCTCCAAAAACACCTAGTTACCTACCTGCTCCCTAGATAGTATTTTACCTAACCATGCCTATCATCAAAAATAGGACAGCTCGTCAGGAACCAGCAATTTGGTAGATGTATGAATAAATACGTTGAGACCTCTTCAATACCACTATAAAAAATGCGACATTAAATGTCGATTAAGTTCTTCTAGCGGCCCTGAGCTTCGCAGTGACATGATTGAAGATCGATGATGTTTCGTTTACCAACTCACCTCAAATTCTCACTAAACTCGCGTCGAGAGCACCCCGCGTATTCTGAAACAAGAGTTGCCCCTAATGAATTTATTTTAATAGTTTAGCAAACTTGTATTTTAGCTATGGGATTTTTGCTGTACAGGTATCTTCTCAAGTGGAATTGTTTTTATAGTGTCTATGTAGAGCTTTTACACAATTTCTCTGACAATGAGGTTGTCAACACACGAAATACCTATAGTATCGCAGACGCTATAGGCAACGGAGATTTCTTTTCATCGGGTGGGCCGTACGGTAATTTGCCTCCCACCTCTGTTCTGTTGTACATCAAAATGATTATTTAATGTACTCGTAGTAGTAAGTAAACAACACTACAGTAGCTTTAGAACGAAGTAATAAGGGTACATATACCGTATTAAATATGTATAATCATCACAGTTATATATTCATGTCTTCCAACAAGGGTCCCCGAAGAGGCAGGCAGAGGTGTTACAGCATCAATTTTGCACCGAAGATACTACTACGTGACAGATGGTGAGTGCGTCTCTTCGTCTCTTAGTCTACTTACTTACTTAGACTACATACGGCCATGAATTTCTTCTTAAATGGTTTCCTTACGATGTTTTGTTCCACCTTAAAGCTATGATGTCCCTTCTCTGATATTTCTCTAATGTATATAATCATGGTGCAGACCGGCGGGATTTCAACTTGCTTTATGTATTATTTAAATATATGTATATTATGTAGTATTTATATGTATTTTATTGATAGTCATATTTATGAAATTCGGGTATTGCTACAGGGTACACCTACTCGAACAAGCGCAAAATATTCCAATATCGTAAATTAAATGTAGGTTTCGGTTAGGCAAGTCGGAAAATGAAGTTTAGTATCCATCATTCCTTTACAGTCAACGGAGCGTGAACAAGATAGATCGATTGATTGCTGTATGTTTTAATAAGTTTGCTTTGAATCGACATCCAGGAAAAACAAAATAAGATAAACCAACTTTGTTATGATGGCATCATAAAATTACATCTCTGTTTTCATCGAAAAATCGGTTGATTAGATTTCATTGAATTAGCTTTACAGATGCGCAAAGTATCAGAATTAAGTATATGGATATAAAATAATACTAACAAAACGTAAGGTTACTATTATAGTAAAGGTAAGATATCGATTTTGGAATAATAATTAGGGTTACGCACCACATAGAAACCCATGAAATGGTGAACGAAATCTGAACGGTGGAACTCTCACTGGTTGATGCTAAAAGGCGTAACAAAGACCACTTTTATATTGGAAAAATATTAAATTAAATATTAGCTTCCTGGCTGGATAATAACCAAACAGCTCGAACTAATTGAACAGGACTTACACTTGCAGGTAGCTGATACTATAAGGCGTAACTAAGGCTTGAATTATTTTGGAAAATAATTAGGGTTCCACGCAACAGATTAAAAACCCATAAAATTGTGAACAAAATCCGAAAGAACTAGCAAATAGCTGAATCTATACGGCGTAACTGTTGTTACTTTAGATTGTGGAAAAATTCTGATTTAACGCGTACGAACATGCGGGCACAGCTAGTTAGTAATAATAAGAATACAAAAAATAGATAAAAACTTAAAAACATTTCAGTTTTTAAGTCTTTATGTATAGGCTTTAAAGGAAGCTATGCCAAATAAATACAAAATTTACATTGGTTTAGAATCTAACACCGGAATAGTCAGTAAGGTATCATACTGATACCTATGTGTAGGTATGTATCATACAATTAAACACATATAAGGTGTGTGATGGAAAAGTACGCGTACAATTAAAGTTATCAAACTCATTACAAGTGGCGTCTATCAAAAATATTTATGTGTAAGTCTCAGTAACAAAATTAAGTTGCCACAGTGCTTTTTCTAAACCCTGTTATTACGAAAAGCGAACGCTACTATTACTAGACGTACTTAAGTGTAATATATTCCTTTATCCACTTATTTTCGGCGTTTTGTAAGGAGGGAAAAAAAAATCACTATGTTTGACAGTTTTTTCCGGAAATCGATATGATCTAAATTGATGTATAATTTAATTATACCAATAATTGAAATTACTGTATACATGTGGTGTTGAAAATCAATTAGTTAAGTCGTTTTTAGTTAACAACAGCTTTATTTTATGAACGTCATTAAAAACAATAAACTTTTTATAATTAAGTAACTATTCTCCCACCACCCACCATCTTTTCTTCTTCTTCTTTTTCTTCCTAACTATGGCAATCAATCCAAATTTTTTCCAGTGTCGAGTGTTAGAGAATTTGCAAGCTCCTCAAATTTTTATGTTTGTTACATTAAAATGCATTGGAATTTCTGGAGACAATCCACGGCAGTAGCAGTTTGTAACTTTGACTGTAGGTCAGGGGTAACTTATTGACCAAAATGATAAATCACTTAACCCAAAAGTAATATTATGGCATTATTTCCAATGTTTATATAAATCTGGCACTTAATGAAACTTTGCTGCACATAACGACACCAGAAATACACATAAAAGATCACTATAACACATTTTACGAGACACAGGAAAAAGTCTGATTCCCGCCAAAAACTCCCCACCATCTTTAATAAAGCACACTACAATTATATCTCTCTTTCATCGTTCTTCATTCAACAGACTTACTTTATTATTACATGTAATCAATTTTCCATTTTTGACTACTCTTTACTCAATATTTATTAATTGATTAATAATAATTACATTTGCAATGAATGCGACAATGAGCTTGTTCGTTTACGCGCTTACCAACGCCCTATTCTTGAAATTGGGAGAAAATATGGAACCATTCATCACTCGATGCAAATTAAGTCATGGTCGGAAAGTAGCAGGCAATAAATGAAGTCATAATTTCGCAGGAATATTTAATTGTATTATGAAAGTTTTAAAGAAGAGTTCATATTATACAATGAAAGTTCATGCATTTATTTTACATGCCAATTTGAGTTTTCCTTTTAAATAAGGAACATTTGCGTGCGGCCTGAGTAAGGGTCATTCGGCATGTAATTGTAGAGCGCCCTTTGGAGAGCACGCGATCGCGTGCACAGCCGGTGAACGCAGTCTACTACCGCCGCCGCTTTTGTTCACTTAAAGTTTTCATTTCTGCGGTAATGTTATAATCAATTGTCAGAAATGCGGGAATGATAATTGATTAAGAAGTATAACGGGAATCTCATGAATTCAGTTGAAACATCTGATTTATGGACACAATGGTCAGCTACGAATTTACTAAAATAGGTTACTGAATTTGTGGTCTACGCGGGGTCTACAACAATTGCGACTTGAGTGCTACGCTGTTGTAGAATAAGTCCAGTGTGATACCACGTACACTATTATTATAATTATTTATTAAACACTTAGATAAGACAGTAATTTCTTTTAATAATAGTGAAATTAGTAGGTACTAGGTACCACATAATAACTGTTTTAAATATGGAATCATTAAGCTATTATATTATACGTCCTACAATAGAAAATTTGTGAATGCGAAGCACTTATATACCTCACGTTATAAGAAAATATTGTACTCAGTAGCATAAATAAATTCAATACAAATAATAGCATTGATTTATATATAAACATAATATAGGAAAAAGAAATCAAGACAATTGTAGGAACGTTATATCGTGATTCGTGAGCATATCTATATATATAGGACAACCTAGTTTCATACGTGCGGGCACTCTCGCAGAAACAATTGTATTTGGCACCTATAATAATGTATTTTCTACCTACCTATCTATGTTATAAAACAATAAATTTCCCTGTTCAACTTAATACTATTTCGTCCTTCGGCAATACAAATGCAATAATAGATATGTAACATAAAAGGTCGTACTAATATGCCTTTCTGTTTTTGTAACGTATTAAAATAAAATAAACCTGGTACAATCATCCATTCCACTGTTTCGTCAGTCAGTATTCCGGTCGGTTCGGTTGCCCCGGAATTAACAATGGATCATGAATTTTTAAACGGATTTGGATTATCCTTCACTATGTATTTTATCCTTGTATTTTATTCCTGATAAAGTTACAAATCTTCATCACTCGCTTTTAAACATTTGCTGCGTGAGCTCAATGTAACTTATATCTTCATCATGGAATATTTAGAGAGGATCTGTCTACATGATTGCCTTTTTCACGTTAAACTCTTAAACAAACATGATTATGACTTTGACTAGGCTACGCTGGACCGGATTTCTCATCAAAAACTTAATTTAACCATCCGACTTTTCTCAAATGTTAGCTTTAAGTAACTACCCTTTAAAAAGTTAAGTAGATATTAAATTACCATTTGGGATATTTTTTATAATCCTGTCTTAGTGTTTATTTAAATTACGTAAGGAACTTTATTGTCATGCAACTAGTAGAATACATGCAATTAGGCTGTGCGTTTTCTGTTAGAAGTAGATTATTACAAGGATGAAGACTGTTACTACTTAAACAACGCAAAAGTCAACTAGTACCATAACTCCCTGACATTTTCCAACAAAGTGCACATCTATAGTCGTAGGTAATTTATAACACAAGCACTTGTGTCGTAGTTACGAAGTTTCGCTCGCGTCCGCAATATTCCATGGCACTTTAGTCTTGCAGCGCATCATTGCATGAGATTATGACCAGAGTTTATATTAGACACTTATATTTGTATATGTTTTATAAATACCTATACGAGTATAGGGTTTTTGGTTCGATACATGAGCCACATTTGATACTAGTTCGGTACTGACATTTCAGTCACTATGGTATTTTCAACTCTATCAAGTATACACTATACATTACATGATTGATTGTTCATTACGTGTTAGCGTATAGCCTACGTTGATATCTTCACCTCGGGGTTTTGTCTATAAAGTATTTTATGCCTAATAAATATTTTACAAGCTACACTTCCTTCCAAACCGTAACATAAATATCGGTTATGCTTTACATGCTTGACAGTGGAATTTCGAACTTGAATGACTGCCACTGTTGTTGGTTTTACTTCGATACAAGTTTTAGGGATCCGACGTAAGCCTAAGAACACTTATAATTTCGCCAAGACACTCTGTCTGTCCATCTGTTTTACATACATTTTCCAGCTGACTAGTACTATGCATATAATATATATTTTTTTATAAAAAAAGCAGCACACCTGAAGTGGAGGTATTTTTTTCCATAGCTTGTGTAGTAACATTAAATAGGATTTATTTAAATTTGAGGATAAGTCATACACTTTTTTGATATAGTGTGCATAAAAATAATATTTAGAATCGTAGTTTATCAAATTGATAAGGAAAACAATCGGTGCGAAGCACGCATTACTAATAGCTAACTTAACGAGTCATAGTTGACCAACTTTTGACATTTGTGTGTGTTAAAAAAGTGTCGTGGACTCTTCATTGTTTAAGTCACTTTTATAAAACAACTTTGTAATTACAATGTGGATTTTAGTTCTGTATTTTTTTATTAAGTACTAATAATTAGTTGAATGCTGTCTGAAATATTTTTTTTACTACTCGGGAATGTTAACGTAGCAATGACGAAGAACATGAAAAACACGCGCTGAAAACATCTTTTGACTTTAATGGTTTTTACATCGTCTATTTTATCAACCGCAAAATATACCTTGGATATACTTGGTTAAATAAACCAGGTGTTTGTTAAGATTAAAAGCCTTTGGCCTTTTTGTTGTAAACTTTTTAATTTATGGAAGATGTAGAGGAGCTATATTATTCCGAGAGACTTGAATCTAGTTTGATATAAAAAGTTTGTTCCGTAAAGGGAGTTCGGTCATCAAATTGACAGGGTTTTCAATAAAACGGCCAATTGCAATTTGGACTCGCACAAACTAGGTTAAACGACAAACTTAACTTTGCCGCTCGACGTCCAGGCACGGCTATTACACCAAATGCAAATATTACTATTCTAATAGTAATTTCACTCTTATTTTCAGAAAATATAGCAATACAAATTATATGATCATTTCAAGCGCCTATTTGTTGCCATTATTAAGAATGAGCAAAAAAACACGTTAAAAGTAGCCCTTTATTTTTTATCTATTTTCATGTTAATACTTTATATTTTTATTTATACTTATTTGTTATAGCGGCAGCAGAAGTACACATTCTGTGAAAATTTCAACTCTACCCATTATGGATCACGAGATACAGCCCGCTGACAAACGGACGGACGGACGGACGGACGGACGGACGGATGGACAGCGAAGTCTTAGTAATAGGGTTGGTTAGTTACTCTTCAGGTACGGAACCCTAAAAACACTACAATTTGTCTAATGTTAGTTAGTGTCACTTAAATGTACCATATAAAAAAAGAAAAGGTATTTATATTATCAACACGTTACGTATTGAATTCATGTTACAGACTAATTAAAATCATCTGCTTATTAATATGCTTCTATTTGGGCTCGAACCTAACCCTAAATAAATACGTGTTTACAGTAATTCGACCCACAGAATATAATTCACTGAAAGGTTTGAGTGGAGAACTATATTAGTTGAGCAGGACTTACTCAAAAATAATTACTTGTGTTGGTAATATTGTGGTAACGAATACCGGTAATAACACCTCGACCCTCATCAGAGCTCTTACTAATCCAACGACACTATTAGTTTGTCATTTGATAATTTCTTTAAATGTAAACAAAGGGAAATACTCAAAACTTAAATCGATTTTTTATAAATGAGATTGCTACTGGTAAAATTGTATCCAGAGCATGGAAAATGTTTCAAAAACAATATATTCTTATAAAAATAATCTTAAGCTGAGCCACGCGTTGCTGTGTCTCAGTCAATGTTATTATTATTACATAAATAAACGTATTCAAATATAGGTTTGTGTCAAAAAATAATTAGCTCCACCAAGGTGGCAAACATACCTACGGCCCGGCTGATGGTAAGTGGTTACCGTAGTCTATAAACGTTTGCAACACCAGAGGACAGAGGCGTGTTGCCGATTCTCAAGAAATCTTTTCACGCCCTTCTTGAAAAACCCTATTCCACAAATTCGCAACTTTTCTCTCGGTTCACCTTATACTTAATAGATAGCTTCTTAGATTAGTGATGCTATGATACCTGTCATCACTATTATATATTAATATACAATAATACTCTATCAATCATTTCACAAGTATATTACCTGAGGATACCGACATTAAAGAAACGTTACGGACCGTCAAACCAAAGAACTTCCTTAATCATAAAAAATGTATGAAAATATTGTTGTCATACTAAATTGATCTTTTGTTATCAATAGTTATGCTACTTTTTGCGTTTGGTTCTTACTTATTTATGGAAATAGCCGTTTGGGAGAATGTTTGGAATCATCGTAACTACTGTAAGATCATTATGGATGGCTGCGGATATTAAATTTATAATTTAATTCTGACAATATGTATACGCCGTCTATTCCATTTAATTTTAAATTATATTAAACTCCACGGAATTAAGGCCGTGAGTATTTATCTAGAAATGACGTCAAAATTATTCTCGTGAACAATGGCTTATTTATTTGTTCGGAGGTGGTATTGTATTAAGACTTAAAATGTGAAAATGGGTCATCCCTAAGCTCACGTTTAGTCTACATCTTCAGCTAAGCGAAGGATTCGCTAAAGACTGCTTTTTCGGGCCGGCTTACTCTTCATATTTTATGTGAATACTGAACCAGCGTCGCAACTAATGATTATGATAAAATGGAAATCCTGCCGTAACGCTCTAACCTATATCGCATCGTTGTGAATTTTGCCTTGAGTTCTCTTACGTACGGATAAGTACAATTTTTCATACATTGCTCACTTACTCTGGATATGCGGGACATCATCGGTGGTAATTTAGACCTTCATAAGTGCCTTATTAGGGCCTAAACTGAATAAATGATTTTTGATTTTCATTTTGATTTTGATTTTCATTTTGATCATTAAATATTCTGTGCTACTGGGCCTTGATGTGTGTTGAATCATTTACATACCTGACTGACTAACGTTTAACTAAGTTCCTTTTAATCAAAGTGAATATATGTGTCATGTATCCGTAGCTGTAGCTAGTCAGCTGTAAGCAGTATTAAGTAAGGAAGTAAGGAAATGGAAACGCTCAATTTTCTTCAGATATATTTAATCAATAGAAAGGATTGTTCGGGTTTCATTATATTGGTATTAATTGCTAGCTATGGCTCGCTCATTAGAACGTGATGATCCAATATAACTATATAGTTTTCGTTCCTCTGTATCCTGTAGCGAGACTCATACCGTCAACACTCGTAGTTTTACGATGTCGACATTGATAGTAATTGCACGGGATAAGTGAATAAAATTGTAGATAATACAGTTGTAACTAGAGTGAATAATTGTTCTATGATAATTTACACAAACGAAAACAGTCTCGTTAAATAAGATGGTGAGCTTTCACAATACAGCGATCAGATATTAGCAATGGAATCACACGCGATCGCCCCTTCACCTTTGCATTCAGCCACTTTGCGCCACGTTTTTAGGTCATCGCACCTGCGGAGGGGTGGGTGCCGTATGTTTCCTTTGACTGAAAAGTTTATACGAAATGGGAATCGATTTGTAGGAAGAAATACGTTACGAACCTTATCGTGAACCAAATGTGTTATAGTTTTAGCCCAACTCAGGGTGAGTGAAAGGTAACCACGAAGGTGAAAGATGTTGGTTCGACGCATTCTGATGTAATTTTAGGACTAAGTGTTTAGTTAAATTAACCATATAAAATTAAAAAAGGACGTAGTTTCGTTCTTGCATACCTCTAATGCTTCTTTTACATTTATCAATCTCTTCATACTCTTCATACATGGTCTCAGGTTTCCATAGTTCTTATATAAGTTGGCGTATATATATTAGGTACAAGCAATATAATGTATGTGTGTTATTACTGGTGATTATGAGTGCGTGAAATGTTCAAGGGCTTTCTCATTTTATTTTAAAATACCTGAATTAGTTAAATAAAACCGTCAAAACAAATTCACGGTCGTTATACGCACCTAGGCATAATCACCCTCATCAGAATAAAATTTCCATTTTGACAAATCTCATTACCATACTTAAAAAGATTCAGAAAGCTATTTACACTACAAAGACAAACAAAATGTCAACGAAATGAATTCAAATAAGTCGTCCATGACTTGCTTTTAGAGAAGTTATCTCATTATTTCTAAAATTACTTTCAATACTAGATCACATTAAAGGAACAGTTAAAGTGTTCTCAGGGTTAACGATGTTTCTAGTATTTGCTTTCAGTACCTAAGACTTAGGTATTCGTTTATTTGACTGAGTTAATGATTGGGTATGGCTTGGAATTACTTTTATTACGTATATTTATGATTTTTAAGTACAATCATGTTTTGACTGTACATAATTAAACAGATTTTGTACTTCGTTCGCCAGATTAAGTTGCACCTTTTTCTGATACAAATTCGATAAGTACTACAACGCTGTAGTACGTAGCACAAGCAGGCCCCACTGAGGGATTTGCTGAAACCTCAAAATGTTGCCATAATCCAATTACTAAACCATTTTTACTTAATGTGTGCCATCTAGCTACAGTAAAATTAGTCCACGCCCCACAGCACAACAAGAAACTACGATTAGGGAAAGGTGCACGCTTACTTAAAAAAATATAATGTACCAACGGTATAGTACAAGGGTACCCGTTAGAAAGAAAAAAGTCAATCATGTGAATGAAAAAAAATATATTCAGGATAACTTCTTAAAAGATCCTTAAAGATGTCAAGCTAAGGAGGTGTTTATTTCTCTAATATTGGTGATATCTTAATTGCAAAAAAAATTGCAGCAAATTCATTCGATGATATTTTAGAGAAGCGATTTTTATTCACAAGACAGCACGTCCACATCACAACCGCTTCACACAATTTGATAGTATAATATCTATCACCTAAGGGCTGTAGTTTTTATAATAAATATGATATTACCAACACAATTTGATTTAAACTTTTAATTTTGACAAAAGTTTTAACCTAATAACTCATCCATCTGTTATGTTCCCACCGAAACGTTTATTAATTCACCCAAATTTTACCAACTTTAATAGCTAATTAATATACAATGCTCAAGACACACAAGAACATTGGGAAATAAATTATATCCACTTGAATATAAATATAAATTTCGTACAAAGTGGTACTTAGTCGAAACTGGTTTCGACATTTTAATGAAAGCGAAGAGAATAGAATTTTACTTTAAGTGGTCACGGCGTCTGGCAACTCCTACAATAGGGTTAATTTTCTATCTCATCGTCCACTTTATTTGGAAATAAATTTGAAATTAAATATCTATAAATTTAAACTAAAACCTAGACGGTTTTAATTTTGATAAAATTTTAAACTTTTCAATTATGACTTCTGATTCCTTGTTTTTTTACAGCTTAAGAATATAATGGCAAATTTACGTACGGGCCCTTAAGTAACATAAAATAATATGAACTTATGCGAATTATAAGGTGTTCCCAGGATATGACGTTGATATTTATGTTGTAACTCGTCGAACACATTTGATATAATAAAGGTCGAAAATTTTATTCATAACTAGCGGCCCGCTTCGGCTTCGCACGGGTAGACAAATATCAAATATTTTGTCTACCTGTTTTTAGACGTTTTAAGACCATTTTTTTTTAAATTCTCCGTAAGAACCAAAGTCGTACTTCAAGGAATATTCTAAAAAAGACCTAGCGAAATCGGTTCAGCTGCTCTAGAGATTTGCGCTTAGCAACACATTCAGCGATTCATGTTTATATTATAGATTTATGCTATGAATCATTTTCCGCTCCTTCGGCTGACACGAAGATGATGATGATAAAGATTTCAGAAACAGATTTAATGCACAAACGTAATGAAACATACATATAACGTGACCTGCGCATAGGGGTTATAAAATAAAATGGTGAAGCTTAGGCAGTATGCAGGCGGCATGTGGCGGAGTCGTAAAATGTAATGTTATTTACTTATACTTATTCGAGCTTTCCGATTTTTATTGTAAACAGGAGCATTGCCAACAAATGCCAGCTACTGTTTGGTACACAATACTTCTAATATTACTTCAATGTGTGGAAATTGTGTACAATACATAGTAGTGAAGTCAGCGATTACAACTTAGGTATAACATACAGCATAATTAAAAATTACCTGTAGATAGTGTTAACATAGGATAAAATAAATTTTTAGGAAAAAAATATAAGTGCTGCATTAAAACGATAATGGTGCCGTGCCACTTATGTTATTGGTGTACATTAAAACCAAATTTATTAATTGTTTTAAAGAGAACTTAATTTGAATTTGATAACATTCAGCTAAAATTGTGTGTACCAAGGTAAAGTTTGATGTAGTATAGGCTAGTGTGGGAATCCACATTTGGCACCCTTATCATGTTCAAATAAGTCGTAATATTCAGAGTTTTCGTTTGAATTTTATCACATGTAACCTCTGCAAAAAGCGACCCTTTGGAAGATTTTATTGTAATGTTTTGAGTGGTTAATAATACATAAAACTTTGTGCCTCCTCTTCATTCGGCTTAGCTTAAATAAGTATACAGTGATAAAACACCGAGGCAAAGCTCTGTATCACCGGCACCGCAATAAATATTATTTACGACAGTTAAAATAGTTGAATGGATACGAAAGGTATAGTTTGATTTGTGCTTTCTTGTCAAGGGCTGGCATTGTTTCGAATATCGGGAGCCAAAGCACGTCCTTAGCCCCGTGAGGAGAATGGTAATGTACCGTTTTCAATATTGTTGTTATAAAACGAAAAGGTAATGTATTACCTACTTTAGTATTGATTCGACTGGCTGTTGTATGGTTCTAATACTATCCAACGTTTTGTAATGGCCGTCATTTATAAATAGCTTATGAGCTTTTTTCACGAAGGTGCCTCATAACAAAGCCTTTCGGTGAAACGAAGTACTTACACTGCCAAGGCCCTACTTAATTATTCTTTTTCAAATGCATTTGCTTCTTTAATAGATTTACCATACTATATAAAGTTTAGTATATATGAAACATGAAACGCTAGGGATTAACAACGCCTAATAAGGGAGCCTTAATATATGTTTCATCCTATGTTTTTTTTATACAAGCAAGCATATGAACTGCATGGTGACCCATACCCATACATACGGCTTTTATGTATAGGTATGGGTCACCGCATCGTATACACGCTTTGCTTTAAACCAGGGGTAGCCAACCTTATTATTAAGAGAACTCACTGTGCAGAAGCATAGCTATTACTGCTTTGGAAGCATTGGTACAATTCCTGGTAGGTACAAGACTAAGTGCATACATACAAAATAACCAAGAAATTTAAAATTTCTTACCGAATTCTATAGTAATAAAATACCTGCCATGTGCAAGTCAGACTCGCGCACCTAGGGTTCCTTACAAACTTGTAGGTAAGGTATCAAAGTATATACGTTCTATATACTTTCGCCCTTTGACGACTTTCAATTTTTTCAGTACCTAGTATACTTATACTGCTTACTATACTATTAAGTATAAGTATACAGAATATAGTATAAGAACAAGAATGGAGAATAATTTTAATGGGGTGTGAAGTGAGGACTGAGAATGGATTAACCGCATGCATTACAATCGAAAACATCGATAATTCGATATGTATCCATATTTGTCTTGGAGGACCACAAAAGCAATCGACTCAAAAATTCTTAATTATTGAACACCAAATTAGGTGATTATTGACACAAAACAGATTAAACTATTTACAAAAACATATCTTAACCTACCTACTTATAATTTATTATTCGTCGGAGACTATCAACAGCGCGATTCAGGAATTATGTAAACAAAGATTGCGCCACCTAGTGTCGAATAGAGGAAGTGATATTGTTATGTGTTTGTTATAGTCAGTTCGCTTTTGTTTTTATTAAACTACATATTTATGATTATCAGATTTATTGAATTGATTCAGGTTTTACTTTGCGGAAATTCATATTTATAGAATACAAAATATATTATAATTTGCTTTTTCCGCTTAATGAGTGTGATACGGTCGAACGGCCTGCGCCCAGGGGTGAGCTCAGGCGTGGTTTCTTCCGACACGTGTTTCAGGACTTCCACGTCCCATCATCAGGGTGCCGCCGCGTTGGTCGAGCAGCGTGATGTCACATCGAGGTCTGGATGCTGGAGCAGCGCCGCAGCACGATGGTCGGACGCTGGAGCAGCGTCACAGGATGCTGGACCAGCGTCGCAGGATGCTGGAGCAGCGTCACAGAATGCTGGAGCAGCGTCACAGCATGATGGTGGCGTGAGACGCCACGACAGCACGTAGACCCTTCTGTAACTAAAGCTGAGAAATGAGTCTCATTTCTCATTTCTCTCTCTTCTCATTTCTCAGCTTTAGTTACAGAAGGGTCTACGTGCTGTCGTGGCGTCTCACGCCACCATCATGCTGTGACGCTGCTCCAGCATTCTGTGACGCTGCTCCAGCATCCTGCGACGCTGGTCCAGCATCCTGTGACGCTGCTCCAGCGTCCGACCATCGTGCTGCGGCGCTGCTCCAGCATCCAGACCTCGATGTGACATCACGCTGCTCGACCAACGTGGCGGCACCCTGATGATGGGACGTGGAAGTCCTGAAACACGTGTCGGAAAAAACCACGCCTGAGCTCACACCTGGGCGCAGGCCGTTCGACCGTATCACACTCATTAAGCGGAAAAAGCAAATTATAATATATTTTGTATTCTATGATTATCAGATTGTTTCCTTAACATGTGCTATAAGACGCTGCTTCATGCCAAATGTCATTATTCTAGGTCAACGGGAAATACCCTATAGGTGTGAAATCGCAAAATATGCGAAAATTTTCGAAATAAACGGTCATATCTTTTCGTCACGTCGACCTACAGACAGACAGACGGACAACAAAGTGATCTTATAAGGGTTCCTTTTTTCCTTTTGAGGTACAGAACCCTAATAATATGCAAATATACTTCAACATTAAAAGCCACAAAGAAAAGGCAAGAGGCATGAAGTGATTTATAAGTAGCATATACATGTTGCGGTAAGTAGAACAAGGTGGGTGCAATATAAGTGGCCCAGATATAGCTTTTGTCCTGTGTAAACAGTTGTTTCTGTCATCGCCTTGTTATACTCGAGTTGAGACAGCTCCGAGGAAATACAAGACGCAAACAAAACGCTTCACCTGCAATATATCTTACGAAAGCGACGATCAGCGCCATAACTTATCATACAAACAATGTATTAGTTTTCTATCCATTCTATAAATACAATAGGGAAAAGATAACGCAAATAGCACCGGTAAATATTTACCACCGCCTGTTGTTTTCGCACGGTTCTCAGCTCTGTATTTATATTCTGTTTAGCGAAAAATGTAGCATAATCCTTAATATACTTAAATATTCTTTGCCTGACTAGTTAAATAATAAAAATACGAGGCAATTTTCGAGTGATAAAAGGTAACTTTAAGGTCTTTACACATTTTAGATATGCACAAAAAGCCAATTTATAATATCGGTTTGGTTTATATCATTTAGGGAAAACCGAGCATAATATAAATTTAGGAACGTGACATGAGACCTCAAGCCAGTCTAGGCTCCGTAGCCCATCTCCCTGCAACGCCCTTAATTCTGTTGCTTAGATTAAGTCCCTCTTCTGGCTGGAGGCCTTAAATGGCCTCGCCACTTTAGTCCGGTTAAGCAGTAAAAGTTCCCTCGAACTAACTGCGAGAGACCATATCCCAAAAAAAAAAAAAAAAAAATGAGACCTCATTCAGATTCATTAAATAATACAAACATTTTATCGTGTGGAAATCAGATATTTATATACAACATAAGTCAATCCTGACCAAGGTTGTTTAATGGGATGACTAATTGTAAGCATACATCAGTTTAATCGGTCACTTAGTGGTAAATCACAACAGTCATGGATTAGACTGGATGAGCGAGCCTCGCTGCTGTAAATTACTGGCGGTAGATCGGCTGTTTTTAATTATGACGTCCATTCAATTGGATGATTATCTTATTGAGCATGAGATTGTACGGATTTTATCATATAAAGGATACAGGACAACGTTCTTGTACATAATATGTTGATGACTTGTGCTGGATGAAACTGGGCTTAAGGTTTGGCGAGAAGTATGCATTGACTGATGTCACGCCACCTTCTTTTAAGAACTCTTCCAGAAGTACGAGGTGGTGTAGAAGATTTATATTTATAAGTAATGCTATCTAATAACAATAGTGAAACAGATGTTTAACTACCCACAAAATATTACTAAGGTAAGTGTTAGATGTTAAATTGAAGTTCAACGTAGGTACATAGGATACAAATATAATTTACTCATGTAATATTTATTTGTGCATCCAAAATAGGTCGAGAACCATCTGATAATTTCATCCGTTGCAGCCGCCATAAGAACTGAGTTTCACAACCAGTTGTCAGTTTATGAAAACAAGAACCCGTGTAAGCAACTTGATAAAAAAGCCTAGAGATTGTGTGCAGCAAAAAATAAAATATGAATAAGCGCGAAAATCCCGACTTTATGTAAATTATGAAGATACATAAATCACCCGTACGGAGTTTTTTATTATAATGTTTAACTTAGTGTCGTACGCTACTTTATCTAGTCGTGAACCAACCTCGTTTATTTCTCTCTCAGGACCTGAGGTCAAAAGCCTGATAATATTATCGTACATTCGAATACATAATAAAGAGCTCTTATTTAACACAGCACACTGCATTAATACATATTAATGCTGTGTGCTGTGTGTGTAAGCTCTAATTTATTACGTTAAGTGTATAAACATCCATATTGATCCTACGAAGAAGGTAGTACATAAAGTCGCTATGAAATTATTGTAAATACCTACCATGTACCGCAACATTGATTATGAAGTAACTTAAGCGTTTCATAAGCGTAATATTCTGTCTGTCATCTTGCCTTCACCCTCCCCTTTATTTATTTATCTCATACATTTGAAAATTATCTACACATCACCCTATAAAGTAAAAAAATCCTTCAATGAATATGTATTCAGTATCTTAGGTAGATACTACATTATGTGAGCAAGTTAGGGCAAAGAGGTGTGCAAAGAAAGAGTGAAGTGGCACTCTCTACCTACACTAAAATAGGTTGTAGAGAGAGGCAAAGGGACCAAGACGTGATCATTAAGAAGTATATACTTCAAACAAAACGTGACAAAACCAGGTATATAGATTATTTTAACAAGCTTGCCACTTATTACCACATTCAATTCGATCCCGAGCTCAGCGCTCATTTCGCCTAAATGGTAGGCCATTTCCGATAGCGATCAAATTTTGTTTTCACGCCACTTGCAAGGGTAGCTAAACGTGTAACACACGTCACACTCTCGGTGACACCGACGTCGATAATCCTCTTACTGGGTAACGAACTGGCCAAGTACACCGGACATATAACTAGCCCATGCACATTCAGTACCTACTACTATGTATATAAACATACCTACTCGTATACCCGTTCAGCTTTAAGCGGAAATTCGCATCGATTTTTGAAAGCTACTTCTAGTGAGATGCAGAGTAATTGATAGTAAAATAACAATAAGTGAAAACAATACTTTTCTTAAATTGGACCACATTGTTGTGTGCTTCCATATAGATATAAATTATTATTTTATAATAGTACAAGCTTGCAAAAAAAAATTTTTTTTCCTTACGATTCGTTTAAAGAATATATGAATGATTTAGTTATTCTGTGATTTCAGTTTAGACGCAGCAGACTATTTAATGTATGTACAATTTGTAGGGATCGTTAAATAAAACTGCATCGCTTAGAACTCGATCAAAAACCAGTTCGGATATTTAAAACAATCCAGACCTAGGTGGCTAGTTGGGTTGTTAAAGTTTCCCTCATCATAATTCCAGTTTACAAATATGAGTCATTGCAATTAACCAAATTTGACGCCGCGTTAATTATATAGCAGTCGAACTTTATTTAATAAATGAATCACATAGATTCACGCTTTGTGTATGTACTTTAATTACATAGGCGCGGCGGGCGTGTGTGTGGAAATAAGGAAGCGACCTTAAAATTGAACTCTTTGTAAAACGACACGTATTTGTCGTTTTACTGAGAGTTCAGGTTAGGGTACCTTCGTTTACCTCCTGAAGGTTTTCCCGGTAGGTACAGATTTGTAATATAGTTTTAGCTTTGCTTACAAACATTATAGAACAGAAATTCTGGAGCTACATCAAAACTGTTTTTTATCGCATAAAAACACATATGAAATTAGCTCTTTGACGTTTTCGAAAATTGTTATCGATCACCCTCCGTAAAATGATCGAGTATTTATAGATATTGATTTATATTATAAATGTAGGTACATAAATCTTATAGGCTAATTTTTGATCTACTTTGTTAATCATGGTGTTAAATAAGTAATTAACGAATACAATTTATACAAATCCAGGCCGGGCTCAATTAAAGTATTAACTGTTACTAATTGAGTTGTTCATTGATCCTTTATATCTTAAAAAACCATGAATTAACTTAACAGCCAAATACATAAGCACAATTATTATTGTAAGTCAACTTCGCTACCGACCGAAGTAAAAACAACAAACAATTACCCAAAACAATAAAAACTGCTAAATTGTTTACGAATCGTAGCCTCCAGTTATTTACTAACCGCCAGCGGAACTGAAAATCTGTAAGAAGTTGGAAATTACGATAATTTTACTGTAGGTCGTAAACATAAACGTGCTTGCGTTGCAAGGGCAGTTAATTAGTCTCTTTGATTATGATCTAAGAGCCGATCTTAAGAATTTTGTATTCAAATCTAAGGACTTTCCCAACTTTTTCTGTTGGCTGTTTTATCGTCTTAATCTATATTTTATAGTATAATACATTTTCTTAACAACATGGGCTAATTTGTCATCCGTATTTATTGTCCCTAATGATAAATACACATAGTGCTGAAATCTGTTTGTGTAAAACTCTACTACAGACAAAAGTAAAATTATCCTGTAATGATTGAACCATTACATACCCAAATACCTTCGAAATATTACTTTTATGTCAGAGTAGATAATATACTACTTTTTTAATCTATACTAAAATTATGCTGCGTCCTGCTCGGAACCGAACAATAGTACTACATAGAGTCAGACAGATTTTCACAGCGGCTACATTTCAAAATACAACATATCCAAATTTCGATACCGTACCTACACAATCTTAATTTCTGCTTTCGAGATTCTTTCACTTCATTTATTTCAAAATAAGTACCTACTTAATTGTGTGGTGGTAATTTAGACCTCCATATGAGCCTTATTAGGGCCTAAACTGAATAAATGATTTTTGAACAACATGATAAATATATTATTATAAAAATATTTAGTGCACACCACAATGTACCTGTTTCATACGAAATGTGCACGACAAAGGCGAATGGTATCGTTATATTTGGGTGATCTAACGGAAATTCTACATTTCGATTTCCTTTTGTTCCCTTTGCACAGTTTTGTAACAAGCTCGCAGTGAAGTAACCATTTTTCCAACTGGTTCAACTGTGCTCAGCCGTGACAATAACGTGCGTGACTTTGCATTATATTCTAAAAGTTTGTTAAGCAAGACCCGGTCTTCACGGTTCACTCAACTAGAGTACATAAACCACCTAACCTTCTACGTATGTAGGTATATGTTATTGAATGAAGGGATCAGTATATTTATGTTTATTTGCTGGAAACAGCATTTTCTACATAAAAATCGGCTATGTGCGAGACTGACTCGCGCGCCGAGCGTTCCCTCCCTGTATATTAACATTTTCATAAGGTTTGGTTTTTCGAATGGAGTGTCCAGTTGAGTTTCCAATTCATAACTGCCAAATTTGAAGGAAATTTAAAAAAGAGGAAAGATTTGTATTTTTGTGTGTATGTATGTTTGTATTGATTAGGCTCCTAAACTATGGACCGATTTCAAAAATTATTTTATTAATAAACACCAACAGACATATTTAAAATAACAAAATTAACATTATTAACCAAAACAGTTCTGATAAATAATTAAATGCATCGATAGTACAGGAACTATTTTCTCTTTAAACAACTAAAAAAGATTGGGCAACAATTGGAACTGAAAAACAAAATTGAATGTACTTAAATAAACAATTCAATATCGATTCATCTAATCTAATTGAATAAAATTTAAGCTTTTTTATGACGGTTGTCGCCCAACGGGTCTCCAGTTTATCTAAATATATCTTGTTTATATCATTTCCGGCCTTGAATAAGACTTGAGATTTTTATATATACAAAATAGGTATATGAAATAATAACGGCCAGATATAAAAAGGGTTTGAATTAAATATAAAATTTGCAAAA
This sequence comes from Falcaria lacertinaria, assembly GCA_951449985.1. Classification (NCBI taxonomy): domain Eukaryota; kingdom Metazoa; phylum Arthropoda; class Insecta; order Lepidoptera; family Drepanidae; genus Falcaria; species Falcaria lacertinaria. The sequence continues at coordinate 5,149,381 of OX602115.1, read as the reverse complement.
CGAGTACAGTAAATCATATGAAACATCTGATAAACGAATTGTGAAATGTCCCGCCCGACAACTGCGAGGTGATAGTAAGAGAAATCTCCACAATATTAATCACCAAATACGTAAAAGCCCACAGCGAAGCCACGGCGCGATTAATTAACTTCATTCAATCAATGTTATTGTATGTACTTACAGCTTCACACCAATGTTTTCGATATTAATAAAAATAGCATCTCTTGAGTCATAATCCAAAGTGGCGTTTAATTCGTTTTTCCTTTCCACCGTCGATATACAAAATTTATTCAATTTAAAATTTATTACATCCATTTTTTGTATGCAAATATTACAGCAAAACTAAAGTACTGTGAAGTGACATCAAATGATGAAATATATAATACACATATTTTTGTTATATTCGTTTCTAATTACTTTTAATTTAATTTGTACGCCATGTTCTTACCTTAAAGAATGTCATACTTTCAGTAAGCCGCATTCCCGACGTACTTAAGTCAGATTTGTTCACAATCCAATTTCACCAGAAAAAAATAATTTAAGCACTGGCTAAACACGGCCTAAAACTTTATTTAATTTTCAGTTTTTTCTATTAAATCGGAACACTAATTCTTAAGTGAAAACACAAGAAATGCCTGTGGAATTTAACGTCGTACACAATGTGTAGAAACGTCGAAGGTGGCACGGCAACCCACCGCCGCCGAGTTAGAATACTGAATTTCCGCCCGCCCTGAGTGGGGCCGAGCGGGGCCGACGCAGCCCGACCTCCACCGAACCGCGCACGATTCATGAAACCCACTCGATGAAGTGGTAAGTTTTTACGACTACCCGTTGGCGAGCGTGGTCGGGGCCAATATAAAAGGATTGTTTGACACCTGTTCTTGATTGTCTCCCTGTTTTCTTTTCTCGATCTGGACCAGATTTAATTGAATTACTTAAAGGCACACAAGTAGAGACATATTAAGTTTTACATGCCTTCATACATGTTTGAACGTATTTTTTCAACTTCAGTAAGCACATGATACTTTAGAAAGTACATTGTATTATAATTCCAATACCTACTATATAAATCAAAAAGAGAAATAATTTAATAAAATCCTTCGTTTTATTTATAATATTTCTTATTTATTATATTATCCTGTTTATTGTAATCACGAGTAATGTGTTACCTACGTTATCTTGCGAAAAGTAGGCTGCACTTTACTTTACTTGAATATTTAAGGGACTTCAGATTTATCACCCTATAAAGAAGGAGGGCTGTGAGTGGCCAAGAAATTTAAGAGAAATATATCATTCGAATTAAAGCCCACGATATTTCACAAGTTGAAATTAATTGAGCTCAAAAAAGTAGAAATATAATACGTAAAAAATGAAAGCAGTGGTGTAATTAATTTTTTTACCTAACGAACTAAATCAGAAGTCGTGACCGTCAAATTTAAATATGAATCAAACTTGTTGATATATATAGTTTTAAATTCTCCAAAGAACTAAGAGCGTACGTGTTTTTGAATTTAGAAATAAATAATTTCCAGCGCTAAAACAAAAGAGGTGGCGGTTGAATGTCACCAATCGTGCAACTAAATAGGCAGAATTGACATTTAGTATTTCAATTATTTGTTTTTCGCATCATCTAAATGCAACGTATAATTGAATAGAATCAGGCATTACTTTGCAGAAATGTATATTTATAAAATACAAGATATGATATAATTTGGTTTATTCCGCTTGAATTTATACGATACTGAATTGTTCATATAGTCTGCGCCCAGGTGTAATTTCTTACCACATTTGTTTAACACTTGGGCGCTGGGAGGAAATCTTTGCAACGTAGCTGTGGTATCAGCTGAGCTGGCTATGAATATAGTCTAATAGGCGATATTAGTCATTCATAGAACGTATCGTAATGTACCTACACAAACGTAACAATGACTGTACCTGCACACGCCCCCTTGACTAGGCTGCATATTGTCCGTCCTGCGCTGCAATAAAATCGGGATCAACTGTTATGACTCTACAGCTCTTGCAAAGTATAACAATGGCATTAAAATGGTCCACGCTTTATTAAACCTACGTTGGAATACGAGTAACTTGGAGTAAATGTGTGTTCGTGTTTTATTACTAGCCACCGCGCATAATTTGCTCTATTCTAAGGAACATGTAATAAATGTTACTATTAGTTGAAAGCAACAGATTCAGAAACGCATAGACTAGCACGTTTTCAAAAATTATATACCCAAACATATAAAAAAAAATTAAAGACGGCGCAAAAATCTTAAATATAATATAACATACATAATATTACATGACTACATCTGAAGCAAGTAAGGCCTAGTAATTTCGAAGATCGTGATTCGTCCTTTTGATACGACGAAGCTCAAAACTCTTTGCGGAAAGTTCAGCTTCGCTTAAATCTTTTGTGGGATCTGAAGTTAGTTAATACTGTTACCGAACTTACCCTTGTATTGAAACCGCATTAAAACCTTATTCGCATTAAATTAGGGGACAGCAAATTATTGCACGCTAAACGAGTTTCGACTTTACTTAGTAGGGTTATTTCTGAGCATGTAAGGTCTTAATATAATTATTTATCAAATATTATCAACTTATTAAGGAAGTATTATGCTATGTGGTGAATAAAGATAAGTAGCGAAATAAAGTTATAATATAAAATAGTTATAATATGCTTGTATTTTGACTTTTCTTCTAAAGTCCATCTACCGAATCAATCAGGCTTTGTTAGTCCTCCCTTATTTAGTCCCTACAAAAACACAAAATTCGTAATGTCTCTTGGTTAATTACAATTTAACTGGCTTCAGAGCCTCCATCATAGTAGATTCAAGAGACCTACTAAATGTATAATTTGTCCGTCGATGTTAATTTACTTCGCCCCTAAGTTCTTTCTGCTCTCGACTTCTACAAAAAATATCTACTATCTCTTTTGATGAAAGATAAATCCGTATTGGATTTTTAGTTATGAGAATAATGAGAGTAAAACAACGCAAAGTTCGCTGGATCAGCTAGTATTCTATACATTTTGAGTCTACTAAATTCAAAAAATGTCTATAGTTTTCTCTTCAATTGTGTAATGAATTTTATAGAGTACCTGGCCCGACTTCGCATGGACGTATCTCAAAACCTTCCTCAGTCATTGATCCGTCTACTTGTCAAAACCGCATTAAAATCCCTTGCGTAGTTAAAGATAACCGGCCAAGTGCTAGTCGTACTAGCTCACCGAGACTTCCGTACAAACTTGTAAGTATTTATATACGTTCTATATACCTTCACCAGTCAGACATTCAGATTTTTCAATACCGACCAATCGACTCAAATAAATCATCGAACACCAAATTAGGTTATTATTCGTCGGAGACTCAACAGCGCGATTCAGGAATAACGTAAACAAACGAAGCGCCATCTAGTGACGAATAAAAGAAGTGATGTTTTTTTAAGATGGTTATAGTAAACTCGCCTTTTTTTGTTATTAAACTACATATTAACAGTTTTCAGATTTTCGAATCCCACAAGTTTTTCTAACTTAAGTGCAGTGATTAGTCACACCACGAGCTTTACGGTGAAGGAAAACATAGTGAGGAAACCTGCATACGTCTGAGAAGAAATTCAAAGACGTTTGTAGTGCCTAAGAGACGGCGACAGACTCACCATCTGTCACGTTGACACCAAATTATCTTCGGTGGAAAGTGGGTGTTGTAACACCTCTGTCTACCCTTTCGGGGACCATTGTGGGAAGGCGTGAAAATATATTATTATTATTATAGATAGCTCCACGCGTTCTTATGAAAAAAGGTCTTGCCAGACATACGGACGGACAGACAGACAGACAGATAGATAGATAGGCAGACAGACAGAAGTGATCTTATAAGGGTTCCATTTTCCTTTTGAGGTACGGTACCCTAAAAAGGTCCAAGCGTATAAACAGCAGTAAGCGATTTTGGTTTATTTCTATGTTAACATTATATTTGTAAAGATAGTCGGTACAATAGGTTGGTTTTTTAATCAGGCGGGAAGATAGATGTAGGTAGGTATATCCGTGCCCGACAGAGCCGTCTGCTAAAGTAATGGGTTGGTCCGGTTCGTTAGCCCGATTCTGTCCCCTGTTCTGATTTAAGTTGTAGGCTGTAGTTGAACGGGAATATTCCGACCTGAGATCCCGCTTGCATATTCTAAAAGAATTTTCTTCATTCGCGTAAAGCCTTTCATGTTACTCTATATTTTGTAAGTTATTCTATATTCCCAATTACATTTACTGTCAGCCCTTGCTGACCATTTTTCTTTTTTATATGGCAATATTTTTTCTTAAACTCAGTGGAAGTTTTTTTACTATTTTAATAAAAATAGATATTAATTATTGACTTTGTATAATTAATTATCTATCCTTAACATTAATGGCAGTTTTCTGTAGTTCCATAACCGTTAACAAAATATTGGTTTTTGAAACACGACGATAATGCAATGAATTTGACTTATTGCTACACGGTGGCTTAAGTCACTTCAAAGAGCTAGTTGGAATAATTTAGTAACATTCGTAATACGCCTTTTCTCTGTATGCTGGTCGACTTCATTTAGATAATTGCGAGTGAACAAAACACAAAAGAACCCATACGATACCAGTATTCTCACTGAGAGATTAGCTTTATGTAATATTATTAGTTTGACTGTACACCGTACAATGTAGAGAATAATGAACTATATATTTATTTTCTAGAAATATATGTTTTTATTAATTATCTGTGCATACTTAGTTATTTTCTTTCAATTCTTTTTAGGTAGCTAACTATTCCTGCAATCCCTGACAAGCGAGTCAAATATTCACCGCCAGTTCTATCAGATAGATTATCAAATTGACAATAAAATATTAAAATACCTTCCAGATCTTCCTGAAATGGTCACCAAACAATTTTTTTTTCTATTTAGATCTCTGCGTGACAGGTGACGAGCACACCCTCTTTCCTCGTGCACATTCCATCACGGGTTTTATGTACGAACTAAATAATTCTAAAAAATACCAAGCCCGTTCTGGGCATCGAACCTAGTAATTGACCCTACCTTATTTGGACTGTGAAGTCAAGTGTTCAATCAAACGCTTCCAATGTAAAATAACCAGTCCATTTATAGAAAAAATATTTGATTTATTAAAAAAAAGACAATTGTATTAAATTTAATAGAGCAAATATTTTAGATTTCAAATTGAATTCTCAAAATTAATTTGGCATCAGATTTGACTGGCGTTTCAGTAATCGCTCATATAATCTAAATATATATAACTCAAAGGTCTGACTGACTGACATAGTGATCTATCAACGCACAGCCCAAACCACTGGACGGATCGGGCTGAAATTTGGCATGCAGGTAGATGTTATGACGTAGGCATCCGATAAGAAAGGAATTTGGGAATTCCACCCCTAACGGGTTAAAATAGGGGTTGAAAGTTTGTATGAAAATCCGTCGTTTTTGAAGTTAAACGCATGAAAATGGGTATTTGACCTTTCAGTTAGAAATAAATAACTAGGTATTTCAGGATTTTTGGAAATTCCCCCCCTAACTGTGTAAAATAGAGGATGAAAGATTGTATGAAAATCCGTCATTTTTGAAGATTAAAGCATGAAAATTAGTTTTTGTTCTTTCAGTTAAAAATTAATACATACGTATTTCAGGATTTTTGGAAATTCCAACCGTAAGGTATAAAAAAGGGAATGAAAGTTGGTAATCCGTCATTTTTGAAGTTAAATCCATATAAATAGGTAGCAGTGGGCAAAAGCTATCATTTAGGATTTTAGATATAGGTACATGTTGACTTATTTATCACGCGTGCGAAGCTGCGGGCAAAAGCTAGTATATACATATTAATACGCCGAGTCCCTCACATGATAGGCAGAGAGTATAGAGCGCCATTTCACTCTTGACTTACATGCCTCTTTTGCTTTATTACATGATCAACCGTTTCATACATGGCCACCGGCATGGCTCCGAGTAACTACCTACTCTTTACCTTTCCATCATTCGGCCATACGTGTCTTAAATATAGAAAACCAAGTATTGTCGATGCTGCGGTTCCCAAAACAAATATTATAAATTTTTAGGTCTTGTGATATAAAATCACTTCTGTAAATTATTTTGTGTACATTTCCAACATTTCCAGGATGTGAAATGGAATAATAAATAATCGGCTATTAACAAATGCTTCAATATTATCATAGGACTGGGTCTCACCCAATTCCAAAGTAATTTGTAGCAGATATTTGCTTTTTATTGATAAAGAGTTACCTTTGCTCCAATTCAACAGCATTATTAATTTAAGCATAGGTATCATTCCATTGTATTGTGTACGTATCGAATAGCAAACGAGTGAACGTTCCAGAAATTAAAAGCCTTTGTCTGATATTAACGCAGATCTGTTTTATACTTTACAATAATAAACTTCAAAGTGAAAATAATATGAACCTACTATTCGATTATATGTATATCCTATTTGACGAATACTTATGAAAAAAATCTGTGTATCTTGTTTGCTGCATTTTAAGACAATGACCATGCAATCTGTAAGGATCCTGGGAATCCCAAGATAGGGCACTTTATATCTATTAATGATTATATCAATCAAACGTTAATGAAATTGCTGGCAGATGGCCGTTTCTGCGCTGGCTGAAGTTACAGTTTTACAGATGCAATAAAATACTGTATTTAAGACATAATTGTACAATTTTTACGTAAATTAACCATTAATTTTGATATAATTAGAGTTATATCACATTGAACAGATTCATCTCAATAATTATTAGGGTGCAATTTGATATCTATGATTAATTTATTCCAACTAATTTAAATGTTAATGTATGCCTAATTTGTGATACATCACGATCTACATAAGTAGAAGAGTATTTTTATCCTTTGTTTGAGCAACATTGCACTATCGCTAGGAAAATACTAATGAGTTATTACTATTAGATGTTTTTACTTCATGTATATACATTTACAATAAGACTACTTTAAGTTGCAACATTATTTAACTGTAATTATATCAATAAAACGAAATTTATGCATGTATTATAAATAAAAAAATACAACTGTTTGAATTGTTCCTACTATAACTAAACTTAAAACCTGAGATAAAACTATAACCTGTATTAAGCACAATGGCTGCCTTACGGCAAAATACCTGCCGTAAGTAGATAATAAATACTGCATACGTCATACAGGCAAATAAGTATAAATAAAACGTATACCCATCAAAACCAAGATTTATTTTAATTTATGATTTTTTAAATTAATTGTTGTCTTATATTTAAGATCTTACATATTTTATTTCATCTTAGCTACGTCCTCTAAAAGCACATAGCTCATAATATTATTTGCATCAACAATGTAGGTCTCGCACATATTCTTCTGCTCAAACAAATCTAACAATTCTTGATCTAGATGCTTATTTATGATGGAAGTGGTTTGAAGATCGACGGAGCAGTGTGCTAAAGGTGCCATCAGTTGATACGTTTTAATCGGGTGCTGAGAGTATTCCATCAATGTCGGCAATTTGGGTGACGGTACTGAATTAATAGCAGCACGCAGAAGTATTATTTGTGAGCGCAGCGGCTGTGGCTGGGCAGTGTATGTCAATACACGTGTTATCTGGGCGTACGCACTTTCTATAAGCGATCGAACGTACTGAGCTGAATGTGGTACACGACCAAGTAGGGTGCGGACACAAACTTCTAACTTTAGTTGCCAGGAAGGAATTCCATGTAAAGCGTCGTCTAGTCTCGCGGTATTTCCATCCGCTAGAATAGTGTACATGTGTCTCATCACCGCATCTTTCAGTTGCTCCTCTGTTTTGTACTCGCGTACCTGCTCCCCAATTTCACCCACTATTTCGTCAGGGCCACCGCCCAAACAAAACAAAGTTCCAGTTAAACCTGAAAAAAATTGTCGCAAGTGTTGACATAGACTCAGAACGTATACGATTCAATAGCAGTATTTATTTTTAGTTAGAGTACAAACCTTGTTTTTCCAATATAGATACTATTTCCAAAGCGACCAGGATGCCACTTTCATAGCCAAGCAAGTAAAAGTTGTCTCTCAAACCGGCTCTTTTCAGAAGAAGCTGCCAAAGAAAAAGTGTTATGTAAATGTATATTGAATTATTTGACACTGACCGGTGGTGGCCTCTCCCTTAAATAATGTTGGGGTCCGGTTGGTACCAAATCCAAACCAATGTAGCTGGTTATCAGATTGATACGACTTTAAAAGTTATATAAATTCACTCTTTAAACTTATTATTAAAGAAACTAGTCATGCATAAAAGTAGCCTTATAATAATACTATAGAATAGGATTATACCTTAACTAATCTTTCAGCCGTGTCCTGCAGGGTCTCTTGCAGGTCGTCAAACCCTGGTTGAATGACAACTGCTCGAAGCTTAAGTCGCTCACATAGCGTTTGGAACTTTTCATGGTGGCCTTCCATGCCCGGAATAATGTACAGATAACTTTCAGACACGTCAAATTCGGAGTCATTCTGCAGTTATACAAGAATATTGAGCTTTGTTGTTCAAGCTACATATGTATGTACATTTTAAAGCCGTGGGTGGGCGTGTGGTTGAAGCAAAATCCTGTTCAACGGTCAACTGATGGGTTCAGGTTAAAACCCCAGCCGGTTCCAATGAGTTTTTCTAAGCTTAAGTACAGTGATTATAAACACCACGAGCTTCAAAAGAGAGGTAGACCTTACAGAAGACCTCAGTCAAATTACACTGATGTAGTGTTGTGTTGCTGGGGTAACTAATGTTGCCAGTGCTCCACGAGGATACGCTGCACTAGTAGTAATCCTGCTAGTACAGTGTGTCCTCATCAAGAACAGGGTTGGCAACGCGTTAATGATACCCCTGGTATTGATAGCGGCCATAGGCTAACAGTGACTGCTTGCTGTGGGCCGTACGCTTGTGTGCCAGCTTAGTGGTATAAAACGTATAATATTGTATTAGAATGTATAATTACAATATCATAATATTTATAATATTAGAGTATGCAGGCTTGCTTACTAAAGATAATACAAAGGTTTTGCACAAATTGCGAGTAAGGAGTAAAACGTTCTAGCGAGAGGTGTGGCGGTATAAAAAAAACACTTGGGTACTGCATATGGATAGATACATGAAGGGCTCTTAAATAATCATCTGGCACCAAATAGGTACGATGACTATCATATTCGTCCAATTAGTCCTTTGGTTAAATTCTTTATTCATCAGATACGTACCGTAATGGTTCCGCTAGCCAGACTAGGTAAACAAACCAACTCAGTTGTAGCCAAAAGTTCATCAGCTGATATTTTGGAAAAGAATGTTTCTAATCCTTTCAAATTTTCAAAAGGTGTAATTGATGCTTCTTTGTCCATTGTGTTTATTCTGCAAAAAATATTTATACTTTTGACATGTATATCAAAATCGCTTTTTTTAGTATTACCTACTAGCGATCTTCTAATGAACATTGTAGCAATATATATTACTTCTGGTTAACCCCTCCTATCCGAAATGTATGATATACGATACTGCAAAATATTGTGGCACCATCTTCAAATACGTTAGTGCGTAGCACTTTTTTAGTTAGATATAAGCTAAGATTATAATATTGAAGTAATTTTGCTTATTTTTCGCTTTTTAGTACCATTATTTTTATTGTTTTAAACTTTCGCGTATAAAAGATACATAGAAGAAATACACACAGGCAAACATAGAACCTCTTCCTGTTTCGAAGTCGGTTAAAAATAAATTGTGCGGACCGAGTAGAATGGAATCCCACCAAAAACAGTCTGTAAAAAACTAGCCTAGTTTCGATGGAGCTGCTTGTTTATCTCTTAAAAGTAATGAAATCTAGACAAAGTCGTGCCAAGTCTATGGTTCCTTACTGCGATTTCTTTATTATTATAGTTAATGTTGTGCGACTTGGCCGTTGAACATTCTTTATACGTTAGTGGGTATAAGTCAATTTTGTTTACACATAATGTTATATATCTGTTGTAACTACCTATGTACTAACGACTGCCCCGCCGAGTCGAGCGCACAGTTAAATTTGCCTAAAACATGGCGCACAGTAAAATTTTATATGGAGACGGAGAAAAGAAAGATAATATTAATTAATAAAAATGCATAACACACATTACCATAAATTTAACACAAGTCTTAATTAATGTCATAATTAAAGTTTGTTTATATTCGTAATGTGGTCGAATTCCATTCTCGACCGCTTGGCGACCGCTAGTAAAAATAAACATATACTCACTGCTGAATGGTAAGCGACATTATAGTATCTTCAAATAAGCAAACATTGTGGACATCACGCAAGAAAGTCGAGACGGTTTGTAACTTTTCACATTGTAAGCCCAAATCCTCAAGAGTAGCGGTATTGGGCGCATCTTTGTGTATTTCGATTCCTAAAAAAAGAATAATATTAGTACGCCATTTGTAAAGAATATAAGTTTTAAGAAGTTAATCAATCTCCTTTACCAGCAACAGAAACAAGTTGGTTTAGCAGGGATGAACTCTGAAGGTCTAACTTTTTAGCCATCAGTACAGGATCGGTGCTGCGTAATGCCTGCTCTGTAGCTTCCACAGCTGTGCGGTACCAAGATAGATCCCGGATGTGGGGTTCTTCAATCTGTTAAAAAAATATGAACACTTATGACATACCGCCTCATAATCTTATCAGGGGCGTGCATTGAATTTTCTTTTGGGTAGGCAGTCTAAATTAACATAAAATCTTACGTACCTCAATAAAATACACACATAATTAGCTTATTATTCTCATTATTATACAATTTGCATATATACAATGTGGCCTGAAACTTATTTACTTCATCTCATCTTGTAGAGTCAGTTAAATAGGAAGAATATTAGACGTAGTATATTATCCACTCTGAGATATTACTTTCTTACTAAAATTATTTTTACTGAACAAAAGACAAAAAAGAAGTATCTTGCGCTTACGTTTTGTATGGGCAAATATAGGAGGGAGGCCGGCAGCCGATCTTGTACTCGAGTTAGGCACGTTTGTAGCCCAAAATTATCCGTGGTCAAAACAGCAAAGGAACTGAAAAAAAAATTTTGTACTAAGTGGATTAAGTATTTTTCGCAAATAGATATAAAAATATGTGTATGACATATATATGTGATATTAATCGAGATTTTGCAATTACAGAAGAACGAATAAGTGATGAAAAAAAAAAACTGACAAAAGATATACAATGTGAATATGAGTGGAAGAAAAAGCCGCGGAAGGCTAGATCTAACTATCTAGATAAAATAACTACCAACATTCGGAACCGGCGAGTAAATGATTATAAAGAGATGAATGTAGACGTAGCAAAAAAAGTGTGCATGTCAAGGGTGAAGTGGCGCTCTATACTCTTAAGATGTGTGTTATAATTTTATATCGAGACAAGAGCTTTGTGTTTCTATGACTAGATTCTGGTCACAACCAGGGCATTGGCCACTAAGATCTCTTCAAAGTGTTTATCAAAAATATATTTGCGATGTTACAAGCAGATGTGATGTAATGTTCATGTGCCGCTTCGAGATGTATAATCACCGTAAAGTGGGGCAGAACTTTCTCGACGCCATGTCCAGATTCGTCACCACATTATTCAATTCTTGCAATTTGGTAGCATCAGTAGCAGTTACTGCAATGTAGATACCTTCAACTGGACCTAGTCGCAAAGCGCTCTTTAGGAGATCGATTACGTCATTACTTCCTTTAAGTTCTTCTGTTGATACTTGTACGTTTGCTATGTTCTCCCACAAGCTAAACAAAAAAATAGTTGCTATAGTAGATTTTATATCTAACATCTATTTGTGTTAATTTAGTGGTAGATTTTAATTTTTGTGGTACAAAGTATCTTTTTTCATCATACAATCTTATATATTTTTGTATTGCACAAAAATTACTAAATTTCCGCATATAAAATACATTTTGTCAACGGTATGACGTGAAATGACGGTAACTATTCGATCCCAAGTCATCATAATATTTTTCTGTAGATATATTTCCAAACAAATGAGTTATATGCCCACAGATAAATTTAAGCCAATGAAAAGCTAGCTCCCTTGGAATAGTCATAACATTAATCTCCTTCGCTCTTTAAGTAGTGAAGGTAATTTACATTTTATTTTGTTTTTATGTTATTTAAACAAACATTAGATCGATCTCACCCCTGCTTCATATTTATGTTAGCCGGCGGTCGTTCAAAGTGCAGATGCACGTTTCTAGCACCACGATGAACAAGTCTATCTGCCAGCTTCATGCCGAGCAGTCCATCATCGCATATAATCACATGTGAACCTTTAGTTGTGCACGAGAGCCTAGAAATAAGATTAATACGATTAATTTATATGTCATATACATATATTGCATTAGCCTCATTAGATATGCACTAATTATAGTAATTACACTGCATACAATTATGTGTTTGCAGTTCAAGAAAGTCCCATTATTTGACTACCGTCTTCTGTAAGGTGGAGGTACAGTCCCCAGTCGGGCGGCTGCAAATTTTATGGGAAACCCACGGGCAATCCCAATTCGCCCTACTTCTCTTTATAATTTCTAGGTGCGGGAATCGTATACTCAAAGACCGACGCAGCGAACCGACTGTACAGCTTCCAGCCAAATCCACAGGTCATCAAGATTATAAATATGAGCTTGTAAATTTGTTTATTAATGAATGAAGTTTTTAAGCCGTTGTATTCTTATTCATAACTGACTAATATAGTTTACGAGCACACCTGGGCTGTGCCTGTTGGGTAACGGCCTGCATATTTAGCAGCACGCGTCCGCGATGACCGCTGACAGCCATCAGTCTGAAGGCGCGAGGCACGTCATGCGGCTCGAACGTAACACGACTCAAGGGCCTTACATAACCACGAGCGATACCCTCACTGAGCATTTTTTGAATTACCTGAAAATAAATACTTATATATAAGATCTGTTGATGAACAGTTCTGATCTTGCGTGGAGCTGGTATTTGAATCTTTCTTATCTATTCGCAAAATGCGCATGTGCATATATATTTATGCACCTGAGGAGTATTGGACTATATTGTGTAGTAGAAACACCTACTAAATCAATAACGTATTAAAATGACACTAACCTTCATGTCGCTTTTACCGTCCCTAAAAATAGAGCTAAAGTCAACGGTATAATAAGCCTTCTCGACGAACATATTGTTCATTCCGTAAGAGAAGTTTTCTTGGCAAGGAAGCTGAACAGTATCATAGACAGCACCATACACCGAGCAGCATTTAAGGGATACCTGTTATGAAAAAACACACTTTACATTTCTTTAATTCCATGCATTGCACTATTAGTTAATTAGAAGTAAGTACACGTAGAAGTACTAGCTAGCTCATTGCTAGTTGCTATGCTAAGATTACGTTAACTTTTCAAACAATACCTTTGTATGTAATAGCTATAAACATTCAGGTTTATTTACATAGAAGCATTTTTTCTTAGTTGTGTATTAACATTGTTACGACTGACTAGAAAATAACTTTTTTTTTATACCGCTAAGGTGGCAAACAAGCATACGGCCCGCCTGATGGTAAGCGGTTACCGCAGCCTATGGACGCTTGCAACACAAAAAATCTCTTCTAAATGTAACTTACATTTTTCAAGTCCCCTTTCAAGCAACTTATAACGACATTGCACCCAACACCATTTGTTGCACTCAAAACCATGTCACTAAAAGTGTGGTCTCGGGAATTGCCGATATGATCCTCTGAAAGCAAACAATAAAATAAATAAATATGTATAGAAATAAAATTATATTTTTTCAAAAGATGGAGTACCACGAATTAGTCATTGACGTGCCTAGTCGTTTTGTTAAAGTTTGTTTCCCCGCAATTTCGCCCGCGTATTAATACAATATATAGCTTATGTTACTTAGTGATAATGTAGCTTTCTAACATTGAAAGAATTTTTGAAATCGGTTTAGCAGTTTTGGAGCCTATTCTATACACACATACATACACACAAAAATACAAATCTTACCTCTTTATAATATTAGTATAGATTAGTGTAGATAGTCAATATAAATTATGTTCGATAATAACTATCTGAGAGACTGCCTGGTTGAAATGGAGCAAGACATAGTCAACCTGATTGGACTGACCGTCTATCTGTAGCGTGCGAGCACGAGCTAACCACAGTCTAAAAACTATTTCTTCTCTAATAATAATACCTTTTAGTTCCGGGAAGAGTTTGCGTAAGAAGTGCTTCTTACGCATGTCGCTTACGGTGGTGAATACTGTGTATCCGAGTCCCAAAGCAATGGAAATGGTGGCCTGTCCTAAAGCACCCGCTCCTCCGTGCACCAGGATGTTGATGTTACCATGGGTGTTGGGCAGAAACCGAGGGCCCTGTTTAATATAATAAAAAACTATATTATGGATAATATGTGATAGCAGATATCGGTTAGAAGCTTGGATATACACATCTAATGTAATTTAACGGATGACAAATAATATCTAAAATTAGGCGACTAAATATGCCACGCGATAGTTGAAAAGTGAATAGCCGACTAATGTACGGAATGTACGGAAAAATTGTCCTAATGTCTCGCAATAAGTAATCAATATAACTAATTTTGTAAGTAGTCTAGGACCTAGACTCTAGGTACTTGTTGTGTTGATGGGGCTTGTAACGAAAGAGCCATCCAACATAGCTTAAACGGATGAAGAACATAAGAAGACAATTGGACCATAGTTTATCTTTTTGCAAAATGCCAAAAAAAAACCTGTAGATAAAATGTGATATATAAGTTTTTATTCAAATTATGAATTTATTGTGCAACATTCAGTTCTCAGTTCCAATAAACCGTTCGGGGAAAAGCTTGTTATCAACATCGTCCTGTGTTTTTACTTAACTTAAATATTGATCTTAATTCATTACGAAGTAAATAGTAAGTCATGTTCAAGTATTTTTGTCCATCAAAAGGATCATCATAGACATATTATGACGTTGATGTCAGATTGCACTAAAAAATTACTAGGTACACACTTATAGTTTCATGTAAAGATTGCAGTAATTATGCAATCTCGTCAACATCGTAAGCATGTGCAAAAAATGTAGTATTAAGAATCATCCATATATGATTCTTAATGCTGCATTCAAAATAGCATCGATTACAATAAAGGTATTGGAAGACCTTATCTACGCTTTGGACAAGAATGAGGACGTTTTTATGTAGGGCATTATTTATTTATTTTAATAATTAAACCATTTCGTATATTATATTATTTTTATATTTATACCACATACACGAATACTTACAAGACAGTAGAAGGCATGCGCGTAAGGAAGCGGCACAGTTGCGGCATCCTCGAGGCTCCAATGCGCCGGCACAGGCCACAACAGTTCGGAACGCGCGCTCACGCGGCTGCTCGCGGCGCCACCACTCACTATACCCATTACTCGTTCACCACTGTATAATTACAATAATTGCTTATATAATGGTAAGTCATTTATTTATTTTATTAGGCTACCAACATATTCAACACTATAACAGTCATAGAGACACATTATTACAATGTGTAATATTTGAGTGTCACTACAATTACAGGCAGCGACAGCATGCGCAATACAAAGCAACTTATTTCGCTAGTTGTTATACGTTAAGTATATATGTATATCAAATTGAATTAACAAAACAAAAAAGGCGACCGACCATCATATCGACCATCACATACAGTGTTTGAGCACATTTCATGTAAATGAATTTAAGCTACATGTAAAAATATCCAACTGATTTTCTTTTGCCTATGCATTAAGTTTTCTAGCAAGCCTGTTAAATCGATTCGTTCATCGTGAGTTTTGGAGTACAATTGCATGTATTTTATTTCCCTTGTGCAGTACCCTTGTAGAACTTATTTAAATAAACACTAGCTCAAAAACCTACCTTCATAAGCTCCAGAATATTCACAATTTACTTCATACAACTGGTAATTTTATGTCTCACCTTTCCGTCACCCCACTAAAATCCATTCCGTAATTCATATTAGCATCATTTTTGAACGGTATAACTCCAGTTGCCCTCTGGACGTCTACATTATTTATGCTGGCATAATTAACCTACAATAAAACAAAAAAATATAAATAACTATACATTCCATCCAAGCCATTTAAGTGTATTTACTGACTATGATATTTTATGTAATACGTGAGTAAAACCATGCAAGCAATAATTCTGATCTGGTTTTTGTATGTGTATTGTGCTTATAAAGTAATAAATAGTAATATGTTATTGTGGTGTTACGCGAACTATACAATTTTACGCACTGTAACCATTACTCCTGGTTCTATATTTTCAGACATTTCCACCCAATGTAGAGAGTTTAGATCTCCAATATTTGAACTCTTTAACGTAAATCCGGACTTCAATGAAGACTTTTCTAGCGACGGCTTCAGTCCGGATTTACTTAGTTTCACAGGCTGAAGTTGTATTTGTTCTTCTGGTAATGGCAGATCGCGGAATCTCATATTGCTTATTAAAATCCCTCCGCATCTAAATTGAAAAATAAAAACGTCTAATAATTACTGGAATTTCTTACTGTATTTATAGTCACAAGCAGTAATAACAATGTTATACCTCGTGAAGTCTTGTTGTTCGCTAACGTAGGCCTTCATAAGAATCTTTTCATCAGAAATGGATTCCTGATACTTAAGATGTTCCTCAGTATTGATGCACAGACTTCTAAAGTGACAGACCTGAGACACGCCCTCATGTTTGTGTCTGAGCACGTTGAGCTGCAATATTCCGTCCAAGAACGTCACCCAGTTGTTAGACCATACGATTTCAGCTTCAGTTAGAGACTTGTTGACCTTATGGATGCTTCGGAAGTCGCCACTAAAAAAGAAACAACTTTTATGTTCACTCTTTAGTGCTGATTTGAATTCAAAACGAGTTGTAATCTCTATTGTTTATATTATCACGCATTCTGGAAGGATCCCCTAAACAGGAGGTAGATGAATTGATGAATAACTACTTATTTCATCAAAAAGTATTTGTATATCATCCAAAGTGTACATACGGACGTATCCGAGCACGGTATATTGAGAGAATTTAAATGAATAAACTGATCAGAGCATTTGCATCTTAGCAGAGTCTGCACAGTAACGCATACGGAACAAACAGAGAAACAAAGTTTTTTATAAAGATATGCCATACCTGTATGAGTAATCTCTCTCGTACATCGTTTGGTAAATCTCATCGGCTTTATATGTCTCCTCCTTACTATTTTCGAATTCTTTCGTGAAAGCTCTTTGTTCATCTGGGAGCGTACGAACAATGTATCCCGTAGCCACTTGTGAACTATTATTCATAATCTGCTCCAAAAAATACTTGTAAGTATAAAAAATTTATGCTATTTTTGAAACACTAGAGATTTTAAGAGAGGTAGGGTGAATTGGTATCTCCCGTGGGATTTCCCATTAATATTGAAGCCGCCCGCCTGGGGACTGTACCTCCGCCTTACAGAAGACCGCAGTGAAATAACACTACTTGATGTAGTGTTGTGTTTCTGCAGTAATGAAGGTTGCCAGTGCTCCACGAGGATACGCTGGGCTAGTAGTATTGCTGCTAGCACAGTGAGTCCCCATCAACAACATGGTTGGCACCCCGTTAGTGATACCCTTTTTTTTTTTTTTTTTGTTGACCAGGGGGAAACCTTCAAAAGGTACCCGCCTGCTTAAGGGGAGCAGACGGGGAATGTGAGATTTTGACTCACTAAAACCCCCCCGGTGGCCATCCTCCGTGCTATAGGAGGGCTCCGGGATCTCCAGTGGAACGCACCGGTGCCTTCCTGCACTTTGCCTGAGCACGTCCCGGGGGCAGCCATGTCGCCGCCCCTGGGACCCTCGCGTGCTCTTATTCTTATATCTTGACAGCACTTGCCACGTCGTGCTGCCACCAGCCCCGGGCCCGTTTAAAGGGGCAGTCAGAGCCCCCACTCTGGCTGCCCACGGGCCCGTCGGCCCCCTTTTAGTCGCCTTTTACGACAGGCAGGGGATACCATAGCCAAATTCTTAGCGACCCTGGCTTATTGGGTCACGTTAGTGATACCCTGGTATTGCTAGCGGCTATAGGCTACGGTGACTGCTTACCATCAGGTGGGCCGTAACCTTGTGTGCCTTAGAGGTATAAAAAAAAATTACCTCGAACTTGCCAGTGCCTCTGTGCAAAGTAACGCTAAGTCTCAGCTGACGTGGCTCGTGCAACTCAGGCTGTGCATACAGATGCACATCGCTGAAGTGCACGGTCTGTTCTTTTCTCGGTACTCCCAGAGTCATCGCTAGCGAATCCCAAGCGGCCACGAGTGCGGCAGAAAATGGATACATCATCTTTCCTGCGACCAAGTTCATATAAATGTATGTAAAAGTGTCATGTATGTAAATAATAATAATAATGCACGACATTAACACACAGCGCCATTGAATCTCAAAATTAGCTTTTACTATGGGAATCAGGCTACTGATTGTACGTATCATATTATCTTCTCTGAGCTACAGATAAAATACTATAAATTATTTTATATATATGCTTATACATATCTAACACATATGCAAAGCAAAAACACATGTTTATAAGAAAATATTTCCCCTGGGGGGAATGGAACCCTACCGTAGCAGTCAGGTATAACTACTACTACAACTACTACACTACCGTAGACCAACGAAGTATATTGCTAAAATGATTACTGTTACAATAACAAAAATTTTGGCAACAGTAAATACTGTTTGGTATTATTTTGGCTTTTATATTATATCAAAACTATTCGTAATCTTTTTATGTTTTTAGCGTACGGAACCTTAAAAGGAAAAAAGGAACCCTTATAAATTAGGATGTCATTGTAAAGATGAAAAGAGTATACTACGTAGGTATGGACATATAAAACAAGGAGTAATGAAAGACTGACATAAAAAATATAAAATTAGACTGTGAGTAGAAGAAGAACACAGCAGCAAAGCTTCTCTAACTTTCAGATTAAATTGCCAACGTCCTCAATTGAAAGATAAAGAGTATCCGGAACCAGCGGGCATATATAAAAAGTAGGGCTAGCATGGATAATTTGCGTCAACGTTTTCGTATCGCCTTCGAATATTTTTGTATTAGAAAATGAACAGCGCTGTATGACAATAATGACATTTCGCGAGTTACGTTTTCGAATACGTTGTCGAAAAAGTTCATGCTACCGATATCAGCACAGATTGATGAATATAAACGAAGCAAAAGGGAGTGCAAGTCAAGAGTGAAATGGTACTCTACTCGCTGCCCACCTCGAAAGTGAGTTAGCGTGATGATATTATGTATGTATGTATGTCTTTATGGTAACGATAGGTGAAGTGTCAGTGCGGCGTATTCAAAATTTGAAAATGAGCTACCTTTTACTTTATTCCCTCTGAGATAAAAATGTTCATCATCGTGAATTGAAATAACAAAGTTAATAACAGCAGCCGTTTGTTTGCTCGCAGATATAAATAGGGGCAGCAGCCTAAAAATGTATTAATTGGATTTAACTATGTAATAAAACGGCTTCACGACATTATAAGAACTACAGGTACCAACCAGTCTTCGTGGTGAGCCCACTTAACTAAATGCGACAGAAACGGTGTTCCTGTGGATACAGGGAAATCCACTTTTGGGTACAGGACGTCGACTTTAGGAGTATAGCCCGCCATGTACAAACTGAAATAAAACTGAAATTATAATTCACAGAATAATGTAATTTACAAACTATGGGTATATTTATAGTATGGCATACTTGAAAAGTAATGTTTTTATTTTATATACAGTTAAAGTGGATTGCAAACATACGGCTTGAACGCAGTACCTATATTATCTACTCCGAGCTAGGGATATCAACAGCGCGTTACCAAAACTCAAAGACTATAAAACCACTTGACTGCGCATACAGTTCCCCGACGCTCGAAAAGTATTAGTATTTTGTCGTCTATATAACGGCTACGGTACTAGTAAACATTTTAGTTGTGACCAAGTGTTAGACCTGTGTGCACGCTAAATAATTAAAAATGTTTATGCAATTTATAACGCATAAAAAAGCCTTCATGCGCGTTGAAGTGGTGTGGGCAACATTCCAAGACATCTAGTTACAAAAGGATGGCATAACTTTTCATCGATAAGTAAACACTACGAAAATTCTTTTTGATTTAATCACATTATGAGCCACCGCAGGGGTCTATTTAAAATGGTGGTTGGGTGACCGAGCACACGGATGAGTCGCGCGCGTTTATGTCTTTTGGAAAAGTCCCTTTCGTTCATTACGATATTCTAATTGTTTTATCCCTTTCTTTCCCTTTGTATTTTTATCGTAAAAAATCTGTGCTGTTACCTTTAATGGCTGAAGTCGATATCGATAATAATAAAATTAAACTTAATACAATTTTTATTCAATTCAGATACTGTCATTAAATACCTATCTTCTTTTAACCGACTTTAAAAAAAGGAGGAGGTTCTCGGTTTTTTCATCTGTGTGTTTGACATACATGTTTTCATTTTAGATTTCCGATGATTCCCGAATGAAAATAAAAGTGGATAGATAAGGTTAATAGGGAAAATTGGTTTCCAACAAAATACAGAGCTGTTTGTTCAAGGCACTTCACCCCCGATTGTTTTGAATATTTAAAACAAAGCCGACGTTTATTTGTTCGGCGTGTGTAGTATGAAATAGAATCAACTAATCATTTGATTGAATTAGCAAGATGCATAATTCAGAAATATGTAAACGCTCGTATATATTTTTTTACCAAGAACAAGGACCCTAAAACTTTAATTCGAAAAACATATACCAAATTAATTCATTTTAAAAATCAATAATAACAGGACACTTGTTTTTATTTTTGTCATTGACTGATTTTGATTAAATATTAATGTGATTTTTATTGAGTATTTTTTATAATGTTAAAATCCATTTTATCGATATCGACTATTTTCCCTTAATCAAGTAGAGCAATCCCTAATCAGGCATACCTCCGCAACTTGACCTTGAACTGACCAATTGCAGCCGAGCTTTCTTGCTCGTCCCCCGGCCCGCAGTAGTGAGTCGTGTACTTAGAAGAAATCGGCCTATACGCTCTCTAGTGGTTATATTCTCCTTGCCAAAACTCTTGCTGCCAGTTACTGTAGGTACAGCGTATCCTCGAGGAACTCTTATGATTTAATATTAAATCCATTCCATGGGTTTTTTATATCACTATACCCACAACGCTTTGAATTTAGCGAATACGAAATTAACGATGATACTGAATGGTAAAACATCAGTTTGTTAACAAGTAGGTAAGTACGTACTTGCCCACGGCTTCTAGCACCAAACGAGCGTTGTCATCGTGGCCACGTTTGGTGAGTGCAATGTTATTACAGCTGGCAGGTAGCGAGCGCTTCAGGATGGCCTGCAATAGCCCGTGCGGCGCTATCTCCACCAAAACTGCGTCAGCAGGCACCAACCTCGACGTCTCCTCGAACAGCACTGGGCACTATATAAAATAACAAATTAATTAAGCTAGCCACTAGCTAGACAAACAAAGATCCATTGTTTGGCTAGCGGGCCCTATAGAGTGAAACCATTGACATATTTTAGATTATTTGCTGATAGTATAATAATCCGGTATATTTATATAATTTCCTATATTTAAAGTCATCCATCGGGATGGTTTTATGTCTAATTATGTACTATTCCAAAATGTTTATAGTTATAAAATTAATCATATGTATAAAAAAAAAGTGTTTGTGGTCGCACTACTCCAAAACATGATTTTCTTACGTATCAGAATAGGTCATGTTTCATACCATAAAATTAACTCAACGAGTAAGTAGTCGCGGGCACAGCTAGTAAAGTTCCTGATTCAACAAACATACAATTTTAATATTAGTGATAATCGTTGTGGTCGTTTTTGTTGTCTTTATTAGGCAATATATTATATGTCACTGCGTAAGCCTACCAGCAAATTGTTAGTGTGGTATTCAGCGGAACAATACTTCGCTGCCGGTTGGTCCCACTCACTCTGCGGCACTGAAGTCGACAGCCAACGTTCACTCCTAGGCTTAGGATCCTTTATCACTTCCTTCAAGTACTTCAGTAAGCCAGGAGCTATAAGAATACATATTTGAACTATATAGCGTCAATAAAACGATGTGCGTAAAATAATCGTCGCGTTGGCTATATTTCAAAAATTGACAGAATTAGAACATGATCATGATGTAAATTTCAGAGTTCAAACGGCCTTTTACTACTCCCAGACCCTCCGAACACGTGTTCTTGGTACAGCAACTCCATCCATCTACTGCAGCGTCAGTTGCTAGGCAAAAGACGAACAAGGTTTCATTTACTTTACAGATCGATCGATACGTGTACTCTGCTTTTTCATGAACAATGAACATGCACGCACTACCTAGTGCCATCTCTATGAAAAGATGTTTGGTCTTGGAGAGTTAATCAATCATTCAGATGGTCAGAGATTTCTGACGGCCATAGGTATTTTCCAGCGTGCGCCCCATCAACCTGTCATCATGAGTAGTCTACACATCCTTTTATGATGTTTGTAATAAAAGTGGGCTTGGCCAATTACATACATAACTGGCAGTATCGACCGAAATCACCAGCGTGGTTTCTTTTTGATAAAGTTTTTAAGCTTTATCAAAAAAAACCACTACTTAAAGTTTTTTGCTCCCTATAAAGAAGCTATCTGGCGAATTTTATGTTTCCAAGCAATTTTAAAACCACGAAGTATGTATTCCGTGTGATGTCATGAGAAGTAATTAAGTTGTTTGAAACTTTAATAAATACAGATATCAATTTGATAGGTTAAAAAATGTGGTGCAAAATCAAGATTTGGGCTACCTAAAAGAACTCATAAACACACAAACTAAACGGGAAATGATGTGGATTTTATAAGGGAAATAGCATACCGGCATCAGCGATGTATCGCGAATGATATGCAATGTTGGAGCAAGGGACTTCTTTCGCAAATATTTGCTTAGCAGTTAATTCGGCTACAAATTCGCGCATTACGTCAGCTGGACCGGATATTGTGCAGGATTCAGGACCGTTGTGGCAAGCCACTTGTATTGCAGGCGGACAAAGTTTTATAATCTGCAAAAGATGTATCATATTTTGGTAGTTGCATTCATCTAGCGACTTCTCGTTCTTTATTATGTGACTAACCTGTTCATAGCCCATTCCGACGGCAGCCATGGAGCCAAGAATGAATGGAGTTTGAACAGAGACCAACCCTCGACTGTATGCTGCCAGGATCGTCTCTTCTGCTGTCAAGCAACCATCGACGTACGAGCATCCGAGTTCACCTACACTGTGACCTGAATGATAGAGTATCGTGTTAGCAAATGACAGTTGACAACTGTTTAAGTATTTATTACCAAAACTATAATTGTTTTAGGGAAATGGAACTATTTGTTAATTTAATGGATCATCATCAGGAATCTCAACGCTAAAATTGCATATTATAAAAGTGCAACTTCTTTAAGGCCATGTTTTCTATACTTTTTGGTGTATTATGGACAAACTTAATTTAATAAATCAATTGTTAATACATTGTATTCTTGTAAATACAATTCACACATCGGCTTCACTCACCAATGATTTTGTCCGGCACAAGGCCTATGGCGCTAAGAACATCAGTAAGACCAATTTGTATAGCAGCAATCCCCACGAACGAGTGTAGGATGTTGTCGAAGATTGCTTTATCTTCAGTTGTTATTATATGGACGATATCGATGCCCTTTGGTTTCAACACCTTGTGGCAACTGTTGACATTAAATGGATAGCATTGGATGGACCGCGTTGTGTATTATACATTATATCAGTTTATGAATCCAATGCTAGATTCAGACGGAAGAAATAATGTTTCCCTGTTCTGTGTTCAGTGCCGGTAGCAGGAACATTGTCGACAACGTATTCGAAAACGTAGCTCGCGAAATGTCAAAATTGCCATACTAATTTTTAGTTCTACTTTTCACCGCCGCAGCGCTGTTCATTTTCCAATACAAAAATAGTCGAAGGCGATACGAAAACGTTGTCGACAATGTTCCTGCTACCGGCACATATGACATCATGACATGATGTGCTTGTAGCACACATTAAAATGCACACAGCAGTTTTTGACCAGTTTTAAAAAGCCGTGTTGGCCTTGTGGTTGAAGCAACGGCCTGTCATCTGATGGGCCCAGGTTCAAATCCCGGCCTGCACCAATGAGTTTTTCTAAGCTTAAGTACAGTTATTATTTACAACATGAGCTAAAAAAGAAAGGTAGGGCGAATTGGGATCTCCCGTGGGATTTCCCATTAATATGAGCCGCCCGACTGGGGACTGTACCTCCACCTTACAGAAGACCGCAGTAAAATAACACTACTTCGATGTAGTGTTGTGTTTCTGCGGTAAGTAGGGTTACCAGTGCTCCACGAGGATAAGCTGGGCTAGTAGTAATGCTGCTAGCACAGTGACTCCTCAACAACAACAGGGTTGGCGGCAACTCATTAGTGATATCCTTGATATTGCTAGCGGCTATAGGCTACGGTGATTGCGTACCATCAGGTGGGCCGTATGCTTATGTGCCACCATAGTGGTATAAAAAAACAAACTTCAGTCTTAATTGATCCCGTTTTTTATAGGTACAACTAGCTGAATATACTGAATATACCACGGCACAACCTCATGTACTCGTACATGCAACTACATATTTATTAAAATTAAAATAAGTGATAGCTGTTTTATTGTATTTTAGTCTTTAATTTAGTATTCTACGGGATTTTCTGTTGTTATTGTGTACTATTTTAAGTATTGCTTACCGTTCGATAGCGGCTGCAAAGACTGGTATCCGCATGAGTTGCGCGCCCATGCCAGCCCACTGCGAGCCCATACCACTGTACACATACCACAACGGACGCTGCATGTCGTCATAATATTCCACCTTCTGACTCAGACTTTCAGTCTTCTCCCCATTTGTATCTGGTTAAATAATCACTTCAGTCAAGAACAATACAATGCCCTTGAATTCTCGCTGTTCGGACTTTTAATGTTCTCTTCAAATATCTTATACCCAAATACAATTATTGCTTCTAGTTTGGCGGTAAAAATATAAAGATATTGCTAAAAATGGATTTCTGAACTTATTTTACTCACCAATTACAGTGAATCCTCTCGCCAGGTGGCCTGAAATTCTAGTTGAATGTATGTTATGTAGTAAAGCCAGTTCTTCGGGATCAATTGGCCGTGATTTTAGTTCATCAAGAATGAATTGAACAGCGGATTCCTGCCTGCCTGATATAGTTACGAGGCGTGGAATGCTGGTTGAGTAACGACTGGGGTCCTGTGAAAATATATTTCAACAATCGTCTTCACTTGGGTGCTTATACAAAATAAGTAGTATTAAAAAAAAACTCTATAAAACTACTAACAATTTATCAAGAATTTAACTTTAAAAAACTAAATAACTGAGATCCTCCCCCATTTTGAATTTGATTAAAAATACTTCGTTCTTTACCTTTGGCTTGTAGTATCCATGCAACAAGACATGTGCGTTGCCTCCAATGGCCGATATGGAGTTGATGGCGGTGTAAGTGCGACGGAAGGGTGAGTTTTCAGTGACGATGCGCATTCGGCCTGAGCTTAGTGCCTCAATGTCTTGCCGAGGGGTCTCACAGTGTAAGTTGGCGGCTAGCTGGCCCGTGTGGTAGCCCAGCAACACCTATACAAACACAGATTACTTACTTGAAGTTAACGGCACTGTAATGAAAAGAATACACCTACAAGGTTTACATACAAGGTTTTAAAAATTTCGAACCAGAACGTAGAATTAAAACATATCCTTAGTACCTTAGTAACAGACGCAATTCCAGAAGCCGCCTCGGTGTAACCAATGTTAGACATAACACTGCCAACTAAGAGTGAATCAGTTCTGTTCTTACAATATATCTTTTCGATAGCCTCCAATTCGGCTTTATCGGCCTGCGGTGAACCTGGGGTAAAAATATTAACTGTGTAAATATTAACTATCATTATCACTGCTTAGTATAAAACAAAGTCGCTTCCCGCTGTCTGTCTGTACATAATTATTTATCCTTAGGTCTTTAAAACTACGCAATGGATTTTGATGCGGCTTTTTTAATAGATAGAGTAATTCAAGAGGAAGATTTTTATATATAATTCATTTAGGTTTTGTCTAAATTCGTGCGAAGCTGGGGTGGGTTACAATAATATCTTGACCTTAATGTAGGTTCTACAGGTAAGATAGTTAGTTAAAGCCGTTGTTTCCTTGGCTCCGTCTGTCGTTGAATAATACGGCACTTCAAAGCCGATACGAGATCGACAGACCCGCCACAGAGTAAGTAAATTGGAGGTTATGATGCCGATGAACACTAGAATTACCAGGAATAGTGTAATTTTCGTCGCGTTACCTAGTCTGTGCTGAGAAGAATCACGTATAGCATGAACTAGCAGAACTGGAGGGCTCTT
The DNA here is from genome assembly GCA_951449985.1 of Falcaria lacertinaria. NCBI lineage: Eukaryota > Metazoa > Arthropoda > Insecta > Lepidoptera > Drepanidae > Falcaria > Falcaria lacertinaria. Next base: position 5,122,848 of record OX602115.1, on the reverse strand, counting down.
CTGCTAGTTCAGTCCAATTGAACCCTTTCCTTCTATCAACATGGTACTTAGCTCAAAGTCTCACTACCAATATTTTTGTAGTTTTATTTGTACTGTACTAGCCCAGTCAAGTCAATTTTTTTTTTATTTAGCTTAGATTCCGACCGAGGTTACCTATATAATCTATATAGGATAGATAGTATAAAACTGATTAATTTTATCAGAGCCAGACGCTGACACATTGTCTTTGTCAAAGTTAGGTAGACTCTAAATAGTGGTATCATACTACTGGTAATCAAATAACAATAGGCTAGAACAGATGTTGTTATTTCACAGTGGCACACCAGCATATGGCACACCAGCATATGGCTCATCTGATGGTTAGTCACCGTAGCCTATACCCGCGAGCAATACCAGGGATATCACTAACGAGGTGCCGATAGGCTGGGCTAGTGGTAATGCCGCTAGACTCCTCATCAAAACAGGGTTGGCGACTCGTTAGTGTGCCACCTTAGTGGTATAAAAAAACTTACCAGAGCCAAAGGCGTCTATGTATTCCACAGCTTGAGGTGCAACTCCTGCCTTCTCATAGAAATTATTAATGAAATTGGCCATGTTCTCAGGGTCTCTGTAAAACCCGTATTTGGGCTCAATGCCCTCTGGTGGGCTATCATCAAACACACTCTGTACGTGTAACAACTCAGCATATATCCTGTAATATTAAGTTACTAAGTTAGGTTTTTACACAACAGTTATTTAGATTAGTTTGTAGTAATGTGAAGCAGTCATTGAATATAGCAAATAATCTTCGAAGTTAAATAACGTTAACCGCGATCAATAGTAGGATGGGTGACCATCCATTCCATATCAAATACCGTCTATGCATGTCTTTGGCAATCACTGTAGCTTTTCCAGAAGCAGAAAGACTGACAATTGATTTAGCACATGTAACCGACATTCTTTGAAATGGGTAGCGAAGATCTGATCTGATAGCAGTCGCTTTGTGTAAAAACAGCATTTGATGGCAAATGAACAGTATTTGGAATAAGATCAGAGCGATGATGATATTACTTCATACAAGCTTTTATTTAGTTTCACCTGTCCGGTGTGTATGTGTAAACAAATCTTGCAAGTTAAATTCCGCTTGTTCCTCGTACATTACCATCGACCACCTTCTCAGCGAAATTTTAAGCTAAAATTTAAGCTAAGCATTCACGTTTCGTTCCCGTGATAATGCATGATTACCTGGATTCCGCCCTTATGGCGAATATCACAAAATTGACTTTGATCATTTCCACAGTAACCCTTATCACATAAAAGGGCTTGATGAGCAAACCAACAATAAGTAAAAAATTACGTCATACTAAGTGCAGTATGGCAGCGGTCGCAAAATGGCGATTGATAATTTCCACATTAACCCTATGATATGGATTATGGTCATCAACCCCTCATTTGATGACCATAATGTGTACCATAATGTATTAAAAATAAAATGTTTGATCCCACTTGTTAATAATAAACATGACTGATTGTATTTCATATATTAGTGCCACTGTTTTAATATCTTAAAAAAATAGGTGCCAATAGTTTTTACCTGAGAGCATCCTTAGCCTTCTGGAGGAACAAAACATTGATGGCTTCAGAGCTCGCGCAGCCTTCTGCATTTTGATCAAACGATCTCGTCTTTCCGTCCATAGAAAGGGGTATGGCTCTACCGATAGCGAACAATGTTTGGGGATGCAAGCACAAGTGGGAACCTCCAACAATGGCTGCCTCGCATTCTCCGCGACTCATGGCAAGATAAGCCTGTTCTAAGGCTGTCAGTGAACTGCAGCAAGCTTGGTCTATTGAGAGGGAAGGACCTTTTAAGTTCAGCCAGTAGGAAATGCGATTCGCAAACATTGTCCTGCTGCACCTGCATTGATCAAATAAAATATTTTAGCTATCGTTCCTATTAACCATCATTATTTAAACGAAAAAATAATTACCCCATAATGCCAAATCCAGTTCTGGAAACAGTAGAATAAAACATTGATTTTTCGACTTCAGAGAAGCAATTTCCAATATATACGCCGACTTTTTTTCCAGATAGATGTGCAGGGCTGACACCTGAAAAATAATGATGTGCAGCTCAGGAACTAGTAAAATATAAGTAAAAATTATATCCACTGCAGTAAATACAGTCTTATGTTTACCGCGGCATGTAATAGCTACAATATCGATTTACCACGTACCAGCGTCATAAATGGCCTGGTAAGCTTGTTCTAATAGTTTTTTCGACATCGTGTCCATACAGCTCGCCATTCGATAGTTGACTTTGAAGAATTGAGCATCAAACCGATCTAGTTGCGGGACCTTTCCTGTATAGTCTGAAACCTCTGGATGATTGTACTTCCATCGGAGACCCTCGTTAGTCACCGGGTTTACCTGTGGGGAGAAAGGCATAATAAACGTCATTTATTTTCTTCGTACCATATTATTCAATGAAACTATATGTAAAAAATCCAGGGTATTCCTTAATTGATCCGGGGTTGAAAATACCTTATTATTTACGCTCATAGTCTCTCATCATACTAATATGATGAGTGGAATACGGAAGCCTCGCTGCACGATTTCGATTTCGACTATCACTTGGCCAGCTTATTTTTAATCCCCGACAAAAAACGACGGGTGTTATAAGTTTATATTGTGTATCCGTGTATCTGTCTGTCTGTGGAATCGTAAGTCCTAAACGGATGAACCGATTTTGATTTAGATTTTTTTTATTGTAAGGTTTCGTGATCGAGATTATTCTTAGCTATACCTAAAGAAAATTTGTTGAGTTTTTTTTTCTTTTTTCTTCTTTCTTTTGTTTCTTCAAGGGATTTGAGGCCAATCGCTTCAAAATGTAGTTTTTTTTTATACTACTAGGGTGGCAAACAATCATACGGCCCATCTGATGGTAAGCGGTCACCTTAGCCTATGGACGCTTGCTACACCAGTGGTATCACTCGCGCGTTGCCGACCCTGATATTCAGTGAAATGAATGATATTACAATGATATGGTAACCTTGTCCTGATGTTGCAGCGTCACCTGGAACCTATAGGAAGCCCAACTCCTCACCAACTTACACATATATATCGTGCTTGGGTTAATTGGAATGTTCCCAATTAATAGGCTATACTTAGATAGATGGTGATTAGGGTTTGCAATAGAGCAGGAAAGAGAATTGAGGATAAATTGGTGATGGTGAGTGATTCTAAACTACATACACTTATACGATGTTGTATCGTATTGTATAAATGTGTAAAGGGAATGAATGAGTGAATGGATTTGGGTGAATTAAGTATACAAACAGGTCTTCTTACTGACAGCACAACACATGCTCCAAGAGCTACGGGAACTTCACTCATTGCAGAAACAGAACACTAAATCTAAGTAGTGTTATTTGACTGTTATCTGCTGTTAATAGAGCCACTGTTGTCGAGTTGTTCCAATTTTGAATTGGAAAAATTGGAAATCTTAATAATACCTCAGAGTAGATAATATACTTAATAATACACAGGGGCCGTTCAAATATTATTTACTACGTAAGCAGATTTATTACAATAATTTACACCCCATGTCATCAAAAATAAGCAAAGCATGTGGTATTCGAGTATTACGTAAGCACCCGTAGTGCTAACGTAATACTTGAACGGCCCCATATAGATTTACCCTATTTTAAGATATCAATGACGGGATGTGACTTCTAGTACAGTCATATGATGGAAATTACAATCTACTCTCCATTCAGTGTCCAGTAACAAAAAACTTATCTTAGAATATGGCCTTACCTTATTGTAAAGGATCTCGGATAGTTGCTTAACGTGATTTGACTCCGGGTACAGTCCCGACATGCCAGTGATGACTACCTGGTCGGCAGCCACTGCCCCGACTGCTTCATTTTCTTCACCCATGCATGGACTTTCTTGTGGTAACGGAGCCATCTTCTACTTGGAGAAAATAATCTGAAAGCTAAATATGAATATATTTGATGCTATAAAAATCGGTAGAAATGTTTTTCACTTCAAGCAAGCCACCTTAAATTTCAGCTCATTACGCAACTAAACAAGAGGAAAAAAGGAAAACCTATGAGCTAAGATGCATTCTAAATGTAGCCATTTTACTACTAATTTCATCTAAATTTAAATATAGGAGCTAAGTGATTGATCGGTACATTTTGTTTATTATTACAACATTCTACGGCTGAGTGCCATTAACACAAACATTACACAAAAACTATACCCAAACTCAGAACTAAGACACCTATCTAGGCCGTTTCAATTATAAATTGGCCGTATTTTTGCAGGAAGCCCTGGCGCAGTAAACCAAACCAACTGGTCGTGGTATGGGTAACGATATCAAAAATCGGTTAGGTAGGCTTACTGTTTTTTTTCGAGCCGGTGGTCAGGTAGACCTACTAGGCCCTAAACTAAATAAACTATTTTTGATATGATTTTGATTTGGTTTTCTACTACTATTATGTTAAAATTATTGACAGATAAATAAAACAAAACCATACGTCGTTGCTTACACAGGTAATCAGTGCTATCCACTGGTTATCGACACAGTGCAAACTAGTCGACCGTTATTTCCATACTTATATAGGCGTTGCGCTAGGCAAACAATAAAATAGTCAAATAAATACGACCCAATGAACCCATGCCGTACATTATACAATTAATCACAAGCACATTTCCATATGATACATTAATTATACCAGTTCACATTTTTTACAGAAAACAGTAAATTTTTTAAAATAAATTAACATCGTAAAATTTACGACTAATAAATTACGATTCATTATAGTACCTACTACGAGTACAATAGTCCTCAACTTTCGACTCAAATATGGACGCTTGAATATTTTTTTAAAGAATAATTTTTTGCCGTTGGCAGTTCAAAATAACCAAAGATCCATTACAACAGCTTCCAAGCCATGGATTTCAAGTGACTTTGTAGTCTAATTAAATATCTATCCATACATAATAGCTTTTGCCCGCGGCTACCTATTCTGTTGGATTTAATGATGAAACTGAAGGATTTTCATCTTTCATCGCCTTTTTAACCCCCTCAGGGGTGTAATTTACAAAAATTCTGATATATGTTTCTTTTTACCTAAGAAAGACCAAATACCAATGTTCACGCAAGTATCTTCAAAAATGACAGCTCTCATACAAACTTTCATTCCCTATCGTACCCCCTTAGGGGTGGCATACTGAACAACCGTGAAAAAAATCCCGCTAGTTCGGTCAACTGAACTGTACGACTGAGCTAGTGGGAATAAACTTTTCCAAAAACCCTTCCTTAGTTCAAAATTTCAAGTCTCTAACCCCAGCCGATTTCGAAAGAAGACCAAGCTAATCGATGTCCTACAGTACATTCTACGGGCGAAATGGCGATGGGCTGGGCACGTAGCACGATACAGCGACAAACGATGGACAGAAGAAGCAACAAAATGGAATGGACCTAGTGGGAAAAGACGGAAGGGAAGACCTATGAAACGATGGAGTGACGAAATCATAGCCATAGCAGGAAAAAAGTGGACTGAGAGAGCTAAATATAGGGAAAGCTGGAACGCATTGGAGGAGGCCTTTACCCAAATAGGGGTTCCTATCTAAACTTTTTTATATCTCAATAATGTAATGTAACTTGTAAAATAGCGTTAAATAGTTATAAGTTGAAATATATGTAATAATTAGGGGATAGGAAATAAAGAGGCTTTATTATTATTATTATTATTATTATTAACACCAGCCGATTAGGCTGTACGTTGCTATATGTCAGTTTCTTCATTATACAGATGAATTATTATTTTGTGATTTCTTTAGGTTCAAAAAATTTCCAAGTAAGTATTTGCATTGCCAATTATTTTCAATTAATTATGTATCATGGGTAGATTAAACATTAGCATATAATATACACATTTCATAAAGAACTAGCGGCCCGCCCCGGCTTCGCACGGGTAGACGTTTATCAAATATTTTGTCTACCCGTGCAAAGCCGCGGTTAGTATAATATATAGCCTTTGCTACTCAGTGATAATGTAGCTTTCTAACTGTGAAAGATTTTTTGAAATCGGTCTAGTAGAGTTCGAGCCTATTCAATACAAACATAAACACCTTTGATTATATACTTATATTCACATACAAAAAAACATATCTTTCATCTTCATAATATTAGTATAGATATTGTTTCACCGTATGTTGGTAGACGGTCAGGGAGATCTCCGTTCTGCCAGGACAGCGCCTCTTGGAGAAGCTCTGATAACCTTACTCACCGCTAGAACAAAAAAGTAGGCGCTTGAACTGCTAATGAAGTGTGCTATATTTTCTAAAAATATAGAGTAAATTTACCATTAGAAACTAATTTTTGCAGTTGGTGCAAAAGCCGTGTCTAATGATCGAACCGCACGGCTTGTTTTTAGTACGCAACCCTCGGTGTGCGAGTCCAACTAGCACTTGGCCGATTTTGTATGTATATTATTCGTATCGGTAATAATTAGACGCTTTTTAATATGACGTGTCACGAAGGATGACACGTGAGGTCACAGTCACGCACCTTAGGTAAAAGCAAAGTAATACAATAAAATATTACGTTAAAAGTAAAATTGCCCACTTTGAAAATTTACAAGTGACTTTTTTACATCGGCATTCGGCAGCTCCGCCACTTGTCCACCTGAAGCTAGACAGACCATTACGGTGGTGTTAATATGGGATTTACAATACACTTACTGGATTGTTCTAAGGAGCCATCACATCTTGCAATAGTGCCTCCCAAGTTTTACACATAAAAAAAGTAGATTTTTTATATCACTAAGGTGACAAACAAGCATACGGCCCACCTGATGGTAAGTGGTCACCGTAGCCTATGGACGCTTGCAACACCAGGGGTATCACTCGCGCGTTGCCGACCCTGACGAGGATGCTGCCGACCCGAGATGTGTAGAAGCTGACACAATATGGAATCAAACACGATTCCATATTGTGTCAGCTTCTAACTCCCTATTTGATTTGCCCCTTTAATCAGCTGATGCTGCTCACGTCCACGTTAGCCCATAACACCCCTACACGAGACCCCTGGGTCGTACTAAATAAGCAGTTAAATTAAGGAGACGTAAGGTGCATAGGATTTCCTCATTCAAAATTGGAGCCGTTCCACTGAAGCGTATGAAATAGAATGAGTCAAATAGCGCTGCTTTGTTTGTTGTAATATTTGAGCAAGGATTCCAGAGTCCAGATCTCCTCGAATTATGAACTCCAAAACAGGACTCCTTAATGTGGTGTGCTGTTCAGTGTATTACTTTAAATCCCCTTTTTACGCCATCAAAGGTTGAGGGTCGGCAACGCGCGAGTGATACCCTGGTGTTGGAAGCGTCCAAAGACTACGGTAACCGCATACCATCAGGCGGGCCGTATGCTTGTTTGATATCCATAGTTCCTGAGATATGAGTACTCATTATGAGAGTATGATAACTTAAGTAGTAATAATGAGAGTATGATGATATTATATCGTGACGATAATACGTGAAGCCTCAGCGCGAAGCAAAAAGCTTCGTCGTCGTTTAACGAAAATGCATAATGTTGTACATACCTACGCTACATGTATCATATATTGCGCTCAAATGTCAATCAAACGACCTCTAGTTTATATGTATAATATGACTACCAATGTTCCTAAACTACCTACATCTTTCAAAAATCATACATAGGCGCCGCAAGACAATATACGCACTCAAAGGTGAATCTCGATTCACTCGAGAGTGCTTTTACACAATTTCAATAGGTACCCTTTACGCTCGACCCTCCTTCTTTTTGCTCCTTTGCTCTCTCCACCTTTTTATAATCAAGGAGGCCAAGTGCCTGCATTTATTGAACACGTCTATATATGAAAAGGTGTTTGATTTATTTGTTTGTGTAGGTACCTATTACTGTGAAGCAACAAATTTAGTCAGTCTATTTGCATGTTCACGTAAGATGTTTGTCGGTAAGTAGTTTTGTAGGTAGTAAGTCGTACACGCTTTGGAAAATGCAAATATATATATATATATATATATTAAGTCAATACATTTACATTATCGACGGTTAAATGTAAATGGTGTGATGGAAAGGACAATTTGGTATAATATATTTGTTTGTTTCTTAAATAAGCATCAAGTTGACCTGGTTGGCCTTGATTTAAGATAGCATATTTGGCATTATATACTAAATTACCATTCAGCTTATAATTTAACAAATTTAATCAATATATAACTATAAATCAAATAAAATTACATGCAGGATACCTTTACATGGCTTTCCTTTAGTCTTTATTCTTTATTTTTCTATGGTTGTTCATCCATATTCATTAGTTAATAAATCACTTCTAGAGATTAATATGGTTAAAGCTGAGTATTCTAGATTTGAGCCTTACAAAAGTTATCTGTTATAAAACCAAACTTAGATTATATTAGGTTCTTTTAAAGCTAATACAGGTGAGAAATATTATTGTTTTATATATGCCCATACATACATTATCGTCACGACAAGTAAATATGTACGAATATGTATATAATCTAAGAAGTGTACATGGGCCAGGGTAATTTACATGTATTTCAACAAAGATTGTGGTTGCTTATATATATCACTAATGTGATAATTGTTGGCGATTAATGCTTGGCATAAGAATGTAGGTACTGCACATTTAACAATTTTAATTAATAATTATTTTATAGTTTATTTAAATAGATGATATTGGCACCATCTCTCTTTCGACGATGGTTATATCCCAAGGAAATCATCCTAGAGTACCTTACATTCTAGAGAATCTACTTTAGGTTTAGTTCAAAGTCTGAAGGTTATCTGAGGATTAAAGAGTTCAAGTATTCAAGATGAGACCTCTGGTCTAGTGGTTAGTATACCTGACTGCTGCGCTAGGGGTCGCGGGTTCGATTCCCGCCGGGGCAATAATTTATGTGACAAATAATTTATGTGTTTGCCTTGCGTCTGGGTGTTTGGTATGTATTATAAGTATGTATTTACAAACAAAAAGTATATAAGTATTATATCAGCTGCTGGTTCCCATAGTACAAGCTTTGCTTAGTTTGGGGCCAGATGGCGCTGTGTGATAATGTCCAAGCATTATTATTATTATTATTATTATTATTCCAATAGGAAAATTTATCATAGATAATATTATATACATAATAACAAGTTAGGTATATTTCAATGGCTCTCAAAAATACCGATTTTAAGATAATTCAAGTATAAATGGACAAATATCAATAGATTAACAAACCACAAGAAGGGGATATGTTGTTTGTAACTTGAACTGATGATAGAATTAAAAATAAATCCCTTAGAAAGGTCAATCGTAACATTACTCAGAAGAGTCGCTTAATACCTAAAATAGGTCATAATATCAGATCATAATAAAACAAATAATCCAGGAAGTAGGAAGACACAAACCAAATCAAATTACACAATGTCTTCCTTTATTATTTTTTTTCTAAACACTAACATCCGTCAGTCAGACAGTTGGTCATAGACTACATAATTACGTAGAAGTAATATAGAATAATTGTTTTTATCATGTAAAAAGCCATATATGAAGGTATCTGTTTCTACAAACATGATTATGATAAATATAATCCCAAGAGTAACGGTAATATATAAATTGGTAGGATCACGGCCGCAAGTTAGAATTGACGACATAAGAGGAAGGGTTTTATCAGCGATAGACGCTCGATCGATAATTAATTAATTAACAGGTTCATCACTGTGTCTAGACAGATGTTTTCGACATCAATTTGCACATATAAAAATCACAAATTGGTTAAATTAGTGCCTAGTTACAAGGACAAAACCAAATACCTAACAATAATAATTTATAAATACATAGTAGATACTTTGTAATTAGTGCATTATTTTTGTTTACATCTATTGCAATTTTATCTTGTTCTTTAAACATCTACAACTAGTATTCATCGAAGGTCTTCTGAAGTATAATGAGTGGTCAAACGAACTTACCTGTAAGTGAAGTTCGGCCATCATTATACGAAGACAATTGACTTTCGATGATTACTTCAGCCCTCCCAAGACCCAAGAAAAACAATCGTCTTATTATGACGTTTCTCTCTTACCCATATAAAATGGTAATAGATGTGCTTTTAAGAAATGACTTGCCAGATGTCAGCAGCTGACACATCGAGAGAGAGGCTTTAGATATGTGAAATTTGAGCATTTTTGTTTATAAATGAATTCGTGGCGCTGGACCGCTGGAAAGACGATACTACAACTAGTAATCATCGAAAGTCAATTGTCTTCATATAATGATGGCCGAACTTCACTTACAGGTAAGTTCGTTTGACCACTCATTCTAAACTATATTTTAACACCGCATCTGCGTTATCTGAGTTATGTGATCTCCAATAAATAAATGAAGAGGTGTTTTTTTATTCACCAAGCCCAACGTGTAGGCTCTACTCAACGAAATAACAATCAAATGGCGCTCTATACGCTCTGCCTAGTCTGATGGTTTCTGAGGTGTAATGATACATCAATGTATCAACCCAAAGCCGGCCTCCCGCCAGTGCTATTTACAGAATGCACCAGCGTATAAACTTTCAAGGAATAATGTCTCTGATTGTGTAAGTTTTACCCCCTAATAAACTCCAATATACGTAGTTGCAACATTCGTACCCGTGGGCTAGAAGCCAGTAACTGTAAAGGTGCTTTTAAGTACAGATTAATAAAACGACTGTGCATATATATGTTATCTTGTAACTTAGCTCGTTACAACAACGAAGACGGACAGCTTTTCGCTATCAAAGGAATCATATGCAGCCGATAAGGCTAACGACAGTTCGAATTTAATACCGCAAGCGAATCCGATAGTCATATGTGATGAGAGGGAACGTGTGATCCAAGTGTTCCAACCATTATACCTAATCTCGTGTGCAGGAGCACGCAATCGACACTTAAATTTGTTAGTTTAATATTACAAACCCGTTGCGCATACGGTAAATAAATATATGCACATATATTCCACCTACACTTTGACCTAATAAAAGAATTATCAAGTCAAACGCAAGAACGTCATCGTTCACCTTTTTTACACATGCTTACGTGCCATCACAATTTTACACACGCAAAATAATATGATATTGGTTATATTTATAACTACTGAGTTGAAAATTACTAAGTCAGTTGTAAGTAAATTCAATAAGAAGGTAATTAATTAATTTAATTAAAAATCATTTTAGTCTCGCTAAAACTCCAGAACAGCGGGACTGATTTGACTAATTTAATTTTAGTTTTTGAAGTATTTGTAGAAATCCAGGGTAGGTTAAATGGTGAGAAAGATTAAATCTTGCGAAAAAATAGTAAAACAACAATTTTTATTTCCCATTCAAACACGTAGATACGAAGTTCACCGGGGTCATCTAGTCATAAATATAAGCATTCCAATAAAAGTAAAACATTACTATTGATATAAAATGTAAGAAAGAAATTAGACTTTACTGATACTATATTACTACGACGAAAGTTACTTATCTTCATCTGTGCCACAAACATAGACATACACTTAAGTACTTACCGACGTAGTGGAGTTTCAATCTAACTTCGAAACCAGAAACATTTAACTAAGAACTGAAAAGTAATATCACTGTGGCCAGGCCAACAGCGGAAATATACGGGTAAAAGAGGTAATCATATAAACTTAAGGCTTGTGTTCTTTCCCACTGGATGCATCCCGCACGATTAATTTCCACGTCTTTTCCACAAAGACGATAGAGTTGAGATAATTGGATCTGCCGATCGTAAATAAACAACACAATAAACACTGCCCTCTCGATCCTTAGTATTGTGTACTATGCAGGTGAATGTCAGTTGGACTAATTACACTTTATTTCATTCTTATTGCATTTAGTCTAGATGACTGTGTGATGTGGGTTCGATCGATTCCCTTGCAGAAGATTGTATAGAAATTGCTTTCTTAAATTTGTGGTGACTGGATACAATCCTAGTTTTGGTACATGGTCTCTAGGTAGCTCTTTTTTGATCCCTTTGATTGATAGAGGTTTTCAAAAAAGTCAAAGTCAGTAAGTAGTACAGTTGATTTTTAAAATGAAAAACCGATCCGTATATTTTCTAGTAAACATATTTTATTGTAGATTCTACTAGAAAATACGTTCTACGGCTCGGGAAAAATTATTTGATCCGAGGAGACCATAGTTTGTGGTATAACTACCGGTAAACTTATGATTGTCGCTACATTATCATCTTCAGTACGGGTTCCATTTTGATTGGGAGTACCGTCAGTCTTTCCAATGTTATTCGTCAAATCTTGGTCTGAATAACGTATTGGTTGTCTACTAAAAGTGTCTTGACGTAAACCATTCCCACTGTTCCAATTTATAGGGTTGAAATTGTTATATTGTCCCAGATTTTGATAGGCTTGGTTCGAAACCCCATTTTGATTTGGATCGGCCCAAAGAAAGCCCTGATTTTGATAATTTAAAGGTCGTTCGGATGAAAAATCCATTCTATCTGGTTGCACTTGATTTAAAGTACCGGTATTGACTGGTCCGCCTTGATTGTAAAAATAATTTTGATTTGGCCTACCCATATACAAATTTTGCTCTGGCCGGCCGGCATTTATGAACCCAGCTTGATCAGATGAACCTGAATTTGGAAGCGCAGTTAGGTTCGGACGGCCTGTGTTGAGAAAAACAGTTTGGCTTGGGCGTCCTGTATTATAAAACTCATTTTGTTCTGGTCGTCTTTGATTGGCGAAACCATAGTCATTTGGTAGACCTTGATTGGCAAAGCCATTTTGATTTGGCTGTATCGGTTGCCGACCCCAACCAAAATCTTGATTTGGATATTGACCATTAAAATTTCCGTTTGAAAATCCTACATCTGGTCGATTTTGTGGGAGATAGTACGGATTCGCTGGTTGAGTTCCTTGAAATTGTTGTCCATATGTATTATCTGTACCTGAGTATGGATAGTTAGGTCGATTTTCCACATTAAACGTATTGCCCTTGAACAAAGAATAAAAAGTTAATGTAAGCCAATCTTTATGCCTAAGTCAACATTAATCAATATTACATGTGCTTACCCAATCATTTGGATATAACTGGTTACTATCCTGGATATTATTTCCAAGGTTTCCTTGATAAAAGTTTGGTAAATAAACATCATTTTTTTTATCTACATCAAGAGTTTCAGTCGTCATCAAAATTGGTTCTGTGGATTGTTCAATATTGACAATAGCCTCAGTTGTGCCCTGGAGACACGCTGTAAAATATCAAAACAGAACGATACATATAACGTAAACATAAAAACGCAACACCTGAACATTAAAATACTAAGCAACCAAGTGATGTTGTAGGCCGTGGTGGCCTTGTGGTTGGAGTTACCGTCTAGGATTTGAAATGGGCCGGATTAAAACCATTTTTTGTACCACTAGAATGGCAAGCATACAGCTCATCTGATGGTAATCTGTTCGCGACAGAAAATGCTACATTTTCCACGATAGAAAATTCCATGTGTATCCAATCTGCGAGCTGAGTAAATGCTAGAATACAACAACAAGTCTTCCCGTTTCATTCGCACAATGTTCGAATGAAATAGCGCGTTAACGGTATCACCCGTTCTTGTCTAGCAAGTACGGGTTTTTTCCACGCTTTTAGGGCTAATTTTCACTATGTTTACCTTACGTTTTAGCTCACAGATTGGAATTTAGATAACCTAAGATAATGTTTTATGTGTAATTAGATAGATTTAAAGGTTTTCTTTGTTATAATAATAAATAAATACTTATTTCATGTAGGGTTTCGTAGATATAAGGGATAGAGTCGGAAATAACTTGTAATTTTTGTCATTTGTAAGCACATTATTGTTTGTAACTTGTAAAGCTTTACAGATAGGTTTATGATTATTGTGGTTTTAGATAGAGAATTTTGTGTTCTAACCATTATGTATAGTTTAATAGTTGTAAACCTTTATAGTTGTCTGTAAGGTGGAGACAAAATGTAGATTGATAATAAAATTATTAAATTGAAGTCTTTCACCTACGGGAGCCACACACACATTGGCACACATTATCACATATGTGTGCCAATATGATAAAAACAAACGAGCGCAGCTCAACCGTGTCACTTCGGCACAGCAGCTCGGCGGCGAAACAACAATAGGAAGAAAGGCTCCCAATAGGAAGAAAGGCTCCCAATAGGAAGAAAGGCTCCAATTAGAATCTGAAGCGAATACGGCGTTTTATTTCGACGTAGCATCCACCTGTAAATCAAGAGAGATCCAGTATAGAAAAGTGCGTAGGGACTCCTACTGCTACAACTACGTTTGGCAGGGTCCGTCCCGCACATTATGGTCCTTCGAGCCGGATCACCAATTGATTACAGAAGTCATCAAGCCCGTGACCGCCTGCGTCAACGCCGCCACCTGCCAGTAGGACGCCGCCGCCGCCGCACACCACTGCTGCCACTGCCGGGCCAGTAGGACGCCGCCACCTGCCGCTACGGACGCCGCCGCCGCCGCACACCACTGCTGCCACAGCCGGGCCAGTAGGACGCCGCCACCTGCCGCTACGGACGCCGCCGCCGCCGCACGCCACTGCTGCCACTGCCGGGCCAGTAGGACGCCGCCACCTGCCGCCACGGACGCCGACACCAGCCAGTACTGCCGTCGCTGTTTGACAACACTGTTGACATCGCCGAGCCAGTGGATCGTCGTCGACCGACATCAAGATGCCGGTGACCAGAAGCCAAAGTGGACGTACACCACTCAGACCACAAGAGGGGGGATCAAGATGGACAGAAGTGCTCAGGCATGAAGATCCACCATACTCACCGTCTGAGCGAGAAACCACACCTGCAAGACAAGATGAAACACAACAATACGTTGGAGAACGTCAAGTCGAGGAACAAACAAGAATAGAGTCTCGGGTTCCATCACGCACCGCCTCAAGACGAGGATCAACTACATCTGCAGATATCCGTCTTCGTGAAGCAGTAAAGAACAAAGCAACAATAGAGAAGCATTTGGCAGAAGCTCAGGTCAAGCTCTACCAACAGAAGCTAAAGGATGCTGAGAGATTACTTCTAGAAATAGAAGAAGAGAAAAATCTAGAAGATGATGAAGAGAGTCTCTCAGGACAGGAGCCAGACCCGTCAGCAAAGAAGCTAGTTGAAGGATGGCTTGACAGAGTACAACAAACTGAACCAAGAAAGCCAATTCAAGGAGAAGTCATTAAAGCTCTGTCAATACCCAGTCAACAAGTGAAGTTCAAGCCAACGCCAAGTCAAGCTCATATTGCAGCTACTATCAACGCTGCTACAAGAGCGACAATAGAAGCTGAGAAAGTATTAGAAGCAAGAAATACAACAGCGAGAGACAATACTGAGGGAGAAAACTTCGTCGAAGAAGTTATGAAGAACAAGAGGATCGGAGCTGAGATCAAACGGAACTTGGATGACATCAAATTTAGCAAAGAAGACTTGACAGCCGCCATCACTGCAGCCACATCAGCAGCCATCTCAGCAAGCATGAGGCCACGACAACAGTTCGAGCTGCCAGACTTCAATGGGTCACACACAGAATGGTTGCCATTCCAAGCCGCATACAGAGAAACAGAAGTAAGCTTCACCAGCTCAGAAAACGTGGCAAGATTACGAAGAGCTCTACGAGGGACAGCCAAAGTAGCAGTAACGTCACTACTGTACACCAATAGAACTGCTGCAGAGGTCATGGATTGCCTTGAGAGGAGATTCGGCCGTCCAGACACCCTCGCCATGGAAGAAATAGAGCGACTCAAGAAGCTACCGCGTCTGACTGACACGCCTAAGGACATCGTCTTGTTCGCCAATAAAGTTCAGAACAGCATCGCAGCTTTGGAAGCTCTCAGAAAAAGGCATTATCTGTACAGCCGCGAAACATTGGAGATTCTAATAGAGAAGCTGACACCACACCAGTTCTACAGATGGTTGGATTTCGAGCAAGCCCGCCAGATTGATGATGAACCAGTACTACTGCTATTCAACTGCTTCATTCAACGAGAAGCCACTTACTGCGGAAGTTATGCGAAGGCAGAACATGTCAAGTCTCCTGAAGACTTCAAGCCAAACGATCGTCGACCGAAGAGAACCGGGAGAATTTACATCGCACAAGAAGAAAGAAAGTCACCGCAACGGCCGACCAAGAAGCCTCAACGTTGTATCATATGCAACAAAGAAGATCACAAGCCGGCAGCATGTAAGAAGATGAAAGAATCCAAGGTAGAAGATCGCTGGGAGTTAGCGAAGCAACATAAGCTATGCTTCCGCTGCCTATCACCCCGCAATTGGTCACATCGATGCAAGTCGAAACAATGCAATAAAGAAGACTGCAACAGGTTTCACCATCCATTGCTGCATAGTACTGAAGAACGGCAACAACAATCTGAAGAAGTGGTCGCGTCAGCACATTGCGATCTTGTTGCATACTTGAAGGTGATTCCAGTGAAGCTATCAGGATCGAAGGGGAGCATCAACACTTATGCTCTACTTGATGACGGATCAACTGTCACCCTGCTGGATAAAGAAGTTGCTGAGAAGATTGGAGCGTACGGGACTCGAGACCCGCTTACTCTCTGCGGGCTGGGAGGAGTCCAACAAGACCGGACGTCGCAACGAGTACGCATCCACATCCAAGGTCAGAGTGAAGTCATGGACATCAAGGCGCGAACCATAAAAGACTTGAAGCTCGCCCCACAGTCAGTGAAGATGGAAGATATAGAAGACTGCAAACATCTAGAAGACATCAAGCATCAGATCACCTATGCATATGCGAAACCAACAATGCTGATCGGTCAGGACAATTGGAGTCTTCTACTGGCATCGCACATTAAAAGAGGGAAACCAGAGCAGCCAGCAGCATCTTTCACTCCCTTGGGATGGGTGATTCATGGATCCATGGGGTCACGCAGCCTTGGTCGAGAAGTTCATCATATATATCACTCGACCACAGTACAACAGCAACAGGATCAAGAGCTTCATGAAGAAATGAAGAAGTTCTTCACATTGGAATCACTTGGAGTGACACCGAAGACTACACGAGGAGACCCGGAGCAGCGAGCCCTCACTCTGCTACAAGAGAAGACAATAGAGAGAACTGCAGGAGGTTATGACGCTCCGCTCTTATGGAAAGAAGACCATGTAGAATTGCCAAACAACTACATGCAAGCCTTGGGAAGACTAGAAAACTTAGAAAAGAAACTGAGCAGAGATGAAAACCTCAAAGAAGGCTACAAGCTACAGATAGAAACACTCCTGAAAAAACGTTATGCAGAACCAGTCACTACAACAGGACCGCCAGGGAAGACATGGTATTTACCGCACTTCGCAGTCCTACATCCAGCCAAGCCAGGGAAGGTTCGTGTAGTGTACGACGCCGCAGCACGAGCAAAGGGAACTTCATTGAACGATCACTTGCTTCCGGGTCCAGATCTTCTGCAATCGCTACCAGGAGTACTTATGAAGTTCAGGCAACATGAAGTCGCAGTAGCCGCCGATATAGAGGAGATGTTTCTGCGCATTGGCATCAAAGAAGAAGACCGCGACGCGCTACGCTTCCTATGGAGAGGCGACCGGCGGGAGGGACCGCCGACGGAATATAGAATGAGCGTCGTGATCTTCGGAGCGGCCTGTTCACCATGCACCGCTCTCTTCGTGAAGAACTTGAATGCGAGAAAACATGAAGAGGATCACCCGGCAGCAGCTAGAGCCATAATAGAGAATCATTATATGGACGATTATCTGCAGAGTTTCTCTACGGTTGAAGAAGCTCAGAAGATAGCAGCAGAAGTCGACAAGATTCATAAGACAGCCAACTTCGTCCTCAAGAAATGGACATCGAACGTCATAGAGGCTGTCGAGAAGCTGCAAGATTCACCGTCGTCAGAAGCAGTCAAGCTAGATGACAAGACAGAGAAGATACTCGGGCTGATCTGGAAGCCACGCACCGATACTCTGGGTTTCAATTTAAACTTCGCCAGAGCACCAATAGAAATCGTCAAGGGCGAGAGAAGACCGACCAAGAGAGAAGCTCTTCAGACAGTGATGTCAGTCTTCGACCCACTTGGATTGGCATCACCTGTCACAATACAGGCAAAGCAAATACTCCAAGAGACATGGCGAACCGGAACTGACTGGGACCAGAAGCTTCCTGAAGACTTATACAAGAAATGGCAAATCTGGATTCAACAACTGCAACAACTCAGAGATGTTGAACTGCCACGCTGTCATCCTGGATACACCAATGCCAGCTGGAGAGAGATCCACACCTTCGTCGACGCTAGTGAAGTAGCATACGCCGCTGCTGTGTATTGGAGAACAATAGATGAAAACGGCCAAGTTGAAGTCTCACTTGCAGCGGCAAAAGCTCGCGTCGCACCATTGAAGCTGACCTCCATTCCTCGCCTGGAGCTCCAGGCAGCACTACTTGGTGTCAGATTAGCCAGATCAGCAATAGAAGGTTACGACATGAAGCCAGACAGGAAGATTTTTTGGACGGACTCCAGAACAGTTCTTGCTTGGTTACAAGCTGGACCCAGGACCTTCAAGGCTTTCGTCGCACATCGAGTGGCGGAGATAGAGGAAGAAACAACAGTCAAAGAATGGAGATGGCTACCGTCACGAGACAACGTCGCCGATGATGCTACCAGGGATTTACCGAAGAACTTCACAGCAACACATCGCTGGTTTCGAGGTCCAGATTTTCTTAAAGAAGAAGAAGCTCATTGGCCAGCTGAAGTCATCAACACTGAAGTCCAGTCAACCGGAGAAGAACGCAGCTATGTGACGAAGACAAGACCGCTACCGGTGGGAATAGATGCACTTCCAGACATCCGGCGCTTCTCGTCATGGATTCGACTGATAAGAACCACGGCTCGAGTACTTCAGTTTATCCGAATACTGAAGCACAAGAGGATCGCACAAGTTCATATGAGAAGGACGGTGAAGAAAACTGAAGATGATCCGACCTGGAAGAAGGCGGGTACATCACGTCGTGGAGTTCCACCACCTCCTGTGCAGCGTCAATTGTCAGAACAACGAATAATCCCACTCGACGCTGAACTCACTCAAGCCGCAGGAAGAATCTGGATTCTGGCCGTGCAGTCCGAAGCATTTCCGGAAGAGTTGGCAGCTCTAGAAAAAGGAGAAGCACCGTCAAAAGGCAACCGGTTACAGCAGCTGAACATTCATCTGGATGACTGCGGGATTATCAGACTTACATCGAGGATCGACAAAGCCAGGAGAATATCGATAAGTCAGAAAGCTCCAGCAATCATCGATGGCGATCATCCATTCACGAAACTGTTCCTGCGAATGGTACATGAGAAGCTGCAACATGGAGGAGTGGAGATGACTGTGAATGAAGCTAGACAACACTATTGGATCCTGCGTCTTCGCCCGATAGTCAGAACTGTGGTGAAAGGATGCCTACGATGTCGAATCAGAAGAGCAACACCAGCAGACCCTCCGACTGGTGATCATCCGTACAGCCGACTCGCGCATCACCAGAGACCTTTCACCTACGTCGGTCTTGATTACTTCGGCCCACTCTCCATCACGGTTGGCCGACATCATGAGAAGCGCTGGATAGCTTTATTCACCTGCTTGACCACGAGAGCTGTTCATCTAGAGATCGCTTCAAGCCTGAGTACAGATTCTGCTATCATGGCCTTAAGAAGAATGATGGCTCGTCGAGGAAAACCAGAAGAAATCTTCAGCGACAACGGTACTAACTTACATGGGGCCAACAAGGAACTCTACGTCGCTCTGCAGGATGAAGCAGCAACCCAAGCCATCAAGTGGAACTTCATACCACCTGGAGCTCCTTTCATGGGTGGCGCGTGGGAGCGTTTGGTTAGATCTGTGAAGACAGCTCTGTACGCAGTATTGAATGAACGACATCCACATGAAGAAGTCCTAGCCACATTGCTGAGCGAAGCAGAATACACCGTAAATAGTCGACCGCTCACACACGTCTCGGTGGCTGCAGAAGATGACGAAGCCCTCACACCAAACCACTTCTTGCTTGGAGGATCCGGAAATGTACATCGACCGGGATCCTTCACCGACGAGGACCTGGACCTAAAGAAGATATGGAGAAGAGCACAGCGACTCGCCGATCTGTTCTGGGAGAGATGGGTCCGCGAGTACCTGCCTGAGCTGCAACACCGGCGGGAGCCACACGGAAGAGGAGAAAGCCTTCACATCGACGACAATGTCGTCATCGTCGACTCCACGCTACCCCGCAACGCATGGCCACGAGGCAGAGTGCTGAAGGTCTACCCCGGCAAGGATGGAGTTGTTCGAGTTGCTGACGTCAAAACTTCTAGAGGGGTGCTGCGCCGGCCAACAAAGAAGCTCGTCGTACTGCCCAGCTAGGACAACGGTCGCTCCAGCAGAGTTCTGCAGCATCAAAGCCATGAAGACGATACTGCACGGCGGGAGGATGTTCGCGACAGAAAATGCTACATTTTCCACGATAGAAAATTCCATGTGTATCCAATCTGCGAGCTGAGTAAATGCTAGAATACAACAACAAGTCTTCCCGTTTCATTCGCACAATGTTCGAATGAAATAGCGCGTTAACGGTATCACCCGTTCTTGTCTAGCAATTACGGGTTTTTTCCACGCTTTTAGGGCTAATTTTCACTATGTTTACCTTACGTTTTAGCTCACAGATTGGAATTTAGATAACCTAAGATAATGTTTTATGTGTAATTAGATAGATTTAAAGGTTTTCTTTGTTATAATAATAAATAAATACTTATTTCATGTAGGGTTTCGTAGATATAAGGGATAGAGTCGGAAATAACTTGTAATTTTTGTCATTTGTAAGCACATTATTGTTTGTAACTTGTAAAGCTTTACAGATAGGTTTATGATTATTGTGGTTTTAGATAGAGAATTTTGTGTTCTAACCATTATGTATAGTTTAATAGTTGTAAACCTTTATAGTTGTCTGTAAGGTGGAGACAAAATGTAGATTGATAATAAAATTATTAAATTGAAGTCTTTCACCTACGGGAGCCACACACACATTGGCACACATTATCACATATGTGTGCCAATATGATAAAAACAAACGAGCGCAGCTCAACCGTGTCACTTCGGCACAGCAGCTCGGCGGCGAAACAACAATAGGAAGAAAGGCTCCCAATAGGAAGAAAGGCTCCCAATAGGAAGAAAGGCTCCAATTAGAATCTGAAGCGAATACGGCGTTTTATTTCGACGTAGCATCCACCTGTAAATCAAGAGAGATCCAGTATAGAAAAGTGCGTAGGGACTCCTACTGCTACAACTACGTTTGGCAGGGTCCGTCCCGCACAGTAATCGGTTACCATAGTAGGCTATGGGCACTTGCAACACTATGAGTGTCACTCGCTGATACATTACTGTAATTACCTACAGTAATTAATCAAGTAATGGAATTTAGCATTGAAATAAATTGCAACTAGGGAGGACATAATAATATGAAGACTAAGATTGCATTGAAATAACCATGATATGCTGTTGTGTTTCAGCGGTAAAGTTTCCAGAGTTCAAATCAACAGCGTGGTTGGTGAACCTGTATCCCTAGCTTCGATAGGTTACAAGGACATGACCGCTTGCCATTAGACGCCTATGCGTTCGCCTGCAAATTCCGTAGTTTACAAAATTGATCAATATTTTTGTTAACTTCCAAATTCAATCCAAATTTATTTAAACAAATCAAACATTAAAATTTTAAATTCCTACTGATAGTATATTAAAATTTGATCGTATGCGATTGCATATAATTTGCGTTTTGCGTTGCGATTGCGTTGAATGATTATTCAACGTTAAAAACATAAGGAATAAGTGGCTATTACATAAACATAAGTCCTTCACAGGTAATTTATGTCAAAGATTTCCGTACCTACTTGTAAATAGCTAATGGAAAATAATATCAATAGCCTATCAATTGTTAAAATCGGGCATATCAGACGAATATTGACGAAATAACGATTTCTAATTACTTACCTAAACTTAAGTAGAAGAATACTATTTTATAATTCCCCATGTTTACAATAATTTGATAAGCACTATGTCAAATTTAAAAAGCAACGAGAACGGTCTTGAATCACCTTCACTGTCACTGATTACTCGGTATCTACGAAATATCCGTGTCTAGCTAACTAATATATAACAATTTGGCCACTAATAATATTTGTCATTATGTTATTACTCATTATTATATTACGCAAGTAAAATTATTAGAAACTGTCAGAATCCTATGCGGTCCACGTCATTACGGGAAAAGTGAATACCCAAATTTATATAAAAAACCAAATACTTAATATCCCATTATTGGGGACCGATATAATTTAAGAAGGTAGAAGATAATCCAAGCAAAAATAAAATCGAATGATGAGTTGAGTCGTTAACCTAACTGTTATGCTAGGCTAGGTCACAGAGTAAATAACCACTACGTTTTAGACTAGGTGACACGGAATCGATCCCATATCAGGATATGTTATGAAAATGTTTGCCCTGAAACCGGGTGTAGTTAAGAATTGACTTTAAAAAAATACAATTAAGCAAGTATGTGTTTGCAATGTATATATTTAGTTGTCTATCTGTGTGAAACATAGTCCTTTGGTTTGTCTACAGGCTTATAAATATTATTATTATTATATTAATAGATTGTTCACTAAGTGTACAGTGTCAGTCATTATCATCCTCGCAATACAGGGACGTTAATTGTGTAGTTCGCCGGCTGCTGTCGCCAGTCCGCTTTCAAATTACAAAAAATAAGTTATTGGGATAGTTTATTATTTAATAATTTATTAATTGCAAGCACCTTAACCGAACCCACGCAACTCATCGATGTAAAGAAGTCGTGCTTCCTAAGACTTCAGAATTTTTCAATTCTTAGCCCTATTTCGTTTTGTAAGCCGTGGTCGCCATGTGGTTGAAGCGATCGCCTGTTATCTGATGGGTCGAGGTCCAAATTCAAATGAGTTTCTCTAAATACAGTACAATAAACACAGTGGTTAATCACACCAGCACACCACGAGCCTTAAAAGAAAGTAAGGGCGAAATGGGAACTCCCGTGGGATTTCCAATTAAAATTGGAGCCGCCCGACTGGAGACTGTACGTAACTCCATCTAACAGTAGACGAAGTCAAATAACATTGCTTTGATGTAGTGATGTTTCTGCGGTGAGTATGGTTGCCAGAGCTCCACGAGCCTCTGTTATTGCTATAGGCTACGGTGACTGCTTACCATCAAATGAGCAACACGCTTGCGTGCCAATTTAGTTGGATAAAAAAGACTACAAATCTGAGAGAAAAATATCATAATTATACAGATAGCCAAACGTATAGTCGGTCTTGGAATCTAATGGAATAGAAAGCAAATATGCGCCTGATCCTAACATGCCGGCAACGTGAATTTTATTATGTTTACATTACAGTGAAGCTACCTCCAGCGCGCCCCGCGATCTTTACTTCGTCAAGACGACATTCCAGTTAAATCGTGCTCTATGTGTTGATTAATTATTAATAAAGAAAGCAAGAATTTGCGGAGTCGCCACAGTTACAGATCACAATATCTGTGAGCGTTGGGTTCCTTCGTGATTTCGTCCGTACCTATTCATTTTGAAGACAAGAACACGCTGGCAATAATCTAAAATACTTAGTGTTCAAGACGGAGCAGCTGCAACTCTATAAGTGGAAAGTGTCGCTGAATATCGAGAAGACGTAGCTGTTTCCTATGGACGGAGACATCTGAATTTCTGAATATCAGCGTGGTTTCGACTCGGTTCAGAGACGACTTGTCCATGCTTCAGAACCCATTAGCAGTTTAGAGCCCTACGTCTCTGCGGCGAAACTTCTCCTCTTTAACTCATACAACACTGTGCTTACTCTCACAGAAACGCAACATTACTATAGGTCGCGGCACGAAACTCTAGCGCTGACCGTTATTGCGCAGAAGTAAAAAATAAGGTGTCTTGGCGGGGTACAGGGGTGAAGGGCGAGCGTGCGTTGCGCCGATTGGCTCTCCAGTCGTACTCCGTCCCCCGTGCCGATACGACGCTCCGCGCACTTCCAGTGTACAGTCGCGTTCTGAATTGTTTTGTTGTCATCGTTAATTTTTGTTGTTGTTTTTTGTTAAGTTTGTTTTGTTGATTTGTTTGTTGTGTTTGTTAGTTTATTCACTGTTTGATTAAGTTTGAACAGTTTTTAAACAGTGAAAATGCCGAGGCCGAGAAGGAATACTGTTTTGAAAAGACAGGCACGGAAAATGGTGTTTGACGTGCATTGTTTTCTGAAAAGGGAATCGAATGATTTCATTAATTCCCTGAAACAAATTCAAAGTGAAATTGGCGAAGCTGCGAGTATTTTACTCGATTCTGACCGCAGCACTGTAGATATAAGTGAAATAAAACAAACTGCAGAAGTTATTCAGGCGGGAAATATAAAATTAAATAGTATAATTAGTGACTTACAGAAAATTCAGAAAAGGACAGCTGAATCTACAAAGACGTCCATAGCAACGGTAAGGAAAATCTCCACTGAAGCCAATAATTCCGACTTATTATCAGTATTTAGAACACCAGGCAAAAAACGCTCCAGATCAAAACCGGTCACAGATATTGATAACTTTGATCAAGGATTAATAAAGAGGTGCATACATAACTTTCATAGGACAAATAATGAACTTCCCACCGTCGGAAAGTTGAGAAAGAAGCTAGAGGAAGATATAAATTTCAAAGGCTCAGAACGAAGTCTTCGACGAATAATTAAGAGTTTAGGGTTTCGGTGGAAAAATACTGAAAACAATCGAAAAGTACTGATTGAAAGTTCAAATATACGTTTACTACGTATCGAATACTTACGCAAAATAAAACAATATCGCCAAGAGGGAAGGCCCATCGTATATACAGATGAATCTTACGTAGATTCATCGCACTCTGCTCCAAAAGCCTGGACCGATGGTACTACAAAAGGTCTCAAAAAACCTATCTCCAAAGGACAGCGGGTGGTCATTGTCCACGCAGGATCAGAGGCTGGGTTCATACCGAACGCACTGTTAACTTTTAAAGCTGGTGCGAAATCAGGCGACTACCACGACAATATGAACTACGACAACTACGAAAAATGGCTGAGGACACAGTTATTGCCGAACTTACCGCCTAATTCTGTCGTGGTAGTCGACAACGCATCATACCATAATAAACAATGGGACCTTGCACCCACTTCTAATTCCAAAAAAGCTGACATGCAGGGTTGGCTTACTGAAAAGGGCATACAATATGAGGAAACTCTACTAAAACCTCAACTATACAATTTAATACGGGCTAACAAAGATAGATTTAAAACATTTTCAATTGACAGGATACTAGCAGAGCAAGGACATCAAGTGCTAAGACTGCCACCATACCACCCAGATCTAAATCCAATCGAAATGGCATGGTCTGACATAAAGCAATATGTAGGCAGTAAAAATGTGAAGTGGAGTGTTGCTAAATGTATAGAACTAATTCAAGAAAAAGTTTTGCTGATGGGTGCTTGGGATTGGGGAAAGTTATGCCAAAAGGTAAAGGACATAGAAGAGCAATATGTCAAGAGTGACCATGTCGTGGATTTGGTTACAGAAGAATTCATCATTCGCGTTGATGGTGACAGTTCAGAGGATAGCCTTGGTGAGTCTGATGACGATGACGCTGTTAGTGCCGACGACCGAAGCAGCCCTGAGCCGGGGCCCTCAGTAAGCAAAAGGCCCTGTTGGGATACTATTGAAGGTGTAAGACCATTGTCTGATTCGGACTAGATATCGGAAAGGAGAATGCGGTGTCTGATGTCCACACCCTGCCGAACTCGCAGGTTTCTTCTATCCTGAGAAGAAACTTCAGTAGGTTCTTATGTAATTCGGACTTAATATAATTTTTTTTATTATTTGGTATTT
Source organism: Falcaria lacertinaria (assembly GCA_951449985.1). Lineage (NCBI taxonomy): Eukaryota > Metazoa > Arthropoda > Insecta > Lepidoptera > Drepanidae > Falcaria > Falcaria lacertinaria. Next base: position 5,096,866 of record OX602115.1, on the reverse strand, counting down.
AATATAAAAATTTACAAATCCGATAGTGTATTTATTTTTCTACTCCCCATAAACTTGTTAAAAATTATATTGTAGGTAACATGAAGTAATATTTGCGTGCGTGACAGTACCCATACGCAGTTAAGTTCCACATTTTGTTCACCGCTAGACTTACTATTTGACTTTACATTAAAACATTATTTTGCTGTTTTTAACTAAGCAATTAAATTACTAATTTGTATTGCGTGCGCGATGGTACCCATGCGCAGCTATCCCCTCCACGTTTCGCTCAGCGCTAGAGTTTCGTGCCGCGACCTGTACTAGTATATTATCTACTCTGAGTTATTACACTTTAATATAATGAAGGTTTATATAGATCCGGATATAGATGGTGTCACCCCAAGAAAAATAAAAAATACTAGCAAAGAAGGTTCTTTGCAGGTGCAAAGAACTTAATATTGACCGAATGACAAAAAACGGGGCTCAAGCATTTATGACAAGTGTACTTACCTAACTGCCAGTTTTGCAGAGATAGGAAGGACCTTAGAATAAGGACTTATGGCGAAGGACCATCACAGAATTCACAGATACCTATCTATCAAACTGTACCATAACGTCCGTCACTATGCGTAATTATTAAACAATAATAAAATCTTAGTTTGTAAATGGTCCTCTTCTTCTTCCCAGCTTTGGCAATCAATCCTAATCAAGGACTATTTTTGCCAGTTTCGAGAGTTAGATAATTATCTAGGTTCTCAGATGTTTTTGTTGCATTTTAATGCCTATTACACTACAATTTTATGAACGAGATAAACAGGAATACCCTGAGTCGAAAAGGCAAAACTGAGCAACTTTTTTAGTTTTTTACGTTAATAGAGCACATCTGAATTTTGACGTACCACAGACACAAGTACGTTAAAAGGTCAAAAATGCTTAAAATTAAATACTTGAAAAGGCATATGTGAATGTGCTCTTTGCTTTAAGGTTTAGCTACAACACCTTAATATATAATTTAAGAGAAATGTCACAACTAGCAGTTATAATTCCTTTACTACCTTAAAACTTTGGCTAGAAGTGAAGTGACGGGGTCGAGAGTCGAGAAATCAAGATACGAAGCGATTCCCGCCAGTTATGCTGATGTGACCGCCAGTAGACAAAGGTTAGTACAGGTCGCGGCACGAAACTCTAGCGCTGAGCGAAACGTGGAGGGGATAGCTGCGCATGGGTACCATCGCGCACGCAATACAAATTAGTAATTTAATTGCTTAGTTAAAAACAGCAAAATAATGTTTTAATGTAAAGTCAAATAGTAAGTCTAGCGGTGAACAAAATGTGGAACTTAACTGCGTATGGGTACTGTCACGCACGCAAATATTACTTCATGTTACCTACAATATAATTTTTAACAAGTTTATGGGGAGTAGAAAAATAAATACACTATCGGATTTGTAAATTTTTATATTAAATACCAAATAATAAAAAAAATTATATTAAGTCCGAATTACATAAGAACCTACTGAAGTTTCTTCTCAGGATAGAAGAAACCTGCGAGTTCGGCAGGGTGTGGACATCAGACACCGCATTCTCCTTTCCGATATCTAGTCCGAATCAGACAATGGTCTTACACCTTCAATAGTATCCCAACAGGGCCTTTTGCTTACTGAGGGCCCCGGCTCAGGGCTGCTTCGGTCGTCGGCACTAACAGCGTCATCGTCATCAGACTCACCAAGGCTATCCTCTGAACTGTCACCATCAACGCGAATGATGAATTCTTCTGTAACCAAATCCACGACATGGTCACTCTTGACATATTGCTCTTCTATGTCCTTTACCTTTTGGCATAACTTTCCCCAATCCCAAGCACCCATCAGCAAAACTTTTTCTTGAATTAGTTCTATACATTTAGCAACACTCCACTTCACATTTTTACTGCCTACATATTGCTTTATGTCAGACCATGCCATTTCGATTGGATTTAGATCTGGGTGGTATGGTGGCAGTCTTAGCACTTGATGTCCTTGCTCTGCTAGTATCCTGTCAATTGAAAATGTTTTAAATCTATCTTTGTTAGCCCGTATTAAATTGTATAGTTGAGGTTTTAGTAGAGTTTCCTCATATTGTATGCCCTTTTCAGTAAGCCAACCCTGCATGTCAGCTTTTTTGGAATTAGAAGTGGGTGCAAGGTCCCATTGTTTATTATGGTATGATGCGTTGTCGACTACCACGACAGAATTAGGCGGTAAGTTCGGCAATAACTGTGTCCTCAGCCATTTTTCGTAGTTGTCGTAGTTCATATTGTCGTGGTAGTCGCCTGATTTCGCACCAGCTTTAAAAGTTAACAGTGCGTTCGGTATGAACCCAGCCTCTGATCCTGCGTGGACAATGACCACCCGCTGTCCTTTGGAGATAGGTTTTTTGAGACCTTTTGTAGTACCATCGGTCCAGGCTTTTGGAGCAGAGTGCGATGAATCTACGTAAGATTCATCTGTATATACGATGGGCCTTCCCTCTTGGCGATATTGTTTTATTTTGCGTAAGTATTCGATACGTAGTAAACGTATATTTGAACTTTCAATCAGTACTTTTCGATTGTTTTCAGTATTTTTCCACCGAAACCCTAAACTCTTAATTATTCGTCGAAGACTTCGTTCTGAGCCTTTGAAATTTATATCTTCCTCTAGCTTCTTTCTCAACTTTCCGACGGTGGGAAGTTCATTATTTGTCCTATGAAAGTTATGTATGCACCTCTTTATTAATCCTTGATCAAAGTTATCAATATCTGTGACCGGTTTTGATCTGGAGCGTTTTTTGCCTGGTGTTCTAAATACTGATAATAAGTCGGAATTATTGGCTTCAGTGGAGATTTTCCTTACCGTTGCTATGGACGTCTTTGTAGATTCAGCTGTCCTTTTCTGAATTTTCTGTAAGTCACTAATTATACTATTTAATTTTATATTTCCCGCCTGAATAACTTCTGCAGTTTGTTTTATTTCACTTATATCTACAGTGCTGCGGTCAGAATCGAGTAAAATACTCGCAGCTTCGCCAATTTCACTTTGAATTTGTTTCAGGGAATTAATGAAATCATTCGATTCCCTTTTCAGAAAACAATGCACGTCAAACACCATTTTCCGTGCCTGTCTTTTCAAAACAGTATTCCTTCTCGGCCTCGGCATTTTCACTGTTTAAAAACTGTTCAAACTTAATCAAACAGTGAATAAACTAACAAACACAACAAACAAATCAACAAAACAAACTTAACAAAAAACAACAACAAAAATTAACGATGACAACAAAACAATTCAGAACGCGACTGTACACTGGAAGTGCGCGGAGCGTCGTATCGGCACGGGGGACGGAGTACGACTGGAGAGCCAATCGGCGCAACGCACGCTCGCCCTTCACGCCTGTACCCCGCCAAGACACCTTATTTTTTACTTCTGCGCAATAACGGTCAGCGCTAGAGTTTCGTGCCGCGACCTATACTTAGTTCCATTTCTAGACTTTTTGCCAGACTATACGTCCATGACTGTGCTGTTAAAAAATAAAAATAAAAGTCGGTCGTCTGTCCTGTCTACGGTCCTGTCGGTCTTGTCTTTGGTTATTACTTTCTACGAACCAATGCGAGAAAATTCCGATTAGTTCGAAAAGCCGAATTTAGTTGTGAAATTGTTTTGTTGGTTACCATTTTCTTTTTGAAACAAGTAAGTTTACTTTACATTAGTCATTTGTAGTGCCTAGGTGCTTTCTTTTTGCATTTTCTTTATGCACAATCGATTTTCATTACATATAATCCGTAACGCTTTCGTCTTTGTTTTACCGGTAGGTGTGTCGTACGTAAGATAAGAAAAATGAGTTGTCCTTTCAATGAAGAGCAATTGGCGCAATTGAAGTCATTTGTGGAGTTGTGCAAGACACAGCCCCAGATCCTACACCATCCAAAACTGACGTTCTTCAAAGAATATCTTGTATCACTTGGGGTGACGATACCGGCAGCTACGTATGGTGCTAAGAACTTTACACCGGCTGGTGATACGTAAGTTATTTGCCTAACCTATGAACTGCATTTTAATTAAGATACCTTATTGAATGTATGTAGGTACATAATTATGTACTATTTGCTTGTCTTCATAAACAATTCCCATCACATAGTGGACATACCTACATGCTATTCATATTTATAGACTATTGTATTTATGGTATAATATATAGTATTAAGCTTTGTCATTGTAATAATATCCTAATTAATAATACAATGTTATAGCAACATTGGCAACAACAATGCTGAAGAATGTGGCCAGTCATCATCAGATGAGGAATCTGATGCAGAGTCAGATGTGGAACTGGATATGGAAGGTGATACTTTTTTTTTTTTTTTTGTATTAATTTTATAAATTGAAACTTGTTACTCATTTTTTTATTAATTTCTAGTTACCTGCACAGGACTTAATATTTTTGATTTCTAGCATTGCTTTGCTTTACCTTAGCTTTCTTAAAATGTACTATGACTTTTAGTTAATTGGAGGTACAGTTAGTTATATGCCTCAGATTTATAACAGTAATTACAAATCTGGACCAATACCTACATATATGTTAATTTGAGTATATATTATACTGTGAAAGTATTATTGTAGGTATTATACAATTTTATTAATAGGGCTAATAAGCCTACATAAAATAATAGCATGGAAATTATTAACTTCTATTATAGGTGTCATAGAACCAGATCCTTTAGATACCAACCAGGTGATGGGTGATGCATCAAAAGAAGTAACAGATGAGGAGCGGGACCAATCTGATGAGAAGCGCTCAGAGGCTATGAGAGCATTCTCGGAACAGCAGTTTAATGAAGCTGTCAAACTGTACACTGAAGCAATACTACTTAATCCTCAGAGTGCTCTGCTCTTTGCTAAGAGAGGACAGGTAACTGAATAAAATAAGGCTATAAGTGTTTGTGCATGTTTCTTATTGATTAGGAATCCAAATAAAGCACCTTGCTGAAACTGTTTTGCAAGTTGCTAACACATTTAGCAAAAATGGTTAGCACATAAAAATGTTAGTTGTGTGAATTATGAAATGTTTATCTGGCCAAGTAGGGCTATTTCTCATTAAAGAACATTGAGATGCTTGAGCATATGCCCAGTATGTAAACATTTTACAAATTTATCAAATGACTTGCTTTTTACACATGTGCCAAGCAAAAACAGACAAATAAATCAGGATAAGATGCCAACAAACATAAAAAAAATACAAGAAATCTTACCAAACTCAATGGTCATACTACGCCAGATCTTAATCAGTTTAACCCTTGGAATATCAAACATACCAAACAAAAACATTGGTTCCTTATATATGACATATGACAATTACCAGGTATATCTGAAGCTGAACAAGCTGAATGCATGCATCAAGGACTGCTCTCATGCTCTAGAACTGAACTGTGACAGTGCTGCTGCATACAAATTCCGCGGAAGGGCTTACAGGTAAATTCTTCAAAATAAATAAAAATCATTGCCCCAAATTACAATGTATATAATCTGAAGTTGCCTTAGAATATCATAGATATTTTGTCTGTGATAGACAGATGCCTATGTGAAACCCCTTTTTGAATATAGTTAAAAAGATGTTTATTTCTATACATATACATAAATAGGTAGGTAATGGTGTCGATTCTGTTGTTCAAAATTACTAGACTTAAATAATTTGACAGGTCTAAAAGTCTTGCTATCTCTTTCTCATGTGCGGGTTTAAATAAGGATGGCAATATTTTTAAACCTGTCAAATTAGTTAAGTTTAGTAATCTTGAACAACAGAATTGGCACCAATATTATATTATGCTATCTATGTCATGTTTTATTTTGATGGAACTCATCTGACTCATGAATTGTTTACATTATTACATGGAAATATAATGTTTATATAGGCATTGCTTTTTCATTTCAACAGGTTGTTGGGCAAATTCGAAGAGGCTTCACATGATCTATGTGAGTCCTTGAAGATTGATTATGATGACCAGACTAATGAGTGGCTCAATGAAGTGAAGCCAAATGCTGAGAAACTGCGCCAACATAAACTCAGCACTCAACGCAAGAAGGAGGAGAAAGAGGTACAATTGCCTATTTAATGTTTTATTGTTTACTAGCTGTGCCCGCGACTTCGTACGCGTGGAACTAATTTTGTTGACAATTTCATTTGTATGTATAATAATTACTTATAAAAAAATATATGCCTAAGTTATGCTCATAGCATCAGCTACCTTTTAGTGAGTCCCGTTTAAATAATTCCCGCCGTTTGGATGTCGTTCACAATTTTATGGATTTTTATTTGTTGTGCGGAACCCTAATTATTTTTCCAAAAGTGAAGTAGCATATGTTACGCCCAGTAAAATCAGCTATCTACCAGTGAAGGTCTCGTTCAAATCGGTTCGGCCGTTCGGATTTTGTTCACAATTTTATGGTTTTTTATTCATTGTGCGGAACCCTAATTATTTTTCCAAAATTAAAGTAGCCTATGTTACGCATCTAAGTCATCATCAGTAAAATCAGGAATGTACCAGTGAAGGTCTCGTTCAAATCGGTCCAGCCGCTTCGGAGATTACCCCCAAACAAACAGACATACTGACAAAAAAATGTTTAATTGCTTTTTGGTCATTAGAAGCGTGTTACTTTCATATGCATTTCGTAAAAATTTTGACATTACAAACAGACACTTCAATTTTATTTATGTGTGTAGATATCTTTTAACAAGTTTTTAAAGATATATTATCCTTTGTTTGAAGGAACACGATTTTTGACTAATTAATTATTGTTAATGTTTTTAGCACCGCGAGAAGGTGAAGCGGGCGCGCAAGGCGCAGGAGGCTCGCGCTCGCGCTGCCCGAGCTCAGACCGCGACTGGGGGAGGCCCGGGGGGCATGGGGGGCCAGACTGGCCCAGGAGGCATGGGGGGAATGGCTGGTGCGGGAGGCGCTGGTGGTGGTTTCCCTGCTGGCTTCAACCCACAGGCCTTCACCAACCTGCTGTTTGATCAGGAGATCATGGCCGCTTTCCAGGTTATCATATTCATCTATATACATATACCTATCTACACTCTTTATATAAAATCTTTGATTCTATGTATAGCACACTCTTGAAATAAAGAACTAGTTTTAAAAATACTAACATCTACTGAAAACCTATTTTAATCCTCAATAACTACAACAAACATAGAAAGCTATTTTAGTTATTGAAAGTATATTAGCTTCTTCCCAAACTACATCTTAACTTTTAGCAGATGGTAGTTATTGATACACATTTCCAGGACCCGGAGGTAGCAGCAGCATTCCAAGATGTATCTTCGAACCCAGCCAACTTTGTCAAGTACCAGAACAATCCTAAGATAGCATCTGTCATAGAGAAACTGCAAGCCCAACTGGGCAAGGGTGGCTCAGGCGCAGGCGCAGGGTTCCCTGGTGGTAATGCACTTTTATTTTCAATACTAGCAGCCGGCGACTATGCCCGAGTTGAATAAATTTCTTTTTTTTATCAGTTGGATTGGAACCATTGATTTCCGCGATAAAATTTACTTGTTCCCTTCGGATTTCTTATAGAGGTTGCACTGTATTTATATTATTCCAGCTAAGTTAGAAAATAATTGTTGTTTGTTTCTCTGTATTTATTTTCAGCTCCATTTACCAGTTTCTTTACATGATGCGATCATATTGTACAAATGACGCTCACATTGCAGGTTTTGGCGGCGGCAATGCACCGGAGGGGCAGAAGACAGGAGACGACGACGTCGGCCTCGATTAAGCACAACTCGAATCTTACATCCTTATATAACTTAGCAATATCAATCAAGTATACAACATACTCACTATGGATTAGGATCACTTATCTCCATAAGTAAATTTGTTAATGTTTCTTGAGCAACGATATACTGCGCGAATATTACGTACTACGAAGGTATCACGTCATGATGATTTCCCTAAGTAGGTATAGTATGGGTTGGTTGGTGCTTGTCAATATATTATAGAATATCATATTTTATAATATAAAGTATGTTCGCTGGGTTAAATATTATAGATTCGTTTATCGCAAAGCCAGCAGCTTGTAAAATTCGAAATACATATAGCACTGAATAATAATGCAGGATTAACGGTTGTTGTAACAAAGTACTTCGGGACAACCAACAATAAGTAGCATCAACAGTTTTGCCTTGTAACAGAGATGTTACTAATTCAACTATGTTCAATTTCTTTTCACAATTTTCGTTTGAACAGCTAAGTGCATATTGTATATCTTATTCAATTTCATCGTAAAATAGGTAATACTGCAATAAGTTTTCTAAAAATGTCAATAAATATTATTATTCTACAAGCAATATGCTTGTAGAATAATAATATTGGTGAGAGATACACATAGCACTGATATGTAAACTAGTCCAAGTTTACTTTGTGTAACACTTTTCCATGTGCATAACAAAGAAAATATTTCTTAAGATTTCTGCTATCCTTCTATATTATAGCATAATTATTTCGGATAGTTACTTTTAGTTACTGAAAATTAGATGGATATAAATCTAAATTCTCGCACTGATTATTGTTTTGTCTGATAACAAGTGTATTATGTAATGTAACAGAAAATAAAATTTATAAAAAACACTAGTACATATTCATTATATTCAAATAAAATATACGAAAAAAAAAAGTATACTCTACCATTATTCACATTAGACATCATTAACTCTGCCCCATCTTAATCGGATCTTCTTTTCATGTAGCTTCAACCATGAAGGCATTTTAGCAGGCAGTGGTTGCGCATTAGGGAACTTCAGAGGTGGTGGTGGCATCTTGAATGGATCTTCATTCTTGAGTTTACGTAGCAAATACTCTTTGTTAATCTGCTTAGGATCGCGATATTTATCCATGTAAAGATTAAAAGGCCTTTTACGTGGGAACCATTCCTGGGGTCTGATGTAAGGTGCCGGGAAGTCATACTCGTACACTGTAAACATATTTTTATGTCACGTTTTTTACTATAACAGTTACGAATAGTCAGGCCTGATGCGATCACTGTAGCGCCATTTGGACGCCACGCCACCAATATCTTCTTCGCAGATTCATTCTTCTACTTGCAGACACACAGCTTCGAGCTTTAGAAACGGTATGGAACTCTTAAAAATAAAGCTATACAAACTCTATGAGCCTTTCAAGTGTCTACTTGTTGCCATTATTTATTTAAATAAGTAACAACGCAAGTTTTTGGTAAACCTATTTTGAAAATACGTATTTTGTATTTTTATTTGAAAATGTATTTTGTATTTAAATACTTTTACTAAACAATTATTAACATCTCTGTACTGAACCGATACTAAACAGTTCAAACAGTGATGTAGTCGTTTCTCTGCAGTAAGGTTTCCAGATCTCAATGCTGTGTCTGCAGCACCGATCTATGTCTGCAGGTAAAAGAGTTGCGGGCACAGCTAGTCTGCTAGTATAATATTAGGTCCTTACATATGAAATTGGCGTTTTGTATGTGAGGAACAAAAAGTCGAATATTTTTTAATATAATATATTTAATTAATCAAAGTATGAACCATTATTTTCTATGCACTTTTGCCATCTCATAGGTAGTTCATTGATCCCTTTACTAAAAAAACCAGTCGGACGGGAATCAATAAAATCTTTGAAGGCGATTTGGACTGCCCCATCGGAGTTGAATTTTTTCCCTTGCAAGAAGTTATCCAAATTTCGAAAAAAATGGTAATCTGTTGGAGCAAGATCCGGGGAGTACGGAGGATGTCTTAGACTTTCCAATTGAAGCTCTTCTAATTTAGTAGCCGTCTGTAGCGCAGTGTGTGGTCTAGCGTTGTCGTGAAGCAGCAGTGGCGTGGAGCGATTGACCAGCCTAGGTTGTTTAGCCGCTAGCTTTTCCATCATGGTTTGCAATTCCTGACAATAGACATCAGCCGTAATAGTCTGGCCAGATTTGAAAAAACTGTAATGAACAATACCGGCACTAGTCCACCAAACGCTTACAAGTAACTTTTTTGGGGTTAATTTTCGCTTGGGGCAGGATTTGGCTGGCTGGCCAGGATCTAACCATTGCGCTGAGCGCTTCCGATTATCGTAAAGAACCCATTTTTCATCACAGGTAATGATTCGGTTTAAAATACCTTCATTATTGTGCCGGTTTAGTAATGTAACGCAGCAGTCGACGCGCGTTTGCCGGTTTGTTTCAGTCAATTCGTGAGGTACCCACCTTTCAAGCTTTTTAATCTTCCCAATTTGCTTCAAGTGAATTAAAACAGTTTTATCACTAACATTGCAGCCTGCAGCTAACTCGGACGTGGTTTGCGATGGATCCGCTTCCACAATAGCCTTCAACTCTTCATTATCAACTTGAGTCTCAGGCCGTCCACGGGGCTTGTTCTGCAGGTCGAAATTTCCAGAACGAAAACGTTGGAACCAAAAACGAACTGTGTTTTCTTTTGCAACACGACCGCCATACACATCATTCACCCTTCGAGTTGTTTCCGCAGCACTAGTGCCACGGCGGAACTCGTACTCGTAAATAATGCGATATTTAAGGTTTTCCATTTTGTAAAATGAGTGACGCAAACAGAAAAAAACAGAAGAAAAAAAACAAATGAATGACGATCATCGAAGCACAAATACATGAGTCTATAGCTGTACAAATTTGAATTTGGAATTCCTTACCAAAGAGGAGAAATTCGTGATTAAAGTGGCCAGTACGAAAAACGCCAATTTCATATGTAAGGACCTAATATATAGCTCCAGACCAGTGTAAGATTAACATAAACAGCAATGCTTACCTGGCTCCTTTGTGTTCAAAACATTGTGGAAAAAATCTTTGACTGTGTCATCCCAGTCACTCTGATAGAATGCCAGACCAGCTGGAGTGATGTTGTCTTGGTATTTTTTGTACCACTCTCTTGTTACAAATGATCTATCTTCAAGAGCAGGTGATGTTACTAAAGAGCAGAGTAGAATAAAAAAATTAGAAGGGTAGGTATTTAACTAAGCAGCATGTGATGATTATCTATACATCTTGCATAGATGATTCCATGAAATGTTTCTGGATTGTGGCTCTGATCATCAGTCAGAGCTGACTGTCTATTCATGTAGGCCTAAAGCAGGTGGCAGTAGGATGTAGCTTGCACTACCGAAAGCACTAAGTGTTCCAAGGACAGGAACTCAGCTGCCCTTAAAACATGTTGAGGCAAAGTACAGGGGAGCTTAACAAAATTTTTAATAGCATTGACTGCTCCCGTTAAATAGATTGGTATCTTTTGATTTCCCCTTCCATCAAGAAAAACTAAAGTTTAATAGTTACCTTTAGGCAAATCATATGAGACTTTCCCATCCTGTTTGTATAGAACAAATACATATCTATGGTACCCTGTTCCCTTTAAGGGGAATGGGTGCAAGTAATCCACAATAGTATCGCCCTTCTCAACAAAATTGCCAGGTATGTTGGCAACCAGCCAGTGGACATACTCCTTATTATTATCTGTCAAATGCCCATCAAGATTTGTCAAAGCCAATGTCCACAGAGTGTTATCATCAGATTCATAAGTAACAGCAGGAATTGTAAATGCTTCTAGGGGTTTAATCACATTTCCTGAGCAAGCTGGTAAATATGACCCATTTTTGAGATCATACAACACTTCCAAGTTAACATAGGGCACAAAATATCCCTCCCCATACAAATGTTCAAATATACCATAATGCTCAGCAATTTGCTTTTTATGTTCAGGACCCAAAGTATTAAGCCAATCTTTTTTAGCTTCTTCCAAATTTACTATTAGCTTATGATTACGAGCTGCCTGCTCTAGGCTTTTGTCATTTTTATTCTTTTTTAAGTGTTCTAAGCGCATTACTCGTATTTCAGCAGAAGGTTTTCTGAAAATATATAAAACAAGTGCATTGAATAGCATTGCATGATGATATCTGGTAGATAGTGAGTACATAATTCAGGCTTGATATTGATTGAGGCTTATATTGCATTAAAATTCTATGAAATATTATTATTATACCCTATTCTATTAGATGGTACATTGTATAGGATTTCATTCAATATATTCTTTTCACTAATCATTCTATATTTCTATAGCATCAAAACAAAATAAAGGTATAATATAAGTACTTACTTCACACGCTCCATTCCTATGTCTATTTTGGTCGTATAGATTTCATCTCTATAATTCAATTCATCGAGACGTTCTTTGATAGTCCGGCAGTATATAGGAGCTTTTCCTCTTATCCTATGACCAAATCGAATTTGTTGAAACTGAACGTTGCTTGTAAGCCAAGCTCCTCGAAATGTATTTATCATATTGATAGTCAGAAAAATACTTTAGCCTTATAAATTAACGAACGATTTATTTCACATTCATACACAAACAATATTTTATTTCAAATCAAGAACGGAAGACGTACCCAACCCACAACCACAAGTCCCACACACGACTGGTGTTATTAATTAAATTATTAAATAACACTACAATAAAATAACTCAATACACTATGGGCTAGCTACGTTTGACTTTGAGGTTAAGTATACATTCTATCTCAGAGACCAGAGTAGATTCTATCAAAAAAATCATAATTAAGTTTGACGGTAGTCGGTGACGTCTGTGACATAATATCTTTGACGGCAAGAATGTTGTCATATAAGGAAAAAGTAATGTAACAAGACAGCTGATGTAATAATAATAATAATTATCAATTTATTACTCATTAAAGAAAGACGTTACAATGTAGTAGGTGATGAAGCTTAATCTTAAAAACATATTATGGGTCGCAACTAGTTTCTTAGCTAGGATAAAAGATAACCTGCATTAAAGGAACTAGTCTCTCACCCCCAAGAAGAGTACAATATTGCATTTCTAGAATGTTAGATAATTAAGTGGATGATGAATACTTGTGTTTGTATGGGTGTGTGTAGTGCGTATATGTGTGTGTGTGTGTGTGTGTGTATCTGCATGTACATATAAATCAAATTTCATTCTATAGTCCTATCCTCCTCCGAACTCATCGCAGGTAGACACGAATGTACAATTGGATGGCAGAAAACTTGAATTAGTTGATAACACGATTTTTCTAGGTCTAACACTAGATGCAAAATTGCAGTGGGGCTCTCGCATTGAGACCTATGAGATGTGTGTCATTTATGAATACTATCGAAAGTTGTTATTTAATTTCACTGGAAGCTAAATTGGCGCACACGCACATAAATGTGACCGTTGCGTTAGACCCGGTTAGAGCACGGTTAGAGACACTGAACTGAAATTAATGCTTTAATATGGCCAATGTACCTTGAGTCGACCACCTAACTCATAGTCTTAAGCATTTGGGTGAAGTGATTAAAGGCTTTGTAATAGTCTGTATGAATCAAAATAAAAACTGCGTCATTATGCATTTATATGCAAGTTTTATAAAATTGAGCAATCTTTACACTCTTTTGGTTAAGGCACTATGTATGCATACAGCTAATGCCAGACAAATTAGTAATATTTAAATAATGTAGCACTAAATATTCCATAAAATACGGAAATTTTTCATTTTCATTACGGCAACCCTTTTGTCAAAGGAACTACTCTATGTGCTACTCTACTCTACTACTCTAATGATTGTGGTATTGTTAGTTGTGTGCGTGTTTTTATTTCCTTTCTGTGTGTGTAAGTGAGAGAAGACGTCGTCGTCGCTGTCGGACAATCACATAAATCAATAAAAATAAAATTACTACTAAACAGTATTTAGCATTTCCTGAAACTTCTGTGAAATGTGTGTGATGATGCTGTTGTGTTATTGTGAAGTTATTTCCGTTCGATAGTGGGGTCGATATCTAGATTGGTAGGACTTAGGTGAATAACAAATAAAATTGCATGTTTAATCTTAGGAGCCATTTACACATGGCGAGAAGTCACGTAGACTTTTACACTCGAAGTTCAACGTTCTTCGTAGTCTGTTCGTAAGGTGAGATTCGATTCCGTTTGAACGTGAATTAAATACTAGAAGAAATGGATAGCAAAAATATTCAGAAAAATGCCATGCAAAAGAGTGCAGAATTTACTTTCACCCCACCTCCCGAAGCGCCCGTGTTTGAACCTACACCCGAAGAATTTCTGGATCCATTGGGATATATAGCAAAAATTCGTCCAGTTGCTGAAAAAACGGGAATATGTAAAATAAAACCGCCGGCACGATGGCAACCACCTTTTTCATTAGACGTCGATAAATTAAAATTTGTTCCACGGATTCAGAAAGTCAACGAGTTAGAGGCCATAACGCGATTGAAACTTTTGTTTCTTGAGAAAATCCTTAAATTTTGGGATCTACAAGGTTCACCATTAAAGATTCCCATGATTGAGAATAAGACTTTGGACTTGTATTGTTTAAAGTTTTGGGTTGATGAAGAGGGTGGCTTCGAATGCTGTAACACACCGAAAAAATGGCGTAAAATCGCGAATGCAATGGGCTACAGCCAGAACGCCAATACTATGAATTTTTTAAGGAGTAATTATGAAAAAATACTCTTACCTTTTGATATATTTGAAAAGAGCAAAGCAGATATATTGAAAAATGTTAAAAAGACTGAAACAAAAGAAGAAGGAGAGCATAGCAAACAATTGTTCAAAGAAATATCAATAAAATCTATAATTGAAATTAAGGATGAACTGGATGAGAAACCTCACTCAAGTATTAAGAAAGCTAAGACAGGGTCTGATATCAAATCAGATGTTGATTGTTCTAAGATGGAGAAAAAAGAAATTGATTCAGAAGTAGTCAAGAGCAGCAGAGAGTTGAGGAGACTTGCATGCTATGGGCCAGGTCCGAAAATGCCTGGCTTAAATGATGAAGAATTTGATATTACAAAATGTAGGAAGAGGCCAAGGTATGACTTGGATCCATTAGCTATTTATGTGTGTGCTATTTGTCAAAAGGATCACAGGGATGACTTGCTGTTGATTTGTAATGGCTGTTCAGATACTTACCACACATTTTGCCTGAAACCACCACTCCAGTCAGTGCCTGATGGTGACTGGCGATGCCCCTGCTGTATTTCTGAAGTAGTTCACAAGCCAGCTGAGGCTTTTGGATTTGCTCAGGCTGAAAGAGAATACACACTTCAACAATTTGGAGAAATGGCTGATAAATTTAAATCTGATTATTTTGGAATGTCAGGACATTTGGTACCAACAACTATTGCTGAAAAAGAATTTTGGAGGATAATTTCATCAGTTGAAGAAGATGTAACTGTTGAATATGGAGCTGACTTGCATTCCATGGATCATGGTTCAGGATTTCCCACAAAATCTTCACTAAACCTCTATCCAGGTGATCAGGAATATGTTGATTCTGGTTGGAATTTAAATAATTTGCCAGTTCTAGAAGGATCTGTTTTGAGATTTATAAATGCTGATATATCGGGGATGACAGTACCTTGGATGTATGTTGGTATGTGTTTTTCAGCATTCTGTTGGCATAATGAAGATCATTGGAGTTATTCTATCAATTATCTCCACTGGGGTGAGGCTAAAACTTGGTATGGAGTGCCAGGCAGTGGAGCAGAGCTATTAGAAAATGCTATGAAGGCAGCAGCACCTGATCTTTTCAAGAGTCAACCAGATTTGTTACATCAGCTAGTGACAATTATGAATCCTAACATCTTGATGGCTGCAGGTGTACCAATATATAGAACAGACCAGCATGCTGGAGAGTTTGTTGTCACTTTCCCCAGGGCTTATCATGCAGGTTTCAACCAAGGATATAATTTTGCTGAAGCTGTAAACTTTGCTCCTCCAGATTGGCTTCATATTGGCCGTGAATGTATCACACATTATAAAAATTTGAAGAGGTTTTGTGTATTTTCTCATGATGAACTTATATGTAAAATGGCATTGGAAGGTGATCGCTTAGATTTAGAAACTGCTTTAGAAACCCAGAAAGAATTGAGGCGTGCACGTGAAGAAGAAGGCTCTTTCCGAGTAGCCATTTCAAATAGAGGACTGAAGAATGTTTGCAGAACTGCATTTGAGTTGCTTGGTGATGATGAACGCCTATGTGAAGTGTGCAAAACTACATGTTTCCTCTCCTCTATATCCTGCAGTGAATGTAAACATATGGCTTGTCTGCAGCATGCACATGAATTTTGTGTGTGTCCATTACAAAAGAAGACTCTGAATTATAGATATGACATGGATGAGTTGAATATTATGCTGCAGACTATCGATTTCAGGGTTAAAAGTTTTGATAAATGGATGACTGAGACGAAAAATATTCTACTGCCTACTGCATCTGATATTGGAAGACTCCAGAAATTAAAAGTTTTAATTGATGAAGCAGATGAACTTAAAATACCGAAATGTGCATTACTAACCCAGTTAAAAGATGAATACACAAAAGCAACTGAAAATGTTGAAACAATAGTCATAGAATTAGATGATGATTAAGATCAATTTATTAACACTTCTTAGTACAAACTATACAAAAATGGTATAAATTGTGTTATAAATTTAGTATTTGATTGTTTAACGCAATTGTCAATGTAATTGTTTAAAATAGTGGTCCACTAATTCATTATATTCATCATAATTTTAGGCAGCTTGCTGTTTATATATTATAGTGGTTAAGAATTGAACTTATTAATTTAGTTCCTTATGTAGAATTATTTCTTCCAGTAAAATTATATAAATCTATGAAAGGTGTTCAACTGGATAAATATTTTGATTTCATTTGACTTTGTGTTGAATGTTTGAAATTATAATAGCTTTTATATTGTGACCTAACTTTGTATGTTACTGATATGTACAGCAGGTTTGTGGATAAGGAAATGAATATGTGTGAGCAAATTATTGTTACTCTCAAGATTCACTAACTAAGAATTTGTAATTATTAATGTTAATCCCACCGTATTATAATAAATAAGATGATCTATCTTGTAATTATCATATTTAGAAATAATACTTGTCAATGGTTTTTCTGACAAATTGTACCATACCATGGAGTCGGGGAATATTTTGCTGGAGCATTGTTGAACTAGGTACTTACCAATTGTTGAATATTTACCATCAAGCTTTAGTAAAAATACCAGCAGGTCTGTCTCACCGGTCCCTTCCTCAATGTTCATCATAATAACAAAATAGTAGCAAGTAGTGCTTAATAGAAAACAATCTGTGCATTACTCATGTGAGCTGATTTTCTTTGAATTTGGACACCCCTTGGGCAGATAAGGTTAGACCCTCCCCCTGAGAGATTGCTATAATGTTTGAGATATTTGCTATAGTTCTTAATGACATACATCCATTAATATATAAAGCAGATAAATAGTACAATATTAAGATATCTAATGCATTTATTCAAATTTAAAAATACAATCTGGATAATGTAAAAATATTCTTTGAAAGCTAATGTGACATTTTATATCATGAATTAAATGAGATTTACTGGACAACCCTCCATTGAGAGCTCACATTATTAAGCTCTCTTTACTAATTGTCACTGGACCCCAGAATGTTAGACTTGTCTAGGGGTGCCAAACTCCTTATGGGTAGGTAAGTATGTTTTTGTTCCTTAGAAATATTTTATTATAAAACTTCATCTTGCACCGCTATTTAGACTAGCTACTAAATTATTACATTAGGTCTTAAATTAAGTGTGGCAGTTCTAACTATTATTAAGACGCCTTTTTGTGTTGTATAAATACGAAAAAAAAAATTTTTGCATAACTATTATAATTATTATGACACACCCAGTCAATAATTTATTAATCAACAACCATTATCCTTTCCTCAAAGGATTAAAACATGCATAGATAAAAAAAAACTGTTATTCAATTAGAATTGCTATTGATCTCAACAAATGACTGAAAGAAAACTTAGGATGTGTAAGTTAAAATCTTGCGAAATATAAGAGGTAATAATAATAATTTTCATACAAGTCTTCCGGAGTAATATTTATTTATTTATTTCAATATTAAAATGAATTAATGTAATTGAGTAACATTAAAATGTAATTATTGAATTTGATGTCCTCTATCACATCACCAATTTTAAGATGTCACATTCACAGAATTATATTATTTAGTTAATGTTAGAGTTATAATATACCAACAGAGGTATTTGCCAGTCAAACAGTAATAGGTGTGTATTTCGGTTTGACATGATATTTATCCTTGTAATAAGGCTATGCGATATATATGCTATGTATATAAGAACGTCATTTATTTCAAAATAAATAGTAAGTTTAGCATTTAGATACCTCAAATAAGAAACATACAACCACCAAATCTGGGGTCACTACCCCAAATATTATAGTGTTGCTTTAGTGGGAGATCTACACGTCATGCTTTTTCTACTTATAGAACATACTTGTTATGAATTTGTTGCTTTCTTTCAATACAAATAATCTTGAAAGAGCCAAGAATTCTTTTAGTTGGAGAAAATAATATCAATAAATTTGTGTGTGTGTGTGTGCGTGTGTGCAAGATCTATCTATTATATTAACAGACACTACGGAAAGGTTTTATTTAGAAATTAGTGATTAATACTGTGATTCCAAATTTTGTTTGTGACTGATGATCATAGATATTTGCTCTATAAAGTATTATCAGAGTAGAAATAAATTAAGTTAAGTAATTAAATTAATAATTTGACTGTAAATATGTTATTTCTTTATCCCTTTACCTATATATAATACTAAGTAATTTGTAAAATTTCGAATAATAAAACCAACTAATATTGAAGTGTGCATTTATTAAAAAACGTGTAAAACTTAACAATAAATTAAGTAAAGTAATGCATGATATTTGGTGTTATAGGAGTGATCCGATCACAATAAAAACTTATGCTATTGTTATAATAATTACTGCAATTTTTTAATATCTTAGGTATATCACATACACACAATACGTATTGAGATTTATCCCAAGAATTACTTATGTCTAGCTTACATTACGCAATTCTACCTATATCTATACACAATTTCTTGTAAGTAAACGGTTGCTATTAACACTCGGTAGATACCTACTGAACCCCCAGTCGAGCCTTAGAAAGACATTTGGAAGTTACAGGACAGCAGTAGGGACGAGTGAACCAAACAATTATATGGATTTAATTTGTCAAAAAATAATTAGTGGGTCAAAGTGGACAACATTTTTTAACGTTCCACGTTGGCCCACTGATGGGACAACGCGGAGCTTTCCCTTTGAAGAGCGTAGGCTCTGACCACAGAAATAGGAATATGAACACTAGGAATTATATGTGTGCAGTTTAGTTCCCAAATAGAATGTCAACGGTTCACGCCATCTCGTAGCCCCCTCACACAAATACATAAACGAGTCTGCGCAATCAATATTATGAACTACTTCTCTACGCCCAGCGATGAAATTAATTTGTGATCTAAGGAGTCACCTGCGGGGCGACAAACTTACGGCGCTAAACAATTTCTAGTGTTTTATTATTCCGATTTCTGCTTTCCTCTGAAGCTGAAGTTAGCCGTTTCCGACTGCGAATCTCCTAAGGGCTCAATATATTTACAGCCGAATACTGTAACATGAGAGATGGCTAACGATAGAACGGCTTGGCGATTGCTCCACCGACAAGAGCCTAGCTCTTAAATATATGATGATGACTGTAACATGATATAAACATCTACAAGAGAATAACACAAATTATTTATTTGCATTGCGTTAGCACCAATTTAAGTACTATTACATCACAACCCTAAAAAAACAAATGAGTAGAAATTAAAAACGTTAACACGATATAATGTACGTATGTTATGAAAAACTCTGAAAATTTACAATAATTTGATCGCTTGCTATATTAACATTGTCATTATGATATTTGAAATTAACTGGTGACTCCTTCACCCCTTACATAGAGGACGACACTTCAAAATAATCTAAAAAGTAATATTTCTATATAATACTGACAATCACTTGGAAGACATAGTTTTATTTAGTTATTATTAATGGACGGATAATGACTTATATTATTATCATAGTGAGTATTGACATATATTATTCGATGTCTTTTAACGTATTATAAACAACGTGTTTTAAATAAAATGATAATCTTAAATTCTAATAAGTATTTATAATCTTTAGAGTTAAGAATATTTTGTATATATGTATGTATATAAATATTATATTAAAACCAAATAAATTACACTATACAGCACCTTTCATCGTAGATAATTATTTAGATACACATACCTAAAGATAAAAGCTTGCAATGTAGTCTTGTTATAAGAGCGTTAACAAAAAAATACAAATACAATTTGTATAATACCTATATCAGTCTATGTGACAAAACCCCATAGTATATTATATATAGATTCATGACTCCTTTTTGATTTGAGCAGGCCATACAATATAAAGTTAATAAAAATGCTGTTTACATCGACAGCGCCGCATATCAGAAAATAATCAATTTAATACTTTTTCCACTAAGTAGTTTTAATTAGATAATTCAGTGTTAAGAAAACGGTATCTTTTTCAGCCATGTGTTATTCGCCACGTAGAAATATCAACTTAGTGCGGTTTTATGTAGAATATTGATATACGTGCGTGTAAGATAAAGTTTCCAGATATTCAATAGTACATAAAGTCAATTAATTTTAACCGTGATTCGTACAAAATCGTAGTTTACCTGACCAGAGATGAGAATTAAATCGAAACAAAGATTCACATTACGCGAGTGAGTTTGTTTTAATTTAGCCATTTACCGTGACAGTTTCTCTCATTTCCTTTCCCTTTGTCTCGATGGGCAGAGCGAGACATGCGACAGCAGCTAAAATCGCTGCAATAGCGTACACTCCAATCGCTGTTACTAAGGAATTCTTAAGAAGGACCTGGAAAAAAACAATTTATTTTATTATAATATTAAACTTGACATATTTCATATTTTTTTAGTTTCCAGAAATTTAACCTACTAAGCATCATAGCTACAGCAGACGAAATAATAACAGTTTTTAAAATTCTGGGAAAGCTTCTCTAGGGGCTGATTTACCCTACAAGGACCGTAGGTATTATAGTAGGTAGTATTACTATTTATGACAAGTCAATTAGAGAGGGGAGTGAGAGTATCTGCTACAATTTATATTGATCAATAAGTAATTGATATTTTATATCTTTATTTACAGAATACTTAAATCATTATATGTATTATATTATTAATCTGCATCATATAATTATTAGGCCGAACCTTTACTGTTTTTTAAAATAATTATTTAGATTTCACCCACCCATTTATACTCAATAAATGAGTGAACGTGAAATATTTTGGTTGAGTTACACTATCATAAAATTTTTGGTTCGGTAAAAATGAGTTAAGCTTCTCATTTAAAATAGTTCATGAATTTTAACGATACTCTTATCTTCGGTAGTATAGGTAGTGGAAAGTCTGTCACGCGGGACGCCGGGGTTCGATTCCCCGCCGGAGACACGCTTATCATTTTTTTAATGCCTTAAGGTTTGTCGAACTAAGCGGAATTTAACATTATACTGTTTATTTTGTTCTGTTGTTCGAGCATGTCTAACATGTCTCTAGATCTTACTATACTTAAATAAATAATTAAAATGAGCGAGCCGTACAGTAGTCGCTGATGGAGTTCTGAGATGTGCAACATCTGACAACCCCACCTATTTTTAGTCGCTGACACTTAAAAAAACGTCACTTCTAGGGACAAACTTGCTAAATTGGCAACACTGTTGCCCGGTTTCCTGTTATTTAATTCCTATCCATTTTTTTTAAATCACTGGAACGAAAGCGATAGGATATAACATTGAATGTAAGACATCAATAAGGTATGTATGATTGTGTTACCTGCGCTACGTACGGAGTGAGCATAGCCCCGAGCCGGGCCACGCCGCTGCACGCGCCCACCGCCGTCGCGCGCAACGCCGTCGGATACACCTGCACATTCACACACATAGTAGCATTACAAACTTACAAACATATTAACGGTAGCGTTGTGAGGTCAAGCGGTGTATGAACGATATTATTCATTAGTGGCGCTCGAAAGGGGATTAATAATTAAAGAAACACCACTTTACAGCAAGCGAATAAAACGTTAGATTTCGAAATTAATCCTATACATTTTGAACAAATGGGTAAGCTCTTATTTAGTCATTTATATTTACTCAAATTCAATGTTTAAAGAATTTTATATATATTATGTCAAATTTTCCCTCACCTCGGGCGTGTAGACGTAAGCTGCTTGGAACAGTCCCGCAATGATACCTCTCGCTACAAACAGTACGCATGTCAGAAATGTTCGACTGAAAA
This sequence comes from Falcaria lacertinaria, assembly GCA_951449985.1. Lineage (NCBI taxonomy): Eukaryota > Metazoa > Arthropoda > Insecta > Lepidoptera > Drepanidae > Falcaria > Falcaria lacertinaria. The sequence goes on along the minus strand of OX602115.1, from coordinate 5,074,592 downwards.
TAAAATGGAAGTCACTTTCAATACGGGTCCTTTTTAATAAATCAACCAGCATGTATATTTGTTAAACAAGTTTACGGTAAGCAGCACAAGAGGGTTCTATTCGGAATAAGAATCCATCTGATTGGAGTAGTACTAGAGTATATAGATGATCACAGAAGATGAATCTTCCAGAAGACAGTAGACATAAAACACCTCTATAAAGTGTTGTACTACCAAGGAAACCCATGCTGGCAATAGAGATAACCGTTCGTCCCTCTCATATTATTATCAGTAAGGTGGCAAATAATCATCTGCCTCATGGTAAGCGGTCACCATAACCTTTGTATGCCTGAAATACCAAACACTGTTTGCCAGCACAGCATAATCTTAAGCAAGCTACCTTACATGTCGTAGAAACATAAGACAACACTACGTAGATAATGGCAATTTTTCTGCCATCTTCTATAAAATAGACGCTACTAGCACAAAGATTACCTTGACTCAACCAACATAACATTCCCTGGAGTTGAACATCCATTGATTTTAGTAACCTGTTTTCATTGGGCATACGCATTACGCATGCCAGGAATGTGGTATATAATTATCTAATCATAAATTTTATAATTGAGATGTACTACTTACTTTCCGTTATATATGAGCACGCACACACATATAGCGAAGATGACGAACTGCGTAGCCATAGTTCTCTTGCGTCCAAACCTCTCTATAACAAATATAGTCGCGAAGATTCCTGAAAACATATACACATTGAAGTTAAAATTTTGTTGCATATAATAATGCTGCCATGTCATTCTATAAATGGTCAACAGTTTTCGGTTCAAAATGGTTCACTTAGTTACTAATATATAGGGACAATGGAAATAATGCTGTCTTTTGGTTATTCGGTGATGTGATTTGTCCTTTTGGCCAATTACACTAGTAAAAAACCAAACATTCATTTGCTCTCAGCAAGCTACAAACATGCCAACAAGTTCTTCTAGCTCTCACAAACACATCAACATGTTATAAAACTGAATCCAGGAGTGTTCTTCTTCTTAGGGTGCCTCTCCAATTATTGAAGGTTGGCGATCAGCTCTGAACACTTCTCTCTATCTTTTGCGAGGCGAAATAGATCAGCGGCACCCGCAATACCAGTCCACTCTCTGATGTTCCTCAGCCAAGACTTCTACGACCGGCTTTCCTTTTTTCCCGCAACTTTTCCCATGATTATAAGTTGAAGGAGGTTGTATCGATCATGTCGTAGCACGTGCCCTAGATATGATACCTTCCTCAGGAGTGTTGAGTACTGCTAACGAGCGAGCTATGGGAGAAATGTGTATGTATGTATTCGTACCTGGGAACTCAGCGAGCGTGGTCCACAGTAGATCCATGTAGTCGGTGGTGTGAAGCACGCGGCAGTCGGCGGCGCACTCCCCTCCGCCGGGCTCAGTCTCGAATAGCTCCGTTGTCATCAGCACCAGCCCGTAGTAGCAGAACGCACACGACATCCTAACGATCATATCCATAGATAATACACTATCATATCAGTGCCGGTAGCAGGAACATTTTTCGACTACGTAAGCGAAAACGTAACTCGCGAAATGTCAAAATTGACATACAAATTTTTAGTTCCTCTTTTCACCGCCGCGGCGCTGTTAATTTTCCAATACAAAAATAGTCGAAGGCGATACGGAAACGTTGTCGCAAATTCATGCTCGTACTACAGGTGCTAGCTTTTTCACCGCGACTTCGCCCGCTTAGCATGATATCATTCGTAGTTACTTGCTGATAATAGCACGGTGAAAGAATTCTTAAAATCGGTCTAGTTGTTTTGAGTTTATTAGTTACAAATACATATAATATTATTAGTATTAGAGCCATTTCTCATGTCACACACCACAATAGCCTAAATTGCACAATATTTTAGCTTAGTATGGTCAAGATTTCAGTTTACTTTTAATCTAGTCAAATTAACAACAGTATTGGCACAGGTACCTACTACTAGCTATGTTCATGCCTTTTTTGTGCATGCCATGTTTACCTATGATATTTCAAAGTGGATCCAAAGTATATAGAATGCCATGTCCGTCTGTATGTACTCGCTTTTTTACTTGCTGGCTAAATTAGTTCTATGTAGCTGTTAATTGGATTGGCATCGCATAAATTGCCATGCCAAATGAAGAGTACTAACCTGTATAAAGTTCTCTAAAATCGAACTCTACTGCCTATTTTTATCCAGACAGCATGCCATTTTGTAGTGTATCCTATTTTTATGCGAAATACGATTACGATTGACCTCGCTCGTATACGCTCACGAAGTAAAAAAAATACTGTACGAAATAGCAGGGAACAGAAATTACCATATGAACCACAGTAATAGACTAGTGTTCCTAAGTTGTGGGATGAGCAGATGCTTCAGCCGGCCGCGTTGTACCATCCCTACGGAGTCGTCGCACACGAGCCTTCCTAGTAGCATGGGACGTCCGTTATCTTGCGCTATCTAGAAGTACCAAAAATGTATTAATGTTATACTTTTATGTATTAAATCTTCTAATATCCTACCTAAAACCCTTCAAGCGTAAAATGCACACGTGTACTTATCTCTCAAATGTGTTTTATCTCTTCTTAGCCCTCAATTATATCTCAAATGGCTGTGTTAGGTATTCGTCAAAGCAAAGAACAATAAATGCGAAAGTTTTGCTGTACCTATATATGTTACTCAATCACACCAAAACGACATTATAATAAAAAAACAGCCATGTTCGAGTCGGACTCGCGCACCGAGGGTTCCGTACAAACTTGTAGGTAAGGAGAGGAAGTGATATTTTTGTTATAGTAAATTCATTTTTTTTGTTATCAAACTACATATTCACGGTTTTCAGATTTTCCTTTATATAGGCTGCAAGACACTGCTTCTTACCAAATTTAATAATTCTAGGTCAACAGGAAGTACCCTATAGGTTTTGATTCCCTTGTGAAATCACAAAATATGCAACATAAACATTAATATCTTTTCTTTACATTGACTTACATGTTTGATATTTTTACAGCTGAAAGAGTCCATAGACCCGGGTATTTGATATTAATTCCAATATGATAACTCCACTCATTATGAAAAGAGAGTTTAAGTGTTTTATTGTGGCCATAAAGTAAATAATTTTAAAAATGAATATCTATCTGGAGTAGCATGTTATTGAATATAGTCATACCTGTTCAAGTGTAGCTAAAGCTTTATCTGGTTGGCCGCTAGCTACGTGGAATCTAGCTGACTCGGGTAGCCACTGAAATGTTTTCAGGTAGTTAATTTAAATTTAAATGATTATGAGGAATAGTAATATAATTTATTAAATATGCAACTTACAGGGCATATCAGGGCGAATATTAGTAAAGGAATGGTGGAGAGAGCTAAGAGCCAATGTACGCCTAAAGTAGGCATCACCACTAGTGCAAGAGCAACTTCTAAACATGCGCCCAGCGCCCAGAAACACTGGAATAGAATAAAACATTTTAATATTAGTACATTAAATTGTACACTGCATTCATGTCTATTAGATGAAAGATAAAAGACTAACTCACATCGAGTAGTACAACACATTTAGCTCTCTGTTTCGTTGGTAAGAACTCAGCATACAATGTCACACTGAAACAAAAGAAATATTTAAATTAGTATAGGTATATGACCAATGATTAAACCGAGTATCAGACTCCACATTTAGACTATTAGGAAACCAAATTGTACCCAAACTAATAATTTATTTAATAAAAAATTAAATAATAATCAACAAAAAGTAAAAGATATAATACGATATAAAAAGATAATTTGTTAAAATGTTGCTGTTGAGCTGAACAATAAATCGTTAATTATATCTAGAATGAAAAATAAAATTGTTAGTATTATAATGACTTACGACTGGGGCACACAGCCAATGGCAAACCCAACCAGGCCTCTCAAGAAGAGCAGCCACAGGAAATTGGGAGCTATTGAGCTCAGTAGGCCATAGTAAAACAGCAAGACACCACACATGCTTAGAGCCTGTAAGAAAATGAACAATTAGATATACCCATTTGTTACTTATTTTTTAATACTGAGACATACAACCAAAAAATGATGGGTGAGCACATACTCAAGTTAGTAATAGTAAATTCGCTCTTTTTTCCTGGAAAATATAGCTATGAGCTTTTATTTGTTGTCATTACTAAGATAAAGCAAAAACACCCACAACAACATGTTTCAACTAGGGGAGCCTCTTTATTTTTTTATTATGTTGTTATAAGTGCAACAGATATACACATTCTGTGAAAATTTTAAACTGTCTACCTATAGCGAATCATGAGATACAGCCTGCTGACACACAGACAGATGGGAAGACGGACGGACGGACAGCAAAATCTTAGCAATAGGGTTCCATTGGCTATCCTTCGGGTATGGAACCCTAAAAAGCAAGCAGTGTGGGAATAAATTAAATTATGTGGCTCTTACAGTTTTCCTTCCATAACGGTCACTAAGGTTTCCCCAAAATGTTGAACTTAACATCATCCCCAAGAAGACTACTGTGGTTGTCAAAGCTTGTTGATACCTGAAAAATATTATAATTATATTAATCAGTATTTTAATGCTAAAATGGTAGCAAACAAATATATGTAAATGTGTCAGCATGCACTACATCCTCTCAATGCTTGCAATATTGGTATCACTTGCATGTTGCCAACCTCATATTGGAAGGAGTCACTGTGCTAGATATGGGATGAAATGGTTTCCACTGCCAACATAGTGCTCCCTCGAAGAACAGTAGACTAACTGAAGCAGCACAACTCTAAATCAGAGAAGTGTTTGTGGTTTTGCCAGTTGGTTTAGTTTCAGAGCTCCGTATACTGAGATTTCTCAATGTTCCATCCTGTAAGTACATCTAGCACTTACAGACATACATTTTGCTCACAGTCTAAATATGAGCTTCTAATAAAATTAATGGCTACAAACAGCTTTTTGGGAAAATATTGAAAATATTATATTACTTGCTAATATTCCATTCACAATGCAAAGCTGGTGAGAGTATGCTGAGGATTGTCATCTCCATAGAGTCAGCCATCCAGCACAGGCCAGTGCACAATGACAGCTTCACTTGGAACCATCCAAAACCTAGTGCATTTACTGCTTGGGTTACTGTAAATGTATCTAAAACAATATTTAAATATAAAATATTTAGTGTATATTATTAAATGCTTTGATTATATACGCATATAATGATATAAAGATGAAATGTATTATTTTTTTGATGATAATAAGTAAACTGGTCTATAAAATATTAGTTTGATGTTATTTTTAGATGGGCACTTTTTTATTCTTAAAACAGGAATATTTGAAACAAGTTAAACGGTCCACAGAAACGAAATTGTCTAAGAAACATACCATCAGGAACCACGGATACAGAAGCCATCTCGATTTCTTGAGGCGGTGGCATTGGCGGTGCAGGAGCCCTAGGGCCCACCGCGCTGTCATCCAAATCCTGGTATCCTTTAGCGCGACGCATGATGAAGCCTTTTAACGCAAAAAGCGTAAAAACTTCTGACGTGGATTTCTAATGTAACGGTGTTTCCAATTCTGCTGGGCGACACTTTATTATCCTATTTTCCTATCATACCAATGTTACTTTACTTCACATTTCTTTTATGGCTCATTACCTATTCTTCGGTTCTTCGCTATTATTTATTATTTACATACCATTAAAAAAACTATAAAACTTTTATTATTTACTTTTTTATGGTTTACACTAGTTTACAGAGTTTGACAACTTTGACAAGTCACGAATAGGGCTGCCAGGTAAATTTACGTTGGGTGTATCACCTTAAAAAATGATTTTCTAAATAATTTGCTACATTTTTAGTGAGTTCAAAAGGAGAAGTTTATGGAACAATTACGCTATAGAAACCGTAATTAAATAGCAGCCAAAACGGTGTGTACTATTTTTACTATGACATTGGACTTGTGTTAGAAATGGACGAATATATACTTGTGCATTTATAAATTAGAAGGCTTACACAGGTTTGTCTACATGAAGAGCAAGAACCTAATAATAGTATATAATAAAAGCTAATAATTGAGGGAATCGGAGGAAAGCGAGACGGAAAATGTGTATACCAGTGTTGAAGAGGATTGATTGCTATACCTAGGAGGAACAAGAAGATGTTACCCATCAAAAACATAAATATGAAATGAGAGCCAAGTTAAATATTAAGATTTATGCCTTGGTTGTTGACTTCAACGACAAAAGAAGTGAGATGTAAATGGGTGCCAAGTTCAATGGTCAGTCCTGAAATTTATTTATAACAACATAACATATTTTAGTACAACATAAAATATAATTCCTTCTTATAACTTAGGGTTATATATATTGAAGCCTAAGCTGAGGCTAAGGCTGACTTGGCTAGTAGTATAAAAAGAAAACTACTCGACATATTAATTTCTACAAAACAAACAGAACTATGAACCTGATTGCCGGTCGTCCATCAGGCATATTGTAAAAACCTGTACTAACGATACCGTGATAACGAGTTCCTATCTCCTAAGATACAATAGATATATAGTTTGTACGCATGTCCATGTTAAAGTAGAGGGAAGGTAAGTAGGGTAGGTACCTAGTATCTTTTTGGTCTGTAGACCTAAGCCTACCTACTAACGTGGGCGGTTAACTGTACAAAATGTCAAAGGTTAAAATTATATATTGTAATACATAGCTGGATACTTAGTTACAAACTAATGTTCTCGTATAAGTTCATTTATACCAGCGTTTTCCCACAGCTTCGCCTGTAAAAATGGAATGGCTCATAGCTTCACAATCAAATATAGCCCCGGGATAACTTCATACCTTTTTATAAGCCAAGAGTTAATTAGCGGAGGAATTTATAAAATCGGTTGAGTATATCCATAGATTATGCTATAGGTACTGGGACCAGTCGCCTTAGCGTGTGGGAATGACCGGCCGTAGGTTGGATCACAGGCGTTTATGCCACGTTTATGCCTTAATTTTAATTATCCACTAGCTGCCCTCCCCGGTTTCGCACGGGTAGATACATTTTTGTAAGTGTCTGTATAATATAATATAGCCTATGTTACTCAGTGATACTAAAGTTGAAATATTTTTTGAAATCGGACAGTAGTTTCGGAGCCTATTCAATACAAACATACAAATCTTTTCCCTCTTTATAATACTATTAGTATAGATAAAAATAGGTTGGCCCGAATTGTTTTATTGATAAAAATTTATGTAGGTACCTTAATTTACTAATAAATAAAATATAGTTTGCTGATTTTCATGCAATGATTTTAATTTTCAATTTATGTATATTGATACAATTTCGTCATAGCTCGTTAGATCCGGATCCACATCCGTAGTTACATATTTATTTACATTAGGCGATAATTAAAAAAATACCTATCTATTCAAAATACATTGACATTTTCTATATAAAACACACAGATCATAATGGTATGTATCATTATAGTTACGTATGAAAGAATTAATTATGAGCAAATACTGTGATAAACATCTCCAAGTTTGGGTTTGTCTAGACAAGACGTGATAAAATCTTGCACTAAGTATTGTACCAGGACTATAATAAGGATTACCATCTAACATATTGGCTGTCCATATTATTATAAACATTTCATGATTTTCATTAAAATCGATAGTTCATGTAACTAACTAACATCGACTATTAATACTTTACAGGTCACTATAATATATATTTAACTAATTGAAACGGTTTACTATCGAAAATTAATATGACATTATTATTATTAAACAGATATGTACTCTTGCTAAATATCTTTATCTATACACTTCAATGAATTCGTGAAATTAATAAAAGCTACATCATAATTACTACACCAGGAACATTAGCAATAGGTACAGTGTAATTAACAGACAAATATTTACTTTTTATTAGAAAACAAGATATAGGACGCAAATCGGACTTCCATTTTAAAATGTTAGGGTCTCATAGACCCCATGCTCATTAAAAGTTAGATAAGAAGCTGTAAAGCTTAAAATATCACCATATTTTCCTCTGTTCTCCAAGAGAATCGCTTTAATTTCTTACAGATTAATAGGTACATTATGTATTTTTGCTATGCAAAAACTATTTTCTGTAGTATTGTCAGCATCGTTTTTTAACGTCGTATGTAAAATACAAAAAAAATAGCACCTGGCTAAAAGTATAAAAAATGGCGAGATAGTAAAGTAGAAAATGTGAAACGCTCTGTAAGTAGTGTTTTTTGTACCACTAAGGTGGCAAACACGCATACGGCCCTCCTGGTGGTAAGCCGTTACCGTAGCCTATGTTGTTCTTATTCGTTACGTGAATTTTTATGGCTATCATTTTTTTCTGTCACGTAATAAATTTTAATCTTTTGGGATAGTACCTCAGAACAACAAAGTATAGTACACATACTATCTCTACTAACTAATTCGGATGTTAGTTTTCCATTTTGCAATGTTTTAAGCCCGAGATATTTCATATTGTTGTTTTCGTTAAAAAATATATGAACGTTTACCGTTGAGTTTAATACAAATAACAACGGATCTTATGTTTTATTCAAAGTCACATTGGAAAGAAGATTTCCTAAATTTATTTAGGCAATTATACTTATATTTACTATAGTGAATTTCAAATGTTTTGATTTCTATCTAAATAGTAGTCTTAGACATTCAGTACCTATATATTATTTACAGCTGCACATGCAGTGCGATATAATAGCTGCCAATCGAAGGGAGCAATTCTTTTAAACTATCATGAAATTTTGCAACTTGACAATAGGGATTATAGTCACGTTTTGTACGTTGAATTACACACGTATCCGTATCACGCCTATAAAGTTTACACCTATCGCGAATGATCCTACATTGACGGAATTTGATCAGAATGAAAATTATTTGCTTAATTTTTTCTTAACAAGCTCGAATAGAATCTATTGACATGATAGAAAATTGTAATAGGACAATCTAATAAAGTGGAGATAACAATGCCTATATTTTTTCGTTTCGATAGCTGTCTTATACCACGGTCTTCATTTAGTCGCTGTTGGATATCTATAGATCTACATATTACTCAGTCTCATTTGTTGTTGGCGAAAGTCAGATAACACCTGTTTAAGTTGCAATGCGATGCTTAAGTCCTCGAAGTTCAACCACTAAATCTGAATCGCTGGCAATGAATCGTTTCTCAATCCTCCGCCCTTGTAATGGTTCCTCCTGTCAAAAAAACTGACGTTAATTTGGTTGTTTCACATTAGAAAAGATGAGTATTTATTTTTTTCATAAATGTAATACATTAATAAAATAGTAAGGGTCCAATTAGCACAAAGCGGCCTCCTGGTGCCCCTAGTAGTTGCGCTTCCCCCGCGTCGATTGACCCGGCCTCTGAGCCGTGTCACCCACCACCCCCGGCCAGGCTATTTTTAGATTTCGGAGTTTCCACGCTTTCAGTGAATTGCACAGCAATGGAAAATTTTATTCATAGAACGATTCTTTTCATGTTTCCTATGTCTAATGAATTTATTTGATATAATATATGATGCTTACCTGATCACGTGTATCGCCGGATTTGGCCGCCAACTGACGTAGTATTGGAGCAAGCTTGTCATAGAAGTCGTTTGTTTTTATTTGATTATTGTGATGACGAGTAGGTGGAGCTGGTCGTAGCATCACAACCTCCTTGTCTCCCGTCTTAGGTGTCTCCGTGCTGAGATCGGGGGCTGCGGTTGTGATGCTTCTCTTATTGCCGTTCCAGTTGATAAAGCCGTCATCTGACGCATAATCGTCATCGTCAAACTGTGGAACTGTCTTTGGACCGTGGTACAGAGGTTTTCCTGCCAAAGCCTTTAGTTCTCTAACGTCTTCGTCCTCTGCGTCCCTTTCTTCGTAATCCGTAGGCGGGAAAGCTGCGCGGGTATTTTCGCGGCGTCGCTGCGCGTCATGTGCCATTTGCGTGAGAATCAAATTGTCGAGGAATGCTGCGCTGACGTCATCTACTTCGCTTGGTCGCCAGCGGGGAGTGTTGTCGCTCTCAAACCATGTTTCCTGGCCGATAGGCAGTGCGGATAGCCTTTCTTCTTGCCTTTTCGGTGCCTCGTTTGCAACGAAGTGTCCGTAGGGATCGTAAAAGTATGGGTAAGGAACTTGATCGTGTACTTCAGGTACCGTGATAGATGGGGCATCGTAGTAGTACTGCACTTTGGGTGTGTAGTAATATTCCTCGTCTGGATACTCTCTAGGCGCTTGCGGATACATGGGCCATGTCTGCATTGGATAAGCCTTCGCTTGTGCTACGAAGTAGCCAAGTAAGACTGTTATCAAAAGCCTGCAACAAACTTATACTGTTATAATATGAAAATATGCGACGAAAACAATATCAGGTCAATATGTAATTCATTTATGCTAAAAATACATAAAAATCCCACTCACAAAGTTATGGCATTAACAAAGAAAGCTTGTATGATTTAATTAATTAATTCGATATATTCTTATTATTATTTTATATAATATTGTACCTTAAGTTCGTTAGCTGCATGTTGCACATTTTGCACAGAATGATGTTCGTTCGGGCACGATCAGGGCACGACTACGTGGGAGGGTGGGTCCGCCGGCTTTATAAGGCACTCGCCCACGCGCGCCGCCTACACGTTCTCAATGAAACATCTCCCTATGAACACCCCTAACACCCTCCTTGACGCCTCATCCCGCGCAGCAGCCCCGCGCCCTATCCCGCGCCACACCGCTCCGCTATCGATCCCTGTCCACAGATTATTAATCTTACCAAACTGTGACTGATTTTTATTCAAATCCATGTAGATGACTTTATCTACATAGATATTTTACTCGGAATTGTGCGTAACGGAAAGATGCTCGTATAATTTTAAGAAATAGTTGATAATGATTATAGTTATTTTATCATTTATGTTGTGGCACAAACAACCCCGCGATGGCAAGTAGAGTAGAGTGTGCAGCACAACTAATTGGAAACGATCTAGCAAACCACTACAGTGCTTACGCTATAAAAAAAATAAGTTAGCCCCGAAGGATACTGTTAGTAGTTAATACGAGAAGCAAAAACTTATACCCCTTTTAACGATAGTTGAAAAAAAATCTATTTTAAATTGTGGCCGAATTTTGTTCACTAGACGAACTATTAGTAATAATAAAACTGCCTGTGTACGATTAATTAACATATTTTATTTTAATTCCGCGGTGGATCTAATTCATCACCTTTTATGACTAACTGATGATAATAAATATATAAACCTCTTTTTCTTCTCTTTACCTCGAATAAGAAGGAACACTAGTCTGGAATCTGGATTAAAATACTTTATAATGTTGTTTGCTTCTGATAGTTTTACCTGTTACTTACTTTTTATTACCTGCGTTTAATTATAGACGCCCTATTTCCATTAATATTTCCAGAGGGCATAACAAAAGGTTTGTGATCATTGAGGGATTTATGGTATTCTATTTCGGGAATGTCAACGCCCACCCGCACATTGAATCAAGGATCGTGTAAACATATTCTGATTGTTGGGAATTTAATCATTTGAGGAATAAATGTGTTATTTTTGGTAGTACTCAATATGATCTAAGTATAACTATACGATTATGTTACATATAGTTTTGAGGATTTTTTATAAACACTACGAATATCGCAAGCAATATAAGGGAAATTAAGGGCGCTGCAATAACAGTGGTATCACAAGAATGTTGTTGGTTTAATAGCAGTTGTGAGAGCCTTACCGCTGCGTTTGTGGGGTGGATAGTCTAGCTAGGCGAAGGGTTACTACGGTCTCAGAAGCGTTTGCCGTCCAAGTAGGTTCTCACACACACTATGAATTATATTGTATATCAGCCGATGGTGGAGGCGCACTTGCCTTGTGTGTTGGAGCCCCAAGGTATCAGCTGTGTAGATGGAAAAAAGCCCAACGTTACTGTGTCTATTATATACTACCTTTTTGCTACAAACTTCCCACTTAGAAATAGGATAACATAGCCTGATAAAATATAGTATATAGATATGTTACTTAGGCTTAGCATGGCATTGAAAGCATTTTCAAAATCATTTCAGTAGTTCCTAATATAGCCCCGTAAATTTGTATACAACGCAAACAAGCAACCCTCTCTTTATAGTAGTATATAATAGATAATAATTTATTTAATAAATTTCATGTTTTGAGACTACAATAGAACTGGTTACATAAATTTATGGTGTAGGGTTCGGAACAAACAGAGTACCTACAGGGTACGGGGGTGCATTCGGTGCAGTCAAAGTGCATCGTCAGGTTCGTGAGCGGAAGTAGTCACAAACACGGGGTCGACGACCGACTGGCGCCTCTACGTCGTGGCACTCAATATCGCAAATACCTTAGGCTGGCAGTTGCATTGCTAGTTGTAACTGCGGAAACTCTTGCCAAAACGATTTGAAATTGAACAGCGCTCGCAGCAACAACTGGATGGCTTTTCCATTGCGGATAGTCCCGAAATAAATTTTAATATTACTTTGGCTTTGGTCCGGCATAGGTCGGGGCATACATCTGTAAAGTGAAAAGTTCATTGGTGAAACATATCAGCAAGCTTTCTAAGCAAGTAAGATATTTTTTAAACTACTAAAGTGGCAACTGTCAAGCAACTATGTAGCCTTGTGGCCAGCCTGACTTTATAGCTAACGGATTTCCGGTGTGATATTCAGAATACCATGTGTAGGATTACTCACGCTCCTGCATCGTGGACCGTATAGTGATAGATACGAAGTGATATATAAGTGTGTAATATATGCGATAGTATGAGCTTATATCATATGAATCATATCTTATCTTCTGAACAACATGATATTTTTTTCCAGTGGGCAGATTTCCTTTCTACGCCGTATAAAGAGATAATGAGTTTTTTATATCAGTAATCAAGAAAATCATGTATAAAATATATACTGTTTTTAAGAAAATATTACAAATTACATCATGTTGACTGTAAGTTTTTAAATTCTGTACTGTATTAAATGAACGTATGCAAAATAAGCGGTGACCTGGAAACTGCATAGTTATAAGCTCCAGGTGCAGTCCTACGGGCTGGGAAACTATGTCAGGTCGGTAAAATAGGTCGGATTCAGTGGTTCAATACACAGGTATCCATGGTACACAGCTGCCATGGCTCCCGGAAATATTATTATGTTAAGTGCATTTGATTACAGTTCTCTGTTATTATGTAAATTACGAGTATCAACTTAACTGTTGAGTTTGCTAAAGTAAAGATATTTCCAATTTGATTTTATTTACCAAAAAGACAATAAGTTATTATTAAGGGACACTTAGGAATTATATCTCACTATGTTTATATTTGTTAGTAGTTTAAAAATGATGAATGAAATGAAATTTGTACTTTTGATCAAATTTTTTTTATTGGCTGGTGTGTTTCGGTGACACAAATATGTATATTATCGGTGGGAAAGCCTGATTAATTAAGTATGCTTAATGCGAGTTTAGACAAGTGATTTCATAGTGCTTAGCCTCTACAAGGTCTAACAAATCTATTTAACACATGAACACTACACAAACAACATCAATATCACTTTATTTTACTACTTAAAAGCTGGGTACTGCTGCAGTTGGGCATTTATCAATATTAAATTAATATTCAGGAACCATTCTCTAAGAAACTGGTCGATTTGCAATTAGCACCGCCAAGGGGTCACGTGGTTGGTCACAATGGTATAAGCCTACGGAGGCAAACACCATCAACTTTACAACATTCTGACAAAAGCATCACTTTGCAAGGTTTCAGTTAATAAACTTCAATATATATGTACATATATATGTAAATGTTGAGATTTACCAATTTTTAAACTTTCGCAAATCACAATAGGAACGCTTAAGAGCGCGAAGCCATAAAAACTCCTGAAATTTTTGCTTGAAGCTCTGGTAAGGTATTTTTTATATGATTGTTTCCACTTTGATTTCCTTTTATGAAATATTAATTGTAAGACCCGAAAAGTATATATTTTATATAATAATAAAAACAATGTTATGTTAAACATCAGTCTCGTAGGTGCCTTGTTGGGCGCCCACGCACGTGTCTTGTACCTACAGTTAGTTATGAATAAGATTTACAATTATCAGTAGGTACCTACTAAGAATAAGCCAATTTATTCATAACTAAATGTTCACTTTCTGTGTATAGATATGAATAGTTTTCAAACTAGATAACGCGAGGCCGTCTTTTTTATTCATACTCTTTACTTTTATCTTCATTTTACTTGAGTTTACTTATCTCTGTCTCACTATTTATTCATACTAGTAACAGCTTCTTGGTATATTTTATGTATATTACTAAATTATATATTTATGTATAAGGAGCCAGACAAAATCTTTTTATTATTGTGAACTAGCTGTCCCGACAGACGTTGTCCTATCTTAGCCTATGAATTCATATGATAAATAAACCATAGAACAAAGGTCCTTTAGTTTATCCCGATATTAAAAATATACCGATTTTGTTTTCATAAGAACCTTCTACTGACAGTGACAAAAAAAAAGAGTTAGCGAAATCGGCCTAGCCATTTACGTGTGATGCCGTGACCAAGGGAAATAAGGATTCATTTTTATATATAGAAATTTATAAGTATCTAAAGAGCACAATGGTTTTTTGTCTTTCCTCGTTTATTCGTTCTATTACGTGCAAACCAACAGTTAATTAAAATTTTAATGTAAATATACCTATTACCTTAAGGAACACAAACGATATTTTCTGCTAATTAGACATTACATTGTAACAAATTTTAATTATATGTAAAGTATACGTATACACGTATATATTAATAATGATTTATTTTCTCAATCAACCTCGTCAGTAGATGTAGGGCACGACATATGGCATGAATGCCATAAAAGTAATAATTTGCAAAAAAAACAGTCTGCATGTATATATGTCCGAATGCAAAAGAAACAAGACAGTTCAAATGGAAAATGTCATGAAATAGAGCTTGCGCAAGGGAAAGTGCCTTGTCTTTTTCCCTCATTCGTCTCCATACGTACATTTATCTCTCTCAACGCGTAGGGGGTAGCTGAGTTTATTTTTAGACTGGCTGGTACATGTCTAATAGTAGTATATTATCTACTCTGAGCTAATAGTATTTAGGTCTTCATCTTTGTTCAATGTTTTCAATGTCGAATTTCTAAAAATAACGTTAATATAACACAAAAAATAATAATGGGTAAAATAATAATTAACCTTGCTGTATACTGGAGATGGCAAGTCATCGAAATGTATTTATTGATTTCTTAAATGCTTTGGATGATTTTCATTTAAAAATAAATAATGTAAGTCTCTTCTTCGAAAATCGGTAAATAATGTATGTGTGTTTGTTTGTTCTTTTGTTTTCTATGCGCTACTAAGCCACTCCTCGATTACGATGAGACTTTAGTGACGTGTTATGTGGTTCCTGGCAAAAACATATTAGTAAATATTAACCTGAATATTTTTACTCATTGCAATAGTATGTAGGTATTCATGATACTTTATAAAGATTGTTTGGTGAATTATTTTTGAACATTCACAAAAAATTACAGAGAACAGTTTAATCAAATCAGTATTTTCTGATAGAACATTTTCACAATAAAATAATGCTTATGTTACCTACATGCTGCTCGGTTGAATCCCATTTGGTTGAAAGGGGTTTATGTTGTGGGTAGCATTTTCTGCGAACGTCGCGCGTGTCATATAGCGTAGAAATTACTTGGAACGAATGATAGAGAAAAATACTATCGTAGGCGGCTAAAGTTTATTCAGTCCTATCCTTGTCTAATTTTTTTTTATACCATTACGGTGGTACACAAGAATACGGCCCACCTGATGGTTAGCAGTCATGTTGTCAATACGATATATTAGGTCCTTACATATGAAATTGGCGTTTTTCGTACTGGCCACTTTAATCACGAATTTCTCCTCTTTGGTAAGGAATTCCAAATTCAAATTTGTACAGCTATAGACTCATGTATTTGTGCTTCGATGATCGTCATTCATTTGTTTTTTTTCTTCTGTTTTTTTCTGTTTGCGTCACTCATTTTACAAAATGGAAAACCTTAAATATCGCATTATTTACGAGTACAAGTTCCGCCGTGGCACTAGTGCTGCGGAAACAACTCGAAGGGTGAATGATGTGTATGGCGGTCGTGTTGCAAAAGAAAACACAGTTCGTTTTTGGTTCCAACGTTTTCGTTCTGGAAATTTCGACCTGCAGAACAAGCCCCGTGGACGGCCTGAGACTCAAGTTGATAATGAAGAGTTGAAGGCTATTGTGGAAGCGGATCCATCGCAAACCACGTCCGAGTTAGCTGCAGGCTGCAATGTTAGTGATAAAACTGTTTTAATTCACTTGAAGCAAATTGGGAAGATTAAAAAGCTTGAAAGGAGGGTACCTCACGAATTGACTGAAACAAACCGGCAAACGCGCGTCGACTGCTGCGTTACATTACTAAACCGGCACAATAATGAAGGTATTTTAAACCGAATCATTACCTGTGATGAAAAATGGGTTCTTTACGATAATCGGAAGCGCTCAGCGCAATGGTTAGATCCTGGCCAGCCAGCCAAATCCTGCCCCAAGCGAAAATTAACCCCAAAAAAGTTACTTGTAAGCGTTTGGTGGACTAGTGCCGGTATTGTTCATTACAGTTTTTTCAAATCTGGCCAGACTATTACGGCTGATGTCTATTGTCAGGAATTGCAAACCATGATGGAAAAGCTAGCGGCTAAACAACCTAGGCTGGTCAATCGCTCCACGCCACTGCTGCTTCACGACAACGCTAGACCACACACTGCGCTACAGACGGCTACTAAATTAGAAGAGCTTCAATTGGAAAGTCTAAGACATCCTCCGTACTCCCCGGACCTTGCTCCAACAGATTACAATTTTTTTCGAAATTTGGATAACTTCTTGCAAGGGAAAAAATTCAACTCCGATGGGGCAGTCCAAATCGCCTTCAAAGATTTTATTGATGCCCGTCCGACTGGTGTTTTTAGTAAAGAGATCAATGAACTACCTATGAGATGGCAAAAGTGCATAGAAAATAATGGTTCATACTTTGATTAATTAAATATATTATATTAAAAAATATTCGACTTTTTGTTCCTCCCATACAAAACGCCAATTTCATATGTAAGGACCTAATAGTTATTTGAATACTTAGAATTTTGCTACGTTACTAATACTTAGTTTTATGATTAAATATGTATTAGAACATAATAGTCATTACATCGTTTTATGTTAATTATTTAATTTAATATATTATGATTGCTTTCTAGCATCTTAAAGGGATTTCTCGCTTATTTATTTATGGTTCTTCTGCGATCTGATTCTGATATAGAATGATAGGTACTTTGTTAATCTTATAATCATTCATTCACTAATTTTAGATACAGTCATCTTTATTTTCCCTTTTTAAAACGTTTCCCACGTGTTGCAAATTAAATCACGTACCTCTACTTCTACTCTGTGCAGTAATTTGTTGAATGACATGAAAGAACAATGGTACTTCATTCTGTTTACGAATCGATAAAGTAGCTACTCTGGAGTAGCTATGATATATTTTGTGATTTCTCGTTTTAACAAGAATTTTCATTTTGATCAAATGTTTATTGACATATTTGTGTTCCCAAAAATTATTATGAGTTAATAATTGAACTTGAAGTATTCCAACTGCTATTTTTATTTTTTACAAGTAAATATAAGTAAAAATAAAGCTTCCTATCACCTACATCATACGACATCAACTATAAAATCCATCAAGCTGCTTAGGCTACACAGTATCAAAATAATAGACATAATTACATATACATACCTATACCCAAAAATAAAACCCTTCTTTAAATGTATGTAAAATGTAGAATCTGCGAATGCAATGAGTGAAGTTGTTTATGACATATTGCGTATTACAGCAATGCCTCTGATGTACAATGCCTATAATAGCGTATGAAACTATCGAACTTATCTCATTTAAACTTCTGTACTTTCGACATCTATGAATCATCCCTTTCAATGTTCTATTCGCTAAATTAATTCTCATGTTCACGAAAGCACCGCCGGTTTTATATTTTCAGTGAGCATGTTATTTATTCAAGAACTTGTATATACACATGCGTAAAGCTACCTTTTCAGTAAATTACTGAACAGCCTTCGTGGAAGTGGATCGATGCTCTAACATGGGACGGTGCGAAGTTACGTAAGGAAATGGAAAATATGATTATAAGACACATAATAATCAATAATTAATTAATTCTTACAGCGCGTATCGAGCAATACGGATCTTACTGTAGGGCATCCGTTCTGGCAGATGATGTGAGATTACTATATCAGCGTTCTTCTCGTCCTGAGGTAATAATATTTTTTCAAACACACATCCATTATATTCGTCTATGGGTAAAGAAGAAAAAGTAGACAGTACGCTTAAGTTATTCTTTATTCTGAGGAGTAGGCAGAGTTAAAATATGGCGTTAACTGCCAACGTGGTAGGGACTAAGTTCTTTTCCGTCTTCCAAATACATTTAGTAATAAATTTCTCATGCATAGAAAAGGTAAAGTAAAATCTCTTGTTATAAATAGGTGAAATTAACAGTGATCCAATCTTATTGTAATCAGTTTTACGTTAATGAAACAGTGAACTATTCGCAGTAAATTAAAGAGCACTCGGCGTAAAAATAGTGTATAGTGAGACGAGATTGATTACCGTGGAGAAAGCAAAATAGGTGTTTGACATGACTCAATGCTCTCTCATCTACCTCATAAAAGATGCTGTATGATGATAAGTATTTAGCAAATCCCATATTCATACATATTTTTACTAAAACACAGTACCTATTGAACAACATATTTAAAGATGGAAGATCGTACCTTATTTATTTTATAAAGGAAATGAAAGTGTAATTTCTTGTCTTGGTGCGTTATTAGGTTAAGTCAAGTCAAGTGGTTTAAGCCGCCGCCGCGCCCAGCCCCTACGACCCTTGACACAGCTTAGCTTAACTACCGATTTGCGTAGAAAACGGTTTCCGTACGTGTCTTTTAGGTACGAATATCTATTCCTGCTCCAATTAACTCCATTACAGTGTTACTTTTGTATTACATATAAATGTTTAGGGAAGCTGCAACTCTTAAGAGCATATAACCTCCGTACTACCTTGACGACGTCATTTTAAGTAATCGTTGTGCGAACAGCCCTTGTGTCGTAGGGGGATGCCTCCTACTACAGTTACAGCTCCCTCTACAGGAGTTCCTGAAAATATTACTCACCGCAGACTATTTAGTTAAAGGATACAGACTTAATTAAATTCTGCAAGCGGCTGGACTTTCAAATATGTGGTCGCTTCTTAACTGAAACGTTTCTATTCTGTCACATGAGGATCTTGAAGTTTCGCTCCGTTAAACAAGGCTCTGGATACTACTGCCAGACAAACAAATAAATAACCTCAGGATCCTACTCGCTCGATTTAGTTCCATAAAACCTTTGCCCTTAATCCTGGGATAGATCAGGTTATAGGAGGTTATAGCAGTAATTACAATAACACACGAAATATGTTTTCAGTCAGACCAATTGATGTGTTGATTCAGACAGTAGTTACGCCCACATAAAAAATAATAATGACAATATATATTGTCTAGCCTAGAATAAAAAAGAATATTTATTCTTTTTTATTCTTATTTCTCTTTCTTGCTAATCTTATCTTTTCATGCTAAATAAATGTATACACTGTTACACGACAGCGTAGTATTTAACCTCCAGTTAAATTTTCCATTGATTTCTCCGATAAAGTATTCGATAGCTTTGTTTAGGCAGTGCGTAATAACCACGAGGGGAAGGCCAAAATACGTACTTGCCTCGTATAGGTACGTGTATATGAGTAGAACCATGACAGCTTGGAGCTTCTATCCATTCATAAATGTAAGGGCTTACGTCAGCAATGACCCCCTAGGAGGCGCGGCCCCCCTCGCAGCCAGGTCTCGGCTGGAAGGGGGCTGACGTCAAACCTTCGTGCAACAAGTGTTCCAATATAACATGTAATAGATGCCTAGGTATAGTATGAAGGCTATTTTTAACCAGCCAAAAAAGGGGTAGGTGCCCGTGTACGGGTGTAAAGCCCAATCTTCATAGCTACCCCTAAATAGACCCCCATTGTGATGTGTGTCGCATCCATGCTGTGAATGTGTTGATAAAAAAGTCTTTGCAACTTATGTTTTCGAAAAGAGAATTAAAAAAGAGGAAAATGGAAAGTATACCAAAAATCGCGCATATCTTTTGTCTATTGTATGTCTTCATAGAAAACATACAAAACGTAAAAATTATGCATAATTAAATATATTACGCACGAATTCTATCGTTTTTAAAATAAACCGTGGAAAATTAACTATATATTAAATTTAAAAATTCTTATTGTTATTCTTATTATATGACATAAAAACATAGCTCAGGACAACGGCCTCTCAGAGGACCTTTCGACGGATATATCTTCATCAATCTCATATATTTGGCTTTAATAATTTCATTACCTACATACCTACCCATCGTGCTTATATATTTGAACCATTCATATCGGGATATTATTGTTGTAATTAATTCCATCTATAGAGCTTGTGGTGGTGCTTTTTAAGCATATTTTTTATTATGTATCACTCTATAAATGTTGCAGTTAGGTACTTATTCTATATAATATTACAATTCAATCAATTATGCGTTGAGTGATCTAGTAACCAAAGCGTTTCTTAACTCTCTATTTATTATTAAAACAGACGTGTAGTTTTAGATCTAAAGGTCGAATAAATTCCGTCTAACTCTTAAAAGTCACTTTTGTATTTCAAGTGTTGTATCTGAAATATATGATTTCAATGTACCGACAAATAGCTATTAATGCTTGGTTTATGTCGTTGAAGTTCAGCTTGCATTCCACCTATGACATGTCAGTATAAAAACTAGAAACTGGAATTCAACGATATTAAAAGACAGTATAATTGATGGACATGTGCCCGAGAGATGACGATAAACTGTCACTTGTATATTATTGTTACAAAACTGCGTGGTACTCAGTGAAAGGATTTTCAGGAAGCCTTAATTTTTTTTTATATCACTTAGGTGGCATACAAGCATACAGCCCGCCTGATGGTAAACGGTTACCGCAGCCTATAGACGCTTGTAACATCAGGGGTATCACTCGCGCTTTGCCGACCCTAAAATATCGTATAATTACCAATTACGACTAATTTCATTCACTACATTCGTAGGAAATTACGTCTGGGTCACGCACACGCGTTTTAAATATAGAAATCCATACCTCGGCGCAGTGTCAATGTAGACAGCCTCAAAGTGCCGGGGTGGCAGGTTTCTCCGAACCCTTCCCATTATATCCTCCATGACACCTCCGGACAGACGCCAACGCAACAGCATATCACAGTCAGTGACTATAAATACAATACATACCCTTCTGCAACTGGTTGCGATAAAATAGTTTTGCTTCTTAGTTTGTGAATAACTGTGTAGACAACATTTAAATGTTTGAATATTGCTTGATAATAAATGTAATGTGTTAAAACTATTCGGTTCTTTCAATAAAAACGATAAGGAACAGTCTCCGCATTTATTTATTCGTTGGGTTTGTTTTATATATAAAGTCGCGCCATCTATGAACGCAGGAAGAGTTTTAAGTTTATGCTTATAATTTTCAACCAGAATATAGGATCGAAGGCTCGCCTTGGTACGCCATCTATCGTGGAAGACAAAAAGCATTAAGAATGATTCGTAGCCTGTCGGCTTGCC
Organism: Falcaria lacertinaria; assembly: GCA_951449985.1. Classification (NCBI taxonomy): domain Eukaryota; kingdom Metazoa; phylum Arthropoda; class Insecta; order Lepidoptera; family Drepanidae; genus Falcaria; species Falcaria lacertinaria. The sequence continues at coordinate 5,052,781 of OX602115.1, read as the reverse complement.
TCCATCTAATGCATAATGTTTATCACAGCTACCCCCAGGTAGAGTTATATTATTTTCAGCTTCATAGTCACTGGTAATGGAATTTCTCCTTATATAATGTTGGTAAGACAAAGAGCGACATGGCAAAACTATAAGGGTTTAGTGAAGAGGCTTCCTTTTACTAGGCTTTATTATAATACTCGGCGAGTGGAAAATGTTCTTTGTTCGTCGTTCTATGTACAGCGACAACAAAATCTTAGTCTAACTTCAGGTAAGCTTCTCAATATGATAATAAGTAATTAAATTACCGTAGGGCCCTAAAAGAGTATTGCTTGTAATATATATATATGTATATGTATTATACGTTGTTAATGACGTTGGTATTTAAAAACGATATATAATACGACTTTTATATATAATACTAGCGGCCCGCCCCGGCTTCGCACGGGTAGACTTTTATATCAAATATTTTGTCTACCCGTGCAAAGCCGGGGCGGGCAGGTAGCCTATGTTAATCAGTAATAGTGTAGCTTTCTAACGGTGAAAGAATTTTTGAAATCGGTCCAGTAGTTTCGGAGCCTATAGACATTCAAATATTTTGTCTACCCGAGCGAAGCCGGGGTGGGCCGCTAGTATAATATATAGCCTATGTTACTCAGTGATAATGTAGCTTTCTAACGGTGAAAGAATTTTTGAAATCGGTCCAGTAGTTTCGGAGCCTATTCAACACAAACCCACAAAAATACAAATATTTCCTCTTTATAATATTAGTGTAGATGTAGATGTAGAAGTGTAGATAGTGTAAATAGATTATAATATTAGTGTAGATAAAGAACATTAAAAAATGATAAAAAAAAATTATGTCTTTGCTTGGAATATTTATGAAATGAACTAAATTTTTCACTTTTGAACTATACCAACACAAATTTTAATATTTAACATTTTCATAAAATCAAGCCTTTTCTCTGTGGCCTACTACGAGAGGAAGTGGGTGGGTGTGGGTGGCAAAAATATCTGTGGCGACCCGAGCAACGCCGGATTTTGTAGCTAGTATGAAATAAAGTATGTAATTAAACCACGGCTGCGTACGCGCAAAGCGCATATAATAGACTTGACGCGTGTACGTCTACAGACGAAAAACCTGAATGAATGAATATACCTACTGTTGGAATTTTTTAACTTTTTATGTATACATATAAGTAGGTACGTTAAGTTCTGTTTTTTGTAATTAGTTTAATCTGTTTTGTATTGATATAGGTATTGTATATAGGTTTGTCGCGTCTCCTATGCATTCGTATACCATTATTTCTTTTACGAAGAAACTGATAACGAATTCCGCGCGCGCATTATATTCCTGTCAAAATTTTATCAATATTTGCAGCCTGCACCACTAACAGCAAATTGTTAGAAGCTCAGACTAGAGTAGATTATATAGTTACTGCATATTAGTAGTAGCTCAGAGTAGATAATATTATACTACGTACAAGTAGTACGTATATACTATCTACTTTGAGGTAGTAGGCATTAAGAGAACATAAATTACAGTTAATAACTAAGAACACGTTTAAATCGTATTCATCCCGATGATACTGATCAAGACACTAGGTCAAAGTTATGCAATTTTTATTTTGTCATCGCTCGTTAATACGTGTGCAAATTTTCTAAATGATCAAGCGTCTTGAAGTCGTCTCCTTATAAACATTAACTGTGCTAAATTTCATACTTCTCCGCTCAGGCATAAAAGGGGTACAAAGTTTTTACTTCACATATTAATATTATAATTATTTCATTTATGCTCGCGACTTCTTACAAGTGGAATCAAATTATTTCGTGGGTTTATTTTTTATGTGCGGAACAACAGTTATTTTTCCAAACTAAAAGTGCCGCCTTACAGCATCAGTTATCTGCCAGTGTAAGTTCCGTTCGAATCGGTCCAACCGTTCGGATTTTGTATTATAATTATGTTATATGCATGGCACCCTAATTATTTTTCTAACTAAATTTAGCCTAGGTTGCGAATTATAGCATCGGCTATCTGCCAGTGAAAGTCCAGGTCATACATATCGGTCCTGCCGTTCGGATTTTATCACAATTTCATGGGGTTTTTATTATCTGCGCGGAACATCTAATTATTTTTCCAAAATAAATGTTACGCCTAGTAAAATCAACTATCTCCTAGTGAAAGTCCCGTTCAAATCCGTCCAACTGTTTCGGAGTTATAACTAAGTACATATTTTGACTTTATTCCCTATCCCAGGGGAACCGTGCTGAATTTCGGGATGAAAAGTATCAAAATCAAATCAAATCAAAAATCATTTATTCAGTTTAGGCCCTAATAAGGCTCTTATGAAGGTCTAAATTACCACCGGTTCGGAAAAAAGGCCACCTGAGAAGAACCGGCAAGAAACTCAGTGCTCTGTCTTTTTTTGCATTTAACAATCATTATATAACAATTTGTAACAAAATTCTTCTAGACATTGGTATGAAATTACAAATATCAAAATGAAAGCTACCAAGTTGGTTTTGTCACTGCTTTCATGAAATTAAATCCAACTATTACAATTACCAGGAGCGGGGAGCCTCTTGTGCAGAGTGAGTCTATATATTCCAAGCATTTTTATCATTTACATAATCATTAATTTTATAATAGGCTTTATTTATCAAAACTCTTTTGACATGAGTCTTAAACTTATCGTAATTCAATTCGGTAATAGATTGTGGGATTTTATTGTAAAAGCGGACGCAGTTTCCCATAAATGATTTGTTTACTTTTGTTAGTCTAAACCTAGGAGCCACAATTTTGTTTCTGTTTCGTGTATAAATATTATGGTTGTCTGAATTTAACTGAAAACTTCTAATGTTCTTTTTTATAAACAACAAGTTCTCAAAGATGTAAAGAGCCGGTAACGTGAGAATATTAATTTTCTTAAACAATTCTCTTAACGATTCTTGGGGAGCCATTGCAAAAATTGCCCTGATTGCCCTTTTCTGTAGAATGAATATCGTATCCAGATCCGCCCTAGATCCCCATAATAACACGCCATAAGACATGAGGCTGTGGAAATGTCAATTGTCTGACTTTCCTAATGGCAAACGCAGCTGAACTAAGTTTCTTTGACAAAGTCTCAATGTGAGAGCCCCACTGCAATTTTGCATCTAGTGTTAGACCTAGAAAAATCGTGTTATCAACTAAATCAAGTTTTCTGCCATCCAATTGTACATTCGTGTCTACCTGCGATGAGTTTGGAGGAGAAAACCGTATACATTTTGTCTTTTTTGAATTTAAAACTAGGTTATTGGCGTCAAACCATTTAGAAACGGATGCTAGCGTTTCATTTAGACTTATCATTTCTTTGTCTTTTCTGCTCACTCTAAATACCAGAGACGTGTCATCCGCGAATAAGACTATGTCACAGATATTATCCACTACAAGTGGGAGATCATTTATGTATGCCAAAAATAAGAAAGGACCTAATATTGAACTCTGCGGAACTCCCATTTTTATTAATGTGCCTTTGGAAGTTATGCCTCCGACACCGACTTTTTGCTGACGACCGGACAAATATGAGGCTACAAGATCAAGGGCATTTCCGCGGATACCATAATATTTTAGTTTGAGCAGTAGCGTACTATGTTCAACGCAATCAAATGCTTTAGATAGGTCGCAAAATACACCTAGGGCATCATGTGAACTTTCCCATGCTTCAAATATATGTTTCAGTAATTTTGCCGCCGCGTCACTTGTAGATCTACCTTTAGTAAAACCGAATTGGTCTCCATGTAATATATTATGCGCATTAAAGTGACCTAACATTTGATTTAACATAATTTTCTCAAATATTTTACTCAAAGCCGGCAGTATTGATACTGGTCTATAATCAGAAGGATTTCCTCTAGATCCCGCCTTAAAAATCGGTATTATTTTACTATATTTCATTAAATCAGGAAATATTCCTTGATCAATGCAAGTATTAAAAATGGTTGCCAGTATAGGAGCAATCGTTGGTAGAATTGCTTAAATAACTTTAATCGAAAGTCCCCATAAATCTTCCGTGTTTTTAATTTTGAGCGTTTTAAATGTTTTAATAATATCATTTGCATTTACATGTCGAAAGTAAAACTCTGGAATAACTTTATTAAACGATTTCTTAAGTAAGCCTTCGGCTGTATTTGCACACGAGCTAAGGTTTTTTGTAATTTCGGACGGAATATTGGCAAAGTAGCTCTCAAAAGCTGCTGCGACGTCTAACTTATCCGACACAAGATTCTCGTTAATTTTAAGTGTGCTTACTTTTTCTTTAATTCCATTCTTTCCCGTTTCCCTATTAATAACTTTCCAAACCGTTTTTATTTTATCATCGGAATTACTTATTTCATTACTTATATATTTTGATTTAGCTATTTGACAAACAGTTTTAAATAATTTAGAATATTTTCTCACGTAACTATAAAACTCTTCATTAGTTGTATGAGATTTCTTATAATACAACTCATACAAAGTGTCTCTACTTTTCCTTATACCTTTAGTTGCCCAGTTACTAAATTCCAATTTGTTATTTAGCTTCATCTTTCGTTTAGGACAGGCCTTATTAAATTCACTGCATATAACGTTATGTAATTTTTGAAAACATTCATTGGGCTCACCAGACTTAGAATTATAAATTTTTGATTCTAAATTCTTCCTAAACCTTTCCATTCTATTCTTAGACAGGGGTCTACACTCTTTCATAGAGGTGCTAGGTTGTGCAGTATCATACAACTCAACTTATTGAGCCATATGATCTGATCTAATGCCACTTATTAACGACTTATTTTATATATTTCCATTTGATATTATATTATCAATGCAGGTAGACGAAGTGGCTGTTATTCTTGTGGGCTCATTAAATATAATGTCTAAATTAAATGATTTGAAAAGATTTTTAAATAAGCGTACCTCAGTTGACATTTTTAAAGTATCTACATTAAAATCACCACATATAACTAGTTTTTTATTTGTATAAAATAATTTTCTAAGCATTGCCTCCATTGTTGAACAAAATAAACGAATATCCGAATTTGGAGGTCTATATACACATAAGATTATGTATTTATCTATCTCTGCACAAGCTGCTTCACAAACCCGCTCAACAGACAAGCTAGTGATATCATTTCTATCTTAAATGAGATTTCTATCCTATGTTTACTTCGTAGTTGGAACTCATATTTTGCCAAGTCGAATCCGTTTAGTAATTTCGGGGTGATGCACGGCCAAGAAACCGACATACAGAAGAAAATTCACTTTTGGGGTCAGTATCGAATTTAGAGTGCCCACCAAAAAGAAATTCAAAATATCTTCAAAATTGGACCTGTTACAGTTTTATTATAAGTAATGATTATTAACGGAAACAAGTTAAAATCATGATAAACATATTTTTATAAAGAATGCATAGGACGATTTATTACTTCAAATCTACCTGTGCACTGAGGGTCCCATGAGTTTTTCTTGGAACGGCGAGTGACTCGATCGAACAATAAATAGTAGAATCCTTCGGCGGCCATTATCTTGGCATCATCATCACGTAGCTACAGTGGGAGCTTTCAAAGCTGCGGGGAGTGGTAGGCGGGCGGAGGGAGGAGCACGGGGGCTCGAAAGCCTCCGCCTGCTAGTGCCGCGCCGGCTGCGACACAGTCCGCATGCTGCCTGTCCATCGCGATACTATCTGTAAACATCACTGAGAAGTGCTACTGAATCGTGATTAAGCTAATTGAGTGACCAATTTATATCAAGTAATTTTCTGTGTCTGTGCCGATGTACTGAAGAAACTTTAATATAGATAGTGCGGTGTCACGTGTGTTTACGAATGAAGGTGACGGCGTAGGCGCAGCCGCGGCGGGTCGCAATCCCCGTGAGATATTCGTGCGCGCGCAGGTCGTCGCGGCCATGCTGCATACCTGACGAGAGCGAGTGCGCGAGTCTGTGTGAACGGGACACAGCGAATGTTCCCGGCGTGTGTCAACCTTACCTGAAGAGGAACCGTCCCTGCAATGTTTTTGTCGATGTCATGACAAGTATGTGGCGATGGCACGTAGCGCTTGTCGCGCTGATGCTGCTGACGAGTGCATTTGCCGCCGCCGAGCAGATGCAGTCTCGCGCTGTTGACACCGGCGTTGACCTTCGAGTGCCTGAAGACCAGCCCATCGGTACTATTGTGGGCCAAATTCCCACCAAACCCGGTTTCACATATCGTTTCAATGAACCTCCCAAGGAGTTTATTCTCGATCCTGTATCCGGTGAGATAAGGACTAATGCAGTACTCGATAGGGAGACCATGGACCGCTACGCGTTCGTCGCGTTATCCAGTCAGCCTACTTATCCAATTGAAGTGCGATTAAGAGTGACAGATGTAAATGATAATTACCCCGAATTCCCCGAACCAAGCATAGCAGTAGCTTTTTCTGAGAGTGCAGCGGCGGGAACAAAGTTATTGCTCGACGCCGCTACTGATAAGGACTTAGGAGAGAATAGTATCACTAATGACTATAGAATTGTAGACGGAGACAACGAAGGAAAATTTCGGTTGAATCTGACTGTTAATCCAAGTGGTCAAACATCTTATTTACATTTGGAAACCACTGGAAAATTAGACAGAGAGACGACAGATTTTTATGTGTTAAATATCTCTGCACGAGATGGTGGTAGTCCACCAAAATATGGGTATCTTCAAGTAAATGTAACGATTTTAGATGTAAATGACAACCCACCTATTTTTGATCAAAGTGACTTCTCTGTGTCTTTGAACGAGAGTGTTCCACCGGGTACAACAGTTCTAAAAGTGACAGCAACTGACAGTGACTTAGGTGATAATAGTAAGATTACTTACGAAGTGACCGACACGGAAAAGCAATTTGCAGTGGATCCGGAATCTGGCGTTATAACAACTACAAAAAAGTTAAACTGCCCTAAGTATTGTACAAACACAACTTGCAATATGACATGCGTACTAACTGTTATAGCAAAAGACCATGGCGTGCCACGACAAGATGCAAGAACTTACGTAACAGTTAATTTAATCGATGCCAATGACCATGACCCAGTTATAACTTTCACGTATGTCCCACCGACAGCAAGCTTTGCTACAGTTGATGAAAATGCAAAAAATGGTTCCTTAGTAGCCGCTATTACAGTTACAGATTTGGATGCCGGGCTGAATGGAATCACAACGATAACCATAGTATCAGGGAATGATTTGAACCATTTTCGCTTAGAAAATTCTTCAAGCGTTTATATCGTGTATGTAAATGGTATTTTAGACAGAGAAGAAATAAGCAAGTATAATTTAACGGTGGTTGCAACCGATAAAGGTGCACCTCCTCGTACGGCTACCTCATTTTTAGTCATTCATGTCAATGATGTTAATGATCATGAACCTGTTTTTGAAAAATCAGAGTATTCCGCTGTCTTGAGTGAGCTTGCGCCTTCAGGAACTTATGTTGCCAGTATTACAGCCACTGATGAAGATACAGGTGTAAATGCTGAAATATTTTATGATTTTTATGATGGGAATCAACACCAGTGGTTTTTTATTGATCACTTAACAGGATTAGTGACAACAAAAGCAATGCTTGACCGTGAAATCCAAGGAACTGTGGAATTAAACGTTTCGGCTAGAGACGGAGGACCAAATCCAAAATGGGCATACACGAGGTTAAAAATAAATATTTTGGATGAAAATGACGAAGCACCTTTTTTTCCTCAAATTCAAATCAATGCAAGCTTACAAGAAAATATTAAACCCATAAAAGAAATACTAATACTCACAGCATCTGACTATGATCAAGGCACAAACGGTTCAGTTTCTTATTACTTGCCATCTAATATTGAGAGGAAATATCCTAATACATTTTCATTGGATCCAATTACTGGACAGTTAAGTACAATAATTGAACTAGATAGAGAAAGAATACCTTTTTATGAATTGCAGGTTCTTGCTAAAGATCAGGGATTTCCACCGCAGTCATCTACAGCTACAATTTATCTTAAAGTTTTAGACATTAATGATAATGATCCAGTATTTTATCCCCAACGTTACATTGAAAGTATAAATGAAGAAACATCTCTGGGAACCCCTGTAATTCAAGTAAAAGCGTATGACTTAGACGAAGGAGAAAACGCTCGACTTATGTATAGATTGGAAAGTGGTGGAGATGGGTACTTTGAAATTGAACCTTGGACTGGAAATGTGATTTTACAAAAGGATTTTCGTAAAGCTCCTGAAACGATTTATACATTAAAGATATCATGTAAAGATAAAGGAAATCGTCGAGCTTTTGAGGATGCTGTGGTGGAAGTGGTAAAAATATCGCAACGAAAGAATTTAGACTTTGATGGATATAATGGATATACATTTAAAATACTCGAAGATGAAGGAACATCAAAACCTGAAATTGGACGATACGTTGGAAAAGTCAGTGCAAGAATTTCCAGTGATTCAATTTCATATTATATTTTAGCAGGTGATCCAAAACATGTTTTTAAAATTGACGAGAAGAGCGGAATAATTTCTACCGATTCGAATGTTGACAGGGAAGATAAAATGACATATCATCTAAAAATTATGGCTAAGACTGGAGTTACATTTGGGTTCACTACTGTAAATATTTCGGTGCTAGACGTCAATGACAATTATCCTGTTTTTATTGAAGATAAAGATGAAATTCATATACCAGAAAATACGGCTGTAGGACAAGAAGTGTATTTTGCTCGAGCTACAGATCGTGACTCTGGATCAAATAGAACAATTTTTTATAGTCTCAGTTATAATCCAGAAGAGAATTTTAGAATTTCGGAGACCACAGGCGTCATCTATCTCAATAGACCGATTTCAAATGAACCGGGCTCTGTTATGCCCATTGAAGTAACAGCAACTGATAATGGCAATCCCGCTCTTGCTACGAGACACGCAATATCCGTTGTTGTCGAGGATGTTAATGACCACACACCAGTTTTCGACCACACTTCATACGAAACATCTTTACTGGAGTCCACTTTAGTTAATACTCGTTTTTTTGCAATATCTGCATCTGATGCTGATTTGGGCTTAAGTGGAAGTATATCATATTTCATAGAAGAAGGAAATACAGATGGAAAATTTGGAGTATTTCCAGACGGATATCTTTATGTGAAAAGCCCTTTAGATAGAGAGGAACGGGATTATTATTCCTTATCAATTATTGCTATGGACCACGGTAAGCCAACACGATCATCACAAGTACCCGTAGTAATACATGTTTTGGATGAAAATGATAACAGCCCGCAATTTACAAATACTACATTTATATTTAAAATTAAAGAAAATGAGCCACTTGACACATTCGTTGGTAAATTAACAGCCACTGACAGAGATATTGGACGTAACGCTGAACTAACGTTCACTTTACCGATAGCGCAGAATGATTTTAAAATTGATTCAAGAAACGGGTTTATAAAAACTATGAAGTCTTTCGATAGAGAAAGCTTAGTTTTTAGTACGGGACAAAATTATATTACCCTAACTGTAACAGTCAGTGATAATGGAAAAATAAAGCTATCTGATTCCGTGAGGGTTACAATTTACATAACAGATGTTAATGACAATGCTCCTATGTTTACTCGTACTCCTTATAAGGTTGAAGTATCTGAAGGTGCTGCAGTTGGTGCATCCATAATGAGAGTGTATTCATCAGATGTCGATGAAGGACTTAATGGTGATATTTACTATAAGCTAATAGGAGGTGATGATTTTGGAAAATTTACATTAGATGAGGCGACGGGTCAACTATTTATAAGGAGTTCTTTGGATCGTGAAACAACAGATCATTACCAACTAACAATATTGGCTCATGATTCGGGACAATCTGGACGACTTTCAGCTACTTCTACAATAACAATCGATATACTCGATGAAAATGACAATCCACCTATATTTACTCGCACGCAGATGAATGTATCAGTTTTGGAAACGGAACCAGTCAATAAGAAAATAATACAATTTCATGCCACGGATGCTGATTTAGGGATCAACAGGGAATTACAGTTTTGCATCTCATCTGGAAATAGAAAAGACACCTTTTTTATTGATAGTTATTCCGGCGAGTTGTTTTTACACAAGCAATTGGATTACGAAGATTTGGTATCGTATGTTTTAAATATCACTGCATCAGATAATGGGAATCCATCTTTATCTTCAAGTATATCGTTTTTAGTAAATGTGATAGATGCAAACGACAACGCGCCTATTTTCACCAATACTGCCATTGTGCGTCAAATAAGAGAAGGCATCCCAAAACACACTCCAATAGTTACAGTTACAGCCGAGGATCCGGACTCAGGATTAAATGGAAAAGTATTTTATTCTATAACGCATCAGGAACCGAACGATAACAGACGACATTTTGCTATAAATAATGTAACTGGCGTTATACATACTCTCTTGCCTATAGACAGAGAGAGCATTGATACCTTTAGAATTACTGTGGTTGCTTATGATCGAGCACTGCCACCTTCAGCGAGGTTATCCGCTGAAAAATTAGTGACCGTAATCGTAGAAGATATTAACGACAATGCTCCCATATTCGTATCCATGAATGCTGCCGTGATCAATGTGGAACGACTGGGAAGAAGTTTAGGCCGTGGCATATTTATTATGAATCTTTTGGCACGTGATTTAGATTCTGGAACAAATGGATTAGTCACGTACAAACTTATAAATGGTGAGAAAGACTTGTTTGATTTGCATAGGAGCAACGGCGCTTTGACCTTGCGTTACCCTCCGGCAATGTCTGAAGCGAGATGGAATCTTGTCATAAAAGCTACTGATGAAGCAGTTCTTAGTGAACAGAAAAGTACAGAGACTTATCTAACCGTTATCATGGGTGGCGTTGAGCTCGAAGGGGTCACTTGGACTAACATAGGGTCGGTTACGGTGGCTGAAAATGAACCGGCGGGGACGGCCGTCTTAAATTTGACTAACAATTATAAATCCGGGTTGGAATATTACATAGTGAATGTGACTGGTGATGGCAGACAAGTAGACAGGTTATTTGACATAGATTCTTCTCTGGGCATATTATCAACGGCTGTTTTACTGGATCGTGAGGCCGGTGTGGATCGATACGAAGTGGAGATCTGCGCTGTATCTACAGAAACGAAACTGAAGACTACTACAACCAAGGTATGATTTGAATACTATTTTGATGAAATATTATATTATAGTTATTACAATTATAAATGCAAATTAAATGTATGTTTGTGAGCTGAAAGAGATAAATGTTTAATGAATACAACATTCAGGTGAATTTGAAGATAACGGGAATATTTTTTAAGTTATATTATTTTACACTTATAGAGAATTCAAAGCAGACAATCCAATTAACTTAGCGCAATTGTCGGTGAAAGACAAGACATCGCTACATCGGCACCATATAGTTGTTAAAATAAAAATACATTTAAGCGAATGCTCGTTAGCGTACGTCGACTGTGAGACCTAATCGGAGGCTCTAAATTACGATAAGTCGCGTCTCGCATATGATATCAGAACAGTCATTCTGAAACCTTCCAAAGATTACGATTATGTATAACATAATTTAGTTTGTGATAGGTATAAGATGAATATTATTTTTTGTCTAATTTAAAAGTAACGCTACTGGCTTTTCACACTTTTCATCCAGTATTTTTAAAAAGCTTACTCTGGGACACAAAATTTAACATACATTTATAAACTTATTCCAAGATAAAACCGTTTATCCTTCGAACCGAAAGCCATTTCAAGCCAAGCTTCAAGAACAATTTTGTTATTTGCCTGAAGAGAGAAATAAAAAGTACCTAAAACTGGCCGTGTGCTCGTAAAAGATCTGGTTCTATGACGATACTGTCCCTCACCTTTTGACGTACAAATAAAAGTTGAACCCCAGACATACGGGTGAGACCACTCTGTTCGTGGTCTAATGCTCGGCACGTTAAAATTCGCTAGTACGTACTTACATATATAGTATGTACAGTGTTTATACATTCAACATGCTAGTGGTCCATGTACCTTTTCTTTTCGTTACCCAATTATGGTTCATATTGAAGTAAATTAAGGTTGATCCCTACATATATTATATGAATATTAGTTTAAAGGATAGGATAATAGGTAGGACAATGGATCTCACTTATATTTAGTGTCTCGACTGGAATAAATAATTTTTGCTGAAGTATTTTATTCCTGCGGCTAATTTCCCATAACAGCCTGCCTGTCTTCTAGGCGCATAGTGTAATTAATCAAGGTAATTAAGTTTAAACCAAAACTTTGATTCAGGCCTGAGTTTGAATCCGGACCACAAACGGGAGATCGTCACTAAAACTTATGGGCTACTGCGGCTTATATAGCAGGCGGTTACTCAGACACTCAGGTGAAAACTTACTGTTATACTTTAGGTTACGGCGTCTTGAAGCACCGACTGGAAAAATAATCAAATATTGCAGTGACTTCGTAGAATAGGCATCAGAGTCTTGTTAATTCTTTCAACTTAATTCTAGATTTTTACCCAAATAGTTTCACTGATAGTATTGTTTTGATATCGCAACAATAGTGGTATATTTAAATCCACCGACATGTTCACCATCATTATCATGACATCTCCCTTGGACTTTGGCGATGAATTATTTAAAAAACTTTAGTAGCGAACCTTACCATAATATTACATATCGGTTGCGACAGACCCGATTGGTCGATGCAGGTGAGAACTGTCACTTTTACTACTCAATATGTTATAATAAAACAGTACTTTTTAACAACATTTTATTTTATAATGCAGATTTTGGTTATTTCGATATGGTAATTTACATATATATTAGGGCTTAGTAGCATGGAGATGTTTTCCGATCAACATTTGGTATGGTTATGGCCTTAGGTAATGGCGAATGACATTTGGGTAATTTAGTCCAAAGTGTTTGAGTCCTCGTTATGAGAAGTTTTGTTTTTTATACACTGGCATTAAGTATGAAACGGAAAAGGTATTTGATGCTCAATCTTCCGACAATTCTATTAGAATATGGGCAATTTACATTTTCATTTTACAGATAAGTTCAGTAATATTTTGGGGTGCTGTTTTTTATCACCGCATGTATTTATTTATGGATGGTAACATGGCTGTAGAAAATATCCCACTTATTTTTTCTTATTCACATTATATTTCTATAAAATTATCAATACATCATTACAATAATTATAGCGGCCGGTGGCCTATAAAAGTTAAAGGCTTTCCTTCATATTTGTGGGAATTGTATGTGGTCTAATGCAACCTACATGAGTCACTTATCATTCAAGGAATCATTAGCGCGGGAGTCTATATTATCTATTCTAATATTTTAAAGGGAATAACAAATAAAGGCTCATTTGCCGACACAAAAGTGAAAAAAAAAACCTCAAAAACTACTGTACATTCAACCTAAAATTATTCCATTTTTTTTTCTGGCCAGTTTCATAATTCGAAACCTATTTACATTGAGGTCTTATTACCTGTTATAAATTAGACAGTGAACATTCGATGACCAGCCTCGCAAAATGTGACGGAATGTGTATACAACTGTACCTAAAATGTGAGTAGTATAAACATATTTTATTAGACATTCCCACGAACAAATTACATGCTCTATCCGTTTAAACCAGTAACTTTTTGAAATGTTTCTTTCTTTTTTTGAAATGTTTCTTGCCGCATTCTTCTCAGCAAAAACGACTTATTGAGTCTGACTGTTGACTTTAACGATTTGAAAATACATCTTTCTAAAGTCTAATCAATTAAAAATTAGTCTGATTTTGATTTTAAAAGGTTTTTAATTTTATTGTTACATCGTTATGACAGTAATGACATAAGTGCGCACACCTTTAATCGACTCACAGAATTCAAACATCATCTGTGGCAGTCTGATTGTGTAGAAGCAATGATTTGAGTCAAGCGAAGTGGAGGGGAGGGGTTGGGTATCAACCGACACAGAAAGCGCATTAGGGCGCCGAGCTGCATTCCCCGGACTGATTTATGCAACTTGCACCCGCCGGCGCGGGCATCGACACTCGCCTTAATGAACATACAAGTTACGTTATACTGTGAAATGGCTTTAATTATTTTACGCCAGTACTAATAGTGCTGTCTCTATGCTACGGTTTACCCTCCCTGCCAAGGCTTCTCCCTCTATCCTACTTGACTGATCTGATTAATTCACATAAAAATATCGATTTATTTAGCTATTCACAAGCATTTATAAATTCAGAAGAAACGAAAAAGGTTACGTTTAATAGTTATTTTGTTCTAGCTAGTTGTATAGACATGAGAGTTGGATGTTTAAATATAATTAAAATACATTGGTAGCAGCTAATCATTATGCAGATTAGTACCAATCTGCCCACGCAAACATAGACCACCTTGATTCAAGAGATTAGGCGAGCCTAATTTTGGCAAACGATGGATATCCTTAGGTACATATTTATCCTTTAACATGAAAACAATTCAATTTAACAGTTATCTGATGGTAGTAACAAATTTGTATGACCATGGATGCGTGCACTTTTGACGAAGACAAGAATGTCTGCTGCATAGTTAAGCATAATTGCGTACATCCGCTACCACCGAAGTATTTATATTGCAGGGCTTAATGGAATCGGAAAGACATAAAAATCGATAATTTCAATTGACGAGGAGTGTCTGCCGATTTACGTCGGTAGTTTTTACTTTATTAGCGTTTCGGTTTTTTATCAATGGATTTATTGGAGGATGAGACGAACGTGCCCATTAGAAGGAAACTTTAAATGTTATATTAACGTTTATTTTAACTTGTTACGTCGCCTAAATGCGTTTCGAGGCGCAATTGATAACGACTTTGGGTGGCACGTCCCCTAAAAGCATTATCGGTGAAAAAAAAAACACTTACTTGCTCTTCAGAGTTGGATAAACCAGCATTTTTGTTATATCTCTAAAATACATTAAGTGATTTCCGTTTGTTTAAATTTACATACCAGCGTGGTGATGGGCAGCATTCGAGTTTGCACGAACGAATCAGTAGGGCTCCATTGATAGGACTTTGGTTCTAATTTAACCAAATTCGCTCATTATTTGAGAGTATATCATATTACGGTTATGCTATGCTATAAAATGATGGGTTATTATAAAAAAATGTGTTTATACTTTTTTAAACGGGCGAAGGCGCAGAAGCGGAGCTACCTATTTTATCAACAGTAAATAATTAGTTCAGTGATAGTTATGTGTCCTAAAGACTATGCCTTGTTGACGAATAGTTCATCAGATCTCTTACAAATGATGACTTCCGCACGTAGATCTCACGTAGATCACAATAGTACGAAAAACATTTGATTACCTACCACACAGTACAACTCGAAATATTATTAATTGAAGAAATGAGTAAATTACCTTGAACACCAGAAAAGCCTGTATACAATCGATTTGATTAGGACGCAGACGGTTTGTAAGATGTTATGAAATTTGAAACGCAATCAAATTTATTTTTACCGTCATCATTTAAAAAAAATACTACCCACCTGTTTGGATTAAAACTGTCAAGGAGGTTAGGTACTTGAAAACCCCGAAGGTTCGATTGACTATTATATTCTTCCTTCCGGAAAATCAACACTAACTTGAAATTATAAAATTAACCTAATAAGTTAGTTGTGGTTAATATTCGCCTTATTTTATGAGTTAATCACGACTAATATCTAACCGGCTGTATGGACAGTATTCTTGGGCTTGGATAAAAGGATTTGTAAATATGTGTCGGTAAATATATTTATAGCTAGCTAGATTCTTTATCCGTAAGTTATTGTTATCTTTGTAAATAAAATATATGTTTTTATTATCGGGTATCAGAAAGAAATTATGTTGTGTTTAATATTATCGCTTAATGCCAAACCGAACTCAATTAGTTTAAGCTGCAAGGTTCATGCCACCAGCAATTGGCGCATTAGTAGATAGCAGTCGACTGACAAGTTGCCGAAAGAGATCGTGACTTGGAAACTAAGTGCATTATGGTACGGCGAAATCCTACGTAAACTGCTTCTAGTTAATTGTATTTTATTGTATGCAATTGGAATATAAAATTCTATCAAAGGAATATTAAATAGGTAAACTGAAGAACACATTCACAATCATATCTAAAAAGCGTTTTTATGAGAAGTCAGTGTATCTCTAGCACTTTACGTACAGTTTTTTGAATCGAATGGGCTGTTTAGCCAGACCACTTTAACATACTTATTTATAACTAGCTTTTTCTCGCGACTTCGCCCACTTAGCAACAGGATATGTAGCCTATTTTACTCAGGGTCTGCGTCGCATTATATTTGTGAAATATATTTCACAAGCAGACTAGTAGTGTAAGAGATTTTATCATACATGTACTAATTTTATTCTTATTCTTTCTCTCTTCAAAATAATATTCTAAAAGACAAAAGTTTTGAAAGACAACAGAATTGTATTTTTATAATTTTAGTATAGAATACCCAAATTGTGTATAAATGCGCCCTTGTCGAGTGATTTTTAAAAAGATAATGCGAAAAATGTATATACTCTCAAGGGGCTAAAAGTCTACTATTATACCAAGAATAGATTTTTATTGCATTTCGATGTTGAATTACATTATAACCTACTATAGGTATTTGTCGAGCTACAAAACTTCTAACTTACCTATTTAAATAGTATGATTAAAAGCCTAGTTAAAATGAATTATGAATTAATGACAACTTATCCTCCTTTAATCAGATACACAATCACATTCTTTGCCTACCGTACGCTTGCAAAAATCTATTAGTTTTTAGAACGTAGCTCTTCTTTTACATTGATCCGTTAAATAACATTATTTAAAAATCAATAACAAGTTTAAAGATCGACAAGTTTATACTAAAATAATAAAATGACAAAAATATTGGCGAATTGTGACATATATATGATAAGTTTATTGTAACTGTTTCCTGTTAACACTGACACCTCGCTCCGCGCTAATTTCATGTTTATGTTAATGGATGTAACATTTTATTTTTGTTATACGCTATGTTCTCCTTTCCCCTTTAATAGGCCTATAATATTAGCATATATTGCTTTGGTATAACGTTACTTCGATAAACACACACGATATGTGATCATAGAATATTTTAAATATTGACAAAGTATTTTCCAAGCATCACATTCTGGCTTGGTGTTGGTATGTATATTTATATTGGTGTATATGATATTATTTTTTACGCTAGCGACCCTAAGTTAAGAAGAGTCACCGCACTAGCAGCATGTAGGTCTTAGGAAACCTTACTCGTCGCAGAAACAAAATACCATTTAGTACACAATGTGACGTAAACACTACTCTGATAGAGTAGTGTTATTCCGATGCGGTTTGTAAGATGAAGGCACTGTCTTAGTCGGGCGACTCCAATTTGAATGGAAAATCCCAACACACCCTCACACACTCAGATTTGTTGTGTTTTTATGAAGAGTATGTTTTCCAGATAAATCCCGCTCTATTCGGGGTTTTCTCTTTCCTTAAATCGTCCTTCATCATACACTGCTTACACACAGCTTCTTACATTATTTTCCTCATCCCCATAATATCATGCCCATGTCGAGACAAACGGATTTTGTGTAATACAACTAACATTGTAATGTCTTCTACAGGATTATTATTATTATATTGTGAAAAATTTATTAGTAAGAGGAGTACATACAGTAATTTAAACTTTGGAATATAGGGTTACTACAATATGCAAGTTATGTTCTTGTGGTGAAAACATAATTTCAGTATTACATATCATTTAATAAATAAAACATCTCTCCCTACCCCGAAAGGGACTCGGATTGATGATATTTACGCACATATCTATTAGTTGCACATAACAACATTATATACAATTATTATTGTTTTTATTTATTATTTATTTATTTATTTTATTTATTAATTATTATTATTTATATATTAATATTTTGAATGTGTTGATTTCGTGGTTGAGTGAGCAGTAGCTTGCGCTGTATCAGTGTTATGTGTAAAGTAATACGAATTACACTGTGTCCATGTGCAAATAATTTGAATGCAATAATCGGCTCGTCTGATTTTGCATTAAAACAATTCTTCAATATCTGCCAGTAATCATAATATAGATTGTTTCTTGACAGTCTTTCGACTGAGACCGCTTTCTTATCGCTGTTGACTATAACCACCAGTGGAGTGTGATCCTCCCCGCCCTCCTAGGCATTCCTGCGCCGAGGCTCAGGCGGAGACATTGATCAGGCTGTCATGGGCCTTGCTTAATTGGACAGTTTATGTGTGTGCATTCATGTGAAGGGGAACCGGTTCCTAGAGGCCTGTTGCTTTCTACGCCATACATTGGTGTTTATGTATGGATAGTTACGAGCACCGTGTGTATGTAGTCCATAAGTTTGAACTTGTATGAAGTTTATTATGATTTGTGTATCGTTGGTGGAAATGTGATGGTAGTTCAGTTGGAACGGACTTGTATTGTCGTTTTTATTACGTTCGTGGTGTCTAGTAGATACAACAAATTATAGTATTAAATACCTACCTACTCACTCTTAAATTAAACCCAATTAAAGTTATTGTACATAGCTTGCTTTGTTAACATATTGCTATATTATAAAAAAATATAGAAACAGCTCGAAGGTATTTTGAGACAACATTAGTTCTTACTGTATTGTCCTATTGAATAATTTGTGTAATCGTTCAGTACAAGTAAAACAGTTTTATAAGAAATATAGTAAAAAATACTCAATTTGGTTGGAAGATAGATAAATTACATGTGGAGAGGTGCACTACTACACTCTCAAATAATTATTGTGCAAATGGATAAGATAGATATAGATAGGATAGCGTGACTGAGTAGCAATAAAAATAAATGTGGCCTATTAGAAGCAAACATGTAACTGACAGACAATAGCGTCTAAATCTGCCTGAAATAACCACCATGAAACAAAAAGACTGTAATCCTCACGCCCCCACGACGTTTTGTTGCAAAATTGATTTCCTGATGCTATCTAACCTCCCGAGGGAAGGCTGGATAAATAAATACTTAACGATAATCTTCAAAGATCTGAGACAGGCCAGAATTACAGCACGCCGGGGATATTATTGCATTTTAATTCCGTTCTCGACACACCTCCGTCGCAATACGGTTTGATATGATTTAGTACGTTATTGTGTATCGCAGAGTGCTCAACTCTCGCATCGCATAAGTCAAATAAATTTCGGTTAAGGTCGCTGTATGCGAGGCCCTCGATCTTGATATCTCGCGAGTAGAACCTACTAAATTACAATTACGGGTAACACTCAGGGCTGCCGCATTTTTAGGGTACATATTATAGAAATTTCACATAAAAGTGTTGTAGATTCCAGTGTAAGGCTAGTTCGAGCATTCTTTTATGATATTAATAGTTGGTAACTGATATTCACTAGTTCGAGAGTATAAATTAAGATGTATTTTTGCTTACTGAAGATTGTTATATATTAGAAATAATTCGTGTAGCGGGGATGAAATTTTGCTGCATACAAAATTACACAACGTTGTTGACAACCCTAGCTTATGTTTAGTTACGTTATGGCGTTGCCTTCAAACCTCTGCTTATTGAGCGGTTTTCGTTTTATTGTTCAATATTTTGATATTGAATGTGTGTTATGAATAATATGGTATGATTCTCATAGCCGTCTACAAATATTTTCATTTATGGCAGGGTCTTTGTCCTGCGGTGAGCGAAATATGAAAACAACGAATAGGAGGAGTTTATGTGCATTAAGAAACTGATCTACAGATGTGATCCATAACTAATTCAAAGATTTGTTATTCGTAATAGATTTTATCAAGAAACACTATAGTAGTACTTAAACATTACAATCTAATAGCTCCCAAGTGAAGGGTTGACCCTGCAGGGCTATTGTAATACCAGATCAATAAATCGGTCGTGAACTAAATCGGTATTTTGCACTGAAATTGATTCAATTACGCGATAGTATTTATCGGATATATATAGGTATTGAATATATTAAATACTAGCTGTTGCACACGACGTCATGCGCGTGCATTTTGAAATTTTAAAGTTTTACAAAAACAACATCTGTAATTTTTTTGATTCGAGTAGATCCGCTCCATAATATTCCATAAAATATGTTACGAAATAAAAATATACAGATTAATACATGATTGAATATTGATATATTACTACTATATATATATACTCTAATAAACAGTAAAATGTATTTGTTACTATTGGGTGAAAGACAATAAAAATAATTAAACACCGCAATTAGTTTGCGTAACAAATTTAACCTGTTGTCTATAAGTAATGGTGAAATATATGTAGAAAACGTTTAGTACACACTGATAAATTTATTAGACTTGAATTCACTCTGGAACTATGATAATCGTGGGATTTCGAACCGTTTCTGCTGTGAGTCGCAATTAAATATGTTATTTAAGTGGTAAAAATAAAGTAGTACATATGTATGCACGTATTAATCTCTTAAGGCCTCGGGTCTCAAGCAATATGAGAACGCACTGATTCTCGCCTTCCGCGGCAGATTCTCGTTTAATACGACGATAAAAGTTGTAAAATGCAAATGGCGTTAGTGAAATGTTAAGAATCTTACGCCCACGCCCAGCTTTGGCACCGTTATTCTATCTTAACTTATATTTTCACATTCTGTGTACTACTGGACCCGCCCAAGCCTCGCATTTGTATTAAAAATTATTAAAGGGATTCTTTCTCAGAAAACATTGCCTTAGCTAAGTGTTTACACGCTTTATAGGATCTTCCTGTTAAATCTCACGAGCTTAGATTTGTAGATCCAAAAATGTCTTTATATGTGAGAAAATATGCTGTTTTGCTTCTAAAAGTTGATGGGAGAAAAATTCCACTGAGAGGTTTTTATTATTAAAAATTACAACTGTACAATGTACATGTGACTCATTTAAAAATCTCAACCTTAGCCTTCTATACATATAAAACACAATATGTATTCCACATATTTTTTAAATATTTACTTAATCATATAGGGAATCGTTAATAATAGTGAGCATCGATTTATAGCGACGCATGTGTTAGTGAAACAATAGATCGAGCCGGCGAAGCCTACATTTCATTCAATAATTGTAGAGGCAGCGAGAGCCGACCGAACATGATCAAGCCCCGCACGGCAGCTAAACGCCATTTTGTTACTAAGGACGTACCGCGTTCCACACACCACACGACACTAATAAAATAATTTGATGATTTTAAAACTTATTGACTCACATAGGTAGTCTCTATTCCGTTAAATATATAAAACAACTTTTACGTCATATACATAACGACTTTATTGAAAGTTAATTGTAATTGCAATTTATATAGAAATATTTTGTCACACTCAACTTTAAGACAGTACCTACTGCACTTATTCACTTTTCAAACTTGAATTTACTAATACAATATTTTTGAAATTGCAATATATTTTAAATAATTAATAAAAAAAAAAAAAAACTTTTCAGTAATACAAGAACAATTGTGGAAATCCAAATAGTGGACGCAGTAAAATCAGTTACACTTAGATATATAAAATGAATTACCTCTCTTCTTCTAACCTGCGTAGAATAAGGACCAATACTTACTTTCATAGTAAAACACATCCAAAGTATGATAAACCTTTTATTTTACTGCGCACCTCGAACATTTTTATTAATCAGTCTTTCATCATCGTAAATACTCATCACTATTCTAAGGAAACAGACCGTTAAACATATTTAATTTGGGTGGCGCGCGTAACCCGTAATTATATACATAGTTGGTCACGATACACAACTTGTGAGTAAATTCAGTCCAACTGGGTGCGTTTTTCATTTTGACTAAATAAGTCACAGGCTAAGTGAATTTTATTATGCGATGAGTTTTAGCTTCTGTTTTAGTATGAGTTGAAGTTGCTTAAATAAAACTTAATATCGGAATCATTTCGTTTAGTTTCCCAATTACACGGGTAGCCTACATCGAGTAATCACTTTACAATCTGAAATATAATTAATATCGGGCATTTTTTTTAATAAGAATCCAATTTCGTTTACCGAATTCATGTTAAAAAACAAATTGTCTTCAAGAATTTTTGGACAACTTTCTCATTTTATTTCACTTTAAGAAGTAGTCGTCAACATGTTCTGGTATTATGTTAATCTATCCGAGCTTTTCTCGCAGTGGCAACATTCTAGTTTAGCTTGGCTCTCACATCGATTTCTAAGACTTAACGTTCTCTGGTTCTCACGAAGCATATTTTAAAATTATACATTGAAATTATTATAATTTGACAACAGTTATATTTTTGGTGTTGAGATTCTAGTGCTACTCCCAAAGCCGATCAAACAAAAATTAAAGCCGAGACGGAGTGCTTAGGTAAAGTTTAATTGATTTAGGGCTACTGTGTGCTACGTCATTAAGTGCAGCCTCACAAGTAGCAATTTAAACGATCCCACTTTATGTTTCCTTTCTTGTTTTTATTTTTATAGCTTTTGATCCTAAAGGCAGCTTATAATTTGGTATGACTTTGGGGAATTTCATTGATGAAATATTAGATAATTTGATATAAAGTATTGCTTAATATTTTTGTTTAAATGTGGCTTGTGGTGTGTGACCAGTGGCTTTATAACTCTGATGATTCATGTTCATGCAAAGGTGCATAGACCGGTGGCTTTACAATATCTGCATAACTCAGTCCTTGAAAATGCTAAGCAGCAAATCGAAATAGGTGTCTAGGTGCTTAAAGTCAAAACCTATTTGCAAACACAGGTTCAACAACAAGTGTGCGAACATTATGAGAAATTGTACGCTTTGGACAAAACAACATGACCCTCTTCTCTACCTTTAGTAATAAGCCTATTCAATACAATAATTCACTAAGTGGAGGGTTGAGAGGCTCTTTGTTCAGTTTTATTTTAAAATGTACGACATATTGCGGTTAAAAACCTTAAATTAATAAAGCGTAGCCTTGTAATAATATGGGGTTAATGACATTAGCACTCTCAAGGACAAATTAGGACACTTATGTAAGATAGTTACATAAATTGAGTTATATATGCAACATGAATTAGGGACATGCTAATTTTATGTGTTTGTTTTACCATTATGAAGGTTCTTTGACTATAAACTAATGATTTTATAGTTATTTCTTTTTATACGAAGGGAAAACGATTTATTTTTGATTTAAAAATAAGATGCAGTACACATTTCATCATTTACCGATTACAGAGACGTATTACAATCAATACTACAATATTTTAGCACTATTACTCATAAAATAAATATTCCATTTGTATTCTTATTTTTTACATAAATACAAAACTTAAGTAGGCGCATTACCTGGCTGACGTTCAGGTAGAAACCAATGTGGCTTACTTCACATTCTTTTGCCTTCCGTTTTCTGTTATCTAAATAATTTTAGACAAAATAATACAAATCTGTTCAATAAGCGAAATAAAAGGTTTGCGGTTTTAACGCTATGCGTCCGCTTTCGCAGTCGTTCAGCTAAGACAAGTATCATGTCATGACATACCTAGTTCACTCGGTATATAAATGAAAGCTCCCATGTTAAAATAAATACTAATGTGATGGAGTGAATGTTGAACATTAATTTGTGTTTGAACAATAAAATGTTTCGCTACGGATTCGCATGCTGTTATTTTAGAAGATCGCGTAGCTGAATTTTAATTGTATTTTTTAATTGACTTAAATCTTGGTAGTGATGTACACAATATTATTAATTCAGTACCTACCTTTATGCGTTGGTAAGGCACACTCCTCGTGCGAGCTCAGTCTCGCACTCGACAACTTTTTCACTGGAAAATAACAAGCTATCATCAGCATTGCATATAATTTTGTTAAACTTGGGCGGAGTTGCAAGCAGGTGCTAGTAACAAATAATTACTAGTTCTATACATTTCTGTGATTGAGGCCATTTAGCTTTTTCTATGAGAATTTACTATTTTTTATTTCGCTGTTTGGCGTCCCATTATTTATTGCACGTTGTTGTTTCCGACGTGCTTTTATTAATAAAAAAAAACAAGTAAAATTATAAAAATTCACGGGTTCCATTTCATTATCCATTATCTTGTTCAGATAGTGAAAGGTAATTAATTAGTTTAAATATTATAAAGTAACATGACGTGGTGATGGAATTACAGATTTAAGAACTCATTTATAGCACCAGGTTCATAAATGAATCATTGGGATATTTACGATATTGCTTCATTTATACTATAAATAATGGAGTTCAAACGGTCGTATGGACGTTACATTAAATACATTTATTTATTACCGTGGCAATGAATTATTTCTATGGGTATAAGATTTTATATTACTGCTGTCTCCAATTTTCCTATAGAGAAGACTAGTTAAATATACCGTTAGTAAAGTATTGAATCTATTTGTTTATTTGCTGATTATTAGAGATATATTGGCGGAAAATAATGATATGGATACGGAATATAAATCTTAGCTAAAGCTTGGAATAAATGCTGACATAAGTCGGCTTTCAAATGAAAATATTTAAATGAAACATTTGATAGACAAGTTTTGTGGAAAATTTAAACGTGAATTGTGGAATTTTCTGAATGCTCGCAATGCGCAAATCGACCAAGTTCGTTCCAGCGTTGGTCCAACATGGCATCCGCCGCGCATCCTTACGCAGCCCGCGGCTATAAAGGTGCGCCATAAAACGGGTCTCATTTTATGACCATTTGACGAAGTTATATACGTTTTTGAAGCCATTTCTCAGTCGGACCGACCATTGTGGCGTGACCGCTGTGAGTCTTCGCACTATTCTTATACTGCAAGTATTACATTATTGCACAGCATTTCTCTGAGATAGGTATTTCTTGTTGATGTACCATAGCGTCGAAGACATAATTCAATAAATCAAAAGTAATACTATATCCGCCGCGGTGGCATGATTTGCTTAGGTTCTGAGTTTGTCAAATTAAAATAAATTGATACCTTATTTATACTTAGAAATTTTCATGTAGGTATTCCGTGTATACTTAATAATACTTTTGCTGGGATTGAAGAACTGCAATATTTTCGGTGAGCAGAAGTAGGCAATCACTGATGTCACACCTCTGCCTACCGGTATTATAACCTTTTTGACGATTTTTATTGCTATAATAATACATACCTATTATATTATGGGATGATCAGTTTAGGTTAATTCGTTAAAGAATCGTGCCCGTAGAGAGCCAGGCTATCTCTGGTGAAATCTACAATCTCGACAATGCTGTATCAATATTCATGCTTACGGTCGCGACCCCTACTATTTGCATAACTGCGCATTGCATTCTCTCGGTTGCAACTGTTCTATTGTTTTATGATCTAAATGACCGCGCGATATAGGGCCAGTCACGATAAGCTTGTAAATATGTTTAGACGCCTGTAATGTTAAATGCTATACGGCTTACCTGGATCCGACGGTACACTTTACAGAATGTCAATTACATTTGTAAGAAAAAAATGTACATAAATCTCATTACTCACAGGTGGAAAACAAAGTTCAGTGTACGGTTATAAGGCCATATTCACACATCAAGGGTGATATACAGTCGACTGGTAACATTGGACATATGATGAGATTTTTTTCAACCAGTGAATAAAGAGTCCTTTATTGGTACCTTACATTATATATTGTAAAAAAGTTATAACATTTGTACAATGTATTGAAAAAATAATCAAACTTATTGAAATTGTAAGCGTCTAAAAGCTACAGTAATCGCTTACCATCGTTGCTTAATGTTGGTTAACGGTCAGCGACGGTTTCTTGAGTCGAAGCAACGTTCGGTAAACTCAATCTGTAACGGTCGATCAATAACATTTTAATTGTTATTCTGTTCATATTGTCGATTAAGCTAACCGTTTAGAGGTTTGTTGCACGGGCCATTCGTCCGATTAGCGCAGGGCTACGAACATCAAGTTCGGCTACGAACGATACTTTGGCTACAAAAGACATCAACGCGCGACTACATGCTGACCCAAACTTTTTAAAAAATGGATTCTATTTCTATTGTTTATTTGCATTCTATATCATGATCACTATGTTGCTTTTTTATACCTAAATTAAATTGTGCTTTGATAAATTATGAGAATATTTTTTTGTAAAATTGTCTTTTAATTTCAGGTAAGCTCTAGAAATATCCAGTGTCTGCCATGCAGTCAGATCACGTAAGTACCGTTTAATGTTAGGTATATCTTGTTTTTTTTACCGTTGATATGACTATAATATTAAACATGTTATGAATATTTTTGTGACCAGCAACGAACAATACATTTCATGTTTAACTTACTGTATTTTAACATATTCCATAGAACTTTTCACATTTCATAGAATAGATTTTTGTAATATATAGTGCACCGCGAGATCGTAAGTGTGTTTCGATCAATAAAAATGACAACTAGAAGCGAAACTATAGATAAGTTCCACTAAGCCCTTAATAGACCCTCTCGGTCATAAATTTAATTTAATGACCACTAAAAATAAAATAAATTGGACAAGACGACGCATCTCTATGTATGAATAAAAATGTATCCCTTTTGAAAAGCCTAACCGCATATATTATAACGTGATAGAGATATTAAAGTCATAAACAAAATTGTACTACTATGTGCGTATGTTCCTATTTCTCGTTTTTATCTTTGTAGCTTAAGTGTCCGTTTTGCGTATTTGGATAACTGAGTACCGCGGAGATAAGACTTAATTAGTGTGAATTAATACATATGGAAATTGTATTGTCTTATGTTAAGTAGTTGTTCTTGTAAAATTTATCTATGACAGCATGTCAAATAATGTAAAATGCGTACATAAAAAGAAACTCAGTATAATATAATATAGTATAAGAAGTTGACTTTTTGCCGTATGTACCTTTTAATGCTACAAATATTAAGTATTTGAGAGTTTTTCAAGTAATAGATGCAAAACGAGTAGTATGCAGGTTTAAAGATAAGTATAATCATACGATCACCCTTAGATATGTCTTGTAACTCTTGCCTTTTCCAGTATTAAGGCGAACAATGAAAACTATTTCAGGTAGCCAACTAATTAAACCTTATCGTCGACATTTAGATGGAGATAGGCTTCTAACACTTTTGGTCAATCGCTGATCTTTCCAAGGAAGCCAATCTTCATAACGAACTATCGTATTCGCCTAATAAATCCACATAGAAAGTTAAGATAGTAAGAACTATCCATTATCTAGAAAGGACGTATATATATATATTATATAGAAGTAAAATATGTTTTTTTGCTTGTATGTAGTAAGGAGGGGTGATCTAAGAAGTCCTTCAGATTGACATATATTATTCTTGATGGCAATATTTTCCTTTCGATGGGTTCAGATAAGAATCCTTAATCCTTTAGCTATCGGATGGAGTAATTACATTTTGGATTTAGATAATAGAGATATAGCTACACCATTGAACTGTATGCCTAATTTTGTAATCATCAGTGTTCTGGATTGCTTCGCACTATGGAAGAAAATATATAAAGTCGTATTCACGTGTCTTGTAGTATCAAGGTGGCAAACAAGCTTACTATTTTAACAGGTAGTATCTTATCTTATTATTGGGTCTAGGTTGCCCTAGACGCACGTCGACCCTTGGGATCTTTTGTGCTGCCCTACGCCCTTATCGCTCTACTTACCTGTTGTGTCAAATAGTCCCTGAACGAGTTTGCAAATCTTGCGAGCAGAGAAGAGCATGTAATCATCTGATTCCGGATATGGCGCCCCCAGAGTTTCCATTAGCTGCCTCGCTTGTGCGTCACAGCAGCATGACACGTGTTTCATGGTTTCCGTTTCTGTTTAACAGCACCTGCATAACACGCCTTCAGATAGGTTCATCCTGTGGAGATGGTCGTTCATGCTAGAGTGGCTTGTAATAGGTTACCACCTGGTAGCAGTCATCGAGCCTGTACACACTTGCAATACCAAGGCATGACTATGTGACTTGGATCACTTACACTTTGCTATTTTGATTGTTTGGAAGATGTAACATGGTAGCAGTACATGAACCTCTTATTGCCGGCACAGCGCAGGTTTGAGAGCTCTGGAAAAATTACCGTAGAAACACAACACTATATCAGAGTTGTGTTATTTGGCTGTGATCTTCCTTGAGGTGGAGATATTGTTCCCAGATCTGGTACGTATAAAGAGTTGATAACAGATACTGTTATAAACTTAAGTTCATACCGATAATTCTGATTTTATTTTTTTACGGATAATTTAAGGAATGCAAGATGAGATGAAAAACTACTTAATTAAGTTCAACGACTCGTTCAATGTAGAAGCTGGTGATATTAAGCCTTATATTAATCGAGCGCTAATATAAAAACGGTGACGTCACTTTATGCATTTGGCAGAATTATATCTACATATATCGTGTTATGCATGCCAAAATGCAATTGCATAATATTTACTATCCCACATTGGGGATCCTTCTTGTAGGAATCCCACGCATATTAATTTAGTTCAAATTGGTAATCAAAATAAATACATAAGTATATTACACAAATGTGTTTGTACTGGGCGAGAATCAAACCAGAGTTCCTAGGCTTGGCCGTCTAATTACTTGGTCCAGGCCAACCGGGTCGTCACATGAATTGGAAAGCAATTGGCTATGGTCGCTTAAAGCAGAGGAATGAACTTTAGATCACTGATAAAAATACTTACTTATAGGCACAGAGCGACCGGTTGTCACAGCGTGCTGTATTAATAATACTAATACTATTTCCATGAAAAAAATCAAGGTTGATAATGTTAGATTTAAAATCAAGTGTATCGATTTACAACTTTTAACGAATACTAGCTGTTTTTATACGCCTGTTCCTCCGATACAAGCCATTCGACTATTAAAGTAGATAATTAATTCATACTTGACATACCAATCAAGTTTCCAACGTAAACGTGGATTATATTGTGAGCTGCCTATATTATAAACTGGTACCAGTTTGGCGAAATGGAACTCACTATCATAATTATAAAATGATCTTAATAAGCTATATATTTAAAGGTATATGAAATAAATATATATTTAGTTAATGAGATGTTATATCTAAAAGTATAAAACATTACTCACTTCTAGCAATTTTTAATGTATTATTTGTAGTGTGTCGCCAATATTATGACCACGCTTGGTATAGGCTCTTAATTAAGTTTAATGCGACACATTAAAGATGTAGTTATTGTAAATGACATCTCGTTAAAATTGAAGATACCATAATTGGTGGTTAATTGTGAGCGGTTTCGTCGGCAGAAACGGTATATAAGAGGCTTTTATCGCGAAATTTCTTAAAGAGTTTTAAACTAACAGGACTTTGAACTGAGGCCATCAGTTTTGTCGCCGTTTATTTTATGTAACGTTAAATTTTTTCAAGGCAAAAAGAAGTTAAATGCATTTTAATGATTCCAGTTTTAAACTTTATATGAATAAATATATATGACAAAAAAATACTCGAGATGTTAGTTTGAACGGAACTATAATTCAATTTTATTTAACATCACAAACACATGTGTGCACTTCGTTTTACCGTACGTACGCAGTAAAATAAATATTAAAAATAATAGCGATCCTCTTAGTACTGTTATTAGACAATAATTGGAACGTGATAACAATTCAAAACCGACTATGTAAATTTACATGTTGTTTTTGCAGCTAATTCAATTTTTACACGGTTTCTTGTACGAAATACTACATGGCGTAAAGAAGAGTGAGACGCCACCGTGCTCGCTTTTAGGCCATAGAAGATTAACAATACGTAAGCGAACCCTCGGCTACATGTGTGCAGACCATATCCTTGTCATTTTACTTTCTGGTATAAAA
This sequence comes from Falcaria lacertinaria, assembly GCA_951449985.1. Classification (NCBI taxonomy): domain Eukaryota; kingdom Metazoa; phylum Arthropoda; class Insecta; order Lepidoptera; family Drepanidae; genus Falcaria; species Falcaria lacertinaria. The sequence continues at coordinate 5,022,931 of OX602115.1, read as the reverse complement.
TAAATAATAGTACGTAACCATAAAAATTGTCTCTATAATAATAATAAAACAAAGGATGTACATGATAGGCAGCGAATGTAGTAATAACATGTCGCCATAAGTCAGTGTGAGATATTGATCATAAATAATGTTAGGATTTATGACAAAATTGAGATATCTCCGTCCCCATAGGCGCGTGAACGGTGGTATCTGCACACAGTAGATAGCCTTTGCTCCTCCACCTGATGGAAATGTCAGCTCTCAACTAAATAATCGCATAATAATGTTCCTTATGCACTAACGAAATGACGCAGCGGAGTAGTAAATTGTGCGTTAACTCTAGTAGAATGTAACGGTACTTGTTCTCTTATCCCCTATTTGTATTATTAGTATTATGTACTAATAGACACCTCATAAACATTTTGAGTGTATTTTTATGCTATAACTTTGTTAGCCGCGTATTTTAGTTACATTATAATACTAAAAGATACCTTTATTTCAGATTTTTTTGACAGGATATTCTACGTGATTAGCTAGAAAGAGTCCAAACTATGGTTACCAATGACATTTACATATAAATCGAAAGCTCGATTAATATATTACATTTTATAACCGTGGTGGCGATGTGGTTGCAGGTGACCGCTGGTAATTTAATGTGTCAAGGTTCAAACCCTGGCGGCCTGTACCAATAAGCTTAAGTACAGTGATTAATCACACGACGAGCTTAAAAAGAGTAGTAGGGCGAACTGGGATCCTCGTGAGTTTCCCCATTAAAATAAGAGCCGACCGACTAGGGACTGTACCTGCACCTTACAGATGATCACAGTCAAATAACACTTCTTTGATGTAGTGTTGTGTTTCTGTGGTAAGTTGTCAGATCTCGATGAGCATACGCTGCGCTAGTAGTAAGGATATGCTGCCAGCACAGTAAGTCCACAGCAACAACAGGGTTGACAACGCGTTAGTGATACCCCTGGTATGGTATTGCTAGCATGTACATAGGCTACGGTTACAGCTTACTATCATTGGCCGTACGCGTACCAACCTTAGTACACCCAGCCACATAACAAATATATGTTAATTACAGTAATGTTTTTACCGACCGGAGTCCCATACGCAACTATGTATATTTGGCACAGAAGGACTATTTATAGAGCGCAATGTTGCTACACGTAACAAAAGCACTTGCCATGCATGAAACATAACTTGAGTATGTGTCCGGCTCTTTGGGAACACATTATTAGATAATAATACCAATTTCAGGGAAGTCCGAACTGAATTATTTATCTGTTAATAACTCCTTATCCACCTTAAATTAAGTACGACAGGTCTATCACAGGTCTATTACATGCTGCGTCTTCGGCTTTGTATTATAATTACACCAGCAACTCATTTAATGAATGAATTGTCACCGCAAGCTACGAGCCAATAAATAAACACGTTGTACATTCGCGTTTGAATCACACCCTGTGTATAGAGATGAGGATGTTTAATGCACCCTTTAATTGATATGTTGCGTGCTGAGTTATTGAGCCTGATCACCGGCGAGGCATGTTCCTCGGGCAATTCTATTGAGCAATTTATTTATATTGAGTCCCATACTACTTCCAATCTATACATAGATAATTCCTGACTACTTTATGTGCTGGCACTAAAATGTTTATCGTAAATTTAATGAATTAAATTGGTAATATGTTTTTTATCAGACTTAATTTTGTGTTGAAAGGAGGTAGTTTTATGTATAGGTATTGAAACGGTCTTAATTGAAGTGAGATGGATTTTAATCATCGGTGAATCTCGTAGCATACATGATTATAATCAGGAATTATCATTGACTTAACCCAGTTCAATGCAAGAGGAAGTTCACAGAGAGAGAAATCTTATACTCGAAATTAATCCAGGTTCCGGAGACGTCTTGACCTTTGCCATGTGATCCACTTCACATCTTAATCGCATTGTAACGAGAAAGTTAGATCATTGTGTAGACACAACCAAAAAGGACGAGTTTTTTCCCAAAGAGCGCTTGTAGCTAATATATTCGGAGCTGCGTGTGTCGGATAAGCGACCAATTTGTCATGGATAAATTCTGTGTTAGCTTTAACCAGCCGAACGTCTCTCTACTCGGTGTTTGAGCGCGTTTTAAATAATTGTAGCACGTACGATACCTAAAAAAAGATTGAAGTGTTTGTTGGCTTCTCCTTACCCTCGCACATATTATTATCATGTATTTATGCAACGTTTGTAAAATATGCGATGCTTCGTTTAAAAACCTAGCTTTTTATAGTAAACATTTTCGCTTTTTTTCGGTTAAACAGCTGATGTCAGATTAATTGGTCACGACTTGCTGCAGTTTGACTTTACTGTATTTTTTCTTAATTATTGGAAAAGTTTGAGCTGAATAGGAGAGGCATAGTTGTATTAGATTCAAGAAGTTATAATCACTAAATAAGCTTAAGATGTATGAAGTAAGATAGCTAAAGCTCAGAGTAGATAATGGGCGAAATATTGTTTATAAACTAACATTAATTGTGAAAAATTAAACACTTAATTTTCTATATACCTAATCGTCACAAAATGGCGAAATGCTGTATAGTGTACCTTATGAATTCATCTTATCTACCGAACAAGAATGCCAATAGCGTGAGAACAGAGCATGTCCACTTCCAAATTATGCTGAAGACGTTCCATCTACGTCCTTGATGCGTGACTAGCGACCCAAGCAACAGCCGATGCCCGTAATTTCAAATTATATTACTTCGCACGTATCACCACTGGTCACTCACTACCTATTATCTATAAAATGTCGTATCGCATTTACACTAGCGATAGCTAGTATATGCAAATTCAACCACCGTTTTATTTATTCCAAGCTTTCCCATCTACATTTTTTGCGTAAAAGTATTGTATAGCTAATGGATTCTGATATTGACAGACATCGATGTTAACGACATTTGTACAGTTGTTCACATATATGTATACATATATCTTCAATTTGTGCTGAAAACTGCCAATTCTATTTAGTCTAATGTACAGTTCTACTAAATTTTGCTTCTAAGCGGTGATCGTGTGATATGAAGAGTTGCCCGTTATTCTAGCGAAGCATATTCAAATCCCGAAAACTTAAGTACAGTGATAAGTCACACCACAAGCTTTACGGCGAAGGAAAGCATCGCGATGGTCTCATACAGCATCATCAGGTCTCATGCAGGTCTCTGCATACGTCTGAGAAGGAATTCAAGGACAATGCATTGTCGTCATCATCATGAGATACTATGAAATTTATTCACAACTGGTTATTTAGCTTGCTTTAAAATAATTAATGCAATCAAGGAACATGCACCAAAATATATATTAGGTCCTTACATATGAAATTGGCGTTTTTCGTACTGGCCACTTTAATCACGAATTTCTCCTCTTTGGTAAGGAATTCCAAATTCAAATTTGTACAGCTATAGACTCATGTATTTGTGCTTCGATGATCGTCATTCATTTGTTTTTTTTCTTCTGTTTTTTTCTGTTTGCGTCACTCATTTTACAAAATGGAAAACCTTAAATATCGCATTATTTACGAGTACGAGTTCCGCCGTGGCACTAGTGCTGCGGAAACAACTCGAAGGGTGAATGATGTGTATGGCGGTCGTGTTGCAAAAGAAAACACAGTTCGTTTTTGGTTCCAACGTTTTCGTTCTGGAAATTTCGACCTGCAGAACAAGCCCCGTGGACGGCCTGAGACTCAAGTTGATAATGAAGAGTTGAAGGCTATTGTGGAAGCGGATCCATCGCAAACCACGTCCGAGTTAGCTGCAGGCTGCAATGTTAGTGATAAAACTGTTTTAATTCACTTGAAGCAAATTGGGAAGATTAAAAAGCTTGAAAGGTGGGTACCTCACGAATTGACTGAAACAAACCGGCAAACGCGCGTCGACTGCTGCGTTACATTACTAAACCGGCACAATAATGAAGGTATTTTAAACCGAATCATTACCTGTGATGAAAAATGGGTTCTTTACGATAATCGGAAGCGCTCAGCGCAATGGTTAGATCCTGGCCAGCCAGCCAAATCCTGCCCCAAGCGAAAATTAACCCCAAAAAAGTTACTTGTAAGCGTTTGGTGGACTAGTGCCGGTATTGTTCATTACAGTTTTTTCAAATCTGGCCAGACTATTACGGCTGATGTCTATTGTCAGGAATTGCAAACCATGATGGAAAAGCTAGCGGCTAAACAACCTAGGCTGGTCAATCGCTCCACGCCACTGCTGCTTCACGACAACGCTAGACCACACACTGCGCTACAGACGGCTACTAAATTAGAAGAGCTTCAATTGGAAAGTCTAAGACATCCTCCGTACTCCCCGGACCTTGCTCCAACAGATTACCATTTTTTTCGAAATTTGGATAACTTCTTGCAAGGGAAAAAATTCAACTCCGATGGGGCAGTCCAAATCGCCTTCAAAGATTTTATTGATTCCCGTCCGACTGGTTTTTTTAGTAAAGGGATCAATGAACTACCTATGAGATGGCAAAAGTGCATAGAAAATAATGGTTCATACTTTGATTAATTAAATATATTATATTAAAAAATATTCGACTTTTTGTTCCTCCCATACAAAACGCCAATTTCATATGTAAGGACCTAATATTATAATCGAAGCTAAAATATTTAAGTGGAATAAGCCGTAGCGAATTCGATTATGGTGCGTCGTTTCGAGTTTCCGATGACAGAATGGAGAATGCGATTTAAGATTTGAAAGGGCGACGTGCACGTATAATTAGCGAAATGGAAGCTGGGTAGTTAGTGCGAGGGGCGGTTGTCCTCATAACGATAAATCATAAGTGTGCAACACTGGCTGGGCGGACCTTGGGCGGAGCGAGTGATTTTTGAACGGTTTTTTGAGTTTCAAGACGGCCAATGCAAGAGTAATTCGGGCATCCTTTTCTGGCGCCGCGATATGGCGAAACTTTTTCGTTAATTAGGAGAACCATGATTACAGTAAATTTTGTGGATAGTAAAACTTGTAGACCGTAATATAGTGAGCAGTTAAAATGCTCTAAAAGAACATTGTAGTGTTTTGACTCCAGTGTTATAATGTATATATTTCTTATCAAATACAAATAGTCAAACATATAATTGAAAAATGTCTAAGTTTCGTAGTTGTATTACGGTTGCGGCGTTGTCACCCTACGCAGCTACGGTGACTAATTAATACCCCCGGACGCGGGCGTGCGCGGGCAAAGATACATTTCGGAGCTTATGCTCGACCGCTGCTTTTTGTGTCGCACCGACTCTATTGTTCTCTGTCGAATCACAAGATGTCTCCCTTAATTCCACCTTGCAGCCACATGAGCCCTGAATACTGATTGATTAAAGAGTTAATGATATCCGTATGTACAAACTAACGAATCCGATTGTTATTTTACATTGTTCAGTATTACGATATCGATGGTGAGTTTTCCGTAGATTAGTCTAGATATTATATAGATAGATATAATGTAGATAAGTGATGCTTGGACATTATCACATTGCGCCAAGACTGGCACGATAGTAAGCAAAGCTTCTACTACGGGAATGATCAGCTGATGAAATACTTATTCACATGTATATTTTTTGTAACTACATACCAAACGCCCAGACAAGGCTAATAGAATTGTTTATCTAATAAATGTTTGCTTCGGCGGGAATCGAACCCGCAACCGCTAGCGTAGCAATCAGGTATAATAACCACTAAATACATAATATAACTAATTAGAATATGTTTTAAGGAAATCTATAAGTATGAATTTATGATGACCTGAGGTTTGTTTATTACATGTGCAAAATATTGTTCAATTGGAATGCCTATCAACAATCTACACTTGATGGGAGCAATATACTTCTAGTTTTCCAGTAAAAGTCACTGTCTGTGCCTTGAACATGGACAAGAAACCATGTGACGCCGTAATGTGCCACACCAAACTCCTGAACACGAGGCGCTTCAATTCGAGCCAAAGCCATAAAAATTCTTTACACTGATAGAGATACAAAATATCATATTATTTGAAACGAGAGATAATATTTAAAATGCTTCATAGCACTAGTGATCACCTCGGGGGCGTTACTGTCTACATATTTATACCAGATACAATTCAAAACCTGTTCCCTCTCGCCACTCGATTCTAACAAGAATTTGGACACACACAAAAATAAACACTGTCCACGTAACATGAGAAAAGTCATATTTAAACATTGGCTAACTCTATTTTGGACTAAGATAAAAGTAACTAAGACTTATTTTTGGGTAGGCGACGGGACGGTAGTTAATTCAAAATTAAGTTAGAAATTAAAAGCTATTATACGAGTATTTATTATGACATTCGACGGTAAAGTACAAAATTGATTTTATCACCTTTCACCATCAGGCGTACTTTGAATGTCTCCACAACTATGTGAATCCACCGTGTAGTGAGGTAATTATTTATATTCTATTAATTAAAACTTAATTTATTTAACTGTATTTGAATAACGATATTGTAAAGTACAAAGCGTAAGTGGCTATTAAGTATCTCGAAAAACAAAGTTGTTGGCGATACGATTATTATTCTCGGCCTTTTCAATGTATGTGCTGGGAAATTACAATAATTCAGATTCTGTAATAAGTTAATTAAAACATCGAATTGTGTAGTTAGACGTCTAGAGGTTAACGACGCCTTTGCATCAGCTTCGCTCAATTTAAAATGTGATCTGCTTTAATATATTTTTAAACAATAATGTGTATATTTTTATAAAAAAACACATGTACTCACTGCGGAGGAAGTCGCGGGCAGAAGCTAGTAAATGATATAATTACAATTGTAGAACCAGTCAGGGCCCGTTGATATAAAAATACCTATTAATTAATTTGAGCAAGTATAATACTGGCGACTTTATCACACTTTATTGTGATTAGAACTTTCAGGTTCGTTTAACTTAATTTGTTTTGTGTATTTAGATGGAGCTAATATTATTAAATAGTAAATTTGCTACAAGAGCGTCGTGTAAAGTACACTACGGAAAGTTTACGACAATAGTTAAGGATGAGATAGGGGTGCGCTTGATTTCGTCCAGTATGCCCCGTTATTAGTAGACAGATACTTGCCATCTCCACTCGCATGTGTTTTGCGACACACACACACACACCTATTTGAACTTTTAATGTAACGTGTATGTATTGTAATTTAATAATCGTATGTTTTCTTACAATTTGATAGCAAATTGGCAGTTATAAATATTTCAAGGATAAGTATCATTGCAAACGAAGTAACAACAACGCTGAAACTGTAATCAATCAGAGCTGGTTTTTACCCAGCTGTGGGACAGTAAAGGCTCCATAAGATATTATATAATGTATGAACTAATTAAAAAGTACTGGAAATTGAACTCAAATCGAGAGACATTATGGTGTTTTATAGGAATTAATATGAATTAAACTAAAAACAAATAACCTTCACGTTGGCAAAGTCAGTCACAGTTGAGTACAAAATAGGAGTTTAAATAAATCATATAGTTTTTACCAGTAAAAATGCCATAAATCAACGTCATTTTATTTCAACATTTTGCCGGAGCACTAAAATGCGGGCTACTTTAGTGGATGGTGGACAAAGGGTTGTGGCCGCGGTACGGCGCGAGCTCTGCGCAGGCGTGGAGCAAGGTGCCTCCACGACCGCGTACGCAGAAAAAAAAGAGAAAATTCTCAATAGTCCTCCACGGCCCACACGCCAACCTGTGGGCACTCAATCGTTCCTATTCTAGTGCCGCACAAAAACTCCACGAGACCATCCAATAGCATACACAAGCGTTTATTCAATTGTGCTCAAAGCTTTATTTAACACATCACAGAGCATAAACCGGTTAATACTGTACCTATCTCCAGATTTTTATTTAAAACGTGATAAATAACTAAATTTAATTAGGTTTCAGATTTGGTTGTTGTGAAAGGCACCACTTATAAAGTGGTGGGCTAAATAAGTAACAATACTGTTTTGTAAATATGAGCAGTAACTGTACACTGGAGCACAATCGATTTACGGTTTACTATATAAAATATTTAATTAACGAAGTCTACTCGGCGAACCTCTGTTCCACTTACGACGCGCAATGACACAGCGCTTACTCCCAAGAGATACCTCGATACTTCGATTCTTTAGAGTTAACTTTGAGCCAAGGCCCAGCTAACGAGTAACGATTGACTTGAGTATTTCCAAGTACACAAATGTTATTTGAGATGCGTGCCTTAATGATATATAAATTGTTGTAAAGGAACAATGTATATTCGTTATTATATGCGATGATTTTCGCTTTTGTATTAAAAGATATAGCACTAGGTATATAGGTACATAGGTACACTTATTTAAACTAGTATATTATCTACTCTGAGTTTAAACATAAGAATATTTGATTTTCATAAATGGTTTTAAATAATAATAAATAAAAATAAATTTATTTCCACCAAAATACAAAGAAAGTACAATATTTGACATGATCACAATTTGCATAAGTACTTGGATGGACTGGAGCCTAAGCTAGGATATTCCTGTATTTCAAGACTCCAGGTCTCTCACACACACACAAATGGTTGAAACAAGCATTACGTTTACACTGTCCGTATTTTGTTCCAAATTTAAAGCGAACCATTTTTAAAGTCTTTATCATTATTTAAAAATAAAGGAAACATCTATTTAGTACTATAAAGTGGTACTTTTTCCATGGTAAGTGAGTCTACAGCCAATTCAGCTTAATTTGAATGCATAAAAATTATTTACAATGGTAATACTACGCGTTAAAAAGAAAAGTTCCGACAAGAGCTAAGCAGGCTTTACTAGTTTACGAGTAATAAGTCAACCGACTTACATGACATGTAGCTAAGTGTAAGAAACTTAATAGAATTGGGTGCGACAACTGCAAAAAAACTTTGTACTTGAAGGTAAATGTATGTAAAATCTTCTAATCTGAATTGCTTCCTGATCGGGGATGCTAACATGGTTTCGGAACCCTACAATATACATGCCACAACTTGGACTTAGCCTGTTTTTTGTAGTTAATTATTCGAAGCAGGTAGTGGTCATGAATAAAATAGGAACGTTTAAAATGTGGACAACATCACTCGGATCGTTGGGGCCACACCCACACTAGTTTTCCACATTCAATTCAAATAAGGCAAAAGGGTTGGCTTCGACTGTGTGTATGTTTACTTCCAAATACACGAGGCCACAATTAGTAGCTAATAGAATATTGTAATAAACGTGTGTATTATGAATTTAATTACAATAATTAACCAGGTTCCCTCCGTCTCGGTCGACCCAACCCATAAAAACATCTTTGTGCTGCTGCGGTACGCGAACTGGCTACATCTGAGACTATTAAACCTGGCCGCATAAAACATAAGATATTAGTTGTTTTAAAAATAAAATGTCATTATCTCTCTCTCTCTCATTCAATATTTTCCCCAACAATGTCATGATTGTTATGTTTTTTACAGCTGCCAAGTACGAAATGGTGGTGTGTAAAATTAAGAATAGCAAATAATAAATTGTGTATGTTGAACTGAGTTAAGTAGATCTACTATATAAGTATATACAAATAGGCACAACCAGAATCGCCTGAAAGACTATCCAGTTGTTTAATTATTATGACAAAGCACGTTACAATTAAACGACGACTTATCATAATAATCATTATTATTATTTATAATCTCTTAATTTAAATATTTTGTTTTTAAATTCAAGAGCTAAAGTCATTGAACTGCATTATCGATAGTAGCTTCTTTCAAGATATTGTAATTCTTAGGATAAACATTGTGTATAAATTAATCTTCTCTTTTAAACAGAAGTATACTTACATTCTTCTTCTTCTGTTTATATCTATTATACCGAAGATATAATATTACACTACATCTTATTTTCAAATGCACAATTTATGGATGTTTTCTTCTTGTTTGTAAGGTGCTAACGCCTTATCACAGCTACACATACATTTTAATGAAATAACGTACAAAAAGGCTTTAGTAAGAGTGGTAGACGAAAGAAGTATAGCATATTTTTTTCATAAACTCCCCCTTTAAACTGTGAAGCGGGGTGCCAATGTTTATATGGAATTCCTGAAATCCTCAGATTTATTCTCAGACCCTAGATAGTATTTTTATTTATATGAATTATGAATCATAGTCTAAGAAAAAAAACCAACCTGATAATGTTCCACATTGAGTGTGTCGGGATGAAGTGTATGAGAGCTTAAGGTTGTATTAACAGTATCTTCTGAAGTGCTCAGTCCGTTGCGGGAACAATAGATTGCCTACACGACGTGCGACTCAATGCCTTTCAAGTCAGATTAAGTTAGGAGAGGTGCATTATTAATAACGGCCAATAACTTAGCTCAGGATTGAAATATCGAAGTTACTTTTGCTTAAGCGACACTAATATATTATCAGACCGAAGAATGTGTTTCCGGATCGAGGTTTTGTTGTTGGTTCCATTGGTTCTCAAGCTGCATTAATATTTTTATATTGTATCCATCGTTGTTAATAGAACCCCTTATTCAGTTGTGATCTTTACCTACACTGAGGAACGTGTTTTATCGGATACCATTATTTAAAAACAAAACAAACATAGTAAATCGTAAGAGATTACTGCGCATTCTCGACTCCTAATGTTTACATGACAATTTTCTCGATTTTAAGTCTCAACACTAAGTTGGAATCACACGACTGATACCGCTGATACCGTAACGGTCGCAATCGTCTACACGCTGCGGTAACCGTTTACCACCAAGGTGGCCGCTGGCTTGAATTCAACTTTGTTAAAAATAACGAATGTCGCTAAATGCGTGTTGTGTGGCTTTTTAGGGTTGCGTACCCAAAGGGTAGCCGACGGGACTATATTAATAAGCCTCCGTCCGTCCGTCCATCCGTCCGTCCGTCCGTCAGTCTATCAACGGGCTATATTTCATGATCGGTAACCGGTACAATTGATGTTTTTACAGAATGTGTATTACCTACTGTTGCCGTCATAACAACAAATTATAAAAATTTAAAAGGGGGGGGGGCTGACATACGCGTTTTTTTTCGGATTTTTGCTCCACCTTAAAAATGGCAACAAGTACACTCTTGAAATGCTCGGAGTTTGTATCGCAAAAAAATATAATAAAACAAAAAAAATACTTACCCGAGACCTGTTGTTTGGAGTTTTAACGGTACGATGGTGCGAAACACATCATCCGCAAGTCCATCTCGCACTTGGCCGGTTTTTTATAAATGTGTGACTGCCACAAGTTTGGTGACTACCTACACGGCGATCCATCAAAACAGACATATTGGAAGTTAAACATCCAGAAAACATCTTTACAACAAAAGAGTTGTGACTTAATTCGCTGTGTGGAATATATACAAATGTGTCCCGAGACAATTTGTGACAAGGGGTTTGAATGTTTTTAAAACGACAAATCACATGTACCCGATTTGTTTTATTAATCACATACGTAACTTTTAGAATCATCATAATTTTTGTTGTTTATTTGTTAGTTGGTATAACTTGTTATAAAGTAGGTACTAGCTGCCCGCCCCGGCTTCGCACGGGTAGACAAACAGACTTTCTCAGGCTATTTTTTATTTTTTTCACGCCGTAAGAATCATTGTCGTACTTCTAGGAATAGTACTTCTAAAAAAGAATTTGCGAAATCGGTTCAGTCGCTCTCGAGATTTGAGCTTAGCAACACATTCAGCGATTCATTGCTTGTATTATAGACAATGATGCCAGTGAAACACAATTCCAATTTTTTTCTTCGCAATGTAGATTTATGTTTAGGAAAACCTATTTACATTGCGGTGCTGCCGCTAGAGTGTAACAGATGTAGTGCGATGTAGACAAAGGGTTAACAACGTAGAACCCTTTGTATATTTCAAACTGAAAACGACTCTAGTCAAACGACCCGATTTATCTTGGCAACAAAAGCAAAGTAGATAAGTGTATTTATGGCGCGGGCAACATATCGTTCAGAGGTTATTACCAGGTTTATCTTCTCTTTAGCTAATGCCCGAGGCCTCGGGAGAGCTTTTAAAAGGTTTCTTCGTCACTTGTGCGACGAAATCTTATATTGTGTAGGCTTTATTATCTGTGCTGCGTTTTCTTTCACTATGGCTTTTGCTGGTCGAGTAAACATCCCGAAAATATTATTTAATTATTGGATTCAAAGATTAGATTCCGTATACTGCCCGAGTAAAATCTATACATAATTTTATAACAAGTTAAATACTTTACAACAAATAGCCTTAAGATAAAATATGCCTATGCTACTCAGGGTTAGTGTAGCTTTTAATTCGTAAAATAATGATAGGAAGTAAATGACGCCTTTTCAACAATTCATTGAAAACAAAGCTATCTGTATTATTTATTACTGTTAGATATAAAGGTAGTTTATGTAAGTTAAGTAACTATTTTATAAATGGTAAGTGTGAAAACTATCATTGGTTAATAGGTTATTAAAACAAGTAAAATGGTTTTTCCAGTGCAAGAAGTTATTTTAATTATTAGGTTTGTAAATCCAAAGGGTTACTAACCATTTACCAACATTAATTAACTCGTTCACACTCGTATAAAACGAGCGCATTATTATACTTTAATCTCTCGGTAACACTGCTTTGCTGTATGTGGTTTAATCTGTCCGGGCTTAATCCAACTTGTCAACTATTTGTATAATCCGATGTATACAAAAGATGTGGTGTAACGACTTCACTTTTATTAAAGTTGTTCAAACTCACAGCGTACACTTAGGAATTATGATATCGTTACTTTGAATCGCTGCATTAATTTTATACCTACCCGGAATTATGTCTTAATTTTTAACAAGCAAGATGTTGGATTCGAATAAAAGACATTAATGACGATTTTGACGATGAGGGTGACTTTTATCGCGCTTTTTAAAGGCATGTGACGAAACGTGTCCGCTTCTTATACATACCAAAATCTAGTTCTTCCTTATTTTTTATGGATATTACTACCTACCATAGGATACTTAGTAAAGATGCTTAATATTTAATAGCATTTCTCTCATGACACATTCAACTGTAACATTAGAATGTAATTTATTAAAAACTAGCGACCCACCCTGGCTTCGAACGGGTGCCATTTAATCAAAATTTCCCGTGGGTATTCCTAAATCGAATCAAGTTGAATATTTTTGGCTAGATTTTCCGATCGCATGCTCGTGATTGACTTTTATAGTATACAAAGTTAAGTAATGAAACAGATGAATTCGAATCATAGAGGTAAACCTTATTCCAGTTGAACTTAATATAGCGTTTACAAGATGTATTTGCGCTCGATATAAATACATAACTCCCGATGATAAATGAAGGGGTTTTATAAGTTTGTACTATGTATCTGTGTATCCGTGTGTCGGTCTACGGCATCGTATCTCCTAAACGGATGAACCGATTTTGAGTTTGTTTTTTTTTTGTTTTTAGCAAATACAACTGTATTACCAAGCCCTTGTTTCTGTCGCGTTACTTTCCTAGTTTGTGGGTGACGTATTGATGAACCGCAAATAAATTGGTAATCGTTATTAAATTCAACTGGAACATGATATATGTATGTATAAAACGCTTGTTACTTAAATTAAGAACCCTGTAGGGACTTAAACATAAAATCTATTTATATATGGGTCAATCAAAGATACTATTTACAAAAATACAATTTTAAATATAGTGTCGAACGATGTCTTGCTTCTCGCATATTTTACGATGCTGTTAACGCGGTGGTGTAAGAAGTTACTGTCTGAAAATTCGCTTAAGAAGGCTTTGTCGGCTATTCAACAGAAACCATAATATTCCCGTGCTTCTAATGCTTTGGTTGGCAGTAAGATATGAAACCATTTTTTTACTGTCACATGGAGTCAGCCGGAAACCTCGGCTCGCGTACGTGACATTGCGTTTTATTATTTTTTACACACATTATAAACTACGTCCTTCTTACACATGCCATGTGTCCTCGATCTTAAAGTGACACCAAGAATTTTACCCACGATATTATTAACTTCATACATACAGCTAAGATATTATCTACCGCAAAAACATGTTGTGGAGTTTTTTTGTTTATGGGTTCAATAAAAATCGTAATTAAGAAATAATAACTAATAACTCTATTACATAATAGAGATAAAAAGGTAAGATACATTAATTAAATAATTTTATATTATTTCATCCAAATCAATAATGTGCAATAATAAAAAAATGATAATAATAAAAATTGATTTGCAAAAATTATATTGTACCTGAACGAATTCAATTTTCATTTATTATTGCGATTATGAGGTTTTAATTAAAGGCTCTCACTCATTATTTTGAATAATTTATCGAACTGGTTGCTTAGCTAATGGTATGCATGGATAGTGATTTGTACGTTTGAGAGAATGAATAAATATAGACATTGGATACTAAGGCGCCGTTCAAGGTTACTCCGCTAGATATTAATCTAATCATATATATCTATAGTGTTGTCTAATCATCTATAGTGTTGGTAACATTATATTTAGATAATTAATTATTTGCTGTACCAGCAGGTCAAAATCAGTTTATTGTTATTATCAGACGGTTGGTTTATACGTTTCTAGCGAATGCACCCGGGCGTCCCTAAATAAATATACATATTATCTACTTATTATAAAATTATCGTTGCAGCATATAGAACACATAAATCTATATACAAAATAAATAAATAAAATACATAATTTTATATTAAATATTTGGAATTTCACCCTCGCTTCATCCATTGTATAGGCGAGCGATGACTTTCAATTTTGTTTGCAACAAGGCAGCCAAAGATATAGGTATGTATACGAAATACCTACTTATTATACTTCATATTTGATGTATAGGAACGGGATACCCATATACTTATATTTGATTACGATGAAAATCAGAAAAAATTAAGCATAGCAAAACAAGCCGGGCACGGTTGTTTAAATATGTTTAACACCAGTCAATGACATTCTTACAGAATATTGTATTATGGTATTGGGAGTTGATAAGTATAATTTAAAGGGCATTTGGTAACATTATTTAATAGTCAGTTCAAGCATAATTCGTATTATGTACAAAGATTTATAGAAGGAAGGTTCGGCGCCAGCTATGATTTGAGCGGCGGCCTGTGATTGGCGGTTGCCGGGTGCGCAGGCGCTCGGATATCTAGGTCGCCGCGTGGGTCTAGTCTAGCAACAACTTTACTGCCTTAGCTCGCAAATGAAAATAATAGTTTATCTATTGTTCTTTGAATGATTGTTTCAGATAATGAGATGTCGATGGGTATATTTCGTTCATCAATTGTCAGCACGGTACCTAAGGCTACACCATAAAATATTTTTTCTGTATCTTATTATTGCCATTTCTACGGCATGAAATCGGTCAAAGTATTTATGAGTTCTATACAATGTCATGTAGCCATGGATATACACGAAGGTCCCCGTGGATTTAACTTAATTTACGGCAACTTCTCCAGGGAATACACAATCGTAAACCATTACAATTTAGGCATATCAGAAATATTAACCAGTAGTTGACATGAGTTAAAGTAGATTCTGTTTTAACTTCGAAACTTGACCTTCAAAAACTACGGTTTTGTTAAAGATTACTTGTGTTCATTTTCAGTATATATTTTACAAACAATAGCAAAACCACGTGGCTATATTCTATGCAATAAGGAACCTTCTCCAATTACATTTAATCACAGAAATGGGTATAATGAACAATGTAATATTAACAATCACTTAACTTAATGTACCTTGTTATTGTAATGTAAAATTAGCCTTCTTGCTTATTACACTGGAACCTTTATAATAATTTGAACCCAAGTTACAGCAACTTGGCTTTAAATAAAAATATATGTGTACATATGTATGAGATAATAATAAAGTCGTCATTGACTCTCGTGATATTCAGTACGAATATGATGTAAGAAAATAACATTTCCAGAACAAACTAACAGATCCGGCGCAACAGAGACAAGCTATTTAAGCTGCATAACCAGCTATTTGTATTCGCTTAGAAAAGTCACAGCTTTAAAAATGAATTACGACCGTTTACAGCTTAAAATTCCACTGCAATGAATGTTTCGGTAAATCGTAAATTAGATTTACGCAGCGAATGGTTGATTCATTTCATCTAAAGGCCATAAAATCTAACTTTAAAAAGGGGATTTCTGGAAAAGCGCGCGGGACTGAAATAATCATAGGAGGTCTGAGCACAATAGGGCTTGCTCGTCTCAGCTCGGAGGGCACGTATGCTCGTAAATACGACGTCCCTTATTATTAGCAGCCATTGTTCGGGACTGCTCGGGTACACTCCGGCGCAGTGGACGTTCTATTCTAAAGCTTTAACCAAAGGACTTCGCACACTCATGCTCTTTGTTACTTTGTTGCATTTGAGTAAATACTTCATTTATTTAATTAAACTTATTGTTAGTTCTGTTTGTTCAATGTTCACAGGTTGATTAAAATACTTGTAATAAATATTAAGGGTTTAAAATTATGTTTGCTTTAATTTGATTATTTATTGTATTATATGGTATTATTATATAATATTAAATAATCATTGTATACTTAACTATGTCGGCCTTGAATCATTATGATTCATCGTCGAAATGTTGACCGTAATTATAATAAGCAAGTTATGTAGTTAAGTGTACTTCTAGCATGCCCTCGGATATCCGACACTCGTAGCTTTAATGTACAGTCCTGGTTCGGCCGAGCATTGCACAATTCAATCCTAAATAAACGCAATCCCATCATAATTAGTTATGGGTCTGATGAATTCACGACCAGCCATTAAACATTTTGAACACAGCTTAATTAAAAATTGTTTTATATATCACATTCCACGTTATACAGAATTTAACGTATGATGTTGAGTTTGGGGCGATCTATCTCAGGTAGAGCCGGTGGGACGCCAAATTCCAAATCATTCATCTTTTAATCTGACATGTTCTATTGTAGACCTGCCGTTAGTGGGAGGCAAGTCTTTGGAACTCCGGCTATTTATTATGTTCAACATTTTGTAAACGTACGGATTGTGTTCCATGTATCGATGAGTTTATAATTTTTAACGAGGAGTATTTCATAAAAATATTTGACCACATTCGCGAATGTTATCTGTTTTGTTGGAGAAGAGAACATTAAGGAATGTAATTAATGTACTCATATAATAAGCAGCTGTTTATAGGCAACCCATAAAACGTCGTTATAAAATCACACTCTGTAAACTGTAACGTAAAATTTACTTAGTGTTAAAGTGTTGTTTACACAATAAATACAGATTCTAAATGGAGCTTCGCGGCACCCATGAAAGGGCAGGCGATTAGAGAACGGACTGCGAGAGCAACAAGAGTCGCCTTTTAACATCGATCCATCAGCCGCTGCCGCAGATAAGGGCATACCTGTCACAGTAATAAGTATTAAAGCTTGAGTATTACAAAAAAACGAGGTTTTGTAATGCTTTGGGTTCCACAGTCGAAAACATCTGAATCATCAAAGATTTCTTGGTTCGGCACGTGAACAACGATATCTTTAGTAGGGCACGTTGCTTTGGCAATTAATTTAATCCATTATATTAATAGTTTGCAGAAGGTACTTACGAAGTGTCAACCAAACATGAATGCATTTTGGAATAATTCTGTAGATAATATTTTTATCAGTGGTTGTTTAAAGGTTGTGCTGCCATAATATTTCATGTTTTGTTTTTAATTTAATTTATAAATTTGTCATCTGTAAAGAAACTGGTATTAAAGAGACACTTCATGTTTAAGTTTATGAGTTGGATATTATATAGGCATTATTTATAAAAACTACCTCAGTATTATCAAAAGGGTCTCTATCTCTATCAGAAGTATCTGAACTACTGTTAAAGACAATTAAATATATCATTGTGTTTTAGAATATATTAATAGTGTATGTAATACCTTCAAACTATTTACGATGATGACCAGTTATTTGGGTTCCTATGAGTTCAGTAAGACAAGCGGCTACAAGTTTGTTATACAACTATAGAAGTAATAAAAGCCTATACTAGTGTAAAGCCTAGTATTAGCAGTATCATTCAACCTTCAAGAAGATTGTTTTTCCTTTATCGTCTTTATAAGCTACAATTATTCTGAATTTTCGTATCGGTATCTTTTCTAGCAAAGCTAAACTTTCAATTAAAAATTGAAACTGTTTTTGATTTGTATAGGCGCATGTATGCTATGTTTTTATAGACATTTAAATGTCACTGTACCAAAATCCGTTCAGAGATATGGATCTTAAGTAAACTGGTGTAGCGTCGGCTAATGGACGTTGCTGATATATGCAGTCAGATAAATGTAGTAACTGACAACCGGGAGCCCCTGCCTAAATGAACCGTTCCAATTATTCTTGTTAACATATTGCTGTGACAACTCCACTTAAGTAACATATTAATAGAGTACGCCTTTCTAAGAGATAACTAAGTAGACATGTAATTTCAGTACAGCTGATATATATCTTCGCATTCTCGATTTAGATTACGACATATAATTATGAATTTTGTAATCGCTAGGCACATACAATTCGCTGTGATGTATTCAACCACAAGATCAAATGAAATATCTTAATTCAGTTAAAAAGTTTTAGTTTTACCGTGCATTTAATGATATAAAATTTTCCTTCGGGGTTAATAATTACTTGCTAATTCATATTCATACAACGATAGACACGCTTTTAACTTGGCCAATCAGTTATTGGCCTTCGTGTATTACGATGCGACACCTAAATTATAAAATGCGTTTATATTTATGTGTGTAATCTAAATATTATTAGAAATGTACTTTCACGATACCAGTTTACGTCTACCCAAGTACGGGCCCTACGCTTATCTAAAGCCATTAACTTGAAATTGCCTAATGAATAATATGGGCTTAAGTTTAATGGACCCCTTCGGTTTGAATAAGTACCATTGTATTTTTTTATCATAATAAAACTCTTTATGTCAGAAAACCTTGATTATAAGGAAGACTCAGTTAAAATATGCTTAATTATATTGGTTTAGTGTACCTTTAATATATTCAACAAGCTTTAAGATAATCAGGCGTGCGAAGATAAAATAAATAAGAAACGCCTACAACAAACAAAGATACTTATAAGGAAGCAAAGTAACAGCTTTAGTGATTCCGAATAACAGATTTATGAATACATACTCTGATTGGTTTTCACTAGCATTGGAACATAATATTCCTTAGTAATATGATGCTTTTTGCGGGTAATTACGAAGGGTGAGCATTAAAGTTTCGCTGGAGCTCGACGGCCAATATAAATCGGATGTTTCATGAAATATCGAGTCGCAGCCGTGGCCGTAGGCTACACAGCACAAATGCGACGCCCGCCCTTATCTCAACTGATACGATTTTATACGATATTCGATTTTTCTTTTTCGACTTTTATGAATCGGTTGTTCGAGGTGTATCGACAATTCGAGATCGGTCTTAAATGTTTAATTTAAATAGAGGCTCCCGATGGCATCTAAATCACTTGCAATGCTAACTTATTAAATAATATTTTTCCCTATTAATATCTAATAATAATTATTCAAACATAATAAATTGTAGTGGTCATTCTACTGTTCATAACAAAAAAAAATGGCCAAGTGCGAGTTGGATTCATACACCGAGAGTTCCGTACCTACTAAAAACAAACCAGTCTAAGTGATAAACTTATTTTTATTATTATTTTTATATGAACATTTCAAGTGTCTAATTTTTACCATTATTAAGATAGAGCAAATAAAACCACGTTTGTAGTAGGGGAGTCCCCTTTATATTTTAATATACTTTCATATAATACATATTCTGTCAACTGTCTACTTTTACGGATCATGAGATACAGCCTGCTGACGGACAGACGGACGTACGAACGGATAGCGAAGTCTCATTAATAGGGTTACGTTGGTTACTCTTCGGGTACGAACCCTAAAAAAAATTAATTTCATTGGAGCTAAGAGACTTCAAATGTTAATTTGGCTCATGCACATTTTTTTATTTAAACAGTACACATCTTCCATTCGATTCTATAAGCACATTTAAAAGGAAAAAAAACAAGTAGGTTAGATAATAAGCAAGGAGGTGTTATTGGCACTATTTGAAGTCGAGACGTAATTTAGAAATTGCTCTGGTTACGATGGACTCTTTTCCAATAAAAAGCGTAAAGTCATATAAACCAGTTATACAGCGCGCCCTCACTGAGTATACCCGCTTCATAACAGGCTACTTTATGCTATTGTAATGATCTAGGAGCTACTACTGCCCACAAAAACACTCGCATTGTCTCTAGACTCGTTACCGTATACAGACAAGTATTTTATCACTTCTCGCGTCGACTCTGACACTTCCGAGAAAAAGTCAGTGCGTTTTCATTCTTCGGTTTATGTTTAGTGTCCCGTAAAAATGTCTTTTTCCTGTTTTTTTTTAATATATGACATAAAAAATTACGATCAATAGGAGAATAAAATCAAAATAAGTTTGAAAAGGAATACCAAATATTGAAATCGAATAACACAAAAATATTAACGCAAGAACAAAATTTCAAGAGCAATATACCATTTTCCTTTTGCATGGTTTCTTTATTCATATAATTAGACTAAAACATTACAGGAAATTTACCGTGTCTACTTAGGGTAACATTTATTAGGTGTACCTATATCATCACATATTGCATAAGTTTTAAAGCCATTGTACGGAACACATTAGGTAACGTAAGTCCGTCTAGCACTTAACTTTTTACGACAAATACCTACGATATCTCACGGGTGGGTGCTAAATAAATATAAACAGTACTGTTTCAATTTGTATCTGTGTTTGCTTGTACAGGGCTTTTGGTGGTGTATGCAACTGGTACGAGTTGGGCTACAGTAACTTTGAAGATTGAGTTACAGAACACAAATTGAAAAAGAGGTTAAAAATTTGAGTTATTTATATATTAGAATTAGGTAGGTAATTTAAATTCAGAATGGGAATAAAAAACACATTTGAATTTTTGGTTTTTTCGAAGCTACCAGTGAATTGCATCTCTGTTCTTCAAATAACTACCCCCATTTGAATATGGTAGGATGTAATAAAAATATTAAAGTAGCACTTAGTCTTCTCTTTCACGGTATAGTTGGTCAATGAGAATAAAAAAGGGAGATGCTGTTTAAAAATTCTCGCTGTGTACACAGTTTTCGAAAAAGTTTCGCAGGCGAAATTATTCATAATGACTATCAGCTTATAAAGATTGTTTCATTGAATTTTATGACTTATAGCCATGTTATTACAACACTTTTCTCGTTGGGGATTGTTGCGCCCATGTTCGGAATTTATATAACATATTGCTTAATTTTTTTAATACCGTGTTTCTTGCTCGAGGGTTGAGGGACGATCGATCGAGTTTATGATGGTTATTTTTATTATTTTATGCTAATGCACTAAATACGTAGTTGTGGTTTTGATTGGATGTATCGGATGAGGGTAAAAACATGTAGGTAGTGCGTAACTCTCATATCTGTGCAGACCAATTTCATATTTTAGCACCAACAGTCTTCCTCCGTGAACATGTAAATGGCGCGCAAAGATTCCGTTACTCGTTGCGCAGTGAACAGTAGTCTCAACCGTGAGATCAAGGGGTTGTTTTGCAAATTTCAACCCAAAGAAAAAAAAACTGTAAATGAACCAAAACGTTTATCAAAATCAAGGTTTGTCAAATACAGGAATCCTTGTCAAAAATAAATAGAAATCTTTATGATGGACCGTGTCGGCGTTTGTTGTCGTGTCATAAGTAGTCGCGACGAGGTTCGTTACACACCGGTAACGTCACGACAAGCAACCGGACACCTCGCAGCGTTGCGTGCGTGCGGTGGGCGGGCGAGTGCGCCGCCTGCAACACCCAAACAAATATACAACTATTGTATTGGCTATATCATCAATTACTATCCTGGCTGCTGCCAGCTCCTGTCTTTATAATATAAACAAACATATTCATGGTTTGTAGGTAAACTTGTTTACTAGCTGCAAAGTTAAAACGCTCTCGGAGATGCGTATGGCCACTGCTCTACTAAAATACTAAGCTAGGATTCAAGGCAATTTTACGCAGCCAACGGTTTGTTTTGCATTCTAGCGTAGTCTTCTTATTTAGTTCGTGGGACCTTGGTGGTTAAGTTGGTATTATTATGGTCGTACAAGTAATTTTAGAGAAATAGTATATTATACTATATTTTTTCAGTAAATAAATAAACTATAACTTTGCCTAATGACTGCCATTTTCTCTTTAAGCCTGTCTGTCTAGGGTCTAGAGCATTTATTTAAAAAAAAAAACAGTTAGTCACAATTTCATTCAATGTGGCTTCATACATAGAACTGACAAAAAACAAGGTTCAAACAGCATGCAGTCTTCAAATTGCCTTAACGTATATTTTTCATTTGTAAATTTGTCTTATTTTATCACCGACGTTTTCTAGGCTCTCAAAGTTCACTTCAAACATCAGGAATGTATTCGTGGAAACTTCCATTGACTAGTGATTTACACGCTTATTTTATGAACTTAAGTTAAATTCATTCGTTTAAGGGCAGAGCTTTTGCACAGTCATTTATGATTATTATAATTGCTAGGTATGTAATAGTTCCGTTGTTATTGCTTCGACGTGCCATATTTCATTTACTGATATCTAATTACTAAAGCCTGCTTTAAAAATAACACAGCATAACCTAATCGTATCGTTCTGCCCCCGTTCCTAAATCCACCATGCGGCGGAATGCCGAAGAACGAGTTTTCTATCCATCCTTGTCTTCTTTGCGGTGCAAATATAGCTGTCCCTTTCGGTTGCTTGTCATTTTCTATAAGTTTTTCTAACATTCCCCGCTCGCGCCGCCTCTTCTATTTCGGCCAAACGCCTGTTTTATAAGCGATAACTTTTGTTTGTTCAACAGTTATGTATGACCTTTGTTCGACACACCGAAGTTTGTTACGCTTCTCTCCTCGGCTAGAGTGTTTATTTTATTAATGAAGCTCTGTTATTTTACTTCATCCCTCTAATTACTGTTTACTTATACCTATGACATTCAGTAATGCCTGTTCAATACTAATACTGTCTTTGATCAAGTACAGTTGTGTCACGTAAGAATTAAAGTAATCTTTTTATTAATACTTGTATGGAAGTGATTGAACATATTCCAATGAAGCTATGTTTTAATTTAATTTAAATATAGAAGCGAATTTGACGGTGATAAATAAAATTGGGTAAGCATTTCCGATAATTTTCAGGCATGAAATACAACAAAGCTGAAAATATTCGTAGGTTGAACGTAAATGTGGCGCTCGCGCACACTGGATGCTTAATGCTGAAGCTAACGAGGTACAAATTAAAAGGGACCGCGACGTGTGCCAAAGGTAGCTTTATGGGCCTCGCATGTCTTAAATCAATAAATTATTAACTACGCTCCTTGTTTGATTCAACATTCATACTTACTACTTTTCACCTCAAAATGAACTTTAATCCTTTTATTTACAGCTTAAAATTCCATACAAAAATTGCGATAGGTCATATTGAAATCTAAGCTTTAAGCTCCTGAGTTAATGCTTACTTCTAACCAGCATACAATAAGGTGAGGTTGTATGGGATAGAAGCAAGTATGCAGGTACTTGAGCGTAAGCGAGGAGAAGCGAGAATCTTAGTTTTAATTAATACCTACGCTGATTCTAGGCACTCGGCATTCGCTATTTTCAATTAGTCTTCGCCGCCAGTAGCGTGTTTTGAGTTGTGTGATTTAATGGGATCCTGTATTTCCCATACAATTGATAATTGAAATTTAGGTTTGGGTGAACCGAGGTCAATTCCATGGCTCATTTACTGTATCGGTAGGGAGACAATAATCTGTAATTAAACATAATATAGTATACAGAATGCACCGAGATTGCAAAATAAATTAGAGAGCAAGCAACGTCGCACAGCCCTTGTGATTGAAATAGCTATGCGTGTCCCACGTAGAAGTATTGAGTGAAATGTTGTCTATCGAACAAGTATATCTTATCGCGAATGTTGGATAGAAGAAAGTGATGGTGTATGATAAGGTCGTCGATTTACAATCTCACTTCCTTTAGGTTGGTATTTCAAAACTAACGTTATACTTATTTAAGTATGTTTTTGTTTAAAACCTACCTATTTTATATTCGAAACCTTGTCGACAACAACCATACACATTTTTCTATGTAAAGAAACACTGTGATTAAGAGTTGAGTAAAAAAGTGTATCTTTTGGAAATTGATTTAATTAAGCGAAATGCAACGCTTCATTACGATTCTGGTTGGTTCTGGTAAGAATCTGGTTTATCTCGCCTTAGTAAAAGAAACGCAGTTAAATTAAATTAAACTTATGAGATGTTTTAAAACTAAACAACAATATATTGCAGTTAAGCATCTTAATGTTATGTTATTCAGATAAGGCTTTCAACTATATTGAATTATATAATTTAATTCTAAAATCCTTTCTCATTTAATTCGTAGTAACTGATTTTTGAAATTATGGAAATATATTGCATTTGCGTAGAAAGGTATTATCAACGACTCAGCGTTTGAGTTAGTCTACTAGACCCAATTTGGCCTGACCCAGTATCGACCAGCCCAGTAGTCACGAGCTCACGATACGTTCCCTGATTCTCACGATCATTCTGCTGATTGACAATAACATTATTATTCAAATCTTTATCTATTATGTTATTATTACATAGTCTAGAAAAATACTAGGGTACGGCTATCGGATGTCCCTAAATCTAAATAGTTAGATGATTTGGAACGAAAACCATTGAATCGATTAGTATGCCCATATCTACTTTTTATCCCGTGAAATCATCTAATCGTAAGGTTTTAATGACATTATTTTTGGATGCCGCGGCGAACAAATTGCAGAATCCTCGTCTAATAAGAAACAGATATTCACTCACTAACCAGAAGACTAATTTCATTAAGCAATTGCTTAGTGCTTTCCTTTATAGTTAAATTAAAGGCAAGTAGATAAATTTGCTAGGGATCTGAAGCAGGCATTAATTGCCTATCGTTCACTATATTGGGTTTTATATGGCTACAAATTTATCCATTAATGAAATGGCAAGAAGTAATATATACATTTTATTAACATCTAGTTTCAAGAATAGGTAACGTGTCGCAATTCGAGACACATAGAAGGGGTATCAGGAATAAAAATAATAATAAACGATTGTTGTTTATTTTTAAGAAATCTCAGGAATGTTTTGATTACTTTTATATGTTTCAATATCTATCTTTGTTATAACATGACAGAAAGATAGATAGTTTTACGTTAGTGTGGCTCGTATCTCGTATCGTATTGATTAATTGATGATAATGATATGTACATATTTAGTTGTATTGTAAATCCAAACTAAAATATACGAGGTCGTCGAACTTATGAACAAGTGGGAAGAAAAGCAATAAACATTTTTATGGACCAACTAGCCTATTCCTACGGCCTCGGTTCACTATTTTTTTTCTATTATTTCGTAATTGACTAATGTCATGTCATAGCATAAGCACTTGTTTAAGTATCTACTTATACCCGTGTGGGTTTCAACTAAACCACTTTATTGGAGCAATCTTCTAAATAATATCGTAAAGATCTTTTAAATACACTTAGATTTCAACATTTTCCTTTGCTATCTGACTGATAACATAGTTAATTAAGATGTCATCAAAGCTTATACAACGAAGCTACATCATTTACTACCTACTTATTTTAATTTTACTATTTAAATATATTTCATACGAATTTATTGAAATACTGGAGCCAATATGACCATTGTTCACAATGCATAATAATTTTATATTTTACGAATATCGGCATCGAAAGAAGGGATTCCATCAAAACAGAAGTTCACACACAAAATTTATTGAGCAATACAAACTTACATAACATCACTATAAGGTCATATTCTTACTGCATTTATACTCTACAAAAACATGCATCTGATTCAGCCTTAATATTTGATGCGCGATGTGAAGCAACAAGCTTGGCTATTTCAATCTAGCTTGTTGCTGTATTTAGGATATTGCACCAGTTAAAAAAAAACAATAAAATCGATTACGAGCTTAGACACCGCTATTTCAGTGAATTGAGTAGCCGATGTACTACTATTATAATTTAAGAATACGATTGATCATTAGTAGAAACTTTTGTGTTCCAGTACATGGCCGCGTTTAGCCTCAATACGGTAACTGACGCCTTTACTCACCAATCAAGGCTATAATCACCATCTAATCAAAGCAAAGGGATTATTTAAGTCGAGTAAACCGGTAGTTAAAGTCGAGTAAACGTGGTAAGTCGCGGATTCACAGCGGGTACATACCGAAGGCTTCCGGCGTGCGCGCGCTTTCACAAGACCTCCTAGCGAATTACCTTTTATGCGAGCTCATAAATATAGCATTGCATTATTTTATCGAAAATATCTTTATTGTTAACTTTACTTGTCGAACAAAAGACAATATTAATGGATTGTTTCCCGGATTGTAGCTTGAACTCTGGATTGCCGTGGGTCGCCTATATAAGTGGATTATTATGAATATTAATAATAATGCATTTATATTATATTGATAATGTAATTTAAACGTATAAATTTGATGACATATTCTTAAATTAAAATTGTTCCCAAATGTATGTTGAATATTTTTTAATTCATTGTTCGGTGGTTTTCAATAAACATTTTTTAAATATACAATGATATCAGTAAGATACTACGTTATTACTTAAGCCTCAAATTATTTGCTTGATTCTGGGTCTCATAATTCCATATTTCGCATATATATGTATATACCTATTATGTTTGCCACATTCTTGTTTCTACGTTATATAGACTGCAATTAAGATTGATTTCCCTTTAGATAGAATACAACCTAAAACCTCTTTAAAAAGGCAAAGCCGCAGGCAGAGACCCATAATAAATAAGGCGAGATGTAAAAGATAACCCCCCGAGTCCGGATACAAAAATTTGGTTTTTAATAAGAATACAGGATCATTTGAGATATTTATAGTGGTCGTCAATAGTTCGGTGTTTGTTTCCTAGGGTCGACGGGCAACATATCTCATCGCAGTCGGGGGCGGCTGTATTGGGTATACCTACGCGGGGCAACAGGAATTTAACCGTCATTTCCTTAACCACATTAAATAACAATACCTATTATAGTACATCATATTTCGTCCTTTTTAGTAAGGAGAAAGATTACCACAACAAAAAACTACAATGTTCATCGCAGTAACGTGTCCGTTTTATTGCAGATAGATATATAACGATGTAGATCATTATTCAATCTATACTTCTTTGAGAAGACTGCTTGTCAAATAAGTTGAGGATAAGCCAAAAATCACAACTTAATTCCAAAGTTGTATAATGAAAATGGAAAATAGTTCTCGTTTAAACGCTTGAATTTGGTTACGTAAAAACATTTCTGAAACGTTTTTCAACTTTTGTAGTCGACTGTACAGCAAAGTGAACAGATGCAAGTCACGTTGCCGGCTCTGGCTTGGCTACTCGCACATAATTGCACTCAATATTTTATTAGACTGGATGGAAAAGGTAAGTACGAAGAGTATCTTTTGTTTCTTAAAACTCTTGGTACGGAATCACAATGCAGATTTATCTATTTACCCATTGATTCAACTTAAATCATGCTTTCTATCGGATAATAGTATCCAGTAAATTCAAACATTCTCACGGAATACGTGTGTGTTTTATAAAGGCATATTTTTTCAAAGAATGTCAAACCGATGAATGCAGTCATATTATTACTTTGTAAGCACGTAATTTGCAACGAAGACATTAAAATAAGTGACATGGGACATGAAGATTGCATATTTAAGTCCCCTACAAATTCAAATTCACACAAAATGTGAGCCTTTTAATTATGAATATGTTTATATTATAAAATATGTCTCAATGATCAACATTCATATCAACTTCAATAATAATCGGAACAAAAGTAGTTTTTTGTTTGGTAGTATTTTATTATAAAATTATATCGTGCTCCTGGTGCAGCGTGTTTTTGTAGGGCTCTTCGGTTAATGAATTTAGGGATTTGCCTGTACTCTAGCTGTGGAATCGATTAGCTGCGTCTCAACCATATTCCGGTTGGCACCCGGGACCATTCGATGACTCGCTCTAACTTTTGTCGCTTGATTGCTTTTTGATGTAGCGATAAATGTGACTTATGTGGTTTTGACTTAACGGCGAACACATTTGTGTAATGATGGGTTTTGTGCAGTTTAGGCGGGACCGTTTAATGTGTGAACGTTATTATTATGTTTTATAGTGATCCGCCGTGCGCCGGAGTGCCGCATAATTGTATGATTTGTGTGGCTACATCACAACTCCTTCTTTTAATCGTTGCAAAAATAAAACGTGCAAGGATTATGTAATAATACATTATCTTTTTTCATGGTATTAATAATAATATCCGAACATTATTATTATTTATTAATTAAGTAATAACAATATTTTAATAACGGCTTGTCTTTTTCAGGTACGGTTACGACAACAAAGTAACAATCGAACAGTGAGTACATAGCTAGTAATTCGCGTTTTAATCACGCGTCCAGTGCGGGCGCATCGCGACCAACGTACGAGGTAATCACAGAACACTTATCAAACAAAAAGTATTTTAATTTACCGAGGGGCAAGAGCTCCATTCCTGCATGCCAGCATGCCTTCGGATAGATCGACACAGCCTAGATCGCCGTTGGCTAAGAACTATTCAGCTACTAGTCAATCTTGGGCAGGCATGCGCCGGCCATCTTGAATCCCGACAGACAGACGGACGAGAAGATGCTCCGACTGTAATTGCACTGCTATACGCCTCAAGCTGTTTTTCTAAAACAGTAAAATACTGCAAACTGCTTTTGATACAGTCGTGGTGTCTGTCGTTAGATTTTTTGCTCGGTAGGTACTTCACTCGTTTATGGACTTATTTAAATTTCAACCGTCCCTTATGTGCGCTGAATAGTATTGCACCACACTTGGCGGTCGTGATTGCGTAGATCTTTCTGACAATATCTCTATAAGATATTCAAACACAACGCCGTTCCGACCAATTATTTCCAAAATATAACTTCTTATGTATTATATTCAAATTAAATTAATATCTGTTTAAAAATACGCCATATATAAACATTATGATCACGGCTGTTTCAAAACGACGCTAAAAAATATTGACTTATAATCTAATGGCGCAGAGATCTAGTATAAGAGAGAATGTTAGTAAAAAGACATTGATTTTGCGCCATATGCTATAAATGGTTTGTAATTGGAGGTGCATGTGAAGAGGTTTTTGCGCCCATGATTACTGTCGCTACGATCTGACACTAGTTTTTGCTATTTCCGAGTGATACATAGATATCATACGCAAGGACTGCGAAATCTATGACCTACGTATACACATGAACATACATTCTAAAGGAGCTACAGGATTTATAAGTTATATTTATCCATCAATCAACTTTTGCTTCGTAACATGAAATAATATAATATTGCGTTACGTTACATTTACAACAAATGAATTCTAATAGTGATGGTTCGTATAATTGATTTGATATTCTATAGTAAGCTAAACCTTTAGCTGCACTTTATTGAAATGAATGATTTAAAATCCTTCAACGGCCGCTCCGTCTCGACCCAAAGCTGTAAAAAATCTTCCTTTCTGGTGATATCCTGAACCAGTAGGTAACCTATGGACCGTTTGCAATACCTTAGCTAGCCAGTTCTAAATGTTTTCTGTGCTTACCGCCCACCGAGCCTTCGCCTAGCCCGCGGGACCCTTGCCGCCAGAAGGATTGAATGTGCCGAGTCGCCAAGCCCTAGCTGAATCATACAGTATAAGTAAAAAGATAGCTGTAGAAGAAGTATAAAGTATCTATATTTTATCATTATTTTAGCCATAGTGCTTATGATTTGAATAACTATGTATAAAGTAATATTTGTAAAGGTTTTTTTTATTAGGTAACAGTTATGGCATGTGTTACGCGACAACTGGTTGGTTTTGTTTGGACTGTATTTTAAACAATTTCTCTAACAAAATCTAGTACAGTTCCGATAGTTTTGTTTTTAACAAATGAACAATACCTTGCAATTCAATAGAAAGTTCTATTAGAATTGCAGCATATCTTTGCAACGCAAATTAAATCGACTTTTGTATTATTAGTAATCGTTGATCAATTAACGGGCTTACCCAATTGTAATCGGAGCTACAGCCTAACTTAGAAACAACTTTCAAGATTTCCCTAAGCGGTCCAGCGCAATCTACTTTTACCAATAGGAGACTAAATTAAGAACACAAATACATTTATCATGTACCTTTCGGAACAATGAGAGTCATAATTTATGTGTTGTGCTTTTCTGGCCCACACGAGGTCCGTGTACGAGTGTTCGTTCGTTACGTGTGCGACATAGATTTTGAATCTTTGACATTAGTTGATATACTTCCACATCTATTGATGACTACGTGGCCATTTCTCAACGTGGCCCCGAACCTTTACTTTTCATTGTGTTCTATTGGATCAGCTCTTAAATATTTACTACAAAGCACCTACAAAGAGACAAATATCTCATGATGAATGATAGTAACTGTCACTGAATAATTTATGAACAATATATTTATTCGTAGTCACATAATTCTAGATCAATTTTGTGGGTTCAATAGTATAACTGATATAGAAATATATAACTATGGGGGTAGAACTATGATGGAAAGAATACGTTTTAGAAGTGGTTATATAATATTATAGACGACACAATTATTATGTTGCAAGCGTCCATAGGCCACTGTAACCATCAGGCGGGCCGTATGCTTGTTTGCCGCCTTAGTGGTATAAAAGAAAACAATCGCACTAATATTATAAAATGCAAAAGTTTGTGTGTAAGTGTGTGTGTTTGTACACTCTACACGCCTCAACGGCTGAATGAATTTGTATGATATTTGAAATGGAGGTAACTTATAAGCTGGATTAACATAAATGAAATTTTTTATACCGAAAAATGCTGTGGTTACCGAGAGATAGTAGAACCATGCGGGTGACGCTGCGGGAAAAAGTTAGTTATAACTATACAACAAAATATTTGTCCTTATAATTTAAATGAGTTATTTTAATTATTCACTACAAAAACCGGAACATACCACGTTTGTCACAGTATCTAATTGGATGTTTTTATTTGTTTTAATTAAGTTGGATTACGTCTGTTCCGTTCTAGTTTAAAACGTTGTATGTGGAAGTGATTAGCGTGTGAGAATAAACTGTTACACTTTGCATGGGAGGTCTGCTATTGATTGATTGTCTGTGAAGTCTAATTTAAGATCTTATATTATTAATGAATCAATCAATGATTTTAAAAAGCCAAGAGTTCAGTTAATTCAATTAATTAATCGATAACGTGAAGTTTATTAACTTCTTGCATACGTATGTTTTTTTCATTAAATACCAATTTGCAGAAAAAGCTTCCAATTTTATTAATTCGAGGGTATACGATACGAAAATACATTGATTGAGGTGAATGTGCAAGATCAGCTGCTAATGAGTCAGCATATTTTATTTTAGACGTTCATAAAATATTTGAGGCAGTAACCTGAAACTGTTTTGTATATTTAACGCGGGCTCGCGGGCGATAATTTCGATGCGAGCTGGCCGGCTGGCAAGGTTAACGTGGCATTTATGATTTATAATCCGGCCCCCGACGGGTCCCCTCTTCTGAGAGACAGCACAGCGGACTTAAAAATAATTTTGATTTTAAATTGGAAGCAACTTATTAAACTCAGGTTTTATGTGATAGGACATTGTTAATGATTAGCGGTTCGAATGCGTCGGCGCTCACGTGAACATTACGATAAACTAGAATATTTTACATTCCCTTTAAGAAGAATTATTGCGGAATGAGTAAACTATCTTGTTTTAAATAGAGGATGTTAGGGGAATCTTCATAAATTGAGGCGGCTAATTGCGTCTGTAAGGAGTCCGGGACAGGTATTTAATAACCGAGGCTATCTCATTCAATCCATAGAGTACGTAGTACACTGTGCGGGCGCCAGTTCTAGCTGCGGGTACCGAGGAGTGGTAAAGGAGCTATTGATTTCTGTGTTATGTATCAAATGGAACGTTAACACGAATGCCCTCTCGCCACCTAATTACGGCAGTCACGCTTCAACTAAGAAAATCTTTTGTGCTCTTTTCCTGAGCGTTGAGAAATGTAACGAAATGGGCCGAACAATTTTTTTATTCGAATTGACTTTTAGTGTCACGGCTTCGACCGGTGACGGTTTAATGAGAAAGCTTTGTGATCGCTGAGGCAGTCGGGTCTGTGTCGAATTGTCGTGATCTTCTTTTTTCTTCACAAGGATTGCGATGGATTGTTACCGAGCCCCGATACTCACTATTCCTTACGTATTTCTAGGTAGAAACATTTTAGTTAGTTTTTTCTCATGTGTACTATTACTGCCATCATGGATATTACGGAATACTTATTCCGTACACTATTAAAGTAACATAATATGCCCAGTGTTCATTAACTGAGTAGCACGTACCTCAAACATATTAAGATAAACGATAAAAACATAAAATTGTACACCCAAGAATAAGTATTGCATATAAATGAATCTTTACACCTTTTCCCACATATCTACACATGTTTTATGCAGTCCATGTAGGTAAATAAACATGTCATACGATAATTGAAACAAATGGCATGGAAACTGGAAACAGTAAGTAATAATAAGTCTACGTTGCGTGCTGTTACTAATAAAGTAAACGAATGAGATTAATAATAAAATAGGGTTTGTATTGCAGCGTTTTGAATAAAAGTACGCATTACTCAAAGGGATACTAAGATTGGTAGATAATTTACAGCTAAGTGCTTGTGTAACTCTGTTACTTACTTAAACTAATTTACCTGTGTAAATTAGTTTGGGTAAGCTACCGTCGCGCGTCGAGTCGGATGAAGGTACCATCACGTCGGCTGTGACAAATCCCTTTACCTCAGAGTAGATAATCTGCGTACAACTTTACATATAGACGTTCACTTCCTCGTAAAATTGAGTCCAAAAACTAGGATTTTTGATGAAAATTTAATATTATGTAAGTGACCATATTTGTTTGATATGTCATTAATATGATTATAACTATATGATAAGATAGACCGTAACTAAGAGAAACCATCATAAAAAATATATAAACGCGTTTTCTATACAAAAATAATTAAATATACATGGATTAAAGAAATACGCTTTAGAGAAATACGACTAAAGTTATGGCAATAGTTATCCAGAATTATTTTGGGAAAGGAATATCTAATTATTAGGACTTTACGTACGTACTACGTCTTACGATTTGCTTTTAAGGACAGGGCATATTGCTTTAGCAGCTCATTGTGGTCGGTAACTAGCTGGTAGGTACTAACAACAAAATAACGAAGGATTAAGCTAAAGTGGATACATTGTTTAAAATAATATGTTAAATTAGTGGTTAGTTAGTTGGCAGCTATTACTGTGAAAAGTCCGTTAACTGTTTCAAGTTAAGCTGTATCCATCAAAGTAAATTCTATGAAATTGGCCATTGTGTTCGTGAAGCTTATAACTCGAACTAGCTTAGAAGGACCGCTCTTTAACCCCGAGCTCGGTTCGTGATGTCGCCTTGACCTCAAGCCAATCTATTTTGCCCATCATAATCGCTGCTTTCAATTTACGGTGGCTTTTCTATCGGTGGACGTATGGAGCATTGCTTCACCAAAGTTGTATACATTATGATACTTATTGGTATATATAAGTGATGTGACCACCTCACAATATAGTCCCATTCTATTGAAAACATGAACATAAAACTGAAAACGGTTTCTTTTTTGAGTGGGGACGATAAAGTTTATTCGAAGGAAGAACACACGAATACGATACTCAAATAGAAATTACATTAAATAAACTCAGGAGCATTCCGATACACACGGGAAGTATGGAAACCTTATCAATAAGGCGACGGGGCGTCCGATCATATCGATCGTTGGGCACAAGAATATTTCCACGGAGCTACGAACGTACGTGTGCGTAAATTATTTTGATTCAAAACTGTTTTAAAATTATATTATACATTTGTAATAACATTACTCACAATAACGCTTACAATCATGTTATTAGTATAGGTACGTTATTTTTAATCGCTTGGGTTCATGAAATTTTATTTCATACCACTAGCTGATGAGATTTCCTAATAGCAATTTTATGAAGATTCAATGGATAGGAACATTACTTAGGTTTATCTTCTTTGTTAATTGAAACTTTAAATGCTTGATTCTGTTACAATCAAGAAAGATTATTGAGGTTTTAAATGTTAGGTACATATGAAGCTCGGGTCAATTGAAGACTTTTAAAATACTTTTTGTAGAGTCATTAACGTGATTTTTGCGAATAGCCGTGGCGTTATGAAAGAACGGGTCTCATAATATATGTTGGTAAGGTATGGTCCCGTTACTTACGAATGTTTTTTCTTGTCGTAAAAATACAGTTACTCACTCAAAAGAAACTTTTTACGTGATATTCATGGTGCGACAAAGAACCTCATGGTTCTACGGATTACTGAATCGTGAACTGTAAGATGGCGTCCGGGAAATTGTTATTGGTAATGGTTAGAGCGACTGCCGCCTCTCGGCTGGATGTGATTCATCAAATTTTGTTAGTTCGCCACCTTCCGATACTTGACGGTGATACTATAATATGATGTATTGCTAAACTTAAATCCAACCTGCTAAGCTTATAGAGTTATAAATTTAGATGTTTACCCTTATTACGGGAATAAATTAAAGTTCAACCTTTTTTAATTAATACAATTTACTGATGAGTTGAATGACAATAAAAGCTGGTAGTTTAATATGCATCTTCTAGTCCCTTTCCAAGTTACCGTTGGTGCTCGTTATTTCCTTCGAAATATCTTATAATACCTATTTGTGTCATGTAAAATATTTCACTACCCGGAAGTGCGAACAATGGTGATCCGCTAATAGTTTCCGTTTTGACGGAACCCTCCAATTGATAGTACACACCTCCTAAGGTACGACGTGTCTCAAAGCCTCAAACTAGGCCGCGTCTAGTTTACATTAAACGGTACATAATCATTTTACACTTATATATGGTTTCTATCAATAAACGGACTGAAGAATACACTAAGTGGGTGCATTTCTTTCGTATGTGGTTGTGAAATAATGGTTCACATCAAATGTCACCACAGGCTACAGCTGTATTCACAGCACTAATTGAGTTCACACTTACAGCACACTCGACAAAGCTTTCTGTTTACTTTGGACCGTTGCCATCAGCTCTCGGTACTTATTATTTGGTAATTATTTCTTTATCGTAATATATTCTGTGTTTTATTAAATTAAAAACTTCCCCTCGCGACTTTTCTCGAGGATTAAGGACAAAATCCATCTTAAAATATCAAACTTTATATATTTCTTTTTCTGTACTGGTCTATGGAGAACTCTAAATGTCTTTCACACAAATAGTTCTTAATACATAGTCACACGAGATTACATTAAATAATATATTAATGTTTAGGCTTTCATCAAGAGATGCACTGAGGAGGCATGCATCCTATTTAGAATAAAAAATGTGAAATGCATGATTTTACTGCTACTGGTAGGCACAATTTGAGCAGTTTAAGAAGTAAGACGAAATAAGTAAGTAGTCAAATAAAATATGTCGTTTGATGTTAGATAACACTCATAACAAAGCTCGTAGCATTTACGCGTTACGCATTTCGACAGTAAGTTTGAATGTATATGACAGAACTGGAAGTAGGTTATACGTATTTCTTCCACGTTCAAAGTTAGAGAAGCACTTGTCATGCACAGTTCACATTCCTGTGTCTGGTTCATTACTAAGGGCCATTTTCTATAACAGACTACCGCGAACCGACACACTTCTGTCCATCACTGGCTATGATAAACAATGCAATCATTAAACGCGTTGGTATTGTTTAAATTGTTCTCCATGATAATATACAGCGCAGCTTTTCAGAGGAATAGTTGATGAAGGGAAGTAACGAGAGCAGTTATTGTACCTGGTTTTCCTTTAAGTAAATATTCACATAGGTTGACTTGGCTCTGTGTGGGCACTGTGTAATCTGTTGTTCCTTTTGGCATACCAGATATGCATAGTGAAAAAAGGTAAAAGAAAGTGTCTACGTCATTATCTTTTTCATCTTCTGGGCCTTCTTTCCTAGTATTGTTGTGTTGGAATCGTTATGCGGTTGTGACTAAGATGTTTTAGTGGAAGGAAACATCAAAATGTATTCTCGGCCGGGTAACAGGTAAAATTTGTTTGCATCACTTTATCTTTTCGAGTATTCATTAAGTTTTTTGTTCAGGCTGTTTTTTTAGCTAATTTCTACACTGAATGAGTCGCGGGCAAACGCTTCAGTATTATATAAACATACTTTTATATATGTCGGAACGCAGGTGCGGCGGGGGTCCGAAAGGTCATAACCGATATAAAATAGCAATGTAACGTTAATTAAACATTAGCGATTTACACAATAAGAGGAAACCTCTCTCTAACTGATTATCTACTCGCGTAATCAGTGAAAGAAGCCAGTGACAGTTACCGTACTAGACAGTGGTCCGTGCACAGAGACGCAATCATTGGAAATGCGTGCCGATACAATAACGCAGGCCTTTTTATAGGCCTCAGTAGGAAGGGGAACTCGGTAACGGAAAAGTACCGTCCGACGAAGCACGATGACGCTCGGTCCACGGGCCATTAGTGCCGCTTCGATGCTTTCTGCCATAACTATCACTGCCTCCGACACGGCCACCCTGACAATCGATCGTCCTCGATCGTATAACCCCATGCATCTGCAGAAATATAATATTTTATTAGAATTACATTAAAAAATAAGGTCTGTAAAGTGAATACAATTATTGCTCGTCTAAGTCATAATCCACTAAAGTAGAAGAGACAATAGCTGGACTAGATCGTTACCCACAAAAGTAGGAAAGACCCCTACAGCATTTACTAGCTGGACCAGATCGTTACCCACAAAAGTAAGCAAGACCCCTACAGCATTTACTAGCTAGACTAGATCGTTCCCCACAAAAGTAGGTAAGACCCCTTCAGCAAACAAAACCTGGACTTCATCCAACACTAAACTTAATCTCAACCACATTGTTACATTCGCTCATCAGAGAATTCCCAAAAAGTACTTGAAAATTTCTTGATAAGGTATAGGAATTATTTTTTCATCATCCATTATTTCAATTAATCAACTTGACAAAAAGTAATTAAAGATTTTTTTTGTTCGTTTTTCGTTGGTTTTGGTGATGTTACTCATAAACCTCCGACATGGCCATCATCACTATTCACACGTCCTCGTATGAGCCGTTGTATCTGAAACTAGAAATTATTGCACAGAAGAATATTCTCCACTCGGCCTACCTGACCAGTTGTAGTTAAATTCCGAAATAAACGTGTTCGTCTCGACATTGACAGGTGCAACTAATATACCTGGGCCAGTCCATCTAGACTCTTCAAGAAAGCAAGTATGTTACTCTTTAACTCAAGGTGATTATGGTACCTTTCTGTACTAGAACTGAACCGGATAATGCTACAACATGGTTTTTATTTGTTAAACAAATATTATTTTTCACTCTTCATGTACAGTAGCTAATGTTGTAATATTGATTGAATTGTAACCATTACATTAAGTTTATTTAGAAATAGTGCGACACTAACCATAGTTTTCTACGTGCATGAGCTTACAGACGTATCATTAATAATAGACAGTTTCGCTACCCACATGCATAGTAGGTATCGCTATTTGTGAACAGAGTATCGGTTGTAGTATCAGTTAATACGTTATTATTGCGATCAGTGTCATGAACAAAATTAATTAATTATCTATATACGCCGTCACGTCATGGTTACTATCATTTTCAGAAATTTCTTAATAAACCTGCTGGGCCTCAAGGTACTTCGCGTACGTTTTCGTGGAAAAATATCTACAGCCTATTAGAGCCATTCATCTCTCTTAACACATACCTATAGTTTTCCAAAAACTAGACTTTCCGTCCAACTTAGTTTGGCGTCGTTCTTCACTATTAGTGAAAACAAATTACCCGTCGCAAAAGGGTTTGGTTTCACCTCGACTAAACCGAACCAAATGTAGAATTATTGTCACATGTTGCATATTGAAATTTTTGAGATTACAAGTGAACTTGAACACCAAACATTGATTATATTGAAGTTAACTCTATCTCCTAATTGCTCTTGCCATGATTGGTCAGAATCAGTAGATCAATAGGACTCGATTAGAAAATTATAAAACAGTAGGTCATATTGTTTTTATGCAAAAATACCTTCACAGAAAGTTTGGCTCAACTCTTCAGCTATCATAATCCTATCATAATAATCTTTAAGTATTATTCGAAGATTACTTGCTTTTCTAGTCCTAGCTTTCAATTTAATTATTTCGAAACCATCAATTAGACCGAATGATTTTACTGAAAAAAAATAACGGCTGCCATTTTAACGTAACACAACCTGTATGATCGACAACTAAGTAACTACCTTGATTTAGCACAAGAAATATTATCGAACTTCACAACCTTAGCCAGGAATATTACAGAAGGTGAATTCGTTCTCTTTGATATTCTAAAACTTGTCAATATGGTTCCAAATGGTCACGGTCTATCAAAAATAATAGCATCAAAACGACAATTAAACATCACTTCGATTGATGTAACACTTGATCGAATGAAATTAATTAAGATTAGAAAGATTAGGAACGATTCGAGCTAATAATTGTGCAACTGTATTTTTTTAATTCGATTTGACAATTATATTATAAAAATCAATACGACGACCCGACAATTCGTTTACACTTGAACGAACGGTTTACGAATATTCCACTTATAGCCACAGCAATAATTACCATGACTTCCACTGTCTACTACACCGCACTGACATCATTCAACATTTTTTTTCTACTCCAGCAATATAAAATCGCTTTGCTACATGTTTTTAAGCTTTTAAATTGATTGTAGGCACAAGTCCATCCCACTTCTGATGTCGGAACGCAGGTGCGGCGGGGGTCCGAAAGGTCATAACCGATATAAAATAGCAATGTAACGTTAATTAAACATTAGCGATTTACACAATAAGAGGAAACCTCTCTCTAACTGATTATCTACTCGCGTAATCAGTGAAAGAAGCCAGTGACAGTTACCGTACTAGACAGTGGTCCGTGCACAGAGACGCAATCATTGGAAATGCGTGCCGATACAATAACGCAGGCCTTTTTATAGGCCTCAGTAGGAAGGGGAACTCGGTAACGGAAAAGTACCGTCCGACGAAGCACGATGACGCTCGGTCCACGGGCCATTAGTGCCGCTTCGATGCTTTCTGCCATAACTATCACTGCCTCCGACATATATATATTATATTCAATATAATATACAAATTAGATTCAATAACAATATAGATGTTACTCATACCACGAAGTTGGTTAGCAAGTGCCGTCTGGTGGTTACCATAGCCTATAATAGACTCCATTAGAAACTCTGGAAAACTTACTCACCGCTGAAACACAAATAAACATTTATTTACGAGCGTACAGGAAATATTTTATTACATATTTCAAGTCAAGTTATTGTATCGATAGATCAGGCACGTACAATATAATTAAATTATTCAAACGAGTGAAATCGAAATAAACTATTGCATTTATAAAACTGCTATCTACGGGTTGGTTAACTCCTTCGTAATGCGGAGCCTTCAGGCGCCTTGCAGCCTAATGCGGACTGTCTTCGCTCAGCCCTAGGCTATACTTGAAAATTAATCACGCTTTATTAGTAAAGCTTCCTTATATGAAAATTATACGCACTACTACTACTATTTTCGTTACTGCATTATATTGCTTAGATTGGAGGAGGTTTGGTTAGATCACGAAAGTTGTAATGTGCAAGTTGTTTTTTTTTTTCTGAAATCGAGCACATAACTGACGATCTGTTTTTACGATGCGCTCTTGGAACAGCATAGTTAACTAGAATATGCGGAGCGCATAAGTGACAATCGAATAATCTTTCTCGATCGAGCTCTCTTATGAGATAACATTTTTTTATAACACTTGACCAATTTAATTATTAAATTATATATTAACGAATAATTTAGTAGACACATATTATATTCTACGTCGGGCTTTCAATATTCATTTAATAATCAACAACAATAAATTTAAACGCTGTCTTAAATATATGTAAATATGATTATGTTAGAAATATGGAGTATGTTGGTTTGTTCACTACACTCTGCAATTAACAAGCGGAAGTAAATCCTTATCCCATAAAGTAATGCAGAGATAATTAGATCATTGTATTGGTCCGGTGCGACTGATTTCTGGAAAGTGTGTAGGTAAGTTTCCAAGTTTAGTTTTCACTAATACAATGTCGATGATTGTAATATAAAATTGCCAACCGCAGCTCACCGCGGGCGCTGTCGCGTTTTTGTTCTTATTTCACAGAGGCAGCGGCATCGCGTGTACCATACATTATATTGGGAACATTGAAATACGCCATAAATTCTGCGTCGTCGTATAAAAACACAATTTAATATAATAATTCATCCCAAATGTTATACTTATCATATTTTTATATAATTATATTGTTTGCAAATTTGTACCTGTCCATTGATTGAAAGGCGTTGTGTATATCAATATAATTAGTAACACTGAATACTTAAATTACTCAAATCATAGTCGTTCCGTAACGAAAAAATGTTCTCTAAATCAAATGATTATATAAGTAATAACAGAGTTCTCATGACTAGGTATAATTATCTGAATTGAGACAATTGTACAACATTTGTCACTCCAATGAACAAGAAACATCCGTTGCCTAACTAGTTTGTAAACATAAACGTTAGTTGACCCGATTAGAAAGTCGCCTATCTGCGATCGAGATGGAGATATCGTGCGACTTTTAACTTTTTCTATACTCAATTATCAACTTAAGAACGAAATAGTGGAGAATATTTATTTTTCTAGCATGAAGTTTCCACCGTTGAATTGGTGTAGTGTTTCAACACTTATTTTGTTTTCATTAATAAGTTTGGAGATTTAGATGAGATCAGCTATTAATTATTACGTGCTAGGTCTTAACCTTCCAACTAATTAACTTAATTGGTTTTCCCATAAAGTTAATGGAGAAACATGTTTGCAAATTCATTTTTAAATTGAATACTTATAAAAACGTGTCATTATCATTTGGAACATATTTTCTTTCTGTATGTGTACGTAATTTTTGGTAAAATTACATGTCAGTGCTTTATTTGATGACAAAATTAAAAACTGCTAGCCAATAAAATTTTATGAATATAAAGGACTGTCAAGTGAAAACATAGAATACTATTTCGTTGTCCTTAGTTACCTACAGTTCAATATTTAAAATGAAAAATAATGAGGCTAGCTATGTAATGACTGCGACAATATTTTTCAACTGTAACAATTTATTGAAACAATACAATTCCTACAAGCCCCTGTATTGGTATTATTACGTAACATATCAAATGCACGTGTACAATTTTTAGGATCAGATAGAGTGAGTCATTAACCACTTCAATTTGTAAGCAGCTTAGGCATGGAACCAGTTTGATTGGTGCAAACTTGAATCCGCAAACGTTCACTTCGCATCCCTATCTATTCAACGTGGCAAGTTAAGTGTCCTAGGTCAGTAATTAAAGTGCTATCTTTTATTTGTGTCGTTATCACTATGTCCCCGTCAGACACCAATTTATAGTGAATTTAAAATTGGTCTTATACGCGTTGTCAAGCGAGTGCCAGCTAGTGAGGCAGTTATTTATTACTGTTGCACCTGCCTGCATTTTACTGCGATACCGTTTTCATGTTTTCTGAACAAACATATTTTGGAACGCCTTATTTAGATTGGCAATTTCTATAATCAACTTCTTCAAATGTTATATGTTATATTTCGATCGGGGAACATGTGTATTTTATAAAGTTCTGACATCTGCGAGTTGTAAATAAATAAAAGGCAAATAAGCACGTACGGTTCTTAATTATAGATATTACGACTCAACATCGTCATAACACAGATGAATAAACCATAAAAAATCGTTTACTCTTTAAGGAAATATGCTATTATTTGTTTCTGTAATGTTTAGAGGTCCATAAATTACACTTTGGTCTAGTTTATGATTCTTAATTGGTGTAATTTTCATTTCACCATAAAGACGCATCCATTAAAATAGTGCACATTTTAAAATATATTATTTTCACCTTATCGCTGCAAACAAAACACTTTTTATAGGCGACTGTAACACGGCCATTTAAAAAAAAACGAATGAAACGATGCGTTGTAAAACAGAATACTACTAGAAATTGGTGCTAACGCAGTATAGCATGTACTTAACGCATTTTATAGATGTAAAAAAGTGTTATACGTAGTTTTAAAAGGCAAAACATTGTTGCGTGTATACTCAAGTCAAACAGTGGGCAGATGATATCTGGGCAGATTCCGGGTAGGCTGAGTCTGAATGCCTAACGGACGCATCTCGGTTGGACTTGGAGCCTAGTAAAGCGTTGACGGCCGGCCACAGGTCTGTTCTGTCACTCAATCTCCTCGCGATTATAACCATCCTCAACAAATAACTGTTCAACGACACACGTGTCGTATATTACACCATGTGAGTATAAGTGACTACTATTTACGGTAAAATTTGATTAAAAACGTATGGAGTTAATATGAATTTACCTTAAAAAACCCCAAATAAGCTTCTTAGCACAATTTTATTCCGTTTCATTTATAAGAATGGACTATTTCTGAAATCACGATAGTCATAATGTTTTCCTTCAGGTATTATTACTATTTTAAACATACTCATCACAAAATCCATTCCTACTAACGGCACGATAAAATTTCTACTAATGCTAAACTATAAACAATACTTAACCGGAATGAGGTTCTAAACCCTCTTTAGAAATACTAAAATTATTACAAAATGTATAAGTGTTATCTAGTGAACGACGCTATGAATCATGGTATTGTTGCACCTGAAATAATAAAAATACCAAAAATAAATTGCCTCATGCATTGAATATTGTACCCCTGGACCCACTTAGTGGATTTATGGGAATCGCTGTACCCAATGAAGTAGGAGATGTCTCGTAAATCGTCGAAGTACAGGGACGGACGATGGACTGTGCGACACCTAGACATTGCAGAGTGGGTGCATCACCGTTATACACTAGGCCCCGGGCATTAAAGGACCATAAGATTATGGAGTTTGCCAATCTCCCAGATTTCACGCTAACTATCTTCCTTGTATTGCTTTGATTGCCTTTGTTATCAATTTATGCCTGAACTCCAGTCGTATATCAGTACGCTTAAAGTCCTAGTTTTACAACTAATTTCAAAAGCTTGAGTTCCTCAACTATTAAACGTAGGTACATATATTTATTTATATCAGACTATTATTGAACTTACATGACTTCCTTAAGTTAAGTTAGCACTTATGTCAGTAATAAAATAATGAAACTTTACTTCACAATAAAATTATACAGTAATAGCAAATAACAATATAATATTAAGCTTTATGAGGCACAAATTTAAGGATAAGCAAACATCTCAAAACAGATTCAGATAACTCAACAACTTACAAAATTTAAGATGCATTTATCCTTAAGGCAGAATGCCGTAGGTTTGTAAGAACATAGCGACGGGTATCATTTATCTGGTATTGGATTAGTACGCGTGTAACCTTAACTGTGGGTTTGAACGGTACAAATAGTT
Source organism: Falcaria lacertinaria (assembly GCA_951449985.1). NCBI lineage: Eukaryota > Metazoa > Arthropoda > Insecta > Lepidoptera > Drepanidae > Falcaria > Falcaria lacertinaria. Next base: position 4,979,095 of record OX602115.1, on the reverse strand, counting down.
CGCACCGCGAGCAAGCATCTATGTCGACCTAGTAACGACCGGGTGTCGGGTGGCGAACCATAGTTCAGTAAGGTCGGGGAAATAAGTCCATTGAGAATTAATTTTATTGCGCATTCGATACAAATAATAACTGACGACGGGCCTGTGTTTACCTTGTTGAAGTAACTTTGTAATATCAACGTTATATCGGCATATTTTGTTTTCGGCAATAAAGTATCGCTTATGGAACAACTGAGCATGTTGTAAAGATATATAAGTAGATTTAATTTTTTTCTTCGGACCGGAAGAGCTCGTTCCTCGTACTGATTTTCTTTTAAAAATAAAATAGGTTTTGGTCCCGCTTTTGTGGAGGAGCTTTAGGCTATTTTGTACATAAGGTTCAAATCTCCAGCTCTTTTCTGCATATGATAATGATGCTTGATCAGGCTCTATAATAACATTCCTTTCTTACGCTTTACGGACTATTACTATTGTTTAATACTCTAACTGAATGTTTAAGTATTTTGCAGGTAATGACATTTTTAGTTTATCAAAAAACAAATCTGGAACAACACTAGTTAGACCTTTTGCAACAACATTTATGGCGCTGACCGTACCGATAGTGACACCCGACTACGATCGTCATGACCCGATAGTGTTGTACATTGTTGCATGCCCGATACGAAAATCTACTAAATGCATTATATATTTTATTTTTTTCTTCGGTCATTAATGTCATAAAATTAGATAACAGTAACCAAAAGAGAGTTATAACGTTATAATAATCACGTTCATGGGAAACTACGAGTGTTGAAAATTGTTACGGAAAATATACTATACACTGCGAGCGTGAATCAAAATGATGTGTTATCCTATACCTAAAACAAATATCAAGTGGCATTCTAGGTACACGGACTGCCTTCCCAAAATAGTGTGAGGGTAACAACTACTTAATTATTGAAATTATGAACAAAATAAAGTATGAATTAGCATGGTACGTGTACGTACTATGAAATATGTAGCCAAAATGGTTTCGAAACTATATTCAAAATAACCAGTAACGCTATGAAAGATATCTTAATATTAATACCCAATACTATGCTGGACCTAAACAGTCGAGGGGTGTTAGATGGTGTGTGTAACTCGAAGCAAATCCATCCCACACAAAATCTATCCAATAAATATCCAAAAAGCTTGTTCTGCAAACATTCCTCGCCTATTGTGCACGCCTCAGATATATCTTGCGTAAACTAAGGGCTTGCGATTCGTGGGCCATGCATTTCGCCTCTACCCACGCTGGAAGATCGGAGCGCGGCGTCAGTATTGATTGATACAGTATCCATTACTGCATCGCGAATGTCTGCGTTACAAATCGACGTATGTAACGAGAATTGGTCGAGCAAGATGGACGAGGCTCAGGGATTGGGCTGTCGCGTCGCCGGCGTGGCGGTGACCGGTTACCTAATGCAATGGTTGACAAATCGCTCAATTGTCCCAGCTTGGACGCTAGGACCCAACTAGTTGGGTGGCGGGTTGCGCAACTTACGGCAACTCCGCTCCGTTTGACGAATGCCGGAAGACGTCCAACTTTATTGTGCTTTATTGCTATTGGATGGTGGTAAATATAGTGGACGGCTCAACTTTGTAAAAATATTTGACTACGCTGTGAATTGAATAGTTTCCTATTTTGATTTATTTTATGGATAGGTACTGAACATTTCAATGAATGTTTTACACACCTACCTATTTAAATATAATATTCAGCTGGTACATTTCAGTTATCTTTAAAAGTCTAGACTGTCTGTACTAGTTTTATTTAGATACCGGGTAATCGAGTCAAATGAGTAACGAAAGCCAAAAGGCAGTCCTTTCGAGTACGAGTCTGACACCAACTATGTTTGGGCGAAGTGGTAGTGTAATGAGCGTTTGAGCAGTGGGTAAGACCGGGTGAATTAAATACTAATTAATCAATATAAAACTAGCTTCTGCTCGCGACTTTGTCCGCGTTGAGCTTGTAATCCCAAAGAAACCTAACATTTGTCCGGGATAAAAATAATAAACGTTTTTACGTGATTGACCAACAAACATCCATTCTAACACATTAAAATCATAATTTTGTGCTGTATTTTGTAGTGTGTAGTAGTCTGATTTGAAAAGTACACTGTTAACGATGTATAAAGTAAGACATTCATTAAACAGATTAAACGAAATGAAATAAAACCCTCTAAACCTTGTCATATCATAATTATGGTAAGAATCCACTTAATGTACCAAAGGAAAACATAGGTATTCGTTTAGATATTTATGTTCTGTACCTTTTATAAACTTTGTATGTTCACAGCAGGACATGTATAATAAGCATTTTTTTTTACTTCCCAAAATATTTGCATATTATAAATGATGGTTTGTGCACAGTTTGTTTATAGGACAATTTGTAATAAATCTATTGAAGGGGCTACATATTTGCTGTTTTTGCGGTAGAGACCCTGGGGCCATGGGGTCCAGAGGCTCATTTGCTGTACAAGGAGGTCTCACGACGATTGATTAAGGCCTCCGGTGACAAGAAGGCTGGAACATATTTTGCCCAAAGGATCAGCATTGCCATACAGCGTGGCAATGCTGCCGGCCTTCTTGGCACTCTCCCGCTTAACAACAAATTGGGACAAGTGTTTTATTTATTTTAATTATTATTGTCCCATATATATTACGTGTAATAAAATTAATAAAGTGCTTTGTTCATAAATTCATCTATTGAAGCAGTTTTGTTGATGTAAAAATAAAAATTGTCAATATGTATATGGTAAAGAATTTAAAATATGTACCAGTTTCCTTAAGCCTATAATCATATATATATGAAATATCAAATTCAAATGATTCTATAACGGCAATTTACTTACTTATAGCCAACAGTGATGACCAATTAGTAAGGTCTAGCTAAGAGTATTTATGGATATTAAAATAACGACACTAAATTAAAATTCAAACTAGATAAGACTTGCAACTTCACATGTGTTGGGAGTGAACATAGCTCGAGTATCAATGAAAAGATGTATATATTTAGTGTGTATTTGCATATTTTACTCATATCATTTTATACGCTAACTGAGCAGAGAGGGAATGGTAATGAAGTGAGTTATTATCGGATACTAAACCGTTTCATTTGTTAGATAATCCGTGATGTATTCTGACGATATATCCTCTTGTATTCTGACGATATATCGTCTTGAAGTTTTGATGATGTCCCTTATTTTCTTCACCGCTTGTTGGTGATAATTTCACAAGTCTTCGAAGCAACTTACTATTTCTCCCCTTTTGTAATACAGTTTTATAGGGAGTGTCTGCTGTAGTTTCAGAAACGGAGAAAACAAGAAAATGTATTTTGGCAACCAAGCCTGAACTTAATTAAATGCCCGTTGTCTATTAATGTAGGTATACTTGCGCCTACACTCTGTTCCAAGTTAATTTCATGATGGGATTGACAAGTACCCAATTAATTTACGGTTTAAAAACTCGCCACCCATAGACTACGACAGCAACGCGACAGCAAAAACGGCTTCGGGCAGCAAATTTATTTTTGCTGCCGGGCCACGGCGCCTCTTTGACAATGTAAGTAGGCGCGATGTGTTTATGAATCGCAAAAACTCTCTCATATTTTATTGACACAAAAACATGATTAAATTCATGTAGAATTAGTGTTAACCATTGTACAAATAGCGTAGATAATGAGTAAATAGGAAGAAACCCTGTGTCTGTTGAAACATAAGCAAAGGTGACGCATTGTCATAGTTTGGACTATATCTTAAAGTACGACCAGTATTAGGATCGGCAACGCGCTCCATAGGCTATGGTACCCGGTTACCATCAGACGGCTGTATGCTTGTTTGCCAACTTAGTGCTATAAAAATTCAACTTCAATTTTCATTGTAATGTCCTGACCTATTATAATAAGCTCTAAGTTTATAAAATATGACGGCTATACGATATGCAAGCACTTAATTAATTGGTTAAATTGAATTTCTACAGATATAATCTGCCACAAATAAGATCTTAGAACGAAACATGACACGAACTGTAATCGAATTTGCAATCCAATAGGTATTACAGGCAAATAGGCAGTCTATGCTCCCGGTAAAAAACTAACAAGCTAAATCGAGATATTGATTTCTTTGAACGAAACGAAATGAATCGTGTGAAACGGAAAGAAATCTAGAAATCTTTGTTCGAATGGGCCACAGGAGGCAGTAAACCGCGAAATATTTCCCAAGATACATCGGCACGAGTGCGATGCGCCGATATCTTAAGAGCGCGCCAGTTCGGATCGTCTATCGAGTCTATGATCGGCTCCGACGAGGGGTCACGCGCGTTAAACGTAAATCAACATATCTCGCGACGGGAGATCTAGCTGAGCATGCGCCCAACCAACAAAAACTGAATTTTATAGCCGTAACACTACACCCGGGAAAAAAGGAAATAAATTGGACGAGATCGAGTGAACGACCGGATTCTTCAGAAGGTCCGAGCTCATCAGCCTGGTCACACTTTTGCCCATTACATATAACAATCCTGTAACCTTACACACGTATAATGCTATCGTATGGTTATGAGATTTCCAATTGGTACTATTATTGCATAGCTAAATTAGTTAATATGTGTACAATGTAATTTAACAGCGATTTGATAATTCTTGGATAATTGATTTTAATTTAATATTTCTCGCCTGTGCTATATTACTATAATCACCAAAGGCCAGGAAGAAGTAGCCGTTTAAAGATGATCAATAACTGCAAGGCTCTAATAAATGTGTTCACAATACATTTATTACACAGAGAACACATTGAATTAATTATTTAGCACATAGTAAATATAAAGACATACAGCTTCACGTTTACTTAATTACCGCTTTATGTCATATCCATTAAGGTTGAAGTTCCGGGGAGTGCTAGGCGGGGTGCTTTCTCTGGAATGTCGACCAACTGTCGACCAACTCGTGAGTCGAGAGCCGATCAAGAGTCGATCTTGTATCTGCGCAATTGATTCTTATCGTGACAGTTTTACGCGCCGTGTCGCGAACTCACTTCCAATGCGTTCGATACATTTAAAATCGCATTTTGTTTACGTGATAATTGAAATACGAACAATATCTGCTAAACACGTAATTTTACTCATCTTCAAGTCGAAACATAAAATAACGTACGATGATAAATTAAAAATGTAGGCTTTAAGAGTCACCTAACCTCAGACTAAATAATCTTTAGACACTTTAGGTACCTAAGTCAGTTTATAAGGTAGTTACAACTTTTGTCAGAGCTCGTAACTTGTCAACGACTTGTCAAAGCTGCTCATGTTTTGGCTCTTTGGAACTTACATTTGAATAACAAATTGTTTGCCCGAAGTCATCTGGCGATCACCTACTTGTATACCACGCGATATTACGCCTTTGAATAGCTGAACTAAGCTGGTATTTATTAAATGGATTTATTAGTTTTATCAGTTAATAATTTTATACCTGTTTATTTATAATATGCAAATTAATTTGTGTTAAAATAAACTTCTTAGATAATAATAGGTGTTTATAATAAGTAAATTCAAGTAATAGGATTCGTTTTTGTACCATGGTATGCGAGACAAAAATAACGTGATATCTCAAGTTGTCTGTAAGTATTTTTTGTAATCTTGTCCACCAATTACGCTCACTTCACAGCAGAGAGACAGATAAGAAAATCTACTTGAAGGCTCGGATAGTAGTCAAGTCAAGTTTTAGGATCTGAAACGGCAATCGGAGCGCTAAAAGCTTCAACAGATTACATAAACACATAGGTATAACTTACCTCCACACAATCTTGAGTAGAGACCGAGTGATAGCGCTAATGAACCCATGTTGCCGTCACAGAAGTGGCACGGTTTGAACGATGGCATGGCCATTAGGAGAACCCAAGGCTAGCCGAGGGCTCTTCGTCCGACAGCTTGCCGTAATTATCTAAAACACACTGAACCGCAACCCGGATACAAAGGTATCGCCCCGTACTACAGTACTAGGCTCGCTTTGTGACTTTTGGATTAACTAAGTACTTAATGACCTAACGGATTCCTTTGTTTTATATAATTTTTAATCTTGATACAATAACCATTATCGAATATCATAATGATTTTATCGTTAGATTGATATATTTGTATTTAGAAAGGGCTTGGTAGGACTGCATGGCGCATTAAGCTGTTGCTTAATTGCAGTTAACAGAAGTAGGGTTCGCAATTACAACCACAATGAAACGTGATCAGAGAGAAACGGTTATCGAATCCAAAAGACACTTAAAGCGTTTTATGCTATATTCTTGAACACCGAAACACAAAAAGGTCGTTCATAATAGTAAATGCTTATATAATGTGAGATTTGACGACATGCTACCTGTTTGGTTCCGATCTTTATTAATGAGGCACAATTATTAACGTAGCATTTGTTACATTTTAAATTAAGCATTAAATAAATTGGTCACTGACAGCAGTCTTAATGCTGCCGCCAAAGAGTTCAACAATCTTATTTTTAATTTAAAGTTATTGGCAAATTGATTAATCAGAGTTCCTCCCTACCGCAGTTAATTAAATGCCAATGTCCAATGGAAAGTAGGTTGGAACATTAAGAAGTTTATTTGCACAGAAGACTTGAAGCGGATTTGGTTGTTGTCCCGGACAAAGAACTGTATTTAATTTTTGGTTTTTATTCTGGTGCATATTTCAATAATTATCAGATTGAGCAATAAGCAATAAGTCGATGATAAACTACCTACCGAAAGCAGGGTGCTCGCGTTACGCTCACAGCTCATAGTGCATCACAAGACCGCTAATAGAGAGTCTTGTCGCTTTTCCTTAGCTCTCCTAAGTGAGACGCGAGTGTATAGACTCTCTTTAACCTTTTAAAAAAAACGTTGAATTCTCTGAATGTCAAACGTTTTTTTTCCATACTATGTTTTTTGATCCTAATGAACTACGATATACTTGCATTCAAAGCCGACTGTAGAACACAAAATACTATGGGAACATTCCAATGTATTTCACTGAACTGATTTCAAACCTGCATGTGTTCTTAAAATATGCGCCTGTTGTTCATGGGTGAACGCTTATCTTCCGGCGGTAGTCAGTGTGAATTATTTTTGCATGACGTCTCATCAATTCTTAGCCGTTCGATTAAGCTTAGGGCACGATAATGAAGCCTGCGCCCCGCCACAAGCATACCAAATTTATTGTATACTGTAATTTTTGCATATTTTGTCGATGAATAATGTGAACATGAATAAATGTTTTCTCTTGGTTTATAAACATTAAGGAAGTGTTGTGAAGTGAAATGTATGCATCAAATATTATGTAGTAATTAAACATTTTTTTTTATATAAAATCCACGACGAAGTCGCGGGTACAGCTAATTATTATCTAAGTTAAGCTTAAGAAGGGATGGAAAACAATTTTAGAAACTTCCATTGACACGAATACTGTAAAGCACTTGGTTGGTCGATAAATGAATGATTTTGGCTACTTTAAGCCAGTGTTTCCCAAAGTGTTCCAGGTAGACCCCCAGGGTACATACATACTATTGACTTTTATTTTTACCACTCTGAATTTAGGGTCAGGTCACGGTCGCGACGCAAGTGTTTATCGTTAGATCTAATCTACACAAAATGTAACGAGATTTGGGATATGATAGAAATGTACAGCATGGGGTCCACCAAAGCCAGTGACATTTTGAAAGTGGTCTACGAGATAAAGTGGTTTGGAAACCTCTGCTTTAAGGAAAAGAATTATGTTGAGACAGTATAGCTGTTTTAAGACTGCACCGTTCGTTAGCCTGAATTTCATGGAACAGGAATCGAACCCAGGCCCGAGGCCGTCGTGCACAGTCGAAGACAAGGATCTCGCACCCATTGTGTACTCTACACCCCGATTACATTCTGTTTTACTGTTACACTGGGAAATTTAATGAAATATCTCTAGGCTGCTGGTACATGCAAGAATAAAATCATGGCATTAGAATCGGTGATAAAATACTTGTTTGGTTTTCCATACAATAATGTATTATAATCCAGTGTCAAATAAGTGAAGGCTTTCTCTTAACAATAAAATTACAAAAGATCTGTCAGTAAAATATTATATTATGAAATGGACATCATCGAGTACATAAAAAAGCAACGAGGCGTTACGCATGTACTTAAATACGCGTACGTATTTACCTACCTACATCTTACTGGCAATTTTTTATGTCGCAATCTATCAAATTACGTCCAACGTTAACCAATTGATTTTCCTTTCAATGTACGTACCTATTAATTAAACTAATGGGAATGTATTGTCGACAGATAACTTTTTATATTGCAATAATACTCGCACGAGTATTAGACTATCCATTAGCGACTGTCCAAACAAAAAGTCAATGACTCCAAAGTGTCTCTCATTATAAAATGTTTAACTCCTACTTCAGGTTATGTTAGAACTTAGATTGTAAGAGCCTTATTTACTTCCCTCACTAACATGAAAAGCATTTGCTTATGATGAATAATCGACAATTGTTTTTATAGGTACATTTATTAGGATATACCTTGTGAAGACGGAATGAAATTGATAGTTGAAAAAATGTGACATTCTGCAAGCTTTGACGACTCACTTCATATGTACTTAAGTATATCATTTCGATAGTAGGTAAGATTTATCGTAGCAGGGGATTATTCAGCATTATTTGCCTTTCTGCACATGGAACCAGTTTTATTAAAGTAAATGCATCAAAGATATCCAAGAAGGGATATAAATAAATCCCTCTGCTAACAAGGCTAAGTGAATCACATTAGTTATGCTCGAAGAGGATATAATAGGGTTATTTGAGGCGTGGGCGGGGAACAATATGATAGGGAAATGTGCTTGGAATTCTTATTACGAAAACGCGTAAAATATTTATGATGATCGTTATTACTGTAGTATAAGTACAAGTATCAGTGACCGATGCACCAGTGTTGTCCTACCATCACGACGGGCGGTCCCACATCTGGCGCACAGTGTGCCATAGATAACTTGGTGTCGCATTACATGACTCTCCTAATGCTGCCACACTTTACTTTAATTACATTCTGCATACAAACATAATTATGTTGCTGTCTTGTTATCGTCTTAATAATATATGTTTTCTTCGCACATTGTGCTAGTGACAGGTGCCTAGTTTTCTTGATCATCGTTTTATGAAAATCTTTTGAATTAACAAAAAAAAAATAGTTTCTGACAATTTGAAAGTACTTATAAAGTCTAGTCAAATAAAGATGATTTTGGGTTTTAGTTTGAAACACCGGTTGGTTGAACGGTGTCTTGCAGTTAGTGATCGTGATACAACTTTAATTAAATGGCTTATTTAAGCTATATTTCACTTACCTGTCATATAACACTCAGGATAAAGGATTTATCTGAAAAAAAAACGATATATTTTACTATACGTGTACGGTTTACTATACGTATGACAATGGATGGAGGAAAAATTACATATTTGTTGGAATTAAAATAAATATACGACTAGTGTAGATCTATTTAATCAATCAATATATCATTTAAGGAAATAAATAATTACATTAACTTAAATTAAAAACTTAAAATAAACTAAACTAAGAAGTATAAAACTAACCTAAACGTAAAATAAATGTCCCGAACCACTGTCACGGGGAAGTGTGCCAAGAAGGCTGGCGGCATTGCCACGCTGAATTGCAATGCTTATCCTTTGGGCCAAATATTCGCCAGCCCTCTTGTCACAGGAGGCCTCGCGTAATTTGTAGTAATAATACGACTAGTAGAGATGAATATATTTAATAAAATAAATAAAATAAAATAAAATAAAATAAAATAAAAATAAAATTCAATTTTATAGTAATAACAAGAAATTCGTATTTAATATTACCTTTACCCTTGCGTTATACCAAACATTGTTGGTGTCGTCAGCCGCACTCCATCTAACCCGTTGTGGCTCTTCCCGATTCTTACATAAAGCAACTTCCATCTGAATTTCGCAACGATATTTTTTCTTGCTAGCACTTTGTAATACCGTTTGAGGAGCATTTCTTGTATATAAGAACGGAATAGTAAAGCCAATAGCAAGGTGAAAGAGCGAGATGAGAAGATAAGTTATATCCGAGAACAGATCTCAGCACTAACTCTTTGGAAGATTAGCATTAAGAAAGAATGTTGCCTGATATTGTTCCTAAGTGTTGTAAACCAAATATCGTACTGTTAATACATTTAAAAGGTAACACTTAGGTAAGTTTAACTCTTGTCGCGTTAGCTTAGAAATTATACACTTGTTCATTTCGTTGCTAGTCGAGCTAAACTGATGTTTAAAATTATGACCCAGTAAATTTTACAGCGTAACCTTTTTAATTTGCTTTCGTTGTTTCAGTACAACGATCATCCATTCGTACAATGTCCTGTTTTTACATTTTGTCCTGGATCAGACCAGTAAATCAATACCCTCATAAAATACCGCGCAGTCAGTCTCTTGTTAGACTAGCAGTTACAAATGGAGCGCACACAGTCCGATCTGGCTAAGCTAAACACAAGTAAAAGCAACAATAGTCTCGGCTGACATGGAAAAAGTCGTGACCGACTCGCGGCCGGGTCAGGCAGGATGCTGCAGGCGTAAATAATGCTGACGTCCGATCTTAATTATCGCTCCATCGTTAGAGATGACCGACGGGCAGACCGAAATCGGCGAGGTAGTTGCGACATCGCTGCTCGGCCCGTCAGAGTGCCCCGTCATTATCAAACGGTGTATCGCCCACCGGCAACTCGCTAGAACCACCTGCGGGACGACGGACGGCCGGTGTTATTGTACAGTTTTGGCAGCGGACATTATAATTCTTTTGTTGCTATTGCTATTATTTTCATCGCGATGACTCGTGATTTTCGATACATTGGTAGATTGCAGATAATATCGGATGATTTAAAAAATGATTTGTTTTGAAATGAAAAAAATATCAAGAGATAAACTTGTGAGCTAAGATAGCCGCGTAACGGAACTTTGTGATTATTGTGTACGAGGCTGATAGCACACATCAAATTAACAGTGTGTGCCAACTTAACCAAAAGTTTATTAAAATATGGATATATAAAACAAAAAAAATGTGTGCTCTCATTTGGTTTCTGTTCGTTAATCGTTAGGCGCTTTGTGCTTTGCCGCTGCGCCGGCCATCTCGATCTGCGAGCGACGACATTGAAAAATTCAGAGCTCGTGATTTTCGCTCGTGTGCTTCATTTATTTGCTTGGAGTCGGCAAATATTGTATATTGCAACACTGTTATAAACCTTTCCGGCTTTCACTCTATGTTTATTGTGGAAAAGTATGTTATAAATAGACTTAGGATAGCTATAGAAAAAAAAACTGATCACAGAGAGCTTCTCCGATTACCAGCGCTTTCGTTTTGTAAGTAGTTGATATAATATGTCGCTAACAATGTGCTTCTATATTGTGTTCTCAGTCAGGACACGATATGAATAAACCAGTTTAAGTGTCTATAATATAGCGTTTGGTGAAATTCAGAATCTTGCTGTACAAGTTTTTCCAAAAATATGTGAGACGCGCATTGTTATTACGAAATTATACTATCGATCAGGCAATAATACGAGGATAGTGCCCTCGGGTGGCGAATTTAGGAGAAATTGAGGGGGCTTTGCGTGCCTTCCCGCGAGCTGTATAATCCACAGCATGCATACTAATAATAAATATTATTCGCTACACAAGATCATATAGCACACAGAGAACCGTTGGAGTGGCTCGGCGCGGAGGTTCAACCGTTCCACATACCAAAAGCCCAAACTCATATATGTAAACACTGTTAGGTGAGAAATACGAGGTGTTTATAAGAACAACTTTTTTATATTTTGCAAGGAATGTACAAAGCACGGCAGATGAAGTTGTGCTGGCAGTATTAAAAAGCTCCTAGTATATTGAATAGAACAGAACATACTAGTGCGGTGGTGTTCCGCTCAACCATTTTGTACATGGCGATCGCATGCGTCATGCCATGCATAGCAAATTTTTGACAAGGTATATTTGGTATTTTCGGTAAACATAGTGTTTCAAAATATTCCGATCGATGCGCTCTGGGCGATGCAAATTGCGTCGCCTCTTATCTTTGCACTTTATCCGGGGTACTTTTGTGCATATTTTACATATATTTGCGGGGATGCTGCAGATAGCTGGCGTGGGCGGGGCCAGCGCCCGCATGCTAATGCACGCGGTAAACTGTGCCGCGCACGCAGATATACACATTGCAAGTTTTTTTATTCTAGAACCTAGGTCACTTTCGTATATGAGAACTTGAAATTGAGTTATCTGAACAAGTTTAATGAGCCGCAATCATAATTTTCATTGTGTATCGAGAAAGGCAGGTGTCCTGCTTACCTACGTAGTATTTTGATATCTTTAAACTGGAAGATAGAGTTTCCAAAGCCTTTTAAAGTGTCTAATCTAAAGAAAAATAATCGAGATGCTATTTACGTTACATTTTAAAGACATGAAATAAATATAAGAGATATTATCTCGTCTGGTTCCGCTAATCTCGACACCATAACATAATTGAGCAGGGTCTCGAGGATAGGCCGGAGCCGCGCTACGGTCACGACGTGCGCTAAACATAGAGCGGAGCCCTAAACGATGCCACCATATCCGTCGGCCGACAACATCCACTCATAAGTCCGTGTAGCTCTGCCTCACGGCGCCGATTTATATAATGAACGAAACTCATTGTCCTCCACCTTGCACTATGAAACACCGTGCTAAATCTTCTCTTAGGGATTTCTTTACGTGTTCTTTCTGTAGAAGTTTTGTTCCTCTTACCTACTGTAATTTTTTGTCCAATATTTGGCATTGAAAAAGGAGTTAACATTTTACTGACACAAATATATTTTACGTACACAAGGTTGTGTCTGTGCCGTTGATCGTTGAAGAGTTCCTTTACCTGGCTCTTCCTGGATATCGGTTCAAGTTATGCTTACAATAAGAATGCATTGTCATCGAAAGTGAACCAACAAGTTAAATCTCAACTCCGTAGGATAAAAGGAAATGGTTCTAATTCAGTTTGCAAGATTTGACGAAAAAAAACAAACACACGAACAGCTTGTAATAAGGCAGTTTTCTAGAATATACTCTATCATTATTAAAATATTGCAGAAGACTCCAATTTGGTTACTTTTGTGTGTACATTTTTGTATGTTCATGGCTAATTATTTATAATGGTAATTAAAATGTAGGATCATAAATTTATTGTCTCGGAAAACGAACCATCGATTATGCATTATCAAAATGCATACCAAAATTAAATGAGGTAATAAAGTAACGCAAAATTTGAGAGTAATGGACGTGAATGATTGATGTTCGAAAAAATATACTCTTTCAAAAACGACAGTGCAGTGTGGCCATTTTTGCAGGATAAGCTCACGAGGGTAACTATCTCCTAAAATTATGACGCTTAGTAGAAATAAATCACTCTGTACATAATTCAATATTAAATAAATCTAATTAAAGAGATAGGCATAACGGGATAGCCCGAAAAAGTTAAAGATCCCATAAGTAGAGTTATAGACTAGGTACCTATTCTAGAAGATTTTGCTGCACGTAACAGGGCCCGTCCGGAGTCGTTTTTTTTTTGACGACACTTTACACGGACGTACTTTCGAAATGATCAGAATTTTTCACCTGACCTGAAAGGTCAGTTTTGAGGCAGTGAATTCCGCTTATATGCAATGTGTAAGTTGAATGAGGATGATAATAATCCTTTTTCTAAAGCGCTCTATCAAAACCGCTTCGATCGGAGGGACCTGATGCCGTACACAATGTTTGCTTAGCATTCGAGTATAAAAAATAATGTATAACAAATCGCGGTACGCTGGTATATGGACAATCAACTTAACATTTTCCTTACAAACTATACATTGCTTAGTTATTAAGTCATGAGTACGCACGTTGTAGTGCTTTGCAGTTTTCATCCCTTACTGCGGGAGGAAGAGAAATTGCGGCCATTTGTCATCATCTGTGTCAATTATTACTGGGATAACTCATGGCAGTTACTTCCAGATAACTTTGCAGATATCGCTAGATGATGTTATTACCCAGTTTGACTAATCACTAAAACATCTTTATTTTATTACATAGTCGTATTGTGCTTAATGTTCATGTAACGTACATGTTGTGCTTAATGATAGCTTAACATAATTCGACGTTAATAAGCCATTTAATAAAACATGCTCTGATATGTAAGAGATTCATCTTTAAAACTGCAATGCGTCACATATTTAAATATGTAAATGCTATTGTAAGAACGCATGGAGCAATTACTTATAGCTGTAAATATATTATTGACCAGATACATTTAAATAATAAATACATTATAAATAGGTATGTAGTTATAAATCGATGGCAACGAATTTTTTTTAATGTATAACGTAGATAGGAGTCATTAGTCAAAGACAGCTCAAGGAAACAAGAGTATTGCTTATTAATCTAGTAGCGGAGCGCAATCAATTATCGAAACTTGAATAATCGACGAACCTAATAAACCGACGTTCTGTCATTTCTCTTCCCTTAATCGATTACTTTAAACATGAACTATAGGGGGTCTCCTAGCGCTCTGTGAGCTGCGTACCCAAGCTTTTTGTCCATAATAAATCTTTTTTGAGTTTTTTGTTCTATGCGCTCTATGCTTGTTGAATAATCTATGTTCGGCGATGTTTCTCAGGAGCAATGCACAGATAATGTTAAATGCAAATGGGTATCTATGATTCCTATAAACATACACTTACAATTTACGATTAAATAACGTCAGTTCTATCAAGATCGTTTATAAGCGTGCGAGTAGAATACCGTTTCATTTTATCTAAACTTTAAGTTGATAATCTAATTAGATGTTTGTACCAACATTGTCATTTCCGTATCAAATTGCCACAATAGAGAAGTCAATAAACACGAGGAATTTGTACAGTAACATTTATTAAATAAATGTTTACAATGTAACCAACGTTCTCTCAGGCATTCTTTTGTGAACAATACATTTTATTAACACATCATAATATATTTCCTCGGGAGGTAGCGCTGTACAATCGACGTTAATTGCTGCTTCTCTTACGTAAGGAAGGTGGGCGTATCGCTAGGTATTCTATGCGTGCTCCCTGCGAAGGCACCCTTGGCGTGCACAAAGAAAAGATTGAGTCATCATAACAAATGCGCAGCGTCTGCTCGCGAGGGCAGAGAACTCGCCACAATCGCCCTCCTCTTATCTGTGACGGCTACGATCATTGTGTCCCGAATACTTCGTGCTTCGCTGTACATATGACGAAATACTGGTGCGTTTTAGTCTTTTACTTCTCTCTGCCTTTGTTGACTTGTCGAGTTCTTTCGAATAACTTTTTATGAATGTCCACCGGCTGCGTTTGTGAAGCTCGCCTCTGACTTCATAAATCTTATCTGAATTGTCCCATCAAGTCAGAAATAAGTCGGATAGTATGAATACAATCAAACGATATCGTTCCATCTAATGCTTACCATAAAACACATTAAGAATAACTAGTTAGCAATTCTGTGCTAGAAATTATTTGCTGCGTAATAATTATAACGAAATGTAATCAATCTTTGCAAAACTCATCAAAATACTTACTCGAAAAAAGTGACCATAACAAAAAAGTAGAAAAATTAAATTACTGCAAAAGAAAAGAACTGCTCCATTAATCATATTGATGAATAAACTTAGTATCACAGACAGACACCTACGTAAATTTTGATGCGTTCCACTCAAAATAAAATATTCTTGGTTTCCAAAGAAAGACTTGCAAGTTTCCTGATTAAAATGCAATTTCGAGAGATTTGTATGTTAATATGTTAATGTTTATGATTCTGGATTAATTAAGTTTTCTGATCCCGCTTTATTATTTACTACGTTGCTTATATTTTATTCAATACCATACTTTATTATTAACATAGGTAGGTACCTTGTGGTACTTTGGGTACCATATATTATCAAACTTAGGTAGTAAAAAGGATGCTTAATAATTATTTTTTACGTAGTGACATAAAATAGAATGTTCTCTTAATAAATATTTTTATTGAAATTTATAAAAAATATATTTTTATTATATGCTTGTTGTATAGCTTTCACTAAATAAAACAAAAATATACTTAGCACCTTTTCAGTATGTAAGGAGCTATTTGCGTGAGATGATGTACCTACTTTAGCGGGCACAATATCATTGATGTTCGATGTAGGAGCGTTTCAAATGAAGAGCCCGCGGCCGTATTTTCTCATCCCGTCCGGTCGGCAGAGTCACACATTTGTCGAGCCATACGCTCGCTGGCTGCATTTTTAGAATTATTAATTTGGTTCGTGTTCTTATACTGTGTTAAAGTGGCCGATTTTGTGCCAACCTTATAAATAAAACATAGCCAACCTTCCCTTGCGACTGTTTTGTGCGAGTCGACGCTTGCTTAAATACAATATGAAGTTACATTGTTTTACTATAAAAGGCGTCGTTTTTCAATAAGATTGTACCGTTTTCGGCAATAATTCGTCAATATTAAAGTATAGTCATATATCAATATAATTAATATGATGACAATGTAAACGTTTTCATTATAATCAATTTAATTTTGTACGTTTTTATTACAGGTTGAAGTGGTGATATTGGATAAGAATGACAGTCCACCGGAGTTCAAGAACATCCCACCAGCTTACTTGGCCTCTGAGGACTTGGCGCCGGGACAGCGGATCGCGTCCGTCACTGCTGAGGACCCGGACACTATCGGCACCATCACCTACAGCATACAGAATGAAGAATCCACGCCTTTTACACTAGACCCCCAAACCGGAGCACTCACTTTGAGGGACCCTCTTGACAGAGAAACCCTTGCGGAGTACCATGTCATAGTGAGGGCTGATGACGGTGTACAGTATACGGACGTTACAGTCATCGTTCAGGTTGGTATTATATTACATACTAGTTTCCACCCAATATTTGTCCTGCAAAGTAATTCAATAAGACGGATTTACGATTGAATATGACCAAAGCTGTCGAAGATTTTGAAAAAGAATTTTTTTTTTTCTTTAAATCAGTTCAGTACCTTCAGGGATTACCTGAAACACAAACAAATGTTGCTTCTAGCACTCAACAGCTAGACAGTCTAAGCTGTTGAGTGCTAGAAGCTTTAAAGGATTTGAACTCTAGAGCAGACGAGAACTTGTATTTATGGGTTATGTACTAATAGGTAGTATTCTCCGTCCTTATTTATGGGTAAGCTATTTACTTTTATTTTTGGTGGAAGTTTCTTAAATTTATCAGCAGGCTTAGCCATGTTTACTATCCTCCATCGTTAACGCTATAGAAAACTCTTTACGTTATATCACGTGGTAATGTTTTTAATTCCCATACATTCCTTCATTTTCTATGACGTTAACGTTTCTAGATAGTAAACTGACAACAGGTACTTGTTAGTAGTGAAAGGTATGCCCTGCAATCAAAAAGGTTATATAGTCCAGAGTTATTTTATTAACTCCCCATTTACTAGTACTGAATATATTCAAGTATTGTATTCCGAGTGCGATTGACGTTGTAAATACAATATGAAACACGCCTAAAACATTTTCGTAATGAGTAATAATAAATAAACTAAGGTGCATTTAAAAATTGAGATTATAAACAAAAAGAAGATAGCGTAGTTTTTTATTTACGTTTAGTGATTGTGTGGCCGGTACGTGGAAATACGCTTCTGTTCTCGGTTCGGTGCCGCGTCGGCCTCAATCAGTCCAGTTCTTATCACACTGTCTGCATCCACTTGTCTGTTAGACGTATGATGGCGATTAGCTAATCATTGGAGCTTTTAGATCTGTATGTAACGCAGTACAAGTGCTCCGTTGGGAGCCCGACGTACTTATATCGCATACTAGTTCCTATTTATTATACATACTCGAGATAACGTTATGCATGTTTTTCAATATTTATGTGCTTAGATTATGAAGGTGTATGAATGAATATGCTCATAAATATTCGAGATATGTAAATCTCATAAATATTTTTATCCAAAGTTCAAACAATTTTCTTTATGCCACAAGTTATATATAGATTTGTGCATCTAAAAAAAGTACCCATAAGAAGCATACTTCCCGAAAGGATCACCGTGATATTAGGGAGAGTTGTGAGGTCATTCAACAAACTGAAGTGAAGCGCGGTGGCATTAACTACACGCTTCCTTCGCAAAATACCATATCGCGGAAACTCAGATACATCTTAATAATTCCAGGTAACGGACACCAACGACAATCCCCCGATGTTCAAAGAGAGCGCATACTCCTTTGACGTCCCGGAGAACGCGGCGAGAGGCACCGTGGTGGGCACCGTGGCGGCCATTGACCTCGACTCGGGGCCCAATGCTCTGCTCACCTATACCCTCATCTCTGACTGGGCCAGTGACATCTTCTCGCTAAACCCACAAACTGGCGTCTTCACGCTAACAGCCAGACTAGATTATGAAGAGGTAAGATATTTATTTATTATCGGGTTTCGAGAAGCTTGGCGACTATGCGGTGTTACATTGATGAGTTTTTTCAATCCAACGTGTATTGCATTGTATGTCTTCGAGATACAATAAAATTAAGTACTTGCAATACAATTAGATATCCGTAGTTTGAACAAATAAAGCTCATAGATAAAAACGAAGCGCCGTATAAATCGACAACGCATGATTATTGCTTACGCCTTAGGCTACTGGGATAAAATGACAGCAAATGTTGATTGGCCTTTAAAAGGGTCTGAGTATCATAAACTGTATATTGCAGTATAACCTCGCCGTATTTATGTCCCGAGAGACAGGAGCAAATGTTTAAAATACCCTCGTAAAATGGCGCGACAGTGCAGTTTAAACAGACCAATCTTCAATTAAAAACACTTTAAATGGATTAAGTGATAACCGTGCAATATAACCGCAAACTATCAATAAGAAAATGCGGCGAACCTAGACCTTGGCATTCGGAGTTGGTTTGGAAATAAGTCATTCATTAGCAATTATTACAAATAAAGATGCACCGCTCATGATACCCGTGAGCCTGACTAAAGCGGTAACGTCGATTGAATTCGGACCTTAATTACAAGTCCAAGGTCTCAAATTTAATACAATTGAATAAAGTGTAACTTGTTCAGTGACATGTCCGTGAGTACTCTTTCATGCCTTGAAATAGTCTGATTGATTTCAACCCGAGTTTCGATTACTCCTCGGCAATAAATTAACAGTATCGCATGTTGTATGTTCCAGTACTCTTTTTGTGTAGTTTTCAACGTTTAATTACCAGAATGTATCTGCGGCAAGATAGTATCTTGAGCGGAATAAGTGAAACGGCTTGATGAATCAGTTTTTCTTAATCGGAATCTTTTATTAACCATTCTTCTAAATACAAAATGATTTGATGATTAAACTGCAAGTTAAAAGTCATCTCATTATTATTTTATTCAGAAGAAAAAAATGTGATTACGTTTAGAAAAAACAAGTTTGGAAGCTGTACCTCGAGTCGGGTGTCACCTGTCGGGTGTGGAACTCTGTGCCCCACGTACATTTGCATCAAAGTACAAATCATTTTGATTAATAGTAATTTGGTTTTAACATACATAAATTACGTCAGTTTGTAAAAAGTACTAACCATGAATAGTTAAGGCGTTGGCTTCGGCTTTTCTTCTAGTTAGGCGTAATTTACGAGCTTCGTCCGCGGATAATGTTTCTTAACATTGTCTGTTTACAGCAGCGTTGGGCACTTGGGACGGCCACAAATTAAGTACGCACGATACCAAGACCCATTTATGTAGGAAGTATTTTACATTTGCATTCTACATTGTAAAACAATATCATGATTCAAAAGAAATTAGCGGTATATGTATATTTAAAGTGCTGTTAAATAGTTAACCGCATACATACTATAGAGTATTATGCTTCATAGCCTACAAGTATTAGGTAGTAAGTTTATAATAAAATAGATTTATTATTTAATTATAAATATAAGATGATACGAGATGATGATGTCTCTTATCAATAATTGTCTTCTATCTAATTATGTATAACGCGCCGTGTGTATTGGTGGAACTTGTGAAGTAGACATTTTATTTAGTAGACATCTATTCATGTCCAGTCCACGCTAGCTTTGAGTGCTTGAGGCCATACATTGCGGTTGAAAGAATTATCTCCGCAGAGATCTTCAGCCAGGGCGATGACCGCAGCTGCTCTAGCCTCGGCGTTACTTTGAAAGTACTTCCAAATAAGCTTATTATCAAACAACTTACTGCTGTCAAGAAACTCACCAAAATACCCGTCCATCAAATAAATACCATTCATTTAGGTACTAATAAGGCGCATAAAAAGTATGGGTTTCCGTTCAGCTTGTTTATTTTTTTCTTTCGAATTCGTTGTACTATTGTTAGATATCTATCTAATGTAATAATATGGTATCTACCATAAAATGTCCCTGCCTTGAAACTAGTTAGGTTTTCTAATTGTTTTTAGCGCACAAATCGTAACTTTAATGCATAATCAAATCACCTATCATTTAATTAACTTACTACCAAAATTCAAATACCACATTTGTTAGAAGTATGATCGCGATATGTTTATTTCGAAAATAAGGTGTTCATCAGTAAAATTATAGGTGTTGGTTTAAAGAAACACACTTCCAGTGCAATAAATTAACTCGGCTATAAAAAATAATAACGAACACATGAAATTTATCATGTCTCCTATAAAATACTGCATGGCGGTAATAGGCACTGGCAATTCAAAAATGAAGGGCAATATTGCCCGTGAGCGTATTATTAATGGAAAACATGCGTAGTACTAGTACCTACTGTGCGAGATGGACAAGTAACCA
Source organism: Falcaria lacertinaria (assembly GCA_951449985.1). Lineage (NCBI taxonomy): Eukaryota > Metazoa > Arthropoda > Insecta > Lepidoptera > Drepanidae > Falcaria > Falcaria lacertinaria. The sequence continues at coordinate 4,958,216 of OX602115.1, read as the reverse complement.
AATGCGAATCTACTTTATTATAAGTGCGGTTAAAATAAATACATATTGAGATCATAAATCTTAAATAACATAATCAAATTTAGAAGTCCTACATCCGTTTGTAGGTATAACTACTTACTCGTACGTACTGCTTTTGATGGCACATTGCTTTCGCATAACTATGGGTAACGTACTTTTGGACCGCAAATAAAGTTGGTAGGCAATCGTTGATAAGTCAATATTTGAAATAGTGTTTGCAGTTTAACAAGTATTCTATGCAAAATGTACTGATTACAAAATAATGTACTTCAGTATTTAAATATCACGTGAACTTGGCTTTAGTTTTATTCACATACTTAGCTAGCTTTTTCCTGCGGCTTCGCACACGTGATATAGAGAATAAAACAACATACACCTATACCTATTGCTATTTTACCCCCTTAGGGGTGGAATTTCCAGAAATCCTGAAATTAGTTTTTTTAACTTTAAGGCCAAATACCAATTTGCATGCGTTTAACTTCATAAATGACGGATTTTCATACAAACTTTCATCCCCTAATTTATGCTTTAGGGGTGGAATTTCGAAAACCTTTCGAACTTTACATCCCTTTGAGGCCGTGTCCTAAAAGTTCATGCCGCAGACCTAGTGTTGGGGACGTGAAGAGTTGTGATGATTCCAGATCTGTTTCCGTATATATGCGATGATTGTTCCAGGAGTTGTGCGTCGAAATGTGAAAATATTGTCGTGTACACCGTATAAATGAATCGTTTAATTTACAACCGATAATAACTATTTATTCTATAATAATATAAAATATTACAACAACGTGAAAAATTAGCGTCTATTCGTCTTGGTGAAAAATATTCGAATTTTATAGAACAGAGAAATATTTAAAATTTGGAGGCAATTGTTTTCCGTGTAAAATATTTGGCTTGGAGACGACGTCCTTTTAGCCGAGCGCGCTGGCTGGTAGATGGCGCGCGAACACCTAGGATTTGTTTTGCTTTTTATGTTATATCAACACATAATGGCATGACATATATATGACATATATAGGTTTTTTTTACTTATTTTCAATGTATAAGGTTTGATCTAATGCCGACCATAACACTGTTTACAATAAGGTCAAAGGGATGATTATAATGTTGTCAAACCAAGCTAAAATGAAAACACTGATTATATAAGTATAAGTTTCTGTTATTATTTGCGTAAATATTTTTTCGTATTTATAACGTTCACAGTTAAAAAAGTGTCTACAGTTTTTTAGTTTAATAATCAAAAGAAACTCGTTCCATTGTTTTTAAAGAATGGTCTCCGCGAATTAAGCGGTTGCCTTTCTGGCTGTGGTCGGGCACGGACACGGCTGCAGCCTGCGTGGAGCTGCACTCGTCGCCGCCGACTCATCAAGTCGGCCGGCCCTGCTAATTAGTAAAAACAATTCGGAGTGTACATTCGTTCTCTCGACGACCGCCCGCCAATTCCGCGTACCCCGCTAGAGAGCTGCTAATTTCATCCCGGTACAGTTTTTTCGCGTCGCGCATCATATTCGGCATTTGCCCGCTCGATGCTCCATCGAAATTAAGGCTCGACCAATGTCTGACAAAGCGACCGTCCGCAAAACATCCCTGAGCCGAATTCCACGACCAATGCTTGTTTTTTTAATCGCCATCTCGCTTGACGATCTGCGAATGAGGGAGCTTGTCATAGCTGGGAAGTTTCGGTGTCCTATTATATGGAAAAATCTGAATGCCAGCGTCATTCGTTAAATGTCGTACTTTATACAGTGCAGCTATTGTTTAAGTGAGGGCATTGTTTTAGCAGAATTATTTCGTTGTTGCTTATTGTTGAGGAATGTTCATATCTGCGGTAAATAATAAGGTCGGAAGCATTTTGAAAATGCATTAAAAACATGACAATTACACTCGTTAACATTTTGTCACAATGATTGTTATTTGAAGTTGTTATATTGATAAACGTTTTATTGTAGTTATTTCGTGTGAATGAGTTATAGATTTCACGCGTTTTTATTTTTCAATATGCATCTTGTCTACTTACAGACCCAGCATTATATCTTAGTGGCCCAAGCGCAAGACAGCGGGCATCCATCCCTTTCCGGAACAGTGACTGTGTACGTCAACATCATCGATCTCAATGACAATGCGCCTATTTTTGACCCGATGAGTTTCTCCAATGAAATCCTTGAGAATGTTCCCGTTGGTTCTTCAGTCGTTACCATAAGCGCAACTGATCTAGATTCAGGTATATTCAATCATTTTACTATGTTATATTTTATAAAATTGATTATTATTTTTTTGAAAATTGATTAATTATGTTTACTTTTGATCGTTCGTCGTGCTACAGATGGATTAAAAACTGTAAGTTAAAAATATATATATAAAACGAAGTTGTCTTCGATTACATCAAGTCCGAATAACCATAAAATACATATATTTAAAAAGCCGTGTGACACAGATTTACTATGAAAAAAATAAATTTGCAGGTTTGAATGGCAAAGTAACCTATAGTATCACCGCTGGAGACGATAAGAAAGATTTTACTATAGGTGATAACGGAACTATCTACACTGTAAAACTTCTGGACAGAGAAACTCTGCCAAATTACAATTTGGTTGTAACTGCGAAGGATTTAGCTAAACCTCCTGAACCTCGTCTTTCTTCAACTGTCCAGGTATTCTTTTGTTTTTTTAAGATTTCCCAGCGTTGCATATTAAAAAAATTATATCGCATAAAATTGGTTTGTAACTGCATTTAATAATTACTAATACCTTAATTAGATCGGCAGTAGACAACAGCATTTATAAAAATCTTGCTCATTACGGACTATTGTGGCCTTCGACTTTTGTTAAGTCTTACAATATACCTCTGACGAGCCCAGAAGGAGTAAACTGTATTCAATCTATATTTAGATTATGAGACGGAATGTCTTCAACAAAAGTTTATTTATCCTTCATATTAAACCGGTCATTAAATTTATCAATATATCTTAGGATTGGTATTTACAGCCAAACAAAATATATTGGTGTTTTATCACCCTCTTTGTAATTTCACAGGTAACGATCCAGTTGAAAGATGTCAATGACATGGCCCCTGAGTTTGTAACGCTCAATGTAACATCAATATCTGAAAATATTCCCTTAAATACTGTTGTAATGACAGTCAAAGCTGTGGACAAAGATGAAGGAAGAAATGGTTACGTTGAATATTTCATGGCGGCAGATTCAGATATAAACGGATATTTTTCTTTGGGAAATGTTGATGGTATTCTACGAGCTACAGGAAAACTAGACAGAGAATTGAAGTCTAATTATACCATAAGTGTGACCGCAAAAGACAGAGGTGACCCACCCAATATGTCGAAAATGAAAATAACTATTAATATTTTAGACGAAAATGATAACAGCCCCGTTTTTGATCCGAAACAATACAGCGCTTCAGTTCCAGAAAATGCTAGTATAGGAGCTAGTGTCCTACAGGTAATATACTTATACCTTGCTTTGTATATTAATAATAATTGCCATTGAATTTTAATTGACAACCGCGACCAACAGCTTACTGTAAACTTCGAGGTACAACAACCTCGAAGATCAATCGATATATGCAATAGCAACTTTGCCACAAGCCAAAGCCTATTTACCAACCAAAATGAGGGTCTAAATTATTTTATTATAGTTAATTGTCTCCGATCTGACAAAAATATCTGTCTCAATGTTGACCCCAAGCAATGTTTTAATTTAGTCCATTCTTATATTACAAGCAAATTCTTATATTACAGGTTTCAGCTACTGACATAGATGAAGGTGTAAATGGAAGAGTTCGGTATTCAATATCTACTGGCGATGAAAATAGGGACTTTAGTATCAGTGAAGATACTGGAATCGTCAGGGTGGCTAAAAATCTCAATTACGAAAGAAAATCTCGTTATGTCCTAACTATAAGAGCGGAAGATTGTGCTAAAGATGATGTCAGATTCGATACAGCGGAATTATCAATTTCAATTCAAGATATAAATGATAACCCACCCACGTTCCTAGATTCACCGTACTTAGCATACGTAATGGAAAACATAATTCCTCCTAATGGTGGATATATTATAAAGATTCATGCTTACGATGCTGATTCACCGCCATTTAACAACCAAGTGCGTTATTTTATTAAAGAGGGAGATGCGGATCTGTTCAAAATAAACGCCTCGTCTGGAGAAATTTCTTTATTAAGAACTCTAGATCGGGAGGCTCAGGATGAATATACTCTAGCTCTAGTTGCTATGGATACTGGTAATTTTTGGTTTTTACATGTTACCTTTTTTATTCTCAACTTTGTTTTATATTAAGTTTTTTTATTTTTACTATGCATGGAAGCCTATTTTGATTATCACGATTTTTTTTGCCTAAGCCCACGTTAAATAATTCGTTGTTAATGTTTTGTATTTTCGACGTAAATTACTAAATCTTAAATGTTTAAATAAATCAGTATTTAAATGCTTGATTGTTGCTTTTAGGATCACCGCCACTTACGGGATCGGGTACAGTTAAAATTATTGTACAAGACGTAAACGACAACAGCCCTGAGTTTGATAGACAAAGCTACAGAACAAGCGTTCCAGAAAATTTGCCATCGGGAACTATAATTCTGAGTCCGAAAGCTACAGACAAAGATGTTGGAAATAATGCTAAAATCAGGTACAGCCTCTTGGGAGATAAATCTGAAAGATTTGAAATCAATTCTTTAACTGGAGTAATTTCAACGAATGCTACTTTGGATAGAGAAGAATGGGATGTTTACTATCTGATAATAATGGCGCAAGATTCATCCACTACCGATCCACGCACTGCAACGGCTAATCTTACAATAGTAGTTGAAGATGAAAATGACAACACACCAACCTTTGCACATCCTGTGTATGAATCACATATTTCTGAACGAACAGTCAAAGGAGACTTTGTTTTCGGAGTAAAAGCTTATGATAATGATGTTGGAATGAATAAAAAGATTGTTTATGGTTTAAAAGGAGAACACGATCATTTGTTCAGTATTAGTAGAGAAACAGGTGTTATCAAAGCAAAAGAAAACCTTGTAAAATATAAAGATAACGTTGATTCTACGTTCAACTTAATCATAATTGCTACTGATAGTGGAATGATTCCAAGACAAAGTAAAGCTGAGCTAATATTAATACCGAAATCTGTTAAAAACTTTCCAAAGTTTACTATTACAAATAAGTTAACATTCACTTTCCCTGAAGATACACAGGAAGGAGTATTGGTGACAAGGTTATCAGCTACATCTCCAAAAAAAGGTCCAACTGGCCTGTTACAATATGGCATTGCAGGTGGAAATGTTGGGGATGCATTGAGAGTCGAATCCATGAGCGGTGAAGTATTTATAACTGGGAAGGGGCTTGACTATGAAACTATGCCACTATATGAAGTATGGTTTGAAGTAAGAGATTCTGATAACCCACCTCTAAAATCATTCATTGAAATAGAAATAAAAGTAACTGATGCAAATGATAACGCCCCTATCATACAAAATGCTTTATATAACGCTACAATTATGGAAGAAGACTCACCACCTCAACTAGTAATTACAGTTGAAGCACATGATGATGATTCTAATGAAAATGGGAGGATATTTTACAAACTTGTTAATGATTATGAAGAAACATTTACAATTAATTCGGAAAATGGAGAAATATACACTAATATGGCCTTAGACAGAGAATCTATCCCATATTATGAAATTTTAGTTGAGGCTGTGGATCATGGAGTTCCTCAGATGTCCGGAACTTCAACTGTTATCGTAACTGTTTTAGATAAAAATGACAATCCTCCACGATTTACTAGACTTTTTAGCGTTAACGTTACTGAAAATGCTGAGATCGGTTCTTTTGTTATAAAAGTAACTAGTTCAGATTTAGATACCGGACCAAATGCTAATGCTACATATAGTTTTGTTGAAAATCCAGGTGAAAAGTTTACTATTGACTCTATTAGTGGTAATGTTACTGTCGCACGACATTTAGATAGAGAATTACAAGACGAATACATTCTAAAGGTAGCAGCAATAGATGGAGCGTGGCGATCTGAAACACCTCTAACAATTACGATACAAGATCAAAATGATAATGCTCCAGAATTCGAGTACTCATACTACAGTTTTAATTTCCCTGAACTACAAAAGAAAAATAGTTTTGTAGGACAACTTATAGCAACAGACAGAGATAAACAAGGACCCAATTCTATTATTTCATATTCTTTACAACAACCTTCTGACTTATTTTCTATTGATCCTGCTACTGGTGAAATATTAAGCAAATATATGATGAATTATAAAAGGACATCAGTTAATTCTTCGCCTGAGAATACATATTCCGTAGTTGTTGTAGCAACAGATAATGGAAAACCGCCCATGTCTTCCGAATGCTTAGTAACTATCAACGTCGTCGACGCAAATAATAATGCTCCTAAATTCAAAGAACACGAAAGATTCGTACCTGTGCCTAAAGATGCTGCAGTAACAGAGAAAATTATAAAATTAACAGCGGAAGACAATTTGGACTTTGGAATAAACGCAGAAATCGATTATTACGTTTCTGGCGGCAATGGCACTGCATATTTTACAATTGATAAAACAGAAGGATGGGTGATCGTTAGTAAGCAGTTTTATTATCTGGGGCAATATTACGAACTAAGAATAAAAGCTGTCGATCGAGGTGTCCCTCCGCAATCAGACGAAACTACTATGACGTTTGTCGTTACTGGTGAAAATATTTATAACCCGAAATTTACTGCTCTCAGCTATCAAGTAATTGTGCCAGAAAATGAGCCAATAGGGTCTTCAATTTTGACCGTAAAAGCTAGCGATGAAGATGATGGACCAAATGGAATCATACGGTATTTTATTTCATCTGGAAATGCTGGGAAAGAATTCCAAATTAATCCCGTCTCGGGTATTATAAGTATTTTGCGACCCCTGGATTTCGACACTATTCAGGAATATCGATTGAATATAACAGCAAAAGATTTAGGCTTCAAGTCTAAGGAAACAATGGCAACCTTAACTATAATTCTAACAGATATTAACGACAATGCCCCACAATTTAATCAGTCATTATATACAGCATATTTACCTGAAAATTCTCACGTTGATAGTTTTATATATAAAGTTACGGCAGTTGATATTGACTCGCCAAAGAATGCTTTTATAAAATACTACATAAACAATAATGAAATGAAATCAATGTTTTATATAAATGAAAATAGTGGTGATATATATTCTAAGGCAGTATTTGATTATGAAGAGAAAACGATGTATAAATTTGAGATTAGGGCAGAAAATCCTGATTCTATTATGCACAATACAACTACAATAATAGTGTATATAACTGGTGTTAATGAGTATTATCCTAAATTCAAGCAACCGGTATTTCATTTTGATGTATCTGAATCAGCAGAAGTTGGAACCAATGTCGGTGTTATTCAAGCTTCCGATCAAGATAGTGGTGATGATGGTATTATCTACTATTTATTTGTAGGTTCAAGCAATGATAAGGGTTTCAGCATAAACTCACAAACGGGTGTGATAAGAGTTGCTCGTTATTTAGACAGAGAAACCCAAAATCGAGTGGTTTTAACTGTTTTGGCTAAAAACTCTGGTGGAATTCACGGCAATGATACCGACGAGGCCCAAGTGATTATATCAATTCAAGACGGTAATGATCCACCTGAATTTTTACGACCCTATTATGAAATTACTATTTCAGAAGACGCTTATATTGGTCAAGATTTAGTACAGGTACAGGCCATAGATAAAGATGTACGACCTCAAAATAACCAATTCAGTTTTTCGATAATTGCTGGAAATGCAAATCAAAATTTTAAAATTGATCCGCAGTCTGGTGAAATAGAAGTTGCACGACTTTTGGATAGAGAATCCTTGCCTATATACTCTTTAATAGTAGGTGCAATCGATACTGGAACACCGCCTCAGACTGGCACAGCCACAGTGAAAATAACATTAACTGATATAAACGACAACGGTCCAGTATTTGATGTAGCTAACTTCAAAGGTTTTGTATATGAAAATGAGCCTCCCAGTACTAGTATCACCACTTTGTCTGCTACAGATCCTGATCTACCACCGAACGGTGCACCTTTCTCATATGTTATTGTAGGTGGCAAACACCAAGACTACGTGAAGGTTCATAAACATACCGGAGTCCTTCTAACTACTAAGATAATAGACAGAGAACTGACGCCCAGCTTAGAAATCACAATTCAGATAGAAGATAGTGGTACACCTGTTATGAAATCAAATTACACTATATCAATTAACGTGATGGATAGAAACGATAATCCACCTACTTCAAGATCAGCTCATGTTCTTGTTTACGCTTTCAACAATAAAGTTCCGCGAGGAAAAATAGCAGATGTAAAACCAAATGATCCAGACATTGTCGGTGACTACAAATGTAAAATTATAAAGGACTCAACTTCGGAAAATACTCTAGCCCTTCTTTATATACGAACTGGCTGCGATCTTTACACTAATGCCGTCAAACCTGGTCAAGGTTATTCGTTTTCTGTAACTGGAAATGACGGTATTCACAGTGATGTTATATCATCCATAAGCGTAGAATATTTTTCTTTCGACAATACAACAGTTGAACAATCCATAACAATGAGAATATTTAATATGACTGCGTCAGATTTTTTAACACATTATTATAGAAGCTTACTAGAAACATTAAAAAAGGGGCTAAAATACGAAGAGAGCATTTACTTATACAGCATTAACGAAATTGATAATAATTTGGATTTAACACTAGCAGCCAAAGCAAACCATTCTATATGGAAACGAGAAAATACAGAACGACATTTAAAGGCTAAGGAATATGAAATAATGAAATTATTAAAAAGCCAAATAATATCATCTTATTACCCTTGTAATTCACATAAATGTGAAAATACCGGTCTATGTACAGATGGAATAAGAGTTCTTGATGACACGAAAATTACAGAGAGTTCTAATCTTATCTTGTCATCTCCCTTAGTAAAACATGAATATAATTGTCATTGTACAGATGGATTTATGGGCACTAATTGTGAAAGGCGGCAAGATCCATGCTCCCCTAACCCATGCCGCTTTGGCGGCCAGTGCCGTAAGCAAGGTCATAATTTTGAATGCACCTGTCCAGCACGTCGTGAAGGCAAAACATGTGAGTTAGAAAGGGGTGATGTTTGTAGTAGCAACCCCTGCAAAAATGGAGGATCATGTAAAGAAAGCGCTGACGGAAACTCTTTCTTTTGTCTGTGTCGACCGGGGTACCGCGGTAATCATTGTGAAGCAATAGTCGATTCATGCAGACCAAATCCTTGTATGTACGGAGGAATATGCATCAGCTTGAAGCCTGGATACAAATGCAGTTGCACAAATGGACGTTATGGAACTCATTGTGAAAGCACAACCTTTGGATTCAGTGAATTATCATTCATGCAATTCCCAGCTTTAGATGCATCAACTAATGACATCACTATTATATTTGCCACTACCAAACCAGATGCATTGTTATTATACAACTACGGTTCTCAAACTGGTGGAAGATCAGATTTCATCGCCATAGAATTACTTGGCGCAAAGCCGATATTTTCATTTGGAGGAGCTAGAACTTCAATAACATCAGTAGCCATTACAAAAACAAATAGTAATTTGGCAGATGGCGGTTGGTACAAGCTTACTGCTACACGAAATGGAAGAGTGATTTCTTTGAGTGTCACTTCATGTACCGATCACGGAGATGTTTGTATGGACTGCGAGCCGGGAGATGATTCTTGCTATGATGATGATACTGGACAAGCAGGGTATGTATCTTTAATTGAAGGCATAAGTTCAATTTCCTTTTCCGTTTACGCATTAATTCTCTCTTTTTTTATTATTCATTCTCTTTATTCTTTCTTATCGTTTTCTAAAAAAATATCTTATTTAATCAGGTGTAAGTAACTGATTCTATAGAATCGAAATAAATTACACTAGTTTAATCTTCGTTTCTAGAACTTATTATATATTCTATTATATACGTTAATACTTACACATATTTTTGTTAAAATAACGACACAAACCTAAAGATATAAAAAATATGTCTTATAATGTTTCAGCACACTGAACTTCAACAATGAGCCGTTACTTATTGGTGGACTACACAAAGCAGATCCAGTATTAGAACGACCAGGCCAGATACACTCTGATGACTTTGTTGGATGTATGCATAGTATAACTATTAATGGTCGTCTTCTCAATTTGACCAACCCACTGCAAGCCCGAGGTGTAGAGTCGAATTGTGAACGTTCAGAAAAAGGAGCATGTTACAAAAAGGACGTGTGTGGTGTTGGCGAGTGTCTAGACCGATGGAATGCAAATCTGTGCAAATGTGATGAAAACTTAATATCTTCAGACTGCAGCATGTCTCTTCAATCTATTTCAGTAACAGAAAGTGGTTTTATTTTATTCACCATATCAGAAAAGCATAGGAGAATGCAACTCCTCGAAACATTTTATGGAGGTAACACACTATGGGAAAGGAAGAATGGCAAACAATCTGGAAAAGTAACTGCTAAAGTAAACAGTCCAACTAAATGCTTATCTTTCCTTTTCAAAACACACAGAAAAGATGGTGTCCTATTTTATGCAGCAACTGAAAAATACTTTACACTAATTGAATTACTAGGCGGAAAAGTCAGCTATTCTTCAAAGCAAAATACAGTCGTAAATATGACTCAAGCAGATCAAAACGATGTTTCGGATGGGATTTGGCACAATATTACTTTGTTCTCTATCGGAAGAAGCATCCGTCTTGTTGTTGATGGTATAAATGTTGGCGAAGAGCTAGATGCAGCTGGAGTACATGACTTTTTAGATCCCTACCTAACCATCATATCTTTGGGAGGAGTTAAAACTGAATGGCTTACAACTCAGAGTCAAAACAAATTTGAAGGGTGTTTAGCAAATTTTACGATTAATAATGAATTACAGCCATTCAGTGGAAATGGAAGCATATTCAAAGATATTGTTCGCAAAGGGAAGATATTAAATGGTTGTCATAATGCTTTTGGTATCGGAGCTGCCCAGAATCCTGATCCATTACAAATTGGAATCACTCTTGTAATTGTATTTTTCATCATCCTGCTAGTCGCTATATCACTTTCAATTATCTTTTATCGACTTAGAAAACAGAAGAAGGAAAAAGTAAACGGATCAGGCACAAAGCAAAATGTCGTACATTCAAAGCAAAATGGAGGAGCTGCTATGTTAAATGCCCCGAATTTAATTGCTGGTACAAATGACAGTTTAATGGGAAGAAATCTACACAATAATGATACCAGTCTGAATAGTTATATGTCTGAAAATGCGGATATTACGCGAAACGTAGGGCATATAGTTGGTCCTGAACTTTTGTCGAAGAAATACAAAGATCGGGAAATTATGAATATAGATCCACCAAGACCTCAACGTCCCGATATTATAGAACGTGAAATCGTTGGAAAAAGTCCAGCCTTGCGAGAGGATCATCATCCACCGCCGCCACCTTCTACAAACACATCGCATCATACACATGACCATCCAAGTGGATTAGATCTAAATTCAGAAATACCTGAACACTACGATCTTGAAAATGCTAGTTCAATAGCACCATCTGATATTGATATTGTGTATCATTATAAGGGATTCCGAGAAGCAGCTGGAGTTCGGAAATATAAAGCAACGCCTCCACCTATTGCTAGTTATCATCATAAACACCAAACTCCCCAACACAGACACTCGCCGCATCATCCTAGCGGATACCCGTCAAGAGTGCTTCCGCAAGCGTCACAACCACCTCCACAGCCCCGACAGCATCAAACAACACCACTTGCGCGACTGTCACCCAGTAGTGAATTAAGTCAACAACCACGAATATTAACTCTCCACGATATTTCGGGAAAACCTTTACAAAGTGCTCTACTTGCTACTACTTCAAGTTCTGGAGGAGTGGGGAAAGATGCTTTACATAGTAATAGTGAACGAAGCTTAAATAGTCCTGTGATGTCACAGTTAAGTGGGCAGAGCTCCTCTGCGGGTCGAAAGACCCCTAGTGCAACTCCACAAGTTCCTCAAGTAGTTTCTGTTGGTTCAGGGGCAGTTGGTTTAACAGCCGAAGAAATAGAAAGAATGAATGCAAGACAAAGAACTTCAAGTTTAGTATCTACCCTGGACGCGGTTTCAAGTTCAAGTGAAGCACCTCGTGGAGGAGTCGGGGTTGGGCATCACATGTCGCATAGGCATCACTCGCCTCCTGATGATAACAGGAGCTCCACTGGCTCAGATGACGAAAGTGGTAATGACAGCTTTACTTGTTCCGAAATAGAATATGATAACAATAGTATAAATGCTGATAAAATTGAGGATGTAAGAAGACAAAATGTTAGTAATGTTAGTAACCCAAAAAAGCCAATTTTGCCACCTCCATATGAAAGTTTTGACTCCTCATTTCGTGGCTCATTGAGTACTCTAGTCGCTTCGGATGATGATTTAGCACCACATGTGAGTTCAGCTTTATACAGACAAGCGAATGGATCACCAGCTTCAGCGGCGCTCGGTTGGGACCATTTATTTAATTGGGGACCCAATTTTGAAAGTATGATTGGAGTTTTCAAAGACATAGCAGAATTACCAGACTCTGTGAATGGACGAATGTCTTCCTCATTACGGCTTCAAAACGGCACCCCAAAGCCGTCAGAAGAGTATGTGTAAATTTAAGAAATTGATTAATTGTAAATAGTTATAACTTTAGGTTTATTTTGTACAAAACTTTTGTTGCGATCTTGTATCAAGGTCTGTAATTTCTTGCCATATATCGCATCGTTACTATTTTAGTGATCCTTCCTGATTACTTAAAAATGTATTTCGTAAGTCGTAGCTAAATTCGCTGTTTTCACAGAATTCGCAAAATGTTTAAATTTCCATGAGGATTATTACCAAATCGACAGAATTATTTATGTAACTTTGTTACATTTTAATTTGTATAATATATATTTGACTAAGATGCTTAAGAAGTTCCCATTGTCATGTAAATACATCATGTAATTAAACCATACCGGAACAGTGGCATGTACAGTACAATCTATGTATCGTTTGGTTATTAAGAGCTCTAAAATTATTGTTTATAACCAGCCATATTACTTAGTGAACAAAGTGCCAAATACTCTGTTCAAAAGAACTGACTGATTTAAATTTATAAAAAAATAAAATCATAAATTAAATTTTATTTTGTATGTCATTTAATTACATCGTAACCAACTCCCTAGATCCTTCAACACCAACATTTGAACAATACGACAAGAGCTATTTATTTACTTAGAACATACTAAGTATTTTATGGCTTTATTACAACTTCTATTCCGGAAATACCTTTGGAGCGTGTTTTTACTTTAGTAATCTAATATAAAGATTATCAGTAGAGCCCTTAACCGCAATTAAGACATTGTGTAGACGCACACAATACACGCGGTCACGATAAGATGGCAATGCGCTTGTTTCTAGCGATAAATTTGAATATACCTAATTTACATACAGTTTGGAACAAACATTCGTAGAGTCGAATTTAGACTTGCACATTTTTTCTCATTACAAGCTACAAAGGTAGTAAACAAGCATACGGCTTGTCTCATGGCAAACGGTTACCGAAGCACACGCACTTCTTTTTGCCTTAGCAAGAACAACTTTTGCCTATGTATTCGTATCACTTTCCACTATATCTTTATATAGGAAAAATGAAAAGCGCTGCGCCGATGAAAAGTTTATTAAGGAACTATTTTTTTTATGAAAATGATGTCATAGTGAGAGCTACGTTTTCGAATACGTAGTCGAAGGTGGTATTGCTTCATGTACTGATCTTGTGTTCAGAGGTCCTCTTATGCTACCAGCATATGTCGTAAGATCTGATTATTAAAAGATCTCCTTAAAGCCATGTTGGTGAAAGCTGAATTCATGTAAGCCATAGGAAGATAAAACCGATAGACACTTCTATCGATACGGTAACCGCATCCATCTACCATAAGACCACCTACCTTTTTATTGCCATAGTTAAAATAATAATGTTATTATAGTATAACAACATAATTTACTAACTAGTCCGTTGCATGAGATATCATTTTATTTGTTACAAGTGTTACAGGCATGTCCATAGTTTTAGTGTTTAGATCATCTATTTGTTTGGGTGTTCTTGCGGGTGAAGCTAAGGTTGCTCAGTGGTTCACGCCGCACCACTACCAAGTATATAAGTGTGGAAAACTGGCTCTTTTTCAATTGTAATAGTGTTAACGTTTCAGTAACGATGTATTTTATTATATTTCTTATAAACTTTTCATGGGCGTGTGAGTATTTATTTCTTTTTATTCAATGGACACAAAAATCTCATACTAATATACATTTAAGTGGGTAGTGACTTGCTACTTAGGACTAAATTAATTTATATGCTTGACCATATAACAAATTCCCGTTTTTTACTTAAAAAAACTGAAAACTCCTCCAACTGTCAGAAAGTCACGTAGTAATCGGTTTGTTTTGGCCTGCCTGGACAAACACACAAACTATCTGTACTTTTTTAATCTTAGAATATACCAACTATTGACCCACCCCGGCTTCGCATGGATAGCATATTATATCGGCATGATTTGTCTGACATCTTCAGCATCATTCTCATATTCCAACCAATTTTCACAACGGATTTTCATAGGGTTATCACACTAAGTGTGATAACCCTATGAAAATCCGTTTAGTTTACCGTGTTCAAGCAAACAGACAGTCAGGGCGGAGGGACCTTGTTTTATATTTTGTGATAGATACATTTTAAGTGCTAATTTATGCACTCGTGACTCTCGTGACTGGCCCGTTACGGTTTGGCTGACAGGGTCCTTATAGCGCTTAGGCGTCCACTACAAAAGGGTTAAAATGCTACCTGAGGGGTAGCAGTGGTAAAACGTGGTTCCAAATTAGTTTAAACTGTTAAGGCCAAGTGAGTGACAAAGACAGACATACCTACTGTTATTTTATTTGTATTACATTTGTTACCTATAGACATATTTTTGATACGAAGCAAACAATATCAAACAATGTCATCTAGCTATAAGATTTATTATGTAAAGACTTATGGATCATTCCTTCGTCGTCTGTAATTCTGTCGATCACACGTGATTTTCTCAGACACCGTTAGACATAGGACGCTGAAACTTGGCATAATCATGGCAATAAATGGCCCAATTATTAATCAACTATTCAGAGTCCTATATTAGACATAGAAATTTCATCGTCAAGTCTGAATGCAACATGTCATCAGCACTCTTCAACATGGGGCAAATGAGGACCTTTTTCGAATGTGAGACGAACATGTGGGAAAAATCAGTATGCATCCGGAATCGTTCACTTTCATCGGTTTATCGACTAAAGTTCAGATTAAAGTTTACGGATGCCACTAGGTACCTACTTGGAGTTCATTCAAGGGCACGGTCTTGACCATGGTCTATCCGTCCTTCAACTGACGTAACTTATCTCTTCCGAAATGTCGAAAGATAAAAGTCGTTCACCTACGGAGCTGAGATGTGCACACTATCAGTAGGACTATACTACACTCTACAGAATTAAAGTAGTACAATGAGCTATGATTAGATTGCCTCTGAACGACAAAATATTTAAAATATCTGAAAGGGTATAACGTAAGTTACATTGCACTGACTGATAAACTAGGTATATGCACGGTATTGGTAAGAAGGTAAACTTAACACAAGTCTTGTTACCGCATAGTAATGTGAAAAGCACTCAGGCCCTAAGCTCTTGCTAAAAAGACAAAACCGACATAGATGTCTGATTTTGTCATTAACAACATATTTTTGCCTTTTTATTATAATATTAATATAGAATTTTGGAATTAACATAGCACAGCGATCAGAGTGTTAATAATGTGGTCGTAAATGCTTGCTAATTTGTATGCGCATTTTTTTATTCTTATCATACAACGTTTTCCGTTGAAACACTTAATAACTGTGCTGATAACATTCACAGTTTTTGTAAAAGGCTATTATGATTTTACTTTAAAGTCGGTATCAATCGCTGAGTACATTTACAGACCTTACCTGCCTATTTATCTACTAAACTCTTCTTAAGCCTAAATAATATGGCTATTTAGAAAAATTCGAATATCCAGTAGTTAAAAGAGAGTTCTACAAATTAGCGTCGATTCTCTTGTATAAATTATGTATAATTGGTGGTCATCGAAAGTTGTCACAGTAAATATAGATTTTTATTTTCAGGGATTATTAGTTCAACCTTAGCGCAATGTGTAACACCACCGTTAGAATGTCCTAACGATAATATAACATTTTGGTTATATACTAGGTAAGTACTTTTGTTAAATCACATATAGAACAACTAGAAAAATGTTGTAATAACTTTAAGAAACTTCCTTGATAGAAAAAATCATCGGAACCAAAACAATCTCAATACAAACACACACATTTGTCTCATCTTCACTATTGTTACATCAAAAAATCAACGACCATTATCAAATCAGGAACTGAAAAAGGTTTTGAAATAAAGAACTCTCTTTACAGGTCTACGAATCAAAGGTTTAAATTGTTGACACTCAGTACACCCGCTCATAGTCATTAGGTGTAAAATTTAGGTCATTGTTCTAACCATGACCGTGACTGTTAAATAAATATTGAGCGCCATTCAATAAGCTTAAGGTTTTACAACAGTTTTTTAGATTTTTCTTCTGGTTTCAATAGATATAAATATTCAGTCATTATCCTCGTTGTATAACAATGCTGACTGAAATTATTGATGTATTAGAACTTATTATTAATGACAAGAAAATCATACTGATGAAAACAAAAGCGAAAAGTTCCACGGACAGGCGTATCAGACTCATTTACGTATTATGGTATGAAACACGTATGAAAGCTAGCCTAGAGAAAATCATGACTTCTACCTTTCTCTCTTTCAGAACAAATAAAGATAGTGGACACCAAATAATGGCATTAGACGGAGGATCTATATCATCAGCTCCGTGGGTCAAAGATGCTCCGATTAAGATACTTATCCATGGCTACACCGGTCATAAAGACTTTTCACCTAACACCGAAATACGACCAGGTAGGAAATAACCACACTTTACGAAAGCTTTGGCAGCAGCCAAAAAAATGTATTGCATGAGAAAATTTTGAAGGTATTACATACTCAAGCTCCAAGCATTAGGAAAGAGACGAAACTAGTAATACGTATCATCAATTTAGCTTATGTAAAATTTTACTCCTGTTGGTACATACGGCTTAGGAAGCTCAGGTAATTAGTATATAGGTACTAGATATATAAATGTTTTTTTTTATAATTTAGTACCCTTAAGAAATACCAGAGAAAAAATCACAGTATTTTTATTAACATTCTATATCTATTTCTTATCGGAATTAGTGAATAGTAAAAGAAACAAAAGAGGTGTTAAGTCAAAAGCATTAGCATGTACTATTAGTTAGTCAACCTAGCAGTATGGCTAACAAGTATATTTATATTCGAAAGCAATATCCGAAGTTATCGAATAAGATAACCTGTGGGCTTATTCCCTATGATGGTTGCGAATTTTCCGACGTCATTCTGACGTAGTCGCAATATAAAAAATTGCGGTTTTGTTGTTGTCTGTTGTAGTAATGACTACGCTATTTTACAGCTTACATGGAGTGCTGCAACTACAACATAATCTCCGTCGACTACAACCCTATAGCTAAGGATCCATGCTACTCCCAGGCCGCTCAGAACACGGAGCTGGTGGGCAAGTGCACCGCGCTGCTGGTGGACACGCTGGTCACCCAGCACGGCTTCCAGCTGGCGCGGTTCCACGTCATAGGGTTCAGCCTCGGAGGCCAGGTTGCTGGCTTCATCGCCAACTACTTGACATCGGGACAATTTGACAGGATAACAGGTGCTTCACTGAATCGGTTATAACCATAATTCATTTAATTTAATTGAGCTATGCTAAAAATAAATATTATTGTCACGTGTTTTTATTATCTACTAGTCTAATGTGTACCAGTATTTTAGCCGAATGAAGTAAGAACTTTCCATTGCAGCCCTCGACCCAGCCATGCCACTGTTCGTCACCATTGACGACAGGAAGAAAATTGATAAAACAGACGCGAAGTTTGTAGATGTGTTGCACACCAATGCTCTAGAGAAAGGGAAGCTGGAATCCAGTGGTAACGTAGACTTTTATGCCAATGGAGGCATCACGCAGCCCGGCTGCAAGGCCACAGCTGAACAGAGTAAGTAAGAACTAATAATATAATTAATATACTGTCAGCTATGCGATTATTAAATCAACCGAGACGGAATTTTATTTTCATTTACTATTTATTTTATTTTATTCGGAATACTTACAGCCAGATAAATACATATTATATAAAATTAGAAGATTAAGATCAATTTCTAGTTTTCACATATAGAATATAAGGCCATAGGTAGATTCACTAATAATGCAAATACTGTAAGCTGTAAAGAAAGCATAGCTGATTTTTCGCTTCAGTTGATGAATATTTGAATTAAATATATCGTGATCCCAATGTAGATGGTTTATATAATTACTTGCTCTTAGTAAGAATGAGAATCTGCTGCTGTTGTGCATCAGCCGACGCAGACGGATGGGTTATGTTTTAACGCCTTCGAAACAATTGCATATTTTTATACTAACGCCATAAATAGACTTGTCTCTGAATTTCGTGGTAGGCTCAAAATATTTCCTACAAGTTGGGAGATTGTAATTAAATATCTGAAATAAGACAACGCGAAGCTAAGATTTTTGACCTAATAATTCAATAATTCCAGCAAAATCGGGGTGCGATCACGCTCGCGCACCTCTGTACTACGCAGAGTCGATAACTACAACCGTGGGCTTCTACTCAACTAGATGTCTCTCTTGGATAACCTATATGATAGGCTGGTGCGAGCTAGTCAACTCGAACCAGGATGTATTGTTTGGTGAATACGTGTCTTATACGTGAGTATTTCGATTGTATAATTATGTTTAGACACAAAAATATTTCATGTCTTATTCAGCGCAGAATTTTTATGAAAAATTCCATCTGGAAAAAATATTTGCTAATATATTAAATACGGGGTCTCTATTGGGGTATCTGTATTTATGAACTAAACAAGATCTAAAATAAGTAACCGTTTATAAATATTCTAATCTCTTGATACCGAACGCCCTTCTCATTTCTTTTTCTTCAGATCTCTCATACTATAATTATTCTACTAAGCATAAAATCATTATGGTAGTATTTTTTTTAAATCTTTTAAAGTTTAAACTTAAGAGAACATTTTTGTTACTATGTTTATCTAATGTATTTGATAAACTTATTATTAACACAGAAAATATTGCTGTATTTGCAGTGCTTCCGGGTTGTATTTCTTTTCAACGAATTCGGAATCGCCGTATGCGCAAGGCTCATGGAAAAGAAGTACACGAAACATCAACGACGTCAATGAGAGTAAAATTATATGATACAAAAAGTTTGCTCTTTTAATTTAGCATCCTCATAATTTTCTACAAATGGAAAGAAATAACAAGGAAAAGCATTAAATTTTTGTGCCCAGAATATCATCTCATCAGACACATATCTATACGTCTTACGGACAAGTACTAAAACACACGAAACTGTCTGATCCTTCGTCAAAATACAATTTCGCATGTAAAATCGTGGCACCCGTGGCACACAATCATTAATGTGGCACCAGATTATACTGGCATTTAAGTATTCTGCCGATGGACCCATACTAAGACCAGCTAGATTGTAAGAGCCGCAAATACTAAGGCCTGTATTCTAAAACCACCCTCAGTCACGAATCTCGACTTACGACTGGATTTGATTAGAAATTCATTCCAGAACTAATCTCCAGTCGAGATTCCTTCAAGTGTTTACTTGAAGTATAAATTCTATCCTCAAGTTATGATCAGGTGAACTGAGATCAAACGACACTGTTAAGTGGATACCGCAGCGTATGGAAAATCAAAAGTCAAGAGTGAACGGTTTTCTATACTCTCTGCCTACCCCAAAATTAATATTGATATGTGAAATCAGCAGTAGGTATTAAAATACAATAACACAATTTGATGAATTTTTTTTTTGTTACTTGCGCGTAAACCGCGTAAAATAAAAATAAAAATTACTTATAAAACAAATAATTACTCATAGGTTCTGTTAAATCATTTAACTTTCTTGTTGCATGTTCGTACAGCGGAAATGTCGCACCACAAGAATTTGTTATAAATTTGCGGACACAGCGAGATAAAAAAGTACCTTCTCGTTTTTTTGCTGCTGCTTAATGCGTGCATTAAAAATTAAACACGTTTCTTGTCAAAAGGCGTTGATTACGTTAATTGAAAACAGACTACGCGATGAATATGTGTTACACCGAAACTAAAACATTGGCTTAAAAAATTAAGCGTGTTTCAATAAGCTTGCAGTTGCGTCAGGACTTGCACATCATTTAAAATTAAAATAAACTCGGTTCCGTGTGCAGTATTAGGGGGAGCAAGTGAAGCTAAGGTTTTTATACTACGACGAAGGATGACAAGGCATTGAAATAACTATAATATCGTTTGTGTAAATATGACAATCTTACTAACAGTGCATTTTACCTTATGTTTTCTAATCAACTTCTCGTTCACGTGTGGGTTTTTCTGTTTTTTATTTCTTATGATTAGTCAAAGATATAGATTGATTGATGATTGCCCTAAAATTTATATTTCAGCGGTCATTTCAAACTTAGCGAAATGTGTGATACCACCTTTAGAATGTCCAAATAAAAATATTACATTTTGGCTATTTACAAGGTATGTATATAACTTACTAATACCTAGGTACTATACGTAATAGAAATTAAATAACCTAAAAAAATATTACCGACTAATGGTCGACTAAATTTATAACTACTCAACGAGCAACGTTGAATTTATGTTCGTTCTTTGAGCTCAGGCCTTGGCCTAAAAATTCAATTAATGATTATTTTAGAAAAAACAAAAGCGATCCACACAAAGTTCTAGCATTAGATGGCAAATCTATTACATCAGCTCCATGGGTCAAAGAAGCTCCGATTAAGATTCTTATCCATGGTTATACTGGTGATAAGGACTCATCACCTAACATCGAAATAAGACCAGGTAATTTTTTTAATAGTCTCCACCTGTTGTATATTGTCCTTTTTGTAGAACAAGTTTATTATACAATTGTATTTAGTCCACTTGCCTAGTTATTATTTCATGTAAACACTCTAGCCCCTAAATTGGTACTATTTATAAAAGTTACAATGTTTACAGCTTATATGGAGTGCTGCGACTACAACATAATCTCCGTCGACTACAACCCTATAGCTAGGGATCCATGCTACGCCCAGGCCGCTCAGAACACGGAGCTGGTGGGCAAGTGCACCGCGCATCTGGTGGACACGCTGGTCACCCAGCATGGCTTCCAACTGGCGCAGTTCCACGTCATAGGGTTCAGCCTCGGAGGCCAGGTTGCTGGCTTCATCGCCAACTACTTGACTTCAGGACAATTCGACAGGATAACAGGTGGATATTAGACTCCAACTACTGATATATTATGTTATAATGTACGTACATAATGAAGAATACAACATGAAATGATCCCGCCGCCATGATTATAAAGAAATGACGTCATAAATCTAAATGCACTGAATATTTATACATGTCTGCCTAGTATTAGGCTCATAAAGCGATAGTGGTTTAAAAGAAATGTTCTATTAACACAAGTATTCACATACCTTTATATTTTGTTTATTTCCAGCTCTTGACCCAGCTATGCCTCTGTTTGCAACCAACGACGTTAAGAAGAAGGTTGACAAATCAGACGCGAAGTTTGTAGATGTGTTGCACACCAATGCACTTGAGAAAGGGAAGATGGAAGCCAGTGGTCACGTGGATCTTTATGCCAATGGAGGCAGCGATCAGCCTGGATGCACGAGTACTGCTAACCAGAGTAAGCCATTTACTTGCTGCAACATCACTGCATGACATATTTTAATTATGGTTATAGAACCCGAAATATTATTGTAACGCATATTTGAAAATGAACGTAGCGTGATGTACTATGTATTGCTTATCAGTCCATACCGATATAGTTATTTACCACAAAACAGGTATTCATTTATCAACATAATAATATGAAGGGAAACATAAATTAACTTCATCAATTACTTTGTTACTTCTCACTGAATAATTAAGTCACTGACGCTATAGTCACAGAACACTTAAGTAATCGTTCCATCAGGGCCCAGAGGTTGTCAATAATGAAACATACTTCTGACAGTAGCAATATTTTCAGCTAAATCTGGTTGCAGTCATGTACGTGCTCCACAGTATTACGCCGAATCAATTACATCGCCTGTCGGTTTTCACGCCACTAGGTGTCCCACGTGGATATCCTACATGTTAGGCTGGTGCACATTCATTCACTCAAATGAAACCATATTGTTTGGCGAATACGTGCCTCGCAAGTGAGTATATGACATAGAATAGTAATGCATAAATTATGGGAAATATAAATTTCAAGATTGTCAACTGGCACTTCTGATAATTTTATTTCCATAGAACAATAGCCATCTTAGAGTCCAACTGACCGAGGAATTCTTGCTCGCTCTAATTAGTTTAAGTATGCACCATTACATCAAGAACAATAATAATACAAATTTACTCGAAGACATATAGAAAAACTCAATAGCAAACTGCATGCTTCCTTGACTGCATTATTTATGTGTAAGACCTATTGTTATTTTTCTTTACTTAAAACTAGATACACTGATTAATATCAGAGCAAGAGAGTATTACAAGCCAAGAAAAGACCTCCTTTTAAAAAAAATTAGGATAACATCAAAGCGGCTAAAATGCATACTGTAGAAATCCCTGGCCATCATGGCGACTTGATAAGTGCTATACTGTGCACTGTTCTGTGAGGCTAGAGCAATATACTATTGTTCAGAATTGTTCCAGTAGTGGTGGGTTAATCGCGACCAAAATCAGCGCTTTTTGTTTACATAAAATATTGTTAAAGATTCCAATTTAGCTATCAAAAAATATTAACAGGAACCAACTTTGTTGATTTAAAAAAAGATGGCCTCCGAGAAATGGATTGCCACCAAACCGTTACTCCGCCCATAATTGTCTAAAAATATATTTCGTGAAGATGTAGTAGCAACTCTCAACAAATGTAGGAGATTATGCATTCAAGGAAACAATGCAGATGTGCCATAAGGACATGATATGAAGTGTCAAACTTTGATATCCCCAATGTGATGCTCAAATAATATACTTTTGCATATGTATGATAACATTGAGTATGCGTACTACTCGTAATTTACGTGATTCGTTTCAGTTGTACTTAGTATATTATCTGCTTTGAGGTTTCGGCTTAAAATGACAACACTATCATCTTTTTTTCTTAGATCTGAGAGTAGTAACGACCAAATGTCACTTCTCACACACACTTTGTCAAGTGCGGTTACCGAAACACTTCCACTTTCACTCAGTTTTCCTTTCAATGCTAACTTGCTTCCTTGAGTTCTCTGTGTGATAATTATGTCTTAATAGCGGTTATGCACTTTATTTGTGGAAACCAACTAAATAGTTACATATTTAGTATGAGAAATTTCCTTCTGTTTGTAGAATATAGAAGTTAGGAGATTTTTTATTATATTCTTTACCTTGGTCGTTTTTTAGTCTTTGCCGTGGACATTGTATTTGTAAACATTATTTAAAAATAATAAGTATCGTTATTTTTTGCAGTGCCTCCGGGCGGTATTATTTTTCAACTAATCCTAAGTCCCCATATGCGAAAGGACCTTGACTGAATACGAATGACAACAAATATTTACAAAATTAACAATACGAATAAAATCACCAGACACAAAATGCATGCTCTTTTCTTTCAATAATCTAGGCTGAATGATATTAATTCTCATAAAAACATATAAAGTTAATTTACGATGAGAAGTATTTTAACATTAATCCCTAACACTAGGTTTTACCTACTAACTGCATACCGGCATGTCTTGTTAGTGTGAAGTCCGCTTGTTTTCAAAATGTCTTTTTTCTAGATTCGTATGAATAAATCGTCCCATTTATTTCTCGTTAGAGATGGTTTATGTGGAATTGTTTATTTTAAGCATTCTTCACTATAAATAAAGTAGCAAGAAAGGTAAGGTTCGTTTTTTTTTCATGTGCATGATGAAATTAGAAGCCCCGAAAAAATACACCATAAATAATCCTGTATGACACTTTTTTGACATAGTTTTTTAGATAATGAATAATGCAGCTCGTCACCAGTCCAATGTTCAAATACAGTTTTTTGTTCTGTGCACAACTGACCAAAATAATTTAATTCATACAAGGTCGTTCCTACAATGTTATCAAGATCAAGTACTTAAAAAATAACAAATATGAAATGTAGATTAACTTCCTCGTGCACTACTATAACTGACCAACCTTCTCAAATGCCATATATTTATTTTTGAGATTATGCATTCAAATTAGTTGAAAGAAATTCTAACTGGTAATGTGGCCGAGGTTTTAACATTGGATGTCTTGATTATAAACCTTGTCCTTTCACACAAGTACTTAATTTAAATAGTGACGTAAGTATAATAATATAGTACCTTCAAAAACTTTTAACATTCCATTAAGAATAAAATAAAGCTATGTATGTAGATACTTTAAAAATTATATCGAACTAGCTGACCCGACAGGCGATGTCCTATCTTAGCATATGTCAAATACTCCATACCAAAAAAGACCTTTTGTTTATCGCAAAATAAGAAAGTACACGTTTTTTTAATTTTTTTCTTTTCATAAGAACGTACTCCTGACAAAAACAAGCAGTTTTGGTATTGTTTGTGCAGTATCTCCTAGCATACGATGGCACTTTTCGTTGTTTTGAGGCACATAGAACGAACACGGCACGCTAACAACCTTACGACGCCCGGACGCAAATGTGAGCCAACGTAGCCAACGTAAGACAATCAGCTCAAATTCATGGCCCGCTCTCAGAGTACTATATGACGTATCTAGTTTACTTATAATATCATTGTATATATAGATATAGATCTATCTACCAAGTATATGTAAGAAAGTAGAAATTTTCGATGTACAACTTTGACATTCTTTTTCACACAAAATGTTGCCAAAAGTATAATACCTTATATAAATTACAATTCTTGAATCAAGGCGTATTGGTTACCTTGAAGCTTTTGATTTGTATCACAATGTTCACAACATATTTTTTTGTACAGAGTTTATTCTTCGGCCGTGCCCTGTTGTTTTGAAAACATGCCTCTGGTCTTTGAATTTCCGTTTGCCATGTGCATAACTAGTAAAACACCCTGAAAATATTGTCATATTTACCTGAAGTGAAGCACCTTTAGAGTCAATACGTATCCCTCAATTTAATGTTTTTGCTTCAAGTATTAATGTTATGATGTTACTAAATACTATATTTTTATAAATACGAACTTTGAGTGTTGCATAAGGTATTAGTGATCAACCACATGTTGTAATAGCTAAACGATACCGGCCGAGCGCAGTGATTTGTGTCCAATCACCTTGAAGGAATAACTAAGCAGGTTTTAGTGACGAACGGAAATAACTACCGCAGCACTGGCCATTTTACCCAGATCCTTTCCCAATATCCGAGGAGGTAAGCATCCTCAATTCATTGCGAAACGTGGCTACATTCAGATTATATAGCCTTATTCACTTGGCATCCGCAAATTGGCCAACTCCCGTGGGTACTTCTTACTACAGACCGCACGCCTGTAATTTATTGTTACCAACTTGGGAGTTTTGGTGTCATCTGATAAACAGCCAGTTTCATTTTTAATTACATTCCAAGATTTCTTCAAGTTGCTTTTGATATAAATAGTGATGTTTTCGTAATATTTCATGTAATGTTGATTTGGTATACGAGAAATCACAAAAAAGCATTACCTTTCTAGTGCATTGCAATTGCAATAGATTTTTATCGTATGCTCATTAAAATACATCTGTTTTGCATGAACTTTATGGCTTACTTAAAAAAGGGAATACAGAACATAGTGCTTGTCTTTAATACACGCTTTTTATTAAAACCAAAAGACAAAATTAAAACGTTATTACTCCGCGAGTAATGTTATTGAAAAGTTACTTTCGTGTTTTTTATCTAATTTTATTGACCTTCAAATATAACGTAAAGTATATTGACAATAAAATGTTTTTCAAATTTGCTACATTTTACTTTACTTGTGTTACTTAATCCATTCAAACCACTTACAATTGTCAGCATTGTATGAAAGTAAAGAAAAGTAGACATAATCTACACCAATATTATAAAGAGGACAGATTTGATTGTATGTATTAAATAGGCTCCGAAACTACTGGACCGATTTGAAAAATTCTTTTACATTATCCCTGATGAACATAGGCTACTTTTTACCACGGAGAAATGCTTCATTTCTACGGGAAAACAGGTAATAGTATGCTATATTAACTTTAGTTAATTTCCTACGGTGCAAAAAATAAAATACCAATAAAATATAAGCTTTTCAAGGAGAATCCGTTCGGACACAGATTATATCGAAGCATTCGAAGCCTCTCGTAACAGGCGCGCTTCGCTGAACAATATATCTCACAGAATCTGCTTTTCTGACTGTCTTGCATGATATTCCGCCAGTCTCTTGGTAGCTTTACTTTGCCTGCTCATATTTCTGCAAAAATATAAACTTGAAACACGGATGTAATATTTGCTCGAGGGAAAATCCGCTGTTGGTATTTTATGTAATGTAGCTTAAATATCAAGCGGTTTACGAAGGCGGCGGTCCAATAATAATATTAAAATTGATTAAGCAACCAACAAGCTGTTTGAGGATGCATAGCTTGACGCAAAGTTATTGGTTTTTGGTTTCACCCGCTTAGGATTACAACATCCTATTAAGCAGCTTAAAAATATTGATAGTCAGCAAACTTCAAATACATTTCTTTTGAAATAGTATAAGTCCTACAATGTATCTTCATTTTCGAAGATCATACATGGCTTATACCTGTACTTATATGCTTTTAAATGTGGATAGAAATAAAAAGTTTTTTTAATATAGCACTAAGTTACAAGCATACGGCCCACCTGATTATGAGCAGTCACCGTAGCGTATAGCCGCTAGCAATACCAGGGATCCCTTTCATCATTTTCATTAATGAGTTGCCAACCCTGTTGTTGATGAGGAGTCACTGTGCTAGCACCATTACCACTAGCCCAGCGTATCTTCGTGGAGCACTGGTTACCTTTCTTACCGCAGAAACACAACACTACATCAAAGTAGTGTTATTTCGCTGCGGTCTTCTGTAAGGTGGAGTTGGAGTTAGGTGCCCAGTCGGGCGGCTCCAATATTAGTGGGAAAACTCACGGGTGATCCTAATTCGCCTTACTTTTCTTTTTAGCTCATGGTGTGACTAATCACTGTACTTAAGCTTAGAAAAACTCATTGGTACAAATGGGATTTGAACCTGGGCCCATCAGATAAGAGGCCGTTGCTTCAACCACAAGGCCACGGCCAAGAAACCACGGTTTCTAATCAGCAAGTAATGATTTTGATATATTGATACTAATCTCGGCCAAACCAGTGACAAAACAAATTGCAGCAAGGAAACGGATGCAGGATCAACGTGGATTAAAAATCAAATACCTCATAACTAACTAACTACCTAACTAACTAACTAACTTTACGATTTAAGCAAATCGAGTATCTTGAGTAGATTAGTTAGTGAATTTAATAAACCGAAACGATTTTTTTTCTAGTAACTTATAGCTACTGGCTTGATAGCAACCTACCTTCAACTATTTATAAATAAACAGCAATGTGTATGATCAAGATTATTCTCGATATAAAAAAAAATGCAGCAAGTGTTGTGCAAAAGCTGAGTCGTGTTAACTTCTTCTCTTCAAAGGGGGGAAGCTTTGAGGGTCAACATAGCTCGACCACTTTCGCTCTCAGTGACCGCACGGCACACGCACGTAACACACGCCTCTATTGCTTATTCAACACACCTGTCGCGTAATAATTTTGTGATAACACATCTGTGATTAAATTAATAATATTTTCGTATATACATATATTTAGCTATCATAAGCGATAAAAAATAAGTGGGTCTTAAAATTGCATGTTGGAAACATGGTAAACAGTTCGAAGTGGTTGTTATTTGTTGGAATTGCAGCGCTACAAATTTATGGTGAATATAATTTTTAATTTTAGTATTAGCAATAGCTTACAATTCGTATCCTTATGTCATTCCATAAGGAACTACACGTAAATAACTATTAGTGCGGACAAATATGGTAACATTATATCCAAAAGTTCAATCTGATAAGCTTAGGAGTTCAGCAAAACGGCCTTATTTGTGTAAGCACAGCGAAGGACAGAGTTTACAGGAAAGCCTCAGTAATTAATCTTGTAGTAATTTGCACACGTACGATCATAAATTGTCAATGAGGGCAATAAAAAGATCTGCAATTAATTAATTAATTTACTATAGCATGGTTTATGGCAATGCAAATACTTTACCTACCTATTATTAGAGGATCCGTTGGAGAAAATTCTTTACCCATCTGCTTACCGGATACAGAATTATATTTTTTTCAAATAAAATATGTTTCCAAACATACGATTTTTTTTGTTTCACTAACTTGAAACAGAGAAAATATACAGGAAGTCACTTCTTTGTGATTGGTTATATAAAAAAATCGAACACTTTTTAATTTACGTAGTACCTTAACTCTGCCATTCTTCATTAATTGAAAATAACCCCATTAATATATTTCAAGCTCAGATGATTAAGGAAGGCTAAATACAAGCAGCAAGATTCGTAAAATAAAATAAAACTATTGTAAATACTTTCGCAAAACAAAAACTTTTATAGAAATAATGTTCTGTACTATTTATAGGTAGGTTTGCTACAATCTGCATACATTTTGTAGTCTTATCCGGTACAAGGTCATATTGTTCGTACCATTTTTTAAGGAGGGGTCAGACGTAATGTGACATTTTATTGTCTGTATGTGTTGATTGCCAAATCAGCTGCTTAAAATTTTAATCATGACGTTCTTATAAATTTATGTGTATTGAACCAATTTACTTTTCAAGGCACTTCTTAGGGAGTTACCTAGCAAAGTTTTCTTAATCTTAGCTAATCTTTTCTAGCAAAGAAAAAAAGTTACTCGAAAATATCTTCCTTATATCGTAATTTCGTTCATTACATTTGGAGCATTTAAGCATGAAAGCAATTTACATACCAAAGTCGTACTTGTAAAAAAAATAGCAAATGCATCGTTACCATTATTCATAAGTAATTACATAATGTAAGTTTGTTTGCAGTCGAGTTCACTTTCCTCATTCGCGCAGTAGGTATATAACGCGTTACACTTATTATGTATTCTGCGAATCCGGTTTATGCTTCTAATGTATTATGATAATCCGTATAATATGTCATAGAATTAATTATATTGTACTTACTTATGCAATTAGATTAAATAATCCATTTCCATCCAATCAAGAGTGCAACTAACTACCAAAGATGTATTTTATTATATATAATGTTCATATGGTTGTAATTCTTTTGTCTAATATACAATAATAGCTACAAGATTTACTTTCATTAAATTATTTATGGTACATGGTATACATGGTATGGTAGGGTATATGGTATACGCTGCGCCGTTTTGGCTACGTTAGTAACCTGACTGCTACGCTAGGTGTCGAAGGTTCGATTCCTGCCTTGGCAAACATTTATGTGATGAACATTAGTTTTTTCCAGAGTGTTTGGCATAGTGTCATAAAGTCAGATTTTTTAAATGCGAAGTTCTTCTATTTGCGGACCATGTTACGCGTAATGTATTTAAGCGCGTGCACGACGCGCACCGCACACCGGCCACTTCCGAAATGCCGACCGACATTCGGTTGCATAAGATGTGCCGTCATCACGTCTCAACCATGCCTCTGACAGATGCATAGTAGGTTACATATACACATGACCCACGTATACGCTTATTTATTTTTCATCTCCGCTATTGTTCATCGGTGACATTTTAGAAAGGTACTTTACGTAAAAGACCCATGCATTGTTGATGTTTAGGCTGTTCTTTCATAGAGAATAACTCAAAATGTATCGTCATAAAGTCATGATGTACTATAGATAATGTCATTTTTTATATAGTTTTCTTATATCAAATTGTACGGTTGCTTACATTACAACGTGTACGTATATCTTGTGAAAAAAACCGTTGCGTTGATGAGTTTTTCCCGGTTCTTTTCAAAAAAATTCCATACCAGTGGTGGTAAATTTAAAAGAACGATGGTTATCTAAAGTTACCGTAGACAGTACCTTATTAGGCCCACATTGAATATACGATTTTTATTTCATACTACTCGTACGCGTGAAATCGGATTATGTCCACAATTTTATGTGGGTTTTATTTTTCTGCCCGGTACCCATTTTTTCTTTCATAAGAACCTTCTCCTGACCATAACAAACACAAAGAGTTTGCGTTATCGATCCAGCCGTTCACGCGTGACCAAGGGAAACAGGGATTCATTTTTATATATCGAGATTACCAATGACTTTATGACCATACGTATATATTGTATACATACATACATATTATCATCACGTTATGTCCCTCACGGGATAAGCAGAGAGTTATTATAGAGCGCCGTTAAGGTAATTACTAATTATGTACCTGTTAATTAATGAAGGAAAATTGGCATCATCAGCATACATTTCAAAAAGTTGTCCTCTAACTGCATAAATATTGTACTTTAAATGATTAAATCGAACTCAATTAATTTATTTCTTTACTTCGCGGTATTCAATCATCCATATCAATCTTATTAAAAATCTGGAATTAAATCATGACTATATTGAATTAATATTTCAATTGACAAAATTAACAATATAGCTGTTTACTAAGTAGTACCTAACTTGGGCGCTTAGAATCTTACTAATAATAATATATTAACAAAACGTCGAAGCGCTATGAGTTTTGTGGCTTACTGAGTGTCGAAATCTCATGACTAAACATCACTAACTAACATGTGACCTAACCCCATCACGATATTGGTTTCGATAGAAATGTCAGGGGTACTCGACCTTGATGTTTTAAATTATCCAGTGTTGCAATAGCTCTTAAGCAACGTTCATAAATGGTCATAAATGGTCTTTTATTGCAATGCCATAATAACATAGTAAAATTTTAAGTATCATACATCTGCAAAATTGTGAAATTATAAGATTTTTGTACTTCTTTATTTTCACATTACATTTTTTTTTAATCCCTATGGAAACACAACTAAATCATTTGAACGTTACATAGACGAAACTAAGTACTTCCAAGTATTTTATTCATTTTTATAAGGGTAGTATCAGGGTTATTGTATAAGTTAT
Source organism: Falcaria lacertinaria (assembly GCA_951449985.1). Classification (NCBI taxonomy): domain Eukaryota; kingdom Metazoa; phylum Arthropoda; class Insecta; order Lepidoptera; family Drepanidae; genus Falcaria; species Falcaria lacertinaria. The sequence continues at coordinate 4,926,664 of OX602115.1, read as the reverse complement.
TTTTAAGTAAGACAAGTTAATTGAATGAAAAAATATACATTTATAACCACAATTCCAAAGAATCTTATAAAATCAAAAATGTTATCCCGTATGACTAAACTAAGAGATGAGGCAACTGCATAGCACGGGTACATGTTTCTGAAAACTCGAACCTGCTAAATATGGATGTGGTATTGCGTAACATCCCTAGGATGGACATTGTGTCAGTGTGTGCCGTTTAGTGGAGTATTACACGACCAACCGTGAAATGTGAACTTTCGCAACAGCTTTTTATAATATTTAGTTGTTAATGAAGAGACCTTGCAGTTGGCATTCACAGAAACTACGATATACCTTCGTAAAGATTAAATGAAAGAATATAATATACTCATAATGAAACTGTAACATATTCAATTCTGTACATTGGAGATATTTAGATAGTGGTGAATTTACACATACTTTTTTTAGTAACTAATTTACTTTGTGACGAATTTAAAACAAACAACCGCGCTGAATCCCTTTCGGAGCAGACATAAAGATTTATTTTATTATCGTTCTTATATACATATCGATGGTGGAAAGGAAAAACAAATGAAGTGCCATTTGACCAATTGTTCAGCAGAGTTACTCAAAGGTTAAAATTTCAATAAAGTGATTATATTTTTTTTTGTGTTTTTCGGATTCATTTCCAACCTAAAAACCTTTCAAACTACATAAAATTCATTTTCAACCAAAGTGGCTTTTATTTTGTTTTTCCTTTCCACAGTCGCTCGAATCATCACTCCAAGGCCCTTTCAAGGCAGGCGGAAAGGTTTCTTCTAAATAATTTATTACATAACCAAAGAATATAATTGTCTTTAAAGAACATGTTTTGTCGATCTAGCATAAATTGTTGTAAGCAATCACAATCAGTTTGAAGTATCGATTAAATAGTATCGATTTACTCGTAACAGGTATTCGATACAAAACTCGATGTCGGTGAATGAACATTATTGATCGTAAGCGAGTATTCAAGACAGTAAAAATGACGCGTGATTCACAACGATAATTCGAAATAACAACTCCGCTATTGAAATGTACGTTTTATTTATATTTCTGAATCACACGTCCGTTTCCCGTTGGCCTGAAATTTGAGATGCTAGAATACATATAATAAATTATGTATTTGAATTTATATTATCATTTATAATTATCATCACTCGTATTAAATGCGTCAGAGCGTCAAAACTTCCGCTGAATAGATTCGTATCCAGTAAACCAATAATGTTTTTTTTGTAAGAACATGATGTATTAGTAGTTACGTAATTCTGTCACAGTAAATTTGTTCCTGGATAATCATTTCAAATGCACCTATCTAAATCCTTCTCACGTCTCATAGTTACCAAACTGATGTAACCGTATTAAAACGCTCTACAATCACTGTTTCTTGTGCTTGTAGAGCATCAGTTTGGCAAATATAACTTGACCCCTTATCAGGGGAGTCATGAAGGCATGCGAGGTCACCTTCATTAGTCTGCATACAAACGAGTGACAATGCGTCAGGCTGGCGCTTTCTCTGCTCACCTGATTCACTTTGCTTTCCATTGATTACCAAGTAATCTAGTCCACCTTTTATGTAAGAACTTGCCAAAAGGTAACAACTAACTAATAACTATTCCTACCGAAAATGTTTTTGGTTGGCCTATGAGAGTGATAAATAGGTAATAAATGGTTTTGTTTTCAATTAAAAATCAAAACAACAAAATACATTATTTTAGCTAATAATCAATGTTATGATCGCTGCAGTAGTTCAATTACTATGTGGAACTTAGCTCATAACACTCAAGTGAAGTGAGATCAGTGACAGAAAAGTCATATCTTTTGACGGCACACTGTTCGTAAAGCACATGGAATATCCTATTTTTTTATACCACTAAGGTGGCAAAGAAGCATACGGCCCGCCCGATGGTGAGCGATTACTGTAGCCCATAGACGCTTGCAACACCACGGGTATCACTCGCGCATTGCCAACCCTAAATTTCGTCTCGCTTGTCCTCGTAGAAAATATATCTAGTAGGTACCTAATTATATAGCGGTTCGACTATTCCGGTCTTTGTAAGATTAAATAAACCAAAGCACTAAACGCGTGATTTCAAAACCGAAAAATTGCATTAGTAAGGCGAGCGAGTATTCCGCAAATTCTCGAATAAAGGTTAGCTTATTGACCTCATAGTGGTTATGTACTCTGTGATTCGTGGAGTAAATGATTTGTATGCTATAAAACTGGAATATTAGTTACAGTGTTTTTTTAGTATCCAATGAACACACGTATTACTTCTGGATTATTTCCGCGTTTGCTTCACAATGTTTCACACATAAATCAATCTTTGTGGTCCCAAAAACGTTGTACCTACCTGTTTCTTTTAATAACAATGAATATAAGGCGGAAACTCAAAACATATTATGATATTTTTAATTGAGTAATTTTATAAAATAATACTAATAAATATTTTGTTTTATAATAACAAAAAAACATTAAATTGAAAACATAATAATAATCAAAATTACTACAACTTAGTAAAGTTAACATAGAATCGAACTCGTTAGCCGTAATTTCTTCACTTAGATACTCATATTATGTTGCCACTGTATAATATGGTTGAAAATACTACAAGTAAAGTGTTTTAGTAAGACTTCTAATTGTGTTCAGTAATCAGAGCGCAAACAGCAACATCGGCAACATGTAGGGTCTTTGTTTGTAAATACTGGCGAGACTATGACAGTTGCGTGACCTTGCGAGTTAATGCACGCTTAGAGATTTTTTTTATTAGCTTTAAGAGTTACCTTAAGTTCTTCAATATTCAAAAGGTGAGCCCAAACTACGCTCATAGCTCAATTACCTTATACGAATAATAAAATATGAAAGTTTTCAAATATAAGAAAATTGTTATTACAATAATAAAAAGTAGTGCTTAAATTACAGTAAATAACATTTCAATAAAAAAAATATAGCGCGTTTTAAAAAAAATACCACCAGATATATTTGTGGGGAGCTTAACAGCGTGGCAGATATTTATATTATCTACTATATAAAAATAAGTCGGGTTTTCCTTCCTGACGCTATAACTCCAGAACGCACGAACCGATTTCCACGGTTTTGCATTCGTTGGAAAGGTCGGGCTCCGTGAGGTTTATAGCAAAGAAAATTCAGGAAAAATTCAGGACAAACCAACATATCAACAAAATATTTGATATAAATGTCTACCCGTGCGAAGCCGGGGCGGGCCGCTAGTATAATATATTAATTAATGTGTTTGTTCACAGTATCAAATAGCCAAAACAACGAGGTGCAGCCGGGCCGCGAGAGGAAGCCGCCGAAGACAGCCAGCGACGTCTTCAATACATCGTCATGCATACAGCCGCCATACCGGTGTCCACACCCTAGAATGCAATTTTATCTTTACACAAGGTACGCATATATACTCCATTGTCTAGTTTTGTGTGTCTTGTGGTTAGTAAGCCTGATTCTTGCTTCGTGTCGTGGATGTAATCCCCGTTGTAGAAGTTTACATGAATTCTTTGGGATTGCCTTTACATGGTGAAAACAAGAAATCATCATTGGGATGTCATATCTCGTACAAAAAATTAATAAAATCTGTTATTTTATTAACAAACACCCGCTTTTTATTTCTATTAAATTACATTTTGGTTTTTATTTTATATTTTAGCTTTTATTAAATTAATAGGCTATTTTCAGGACAACACAAGCGAAAGGTGAATTATTGGATACGTTAGACGATGACTCCCTGACATACTCGAAATTCAATCCGCGTCACCCAACCAAAATTGTGGTACATGGGTTTGGTGGAGGCCGGAATTTGTCCCCAAGCACAGACATGAGGAAGGCCTACTTCGCTAGAGGAGATTACAACATCATCATTGTGGACTACGGAACGCTAGTCAAGGAGCCCTGTCTTGGGCAGGTAATATGCTAGTTTGGAATTCATGTCTCTCTCGCTAATCCCACTAACTTATCAAATTCAAAAGATCAAATTGTGGAACTCTCCGCCGAGGTATTCCCAAAGGGGTACAGCACAGGGCTCTTCAAGAAGGAGTGAACAGATTTTTGAAGGGTCGGCAATGCGCGAGTGATACCCCTGGTGTTGCAAGCGTCGATAGGCTACGGTGACTGATTACCAGGTGGGCCGTATGCTTGTTTGCCACCACCATATTAGTATAAAAAAAAACTTAAACGTGTGGATCGGAGCCCCGACCATCGCTACAGACAACTCCCTCATAACTAAGCCATAAAAAGTTGTTTCCCATTCGTGAATCACTGGAATTATGGACTTCTTTGTAAGACTTTGTGTGGATATAGAACAAATTGAGTTTTGCTAATAGGAACCGTTTAAGTAACTTTACTAAGTAAAGTATGCAATACCTTGCATTCACTTTTAAGCCCTGATTTGATTGCTATTCCTGTTCAACTTGTTTTGGCTTGTTGAATACCTACTTACTTAATTGAGTACCTAGTTAAACTATTAATTTACAGTAGGTATAAACATTTTAAAATTTGTCCTATGTTAGTATGACTTATTTGTCCACATTTTTGTCGCAATATGTCCAATATTTCTTCACTGCTATTACAATTCCATTAACCATTAGCATGCTATTGAAAATTATATTAATATACAAATTTAAAGTAGTAAACACATTGAGGGACACATTTATTTTAGTAATCGCTCGAATTAAAAAGAGCCAAAAGTATTTCTAGAATAATCATATTTTCTGAGACTTTTTGAATCACAATGACAACGATCAAAATTTCTATTGTTTTCTAATCTTTCATAAAAATACGGTTACATCACTTTACAATTAGTATAAAAACATAAATCTACGCTTTTCGATGGTATAACATCCGTTCTGAATGTTAGTTTAAAAACAAATGAATTAGGTACACAGTTGTAAATCTAGTGGAGAAATATAAAAAAGATTTTCTGCGAAACCAAAGCTAGATTCAAATGCGTATTATGTCACATATTGCGATGTTCAACTAACAAGATCATCAAATTCATAATAGTATCAAAACGATGTTGTGCGTGATTACGTATTTACGTAACTATAATATATGTATACATTAACCTATATATTAGACAAAAAATATATTATTCGACTATTTGTCAGATCTCTCAATTTGCAGTTAATGAGTATACCTAATGAGCATGCAGAGTTAGGATCTTCATTTCATATATGGTTTTTTTTTATACCACTAAGGCGGCACACAAGCATACGGCCCACCTGATGGTAAATCTCATCACCTCTCTTTAATACATGAGAGTCACACAAAAAGTCAGTTAATTAAATCCATCCTTTGCCATTTACTAACATTCTAAATGAAAATTATCTGCCAGTCTACTTGCTACATCGGCTAAATCACAGTACTTGATTATTATTTTTTGTTTTTTTTTAATAAAATTGACGAGAGAAAGGCCGGCCAACCTTTATTTCACCTGCTATCACATATGATTAACCGAAGACACCTATCTACGCAGAGGTGTGAGTTAGTAAAGAGTTAAAACTTACCTTTGTTATTTCAGATAGAATGGGCTCCTCGGTTCGCTGGCCTGTGCATTGCGCAGCTAGTTCAATATGTCCAGTACCATCCGGTAAAATCGGTTCCCCCTGAAGAGATTCACACGATAGGGTACAGCGTCGGCGCTCACATACTCGGTTTGGTGGCTAACCATCTGACTGGGAAGCTAGGGAGGATTACCGGTAAGCACAAATAAATGTTATTGGTATGTGTAACAATGACAGCCCAATACTGAAATTATATGCCAAGATGAGGCGTCATCAAAATATAATTTCGCAATTAAAACCGGAGGCTACTCAAAAAATATAATGTGTCATCAGTAAACGAACCCGAGCAGGGTTCGGCCGTTCGGGATATCGCAATCAATATTTTCTAAGCGGGCGTTTGCAGAACTACATAGCAGATTTGACTGGCGTTTCATTTAAGTCTAATAAAAACTACAACTACCTACAGTACACGCTTACAAGCCAGTATTTTTTTATGACTAATGTAGGCAAATAGTTAATGTAACATTCTGTTATATCCATTGGTATCAACGTAAAGGTCAGTGATTGTTTATAAAGTAGCTGCGCTTACATGATCTGGATCAACTTTGGTGTCGGAGAGAGGCCGTTTAGTATGTTTGTAGTGTTTACGTAAGTATGAAGGGATTTCGGTTGACATTGAAAACGGAATTATGAAAGTGGTTTTTACAAAGTCACGTGGATAACTTAACTAACAAACGACCGTCCAATAATGTACTCTTAAGTATAAACATCTTGTTAATCTTTTCAAGGCTGAATGTGCAAATAATATTAAGGTTAATTTTTAATTTTCAGGGCTAGATCCAACAATTTTCTTCTACATGGGCAACAATCGCTCAAGAGACTTGGATCACACAGATGCATTGTTCGTGGACATCTTGCACACTGGAGCTGGTATCCTCGGCCAATGGGGACCCAACGGTCATGCAGATTTCTACGTTAATGGCGGATCTAGTCAGCCGGGTTGCGCTCATGACACTATATTCCGTAAGATTTAATTTCAACAGCGTATAATACAGCAAGTGACCTGTGAGAGTACAATTATCTACAAACTCATGTCGCTTAAACTAAATGCTGGCCATTGGCAAAATTCAAAATATTGGTAGTAACTCAGAGTAGATTTATACATATAGGTACATAAAATAAAGGGTTATTCCGTGTGTGTCAGTGCTGCCATCTCTTGCTTTACGGACGAACTATTTCATATATTTGAGTTCATGACATATTTTATTATCTGTGCTTAGGATTACTGCACTCAACATAACAGAGATGGCGCTAAACTAAACTATGTTTGTTGCAATATTCCACTAGATGGCGTTGTTGAAAATTAATATTAGCCTTAGGCACTGCCTCAGACTAGATAGATAATACGCTGCGTACAACTGCCTAGACAAAAATAAATACCTTCTTTATGAGATGTAGAGATAGTTCTCATTTTGCGTCAATCAATTTTATTGTCGTTTTGCGGTCAGTAAGGTTTCCAAATCTCCTTGAGGATACAACTGTGCTGTAAGTCCCTTCAGGTTGGCAACTATCTAGTGATAGCTCTAGTATTGCAAGCCTCTTGGCTTTAATTTAAAGGCTGACCGCTAATAAGTAGTAAGCAGTGATTGTTCGATGATAATCAGGCGGACAGAACGATTGCTACTTAGGCAGATTTTTTTTCTCAATATGAATGATATTTTCAGAAACTCTGTCCTGCGATCACACGAAGGTGACACCGTACTTCATAGAGTCCATTAACAGCCGCACGGGATTCTGGGCCGGGCCGTGCTCCACTTTGTTATCCTACCTGATCGGCTGGTGCGAGCCCAAGGACACAGAGTATGTCCTCATGGGAGAACATGTCACTCACAAGTATGTATGCTACTAAGATTTTTTTATACCTGATAGTAAGCAGTCACTAAAGCCGTAGTATATTATCTACTCTGAGCTATAGCCTAACCACTGGCAAAATACTAAGGATATCACTAATGCGTTGCCAACCCTGTTGTTGATGAGGATTATTTAAACTATAAAAAATACTAGTATTCCGAAATTATATTGATCTCGCTAATTTTAATATACCTATTTATACATAACATTAAATGTCGTTTGTCCTTAGCGCCGTTGAAGTATTTGCTTATAGTTTAGCTAATCCAATCCTGACTAACCTAACGTCACGTATTTTCAGTGCACGTGGTGTATATTACGTCACGACGAATGCCAAGCCACCTTATGCGAGAGGGTTCCCTGGAAAGACGAGGCGATTGAGATCTACATCGCCTTACAGCTGATGAAGTGGACATGAACCTACGTAGTTTCTAGTTAATTTAGTATGTTATATTAAAAAAATGGGTGCCTTCAGGTATAGGCGAAATGAATAGCCATTTGGGAGTTCCGGGATAGATCTCTAATTTTATTATAAGGTTGAGTTGAGAAGCATGATAAATTATATTAATAGGTAGTTAATTATTTAATAAATTATATCCTTAATAAGTATTTTATGATACTAATTTGTTTGTATTTGAAATTCTGGGTCAGTAGATGGGAGTCCGTCACTCGAAACGAGTGTTAATAATTGAGTTACTATTAACTTCAATGGTTGTCATTTATTCAGTTTATGTTTGTTGTACATGTATTCAGTAACGTAACTACATACCGTAGACTACAAATAATAATACAGCAAAAATTAGTTTAGTATTTATTTATAGCTTAAATTAAGACAAGTAATCGACCGTGTGATAATACATTTTTAAATTATTTAATTATTGTAAATTGTGTGAGACTATTTAACTACCTTCTTATGTTACTTTCTTACCTACATATAAGATGTAAAAGTTTAAATTATTGATTGATTCATGAGTGTGTCTTGCAATGTGTCTGTCAGAAAAGGACTGTGGCGAAGAACCTGTAGTACTGAAATATATTATGTTTTGTGTATGTCATCAGAAGCACACGATAGATAAAAGTACAAGTACTCAGTTACAGGTACGACAGCTAAATATAGTGCATGTATATTTTATGACGCCAGACTAAAATATGTGATACCATATCGAGAGCTTTAATATAAAAACTAATAATGCAACATACCTACATGGGCATCATTTTAATGAATTAATCTGTTCAAATGCGAGTTACCTTACCTTACGAAGTTATCTTATTACCGAATACTATCTAGCTTGTAAGAAGTAGACTAACATTAAGGTGATCCATTTTATGTTTTAGTATCGTATGTTTGTATATAGTAGTACCAAAACATGTTGAAATAAAATACGTATGTACCTATTCGTGTCCTTATTTGTTATAAGTTAATTGCTCTCAGCAGACTGTCCTCAGGAAGTTATTAAAATCCCTGACTCTTATGTACGAGTATGAGTTGAAATAAAACAAGATACAATTTTCTAACATATATTTGGGAAGATAATGTCATCAATTGAAATTACAATGGTTTATAACTGTAACCATCAACGGATGTTCCAACAAAAAACACTTAAACGTAACATCTTTAACGTATATAATAATAAAATGCATAGTTCCATTATGTGTTTGAGATCAATTCATCAAACCACATATATTATGACTAACCAGTCATTATTTTGGGGGCTCTTTTCTACCGGCCATGTATTGCCAAACAAAGTTACGAAGGTATGTACTTTGTTGTAGTGTTTCACGAGGATTCTGCTAGAACAGTGTGTCCTCATCACCAGCAGGGTAAGTATTGCGTTAGTGATATATATTGCTGGCAATAGGCTACGGTGACTATTTGCCATCAGATAGGCCGCTTGTGTGCCACGTAAGTGGTATAAAAATGTAATCGCAGGTGTAAAAGAGACCCTTTATAAAATTGATAATATGCCGCAATATCCGTTAGTGTCGTTGCCATCTACATATCAAACGAAATGTGGCTGATGTGTTTTACCATCCACATACGTCTTAGTTTCAAGTAATCCTGAATACGCACATCGTAGCTTGCAACACATATTTGACTATGACGAATATGAACAAGGAGATCATCAAAATAACCTAGTGGTTAATAACAACATATACCTAAATCAAACATAATAATATATGTACATCGAACCACTATTTTGTAGCACAGATATATGTATTACAGATAAATTAAATAGGTAATATCTACCAATATTTTCAACTAGAGACACTAAGTAATTCATCGTAATAGAACACGTTTCCCTCTCTTCAACATTATCTTAAGTAAGTATGTTTGTTCTGAACTAAGTGCGTTATCATTATTTAAACTAAAACTTGATCGAACCCATTTACTGTAGTCTGTAGATTTTAAAGACAAAATCTCTAACCTAATCTAATCTAATCCGAGGCTAATAATGAGTGATGATATCGCAAATTAATTAAGACAGTTTGTTTTTCGAGATTATTTCTGCAAACGTTGCTCTAGACGATCATACCTATTTGTACTTGAATTCTGCAAAATTTACCTAAAAGACAAAACAATCCCAGGCAATGAGACTGTAAGTTTAATACATATTTAAGATCTTATATACTTTCTGGTTAATACAGTGCCATTTAACTTATTTTCACTTATCTTAGATTACAATACATTTTATATACAAACTATAATTCTTGTAGGCCATAGAAACGAAGCGATTTTTGGAAAATAAATTGTTTCTAAATCCTAACGCCTAAAGTATCTGTTGTTATACGAAAAGCCTATCTTATACAATCCGAAATAAAGATGTTTTAAGTTGTATTTAGATATACTTACTTAGCTACTTAATATTAACTTATTCTTATTATGTTACGTTATGTATTATGTTAAGTTCTTACGAATATATGCTACGAGTATGACATCTATCGAATGAATGATTTAAGTTCTAATAAAAATAGTGCCTTTATAAAATAAATGCCAAATACATAAACAAAATTAAACATAGGGTACGAATTAATATTTTCGCAATGCCACCTTGGATATTGATCTTATTCAAATCCTGAAGGACTATTCTACGTAAGTTCTCACGTGATTCCCACTAACGGCAAACATCTAAGAACCAACTTACTATCCTAGTTCGAAGTCATCGATCGTCTGTTCTATAGCTCCAGTGGCAATGGCGCGGAAGGCAAAATTTATGTCATCAACCATCCACAGTGACTAAAGCACTATCTATAGTAAGCTAAGTGTAAGGCGGCACGGAAGGTGTAGCCAAAAAATTCCATGAGAATACCAACAAGTCCATTAATCTTTACCACATTTCCATGTATGTCAACGCATTTGTGTTATAACTGGTACTAATCACAAAATCTTCGAGAATGTCTTTTGTAACCGTGTGTAGGTATAATAACTACGGATGGTCTGGCTTACTTCATCAGAATTCTCAACAACTAAGACAATAAAAAAAATTGCTCTGATGAGAAAATAACTTCTATATTAAAATATAACTGATGCTAATATTGTTAAAAGGAACAATTTGTCTAGTTAGACAAAATTAGTAAAGCGACACAAATTATTTACAGCATCGTCAATATCAGGACTTCGAAATCAAATCCTAAACATGAGTCTAATCAGTAATTGACAAATCAGTGCCCCGTGCAAGTAAAGAACTCGGCTGTAAATATTACTCATCGATCATTAGAAAGAGTTTATCAGCACTGTTCAGTTTGCTTCCCTCCCCTTGTAGAGCGTTGTATCTGTCATTCTTATCCAAGTGACGTTTTTTGCACTTGTCATTGTACCAACGCTCAATGTAACTGTTGATGGCTGGTAGTCTCATTCAAAAGCTCGATGTGTATTACAGCCAAGCACAGTAATATTTACCCATCCATCACTAATACTTACATAATATGTACAGCATTTAATTCTATCCAATAAATATGTACTAAATTAGCTACTTGGATTTTTTTAGACTAGTATACAAATGTAGATTTAGTAAAAACCTAAATACTGACTAAACTTAATCTTCCATTTGTACAAGAAAATAATAAATGCGTTAAATGAATTTGCAAATTTTAACCAACATATTTTTTTCTGGAAAGTGTAAATTAAAATATTATATGCAGACAGGACATAGTTCTATATTGCTGTTTTGAATATGGTATTAATAGGAATTTAACGGAAAATAAATATATATATTATCTTTAATACAAGCTACATGCCTAAAAATATATATAATAGTAATACAAATACTAGATATACATATACATACTAAAATCGCTCCTGAAAGCTTTATTGTCAACACAGCCTTAAAGAGTGAGATCACCCCGTTTAAAATAAAATTATTGTCTTAGCCATAAGTTATCGTTATATACCTAGTATAATCAGAACTATTTACATGCAAAAAGAAATATTATATTGAAGCTTTATCTACTCTTATCAGTATCGAGTAGAGTATAATTGAGATAATACTTTAAATTGTGGTCAGCCACATAATAAGTATCAGACGAATTAAGTATGTTTGAAAACAGAAAATATTAACAGACCTGATTGGATGTTTAATACTGAATCCAAAAACGGTAAATTATATTCCTTTTAGCATTTTCATTTCACAATTAACTTATTTTAACAAACGAATTTCCTTTTAGTGATAATATTAAGTTTTTATTATTTATTTTTATATATTTTTATTCGAGAACGTTTTTTATGCTTGGATATTAAATTTGTACCTAATTTAAATTTAAGGGAACAATTGTAGCGCGCATGGGATGTTCATAATTCGTTTCTTTTTACATATTACATATAGTATAGAATATTAACATTACTCAATTTACTTATGAACTAATATCTGTTTTATCATGTCTAATTAATTACATAAGCTTTATACCTGCGTTAGAGTGCACGACCACATTGTATGGTATGAAGTAAAAGTAGAATTCATACTCTTTCCTCAATAATTTTGGACATTGTGAAAATTACCATTACAAAATTTTATGTAACTCAAAAAATGTAACAGATTACTAGCTTAGAATAGTGATATGAAAATCAGTATCTGCACACTCCCCGGCCAAGCTTAGATTTAAAATACCAACACAACATCTAGTTATAGTAAACAAAGTGTATGTATGTAAACTCAAAACGATGATTAAATCTGGTTTTGATTTTTTAAATAAACTAAATTAATAAAATTGCCTACAAAAACACATTAAATCACAATTATAAAAATGTCAATGTTATTAAATTTCTATGTGATAGAAGATATAACTACACACTCAATTTAATTTTCTCAAATATTTCAACGTATTTATACATCACAGAATTGACGGCGTAGAGATTATTTAAAACAACGACTTGTTTTTTTTATTATACTAAGTATAATAGTTAACACTATATAATAAGGTGATACGAATATTTTAACATTGTACAAAAGTAAAATGTATAAAATTGAATTAATGGGTTTAATTACAAAAATCTATGCTTTCTTAATCAAGTCAAACTGTTTCAAGAAATCAACGGTTAACAAATATGATAAACTCTACATTAACGATATGGAAACTTGTACCTTTCATGATAATTCTCACCCATGTCCAACTTACTATTTTATACTTACTTAGTGCCCAAGTTGTATTCAACAAACTTCATATTTTTTGATTTTAGGATGTTCAATGGAATCGCATATTTCAAGATCCATGCAGACGAGGTCGCAGGCTAGAGCGAATATTATTATCATAAGCAAATCTTATAGTGATCGCATCAAAAGATATAATCTCTTGAGAACATTCTTATATTTAATATGCAAGTACCTACATTATATTTTGCAGCTGTTATCAAAACCCGAAGCTTATAATGATTTAAAAGAGTTAAAACAGAACTGAAATCCCTTTGAATGCATTCGTGTCTTCTACGATTTTGTTTGATTTGAGACTTCAAACAGTTGCCAGCTATTCATAGTATTTTATTTAGCTTTTAATTATTAAAGCTATTAATAACAAAATAAAAGTAATCATAATATTAGATAAGATAAGATTGCTAATTTATAACATGTTATTGTACTCATTATTGTCCCTTGTTTAAAGAATACCGCGTAGTGCAGTTATTAAACACTGTTTAATCAATACATAATACTGAATACCTTAGCTGTCTATTATTTGTCTCTTTTGTAATATTATTATTATTCTACATATACTACAAGTCATAATTACATTGACTCCTACTTATTTAATCTTAAACCTAATTATTGTCTCTGAACAGCCGTGTATATACATTTTTACTAAAACTAGTAAGTGCTATACTATACAAAGAAATCAAAATATTTACCGCAATTATAGGGATACCGATCCTTCTCATACGTTATCTACTCTTTTTTACATATTTTGAAAATAAGGTATTTGTGCGTAAAATCAGTGTGACAAATTTCGAAAATATAAAGCAAGATGTGGTTTTTAATATAATGTTTTAAGATGTATGTATTTTTTTTTAAATTACCTGCCGTAATATTATTTGTATTTGCTATCTATCTATACCTATAAATGGGTACATTTGTTGCTTGATCGAGATCTTACTGTTTGGCGACCGATGCTATTGTTCGGTAAGCCAAATTAATGTAATATAGAATTTGCAAATAATATTAACATGACTGTGAAATTATTGTCTTCATAGTTTATATAACTAGAAACTGTATAGGTTTCATTTTGTTTCCTTTTATTAAAATCGAGCTAAAATAAATGCATTATGTTTTATAGGTAATATACTGTTCCAAAAAGGATCTGTGCAATTTTAACGAGTGAAGATGTTGGTCTCAATTATTTCTAGTCAAAGATTATTGTCTTCATTCCATCTTCCTTACGTTCTTTACTTTAATACAATTATTTTCATCGCAAATTACATAAGGGACGCAGAATCACTAATTAAAAATAATGAAAAATAAAGGCAAATCTAAACTTGAGATAATATATATGATTAAGATTAATCAGTAAAAGCGCTTATATAATGTTTATAACACTATCTGCCATTAAATACCTGAACTTATTATAAATAAAATGATGACAGATTAAATTGCTATAAAAGGTCTTTATATTTTAAACTAGGCCACGGTTCATAATTATATAGCTGGTTTAAATTAGATTACGATATTCAAATTATGATGAAACGTATAGAATTTTATATTTCTTTGCTATTATTTACACATATCTAAGCGACTTACTATAAATTCTTATATACAATATTATAAATTATCACATATGCAGTGTGGATACTTACTTTCTACAAAGCTTTATATATTTTTTGAATGTGATTGTTGAATTGTGTGTTGAAATTCTGAGGATTTTGAAATACTTTTATGTTAAGATATCGATTTTGAAATCATAAATCGCAAGAATCAGTGAAATGTGTCAAAATATCGCTCAGACAGATTACAACTTGAAAACCAAACAAAAATGACAAACAATGCTGGTTAACATAATAACTTAGAAGTCACCGAATTATCGAAATGAAAACAAATGATCTTACCATCTAAAGCGATGACCAATAAGCCATATACAATTATATATGTTTGATAATAATGGATACATTTATGTTAAATAATAATAATTAGTGACTGACTAAAATTATGTAGGTATGATTATGTTACATTGTTAATGACGATAATTAGTTTATTTGAAACGATCATTTATGATTAACTCTACGCTTTTAAAGCAACCGTAATTAAACTTAAGTCATCATTATCGACCTAACTAATTATTCCTAGCTAAATAAAAATGCCTAAAGTTACCAAGTAATGAAATCTACACTTGAGTAATATATACCACATTAGAATTATAATGCAAGCTTATTCAAAAAACTTTTAGCAAAGACTATATAACTTTGCACGTACTCTGTATATTTTATAGTAAGCTTAACTATAAATATTAAATAAATAAAACTAATCAGTGACAAGGGCTCCTGTGTATTATTTTTTCTAGCTATTGCAATAGATATATGTAAGCATATTTTTTCTGAGGAGAGAGGAAAACGTGTTTTATATGTAAAACTTATTGGAATAATATAACTTATAACATGTTTCAGTATTTATGTTCCGTCATAAAACTTGTATTTAGGAAGTCAATTAATATTTATTTTAAATAAATATATGAATAAAAACAAAACTATACCTAGTGTACATACACTAGTGTGTACCACTTGATATAAAAAGTACACATAATTTTCTATGGTTTATTGCAGTATGATCACATTACTTCCCGTTGATGTATCAACATTTTTATTTATTTTTTCTACTCCTATTATACACGTTAATTTACGAGTTAAAGTTAGTACAATTCTATATCTGAACAATTTTAATAGTAATATAGTAAATATGTATAAACATTATACAACAACACTATGAAACTTAGCAACAAGGATGAAATTCCGTAAATAACTATAATATGTATTGGAAGCAAAGTAATTGTCAACATGTTAACAGATAACTCATAGTATCACTAAGCGTATATAAACTTTGTTGATATGCCAATGGAATATGTATATATACATCTGTACAGGTATATAAGCAGGTGGAACAAATGAGTGACGGTATTCTCTATTGAATAATAAATTAACGAATACATTGCATAGAAAAGGTAGGTAACACGGAAATATATAACACCTAAATGCTAACAATTTGCTATTCCACAGAAGCTAATGATGAGAAATATTTTAGCCTACCTATCTAAGAATTTTTTGAAGAGCCACGTCTCGTTGTCAACGAAATCAATGCAGGTCAACGAGAAGGATTCAAACGATCAGATGAAATGGCACATGCATTATTAATAGTCTTACTCATAACATAAGAAACGTTAGCACGGTTTGAAATGTAATAAATTTAATGTTTTAATTGGATATAAACATTAACTAAAAAAAACATACAGTCGAATTGAGAACCTCCTCCTTTTTTGAAGTCGGTTGAAAAGTAAAACAACATGAATCATCTAATACAGTCTGTTATTTAATGTTACATATTTATTCTTATTGCTGGGCTCCCTGCTACTCTCCTTTTAGTCTCATAACCGCACTAACAATTCAGAGCAAACTGATATATAGTTTAATATATAATATGATATAATATATATATATGAAAATTTATAAAACAAACCTATAGTTTAGTAGGTGCCATCATCGGTGAGGTCCTGATAGGGCTCGGCCGGCGGTTGGACAGGCTCGGCTTGGTAGAAGGCCCCGGAGACGAAGGGGTTGTTGGGCACGTGCTGCTGCGGCGCCGGAGGCCGCGGGGGCATGATGGCCCCATATGCAGGGGGCTCCGAACCCTTGAGGGGGGCCGAAGGTTTCTCCATCTAGAAAGCCAAGATTATGCAATGTTCGTCTATGTAGACACATACCAGATACATTGGCGGTTACTCTTCTAATATTTTTTGTTTATTTTTAAAAGTTTAAGTTCACCAAATTATTCAAATCATCAAAACGACACCTGGTATCCATTGGCTAGGGTAACCCACTATTGTGCAGGCGATGTTGATTCCCATCTATAAATATAAAAAGTCACTCACAAATGAAGTCTCGTGGTCCAGAGATTTGGCTGGTGGATCCTCGAAGGTGACCGGGTCGGCCCACGGTTGCAACTCTCCAGAGGCAAATATGCCGTAGATGGTGATGCCAACAAAATGCACCGTAGCTCCCATAAGAAACACTGCCCTCCACTCGGTTATTGCTTTTTCAAGATTATCCTGCGTAATGTAAAAAATATTGACAACGGCTGTACACGTTACTGGGTTTTCCGTATAATCTATAGCTGATTAAAAAGACCAACAAACCAAATTAGTGGCCAAGATTGCAATAATAAGTTTGTGATAAAACTCCTTTTTCAAAAACTATATTTATAACTCAACAATGACTACTCATTATTGTTCCTTGTAGCTAATATTCTTCTATTCCATTGCAATACAATGCAGAAAGCATTCGTGCGCGATGTTTCTTTCGAGAGGAGCGATAATAAAGTGCTCAGCGCGAAATATACGCGTGCAACGCTCCGGCGCGCACCCACAAAGCTATTCATTTGATATTCAACACGCGCGTCACGCGGAGCTCGATTTCCTTTTTAAAATTAGCCACGGCCGAATGTCCTTTTTGTTTAAAGAATTTGCGCTCACAAGACAAGCGTTGCCTACGCTAAATTTAGTGGGGGAGTGTCAGTTCAAAGTTTTCCATGCATGAGTCTATGAGAGGGTATTCGGTTAAATATTGTGTGTAATAATAAGATTAATAACAAATACTTTACGATGAAGGAAAACTGCAAACATCAGAGAAAAATCCAAGAACGTATGTAGTGCCTAAGAGACGGCTACGGACTCACCATCTGTCACGTTGGAACCAATAACCGTTTGTGTCGTAAGACCTCTGCATACCTCTTTGAGTACTCTTGTGGGAAGGTGCGAATATATATTAACATATAATTATTATTTAAACACCAAATATATCTTACCTTCTCCTGCGTCATGTAGTCAATGACAATGGGAACGACGAAGCCGGCTATAGTGCCGATACCGTTAGAGAGACCCATCAAAATGGACGCATACCGAGGCGCTATGTCCAAATGGTTCACATTGTATCCTGATATAGCGAATCCACTGCACGCTACGCCTAGGGTCAGCTCTATAGTTGCCACATACTAACGAGGAAATAAAAACCATTACAATATCTGTAAACAAAGTTACTTTCATCTCAATTCAACCAATATTAATGTAAATCACCTTATTATTGGCATAAGCGACTAAAACAAAGAAGAATGCCTCAAGTCCGAAACCTCCGCAGTTGAACAATTTCCTCACATTTGTGGTAGTCATGATATTATTTTTGCGCAAATAGTCAGCAAGCATGCCACCTATTGGTACCAGCGATGTCATTATCAGATGAGGGATTGCTCCTACAAATCCAGACTGTCGACAAATTGTTACAACATTATATATAGACAATCATCCACAAAAAAAATATTTTATTGGATGAAAAGCAACTCACTTCAGTTATCTGCATTTGGAACCTGCTGTTGAAGTAGGCCGATTGGAAAATGACAAGCAGACAGAAGTTCCATGTCCTGCAGAAGTTTGCTACAATGATGGCGTAAACCTATAAGAAAACCCATATTATTTAGCTTAACGCATTTATTAAATTGAACGTGTATTTGCTGTTAGAAAATATTAAAACTTCTTACCGGGGGTGAAGTGGCAAAAGCTTTCCAAGGTGTGGCGAAGAAGCCAGGCATGGCGGCCTGAGAAGCAGTACCGAGCGATTGTTCGATGTAAGTTAGCTCTTTGGAGGCGATGCAGGGGTGCTTGCTGGGGCGTTCGAACACCAGCCACAGCCACATCACATACCTTCAAAATATTTACATCTAACAGTACCTACCAGTAAATACATATTAGCTTAATCGAGCACGCATTAGTACGTCAGTGGAGCACGCTATGAAACTAGTAGTATTTTTCAGACAATAAAAATAATTCCTTTCCTTATCCCTATTCAAACATAATATATTACCTCATGCCTAAATATTTTTATACCACTAAGGTGGCATGCATGCATACGGCCCATCTGATGGTAAGCAGTCACCGTAGCCAATAGCCGTTAGCAATGCCAGGGACATCACTAATGAGTTGCCAACTCTGTTGTTGATGAGAAGTCACTGTGCTAGCAGCACTACTACTAGCCCAGCGTATCCTCATGGAGCACTGGCAACCGTTATTACCACAGAAACACAACACTACTTCAAAGTAGTGTTATTTGACTGCCGTCTTCTGTAAGGTGGAGGTACAGTCCCCAGTCGGGCGACTCCAATATTAATGAGAAACCCACGGGAGAACCCAATTCGCCCTACCTCTCTTTTTTAGCTCATGGTGAATATTTACTCTGAGGTTTTAGTAACAACTGTTGCTTAACTTTTGACATCAGTGAATATGTATGTCGGTAAGACTTATCTGTGTTATAAACTTGTAATCATTAAATCGTTCTTACCAGATGACTCCGGACACGCCATAGAAGTAAAACGGCGCTTGCCAGCTAATATAATCGGTCAGAAGTCCAGACAGGGGCATGCCTATGACGATCCCAGCATATGTGCCGCAGAATGCTAGCGTTGCCAATCTGGACCGCTCTAGTGGTGGAGCCCACATTCGCCAGATGCCATGGCAAGACGGATAGGTAACACCCTGTTGATTAATACGAGTGTTACTGTTTTATGGGCGGCTTTACTTACTTAAGAAATTAGTCCTTTTGCTGTATCAATTTCTAAAGTTCAACTTCATACAAATGTATAAAAGATTAAAAAATGTAACGATAAGCAATGATGGCCCTGTAATTTTCGCAAGCTAATCTAATTCTGTATTAAATGTTAATTTTATTAAATAAAATCTAGATATGTATTTAATTTATTGGAAAAACGTACTTAATAAAAGGTGCACATCAAATTCACCAAACAAACGAAATCCATCAAATATTATATTACATTATTTATTACCGGAACCTGAATCCGTCATTTCAAATCATATCTATAACGGTATCTTTCAATGTAAGATTTAATAGGATAGCGATGGCATTGAAGAATCAGCTAAGCCGGGATGTGCGGAGACGAGCAAATACGTAACCATGGCGACGAAGGGCCCAGTAATCCTAAAGAGGCTTTGTACCTTCGCAAAGCGATCACGATTGTGTTCAAGTGCTTTATATATAGATATAAAGATAATTGCGTATATGTAGCCTTACAAAGCGGAATGATAAAACTCAAAAGTATTTTCTCTACAATAAGTGATGATCATTTTGACCAAGTAAACTAAATATTCGATCTTCTTTTGTTAGA
This sequence comes from Falcaria lacertinaria, assembly GCA_951449985.1. Classification (NCBI taxonomy): domain Eukaryota; kingdom Metazoa; phylum Arthropoda; class Insecta; order Lepidoptera; family Drepanidae; genus Falcaria; species Falcaria lacertinaria. The sequence goes on along the minus strand of OX602115.1, from coordinate 4,906,370 downwards.
TATAAAATACCTACACCTACATAGATTTATTTTATAACAAAAATAATGTCAAAACGACATACGATTTGACATATTATGTGTACGCTATATATGTTTTGTTCGGAGAACAAAGGGGAGCGTTAAATCCAAACGTGACGAGTCGTACATTCGACAAGTAATCGGGTTTCAAATTTGAAGCATCGATAATAAGCTTGATCATGCACAATCACGTACCGAATGTCAAATGTTCCAAATTTTAAACGCATGACGTGGTACTTGTTAATATTGTCTTCTTTTATCTTACAAATCACAAGTCTCTCTTATTCACAGCCTTTTATTGTTACTCAGCATCTAAGTAAGTAGAGGACAATAATTATATCAGTGTTTGCACTGTACCTCCTTACCTCAACAAATCCTTGAGCAACTTTTAGCATTACGACAGTCGCGGGTCCAACACTCATCGCTCCAGGGATCGCCATGTTGAGAAGAGCTGACATCGCTATAGCGGCGCCGAAGATCTTGTTGGCTGGGTACATGGAGGCGAAGAAACCTCCTGGTACCTGGGTGATGAGGTACCCCGCGAAATACGACGAGTCGATGGATGACTCCACGCTCACGGTCCAATTGAAAGGACTCTCCTTTTGCTGTCGTGGATAAAAATCATTCTGAATATACTAAAATTATATTTTTAGGGATCCGTACTTTAAAAGGAAAAAAGGAACCCTTATAGGACATTGTTGTCCGTCTGTCTGTAAAGATTTTTTATCTCAAGAATGCGTGTAGTTATCAAATTGATATTTAAATTAAATGCCCGGTTTGTTCTCTTTCAACTGTAAAATAATTAAACCTGTAAGTCTAGTCAGAAAATATAATCTACTGACCGTTGAATTTCCGGTGGGCTTCTCGGTCATTTTGAGCTTGGCCATACTCATGTTGCATCGCATCCCAAACATTATACTGAAGCCGAAACATGCTAGCAGCGCCACAGTGTAGCGCGCGCTCAAGCAAGGGAATTCTGGCTTCACGTACTTGTCTTAAAAAATAACAAATAGGCGTGTTAGGATCTTAGTAGGTATATGATTGAACAGTTAGTCTCCTTCCTTAACTTCCTCAAGTCATAACTTGAGCGTTTGTATGTACTGTACAATGTACATGCAAGTGATGTTTGACGAAAACTTTATGGTGTGAAACGAATGAATTATAATAAATCAATAAAACTTATCGCGGTTCTCCCAAAGTTTGTGTGGTGTGTAAGTCTTTAATGTTTACCTATGGGGCGAGGTGGAGGCCTGTCAGGAGAAGGTGGTGTTTCCAGATCTTCGCCATCATACATCTGATCATAACCCTTCTGATCCACGTGAAAGTTCTCATATTGAGCGTTTCTGAAACAATTTTAAATCAAATATTACATATGCATCCTGCATTCAATATCATTTAAGTAATTGTAATTATAATATATATCAATCAACGTATTATCACAGCCACATTAACGCGTGGTCGGATCTGCCAATACAAGTATGTAGCTATTGTAAACAAAATCCTCAAATATGGTTGTTGGTACTTTAGACCCTGCATCCGTTAAAATTATATAAAGGTTTACAAAAGATTTTTTTATTTTAACTACGGGTATAAAGAGGCGACATGCCAGCCTAACTTTTGCATCTCGACTGAAGTTATCTCCATTTTTCCACTGAATGGACTGCAGCTAAATAGGAAGACTTTAGAACTTCTGAAGAACTTTGCGCTTAAGAATTCATGAAATTAAACTATTTTAAGGCTCAATCTCATTTATGTGAGATCCAACTTTTTGAAGAATCGGCAAAGCCACCATCGTCTTACCAAGCGCCTATGGGCTACGGTTACCATTACCATTAGTCGGCACTCAAGTTTGTTTCTGCTTTAAACAATAAATTTGAAATACATGTATTTAGTGAAATTTAGTTTTTTTACAATTAATTTTAGACTTCTAAGCTGGCAATCAAACATAATCCGACTGATAGTAATCAGTTACCGTAAACGGGTACTAGTAAACGCAGTGTTATCATTTTTGCGCGTAGCTGACTCTGCAAAAATCTCTTTGACGTGGTAAGACGTGGAGCCACACTACTATGTATGAATGTATTACTCATTTGTAAATAGGTTCGTACTGATTTTTGGAAGAAAAACAGCCCCTCAACTTAAACTTTCGAAAAACAATTTAAATTAAGAGCTCAACTTCAAATCCTTTTATACAATACGTATTCAGAGCTTCTACAAAAAAATACGATGTACTGACGACGTTTTCAATGAATGCATCATACGCACTTTATTAATACACAAAAGGAGAAACTACCCATCGCTCTAAAAAGACTTAAAAATCTGTTTGTATCGTGTCTTCATACGGTAAAATACTGTTTGATACAATTCGCGGCGCCATTAAGCCTGCAGATTGAATTAGTTGGGAGCCGGCTCATTGTTTGCAAACTGATAGGTAGCTGTGACGGCGAGTAACGGGGATTTTATCGGGAGGATAACCTCATTAACGCTCGCTCACTCGCCGTGAGTGCCTGCAGGTACGACAACCTTTGATGGCTTTTTTTATTGGAAACGTATTTTGTGCCCCCTTGCGTGTACACACATTTTCATATACAGTTCTTAGAAATAGCTTGCAAGCAGTTTAAATTTGCACAACATTTTACTCGCTTGTCCATACATTTATTTAGTAAACCATTTCCAATAATTACTAACCATTTCGCAATAGCCACAAAATTTTCATGGCGTCGTAATTTCTCTTTACTTAACAAACGCGTAACTCATCGACTTGTGAATTCATTTTTCCGCTGACAAAAGTAATAAATGTGGCTATCTGTCCCATCCCCCGTTTCACAAGCTGATAATGAATCGTCACATAAAAGGCATAACCAAGTGGAAACGACGCGACGCCCGCGACCCCTGTCTCTCGGCACGGCGGCGTAGCGTCACCCACTAATGCATTTAGTGCGCACTGGACGAGATGCCGTCAATAGTTACGCTTACCCTACACACATGCCTACGTTTCTACGCCTTCGTTAAAAGAGCTTGCTTGAAACATAAATGATAATTTACAAAGGATAAGACGGTATTGAAATACATCATTAAAAAAAATTACTGTTGTAATTATACGTCATTCTATAAAAATTTAGAATATTAAAAATTGGGATATACTTTTTGGTTAAAAAAAACCTTAATTTATTTATCTTAAAGGAATCGACATGATGATAGTATGTCTTTATTTAGTATCTGTCTTTATTTTCACACGTAATGTTTTTATACCACTGAGGTGGCACACCTGCATACAGCCCTCCTGATGGTAAGCAGTCACCCTAGCCAATTGCCGCTAGCAATACCAGGAATATCACTAACTATTTGCCAACCCTGTTGTTGATGAGGACTCACTGTGCTAGCAACATTACTACTAGCCTAGCGTATCTTCGTGAAGCACTGGCAACCTTACTTACTGCAGAAACATAACACTACATCAAAGAAGTGTTATTTCACTGCGGTCTTCTGTAACGTGTACAGTCCCCCGTCGGACGGCTCCAATAATAATGGAAATATCCACGGGAGATCCCAATTCGCTCTACTACTCTTTTTTAGCTCATGGTGTGATTAATAACTGTTCTTAAGCTTAGAAAAACTCATTGCTACAGGCCGGGATGATCAGATGACAGGCCGTTGCTTATTACCACTAGGCCACCACGGCTTAAATTTGTTTTCTTTTGTAACTTATATGGCCACTGTTATCAGAAACAATCTAAGTATTCATAACTATTGTATATAAAATTTAACAAAAAACATTTCACGAATATTAGCCTTACATGTTAAAATCATAACATAATATTAAAAGGTAGTGATTATCTGTTTTGTTAGCGGAGCTCCCCTCGACGTCGTCATTGTGCCGCTAATGCACCCCATACAGTATGACTATAATTATGTGACGTCACTAAAATGGTAATTACTGTTTTGTACCCGTTTGCTACCGTCCGTTAATGGATATAGTCATTTTGGAAGTCAATTTTATTCCAGATTTAAAAAGCAGCTAGCAATTCGTCCGTGACTTGGCACACGTTGGTTTGAGTTAGGAACAGCTTTCATATTCGGTAATAAGTCTGGTGATTGTAAAAGCAGAAATCTCCAGGTTCTATTATAATATCGACTTCGTCCTTTTATTAACTTCCACGTCTATATACGATACCTCGTTAAGCAAAGACATAATAATTGTAATATTTATTGTACAAAAAATAAACTATAAAGGAAAACCATTAGCTCCACAGGAAGTAATGCTAGGTGTCTAGTCTAGGGTCAGAAGTGCAGTTTCGGCAAAGACTGGAATTGCATTAGATCTGACCAAACTCCATTTAAAGTTAGATTCTCAAGCCTTCTCGTACTTTAGAACAATGTACTGAGCGAGCGGGTCTTCAATTAGATTGCTACCCTTACAATGTATCGATATGTTACAATGTAGCGATATATTTCTATCATGGACTGAACTAATTTCTTCCAAACTATTTACATTATAAAAAAAGCTTCGTTGTTTAAACTGAAGCACCACAAGAAAATTATGAGAATATTTAAAACGTTAAAAGCGTCGAATGTGATGTTGAAAGTGGTAAGTGCTCTAGATATTTGTAGAGGTGTTTCCTCAACATCTCGAAGACAGAGCTCCTGGATCAGACGTGAAGAGCAAGGGAGGTGTATTGCGTATCACAATATGCACTTCAGCCGCCCCCACTAGGAATACCTACAGGCAGAGAGGGATGGGGGCTTTCGTAATTAATTCAAAGTGCCTGTTAATTAACTTCACTAAGATTTTAAACTGAAACGAGTAATTGAAAACTTCTAAGTTATTCGCGCTGTTAATAAATGTTTTTTTATAGAAACAGAGCTGCTACAAACCACGCCTCGTGAATTTATTCATTCGTGTGAAATATATATTTGCCGTGCAAATTGATATACTTTAAGATAATACAATCATGAATATTTTATAGGCCACAATAAATTGCATTAATTTATCGAAGTCCGTCCCTGGCAGCCACGTGGGAGGGGGTAGCTATTACACCCCGCGAACCACCCTCTCTAATTGATTTACAATTGTCGGTTAAATTTGTTTCCCGACCACCCTCCGCGATCACTGATCGCATAAGTTACGATACTACAAATGAAATAACGTAAAAATAAGCAATAATACGGATACCGCTGTTTCGTGTCACAATGTATAGTGATATTGATAAAATCTTCTTTTGTTAAATAAAGGGATGAAGTATTTAAATCACTTAAATATCGGGAAATTTATAATATATCATTACCAAATAAACTGCAATGAAATGAAAGATACACTAACCATGTTTTATTTAATAGTTATCTTCTCTCTAGCTTTATAGTTCTATTACATTAATACGAGTAAGTAACTTTTGAAAATTGTTGTATATATTCTCTTTCATACAGTTCAAACGTGAGCCAAATCTAAATAATTTAACGCAGTATTGCAAGTTATTCCACAAGAAGTGGGCCAGTCTGCGGGCCAGTCCGTCAGCCAGCTCGTATTCGCCGCGAGATAGTGAATAAAACATGTAATAAATAAATGTAACCAATGTGACGTAACGACCTAATACGTATAGGAGCTTACCTAGTTTCTACCATCATGTTACTTATCTCCAGCCTTAATGAATCTAGTACAAACATTATCTATAAATTAGGCAATGACCAAGTACTATTTTAACTTCTGTTAATGAATATTTTCTTTGCTTGGTATCTAATGATGAGCTTGTGTGTTATTAATAAAATAAATCGTAGCTAAACATATTTTTTTCTTGCCCAACTTGGCGCATTAAAGTGTAGTCAAGTAAACCTACACATTATCATGTAAACAGCAGAAATATCCATAATATTGCATAAACGCCTTCCTGCAAATAAATTAAAATTATTCAAATTATGAAGTCCATAATGTATTTAAAGTAAACGGTATTTAATACCTTTTATATTAAAATTAAGATGTTAACTAAAGAAGTGAACAATATAAGAAATAAATAAGAGAATGAGCTCGCATTTCGACACTCGCGAACATAATAGAGTTATGACAAAAATGGCGAGCCAGCCAAGAAATATCACTTGTGAACCCGAGACGCTTGTTAGCGTCCCTGCTTTTATTTATGACCAGATTTATTTTATGGGCCCGAGATACCGATGAAATCAAATGAAGAGGATAACTGCGATGAAAACAATAATGCTATACATTTGCGAATATCAGCTGTAGTATATATAATATTATACTCGCAACTTTTTTTTCGATCTACCATAACAGAGGAATTTATTTTGTATACAGATATTCGAAATATGAAACTATTGTACTATCTGAGGTACTATGTATAAGTTTTGGTACCAAAATGTTACTGTGTTTAATAGTGAGTCGTGTTGCAACTAGGTATGTCAACAAGCCAAAACGAACGTGCCTTTCAGCCGATATTTCTACCTCAAATATTAATTTTATTTTCTCGCCTGGTTGCAAATATAACAAATATCATAAAAATGGGAGGCAAACAAGCCTGCGTGTTGTATTTGCTGCGATGCTCGCATTTGGACGGCGGAATCTTACTCTCTTTGCTGGGGTCTAATCTGTCGGGCGGCTCGTCGCGCACGTCCGGGCTACGCCTCTGTTGTTTCTTCATTTTCCTACCATCTATTTTTGAATTGCTACTACACAAATACAGGATTGCTTTTGTCGGTACATATTTATTTTAGAATGTGCTACATTGAACATATACTCGCGAATGCTTCTTGCTTAACAGTACACCGTACGTGTACGTACAGTAGGTATACTCAAGGCTGACAGCTACACTACAAATGTCACCACAGCTTCTTTGTTTTAAATCTGCACGAGTATGATCCAAATACATATTTTATAAAATATCACGTATTTATTCACCTAAACGCATTTATAGCCGAATTGCAAAGCTCGGATCGCATTTTCTTTAGCACTAAACACACTAGTAGCAAGAAGTAAGAAATTTAAGGCAATACAATAAAATCAGGCACATTACTACTTTACAGCAAATAAAACTAGGTGTAGGGACTTCCAACAGAATTTTGTAGCAATCAATGGAAAAGGGTTCGGCGATAAAGTGTAATTGCTATCAGCAGCTTCCCAAACATGTAAATAAATTGAAGTGAATTCGCGAAGAAAGTAAATCCTAACAAATCCCCGCTTAATCCCGAGAAGAGCGCTCCCAAATCCAGGTTAGTAGTAAATATCAATTACGCAAATGCCCCGGCTTAACCGGATAATTCTTTACACGGGTACTGTGCATTTACTCTTGAGGGGAGAAATTCATGTATTTGAAGCGATACACTTTTCAAGACTGGGGCACAGACATTACGATACTTAACTTTGCCATGTGGAAGGCTGTTACTGGACTTATAATAATTAAGGTATCTCAAATCTTAAAGATCATTGTAAGTTTGCTTTTATTTTACTTAGATAGTACTCTATACTCTTTGCCTACCCGTGAGGGTGGATTTAGATGCGTGATAATGTACGTAAGTAATTCAATGAGAAGACAGCTCGATATATAATAAGGTGACAGTTAGCCGGAAACAAGTGGTGAACAAGATAATATCCCAAAGTAACTAATGTAGTACAGAACCAGGCAATTGAATAAGTCCGGGGAGACTCTTTCCTCCAATCTAATAGAGTCGGAGAGCGGGCGAGTACAGTACACAATCGTTGTAGACAATTTTAATATTCGTGTCGCGACCCCCAAGGGACTTGTATCGATCTCACACCAATCTGATATTCTCATTATTGGGTCATATTATGCGGTAATTTGGGAGCATTTGACATAATTTTTAATCAAATAATCTTTTAAACACTTTTAATAAGAATTTTATAAATATTTGCTACGTTTTAGTTGTTTTTCTACTTAGGAGACTATCTCGGAAAATGTTTATTTGAGAGAAATATATCAGATTTTCCGTTTTCAATAAAGTTAAGTTTAAAAATCATCACATCTTTAATCAGACATACAACAAACGCATGAACACTTATATTCTACTGAAACGGTGATTTATCAAACATTAGCGTACCTTTTGATAATAAGAAATATCGACGCTGAAAATCATTCAAGGTTGTAAAATTCGGAATACGTAGTTGAAACATAAAAAGAAATTGGCGTTCTCGTGACGTCATAATGCCGTCTCAGGAGACCGGCACAGAGGGGCGTGATGACGGATCAACACATGCCTATCCACCGCTAACTATACGACAGGGGACAGATCATTGTATAAATATTTCAATCTATAAATATTAATATGTATGGTCAATGGTATTGAGTAACACAATTTCCTATTTCGATGAAATAACCTATTCTTTAACTTGTATTTCTACGATATTATACGAAAACAATATTTTGAAACAAAGTCTCAGATCGATGGACCTGACTGGTAGTAGCCTTTTTTATTCCACTACCTTAAACATTGGCAAGGGTATTGCAGTTTGGGTACCTTCTCAACCTATTATTAACACTTTACCTTTGGTTTTGTATTTTTATCCATTATACCATACCTGTAATAAGTTATATGTCGTTCGTGTCTACCTAAATAAATAAAATAATTAGAGATTTAAAATGTATGGTAGTAACTGCAGCCACATACGAGATATGAGGCTTACGAACAAAACATATCGGTATAAAGTTTTGATTCGTAAGTACAACTATCTAAGGCTTTGACCGCCACCGGAATGAACTCATTATGGTGCCTTTTCTCACTGCCGTCGCAAAGGAGCTAGTAAGTAGTAACGAGTGAAAACTTAATTGACAACTTGATCAAAGATGTTCTACTTCCTCATTACATAGTTATAAGTTATACAGATCACTCTGTTTTGGATCTTATTTTCGAGGCAATACAGTACATTATCAAGTACCAACCCACTAATTAGCCGTTTTCAAATTGATATTAAATTTGTAAATTTGCCTTTAGGAGGAACCTATATTTGTAAACCATTACTTAATATATTTTGGGGGACGTATAAATCTCATCTTTGTTTTGTAATAAATCCGTAGTCATGAAATTGAAATATTATACTGGCAACAGTACATGCCAAAGATTTTCTAGCATTTTTTTTAACAGAGCTATTCCCATTATTACTCACATTAACCACCTCCAGAACATTTTCCACGTAAATTTCTTCAGGGAATTCAACAGGTGATATCAGAATTCACACCCACTTTGTCCTTAAGCAAGTTCCTGCCTTACACTTTACTCGTAGAGTCCACTTTCAATTACTCCCCTTACAAAACTAAGCCACTATATTACAACAACCTGTGGATTTCTTTAAGCACAATAATGTTTCTTGTGTGTCTTTTACGAACATTAATGATGATTTATTTAACAGTCGGATAAAGAAAGCACATTTTCATGCAGATCAAAAGCTCTCTGGAGTGAGAGTTTTCTTTACACAAATAACAAATGAAATCAAGCACTTTCGCTTTGAGAATCGAGATCTTGTTTAGGTAATGATATAACTAAAAACTGGAGCTATTTTTCGCATAATTTATCGCGGAGGAAGGAACGGTTGTGACGTCACGGGAGCCGATATCAAACTAGCCAGAAATGCGTACCACGCTCCCTCGGTCCTTACTCTAAGAGATATTCTGCAATCCGTTTGATGAATTGCTCTTTTATCTTTTTATTGATTTAATATATATTCCGAAATTGTTAGAATGTTTCTTTAACTCAATCTCCATGTGAGGTCAATGGCGGATAATATTATATTTTATTGTGCTTTCATAATATTCGTTTTTTTGTTGTTTCTTATAAAACTTAATTATTATCTTCTCCTTTTGATCATTTTAATTTACAGTAAATATAAAAGTAATTGGTTAGGAAAAAAACAAAAATTCGCGGAATCACACTGCGGATTGATCTTGTATTCTGGTGACAGGAGTGTATAGTGCGGCAGAGCGAAACGACAACATCATCCGAGTGAGAAACAAAAGGGAATTCATTCAACATCAGCTATCTTATTCTGCAAAAATCCGTAGCAATTTATTATCAATCTTTGTCTCCCTTTCTATCGTTGGGGAAACTGTGCTTGTGCAAGCGGGAGTGCGAAGTGAAAACGGTCTGTCATTTTCTAATGTTGCAGAATGGAGCTAAAAGTCTTGCGAATGCTCCAGATTCACAGACAATGCCCCAATTTATATCCAACTCACTTACTGAAGTCAGAGGAGACGGGGTAGTTGTTATAGCGGGGATGTTAGTACATCCCCGCTACTATTATATCTATGCTCATGTTGTGCATAAAGTTTCTTGTAAATGTGAATATGCTTATGTTACACCAAAATACCCTCTATGTAGTATTCTAGATTGTTAATGTCTAATGTAATCGTTTTATAAATTTCATATAAAAATCGCATCGTATATATTTAAGTCATTCAATTGTTGACACAAAAATTTCAACACTAGGGACGTAACAACATTTAATTAATAATGTTAAGTAACTGTTAACTGGGACAATGGGTCCAACCGGCCGTAAAACCGAAACTTTAGGCGGCGCGCACACACGCGCGAAAGTGGGATAAAAAACCCGTCGCACAAAGCCAATTACATTAAAACATTCGGCGCGGGACAAAGGGCGAGAGAACAATGACTCCGGGAAGGAACTCGCGATATGTCTTTCAATGCTTTTAACTTTCCACTGATGGCGGCACAGCGAGGGAAAAATGGTGACGTCCCGCGACAAATGTGCGTGAAATAGTGATGTGCATTACATTATTATATTTTACCGATATTAGATTAAATAACTATCTGATGATTTATAATATTAAGCTTGCATTCAACATTTGTAATGCTCGATTTTGTAGACTAATTATCATAATAGCTTAAATAAAATGAAATTATCTTCTGTGAAAAGTGGATATTGTAACATCTCTGCCTACCTCTTTGGGGTCCCATGTGGGAGGGCGTGAAAATTATTTTACTTTTAATTGGTTTCACCAATTACAAAGAAATATCGAGTTAAAAAAAAGATGGATTATATGTCATAAGTCTTGCTCGCACTCAAGTATTATGGTTATAGTACAGATTATAAGGCATGGAGCCTTAAACATTTGTAATGGAAACATTTTCTATCCAGCTCTACCTTAGATTCTGCTCGCCAGCACTAGAGCGGTACCGTGCTTATAACTATAATAAAGCCGGTTCATATTTTCAAAATCATATATGTATTTGTTAGAAGAGTGAAATGGCGCTGATATGATCTCTGTCTACCCCTTGAGGAACTTGGCGTGATAATATGTATGTACACTATATACAACCATATATTTTCTTCGGATCATAAAATATTCATCGATAATTCTGTACCAGTAAAGTGTGGTGCGTACGACACTATTAAAGAAGTGAGACGTAACCAATGGGGTATCACGGGTTGGTTGCACCGCAAACTCATTTTATAAATCGTCGGTCCGCTCGGCCGGAACCACGCGTTAACTCACCCTTCCTATAATGCACCTCCATTCTACCAGAACTCCATAAAACAGCTTTTAAAAAGATTCCTTACAAGAGACTCACCACCTCTTTCAAACACAGTTACGTTGTTAATACAGTTGCTAGTGCTGCTATAAAAAAGAAAGGTATCCTAATATAATATTTGAGCAGTACAGCAGCGCCATATACATACTTTTAATACATACGAAACATCCAACTTCAAGGCAAACAATATTTATCACATAAACGCTTACACGAGTCCGAACCAATGAAACCCGGAGTAGCAATCCGATTTACTGACCAATTAAGCACCGGTGTCATGATAATAATGATGTACTATGCTAAAAATAAAAAATGCACAAGACGCAAAAAAATTACTACAGTCAGTGACTATACAACTACCTCTATATCAAAAAGAGCTGGCACTATAAGGATTCCGTTAAGGTAATCTACAGGTTATTCCGGCGTAAGATGATTCTATATTTTGGGTAGCTAATGCTTTAAAGTATCACATTATTCTTTCACCAAAACACACCGTCCTGGCTCCTGGCGACCAGTCACTTAATAGACAGTATCAAGCCAAAGATCTTAAGTAAATCAAATCGCCCCATGAATGGTGAATGAGCCGGGGCCTTTCATGGAGTTTTCCACAGATGGCTATCACAATGGCCGGGGATCAAGAGGAACTTATCTTCGAGGAGCTCGCAAAAATGTTTCCTAATGCTTATTTAAGTTGCATCCATTTGATGTTATCACTTTATTGAGTGATACAGTAAGTAACCGACGGTCAATGAACCCTATAGACTATGGAGTAACCAAGCTGACTTATTATCTAAAAGTTTTAAACCTAAGCTAGTGCTAAAAATCCATGTCTAGACTATCGGAATCCTCTTCATCTCATATTTCATGAAATCTTATAGAAGTTTAAAATACTAAGCCGATATATCGTCCGAGCTTTTAACTTCTAATTTCAGAATGAGGATTAATCTTTGAGATCACACTTTAAGTACTCCAATAAAATATACAACCGCCGCTTTTTTTTAACAATTCGTTCACATTTACATTTTTATGGTTTCTAAACGCGCAATAAATCTAACCACGGATATAAAAACACCCAACGATGGTGAAGCTTACCAAATGCAACAAATCTGTTAAAGGCGAAGTGAGACCGTAGTAAAACCCTTTTCAGTAAAGCGAGACGTACCACGGTTACTATAGGCTTTGAAAAACAACAATAACTCCCTCCGTACGTATGTATGAGGCTACGCAATATACTCTAAAAGTACGACCACCACAGACTTAGAAAAGGTGTAGATATGAAGAAAATATGTCGTAAAAAAATATTCGACTTTTGTATTTATGACTTCGTAATGATATTTGTAATGTAATATGTTTTATGTTTTTTGTAACATATTAGAATATTCTATGTTTTAATTCTTGATAATTTGGTTGTATTGTATGTATGTGTGTACTTGTGCAGCCCCAATGATACGGTATTAAATAACTGATTGAAAATATTACGCCATATTTGCTAAAACAAATTAACAATTAAAAATTGTATCCGTATTTGATCAACAGAATTACATATTATATTGGTTGTACGTAGTATATTTTCTACTCTGAGATATTGGTAACAGCGGTCTTCTTGCACATTTCACTAACTCTATGCCGGGCCCCTTTCTGTTTAAGAGCCACGCTATTTCCATGTTTTAGGACTACAAATGGGAATCCATTTAAATACCAAGCCAACATTTCAATACGATGTAATATAACATTTTGAGACAATAGGTACGTATAGTTGAAAATTGCACTGTTACTTTTTACAACTGTTACTAATTGTTAGTTTGTACTTAAAATGTTGTCTACGATTTGACATGATTGACCACAATCACATAATAAATTTGGCTCGTACAAGATATTTTATTGACTACTTATAAGTAAAATTAATAATGCAGAAATTTGATCGCACTAATTTTATTGCGAAGCTTACGTCTGCAAATTGAATCAGTCAGTATAAAAAGTCGTATTTATTTAAATTACTTCATTAAATGTAGCCTGTAACACCCATACAAGGTGCCTTTGTTACTTTGTTGTGGAGATGCAAAGGACTCGCGGGTGGCTTGGGCTTCTCTTTGAGAGACTCAGTTGAGGGGCTTGCACGAAATAGACTCGATTGTACCACCGATACCCGTATTTATTTGCTGTTGATCGATTCCGTACTACATCCAAGTACTTGTGTATTGTGGAATACAATTTGCGGATCGTAAGAGGCAACGCAAGTAGCTGAACCAAATGGAATATTCATACGACTCGTGATAGATGAATATACATTGACGAACCTATATAGAGACAGATATCGATCTCACCGTTGTTCTGCTCGCCTTTATTTTTCATACGAATGAAACGAGGATTTATAACGTACAAAAATGTTTGTGTACAAAGACCCTACTTTGTACACGATACTAACGAACGAGATGAAAATGTTTCCATATATTATGTTACGTACCTCTTTGGAATTCGATAGTATCGATAGTGTTTTGTTTGAGTATTAAATAATGAGCCGTGTACTCATACTATATTCAAATTTAACCTAAAATAAATGAATAATGCAATTAAATTAATTAATACAATCTTTTAGTAAATTTCACTTATTATCGTTGTATATACTGTCCTCATTTGATAATTTCATTTATTCTTCGCAGCTTAGTTGAAAAGAAGAACATAATATTTAGCGATGGCGACGCTTCGCCGTCAATTACGCGAACAACTTTACTTTCCAACTTGTCGCCCCGAGATTGTATTTTAGATAATGGCTCAGTAATCACGACGGTGATTTATCACGCCGCTATCTCAGCCTTCACTGTCCATTAAGCAATCTGCGAGTGCAACCCTTTGTAACTACTAGCAGGGTAAGCCGCGACTTACCCACGCACTCACACTCCACAGACTTCAGTCTGTCATCAAATAATACTTTTTAAAGATGAACTGAGTATAATTTTAAATATAAGTTATCGTAGATCGATTAAATATGTTCAAATAAACATTAAAATCCCTTAAACTATTAAATCTGGGAACATCATTGTTTTTTCTTCTTAATAAACCGTGAATATTTATACCTTTATAATCAAAGATTTATACTAACCATGGACTCAACTGCAAGGCGCCACTGTTTTTTGATAAATCAGACGTGTACCACAGCGCCATTTCCCTATGACTTATTAACTCCTATAAAATGATTAACCCCTAAAAGCTTTCACAAACAATGTTAGCTACAACAATTGACATGCATTATCAGCATTTCCGGTGGCGTTTGGCCCGCAACGTTGTTACCGACCGGAAATTCAATCGAGTTTTGGAGCGTCTCACCGTATTATGCGAGACACTTGTCCGAAATTGCAATTCATGACGTCAAGTCATAGCTCGCTCTAATGAAACACCCATTCGAGAGGATAGGAGAATATCGTTTTGCAAATAAGCGTTTATCACGTAGGAACTTTATTCGAGGCAATAGTATAAACGCAGAAACAGTATATTATTTGTACGTAGTATACACTACGGATAGTAGACAATATTGTCTACTCTGAAATTTTAAGTATTATTATTATATAGAGTATATATATATATATATAATTATCCGTTCTATGTAAAGGTTGATCCAGTAAGATATTAAAAGAAATGTTGATCCACCTTTTTGCAGTGTATAATTGTCTCTTTACAAATATAATTGATATACTTTGATCCGAATTTGAAATGGAAGGGTTGTTTGGGGAACTGCATCGGTCGCTTTGCAACATACTTTCCATCAAAAAATACATTATCAAAATGTTTTTGTTGATCCGTAACGGTCGCAAAAATTATACCGACGAGTCAAATGTGCATCCGTTTTATATTCATGCTCATGCGTAATCTTACTAACTAACGTTGATCCAAGGGGATGTATGTATCCATACTACTTAAACATTATAATAACAATTAGAAATTGTCCTTATATCTTCTGTCAGTCAGTTAGTCAGCTTCTTCTTTTTATATTATATATATATAAAAGAAGAAGCTGACTGACTGACTGACTGACATATCAACGCACAGCCTAAACGGCTAGGGTTACAGACTTGAATTTTATACAGTACGTACCTTTTATGACGTAGGCATCCACTAAGAAAGCATTTTTGGAAATTCCACCCCTAAGGGGGTAAAATAGGGGTTGAAAGTTTGTATGAAAATTCGTCGTTTTTGAAGTTAAACGCATGAAAATTGGTATTTGGACTTTCAGTAAAAAATAAATTAATTCGTATTTCAGGATTTTTGGATACTCCACCTCTTTGGGGGTAAAATAGGGGATGAAAGTTTTGTATGAAAATCCGTCAGTTTTGAAGATAAATGTATGGAGACTGGTAGTTGACCTTTCAGTTAAAAATAAATAAATATGTAGGCTAGGTAAATATTTCAGGCTTTTTGGAAATGCCACCCTTTAGCGGGGTAAAGTAGGGGATGAAAGTTTTATATGAAAATCAGTCATTTTTGAAGATAAACGTATGAAAATTGGTACTTTACGTTTCAGTAAAAAATAAATAAATACGTATTTCAGGATAATTGGAAATTCCATCCCAAGATATAAAATAGGGGATGAAAGTTTTGTATGAAAATCCGTAAGTTTTGAAGGTAAATCCATAAAAAATTTTTGCAGATGGCAAAAGCTATCATTTAGAATTTCAGATATGGGTACATGTTGACTTATTTACCACGCGTGCAAAGCCCCGGGCAAAAACTAGTACGACTATATCTAGTATTGGTAGGACTCTTGCGAGGGTCAGTCTGAGGAATGGCCAGACCTTTGTCAGTTAAGCAACGGCCAAGCAGTAGCTAATCAACGCTACAGTGTTCCGGGTTGAAGAGCGTTGTTTGCGGGGTAATAACAGGGCTTCGAGACTCTAGATCTTATATCTCAGGGTACTGAGGCTGCTGGCATGCATGCAAATTTCCACATACATATATCATACCTATAAACATAAAAACTTAATAAATAAAGAAAAGTTAATGATTAGGTGGTCTTGCAATAAATTATAGGAATTAAACCATCCATATACCTAAGGTATGTCCAGTAGGAGGACTTGCTGCCTTCTGATTGGCCCGTTTGAATCGGATCAACAACTATCGGAGTGGATTTGTATATTGGATCAACATTTCGGTTGCGTTTCCTAAACTTTAACGGAGTAAATCGTTGATCCGGCCGGAACCACATTTGTATGAAAAATATTACATTGGATCAACAAAAACCACCCGGATCAACATAGGTTTTCGGATCAACAAAGTACTCGCCAGATAGCACGCATGATCAACAATTGACGGATTGGTATAACTATATATATATATATATATATATATATATATATATCGTCGTATATTACACAAATAGCACACGTCACTACGTCAATTGTGAGACAGTACTAGAACATTACCAGCAGTATTTCTGTACAAAACCCACGTTTATAAAAAAAAAACTATTCAAGATATTTGAAACAAAACTTCCCGTTAGAGTAGAATAAGCTCGTACCAAGATCGCCTTAAAACAAATACATCTAAGTGTGTCAAGGCATTTTTGTTGGTTGCAGGGGTTTGCGAGTGTGTTACACGCACACGAAAGCTTACAGGCCCTCGAGACGTGACGGAAGCCGCGTGAAGTGCGAGCTGGATCATGGAAATGATCAATAAGTCTTGGCGAGCTCAAATATTTACCCACAGGGAACATTAGTGGCGACGGATGCGCGTAAACTAACACTAATGTTCCCCACATTAGCAAAATCATTCATAGAGGAAAGGAAGAATAGAAATTCAACTTTAACACATGTTTGTTTAAGTTGACTTTAGAAAATAAAGGCATTAATTTCATTTTTTTCATAAATTTCAGCTTGCTGAGCTGAACGCTACGTTGCGACTAGCACAGTTTCCTCACATAATTTGTTACGAGAGCCCACTGTATTTTGTGGGCGCCTGACAGTCTTGCCGCGCTCCTGGGATGTCTGGCGCCAGAAATGTTTCCGACGAAGTCGCAAATAGCTAAATTATGGCTATGACGAATATTGACGGCTGCAAATATATGTAGCCGTGACAAAAACAGGATGTCATTACCATGTGGTTAGTGGTAGAAAGCCCCTAAAATAACTTATTACATAAGTTACATTATTATATAACATATTTTTTTTCAAACACATTGCTAGTACTCCAAGGAAATTGACATATTTATTCAAGTAGAAGCGGACTGGTGAAGTTTTATTTTATGTTATCTTACAAAGTAACATAAAATTATTTATGTCTAATTGTAAAAAAATATGTATTTACAAGAAATAAAACAGGAATATACCCAAAGAGTTATCACCGACGCGAACTACACTATTATAAATGGTGGCAATTCTGTAATAGCCTCCAAAGGACGGGATGTGTGTGCCGAAAGTCAAAGTAATTTTTTGTAAGTATGTCTTGAGTACTCTGAACTTCTAGTGTAGAGCAGAAATCAAAATCTAATAAAGTTACATTAGTATATGCGTTTTTTGACCGTCTAATTAAAACCCCAGTAAAATTCTCCCCCGCTTAATTAAGTCTTGATTAGTTTCATCGGAATACTGGCAAAAATAATTAATTCTTGGTTAAGTCTGGACTCATTTGAATTTAATATAGGTAGGTTGGCATGTAGAGGAGTCTGTATCGCCAGTGTGTCCTTTGAAGTGGGATTACAGTGACGTCACCCTCCGCTGCGGCCGGCACACAAATTAAATCCGTGTCCTCTCGCAAAGAGCTTTCATTATAGCAATCTAGTTCGTAATGAGGATAGGTCACGCTAAGGGATGAACATCCTTTATGTGTTGACTTGCTTCTATTTGATAATCATATTTAATGGGCTGTGTAATTAAATAAACGGATTTTATAAACATATAAAACCGGATCGAAAAGAAAATCGACCGGCTGTTTTAATTAACAATCTACATAAAATTACGAATTTACATGACGGATTTTATGTACAGATCTATTCTTCTCGCATAATTGGAACCCAGCAATTCCGAGTAAAAATCCGGCTGTGTATAAGCCACAGTTATATTAAATTATGATTAAGACCATCTTAGCTAAAGGACATCATCCATGTTTCATAGAGATTTGGTCCAAATTAGAAAGTGCCGGCCAAAGCATTTTTTTTGTATATTCTGTTAGAGCTTGTCTGAGCATTTATTACTATGGCACCAAATTTTGACATAACAGGACATTTCATTTGTTTTGATTATTTTGAATTCCTATTTTCAATAAAAAAATATGAAAATTCATATTTTCGAACTCAAATAAAATCAACTAGAATGGTCTTATAGGTTTGGTGCCACTGTAAAAAAAATTAGACGACTACAGTTCAGACGGTCAAGCTCTAACAGAATATACAACAAAAATGCGTTGGCCGGCACTTTCAGATTTGGACCAAAATTTATGATTTCCTTTATGTTTTTTATTACGTATTTTGAAGTAGCGGCAATGCAGAATAGAAAATATTCGGTTTAGATTATTCTCAATTTAAAAAGTAACTTTCAGCTGTGCAGTAGAGCTAATTATTTCAAAGTTGGGGAATTGAAGGGACAAATAGAATTATTATTTTACGGCAGTGGTTTGGTTGATAAGATTTATTTGCGGAGATCGTCGGCCCCTCGGCGCCGACGGCCGGCGCCGCGCCGTCCCGTCGGGCAGACGCGGCGGCACCGATCTATCGATCCCCCGAGATGGCAATACTGTTGCCTTAACAACATACTGAACTCGAGATCACGACTCAGTAACCTGTCAGGTATTAGATTCTTCAAGGACCGGCTTCCATCTCTAGTTGTTAGTCTTTTATGTAGTGAGCTTTAGTTATTACGGTAAAGGTCAGACCTTTTAACATTCAAATATTATCCATTATCTATTTTGGTAGTGGTTCCTAGACGTGATTTATTACTATTTTAGTTACCACTTTTAGGATTGGATCACCATGTAATTTATATACAAAAATATACTACCTCAACCAGTGACCCCAACCCTAGAAAAATATTTTTTATATTATTATTTTTAATTCCACAGTTTAGAATTAGAGCCCTGAAATGACAGAACCTGCACCTTTGATATTTAGAAATATCCTCGTTAACACGGTAAGTAGCTGCGATATTAATAATAG